>JAVBIV010000008.1:1298862-2597724 GCA_031142775.1 Microdochium paspali
GCCTGGAAGCTGGTCCAAGCATACCGGAGTTGGGTGGATGCTATTGCAGCCTCGTGCGAATTTGATCCATGGCAGTCGGCACAGCAAGCCGGCCATTCCAGCAGAAGTCGTTGCCTTGCGTCGACGAGAGTCATGCCGTCCTGCTGTGGCCGATCGTATATAAATGACAAGCATGCCACATATTGAATGGTGACATCCTTGGTGAGGCCATTATTTTCACGAGTCTGTGCTGTGCTGATCCCTGGTGTTTAATGGGATTGCGAACAGTCAGCCCCGAGACGCATGGCAAGGATCGCTGATTGTCTCCGAGATTGGCGTCACTGAGCTTTGGCATCCCCAGCCGAGCTAGCATTCCAGAGTCGGTGCCATCAACAACATCAGCATGGGGTATGTCTGCAACGCTCCAACACTTCGTATTTCAACGTCTGACGCCACCGTTACAAGCGTATGCCTGCCACTTGCCTGCCCCATCCAACAGTACTGACTGGTCGTATTGCTTGCAAGCAGCCACATGTCATGCTTCAACCCATAGAGTGCAAGCTCGGCAGTTGCGAGATCCTACGAACGGTCGGCATAGTCAGTAGAAACATGCGAAATCAGATGTGCCGTTGCGCTTTGACCGGCTCGAGGCCTAGCTCATGGACCTGGGTATGTGTCTTGGCTGGCAACTCAGACCTTGTGAACGGATGCCCTCCCGAACATACCCGTGGGGTTGCCCTCGATGCCCAGCATGATTCGTGTAGTGCAGAGTTGCAGGCTGATCGGGCGGTCTGCTCGGGAAGTGGCGACCGCGGCTAGCAGAACTTTGTACCGCCGGCGTGGTGGCGGACGTTACGCATGTGGGAATTTCGTGTTGGGCTGCAGCGACGGACGGATGGACAGCAACTATGTAACTACATAACTGGTTGCAACAGTCTGAATCAGTTTGGCGCGGTCCGAGATGAGGATGGGGGACCAACGAGTCAGGGGCACCCAAGTGGACGCGCAGCCGCTTGTGCAGGCTATGGGTAATTCGATCCTCTGACCTCTTTGGCCCCAGACGCACATTGATGAGGGTATCCACGCGGCGTTGCCATTACCGTTACTGCAGAGCTTGTAGTGTCCTAGCCTGGCTGGTTTCGGGCTCAGCGGCCGGCCACAGTCACACCGGATCCAGTCTGAGGCAGAGGGGCCACCAATCGCATCTGGATCTGTGGGCTCGGGGTCATGGTGGGCACAATGTGGAGATTTTAAAGTCGTTCTCGAAGGCTTCTGCTCGGTTGTCAGGCACTCTGGGAGTGCAGGGGCCGTCCATCGTCGTGATGTTCCTGTTTGCGGCTGTGACTGGAACTGCGACTGCGACTAGAGTCGCGGCCGCACGCAGAGTGCCCAGGTAGGTGGGAAGAGCGGTGGTTCCAATATGCAGACCAGGCAGAACAACGCATGCCTGATTCATACATAGTACAGTCGCACTTCTGTCTGGTGGGTCTTTTCTTTGTGTCGTGTCATTCTTTGAATGCTGCGGTGATCGTCTCTGAAGGATTAGCAAGTGAATGCACAATGCAGGGTCCGGCCGACCCCTTCCAATGTTGTCCGACTGGATGAGCCATCGTCGTTGGTGGGTACATGTGGCCATGAGGATAACAGCTGGCGCCGACAAGTCGTCATGCGGCGCCCGCGGTGTCGCATCGCTGCACTCCAGGGCTGTCGAGCAGGAGCCTCAGACAACTGCCTCCACGGGGTTCGAGGGGGGATTGCAGCCAGGCCCTCCTGGCCGGACTGCACGTCTGCGGCGAAGCGCTAATTACGATGGTACATGATAGTGATCAATGCGCTGATCAATGCCGCTCTTCGCCAGCATGTGTCAATCCCACGCTTCCGTTTCTGATGGCGATTGCTTCCCGTGTGTGCTTGCCGTCGTCGCGTTCCAGTGCTCGACGTTTGGCAGTCATTGCGGAATACCTGAACGTAGGGGGTGTCCAGTGAACCTGTTGCCCATCAGCCATGGTTCTCTGGTGAGACGGTTGCGCATGGTCTCTTCTGGCAAGGAGATGGTGTGGATTCCTGGCAGCATCCCCCACGATCGAGGTGCCAATCCGTCAAAGGAACTGGGGATTCAACCATGTCCTGATATTGCGTCCGTGTTATCATTAACAGACAGTCCCACCACCACTTCCTGTTTCGCGCTGTGGTCTCATGACACCTTGATTGGCAGATCGAGGCCTGGAAAAGCACCGCTCCTCTCAACGACCTTCGCCCGCGTAGCGATTCGTGCCACAGCACCCTGAGATTGCCACCTCCAAATAGAGCTGACATTGGCGGGCGAGGCGGGAGAGCAGATCAGATATTAGCCGAATGATTAGGTGCTATGGGAGACACACCTTGTCTGAACAAGGCTTGGCGATTTCTCCCAGCACAACCTTGGAAGCCATCGAGCCGTCTCGCCCGTGTCGCCCAAGTGGGCCCCGCCCCCCAACCCACCGGACCGGAGCGAAGAGCTTCGGTTCACCAAAGGTGAGCAAAGTCGCCCTTGGTGCCAATCGGAAACTAGCCTTGTGTGGCCTTCTGGCTGGCCACCAACCACAGAAGGACCCAAGATTCAGGCTCCATGTTGATGCTTATTAATGCCAGCCCAGAGCGGTCGTCTCGTACTGATTGCTGGTCGAGAAGAATAAAGGAAATGCAGGACGCGGCATGCTTGTCCTCCAATAGTAGATTGTTTGAAGGCTTTGACAGGTAGTTGACGGGACGGCACCTCAAGCTGGCCATCATCTGTGGCACATGCCTTCAGAGGTGAGATGCTCTTCCATTCATGCGGTGTCGGCACAGTCAGACCTATTCGGAGCTCACAGTAATCGCTTCTAGAACTGCTTTGGAGTACTGGGCGAAACATGAAAAGCCACAAGGAGTATTCCGGTGGGGGTTGTAGCGCTTGTGCCAAAGTACCGTCATGTACCTAAGCGCGGATCCGCCACTGGCGACGGAGGTGGCACAGAGCATTTGTCTTCTGTGTGCGCGGTACCACTAATGAACACTGCCGCTGGTTTGTGACGACCTGCAGGCTATAATTTCTTATTTGTTAGACCATGGCTGCTGTAACGCAATACACGAGGCGTTGCTTGTGATCTTTGCAATTGACGATAAGGTAAGTCGCTTGTGAGCGGAGGGCAGGGGCCTGCGCCAGGGGTGGGCTGCAGGGACCAGGCGGAATGGCATCGCGCAAGGCGATGGTCGAAGATCACCTTCTTGTTTCTGTGCAAGATTACCTGAGGTCTCCATGATCCTTGTATACTCCGTAGGCATGAGAAGACCCGGCGCCCGGCACTCCGTGGGGTGGTTGATGTTTTGCACTTGGCAAGTGCGACTTGGACTTGCACGAGCTGCAGCAGCACCATTCGGAAACCGCAGCAGCAGACTAACACGGTGGCTCGCTGCAAGGTCGACTGAATTGATGCTTTAGGGAGTCTTGTTGGTGTGCCAGATCGCCGTGCTTGTGGCCACTCGCGCCATCCCGACCCCTGAGCAGCCCCTTTGAAGCCATCGGCACTCCCTAAGACCGGGCGACTGGTGCGCAGGCAAGGTGGCGATCGAAATCGACTCGCCTCGCGTAATGTGTGGATGGGAGCGTTGACGGGACAAGCACAACGACGGCCACGTCGACTGGCCAAAGTTATCTGTGGTGAATCTGCATGCAGCGACGCCTGCAGCCAGCCAGACAGCGTACTGATAGGGTACCGGCACCAGCGATTGGCGTGAAGACGGCACAGCAGCAGGCGAACCAGGGCGGACGGGCGAGGTGCCGGAATGGGGCGGGCGGTGGCTCTCGTAGCTGTTAGATCAAGGTTGTTGGAGTTTGAGGGATCCCGGCCCCGTCGTCTCCAGCTGGATCCGTCCGCGGGACGGGGTGGAGCCGCGGTGCGGAGCAGGTACTCTGGTCATGGCGGCATGAAAAGCAGAAGAAAGGTGGACTACTCGGTACGGTGTTATCGAGTCGTGGGAGTAGAGGGGGGAGAAGCGGCGGCGGCGGTGGTGGTGTTGCTGGTGGCGGACACTGGTGAGAGAGAGTCAGGCACTGCTCAAGGGAGGTGGAAGGCATCGCCAGCGCCATCCCGCTGGAACTGGGATCTTCCCTCTGGAAGGCCTTTCAAGGTTGAGTGAGCCTGGGGCAGCCCTGGACTGGAGGGCCCGCCAGGTACACGGCAGGTACGACCTCGGGAATTGTGCAATGGGGGAGTGGGGCGGGCGCTAGGACATGTGCAGGCGCCTGATATGCAAGAGCATTACTCTGCCAGAGGCAGACGAGGCAGAGGAAGGGGCGCTGGAAGTGGAGGGTTGCGAGGGCTGCAAGCATCAATGCTGGCGACGCCCGCATCCCAGAAGTCCCCAATCTCGCCCTGCATGCAATAATCCCTCCCTCCACTCCGGCGCAAGGTGCGCTAGCCCGGAGGACCCTGCGGTTCCTGACTTGTCGGCTGCTGTCAATTTCCTTCTAGTGCCTCTCCGGCCTGTCCCATGTGGCCACTAGAGCCTACTACCTCCCTAGGTATTGCCTACCAGGCCGGCCCCGGCGTGCCCTTCGCCTGCGCACTCGCACCCACACGCCCCCCCCCTTCCCCTTACCACGATCGCTATTCACTCGCGACAGCGACCGACCGCCCCGAGTGTCTCGACTGGGCCGCCCCCGTGCTTCTGCATATCCTCCTTTTCTCTTTATAGCAGAAAGGGCCTCCTCCCGCCTCGCCGAACCTGGCTCCAATGTCTTCTCTTTTTCCCTGCTTTCCGATTTCCTAGTCCTCATAGACGTCCTCGCCCACGCCGACTTGGCTTATACAGCTCTTGCGTCCACCTCCGCGATCGGTCTCTCTCTCTGCCTCGTCACTCGACTAGACCAGACACTCCTTCCTGGTGACTATCACAATCCTCGCTTTCCAGCACTCCTTTCTGGTAGAGGAGCATCTACCAGCAGACACACCAACTCGACCTTAGAAAACAAAATCGCAACACCACAGTCAACCGGTAAGTGGCAGGCCATCTGCAAAGCCGCGGTTTGGGGTAGGGCCGGTCAACGCTTGTACACCAGCCCAACTTGTTCTTCGCCCGTCTCAGACGCTGCTGCCCGAGGCCATGTAGGACGCAGCCCGCCTCTGTACCCCCTGAGGTGCTCTCGCCGGCCCGCCTGTTCGACCTCTTTCAGACAGCCAGTCTTTGCGGGTGCTGCAAGCATCCGTGCTCACGAGACCGCCCGTGACCCCCACGACCGACCAACCACCGGCCGTTGTTTGCTTATAACAGCCTATATATCAGAGAAGCCATGCTAACTCTGGTGGCTCAACAGATATCTCGATCGAGTGGTGTTCCCGACTCTTGTTCACCTCCGCTCTACGCTCGTCTTCTTCTCGTGCAAGATGGACGGCCACGGAATCGGCGGCCGGCGCGAGTCCGTCTCTCAGCAACAAAACTACCGAGAGGAGCAGACCATGCAGCCCACCACAGAACAACAGTCTCCCAGCTCTGATGCCAAGACGCAGAACCGCATCATCAGCAAGCCCAAGGTCATCGCATCTAGCACTAGCACACCTGTCGAAGTCGGCAGCCCTTCGCCTGCTGTGGGCAGTTCCTCGAGAGCCTCTTCAGGTCAGAAGTCAGACTATTTCTCGAGTCGGAGGAAACTAGAGCCCCCAGTCACCAAGGCGACCTTGAGCGAACTGGATGTCAACAAGATCGTCCACAACCCTAAGCTCCACCATGATATCAACTTCGATCCCGAGCTCCACTTCCGGCCCAATCTCGACGGTGAAAAGGGACAGAAGAAGCAGGCACGGGCACAGCAGTTCTGGCAGTCTCTAGCCTCACAGCTGAGGATGTTTATGACGGACCGTGATACCTTTATGAGCCTCTATGGACAGGGCCAGGAATGGTGCCTACCGATGCTGCTCAACTCGGTCAAGGAGATTATTAACACCCTCGTGCCACTCAAGGACCGCGAGCAATTGCAAGAAGGCCTCAATGTCCCACACATCATGCAACAGTTCGCGCACGGCATGGCTGACCTGGAGAAGCTCGCCTCTTGGCTATCTGGTGTTCTCAAGTCTCATTGCGCGCCTATGAGGGACGAATGGGTCGATGAGATGTACAACCAGCTCACCAACGGCAACCGCAACAACGATGTCGATGAGCTTGTTAAGGGTATGCGCAGCCTTTTGAGCGTCCTGGAAGCTATGAAGCTCGACGTTGCCAACCATCAAATTCGCTGCCTGCGACCTGTCCTGATCGAAGAGACTGTCACTTTCGAGGATCGCTTCTTTCGCAAGAAGCTGCGTGAGGGCAAGTTCGATGCCACTGCTGCCAAGGATTGGTATTCAAAGATGGGCGAGAGAACAGCTCAGCACCAGCAGGGCTCCGCGCAGGCTTTTGGCGACATGGCTGTGTTCTTCGAGGGCGTCATCGACTTGATTCTCCCTTCGAGCACAGAGGCGTTGCCCAACACATTCCTCTTTGACGAGGAGCGGATGTCAAAGCTTCGTTCCGACATGCTTGACGCCATCAACCTTGAACTGTGCATGCGCCTGTACGACAAGCTAGACCGCGCCTCGCCTGCATTCGAGCCGCTCGCCGCGACGGGATCCCCTATGCCCTTGGACTTGGCGATGGACGATGACTCAGACTGCCAGTCAACGTCTTCTGCACGTTCGAGTATGGTTTTCAGCTCCGCTGGCTCTCCGCGGTCCAGTCCGCGGTCGTCTCTTGTTTGCCAGGGTCGGCCCACGTCAATACGGCCACAGGATCGCAAGGCAAAGAGCCAAGAGCTCTATGCCTCGCTGGTCTCTCTCCTCCAGTCCTGCCCAGCCACCAGTCAGCCATCACAACGTTGGCAGGCGATGAAGGACTCTTTGGCTTTGCAGATCTTCCGCTTCTCTGACGCCCCTGCGAGCGAACTAATGAATTTCGAGGACTCGCTTGACCTTCATCTGAGTGAACCCCATTCTGAAGAATTCCAGGCTGTGGAGAAGGATTTCCACCGCCGCCTTGTGCTCGAGCTTCAGCAGCGTGTCAAGAGCTTCAAGAACCTCGGTGCAGTCTCTCTATTCTCAGTTGCTACCGGCGGCCGTCTGCCGTCCAATGGTCGTACGCCTAGTGTCCTGTCGGAGACTCGGAATCGCGTCCGCAATAACGGCGACGATGGTAGTGTCGCGGATATGGCTACTCGTCTCGCACATCTTGGTCTCCTCCACTGGCGGGTATGGGGTCCTCTCGTCTACAGCGATGAGGACAACGACGTCGACATGTCCTTGTGAGGACGGTTCCTTTGTTGAGTTGCATCGCCTTGCGAGTCGGCACTACAACCTTTTAATACGGGAAAGGCGCCACAGCCATGAACTTGCCCCTAATCCGCTGCTTTCGTCCTTTCAAACTGCACAGCATTAACCGGCGTTTTGGGGGGAGGCTACACCATTGCACATCATGTCTTCGGCAAGAAGGCTTCTTTATCCGGAGTTATACTATATGGGTTTGCTGCAATGATACACAATTTATCGATGTTTGATTACAAGTTTGGTTATTTGGGCGCTGTGGAAAGAGTCGCTGCACTTCTCAACCCAGATCTGGCCCGTACGGGCCTCATAGAAAGATTGGCAACACCGTAAATATATAGAATAGACCAAGCCGGTTGTCCATTTCAAGTTTGTTATCTCAAATGGCCTGTGCGTACATTTGGGATGCTGTGTCACAGACCTCGCACAGTTGACTTTTTGTGCATTGTCCTATACCAGTAAGCGTTAGATAAGACACAGATGCTTACTGCCGTACATAGTCTGAATCCTGACACCTGAAAGTAACCAGAACTTAGGCGCATGTTTCTCTAGTTCAACTACCATTACTCCCTGGAATGACACAGCGTGAGATCCCAAGGCCTCGAGAAGTTGTCGTCTACGACCCGATGGGTTGTTGCGTATTCACTCCTCGCAGCCATACACGGTTGTGTAGTGTTTGTTTCCAACTGAATACTTCTGCGGTTTTCAACTTTCTAGATCTTGCATCTCAACACTCGCGGAGCACTTGAATTTTCGGGTTTCTTTTTGATTTTCTTTTCCACTCGGGGATAGCCATCAGGGTCTGAAGTATGAGTTCAAAGGAGATCGAATGGTAAGGTATCTGGGGATTATGAGCGCACGAAGGACACGGACGGGAATGGTGATGGCGATGGTGCAAATGTCGTGCGTGGGAGTCAGGGTCGAGGGTTTTTCTTAGAAATACTTTTTCTTAACTATTAAACCCGTGTGACACAATGCTATACAACGTTCAATGGAGTTGGAGACGTTGAGACGATCAGGGGGGCTGTGTCTGCTTGTTCACGCTACAGTATTGAGAACTACTACAACTTTATCGGTGCTTAAATGTGAGTGTTAAGGCATTTTTCCGTTTTCTTTTTTGTTGAAGTTGTCTCGAATGAATGCGAAGTTGCGAGAGCTGAGTGTGAGAATGGCATATATGTTTGAACGTGGTACTCTGGTTCTCGGTGACTGTGACTTTGTGCGGGGAGTTTTGTCTTCCGCCAAGAGTAGACTGCTCGATGGTGGACTGCTTCGATGACGACGACGACGACGACGATGATGATATGGATGGTAGGAAAAGAAAGCAACAAGGGCTAGAACCGTATGGTCCCCTTCGCTCGCTAAAACTCGAGATGCGGGATCGTGGCTATGGTAGTGAAAGTGATATGCATTCTTCCAAATTTGCATCATATGGGAAGAAAAGGGACCTTTTCTTCCTTCAGAATATCAAACTCGGGGCCTGTAGAATTTTGCCACAAGAGCAATGCATACAACGAAGTAAATCGCTGCTGTCTCATACCATTAATGAAGAAGGTCGATCCCTGTGGGAGAATTGTTTGATGTTTCCTTTTTTCTCTCTTTCGCGTGGGATAATCGCTCATTGAGGCCAAAATTTACAGTGCGAGGCCTGAGGGTAGGTATGACCATGACTGCTCCTAATAAGTACGACAGGACTCTCGCGAGGAGCAGGAAAGCCCCAAAACATTCATTCATGGTATGAAGGACGCTGAGTGATCTTACGGGGGAGCATAACGATCTAATCATCTCTCCACCTTTGACATAAGGTGGTTCTAGAATTTCGCTCAACAATCATCGCGAACAGCGATACTCCGAATGGACGCTGCATCACGTTCTCAAGAGGACGGACGGCTGACAAAGCCCAACAGGAGATAGATACTTGAGCAGAATCGTTCGTTTAGTTGGCGGTACGCTCAATAACATAAACTCTCTGTTGGCAATCTACTGCCCTTCGAATCTCAAGGGTTTCTCTCACAAGACAGTTTGCAACGTGCCATTTACTCAACCACAAGCTGCGCAGCAGCATTCGACTTTGTCTTTTTCATTCTCGTGAAAAGACCAGCCATGAAAGTGATCTGCAACATTACCAAGAGTGACAGACAGCCAACCTCATATAAATGCCATGCGCTCAGCTAGTACAGCCTTGATTTAGTAGGAGACATCTAGCCGAATCGTCCTCGTCGTCGACGTGGGATAAAAGTATCGCACATCATGCCTGCATGTTACGTGCCGCGTAGGTAAATTCGGGGGGGGGGGGCAAAAGATCTCTCAGTGTCCAATAACCTACTAGGGGCTCCGGTAACTTAAACGTGCACAGTCCACCGCTCCCAACGCCCGCCCAAACCGCTGAGATTGCAGTGGCGTCGTCTAGCTCTGGTGTCACTAGGAGAAACCTCGCCACCACGCGAGTCAAAATTCTGACGGCGAGCTCAAGGAGTGTGGGGAGGGGGGGGGACACTAGAAGGAAAGAAGAAAAAAAAGAATTCGCAAATCACAGCATCATATATCACCCACGGACATCCCGTTAGTCTGAGAAGGATAGCTCCGCGGTTCATTCCCCCTCCTCCTCCGTGCTTCGACAACCTTTGTCACTCTGTCCAGCCATCGCTCCTGGGGTTGCCACTGCTGCGTCTAATCTTCGATCTAAACGACTCTCCACTTCTGAGCACTGCATTCCAATGCTTACACGCGTTGATCCAACTCCTGTACTACTTCTATTTTCTTCTTTGTGTTTTTGTCCCGTCTGTACTCCAACATATACTTGCATAAGCCCCGCATTCTCCAACAAATCAGCCACAACAAATTCAGGTGACCAACACCTGGAAACTAGGCACTTTGGCGGAGTGGTTAACGCGATGCCCTGCTAATCTGATTAGCTGCCAGGCATTTCCCTCGGGAGCGCAGGTAAGCTAGCCTCCACACCAGTGCATGCACGCGCATACACTACTTCACAGTCAACCCCGATTCTAACATTACTCTTCATAGGTTCGAATCCTGCAGG
Organism: Microdochium paspali; assembly: GCA_031142775.1. Taxonomy (NCBI): domain Eukaryota; kingdom Fungi; phylum Ascomycota; class Sordariomycetes; order Xylariales; family Microdochiaceae; genus Microdochium; species Microdochium paspali. Next base: position 1,309,192 of record JAVBIV010000008.1, read on the forward strand.
TGTCGAGCATTAGCTCTCCAGCGGTAGCTGGAACAACTATCTTTTTTTTTTTTTTTTGCTCCTGATTCATAATTCGCTAATTCGGCTGACGTATCATCAGTATACACAAATATGCTCTTGATATAGTAACGTTCCCTTACTCAATTCCCCTAGTATCACACACGCGCCGTGTGCCACACATATATAGGGCTTGACAGTGCGCAGTACAGCACTTAGAGTGCGGTAATCTGACCTTTTCGCATTGGCGTAGTAGTAGCCCACTTCCTGCGTGTGACATCTAGCTTCCTCTCAATTACGTAAACCAAATTGCAGCAGTATACGTATAACACTACATAGAGTGAAAGAGGAAAGATGTCGATATACTAGAACCTCGGTTTTTCCAAATATAGAAGTAAGAAAATATGTTTTCTTCTATACTACGCCAAAGTGCGACAAGCCAAAGGGTAGGGGGCATTATGCAAAAGAGAGCGCCAAACAGATATAATGAACGCCTCTCGCTCCCTCGAGAGATGAGGCCGGAGTAGTACAATTAGCCGAAAATTTTGGAATATGTGTACGATAGTGCGGCCTCCTAGACTCCTAACCATGACATTATTCAGAGAGATCCGTCTATATAATAATAGGATCTGTCGCAAATTCGCTCTTCGCAGCCGTAACACCCCGCCCTTTCTTTTTCCTCTGGTCTGTCTCGATTTCGTTTTTTTGTTTCAGGGTAGGAACATGATTCCTCTCACTCGTCCGCGGGCTTGTCGTGCCTCGAGTACATCTGGTAATCGGCAGTACTAGGGAAGTCGAGCTTGCCCTTCTCGACCTGGGCTCGCGTCGTGTTGAGCATGGGCTCAGGCAGACCCATGGACTGGAGGAAGAGGAGGGCTATTTGTTTCAAACCGTGTTAGTATAATCTGGTCATGTTCATGCCTCCCACCCACCATCAAGTCGGTTCAACTTACTGTCTTTCCACTCCTTGTCCTGTCTCTTCTTATCCCACTTCAGCTCCTGCGCCATGATGTCAATAACCCGCGGCAGCGCCTCGAGTGTGGCCTGCGCATTCAAAAAGGCCAGCCGCGTCCTCCGCGCCAGGATGTCAACAGCAGTCTGCGCGTACTCGTGTGAGATGGCGTAGCGCACCTCGCCGTCGACGAAGGGGTACAAGCGCGAGATGCGTTCGCCGCGCGCGGGGAAGCGCTGGTCGGTGAGCTTGCACATGGATGCGACGGTCCACGCGCGGTCGCCGTAGCTCTCGGCCAGGTGCTTGGCAACTTCGGTCTCAAGGCCAAAGTGCTGGATCAGGGGAATGAACAAGGTCTTGCTGAAGCCGTGCGCGCCAACAAGGCGGACGTTGTGCGTCTGGCAGGCGCCGTCAAGGTGAGCGCCGTCGTCAATCAGGTCGGTGCCGCTAACGCGCGGGGCATTAGGGACGGGCTTGGTCTTGAGGCCGAATTCCTTGATCGAAGCATCGAGACACTCCTCGGCCATCTGGCGGTAGGTGGTCCACTTGCCACCAGCGCAGGTGACGAGGCCAGAGTCGGAGATGTCGATCAAGTGGTTGCGCACAAGAGATTCGGTGTTCTTGGCCTTGGGGTCCTTGACCAGCGGGCGGATGCCGGACCACGCGGCGAGAACATCGCCACGACGGACGCTAATGTCGGGAGACAGGTAGTGCTTGACCTCGTCCAGAATCCATTGAATAGACTTCTCGTCGGGCAGCGGGTTCTGCGAGATGGCCGAGGGCTCGTCGGTGGTACCGGCGATCGTGTTTCCCTGCCAGGGCAGGAAGAAGATTACTCTGCCATCAGAAGTCGAGGGGTCGATAAGACCCATGTTGGACGGGCTGTAGTAGCCAGGCAGGATAACATGAACTCCCGATGCAGGGGCCACAATGGGTTGGCAGTCCTGCTCGTCCATCTTGCGAATCGAGTCGGTGAACGGTCCCGTGCAGTTGATGATGCACTTGGCCCTGACGGGGATGTCCTGGGTCTTCTGGCCGTTGAGTTCGGAGACGCGGTCCTTGATCGTCGCGCCGTTGAGGCGGCCCTGGGCATCCTTGGAAAGACTTGTCACCTCGGCGTGGTTGAGAACAGTGGCACCGTACACGGCAGCGGTCATGGCGATGGAGACATTCATTCTTGAGTCGTTGTGTGCTCCGTCGTAGTATACCAAAGCGCCAACGAGGTCGGTTTTCTTGAGCATAGGAAAGGCGTCGAGAGCCTTGCTGCGGGTGAGGAAGTAAGAACTCTCGATACCCTCGCTGCCGGCCAGCAAATCGTAGCACTTGGTGCCGGCCCAGTAGTAGGGCGCCTTCCACCACTTGTCGAGAGGCAGCATAATGGGCAGCCAGGAGCTGAGGTGGGGTGCAGTGCGGAGGAAGTACTTGCGCTCCTTCAGCGCCTCACGGACGAGTTCATACTGCGAGTAGTCAAGATTCCAGACGGCCTTTTCGAGGTAGCGCACGCCTCCGTGGACGAGCTTTGTGCTCTTGCTGCTCGTGCCGCTGCTGAAGTCGTCGCGTTCGACCACGGCAACCTTGAGGCCTCGTGTCACAGCGTCGAGGGCAACGCCCGCACCTGTAGCACCACCGCCAATGACGAGCACATCGTACTCCTCGCCTGGCTGTGTGCTGTTCTTGAGAAGGGCGAGCTGCTCCTCACGGGGTTTGACCTTGGGGAATTTGGGAAGTCTGAAGGTGCCGTCGGCGCTGTAAGGGGGGGCCACGGCGGCGTCCTCAAATCCAGGGATATTGCGCGGCCGGTATGTGAAATAGAGAGCACTACCACCGACAGCAGCGACGGTCGTGGGCACGGCCAGGCGCCGTAGCAGGCGCGAGCCAGCGAGTCTCGACATGTTGCGGTCCGTCTATGGAATTCCGGGCTCAGGGGCAACGAGGGGCAGTGGCCTGGCTGGACGACGTGGGGTTGCCGCTGTCGCTGCCGCGATTGTCGTCGTCGTCGTTGTCGTCGAGGGGTCGCGCTTGGTGGACGCGAGGACTGTCGGGTCGAAGACAAGGCTGCGGCGCGGGACAGACGAGGAGACAAAAGCAGGAGCGACCGGCTTGTGTGTGTAGAGAAAGAGGACCGGTGTCGAAGACGGATCGGAAGAATGCTCGGAGGATGGCAATCACAGCGCGGTCCACCACACAGAGAAGCAAAGACGGGGCCAGGCGTAGTGGGCAGTCAGAATTATGGAATGGCCCGTGGAGACTGTGGCCGGACGTTGGCCGGACCGGACCCAGCTTATGACGTTGGCTGGGGCCGAGGGGGCCGCGGGACGGGACTCGCGGCACTCGACAAGGCGATGCGGCTGCCGTCCACGGGTGTCAGGGGCCTGGACCTGGACCTGCACCTGCACCTGCACCTGCACCTGCACCTGCACCTGAACCTGGCACAGGCGACGGCACGACGACTGAGGTCGAGGTCGAGTTAGTTACGGCAGTGGACTGTCACGAGCCTGGCTCTGTGAGCACCGCAGCTGCTGCGATGGAGGTGAGACAGATTGTTCGAGGGGATCATCCGAGTGCGTGGACAAGCAGGCGGCCGCCCTGGGTCAGCGGCTGTCTGCGTTTTTCCCCTTGCACTCAAAGGTCAGCGCCGGCAGCGGCGTGCCTTTCCCCAACTGCAATTTTTTGGGGAGGGGGGGGGGAGGGGAAGGAAGGGCTTGGGATGCCACCTGCAGGCAGACCCAGCCGAAATGGCAGCGAGGGGCCGCCCGCGCACGTGGGGCCTGCCCGCGCTGTCTGAGTGGAGGAACCCGGCCCTCCCTTCTCCTTCTCCGCCCAGGGGCCTGCGCAGCGATCGCCTGCACCGGTAATCCGTTCCACCAATCACGGCCCCACGGCCACTTCTGGCTCCGTGCTCCTGCCAGAGCCCCAACTTCTTTTTTGTGGGATCATCTCCCCACCGTCGTGCCGTCTTGCCCATCTACGAGATCACACGAGCGACAAACTGCGGGTTCTTGGACGCCGACTTGCGGAGCGGTCGCCCTACTTGTGTGTCATTGTCCTATTTCACCATCGCGCACAAGCCCTATCATGATACGTCCCAGACAGACTGTGCTGCAGTTTCTTATTATTTATTTTTATACACCGTACGTTTATGTACCGCTGTCATGTCAACAACCTAGAAAATATTATTCAATGTCCAAGAGCACCGCATGCTGCAAGCAGTTATAGACCCATCCAAGAACAAACGCCGTACGAGTGTAGTTTAATTAGACAAACGCCCCCCCCTCCCCTCTCTCCTCCTGAAGAGTGAAATGCGATAAGCCCCAAGTGGCGAACAACACGACACCGACGAGCCCCTAGCTGCCGTCTACGTTCCTTCCATCCACGCACAGTGGGAACAAGATGTCTACAAACGTCCGCATGGGTGCGCTATCCTGATCATACACCACTACCGCCCGGCGCTCATTCATTGATTCAAGCTCGTGGCCCTGCGGGCTGTTCTTGTAATGATGACTAGCCTCGCCCTGCTCGTCAAAGACTGCTGCCGTAGTCGCACCAGCTCTCGATTCTCTGCCTGAAATGCCCTGGTCCGCGCTGGCATGCCTGACCAGATGCATCGAGCTAGGTTTGGTGGCAGTAGGTAGAGGAGGAGACGGCAGCGAGCCGGCCATTCGAACATCGACCTTGATCTCCTGCGAGACCATGATACCGCCAAATTCAGATCTCTGTTGGCTCTTGCTGGCCCGGCGGTGCTGGTCATTCCGCTCGTGTGTGGGCAACCTGCTGAATACACTCTTGTGCTCATTACTGTTCTGCTCCCACAGCTTGAGTGTCGAGCTCGTACTGGCGTTCGAAGATCTTCTTGGCGCAGCTACCCCGTCTCCCTCAATCATGGTCGGTTCCGACCCCGACCGTTTTCGGAAAACATGTCGTGCAGCAGCCAGCTTGGCCCCAATCCCGGATCTCCTTCTTGAAGCGATTACAACACGGTTTGGCGCACTCAACAACGCATGGTTGACCACCGGCGATACCTCTCGGTGCACGTGACGTGAGAAGATGGCATGATATGGCGAGTCCTTGTGGGCCAGCTGATTCGCCTTGAAAAAGTTTAGCGGGATGAACTCGCACTTCGGGCTATGGACGGCCGCGTGAATGGGAATCACAAGCTGTAACGTGATCATGGTGCACGCCATGGCGGTGTTCGTGCCTGACCCAGCACGGCACGGGACCTTGACCGTCGTGGCAACCAGGTGAGCGTCGTTGAAGACTGGGTCATCGATCCATGTTCTCAGCGACTCAACTGCATCGTATAGCTGAGACGCGAAGAGCATCTCCCGCGGCGTGAGCTTCTGCATTGAGTCCAGCCTCTGTAGCAGAATGAGGACGTTGGTGTGGTCGAGCTTGTTGATGAACTGTTCCTGCCATTCTTCGAGCTGCTCTAGTGGCAGTTGGTGTGATGGTAAAAGGTTGCGTGCTCCTTTTCTAACAAGAATGTCAAAAGCAAAATCTGAGTTGACTGTAGCCTTCAGAGCAAAGAACCCCAGGTGAACGCCAGGCTCCAGCATGGTGTTCTCTTCAGCATATGTCGCCATACTGGCGAGCTTGCCGGCCAGATTTCGTGTCTGGATTTGCATGCTCGAGCCGATGATGCCGCAGACCTGATTTACATCGGCAAAACGATAACCCGCGGCTTCCAGCTTCTCGACCTCGTAAGCATGTTCGACACGACGCACCAGAAACATGAGTGAGCCGCGTGCGTATTGTTGGTGTTGTGACAGTGTCCAGCTCTCCCCTTTCTCGATGACATCTTCCGACTTTTCTCCGTAGAGACTGTCGCTCCCGTCTGCGCGGCGCCTTCGTGGGGAAAACGATCCTGTCGGCATGATCTCGTCCCAAAGGATGCCGACATCTGTTAGCTTCTCCTTCATCTTGTCTGCCAAGTTCATGGCAGCCACACAGAACAGCTCCTTGAAGATGATGCCATAATTTTCGATCTGGTGACCGTTCTCGTCAATCAGACGCACTTTGTGGTCGCGGTCGCTCTTGGGTAGTTGCTGGATATGTTTGGCCATGCCCTGAATAATGCTCTGAAGGCCATGCCAGTTGCGGGAAGCTTGAAACATCCAATGAAACAGAGGATTGCCGATGCTGAAGCTATCAATGCTGGTCCTCTCCACATACGTATCGGTGATTTTCTCACTTGGTAGCAGCCCATCAGGGTTGACCATAATGCGTCCAGAGCGGTCAAATACCGCAGCAGCGAGAATGATCTGCTGCGCCTTGACGGCGTAACGTTTCATGATGCGCGTGGTATACACTGCCGTACACGCAATGATGACGGCTGCACCAACAGAGAGACAAATAACGACAATGATGGTTGTAGTCCGAGTTTGCTGGGCATTCGTGTCCGCCAGTGCAATGAGCTTGTAGTTCGTTCCTACTGAAGCACACCAGTGCATGCCTGAGACGGCACCAGCGAGCACGACTCCGGAGATAGCGCGCTTCCACCACGAGTTCGTCCATGATGCCCGGGAGACAAAGAACAGCGTCAGTGCCACGGTACTGGCAAGCACAGAGATGATGGCTGCTCCAACAACGTTTGCAGGCTGATAGACGCAGTGATAGTTGGCAATGGACGAATTACCCACGTAGTGCATACCGCAAATAGCACCACCGGCCAGGACGCCTCCAACGGGTGTCCGCCACCAGGAAATCCTGTTGTTGGCACCGATCGCCACGAAAGCGGCTAAGAGGACTACGATGGGGATAAAGAACGATAGAGCCGTAAATGTTGGTGAGTAGGAGATGTAAAGTTCGGGTTCGCCGTTGCCCAGCTCTATGGCTCGATTGCCGATGAAGTGCATACACCAGATAGCGATGCCGCCCATCGTGACAGCGGCACCAAGAAGAATGAGATGATTGTGAAGGCCATTTTTCGACGTCCGCCTGTTAATAAGTTCGAGGGTACAGGCCGCGCCAACGAAAGAGACTAAGTAGCTGACGACGACAAAGCCACTGTTGAAGGATCGGGGGACGATCTGACCCTCATACTGGGCGAGCAGGTCCACGTGCGTCGACATGGCCAAGAGTGCCGCCTAAAAAGCAGCCGCGACACGTTGACTTCCAGAAGCGATTATGTATCGGGCTCGTAGCATGAAGCCTGGGTTGTTCGAATTAGAGGGATCAGGCCGTTGTATATGTCAGGCTCATTGTTCCAGAGCTCACTTGTTCTGTGGAACTTTTGTCAGTGAAAGTTGGAGGGAAATTTCCAAGCCGCCGGCAATGTAACCGCGCAGGCTTATGGTCGGTGGTAAGGCGGAAGGCTTTCTTGTGACCAAGACTGGTGTAGAGGTTTAGGGCAGGATGGGAAGCATCTAAGCAGAAACTGACTTTCGTAGAAATAATTCACCAAACGGGAAAAAGGTAGACAGTCCGGAAGCTTAAGAGAGGTACTGGCAGACCAGCTTCCCACAATGGCGGATTCCAGCCAGCCTCAGAACCCTATCTGTGGGGTCCGACTGTGGTCGTGCCCGTAAAGACGGAGAGTGCTTGCCGTTCTCAGCTAGATCGAAATTTAGGTTGATGTGGACGTAGTTGCTTGCCAGATAGATATAACCAGGTGGGTATCGAAAGCCAAGCGCGAAGCATAAGCGTGTATCGAGGCCAAAAGGACACTGAGACTACTGGTGGCGCTCGACCATTTGTGATTTGGCACAGACTCTGGAACGCTCGATAACTGAGACACCAGTACAGCAGTATCTATGTCTTAAGTAAGTTCCGGGCTAGGGAGGCCTTTCCGAAGCGAAACAAAAAGAGGCTTATAAGTGAGGAATTTGGGCTGTGCGAGTCGCCACAGAAACGGGATATGAGAGGAAGGGGACGAGAAGAACGACAGATGCTGTGGATGGGGAAACCTAGGTCTCTCATAAGCGTGGCCCGACATGACGGGCAAGAGCTGTTGTAAGTATCTGGATTCACAAAAGCAACCAATGAGTCTTGTCTCTGGCTAACAAACATGCAGCAGCCGTACTTGCAGCTTACGGAGCCTGTCGTCGTAGGCGGTGGTGGTGATACCCCGGCACTCTAGTGTATCCTGCTGGCTGGGAAAGCAAAAAGCAGACTACGGGCCCTAGCCAGCGCATGGCTCGGGCAGGGGTGGTTTCACCCTGGTCTGCAGATCGCCCTTGACAGCAGCGAACCCCCCCTGGGTGACAACTTGACAAGGCTCGAAGAGGCAGCGTGACACCTGACACGAGGACGGGGCGTGCCATGTCTGGTCGACCTGGTGGCAGCCGACCCTGGCAGGGTACTGTAGGAGCATTTCTGATCTGATCTCGCAAGCTGGCTCTTTTGAAGTAAGCGCCGATTGTCTGAGGCATTCGGGACTTGTCGCCGAGCAGTTGTTGTCGACGACGCTCTGGGGACGCGGGGCGCTACTGTAGGTCAGGATGGATTTGGCGAAGCGTGCACGGGCTGCGCGCCCCGGCTCGAACATTTGAAATCTGCGAGGATGGGTCTGGGTCTTCCCGTCGTCCCGAGTGCCTGGAATTGTGCGTGACACAAGTGGCCGGTGTGTTACATTGATCTCGCAGGCTGTCGAGGCCTGTTATGACCCTGTCGCCCACATCCTTGCGAGGTCTTCTTTGGGAAGTATGTTGTGCATGGTCTTGGGCGACTGACACGAGCTGAAGACGATGCTGCAGGATTTCCAAGGTGATAACAAGTCGGGGCGGACGGACACGCCGCGAAAAGTAACGACCCCAGGTCGGCCTGGCAGTCGACTTGACTCGACTCGGAGGGTTCCAGGGCTCGCTCGAGGTGGCCGACGGTGGAAGTTGCAAGGTTGCAAGGTTGTCACGGTGGCAGGCAACAGGGATGCGGGGCTGCGATCGCAGAGATCGAAGCCAGGATGAGGGCGGGTGCGAGGGCTGTCCCGTCTGGGCTCCCACTGCAGGTCAGCAGCTGCCATCAACCCCGCCGCCGTCCTCGATTGGGTGGCTGCCCGTCTCTGCCGGGTTCAATGTTGCTGCCAGCACTTGGCTTGACCTCACCGTCTCTCGCCTTGCTGCCGACTAGCCGCATGGAACCTTCGCCGACTTGCAGGCAGCCTCCCTCTTTCTCTCTGTGCCCGACTGGACCAAGGGCGGCAGCGTCGAGGTGAGCATGTGCTTCTGTGGCGTGGCCTGCTGTCGGCTCTTGAGACCACCCCGCTTCACCACGCCGCCACCAATCGCGTTACAAGGACGTCTCCGGCAAGTACGGTACCCAGGCATCTACCATCTATGCTCTCGACCACTTGTACCAATCCAAGCCGACTCCTTCGCCGACGCCACCTCATCGCGCCACTTCAGCCTCTTCCACACAGCGTCGTTGTAATCCTTGCCTCGCTTCGGTACCCTGCTCAACTCCTGCTCCAAACCCATGCTAGTACCTGCAGTAGTCGCTCCTCAAGTGTTCCCCATGAGTAACAAGCAACTTGCCAGTTCCTCGTCGTCGTCGCCCCAGATCCGGCTTCGCGAGACGAATGTGCGGTCCGCCATTCGAGTGTGATGCGACTCTCACTTTACTGATCCTCGCTGAATTGAACCCTTCATGCAACGTCCAGCACTGCGCGTGTACTTGACTTGGACGCCCCGTTTCATCAACGTTCCGTCGCAGCACATGGCTACCGCATATTCGCCTGTACTCGGAACCACAAATCTGCTCAGACTTCCACACAATTTGTGCCGGAAAATGATCCATTTCAGAAGCAGAAGCAACAGCGCTGATCTCTGTTTCAAGGGCTGATCTCGTCAATCATCGACGCCCACGCAATGGCTTCGAGCAACAACAGTCTGCTATGACTGTGACGGTTCTGGTTTGACCACAAAAGAACCCTTCCGCCAGCTGCAGATCTCCTCTCACGCAACGATGGCATGAGTCGAATTCTTGTGGTGTACGGAATTCTACCAGGAAAAAATGCTTGGCCTGCCCTTGCGCCCCGTTGCGAACCCAGAACCCACGCTCTTGACCATTTAATGCCACGTATATGGCAGATGCTGTTTCTTGGACGCCATACCGGTGCTCAATAACTATCCGCCCGGAGTGAGTAATTCCAGATCCGCTTCATATGCCTTTCCGTACTGATGGTTATCAAAGTCGTACCAAGAACGAATGGTCATGAGAACGACTATCGACATAATGTGGGGTTTAAATCGGCTTTCTCCGTCGGCGGCGATCCAAAGGGACGGGGAAGTACCCTGAAACTGGCCAAGCTGGTCGCCCAGCCCCATGAACGTGGCTGCTCTGAGGCTGCTGAAGTTAGTCCAGAAGCACTAAAAGTGACTATGATAGTCTAGTGCTGGGAAGAAGCATCCAGTCGACACACCTGAGCACAGACTGGCCTCGGCTCCAAACTCGACTTAATGCAGGGGCAACGTTAGTAACGGTCGACGCGGAATTGACGCCGTGCGCCGCGCGCAACCACTAAGAGGAAGGGCGGCCACCACATCTCCAATGGCCTCGTGTGGCCTCAGGGATTGTCGGCTCTGGGCGTTTGCACGTGGTGTTGCACAGGGTTTACGCTCCGAACTTGATTTGCCATCAAGCTCCGCACATGGGCGAGTTCGTCTCCTGCACCCCCTTGATCTTCGCGGCCTCTGTGCCACAAGTTATTGAAAACGCGGAGGAGTATACCGCATTAGGAATTTGCGAGCATCTTCATCGACTGCAATATCACTAATGTCTCGAATCAGCGGTCGCCAACGTCGCACAAGTCGTTGCTGGAAATAAATTTCTTCACCAAAAGAGCTTCGTTGCACTACAGCAAACCTACGCGAAGCCCTTGAAGTCGAGGTGATTATGGGAAAGTGGTGCTCTCCACATAGACAAGCGCGAAACTACGCACCGAACCTATCCAAAGACTACGTGGGCACTCAAACCCACCGAACAAGAAGAGCTAGTCTCCTGAGCGGATTCGAAGACGTTCTTCGGGTGTCAAAATACTTGCCCTTACCCATGTCGGCTCTTCCTTCTCATTTTAGAACACTTCAGCTTAGTTGCCAAGATTCCTTACTTTCCTGGAAGCAAGACAGACAGGTTTACTCCACAATTGGAGTTCGCCCTTTGTTTGATTGTCGGCACGACATATCGCATGGCGATGCCGAACACGGGTAAAAGAGGATGGCATATGTATGTATCAGCCCAGCTGCGTGTTTCTCCTGGATATGTCTGGCTTGGCCCCTGCTCGGTACTTGCTTTTTCGTGCTTGATTTTGTTTTGCTTCATTTCATATTACGCGTGCTGCACGTGGTAGAAGGAACTTATGCCAGATACACACCGTGTTAATGCAGCATCAAATTTATCTGCATGCATATACGCATGCTTGCTTGCGTTGCTTCATCAAATTTCAATGCGCTGCACTAAATCGCGGTGCAGTGCACGACAGCCTTGCGACCCTGGTACCGACGAATGCTGGCTTTTTGTTACTGCTTTTGATCCTTGGTACAGTATCAGCCGCAATGTGGAGAAATCGAGGTAATCAAGAAACTCTCAAGGTTGCAGGCTGGGATGATGCTTGTTTTGTTCTCGAGTCTTTTCGTCAGATGAACTTTATTGCTTTTCCACAATGATGCAATTCCCCTCTATGGACACAGAGAGCATTTCGAACCAACTTATAGGTTGTTATTTATAGGTTCGTGCAGGCCGCTTTCTGGGTGAGATCGTATTCTAAGAATAACGGATTTGAACATAACATGTGATGTCCCGAAGTCAGAAACATCACCATCTCGGCTGCCAAGGAAAAAGAATTAATTCGCGGTGTTGGGCATCAAAAGGAAATCTTGCACAGCCCCAGGGCTTCGTTGATCATGTCCTCCTTCCCAATCGTGTCTTCAGTGTGTAGGATTGCACATCATGATCTCAGATTCTGCACACAAGGACTAATGGCCAAAATCGTAGTGTAGTAATAACACCATGTCTTCTAAATTACACGCGCCTGCCTCGCCAAAGTCCTCTACATCAGTTTCCCCTCAAGCTTCCAAGGTCTGATAACACCATCATCGCCCGTGGTCACGAGCATCTCCTCAACCCCGCGGTTCTCTGGCTCACAATCCTTGTCGAACCGCTTGCACCAGGTGATGTGGTTCACCTCGTACGGACCGTGCACGGCCTCCTTCTGGCCGACAATCTTCCACCGCTTCGAGCCCAGCTCGTGGTCGTACTCTGACGCGTTCGTCCATCTCGACGACTTGCCGCTGCCGCCCATTGCTATATCCCCGTCCAGCTCCGCTGCTGCCTCGTCGTCTGTTGTCTCCGGCGCGGCGTTGTCGGCGGCGAAGAAGGACGCGGGTCCCTCGAGATAGATGCCGATCCTCCCGTCGCTGCCGCTGCTCGCCACTCTGCCCGAGCTCGGGCTCCATGAGGCAGTATATATCTCGCGATCGTGAAACGCGGGGAGCGTGGCGGTACATATCCACTCCTCCTTCAGTGAGCGGCGCATGGTGTTTGGGATGCCCCCCAACCTGCCAGACCACGCATGCGGTGCCGCCGGGGACGAGGTTCCACCCTCCTCCTCCTCAGCCTCCTCCTTGAGCGACCATAATCTGATTGTCCGGTCCGCGCTCCACGACATGAGCCTGGGGAACCTGCCCTCGGCGGCGTTTGGCTCCCACTGTATGCCCCAGACGGTGCCCTTGTGGCCCTCGAGCACCGCGACGCAGACCCACTCCCCGTCGTTGTCCTCGCGCCATATCCGGATCGTGTCGTCGTAGCTCGCGCTGGCCAGGACGTCGCTGCTGTACCTGCTGTTTGTGCGCGCGCCGGCGCCGCTGCCGCTCTTGATCTCGGGGCACCAAGCGACGGCCTTGACGTCGCCGTCGTGCTCGTTCAGCACGGCGACCGTCTCCCACTCGTCGTCGGCCTCGCCGGGACCAACGTCCTCCCAAATCCACACGCTCTTATCCCTACTGCACGTCGCGAGGTACTGCCCCGCGGGGGAGAACGAGACGGACTTGACCTCCGAGTCGTGGCCCTCGAGGACGAGGGTGAACTCCCAGTCGTCTTCATCCTCTCCTCCTTCTTCTCCTTCTTCTCCATCCTCCCCGCCGCCGCGGCTGCGCCTCGCCGGTCCCGAGGACGTGACTTCCATCTCCATTGCATCTCCGCCTGACCCTCCCTTAGCCTTGTTGTTGTCATATCGCCACAGCCCAGCGGTGCTGTCGAACGAGCCCGTGACAAGACATAGCTGGCCCGCGCCGGCGTTTGGTTTCCACGCGACGGAGCGCACAGAGCGGTTGTGCCCGCCGGTGAGAGTGCTGTGTAAAGAGAGCGTGCTCAGGCTGAAGATTGTGACGGACTTTTGGTGCGAGGTGGCTAGCAGCGGGAGAGTCGGGTGCGGTATTGACTGCCACGCGCGCTCCTGCAGGTCTGGCTTGAGGGCTGGGAGGGGGAGGATGGTCGTATCGGGCCATAAGCGGGCTTGCTCAAGGTCCCGTGCAGTTGGACCTTCGCGAGCTGCCTGTTGTGCTGCGTCGGAAGCCATCCTGGAGAGTTTCGACAGTATGTCGTCCCTATGCTGCACCAGAATGCTACTTTTCAGGAACAGGCCTGTGGTGATTGTCTAGCGCACGGGAGGGCTGCCAAGCGACGACAATGTCATAGCAGATTGGAGTTTTGAACAAGTTCAGCTCCGACCATCGCAGTGGGAAAAAGTTCCAGTGCTGTTGACTGAGCAGGTCCACTGACGTACGCGGGGCACGCCGTCTTCGGGGAACGGAGGGGTGGGGGGTTTGGAGAATCCTGGGAAACCAATTCGCCTACAATCCCATCTCATGTTGACAAACAAAAAAGCTGATACATTGCACGCAGTAACATCATTCATGGCAGAATGATACCAAAGAGCGGATTTCGATAACAATATATTCCTTGTGTTGAAAGCGTAGGCACTCGTGGATGCACCTCACACAGCCGTTTCCGACCATCGGAGCATCAAACCTATAGCGGACTCAAAGTCTTGATAGTCAGTAAAGGCAAGTAGACATGCCTCGGGCCACTACCATGGACAACAGGTTACGAAGACGCAACGCCAGGCACACCGACTACACCAGCCGTGATCACCGCCAGTGTTTCTCTTGCGAGCCAGGCCGAGCGATGCCCAGCTCCATGGCCTATTGCTAGTCCGGCGGCATGTTGAGCATGGTCGTTCTAGGCGCGACATCGAATCTCCCGATTGCAGACTCGCCCGTACATGTAAACCGCTGGAATTGTATCTTGTTGGTCCATTCCTGAGACCCGCCGTGCCCGAGGGACCTATCCTGTCTGGTTGCACTCGCGACATCCCGGCTACTGACAGCTGGTGACTACGTGCCCTGCGCCTCAAGCTCCGACGTGACGAGATCGCCGAGCCTGAAGTCCTGTTTCGTCTTCGTCCATCAGGTCGGGCAAATCCCCCGCGTCCGCGCAAGTAGACGCGCTGATTGGCATCTGTGGGCCTGAGCCGCCTTCTCGTATATCCAGAAGCCATTCCACAATGCCAATGCTCAACCCAAGGCGGAGTCACTGGTTGACGGTAGCCTGCATACGGCGGCTTTCGGGGATATTCGTGCGGGTTCAGCTTTGCCAAGCATCTCGCAAGATGATCATGCTCTCGCTCGTGGACGCGTCGATTGTCGAAATGGATGCACTCTTTTTGCACCGTGCCTTCGCAGCCGTCCATTGGCCAGGTAGCCGTCTCCCGGCGTCCGGAAGCACCCTTACCGTAGGCACGGGTGCGGGTGAGTAGAGCTGATTTGGGAAGAGCCCTGTCAGGTGCGGCAGCGGTCGGCTGACGTCGAGCTGAATGAATACAGTCCTCTAGTGTTGTTGCAGCCCTGGTGCTTTGTGATGCACATGTAGAACTTGGCGCCTCCGTGAAGATAGACCCCTGCACAAGTATCGAGATATCCGACGTCGAGAAGCTCGCCGTCCTCAAGGTGCTTTGGCTTGTCCTGCATGTGACGGCGATCGATGCTGTACAAGGGTCCTGGCGAATCGCTGTCTCAGCCCGAAGTCGAGTGAGAGGGGAGATGGCTGCCACCCGAGCCGCATCAATCTGATGCACTTGGAGTGCAGCTGGTCGGAACACCTGAGCGCGAGACAGGCTGGGCCGTGAGCGCTTTGCCAGCTCTGCCGGGCTGCTGCCGGACCGTATTGGTGAATTGAAGTGGCTCTGTGAAGCGAGCTCGGCGTCAAGGAACGAAGCATGCGCACTTGGCTCGTCCTCTGAAGTGTTTCTGCACACACGTGCTCGTCGAGGAGACATAATTTGGGGCCGCTTCGAGGAGCGAACGTAAGCCATGCCGGATAAACGAGAGCGTTGAGGCTACTTAAAGCGACGAGTCCTTGATCTCGACTTTGGAAATTGCTTCTTTGGTAGAAAAGACCCCAAAACGGGCAATGGTCTAGTGTTCGGATATTGATTGCAACGAAACGATACTGAGGGGGGGAGGGGGTGGCCAACCTGGGAAACTGGTAAGGTCTCTTGTCTAAAAGCAAGATGAGATCCTTGCTGAGACAATATGATCAAGAGGACTGGTAGGCTGGCATGGCATAGTCACGTTTCAGATTTCACAAGCAGGCATCGCCGTTGTAGCTTCCTTACACGCTGATTTGTGGTTGCTGCGACTCCATAGCAGGAACGATTTGATATTGTGCCGCAGTGTACGTACTTACTCATCAGGAGTATTGTGACGTGATGCCTTTGGAAATTAGCAAATCCTTGTTGGGGTGCTAGAATAATTCAGCAATCTATGTTTATGGGCTGCTTCAAAGACACTTATCAATTTCTGGCGAGATCCTTGAATGGAGCTTTATAGCTCCGTGCTTGCCTGGATACCCTCAGCCTCCAGCGCTCGCTTGTAATCCGCGATGGCTTTATCCAATGACTTCATCACAGGACCCATGAGTTTTAGGACAGCTTCGCGTCCACCTCTGACGGACTTCGCGTTGAATGCCCTCTTGCGTCCGGTCTTCTCAAAGTATGCCCGAATCTCCTCTTTCTTCTTCTTGATCTCGGCGTCGCGTGCCTTATCTGCCTCCACCGCTACTGCCTCTATCCTCTCCTTCGACCTGTTGAGCGAGTCCGCCAGGTAGCCAAGCTCTGCAGCTCGGTCAGGATCGCCAGAAAGGAATGCATTCCAGAACTGGTTGAGGAACTCCATTGTCGTTGCGTGAGTCAGCGTACAACTCGCGGTGACATCCTCGGATAAACCCATGGGTGTAGTCTCATCCATATTGTGACCGTATAAATGGGCACGGCGCTGTATGATGCTTTCCAACATCTGTGTCTGGGCCTGTTTCCGTGACGCTCGCGACCCAACGTGCGGTGGCTTTGCAGCCTCGTCGTCGCTATCCATGTCATCATCTATCCCTAGTGCATCGTGCAAATTGATACCACCGGCGCCGTCACTCTTAAGTTTACCCAGCTCCGTCCGGGTATCCTTAAGGACCTTGAACGGTTGCTGTTTCGCGAAAATCTCGTGGGCGGACGAGGTCTTCTCTCCTGAATTACCGAAGAACCTGCTCTGCTCTTTGATGTTCAAGGCTATCCTGCTTTCCTCTGTGCCGCCAGCAAGGTCGCGTAGTGCAACCTCATGGTAGGTATCGTAATCCGGCAGGCTTGACCCTACAGTTGTGTCGAGCGGTACAGTCTCTCTGAGCAAACGCTCGCTGACGGCGTTGAGGGTAGCAATGATGGGGACCTCTCTCCTGCCGCGAGGCCGCATTTCGACATCCTTGCGGTTGCCACCCTTGAAGCCGCCTTGATTCTCCTCATTTCCTTCGAGATTGATGATCTGCGGCATGTGCTCTGCCAGAGCTTTGTTTGAGAAGGCCGAGATGTCGTCTTTCTCATCGTACTTGTCGAATATCTTCTGTACTTCTTCCATGCCACTGGGGCGCTCTCCACGAAGTTGCTTATATAGCTTGCTGAGGAAGAACTTGGAGAAGAACTCGTAGTCGTTCAACGGCGGCACGTTCTCGTTGTAGATACGTTTCACGAGTGGATGCTGTATGAAGATGCGCTGGAGCTGCTCCGTGTTCATCTTAAGCTTCATCTTGTTGGCATCGTTCGGATCCGTACTCGAAACAAGATCAGGCTTGAGCTGGGCGAGGACATTGTAAGGTCCCTTTTTCTGGCTGCTTTGTATCGCATACGAGCGTAGGACGTTGATCCTCGTGGACCAGAATTGCGTGTTGAAGGCCGTGTCAGACATTGATGGAGGCTTGGTTTCCCGTGCCTTAAGATAAACTCTGGCGAGAGACTTGTCCTCTCGCATAAGACCTTGCTGTAAAACTATATCCGTCTTCAGCCTGGAGTCGTCAAAGAGCTGCGCAGACGCAGTCTTGTTGGCGGCTCGGGCAAGAGCCATCGCGTCTGCGGCTGGGCCGCCATCAAGTCGTCCGACACTGCCGTCGTTGGCCTTTGCATCCGCAATCAGTTTCGAAAGGAGGTCTTTGATCGCGCTGGCCTGTTCGCTAGGATTGTTGGGCGAATTGAAGTGAAAGAGGTATGGCGTGGGCTCTGCTCCGTCGGCACCTTTCTCGAAGATTTTGACCATGATCTTGGCCGAGGTCGCCGGGGTTTGCTGGAGGTTGGTGATATTGCTAATTTCTATAGACACGCTCGGAGGGCCTGTCGGCGCAGAGTTGGGCGTCCATATGACCTTTTTGCGGTCACCCGTCAAAGTGATGATGCCATCCTTCTTCTTGTGGACAGCCTCGCCCTTTGGTATCGAAGCCATGCTGGAGTATAGTACTACTTGACCAGGTTGTCGTCTCTCACGAAGTCTCTCACACCGGCCTTAGAGCCACGGGGAAGCCGAGTGGCTGCTTTGTGCTGATCACCGCCGCATGTGCATCTGGCGTGCGCCCTTGGCCTTGTGGACGATGGATAAGTCTGGCCGGGGGAGAATTTACGAGCAATAGCAACGTTGTTTGCAATGTTGTTTCTACGGGCACAGTCATGCGTTACCTGGCTGTCCACGGCAGTCTTGCCTCGCAGGGTAGAGAGATGCTCAGAAAGGAGCTGCAACCTGCAAGCTCACGGTCGTGTTGAAGGTCGTCGCGTGTGTGCGTCACAGGCTTGCAGGCAGGTGAAAGTGGCTTGAGAGGCTGTTGAAGGCAGGGCCCGGGCGCCGCATGGGCTGAATGAGTCAGCTGTGGCGGTGCGCGGCAAAGGTGTCAGGACTCAGAGGACGTCTACCGGTCCACCTTGGTCATGCTGGCAGCGCCCTCCCTTCCGTGACAGGCCCTGCAGCAGGGAGCCTCATCTCGAAGCTGTCTGTATTACATCATCAGGCATTAAAAAACCACTCATGTCGATGTGACGCTGCCTACATGAATATATATTGCTTCGGAACGATTTCATCCACAAGCCTGGTTTGTGTGGCTGCGGAGCTCGGCGCGCACTGAGCATTGCCACGTACACAACGCTATGAGACCCGGACGGGGCGGAGCACAAGAGGAACGAACCCGCGGGAACGGGTGGCCGAACAACATGCGATCAAACGAACTGCTCTGGATGAACCTTCAAGGTTTCGTAGAGTGAGCCGGGCGGTGCTCTTCACCGCTTCCACGCAACGTTTGAACATGTTGCATTCCCGTCGCAGCCGAGAGCCTGTGAAATAAAGTCCCCAAAATAGCACGGACTGTCATTGAGGGCACAGCAATGTTTCGTCCCTGCCGCATCGTTTGTAAAGAGATCCTAGTCGTCGGCCTCCGACCGTCTCGGCGATAGGCGACCGGGAGGCCGGCCGGGTTGTCCTCTAGCGCTTCGGACGTCTTCCGGGTCTTGGAAACTGAGCAAGGGGCCAAGTTCGTGAAGACCAAAGCGATGGGCATGATGCGTTTGAGGCACATTCAGGGGGGAAATGGCAGCTCAAGAAACAGAACTTCTGTGATGACAGGATTTGGCGACGTGGGTGACTCTGTATGCACCCAGCTACGACAACTCGATCGTCACAATCCTCGCAGCTCGATCACGGCAATGGCCCAGATGTAAAGACCTCCGGCAGTGCCGGACACTGTTTGTGAACCCCATGCTGCTTTAGGAGTTACCCTCGGTCTGGGAGACGATGCGGCAGGAATCGGGGCTCTTTGACGAATCATGGGTCTGGGAATGGGGATGCTGCTTGCAAGAATGGTTGGGTCACAGTGCAACAGGCTTCGAGTCTGGCACAGTCTCGAGCTGACTTGGCTGCGTGTTCCCCAGGCTCAGGCGCACCCGGCAAAGGGGGGGGAGAGACCGCTGCTAGCCTCGCGCGGGCGCTACAGTAGCCTCAGCACTGTACTCAGCTGCTCTGGCCCAGTGATGCCCCTGAGCCGCCCTGATTGGCGCACGCTCGCTGCATGGGCAGCTGGCACTGTTCTGGCCTCCTGCAGCGGCGAGCGGGCGCCAGAGCTCGTCGCCGCAGACCCGGGCACGAGCAGTGGGAGCTGCGAGAATAATAATTGCATCGCCTGCAGTCTCGCTCCTCGCTACTACTTTTCCCGTTTTTCGAGCTTCCCCACGCCCTTTCGCAGCACCACTCCCGTGTGATGCTTGCCCTCTCGAACGCCTAGGTTCCTCCTAAGCACCATCATCTCCCCTCTTTCTCTTGACTCGCCCTCCTTCGCGATGTTGAGAACCTCTCTCCGCAAGTCCTGCGGCCAGCTGCTCCGCAACAGCAGCTCGCCACGATGCTCGCCTCTCGCCTCAGCCAGGCGGGCCGGAGCTGCCTCGACCAGCTTCCTCCAGAAGAGACATGCCATGTCTTCAGCGCCGGCGCACAACGACAGCTTCCTCTCTGGCAGCACTGCCAACTACATTGACGAGATGTACCTCCAGTGGAAGGAGGACCCCAAGAGCGTCCACGTCTCGTGGCAGGTCTACTTCAAGAACATGGAGAGCGGTGACATGCCCATCCAGCAGGCCTTCCAGCCTCCGCCTACCCTCGTCCCTGGCGCCACGGGTGGTGTCGGCGCGGCTGTCCCAGGCGTTGGCATGGGCAGCGATGTGACCAACCATCTCAAGGTCCAGCTTCTCGTCCGCGCGTATCAGGCTCGTGGCCACCACCAGGCCAATCTCGACCCTCTCGGCATTCGCAATGACTCGTCCGGCTTCGGCAATATTCGCCCCAAGGAGCTGACCCTCGAGCACTACCAGTTCACTGAAAAGGATCTCGACTCTGAGTTTACCCTTGGACCCGGCATTTTACCCCGCTTCAAGCGCGACGGCCGCGAAAAGATGACCTTGCGCGAAATCATCGAAGCCTGCGAGCAGATCTACTGCGGCTCCTACGGTGTCGAGTTCATCCACATTCCCGATAGGAGCAAGTGCGACTGGCTCCGTGAGCGTATCGAGGTGCCCCGTGCCTTCAAATACTCGATCGACGAGAAGCGCCGCATCCTCGACCGCCTTATCTGGAGTTCCAGCTTCGAGTCCTTCCTTGCCACGAAATACCCCAACGACAAGCGTTTCGGTCTCGAGGGTTGTGAGACTCTTGTCCCTGGTATGAAGGCACTGATCGACCGCAGCGTCGACTATGGTGTCAAGGACATTGTTATTGGCATGCCTCACCGTGGTCGTCTCAACGTGCTCAGCAACGTCGTGCGCAAGCCGAACGAGTCCATCTTCAGCGAGTTTGCCGGCACTGCTGGCGCCGAGGATGAGGGATCCGGTGACGTCAAGTACCATCTGGGTATGAACTTCGAGCGCCCTACACCGTCTGGCAAGCGTGTCCAACTCTCCCTCGTTGCCAACCCTTCGCACTTGGAGGCTGAGGATCCTGTCGTCCTGGGCAAGACCCGTGCCATCCAGCACTACAACAACGATGAGAAGACCCACCGAACCGCCATGTCCGTCCTCCTCCACGGTGACGCTGCTTTCGCCGCTCAGGGAATTGTCTACGAATGCCTCGGCTTCCACTCTCTGCCTGCCTTCTCGACCGGCGGCACCGTCCACCTCGTTGTCAACAACCAGATTGGTTTCACCACCGACCCCCGCTTTGCTCGTTCTACTGCCTACTGTACCGATATCGCCAAGGCTATCGATGCGCCCGTGTTCCACGTCAATGCCGACGATGTCGAAGCTGTCAACTTTGTTTGCCAGCTCGCCGCTGATTGGCGCGCCGAGTTCCAGACCGATGTTGTCATCGACCTTGTGTGCTACCGCAAGCACGGCCACAACGAGACCGACCAGCCTTCATTCACCCAGCCCCTCATGTACAAGCGCATTGGCTCGCACGACCCTCAAATCGACATCTATGTCGACAAGCTTCTGAAGGATGGATCGTTCACCAAAGAGGACATTGAGGAGCACAAGCAGTGGGTGTGGGGAATGCTTGAGGAGAGTTTCTCCAAGTCCAAAGACTACCAGCCGACTTCCAAGGAGTGGACCACATCTGCCTGGAATGGCTTCAAGTCTCCCAAGGAGCTCGCCAGTGAGGTCCTGCCCCACAACTCCACCAGCGTTGACAAGCAGACTCTTGAGCACATTGGTGAGGTCATTGGCTCTGCGCCCGAGGAATTCAACCTGCACCGCAACCTCAAGCGTATTCTGAACAACCGCACGAAGAGCGTGGTCGAGGGCAAGAACATTGACTGGTCCACCGGTGAGGCTCTTGCGTTCGGATCTCTCGTGACTGAGGGACACCACGTCCGCATCTCTGGCCAGGATGTTGAGAGAGGTACTTTCTCGCAACGCCACGCTGTTTTCCACGACCAGGAGAACGAGAGCACCTACACTCCTCTGCAGCACATTGCTAAGGACCAGGGCAAGTTTGTCATCTCAAACTCGTCTCTGAGTGAGTTCGGTGCCCTTGGTTTCGAATACGGTTACTCACTGTCCTCTCCCAATGCCCTCGTTATGTGGGAGGCCCAGTTCGGTGACTTTGCCAACAACGCTCAGTGTATCATTGATCAATTCATCGCCTCCGGTGAGGTCAAGTGGATGCAGCGTACTGGTCTTGTTATGTCTTTGCCCCACGGTTACGATGGACAGGGCCCCGAGCACTCCTCGGGTCGTCTGGAGCGTTACCTGCAGCTTTGCAACGAGGATCCTCGTATCTTCCCCTCCCCTGAGAAGCTTGACCGTCAGCACCAGGACTGCAACATGCAGATTGCCTACATGACTACCCCTGCCAACCTGTTCCACGTCCTGCGTCGCCAAATGCACCGCCAGTTCCGCAAGCGTAAGTTCTTCCTGATTGACTCTAGAAAGCCCCGGGCGTATCGCTAACTCTCATCTCCAGCCCTTGTCATCTTCTTCTCCAAGTCCCTACTGCGTCACCCTCTTGCGCGCTCCAGTATTGAGGAGTTCTCCGGCCCTGATGCCGGTTTCCAGTGGATCATTGCCGACCCCGAGCACCAGACTGGTGCCATCAAGCCTGCTGAGGAGATTGACCGCGTCATCATCTGCACAGGTCAGGTCTACGCTGCTCTGCACAAGTACCGTGCTGAGAACAACATTGACAACGTCGCCATCACCCGTGTCGAGCAGCTGAACCCCTTCCCCTGGCAACTGCTGAAGGAGAACCTCGACACATACAAGAACGCCAAGACCATCGTCTACGCTCAGGAGGAGCCATTGAACGCTGGTGCCTGGTCGTTCATGCAGCCCCGCATTGAGACTCTCCTCAACCAGACCGAGTTCCACGACCGCAAGCACGTCATGTATGCTGGCCGTAACCCCTCTGCTTCTGTCGCCACTGGTCTCAAGGCCTCCCACAAGAAGGAGGAAGAGGACCTCCTCGAGATGGCCTTCAGTGTCACCCAGGACAAGCTTAAGGGCGAGTAGACGGTGGTAGGAAACGGAGTCTGTTCGGAAAGCATTGTTTGAAAGCATCATATACCAGGGATGGAGAGTGAGACGAGGACCATACGACGACAAATAGCACGACAGCAACAAGTTCGCAAGAGGAGAAGAGGTCGATTGATGATTTTTCGGTTTTCTGGTTCCGCAGCCGCACCAGTGTACACTTTTTTCTCCTTTCTTGGCTTGTTGTTGATCCTGATGCATGCGCTGTCGTTTTCTTTTGCAAAAAGGCCTTTCATACACGTGTATAACAAACAAACGATGCGACGCTTGACGTATCACCATACTTATAGACAAATAACAAGCTGTCTCCTGGGCCACTGTGGTCAGAGCCAAAGAGGGAAGGAGACGAGGAGTAGAGGAGGGGGAGAGAGGCTATGTAATGTCAATTGAACTCTTTGATCATGATATTACCTACTCACGAGGCTACTAAGTAATGTAGTCCGCTGCGATTTGTGATTTATGTGCTACTTGTGTTGGAAAGTCTTCCAGCACATCATTCAAAGTAGTATTTGGGCGACCATGTGATTTTATTGCAACCACTGATACGCCTACTAATATAATTAAGATACTTAAGTCATTCATATCGCAATCTTCTCTCGACTTGACAAAAACACCATGCCAGTTCAAATAGTATCCTTAATCGCCTTATCCGAGACTGATAATCTTTTCACTTCCTTCGACATGGCGTTGCCTACTCTCTAGCCAGTCGCGGTCCTTGTTTGACTCATTCGAATATCGCTTCTCATTTCGGTAACATGAGGCGAAAGACAAGACGGCTACCACCCTGTTCTCTTCCCAAATCGGGACAATGCCCAAAGAGCCCAGTACCGACCCTTATGCATATACAGACCATCGTCCTCTGTCATTCTTCTTCGCTAACTCTGAAGAAGAGTTGACCTCAAAGGAGCGGCCCGCGTCACAGGGCATGGTCGGCCATGCAGCAATGTCGTGGTCGCCGTACATATCGGAAAGAGCGGTACCAATGAGCTCTGCGTGGAGCTCGTGGCCGATTGTGTCGAGAGAATAGGCATGTAGCACGGCCCGAGGGGCGAGCGTACTGGGAGAGTTGTCGCCTGCCCCTGGTGCTGGTGTGCGGGCAGTTGCTGACGTGCACGCGCAGTTTGGGGTAAAAGCCTCTCTGGCAGGGACATAGTCTTCTCTTGTTTCCGTTGCAGACGTCAGGGACCGCGAGTCTTCTCCCAGGTCTGTGACCGCTCTTGCCATAAACGCGCTCCTGTACGTAGGGGGGGAAAGACTTCGTGGCAGCCGATCTTGATTGCTGCGCAGCACCTCCCGGTAACAATGGCGCTCGTGTTACCACGATTTGCACAAATCGCGGGTCCAGCGCGGGAATTCGTGCACCGTGGTGTTCGCGGTGCCAAGGGTCTGGCTCATCTGCTGGGACTTCTCGCTGAGGATGCCACCGTTCCAGCTGATGCTTGAGACCTGACTATAGAATTATGTCGGCAGTTCCTCGCCAAGTTCACCCTGGAGGAAGTCTGAGAGGCTGTTCGTCTGTGATGGGTCGATTTCATAACGGGGGTCAGAAGTATGCCGAGACTTCGCGGTCGCAATGGCGTTACTGATCGTTGAAACTCGGTTGCAGACTACTAAGAGGTCAGAGAGCCCTTGTCGAAGCAGCGTAGCGCTATGATATCCGATAGCGCCGGGTTGGTTGCGATGTACTTGAGTGTGCTCGCCAACTTCTTGGTCAACGGGGCGAAGGCAAGCAGAATTACCCGTAATGCCTGAAAAACTCCTTCACCTGGTTGGTGGGACAGCTGAGTACAAACTTGGTGGCCGGTCCGTGGAAAATCTGCGAGAAGATTCTGAGTGAGGAGGTCGTCTTTATTGAATTCAAGGAAAAGCGAGGGCTCGGCTCTGACTTTGAGTTTTTCGAGAACTAGCAGAGCAATCTTGGTATGATATGGTTCAACGTGAGGATCGAGAAGACCTTGTGCTCTGGCAGCTTCTGCTACCCATTGAGGTGGGATCCAACCCCTTCTCGAGGCCTAAGGGAGGACCTGGCCGATGTGGATTAGGTTGCCTACAACTGTGTCTAGTTGTGGTGTCTGGAGTCTCACGAGCGTATTTGTCCACTGCGCAATCTCGGTCTTAATACTTTGTGCCTGCGTACGGATATCCATAGATTCCTGCGGGGAGTAGGTCCGTACTTGCAGATTGTTGGCACTGGCAGGTACAGCTGCCAAGCTTGTCTCTGGTGCAATCCCTGAGAAATGCCCGATAAGACACTGCCGCTTGGCTTTGGGTGGCTGATCACGACGCTGGCCGCTTTCAGGTCCCAGCTTCTGGGTGAATGCATTCAAGAGGGGAGCTTTGTTCAGTTGGACCTCCCTTAACAGGTCTGATGACCTGTTCGGTCACAGGGTTTCTCTCTTCTTAGTTCCCCTAGCACTTAGAGATGCAAGGTCAGTGACTTGTGTTGAGTCTGGGAGGCCTGAGATGGTGATGTTGATCTGGCGTGGTTTGTTGGCCAGTGTGGAATAGTCCTTGTGGGTTTCCATGCTGGTAAGTAGGGCGATATGAGTGTATCTATTCTTGTTCATTTTGGTGCTCTGAAGCGGTTCAAGCCACAGGAGCACTTTGTAATGGCGGAGTATTTTCCAGTGGTTCTCGTACATGGCCGACGGGATGATTGTGCGGAAATTGAGGTTTCTGTTGTTCGATCTTGGATGTGGGCGATAAATAGTCTTGATTTCACCAAGCATGTCAACCATAGCTTTGAAAGCATCGATATGGGACATTTGATGTGAGCTCGGGTTTGCCCACTTCGCTCTTATGAGTTGATCGTCGGAAAAGGACTCGTTTTTGGTGTCAAGCAGATTGCCAGGCAATAGACCTGCACGAACTTGCGGCTCTTCTGATATGTAGGTCTTAAGCAGTCGTTCTTGTAGATGCTGTGTCTCTTTTTCCAGCCTTTCCCACTCCTCACGTTTACTGAACTCTGACTTCGACCTGGTGACAGCGGCAAGCATAAGATTTGGCCAGATAGCTAAGCCGTCCTCCTCGGCCTCTCGAAGCACAACAGACATCAATAAAGCAGATATGATCAATGGCACCGACTCTGTGATATCATCGGAGCCGCGAGCAGCCTGTTGGTCGTTCTCGCTTTTGCTGACATAGTAACACCACCAGAGGACGTAGATAGTGAGTTGCGAAATGTTCATGTAATCAAAAGTCATCTGGGCTCTGAGTTGTGCGACGGTGTCGCGGAACGCTTCGCCCATGTCGAGATTTTCGAACATAGCCATAGTCTCATAGGACGTGTTTGGGCTCTATGAGATATCACTCAGCGAGATGGCCGGCAGTGGCCGGCAAAAGTCTGCAAATTCGTTAGGAGGTCCCCACGGCCCGCCCTCCTTCCACTTCCTGCTGCGCCGATCGGCTTCTTCGTGAAGTCGAGATCGCTATCATCACCATTGAGATATTTCTTGGCAGCCTCCAAGGCGTCGGGTCTGGAGTATGCGACGAACGGGAGGACTGGCAGAAAGACGTTATTTTGAAGCCGGTGGCTCTAATGCGAGAGCCTGTAGCGAGAGAGTTGTTTATAGGCACTTTGACATCTTTGCCTGCCATCGCTTGGATGAACACGAGCGAAACGCCCGTTAAGTCTTTGCACAAGGTCATGGAGGCCTTGGCTCTTATGTCGTCGACCTTTCTGGAGATTCCCAGCTTGTGGTAGTCTCGAGGAGTCACTTTAACATCGACGTATCCTCTATTTGAAGCCATGATAGGTACAGTTGGCTGAACAATCAGGAATCCATGCGTGTATCAAAGAGAGGTGATATTTTGAAAGAGGAAGTGTCAGCAACCTATCACAAATACAATCTTGTGCAATGAGTGCACATCACTGACTGCACGATCCCAGGACAGAGGTCAATTCTTGGAGCCGAGTTCGATAATTGAATGTTTCACTTCCACAGAGTCTTGTGCAAAATAGGGACACCAGATGTTGTGATCCTCGAATTTCGTTCGCGACGAACATATCAGTCAGCAAGGGTTTTGCCCTCGGCTCACATTGCAGACCCATCAGAGCACCCGAGAGTAGAGAGGGTCACAAACGACTGACGTGTTACATTGCTCCCGGACTCCACGATTCTGGATGTGCGATTGGCAAGCAGGACCTCCTCTAGTTCGACCCAATGGGCATGTCTCTGTATTCAATTTTTGGCAGCATTATGAGCTCTAGCTGAAAGCTCGCTCTGGATATGATCTCGGAGCAGCCTGAGATCGAGCTAAACCAGTCTTCAGCTCATTGCGGAGTGACTATGGTGGCGATGCTGCCACCTTCAGTAAGGTTGACCAGGGTTTGCATTGCTTTTGGAGCATGACAAGCAGTTCCGTCGCTCAGCAGTAAAGAGCTGACAGATTCATGTACTTGTCAGCTCATATCCCCCTTGTCTAAATTGTCATACTTTAGAGCACAAACAGAGATTAGACAACGCTGTGCCCGAAACTCCTCTTGCAAAGACCATCAAACCTAAGACGCCCAGCCTTAACACCCAGGCAGTCATCTGCCCACTGCGAATTATCCTTCCGATGAACAGCAAGCTAATCGGCGAAGTTGGCGCGGCACCTCACCTGAAAGATAAACTCCATATCCCAACCGTCCATCCGAGGGTTTCCTCCCCCGTGCGAGCCGGTGCCAAACCATCAGCATCCGATTGTATAGAGCCAGCCAATCGCAACCCCTGGATCTGGCCGAATCGAGAGCTTCTGTATAGTAACGCAATGCGGGCTGGAAGGATGCTCGTCCTCGTTTAAGGTTCGGTGCTAGGGCCACAATGTGCAGCAGAGTATCTGGAAGTTGCTGGGCGTCGGCTTGCTTGTGGCTATTCTATCTAAAAGATCAAGCCGAAAAAGCAGAACGGGAAAGAAAGAGAGATTGGGCCGGACTGACATGGACTGGTCTGCGGTCTGGCCTACTGGCCTGCTTCATCGTTTTTAATAACGGGATTAAAAGCAAAATTCACGGCCGCGCTTATTGAAGTGAATGGATGAGACAGCGTGACAGCATGTCAACGCTTTCACTATTCTTCTTGCCCGTGTGAGGATCAGAGTATCAATATTACCAAACGAGATCCCATAGCCCGTTCCTTCCTTGCTGCTTCGTTCTTGGCCACATGATCGACTCCATCGGATGGCCGGTTCCGAATTCATTCCAATCTGCCAATCATGGTATAGATACGGAAGCCGAACGCTCCTTCCGGGCTATACTTGCGGCTCACCGGAACGCGGCACGATATCGACATTGTGGCAGGACAGGGTTCAGCCTGATCGGTAGCCGGATCAGATCTGGGCCGAGACACGGGCATACTCCCCTGTCACGCACGGCGAACCTATTGATCCTCGCCGCAAGTCCGAGCCTCTTGGCGTGCCTCACTTTTGGGGGAGGCTGTCTTGGGGGAGTAATGAGAGCGGTGCTTCTTGACATCGACTGGCGCGTTTTCCCCGGTGTCAAGAGGTCTGCGGTCCTTGATTAGTGCTAATTCCATGGCTACTGTGCTAACAGCGAGGAGAATAAGTCTCACAAGGTGTCAGGCAGTGCTTCCATCAGATCTAATAGGATAATCAGACGTGGAGCCGCTGTGCTATGCGGAGAATCGCCTTCATTAGAGACACTGCGTTCTTTCTAGCTTCGTAAATCCATGTTGATCTCGTAAGTGGAAGTCGCTATGTATTGGCCCGAAGCCATCACATACACACACACACACACTCTCTCTCTCTCTCTCTCTCTCTCTCTCCGCCCCCAAAATCCAAGACAGGGCATCACCACTCAGCCAAGACCGAACTTTTTTGCGGCACGTATTGAAACCCACACGAGCAACTCGTCATTCCTCCCTGCCCTGTCCCGCCCTTCTAGAATGACTCAGACTGCTCTGCCTGCCTGCCCTGTCTTCACCAAAAGGTCATCGTGTCTCGCCTTCGAGACAAAAGGGAAAGTCAAAAAGATTTCAGACGAAGAAACAAGTTGAAAGACATGACACGTTATTCTAGAAGACATCTGGAAGAGAAGGGGGAAAAGCAAAGAATGCAGATACGTCATGCTTCCTTCCGGCGTATCCCGATACATAAACCTTGACATCGTGACCTGTCTTTGCCTTTACGCCGAAACATGTCTCAAGATCAAAGTCAGACATGGCGTAGATTGTCCCCACGTGGAATCATTATGCTTCTATGACATGTGTATTCGCCCCCCTTCCCCTTCCCCCTGGATCTAGTCAATACCCAACTAAGTGAAATGACCAACTTCATTAATCACCGTCACTACAACAACTCAAGGATTAAGTAGATCAGCAACCCCCCCCCCTTACAAAGAAAAAGAAAAGAACACCTATACATGCCACTCACCCACCTGTCCGCCCTCCAGCTTCCAAGCCCCAATTCAAGCCTCAAAGACACACAGATGAGACAAAAGAGCGCCACCAATCCGATCCCCTCCCCCAAGGCCGCCCAAAAAAGAAACCATTCACGCCATCCTAAACTCAAAGAACCCCCCTCCCCCCAACCCCCGACTCAGAAACAGAGTCATGACAGAAGCTTATCCAAACCCTCTTCTTCTCTTCTCTCTCTCTCTCCCCGCACTTCACGCGCCAACCCCCATTTCTTTTCGTCCACAAGCTCGGATAAGGCTCGCTACGCACGTCTAGTCAAGGGCCACACATATACACACAAGAAGACTAGCACGCCGCCACACTCGCGTCATTGCAAACCTTCTTCTTATCTCTCGAAATAGAATAGAAACAATTCCACTAATCTCTTTTGCTCACGTGTTCTGCTCTTCGCGCCCCCTCGGAGGAGTCCCATCTACCAGTTTTCTGTTTTTCTGCATACACGCCCTACCTTGCCTAGTTCCGCACATATTTGTGGTGGTCCTTCAAGTACTAGGTGATGCGGCATGACCCAAGGTCGAAAAAGGAGGGGGAAAGGAGACAAGGCCGATAAGCCAAACGAATTATACGGAAGGATTAACAAAATGCTCTTCAAGTCACAATTACTACAAGGCTCAGGCTTACATAAACAGCATTCACGGCGTGGCAAGTCCCAAGAGGGAAAGCTAGGATCACCTTCACAGTAGGAAGCACGTGTCGGACCAAGATTGTGGAGGAATGGAGAAGGGGTATCTTCTTTAAGCTAGCAGTTGATCGCTGTGCGACAATGAACCAACGAACTCCTATGCAATGTCTTTCATATAATGCTTCATGTCCTCATCCCTTGACTCAAAAAGGTGCTCGATCAACTCCCGAATGCCTGATATGATGGCATATATGCGTACAAATCCACGACGAACTGCGCAGAGCTATTCTGTTCAATGCTCCGCCTGCCAATATGTACAGCGAAAACGAGTTTGCCGAAACGCCGCGCCGAAAACGATAAATGATGTTGGGTAATAGTGACAAGCCCCGTCTAGATTTTGTCTCGACCGGCCGAGTATGCATCCCGTGGTGATTTTTGGACCCAATAAGTATGCAGATAGCCATCTGCTTATGCGTGACGCCAAATACAAAAGTAAAAGTTGTTTGATTAAGTGTGCCTTGTTGTGCGATGCCGCAGAATGTTCAGCACGGTGAATCGTGAGCGGACTTGCGGGAAGTCTGCTTCGAAAAGACTCGGTGAAATAGCTTTCGCTTGCTTCCGAAAGACTTTGCTTGCTGATAGTCGCAACCACAAATGCGATCTGCGGTAACGCCGAACTTGAACTTGGATTCGAAGTCGGCGTCCCAGCCGTAAACGTCCTCTGTGTTGCGCAGGGGATGATAGAGGTCCGAGTTCACAATCGTCAACGAGCTGTTACTGTCTTCTCGCATACTGATTCCGAGAAGGTTGGAGAAGTCGGTAAAATGCGGCTCATCCCGGTGTAGGCTCTTCAAGAATGTGACGCTCTCGAAGCTAGTATCCCCGCCCAGCTCGGTTTCCGTGTCTAGGTCCATAACGGCTGGCTCATACACCCGCTCGTCAGGCGGAGACGGAGGAGAGTTCAAGCTGTCGGAGATCGAAAGTGGTGGCGGCGAGGCCTTCGCTTCCGTCTCTTCAGGCACCTGAGCGGGGATATCTAATTGTTTAGAAGCGGCCGATCCACGCCGGAAGCATCCGGCGTTTCCACTGCCAGTTGCGCACCGCGCTTTTGCGGCTGCACCACCTGTGATCTTTCTGCTACTGGGTCGACATGAGTATGTTGGTCCCGCAATTGCCAGCTTTTGCCCTGGGTGTGGGTCTTCCCACGACGCCCACGTACGCAGCGAAGGTGCACTGTTGTACGTCGACCTGAGAATAGCTGGCGACTGTTGAAGTTCACATGATGGTACAACCTGTGACCTTCATAATGAGACGGGGGCGGCAGTCCCGCTGGTGGGGGCAGGACGACGCTCAGTCTTGTTCTTCTTGCCAAGACCAAGTCTAATCTTGTCCTTCCAGGTGCTCGATGTAGAGTTGGAACGAGAAGCGACGCCACTGGTGATGATGGGGAAAGTGTAATCGGCAGTGGGTGGTGTGGTGGGAGGCGTCATCATGTCGAGGCCAGAGTTCGATTGAGGTGTGGCAGTATCTTCAGACAGGGTATCATCGGCCTCCATTGAGGTCGCAGAAGATCTCCGGCGGGGAGAGCCACGGCGCATGCTGCTGAACAGTGGGAGGAAACCCGACTTGGGTGAGTGGGTGACATCTGTGTCACATCCCCTGATCTGCGAGTGGCGCAGAGTAGATCGGCTCCGTCTGAGCTCGTTGAGGTTCTCTGAAGACTGAGACTGAATCAGGGCCGGTACCATCGATTCGACAAAGGGGACCAGAACTGAGTCCTGCATCAATTCGTGTGTGATGTGGACGGCATCGTCCAGCTTAGACGGGTGCGGGGCATCGGTTGATCGAGATTTCTGACGAAGAAGGCTGTCCCGAATATAGGCTGGAAGGTTCACCTCACGGGGCGAAGAAGGGAGGATGTAAGTCTCAATGAGCTTGTCCCAAAGAGAGCAAACATAGTTGAGGCTGGTCAGAGCATCTGCAGGTTCCGACTTGGCGACTTCGTAGGTGGTGCGATAGCGGCCGGCATCGAGGATGAACTCGAGAGTTTCCATGCAATGGTTCTGAGAGAGGTAAGCCATGAAGGCGCTGAGAGTCCATGGCGCCTGTGCAGTGTTGGCGAGGATCTCGTTCAATGTCGGTGCCTTGATCGAGGGCGAGTCGGCACGGGGAATGAACAGACTCGAGCCTCGAGAGGACGTTGAAGCTGTGGAGAGATTCATGGCGGAGTGCATGTCGGAAGAGTCGCTGGAGGTAGAAATGGGAGGGGAGGTAGCTCTTCGCGAGGAAGAGGAGAATCTGGACGAGGTCTCACGGAAGGCGGGCAATCCCATAATGGCCCTTTGGCGAGAATGGATGTAGAGTATCGATGGGTTGAGTTGGGATGGGATCCCTGTGGGGCTTATTGCGCCATAGAAGGTTCTAATCACAAGCCCTCGGCAACAAGTCGTGACTGGCGGCCAATGAAGTTACTGGCAGGGAGAGTCGCAGAGTTGTTGCTCAGTTGATTTCTGCTTGTAATTGGCAGGTAAAGAGAGTATGGTTGGGACACACAAGGACGGGTGTGCAACGTTGTGGAGGGGGGTCGAAACCAGTCTCTGGGACAAGTAGTGCTGATAGTTGTTTGCGTGTGGCAGTCTGCTCGCAGAGGCGGAAGCTGTGCGTGGGCTGTGATGCAGGCGAGTACGGTGTGTATGTGTGTATGTGTGTGTGTTTTAATGTCGTCGTGATCGTTGTCGTGGTCGTGGTCGTTGTGGGGGTTGAGAAGGAACAGCAATAGAGTCGAAGAGGAGGAGTAGTGACGAGGCGGAAGAGGAGGGTGTAGGCAGGATGAGGTGAAGCAGGAGGAGCGGACGGCCGAGTAGTCTATCGCCGCAGCGGGCGGGCACAGCGTCGTACTGCACAGGCGAAACGAGTGGTTGCCCGCCGAGCATGAGCAGCGCCTGCATGCCAGGCTAGCGCATCCCAGCACGGGCAGGGCCCGCTGGCGGGTAAGACACTTCAAGTGCACACGCACACGCATCTCGAAGAGGGGGGGGATGACATCTGCAGAGACCAGCCGGGTGGGGCATGTTGCGCGCTGGGCCGAAACGGGGCTGGGGCGGGCCAGCATGGATCCGGGTGGGGCGCGGCCCATGTCGTGCCACTGTGCACTGATGGGGCCAGGAGGACGTCGACAGGCTAGCCAGGCTGCAGCGGAGCGCACAGTACGGGCTGGCCGTCAGCGCCAGGGAGGCCTGGCAAGGCACGGGCTCCTGGCTGCCCCTGTGTACATGCACTTGTGGCCCCCTGCTGGTGGGCGAGTGGGTGTGCATCCCCTGGTCGACCCGCGTGCGTCTAGAAGCCAGCGCTGGACAGACAGGCTCGACAGGGAAGGAGGTACTTGGGTCTCGGGTCCTCAGCGGGCCCACCGCGGCTTCCAAGTCTTTCGCACCAGCCGCGCCGCCGCCTTGCCTAATCCTCCAGGTGGGTCTTTCTCGAAAGATCCTCCAGTCCTCCCGGTCTGTGCGTGGCCCAAGCTGTGGAATCGGAGCTGCCTGGGCTTGGCCCTCGACGCCTGCCAGCCCTCACTCACAACTCGGCCGCTCTTTGGCACCGGCAACCGACGACCACGCAAAGCCGTCCTCTCCAAGCAAGCAAGCAAGCAATCAGGCAGGCAAGCAATACAGTTCACGGCCAGCGGCAACGGCAACGACAACGCCCTTGTTTGTCATGTTCTGGACCCAGCCTTGTGGCTTTGCGTCATGCCAATTCGTCAGCTCGTCCTCCGCCAAAGATGCCCACTTCGGCGTGGTTGATGCCGATTGTCTCTATCGCAGTACCCGGCAATGACTAATTCTCATCCGAGGGCATGTCCACGCAGCTCGTCGTGGCTCAAGACACGACTCATATGGCAGGCAGGTCACTGCGCTCGCCCACCTGTCCGCCCACACGCCCCCAGTAGCCGACCAGGACGATACAGGCCCGGGCTTGGCTAAGTCCGGTCACGCATTGTCCAGTAATGTCCGGCCCGATCACGCTGCGAGACGAGAGCCCAGGCCAGCCACTTCCACTGCAATCGCCGCAGGAGCCGGAGCGCGCCACGGGCAGCCGGCACACCTTGCATTGAGCCGACGTGATTGCATCAGCAGATCACCAGCAAACACATGACAAACAGCAAGGGCAGGACACACAGACAGCATCATCGCTGGATCCCACGGGCGCTATGGACAACAAGTTGCGTGACAAACCTTGGCCTCTGGCGTAGGGCCAGCCGCTGGGCTCTCAGACAGTCTGTGCCAGTCTGGGTCACTCTGTGGCTGGCTGTGGCTGTGGCTGTCTCTGTCGCGACTCAGTCATTGGCTCCTCAAACAGCACTGCGGACAATCCCCTAGGCGGCAGAAGCGGCCACGATTGCGAACGTTTGCGGAATCCAGAATGGCGGCTTCGCCACGCACACTATCAAATGGAGGTTCCTTGCGCAGGAGAATGGTGTTGATCGCGAACTCTAATGCGCACCCTGGGGCCCTGTTACTGCCAAGGTTCCCCATGGCTCTGCCGAGAGAAGGGTTTCCTCCGACAATCCCTGCTTGGCCAGCCGGCAATTCTGTAACCAGTCTGAGATAACACTCAAGATAAGCTTCACAGAAGCTGCGGGGACCACGCGCAGCAGTCAATCTCCGGCCGGCCATGTCGTCTTCCCCAGATCCCATGACGATCCACTTCGTGCCCAACTCTGACTCTTGCACGACTGGGATAGCTTGCAAAGCACAAATCAACATGCGTGGGATGGAGTCCAAGGCGGACACGGCATCGTCCCCAGATCCCGGCTTCAAGGAGGAGCTCGAGGCATGGGGGTCACTCAAAGCACGACGACAAAGTCGCACGCCTTGACTAGAGGGGCATGCTCAGGGCAACTACGGCATGGTCAAGCTCCAAAAGCTAGAGATGGCGACCATCCTCAGTGTCCACCAAGGCAGACCACACCAGACGATACCTGGTTCTGGGGTTGTGACTCTATGTTGCATGCAGCACAAGAGAGAGGGTGTGGGGCAGGCCTTATCTGTCGGCACTTGGCAGCCAGTAACAGTGGTGCTACCCCGCACTTTCCTGCTCCCCCCTTCAGCGCTCGTGGTTGTCTCACAGCATTGTACGAGACACACCTCCAGGTAGACTGGTGTGGGATGGCATAATTACGGGCTGCGATGGTTGCACACCAACAGGATACAGATCGGGAGTGATGCCGTATGCCCTCTGGCGTCACTGGCAACGGCCTTTTATGACTAAGCCCCGTCCGTGAGCACGGAAGCGATCACCAAACGTCATGGGCGATCCCCCGACTCACGGATCCCGAACAGCTGGGACCTCTCTGCAGCAATGTCATCACAGACAAGGCGCTGCTGATATCAGCGATAGTCCCTCCTCAGTGGCCCCCGATTCGCGCATACCGGTAGCCTCAGAGTCTAAGCCTGCACGCTCAGACAAGTTGTTAGACACACTCCAAAGCTAGCAGACGGCACTTTGAGAACAGGCAGTGCATTAGGCTTCCAGTTCTGCCCGGTCCCCGATTGGGGGGCGTTCGATTCGACGTAAGTGGTCCAATCGTTGGTGGTTATCACTGGCACAAAAGTCTTCTAATTACAGGGTGACGCTGCGTCGTGGTTGCGCTCTGGATACTAAACCAGCCTAGCTAGCACAACGGCGGCGTCCCAGGCCTAGGAAACGCGGGCCTGGCTTACGAAGCAGTAGCGGGTGGCCCTGACCTTGTGACGAGATTCAAAGTCCGAGAGCTAAACTAGACATTGCTTTAGTTCAGACTCTGCAGTGTCCCCTTTCCCGGTGAAGTGGTACGCTTTCTTGCCCTAGGGACCAACGCAACACACCAAAGGGCTTATTGTCCCGTTGAGCGGCGACAAGACAGAAGCAATGATGAATGGTTGACGCCCTGCCCACACCTTGCCTACCTATCTGGACAGCGATCTGGCTGCATCAAAGCATCAAAGTACGTTTCGGCCGGGTGTGACGGTACGTGGGGCTCCCGAATGACTCTCTTGGCACTCCCCCCTTCTGCTTCCTCCTCCTCCCGCGCCCATTCTAGGCCTTGTATACTCGACTAATCAATCATTTATGGACCCCTGGCCAAGCATGGCGAAGGAGGAACGAGCAAGGATCGCCAGGCCGGTCTGGTGACGCTGGGGGTCCACCACACAGGAATCGGCAAGTTTGGACATGATAATCCTCCTTGTGGAGTGGACTATCCTTGTTTACTGATCAGATCGTCGAGAGGCACTCAGATATCGACAACACCGGTACCTCACAGCTGACATTTCCCGTCGTGCATTCTCAAACTGCGGGTGTGACGCAATGTGGGAAATAAAACAAAGAGAAGAAGAAGACGAAGGAACCTTCTGGCTTTGCATGTCATTTTCTCATTGCTATGGTTGACGACTCTGAGTCTGGAAGTGCCTAGCATTGGAGCACGCACCGCTCGCTCACAGACCTCGGCTCCCGTTTTGTTGGGTGACATCCGTTCCTCCCCCGACACTGCCTTGCCTGTCCTTACTCCACACACAAAGCCAAATCCACCCGGCCAAAAAAGAAAGAAAAAGGGTAGTTTTGCATCACATTATCAAAGAAACGTGCGCGTACCATTTTGTGACCAAATGCAATTCTCGTTTTCGTAACATCTTGACACAATGCACTACAGGAGGGAGATGCTACGCATTCTGTTGCAAAAGAAGGGTATCGTGGCGTCAATCCTGCGCCTCCCCCCCCCCACCCGGTAACAAAGAGGGCCCGCCCACCCACCACACCTTCCCGCCTTGGCTCTCTCTGCCCACCAGTCCTTTTTAGTTAGCCTTCGTCTAGGGATCGACAACGACGACGACGACGACAACAACAACGACAGAAAGGGCAAATTTTGGGAGAGAAAGAGAGCCAAAAGCGTAAGGTGCGTTGATGGATGAAATCACCCGTGTTGCGCACAAGGGAAAGAGAGGCAAAGCACGCCGTTTTCCTCCTTTTTTAAACATCCATCCCCTCATAATTTGCATCTCGTCTTTCCCATCTTGGACCTAGGTTATTGCTTCTTCTTCTATTTCCCAAAAGAGAGGACAGACAATAACAACATCAACGTCGCCTCCCAATTAAGCGTCTGTGCGAAGCCACCCGCGTGCGCGCGTCGATCAAATAACAAAATAATATACATATCACCTTGTCCTTATAAAAAAAAAAAAAAAAAAAAAGAACCTTTGCTTTTCCCACCACAACCACCGCCATCCACCGATCTCAATAATAACGAGGGGGTCTGCGCTCCACTGGTGCTGGTAGTGAGTGCCACCACCCGCGAGTGAGCGAAGAGGAAGGGGGGGGGGCTCTACCATGCTATTAACATGGCCGTGCAGTCAGCCCAGTCATCGTGGGGTCGCCCCCCCTGTAACAAAAGCCCAAGATAGGTATTATGCCCGGATGATAAACTCCTGAACCTGTCCTGTGTCCTGGCCCTAGCTCATCCCATACCCTGGGTGCCCCGGTCCTTGTCCTTGTCATTGCTTCCCTCTCCCCCCCTCCTCACACCCCAAAACGTGCCGTCCATGACTTCACGCCTCGCCAAGGCTAACTAACCTACTCGGTAACTCAGCATGCCTTTCCCACCTTTTCGACGGCGGTAAACTGCATACCGCGAGACCGAGGGCTGGCACGTCCATAGCACGATCAAAGGCCCGGTGACATTCTGCTGCTGCTGCTGAGGCTTGCAGCCGGTATGTCATGTATGTGCAAAGTATGGTATATAGTCACAGTCCTGCAGAGAAGAAAAGACGAAGACAAAAAAAAAAAAAAAAAAAAAAAGAGCGCATGTATGGTCCTGCGTGCTGCAGCTGCTTGGAAAGTTAGTTATAAAAAGACCCAACAAGATTCGGAAATCCCATGATGGACGTGACGTGACATGCGAAACTCTGTACCCCCCCCGGGGGGGTCACTAGTAACAAAGAAATGAAAAAACTCTGCGGGTAAACCTGCGTGCGAAGGAAAAAGAAAAAAGCAACATATCCTGCCGCGTCCGTGCTGTTCGGAACGGAATGGACGGGGAGTCACCAGCTGCGACTACTAATGCAGCGTGTCCTGAATGTGTGCAGGCGTCGACTTAGCTGGTACCGTGGGAACTTTTTTATGCTTATTCCTCGCCACGAGTGTTGGTGTTGTGTGTGTCTGTGTGTATGTGGTTGTTACTAATAATTGTTGAAATGCATGGGCTCGCGCACGCGGGGAAGGGGTCCCCCCCTGGTGGTGTGCGCCGCAACCTTTCGGTGGGAAAAGCTTATGGCTTTACCGGTCTTGTACCACGAGCGCCATGCACCGCAAAGTGAATTCCCATGTTCCCCGGTGGTGGTGCTGGACGGCGATGGTTGTGATGGTTGTGTGTGGAATTGTTTGAGTTGTGCATCGCACTGCATCCGGCTGTTCCGCCCGGCGACACGCACGCACACACGCACGCACGCACTTCCACTTCGTGGACAACGCATACGGAATTCCCTGCCTGCCACGCGTGCCACCGACTGGCTGGGCCAGGCATCCAGATCGACCAAAGCAAATCAGATTTGGAATGAATGCAAAAAGGTTCGGGCATGCATTGTTCCGTCAGCACCCAAAAAGAAAGTCGTTGGGATGGGGATTGCTCGAGCCCGGATGGGTGGATGCAGAGCCCATCGCACACTGTCCGGTGTGCAACGTGCGCTGCAGCGTGTCGCGATGCGATGTGATGCGTACCTTACTTGATACGTGGCAGCTGTACCAGCAGTCCAGAATCGCAGGCACGCCGACTTGATTGGGCGTGCCAGAGAGGGGAAGCTCTCGGCGATCTGGTGCATCAAGAGCTCCCGACCAGCCAGTCCAGTCCAGTGCAGTACGTCTTGTGTCGTGTCCCAGCGCCGCCAACCACTTACTCACCCCCCCCCCCATCTCTTCGCCTTGTCTTTCTGCCAAAGCGTCCAAAATGTCTTGGAAGCTCAGCCAGCCGGGACCATTCTTGCTCAGCCGGCCGGGACTATTCTCGCTCAGCCACAGACATTCTGGCATGAAATTGCCGAGTGCGAGAAACCCAAAGCAAGCCTCCTCGGCCGGGACTTTTCAGAGGCCGGCGCCCCTGACGACGATGCGATGCGGTGCAGCCTCGCCTTGAACCATGGCTACTATTGGTGTATGGGACGATAGTGCGCTCACACGTGCACGTTCTGTCTCAGATGGGAGCGACAGCGGTAGCAGCAGCAGCAATAGTAGCAGCGCTGACGGGCTTCATCCCCCCCCCCATCCCTGTCCGGCAGCAATTCCCCTCATCGCCTGCCCTACCGAGCTTGATCCCACGTCCAACCGTGCCATCCGGTTCTTCATTTCATGTCTCAGATATGCTTGCATGCCTCCATTGAACACAGTGACTCAAAGCAGCACAGGATCAGCAGACTTACATGAGATGTTTCCTTTCTGAAATGCTCCCACCTCCGAGACACAGCGTAAGAGACATCACCCCACGCACACTGACACGTTTGCACCGCTACCCATGGTTATTCAGCGATACAGCCCTGTCGCTGCCATGTCTCATGCCCGACGGAAAATGCCGTAATCTGCTCCATATGTCTTGCGGTTCTCTGTTCCGTCTGCACCTACAATATTTTTGCGTCATCTTGTCAGCATTGTGATTGCTGTGCTGCATCCATTCGGGAACGTGGGGGAAGTGCCTAGGAGGGCATATCGTACATAGTAGAGTCCACTGAATGGCCCCATGTCCACTGACCAGGTTGACAGGGCTGATCCGGCAGCTTCCGTCTCCTCACCAGCAAGCTACCTCGGCTGCCTGCCCTGCCGCAGCTATTGCCCGCACTCTCTAGACACAATCTCCACCATTTCGACACACTTTGGACATTATGACGATGACAGCCCCGTATCGTGGCGCAATCCGTGTAGTGTTGTTAGCCAGGACCAGGTTGCCTTCGAGTAGGGAGAAGAGACAGTCCCATCAGCCCATGGAAAAGATGGGACCCCTATTCAGGCATCGGATCCTGTCGATCGCTGTCAGCTGCAACCAGGCCAATATCAATAGACAAACATTACCGATCGCGTTTCCAGAACAAAGGTCGAGGCGCCAGCCCTTGTTCCATGCGTGACTTGGCTTTCGTCCCTTGCTTCTGGTGAAGAACGTCGGGAGGCGATAGAGAAGAAGCCTCCCTTGCCGGTCTGCAGGGTGTTCTGTAGACACAAACTTAATCAACGAGCCGACAACCGAGAACGGCGATTTGCCGCTCTCACCGGTCAGCCTAACCATGTGGACTATAGACCGCAAATAGCAGTCGCGGTCTTGGCCTTGGAGCGACGCCGATGGGTAGGCATGTCTGGCAATAAGCCGGGAGGATGACATTGTGTATGCCAAGTCAAGGCTGGTACTCCTGCTTAGTCGTGAATGGAGAGAGAAT
Organism: Microdochium paspali; assembly: GCA_031142775.1. Taxonomy (NCBI): domain Eukaryota; kingdom Fungi; phylum Ascomycota; class Sordariomycetes; order Xylariales; family Microdochiaceae; genus Microdochium; species Microdochium paspali. The sequence continues at coordinate 1,349,420 of JAVBIV010000008.1, forward strand.
AGAGCCCACAGCTGCCTGCAGACCATGAGCATCCCCACCAGTATAAGTGCCACCGAGGTCGGACGCCTACGTCGTCGCGCATAATCGGCCGTCACAGATTTGCTACAAGTCTCACAAGGCCAATCAACTCGCCATCCAGCGGCAATATCGACCCAGCAGTGGCATGTCTGATTGGTGTCGTCGCACGTCGGCTAGTGAGGAGCCAGCCAGCCGGCTCGCCGCCGCCGCCGCCGCTACTTGCTTTCGTAGTACTGTATGCAGCACGGGAGGCCTGTGCCTAGGGCGCTTCTTTGTCCACGGGCGAAAGAGCGAAGCACCGATCCTAGCGTCAAAGTGTATCGTGCATGGTGGCTGACGAGCTGGGCCTGGCTTATAAAGCACAGAGGCCAATCTGCGCGTCGAGTGGCATCAGATGGACTGGGCTGGTGTGGCTAACTGACATGTAGGGTGGTGGTAGGGCGCATTGTGTGACGAATCGGGGTGGTCGGGCTGGCTGAGCGGTCGTGATAAATTCCGAGCGCCGAAAGAAAAGGGATCGCCTTGCGAGGCAGTCTAGGTTCTGCGTGACGCTTGCGGACTCTCGGATGCTTGCAAGGTGGTGGGAGTCAGGATGATGGGGAGGCTCAGGGCAGCCTGGCGCGTCTGGCGAGGTTTGCTTGCTGCGGGCAGCGAGGAGAAGGCATGCACCCCGCACCGCACCGACCTGCCTGCCTGCAATGCTCGACCACACGGCACACCACCTCCAGGGCAGCAGCAGCAGCAGCAGCAGCAGCAGCAGCAGCAGCAACAGCGACGACAACAACGACAACAACAAGAACATCAACACCGGACGCACGAGCAGGCACGCCGAGGTACAATGAGGCAACGAGGCAGCGCGGAGTCGGGGAGGCACGGCCGGGGCTGCAGCTGGCAAGTTGCAGACCAGTGTGTCTGGCTGGAACGGTCAGTGGCGCCCCCCTCACAGCCAGCCAGAGCCCATCCAGGTTGACCTTGGAGGTTGGCTACCCATGCGAGCCACGCCCTGTCCAGTCCGATCCGGACCTCGACGCCCTGCATATCTCTGTGTCGTCGTCCGCCCGCATACATGCCTGCATGCTGCGTGGCCTCCTCTTTCTCCTCATTCCTCCAGGTTCTGCCTGTCCACTGGTGCTGACGGGCTTGCATGCATCATTACAGCATCGCCCTGCACTGTGCTTCTTCATCTGCTTCGTCTTCTTCTTCTTCTCCTCCTCCTGCTTCTTGACTCTGCTTCGGCCCCTGCTCCTGCTTCTACGTGCTCGATCTCTCTCTCCATGGTTGCTGCGTGTGCTGCTGCAACCAACCCCGTCCAGTGCGACGCACACCTGACGCGACATGGCCCTGGGCGTTCTCGGCAGTCTCGATGATATGCTGATCCCTCTCTGCTCTGTGCCTCACGCACCCTGCGATCGGAGATTTTGGAGCTCCTGATGCAACCCCGAACTCCGTCCTCTGCTCCTCTGTTCTCTTGTCATCTGTCCTCGGTGCCGCTTAGATTGAGGAGTCATTATAGTCAGGTGCCGCCCATCGTCGTCATAGCGCTGTGGCACAGCCAGCACAGGCACCACGGGCACCACGGGCACCACGGACACCACAAACTCTCTCACCGCGGTTCACCGTAGAGGACGGCAAAGAGAGACATTCTGGAAGGCGTTTCGAAGCACATCCGCTCGTCACGGTGCAGCAAGTGACACGCGCGTCCCGACCCCAGATGTCATACCCCACGAGATACTTTGTAAGCGCCGAGGCACAGCACGGGGCATCGCGAATGAAGTAGTCGCCATGGTCTGACACGGCATGGGTTTGAAGCCTCTTGGGACCACAGACCACAGACGATAATGTCATGGTCACACATGCTGCCGATCACGGGGCCCGCTGTGCAAGATGATGTCGATCCGTCACAGACCACACAAGCCGCGCAACAACACAACAGCAATAACAATAATAATGACAAAAACTGCAACGGCAGCAAGAATACACGGGCACAAGCACGGCAGGCGGACCCGCGCCGTTGTCAGAGCTCTATTTCGGCGTGGCACAGACAACCCTCATCTCGTCTTAGACTCATCCTAGCTCTGGGTAGACTCAGCGTCGCACTCCTCTTCGTCCTGTCCTGGCCTACAGAGTACGATGGGACACACCCACCGGCTGGCTGCATTGCAGAACCCCTTCAACCCCATGCATGCATGCACACCCCCCTGCCCACCACCCTTCTTTCCTTCTTCTTCCCCTCTTCTGCCAGACAACCTTGGAAGCGGTACAAGAGCTCAATGTACCCTCGTCCCAATCCCATACCACTGCTGCCAGCACCCAATCACAGCTCTGAAAGCCCCAGCCTCGTACGATGACGGGGCTGCACTGCCAACCAAGTCCACTCACACCTCCTTCTACGAGACGGCCCACAGGGTCGTCTTGAGGGTCGATAGGTGAGGGTCTACAGTGCTACATTAAAAGGCAGCCCCATGGAAGGCTTGCGCGGCTCAAGACACCTGTCGACGCGCGCGGGTGCATCTGGTGGCAATGTTAATGTCAATGCTAATGCCAACTCGCCCGTGTGACTTCTCATATGCGGGGACACCTCTGCATAGGGTTAGAGCCGTGCTGGGAGCACAGTGCTGTCTCCCACCCGCCTGACTAGCCGGATCAGGCATGGCTCCAGAATACTTCGAGAATCCTTCTAGAACACTTGCCTGTCCTGCCTGTTCCAAAGTTCCAAAGTTCCTCTGCTGAACTCTGTCGATACCTCGATGCTGGTGCCCTGGTCTACCGCCCAAACTCCGCCTCTGCTTGTTTCTCTGTGTCCACACAGAACTAGCCGACGGACTGACCCCCACACAGCAACCCCATCTTATTCCCGGATCGGCGTGGCCGTGGCGTCCATCATAAAACCAGCTGAGGCGGGCAATTCAAAACGCGACTGGACCGTCACTCACGCCTATTCTCGTTGTGGCCGCCAGGCAGCTGACACGGCAGAATTTTTTTCTGGCTTCTGATACTGGCTCTGCGTCTGACTGACGTCCTACTGGCCCGCCATGTCAGGCGAGGTCTGAGCATCTTCCCCGGGGGTGTGCAGACTCCACCTGCAGCCAGTGCAAGCCATGACACCAGGAACTCCTGCGAGCAGCTGATGTGTGCAAATTACAAGCCAGAGAGAGTGTGTGTCAGTGTGCCCGTGTGTCGGGCGAGAGCCGCCGAAGCGCGCGCGCGCGCATCATGCCAATTACCCATCGCCGGTTTCCTCGCTCTGGAAGCCACCTGACTAGTGCGCTGCTGCCGCCTGAGCGGAAAGGGGAGATCGTCAGGAAACAATAGAGAGAGACCCTGCGTGCGTCGGGGCCGGGAAAAGGACATGTACGTTCATGACTCGGGATCAAAGAAAAGTGTGACTGTGACTGAACTCTGCAGCAACACATGGTTTGCTTTGTTGGTGCGGCCATCCCCAACCTGGTCCCGTGAGTCGTTGTTGTATTGGGGCCTTAACCTCCCTGCTCAGGCCACTTTTTCTCTCTCGCTCATTCACCCTCTTTTGGCCCATTATCCCTGGAGGTTTTTCGGCCGAGTCAAGACTCTTCTGTGCGCCTTTTCGGGCCGCGATCGACAAGTTCAGAATTGGCGCGCCCGGGGTGTTTCTACGGTAGACCGAGTCACGCTATCACGATGTCTTGTTGGAAGTGCGGCGACTAGGCTAGGGGTTGCTTACTACCGCCGTTGCACGTTGCATATAGTTGAAAAGGTTATTTGATCTTGTATGCAAGTATCTTTCGATTTTCTTTTTTTTCAAAAGAAGCAAAGACATGAGAATAATAATATGTACATTGTGCCGAAGTAAAATACCATAGGCGGTAGTAGGCAGACAAGTACAAGACGCCCCAGCTTTTGATTAAGCGCAAGACACGAGACTTTCCCCATGCTTGTTTTAGTCCTCGCCCGGATAGTATAATAATATGTCCTGGAAAGCCAAGGACCGGTGCCTGCGAGACGTGCAAATGGCTCTACGGATATTGGAACGAACTGTAAAACCAGCCGCCTCGCCTGATCCTATGGGCTGCTTTGTTGCAAAAAAGTTCAGATAGTTGGAGAGCAAGCTCCCACTATTGGCAATCGTGCTGTTTCGGCAAAGAAAAGGGGGGGAGGGGAGAGGTTTCTTGGTCACCAATATGTGTAAATACAGTGCTGGCCATCGATGACCTCGTCCATCAACACCTCGCCGGATCGAGAAATACTAATGTCTCTCTCTCTCTCTCTCTCTTTCACAGAGAGAAAGGCGCATGGGCATACCGGCAGCAAATCCATACAGTGTCCGAAACTACGGTATCACAGAAACCTTTCTTTGGACGGAAGACGCCTTCCGTCGGGAAGGACCTCTCTCACTCACCTCGAGGCTGTGTGTTTCATCTGTCTTTTGGGTGATTGGGACCTCCTAAAACATTGCGTAACATTGAATGACAAAAGCCCTACACCTACCTATCTAGCCCCCCCTGCCTGTGGATAGTAGGGAGCGGGAACGGGATGGCGACACGGGCAGCCGGGGAATGATGAGGGACGTGCGTTGTATGGGGACGGATGGAGGGAAGGGGGGGGGAGCTTCAACCCGTCAATTCCCTACCCGTTGGTTTTAATCAAAAGTGGTCTGATTTCCTGCCCCGTCTGTCCAGGGGGGATTGGAATCAGTCAAGGGAATTGACCAGCGCGTGGGTTTTTTCTTTCTTTCTTGGAGGTGGAGGCGTTCAGCCCGGTGACTGGAGGGGGGGGGGAGGATATCGCACGCGTGCATGGAGTAGATGATGATCCGACGGGTCGGCGGAGCGGGGGGGGCTCACCGAGCAGACGACAGCCGGAGGTGCCCAGACCGAGAGAGGGCAGGATGGGATGGGCGCTGGCTGTGGCCGGCCGGGTGTGGCTGGCCCCTGCTAATGATTTCGCTTACAGTGCTGAGAACGTCCCCGGGGCGGGGGGAACCCAAGCCGGATTGCCAGCCTGCAGGAAGACATGTTACACAAGAAGCGAGACAATGCACACACACGCACATGCACACAGACCATCCATCCTCAAAGCTTCCGTGCGTGAAGAGAGAGTTGTGCCGAAACGATCAATATCAATAAAACAACGACCGTGATATCGAGCCGGGGGGGGCCGCGGGGGAAGGGGGGAGCCAGTAGTGGATGTCGTGTAACTGTCAGGGCAGGAGTCAAGTAACACAGAGGACGGACCCCACGCTGAGTCGTGCCGTACTGTACCGGTATTGGTGCTGGTACTGTACTCTGCGCAGTAATAGCACGCTGCTTTGTAGCGAACAAGAGAAAACCCCCTGCTCATTTGGCTTTCTTAAGGGGGCGGAAGACTCCATCGGCTACTCCCGTGGAGCGCGTGCAGCGGTGTTGGCTACTAGAGTGGGCAGATTGTGGGCAAGGCAGTTCGTTGTTGGTGCTTTGTTCGTCTGAATTTCTCCTATGGTGCATACGGGGACCACATGTCACAGTAAGCTGGATGTTGAAATGGTAAACCACTCCGGAATGACATGTCCCCGATATCCCCCCCCCATTCCACCCTCGCTTGCGCTGGCCGAGGGCTTGCATTGTTTTCAATGGTTCGTGGCTTGGGCTTGGGCTGTTGTAGTTCTAGACCCGTTGGTCCTGACGGGATTTGAAGGGTGGGCACAACTGCCTGGCGTAGGAAGAAAAATAAACCGTGCACGATCATCAACAACCAACAACTAACAAACTCACCGACGACGGTCTCTAAGCGCCCTGACGTGACATGACGCTCGTTCAGCCCTTTTGCGGACGGACCAAAACTTTCTTCCTGAGCGGCTGACTTTACTATTGTCTTTGGGTCTAGATCTCACGTGGCTTTTTCTTTCTTTCTTGCTTTCTCCTTGCTGTCTTCTGATGACAACCAAAGAAAAAAAAAAGACCCTTTGCCGTTTCTCAACGAGAAACTGTTTGAGACACGGACCACACAATATAAACATGGTTCTTGGCACGGTGGCCGGCTGCAATTTACTCCCTTTGGAGGTTGCTAACTATGTAGAATACGGCAATCGCCGACCAATGGGCCCTCCTCGGTTCGGACAAACAACAGCGAACTATCGTGGCGGCTTGTACGTGCGCAAATTTGCAGGTTCTGCTGGACGGCCCCGGCCGAGCCAACCATTTGCTGTAAGGGGGGAACTCAGGGCATTCCGGAGCAAGAGATTGCCAAAGTTGGCTCACGATGTGTTTCTATCTGGCTTTTTGCACGGCGGGCGGATTCACTTGCCATTGGCTAGAAGTTTCAGCTGGTCCGTCGGCTCGCTGAGGCCGGGCGGTAGTTAGTTATTTGAGTCACGCCGATGGTTCTTGGCCAGAAGATGTGGAGTTTTTGGTGCTAGCCTGTGTAGCCTGGGCGGCCCTACTGGAAGAGCAGGCGGAGTTGACCGAGATCCATTTTGTTCCTCTGGTAGCCGTGTTTAAGCTGACAGGGGGGGGGGGGGGGGGGGACTGATGGCGGGTTCCTTGAGTCTTTTTGGGCAACAATAACAACACAACAACAATAACACCAACGGCCCTGGCCAGCACAGCACAGCACAGCATAGTATAGTACCGGTGCGTTGGTCTTGATGCATTGGCCGCGCGAGACGAACGTCACGACATGGTACCACATGCTTCGAGAAGGGTGTGCCTGCAGGCGGAACATGTCTTGCCCGTCTCCCCGCCGCATTGCAAAAGTGTGTCGTCTGCTGGCTGGCTTATTGCCATGCCGCATGAGTAAGTGTATGTATGAATGTATGTATGTATGTATGCACGGCGCGCGTCGAGAGTGAATCGGGGCCATGCCATGCCATGTGTCGAGACTGCACGACGTGGAGCAGCCTACATACATGAATCGTGGCTTTTTCTCTTTCGGTGGTTTGCTCCCTCGTCGGCTCGTCCACGTCGTCGCCGTGGTAGGCCGGACGCTCCTGCGCTGCATCCTCTCTCCTGGACCGAGTATGCATTTGCGCCGCTGGCCCGGGAGTGTCGTGGGTAAGGCAATATGATGTGCCGTCTGGGCAAAAGCCGAGCCACGTCACGATGCCTCCTCTTTACACCATATGAATCAGGCACGCTGCATTGCCTCGCTTCAACTCGGGCGTCCCCTCGGAAACGAGCCTCATCGAGCGAGACAGGCTCTGCCGATGCAGGGTTTCGCCATTTAGCCTCTGCAGCGGCATTGCCTGCCCCTCCAGCGCGGGCACTGCGATCGGCGTGCTAGCAGCGTCTGGACAAGGGCGCGCCATGCAAATGATCGATCAGGATGCGCAAAGCACCAATGGCGCTCTCTTGTCTCTTTGTGTGTGGTCCAGCTTGTTGTGACTTAGGCCTCGCCTTGGGCGGACAAGGAGTTTCACTTTTGCTGACTGTTGGTGAGACTGCTCCATAGCCTCGACCCCGCCGACTCGCTGCCCTCCTCGATAGGTCCAATGATCAGTGGCTGCTTTCGATAGAGCCCAAGCCAGTGTCCACTATACTGGACACTATACTGGACACGAGAAAGAAAGAAAGAAAAGAAGCAGCCTCATGGGCCCGACTCGCTCACACGACTCAAGCTCCGCCGGGCCGGCGACCCCGGTGGAATGGCGTGCGCCTTTCTTGTCAGTACTCTGTCTAACTTAGTGGGCACTGGAGCTGTCTATTGTTCGCTGTGCCGTGTGGCGTGGTGTATTTCTCGCTGGCATTCTGGGGGGAGAAGATGTGGAGGTGCACCCTAAGGCGCCAGCACCAGCGCCGTCGTCGTCGTGGTCGTCGTCGTCGGCTAATACTGACCAACGACAGTCCGTGCCACCACTGCCACCTCAAGGTACTTGAGTACTCTACGTACCACCATAAGCCTCATCGATCACAGTCCAGCCAGTCTGGAATCCACCAGAGCCAGCCACCCTCGCTAAACCAGCGACAAGCCGCAAATAGCTCACGGTAGCTGCGCAGAACTAGTCTCGACCATTCCGACCGGATTCATCCCTCGCCTTGTCTTCCTTGGTCTCTTGGCTCCTTCTCGGTTGAGCCTTGGACCCTCCAGATCTGGTTTGACATGTACCTACGATGTAGTTGTGATGGCCCTTAGATCGAGTGGCGCATCCGCGCTTTACCACACTTGGCACTATCATGCCGCTCATCGGGAAGAAGAATAACACACCTCAGCTGCCTGCCGCGTGTGCGAGTGCGGGTTGCGTTTTGACCGGCTGCACCCTGCCTGCACTCGACCCTACGCCCAGCGCGCATGGGCGCCATGTAGGTACAGTACGGTATGTGGTATAGCAGCCTGACTTGACCGGAGTATGTAGGCGGCACCGCCGAACTTGGAGTCTAACTAGTCGATAGAGTCATTCCTTCCAGCAGCACGGCCTGGCCGGCCGGGGGGCGTGGACCTGCGTCGTCGTCTGCAGCCCGACTGCCCGCCCATGTGGACGGACCTGGTACCGATCTTATCTTCCGGACCCGGGGCCGCGCAGGGCGGACCCCCCTCCGAAACTCCAAAATACCACTCACCACCACGATGCTGCTGCTGCTGCTGCTGATGCTGCGGTGGTCGCCTAGAACCCTCGTCCCGTGCTGTACAGAAAAAGCTTAGGCGGCACGTACAGACCCCCCCCTGTTCCGTTCCCGACTTTACCCCGAAGGCAGGGGGAGCTGGTTGGTGGTTTTTTGGGGGGTTTTTATTCTGGAGCGGGCGGGAGCGGTTCCATGTCATGCAGACACGGGACTTGGGCTTGGCTGCCCGACCAGACGGCATGACGATCCCAGTGTCAACTGCCTGACCGGTGCCGGAAGTTGACCGCGCTCGTGTGCTGGCCAGCGATTGGTACCTTGACAATGAGCGGTGGATGGATTGAGAGAGTTTGGGTTTACTTGTGGGAGCTGAGCATTGTCTGTTGGGCTGATATATAGGCTGGTTACGCTTTCTGCCCGATACGGTGATGGTCAAACTAGCGTATAGTGCTTGGAGATAGTTATTGGGTTGAGTTACTTGGGCTGGGAGTGTTTTGGCGGTCAAGTTCTGGGTTGTGCTCAACTGTTCGCACCCGCCATACTCGAAGCGGGCTATGTTAGAGTTGGGCAGAGCATGATGGCCACGACAGCGCAGACAGACTTTTAGGGCGATTCTGGTGGAAACAAGACCACAGTGCTTAGCATTAGTGAGGTTGTTCGTTAGTGCTTAGTTGGCCTTCTCCCAGCCAGTGAACTTAGTGGTCGAAACTCTTCTAAACCCCGATCTGATCGTTGCCAAGTGCACCGCAGCCAGTGAGCGTCAACCATCCCCATTTTCAACCAGGTCTTGCTGTAGGTACGGACAAGGCTTGCTCAATGACGTACCAGGTCTTGTAACCCTTAAAGACACGGCATGTACTGATCTGGAGTTGAGGACCAATGTAGAGGCATCGCGCATACGGCAAGACTCGTTCTCATGCCTTCACAGACGGTCTCGTTTACTCTCAATACCAGCACTGAGAGACGCGCGCGTGTGGGTCGTGGGAAACTCAAGCTGCTCACTCTGATGACAACCTTGACCATTCTGAAATGGGATTTATTCGGAATTGACATGACGTCAGGTTCAAATGTAGTTGTGTCAAAGTCAAAAAAGAGACAAATCTGCTCTGTCTCTTGGACTTCGAAACACCCATGTCATACCTGCAGGAAGTAGTCTTGCGGAATACTGCTCACATGAAGCCCCCCCCCCTCCCGGGGACCCGTTTCACGGGGTAACACTCGGTCGAATTTCACTGAATATATTTTCCTTTGATCTGCTTCGGATAAACCTAATGTAAGAGAAGGTTGAAAGACTCAAAAACTCTTCTCAGCGTATCCATGGGGGGCATTCAAGCAAAAACCCCTGGCGTCCCATCTCCCTCTCTCTCTCGTCCCGACAACTGTTGTCTCCATCCCGGCCTCTCCGGAGCTTCCGACTTACAAAAAGCTTAGTTCCCGCCCCAGGCATGCCCTGCTGTGCCGCATCTCGTACATCCCCCCAAACCACCCCGGTCTCCATGCGGAGTTTTTGCCAAGTCAATCGCCAGGGTTTCGTTGGTGACGACAGGGGCGCGCGAGATGGGGGGGAGAAGCATGGGGTTCAATCTCAGCCATTTTGAGTTTTGGAAAGGGAAGGGGGGGGCCCCTCGTGGTTGCGGTACAGGGGAGAGAGAACAGAAAAGAAAAAAAGAACCCCTGCAAGTACAGCAAGGGAAGCATGGTAACATCGTGGGAAATCTAAACCGTGCCTAGACTTCTTGATGCCCGGGCAGAAACGACGAAGCTTCCCAATTGGGGTTGATGGTTGCTGCAGTAAGCTTTGCGGGAAGGGGACCATGGGATCCCTGAGCCTCTCTTGCTTTGATATTGTAACGGCGTCCACGTAGACGACATAGAAGTGGTGGCTACATCTCAGACGTCACTATTTCGGCTCTCACTCGGGAATTGAAAGCATGTGTGTAGCCTGCAAGGTAAGAGAAACGGCCCCTGAGAACGTTGATCAAACTCTCTCACTATTTGCCGCTGATGCTTGTAGTAGGCATGAATGCCCACCAACTTGGCAATATCTTGAGGTCGAGGTGGAGAGAATAATGGCCGCGGATAAATCTCACATCTGCGCAACTGAACTTCCGACTCTAGATAAGATTTCCACGAGGGGGCCGTCACGATCGCTTGTAACTTATTGAACTTGTTATGCACTAGATCGTGACAACGATTCCAGTCGACTACATTGTGTGAAGTTGTCTCTGTTCGTAACAAGTGCCTGTTCTGAGAACGAGCTCGTCTCGCAAGACACAATATCTGATAAGCAGACGATGACTGATCGACTTTTCATAGCCAGCCACCAAGCCTCAGATCATGTTTCCAGCTCACAAACCTGAAACCAATCCTCCTCGTACGTCTCAGGCTCGCGTTGTTGATCGAACAAATCCCGCCTGCTTGTTTTGCAATACATCCACCTACATGCATCCCAAAACCATGAGCACGACAAGCGAATCCACCGCGCACACGCGCCGACCAAACAAACCGACGAGAGCGACTCGCCGCGACACTGATTACTACTCATGCAACCCCCCCCCTCTTTTGATGCGAGCGGGAGGGAGCAAGATCTTCAAGGGTCCACCTCACCGTATCCGAACTGAAACCATCACCGGCTTCTCACCTAACTAGTGATATCCGCACGAACCCAACTTCACTTCGCCGTGGTTCACTCGAGGTGAACTGAAGTCACTTCTACGCTAGAAAAGATGGATGACCGTGTGTCGCGCAGAAATATCCATCGGGGAGGAGGGACCCGTGTGTCCCTACAGCACGGGATCGAGTGATTGCCCCCCCCCCCCGGCGGCCTCCGGAGATCAGATCGATGTGGTTGCTGCTCATCAAAGGTGGACTGACTGACTAACTGACTGACACAAAGACGATGGGCACAAGGGCAACCTCTCCACCACGGTTGCTTCGAGTCGCGACCTCGTGAAGAACGGCCCGGTGATCGCCGTCACACGATGCCGTCGAGGGCCGCGCACGATATGGAGGGAGGCCAAGTTGTCAGACGAGTTATGGGACTTGTCAGACTTGCATAAGTTCCAACACGTTGGTGTGGAGAAGTCGTTACTCTGAGCTAGCCATTGCCAGTCAGGTAAGCAGCCTATGGAGTAGTCCTTTTTTTTTCTTGTTCTTTCTCTCCCATTGTTTGAAACTTGAGTCGGGTCACTAGTCACGATGCAGCCCCAAACCCGAAAGAGATTTTTTTTGGCTCCCCCTTCTTCTCCGTTCTCCCTCGGCTGCGGTTATATTCTCACGATGTAGCCCCGATTTCAAGCGTATTCGGCATCACCGCACGGAAGCCCGACGGCTCCCTCCGCCTCGCCATGTCTATCCGCGCGCCAAGGGGAAAAGCCCTCAAAGTGGAGCTGGAACACGCAAGCAGAAGCATCCCAAGATCTCGATCTCGCCCCCAAAGTGTTCTAGAAACGCTAGGGTAGAAAGGGCCCTTGTCCTTCTCTTCTCTTTCTCGTAGGAGGAGGTTTCCGCCAATTGAGCTAAAAAGATCGCCCCAAAGCGGGCTGGGTTTTGTATCAAAGCCCCCCCCCCCCCCCGGCGCTAAGTTCCGGGCGTGCGGATTGCGCACATCACGACGAGGTCCCGTGATTGTAGACAAGGGATGAGTCAGACAAGTCATGAACAGCTCTTTCTCTCTCTCTTTGTGTATCCCTCGAACAATCCCTGGTTGGGAGGCGTCCTTGATTGATTGGGACTTTGTAGTAAGGTAACAATAATTAGACGGTGAAGCAGTTTTTTCTTTTTTTTTCTTTTCTTCTGTGTGCTGTCGTTTCCGAATATGGATTGCACGCAGAAAGCATTATACTTTATGCTTCATGTGTAGCCGCCCGATGAGAAACCCCGGACCCAGGAAGGTATCCCGTGAGGATTCATCAGTGCGGAAAAAGATCGACATTGTGCTTTTCTCGCCAGCCACCGCCGTGCATCATCCGGAAGTCGGTTTGGCTGCCCTGGCGACTGCCGAAAAAAGTCCTGAACTCCGAACTAAATGGGGATCACAAAGTGGAGGAGGTGGCTTTCTGTAGTCTTTCTGCTAGTGTAGTCCTGCAGAGCGCGCGCGCTGAGCCAGGGGGGGGGGCATGTCGCTATGACGTGAGTGAGGCCCGCCATGCAGCATCGTGGCGCAGTCCTTTGCAGCGAAGGAATCCTCCCGGAGTAAAGTACCGGATTTCCTGAAGAGTGTGGCAGAAGAACCGAGGCAGAGGGGCTGCGGGTCTGCAGTACCTAGCCAGCTTCATTGTCTCGCCCTGTCATGCCATTGTTTGATCTCGCCGAAGCAAGGCGATCAACACAGGTGTGTCTTCGAAAGATCTACGGTGTGGAGCTCGAGCTAGACATGGGCCAAATGGGTGAGGACTATCTGGCGCTAGAAAGGTGCTTGTATCGGTGTCCATGGTGTGAGTGACTCTGTCGCCTGAACAGCGGTGGCCCGTGAACAAAGTCTCGGCGTCCGCGTGGGGGCTCCCTGATCTCCTGGCCTGGTTAGCGAGTCAAGACATATGACTGATTGCGGATTTCAAAGTCGCAGCCGAGAGATCGCTTAGGCCACTCCCGAACGGTGATGCTGAACGGGTCAAATGTCAGCAGACTGTGCGGCACCAATCGTGCGCGTCTTCGGCTGCTGTTTGAGCACTGACATTCCATCGGTAAAGTCCTTGCAGAATTGCGCGGCCCATCCCCTAGAGGAGGAGTGCTGCCGGCCAATAAGTCCGCACCGATGGCCAGGCGCGCATATGTAGTCTCTATGTGCTGTGACGTCGGGCGTGCCCTTTGCGAGTGGAGCCCAGATATCGAGTCGACACCCTCCTTCCTCTTTCGCCCACGGACATGAGTATCACTAACCGAACCGAGAGGTGCTGCACGATGTAAGCCCGGCAGCCTGGCAGTCCGCACGGCGGTGCGCGTTCTGCATGGACATGACGTGAAGAAAAACGTACCATGATGGTGTCAGTGTCGATGCAAGACCTGCGAGTGCTTGGCTGCTGATCAAGGGTTGCAATCCTGCAGTGTCGTGCAGAGAGGGCCTTGCTGAAATATTGAGAGCTATGTTACGGCAACATGCAATGGTTCAATCAAGGGTCGGTCGGCCCGCGTTCATCTTGGAAGAGTGTTGTGCTAGGGGTTGAGTTGTTCGCAACTACACTGGTTGTCTCTGTCAAAGGCGGAGCTTGAGGGCGAGCATAGCGAGCATCCTCACTGCAGTATCTTATGAGACGTACTCGGCAACAGGCCGTAGACTCTAGCCGTGAGGATTCCCGTGCAACAACAACTTAGTGACAAGAACTGCCAGTCACACTCAAGCTGTGCGGAGTTTTGGTTTTGAGTTGCAATAATAACCTCAACCCATGCAAATCTATAAACTCTTGCCTTCTAAACAGAGCATCAAGCTTGCCCCTCGCCAAGACCAAGCTCATGCATATCGACCCTTGGTCTTGAAGGATCTTGATAGTGTATACACACACTAGAGGGAGAAGTCCCAGAATACTCGATGGAGCCTTTCTGCAGGATTAATACTTGTCATGTCTTTAAGAATATGATAACTTCTTCCTTCTGCGGATGGCTTTGTTTCTGCTGGAGCCCTGGTTGCTTTACGATTTAGTAACCGGGCGTACAAAACATGCTTACTCTAAAAGTTGAAGCATATCACAATATCCGAGGCATTGTCCGCGTTGGAAAGTTGCTCGCGTCTACTGTGCCGTTTGCTAAGCCTCCGGCAGCCAGGGAGCATTCCCACGTAGAATGGGTCACCGAGGATAAATATTAGATTCTGTCAACACTGAATCAACTGAGCCATGCGCTTTCACTGCAGTCTATCATTTTCGCGACCACAGGCATCAGGAATAACCCAGAAACTTACATAGTCGAAAGAAGACAGGATCTGGTAGCTGGAGAGAGATTGGGCCAAACACACCACGCCAGGTACCCCAGAGGGAGGTCGAAAGAAGCAGACACATGGCTCCCATAGGTGTTAAACAAATAAACAAACAAACCAACAATCAATCAATCAATCAACGAAATCTATCCTTAACCAATTGCAGTGAAGCTAATTTCTATAGATGCACTCCATCACTAATATCAAAGCACAGCCGAACCGACCAAGGCTGGTGAAAAGTAGAGAGGCTCTGCCTGAGAAGTCTTTTCGTTTCAGCTTTGTCGGCATCAAGGGAACATGCTTGCGGCATGTAGAACTGTCACCTTCCGAACCGCTTCATGAAACCTCAGCCATCGGTAACGTTATACCATTTCTCCGAGAATAGAAAAAAAGGTTTCGTAGACACAGAGCCCTACCCTGATTCCCGTGGTTGGATTTCTCTGCCAAGGGGAGTGATTTTCTGACATGGATGTCTGCCCTTCATTGTATCCAGAATTTTGCTCTCCTCTGGGGAGGAACTCGCTTCTTCATCGGATGAAATTAACTCGCTCGTGCCCGAAAGCAAAAGCTTAACAAAAGTCTTCAGCAAAAGTACTGCTGTCGGGTCATGTAATAACTACCGCCCCAGTGTAACGACCCAACCAACAGGTCGCAAGATCAGGCCAAGTCTAGGGCAGGTCATACACGCGGGACGGACACCTCCAGGTTTTCTTATATTAGCAACCGATAAGGATAGATAGGAACGGTTATATACCTTATATATAACCGTTACGCTAGAATAATACAACTATTATAACGGTTACGGCTAACGACGATAACCGTTATACCTAAGGAATATAACTACGATAAAGGATAAAGGATATATAGAGCGAAGGATTCTATAGATATAGTTATTACCTTTATACTTTAGTAATTAATCTAAGTATTATTCTTATCTATTACTTAACCTAGTTACTTAATTGACCGAGAGTAGTATCTCTTCTAAGAGATATAACCACCTAATACTAAGAGAAAGCGATAGCGATTAAGTTAGTGTATTATTCAGGCTTTACTTATCTATAGAACAGCAACCCAACCCCTCCTGCTTGGTTGACCCCAAGTAGGATCGTGACACCCAGCCCAGGAGTCGTGATCTGTGCAAGGCCACCCAGGGGACGGTAGATGCAGGCAAGGTAGCGTAGCTGATTTACCACCACCCCAGCTCTCCCGAATGAAGATTGACGTGGACGTTAGCGGGCATGACTGTCGACTCTGTGTAGTTTGGGTGTCCAAGATTAATGAGGTTGAACAAGAAAAGAAAATTAATTTCTTTTTCCATGGCTGAACCGGTGTTCATCCAACCTGGACTTCGTACCTGCTCAGATCGAGCTGATGAGCAAGTATTGACAGAGCCCTCGACTTACCCGGATAGATCCATCTCATAGAAGGGAGATTGCTCGGCTCATGTTCCAGCCGTATATATATGAACATTCCCTGGTGGAACATGTCTGGTCCACTTACAGAAGACCTGTGTACTGTATAGTGTTCATTGACTTACTTGACGCTGTTCAGTAGTCAGTAGAGCAACCTATTCCATGCCCCAGTCTCGATCCATATCTTTCACACATATTCTGGAAACTGGACTTGTAATCGGCTGAGGTGTCCTTTTCTTCAGTTCTTCTTGCCCTCGCTGTATTTCTATATTTTATTTTATCATTTGTTATGGCTCACGTTTACTTTGCCCGTCAAACTGTAGCGTGTCTACAGACTAGACGTGCAATTAACATATCTGGAATCAACAGTGACATTGACGACATTATTCTGAGGTTGCTTGAGAGTGTACCTGCACAAATGGGACCACCGGATAATTTAAGGTTATTTTGTTTCTTCTTTGAGATGTGGCTTAGTGTAGCAATGATGTTCTTGTGTGGAAATGCCACATCTTTGTGGATGTCCCGCCGCGAGCGCGTATCCTCAAGTAGTGTCAATAGAGAAAAGGTACGATGCTGCTGCCAGTCTTGCGCGACTCATTTTGCAGAAAAGGATGCATAAGTTGTAAGACTCTGCATGCTGATGATTGCAGGTGTCGTCCCGATAAGCTCGTGGGGCCATGGGACTCAAGTGAGGCTGGGGCCAATTGCTTGGAGTTGGAGGGGGGGGGGGGCTCAGGGTATCCGCGTACTCTGACTCTGCGCTTTGCAGCAATACCTCGCCAGGCAGGGTCACTGGACAGATAGGGCAACGCAAGACACAACAAAGTAAGTCAAAACAAGACAAGACAAGATCAAACAGGTGAGAATGTGGTGGAAAAGGACTGTGGTTGGCTGGAAATGTCGCTGCCTACAGGAGGAGGTGCGGGGAAGGCAAGGGAAGGGAAGGGTGCTGCGGGTGAAGGTCCACCAGTCGGAGTTCGGAGACGGATCTGGCTTGCATCATCGGACGTCAGCTTCGCC
The DNA here is from genome assembly GCA_031142775.1 of Microdochium paspali. Taxonomy (NCBI): domain Eukaryota; kingdom Fungi; phylum Ascomycota; class Sordariomycetes; order Xylariales; family Microdochiaceae; genus Microdochium; species Microdochium paspali. The sequence continues at coordinate 1,366,288 of JAVBIV010000008.1, forward strand.
GCACGGGGGATGTCAGCCATCTACCGGGACCAGCAAGCTGAGAGTGGGAGTGAGAGTGAGAGTGAAAGTGAGACTGATAACGAGACTAAGGCAGAGACAGAGGCAGATAATCCTACTCCGGCTCGAAACCATCCCGTAACAACAACATCATCATCACCACTACTCTCTCCAGCGGCATTCCTGCTGCCTGCCTGGTTTTCCTTTGCTCCTGCTGTTGCGGGCTGGACCGTCTGCATTTGCTGCTGCTGCTGCCTTGCTGTGACACCTCACGATGGTGCCCTCGGACGCCCTGGACCCGGCAGAGGAGCATCTCTCGCCCTCGGACGGCTACTTTGCCTCGTCATCCTCCGCGCGCTACGTCCCGCCGGTCATGGTTCCAGATCCGGACGCTGAACGCCGAACTGCTGACGACGCCGCGGCCAAGGAGCGTGAGGCCGCAGCGTCGCCGTCCATGTCCGGCTCGATGTCGACAGTGCCCAGGTCGACCCTCATCCACGCCCGCCCGCCCTCGGTATATTCAGATGCCCCTCCGGCATACAGTCCTTCTGCAGCCACCTCTCTATCTCCTGCAGGCAACCACTACCCTTATCACGAAGACAACGACCACAACCACAACAGTAACCACCACACCACAACCACTACTACCTCCTCCCCTCCCGCCTCCTCCTCCTCCTTCTCAAGGACGTACAACACATTCGCTCCAACCATGGGCTCGCCAACACATGCAGAGCGTGACCCGCTCCTTGGCCATGCGCCCCAGAGCATGGGCGATCGGCATGCCTACGAGGAGTCTGGCTTCTCACAGCCCTGGAAGCAACGACGTGACAGCATCCGCTCGCGGCTGCCTGCCTGGCTCAATTGGAAGGTCCTTGTCGCCGGCGTCATCTTCCTCGCCATTCTTCTCAGCCTTATAGTCTCCTCTTCCTCGACCTCTCGAGACAAGGTAAGCTGTCCTTCGCCTCTCTTCCCGCCGTATACTCATCATCCACAACCACTAACATGCCCCAACCACAGGAGAGCACCCTCCGGCCAACTTTGCCCATCGAGGCTACACCTTCTGATCCAGACAATGTCCCGCACAGTCCAGGCAACACTCCCATCTTCACCCCGGCATACTGCAAAGATGCAAAGTTCCGCTTTCACGACCAGCTGCTGCCCCTCGACGCCCACGGCGGCAAAGACGTCACCTTCATCGAGGACCTCTACGATGGCGACGGCAGAACCTCTGTTTCTGTCTCGGGCTCCGTTGCCATCCGCCGAGCCAAGGATGGCCAGTCGCCTGAGATCCGCATGCAGATGGTCACAGACTACGAGGGTTTGCGCCTCAAGGTCGTCATCGACAAGTCGGCGCAGAGCATGAAAATTAGCGTGCCGCGCAGGACTCATAGCGACTTCCCTCCGAGAATGCCCTGTCTCGAAATTCGCACAACCCTCTGGCTACCGGCCGATGCCAAGCTCGGCGAGCTCGATGTCGACGTCATTACTCTCGGCATCTACACCCTGGACGATCTCTCCCTGAAGCTCGCCAAGGCGCTGAAGCTATCTAGTATCAGCGGAGATATTGGTTCAGCCGTCGAAAGCGTCAGTGGCAGCCTGCACATGCCCAAAGGTTACTCGGCGCCTCCCTCGACTTACAACCTCGACGCCCGAGTTGTCAGAGTTGGCACGACCAGTGGCAGGATCGAGGGTCACTACCCGCTCTATGATACTCTCGATGTGCGAACTACGTCTGGTAACATAGATGTCAGCATCACGCCCCACAAGTTGCTCGAGTCGGCGCCAAAGCCAGCATCTCTTACCATCCACACCAAGTCGGGGAGCATTCAGGCCTCCATGCCCATCAGAGAGGTCAGCAGCATCCCGGACCGCGACTATATGACCGACATTAGAGGCATTTCAGGAAGCCTTCGCGGTAACCTGGTACAGGGTTCTCAGACATACATCCAGACCACCTCTGGAAGCCAGGAACTCACCCTCTTGCCGGTGCTGGACCTCAGCAGCCACTCTTCATCGAACCCTGCCACCCTCGAGACCATAGTCACCAGCAGCCACCTCACTGTCGAAATTCTGGACCCCATCTGGTTCGGCAGTGCTAAGACGATCCCACACGTCGGGTTGCTCTCGCGCATCAGCTCCACTCAAGTGCTGGACCTCCTCCGGGCGACACATAGGACCACCAGCGGCTCAATCACGCTGCGTTACCCGGAAGTCTGGGAGGGCAGACTGCATGCTTCAACGACGAGCGGCAGCATCAAGATCACCGGCAAGGGTGTACAGAAGATTGGAGGCCATGACGGTTGGGTTTCGTCAGACATCACGGTTCGCAAGGGTTCCAGCGAAAATGCGAGCAATACTGAGGTCGAGACTATCTCGAGTAGTATCAGGGTTGCTCTTGGGCCTTATTGATTAGTTCGAGTAGGGAGCGGTAGAGATGTTCAGGCTTTTGATTGACGAATAATGAATTACGCCTTGCAAATCGCTCTGATTAGAGCGGGAAGGCCCGAGTGTAGGACAGCTTGGACGTTGTTTCATAAACAGAGCACCCTAACTAGGAGAATCGTGCCGAAAGGAGGATCTTGCAAATTAATTCAAGGATGTTGAAGGGATCCGACGGGGACTTTCTTTTACCGGAGCACGCGAGCACAATACTAAAACATGATCAACATTCGCTTACATTTGCTCGAGATTCAATTATTGATTCAGCAACGTTCAGCGATACCATAACCCACACCTTTGCTCTTAGTCAAGTAGAAGAGAAATCCTTTCTGGTCCGTTTTGGACACTCTGCTACACACCCTGCCAGAACCTGTCCATCTTATACTAAGATGATAGCCTGCCAGGACATGTGCGGTCCATAAGCCCAACGTCACAAGCTCGAAGGATAAGATCGGACCGCCAAGAGATGCACTGTAGATGCATGTATATTCATGAGGCTCTGCGGAACAGATCCCGATTTTGAAGGAGGGGTGGGAAGTCTGGCGCGCTACGAGCCCCCAACAAGCCAAGCTTTCTGCTTGATACCGGGGTGGTGAACTCTATTTCTCGACACATGCATAGTACATCAGGGTACATAAGAAAGCACAGGGCAATTCAGCAGGGCAGCGGGGATTCCCCAACTTGGGCTAATAACCGGGCAACAAGCTTCGTGCTCCCGTGTCTAGAGTTCTGGGGTCGCGCGCTACCATGCTGATGTGTTGTTGTTGTTTCGCGTGCCTGACTCATTCGTCGTTCGATTGTGCCGTGTCATGGCCGGGGATGGGAGTGTGGTGGTTGAGCATCTTATCTTACATAGTAGTGATGTGTGTGGTTTTTGGCTATGTGACTCCTGAGTGCAGTATGGAGTATCTCGTTGTGTAGTTCCAAACATGTAGGCGGAAGAAGTCTGCGACAAATTTTGCGAACTGCCGGCTTGAAGGTGTTGTTTCAGCATGGATTGGTGCTGGTGGTATTTTTGGTGGTGAGTTTCTCCCCACCTCGTATCTGCACGGCACGCACGTACGTCAGCTCCACGCAAGTTTGCCCAGTCGACTGATAAGAGAGCAAGCACAGTGTGCTCTTTTTTCCTGACTTGAGAGGCTGTCAGCGATGAAAATAGGTGGGAGCGTAGGTTCGATTGCGGCTCAGCCTGAGAATAGCCCAACTCCGCTTACTTGCTCGCTTGTGGATGAGATCCTCTGGTGTTGTGCCGCTAGCTCAGCCATCTGAGAGGGCGCAACGCGCGGCTCAATGCACAATGGAAGTGTGCTGTCGCTGCGGCAGGATTCGGCCTCCACGCAGAGAGTGGCGCTGCAGCTCTCTGGGCCTGCAACATAGTATTTGTTTGTCATCTAGTGCAGTCCAAAGTGATCCCACGATCTGAACAGCATAAGCCTTGGGGACCAAGCACAAACAGTGTCGTTGTACTGTGCTGGGTCAAGGCACCGGGGATTGGGTGGAAGCCCGCCGGCGAGGCGGAGGGGTAATGCCATAGTTACACGCGTGCAGCAAGTTGCCGATATCTGTGTAGCTCTGTAATGGCGGTACAAGTTCGTTCGTGGTTGCTTTGTTTCCCCCTCTTCTCGTCCTCTTGCCTTCTTCTCCTTTGTCGTCGATCAGGATTCCAAAGGCTTCTGCTTCTCCCCACCCCATCCCCAACGTGCACTTACACACACCATCACCAGTTACCACCACCACTACCACAAATATGTGCATCGACGTCTGGAGGCGTCTGCCCTGCGGACACAGCTTTTACCAGAACACATTCCAATGTGACCATTCGAGCAACGAAGACGGCGCTGTCTTCACAGACGGGACTGCCGACCACCTAACTCACAACTACGAGGACGAGTTGTACCACTGCAAGCCATCACCGACCGAACTGAGGCGACGACGTCTGTCATCTCTTTCCCTACTGTCGGGATCTGCTCAATCGGCTGGAGGGTCTTTAAAGTCGCCATGCCGATTGACGCGCGCAATTCGGCCGGTTCAAGAGCGAGATTGTGCGGAATGTATCGGCATCTGGCAAGAGTGCCAGTGGCGGCAGAGCCCGCACGGTCAAGGGCAATATGAGCGGCACACGTCAAGGCGGGACTATTTTGAGAACGAAGAAGCAGCTGCTGGCCATAATGGCTTGATGTTTACGGGCGAAGGCAGGCTCGGCAGCATATCCCCTGGCAGTCCGAGCGGCGATGCTCAGCACTGGGATGGCCAAGGTGAGTCGGATTGCGCTTTTGAGCCGTGGCTTGGTGCAGAGGGCTGGGAGTCTCAGATTGTGTTTGTGTGATGAACCGCCCGAATGCTGATACATCTGTGCCGTAGTAGAAAGCCCAGGTCGTCGTCGAGGTGGGAATCGGGACCGGTCTGTTGCGGCTACACGCCATCTTGAGAATGCCTTCTTCATGATTGCGCAGCGGCAGACCAATTGAGTATCCGCGAGATTGTAGGGAGGCGAGGTTTTCTGGTGGTGGCGGACAGAAAGAGACATTGGTGGTCGGAGGCATCGAGGAGGACTTGCCATTGTCGGCTGGCATGCATTGGAAATGGCATTGAAGGGGGGGGAAGATGAACATGGACAGCTCTATCTATTACTGGGACGATCTAGTCTGCGGTCCATTTCTGTAGGATATAATGTGAGCAGGAACTAGAATGGCAGGAGCAAATTGAGAGGCCCCACCCGCAGCAGCAGGGCAGGGCATAGGGCAGCTGCTTCTTGTGCGTCTCCTTGACGGTGCGAAGTGCAGAAGTGCAGACGTGCAGAAACCCTGGCCTCTCCCGCCGCAGATCCGTCAAGCAGAGAAGTGAATCCCTCGAAACCAGTGAGACTGACCTCAACATGCACTCTGAGACAGGGTCGACAAATTGAGGAAGCCCTGTCGTGATGTGGTCAGTCAGAGAAGTGCTCTCGTCAGGAGCCCATCTACACCTGGAGATGGCAAATGGGAAATGGGAAGGTGCCCGTCCGCGCCACTGGGGACGGCGTCGGGAGAGTGCAAAGACCGCAGACGAATCACAAAGAGTGATGGCTTCCACGAGGCAAGACCTGGGGTAAAGGCGGGGGGGATGGGATGGGATGGGGTTGCTCAGCCCGGACCCGAAATGCGGCTCCCCGACGCTGCGTGGTCAAGCAGGAAGGTGCCCTTAGTTTGGCGGTTATGTCCCCAGTGGTTGGAAGAAACCAATAGAGAGTATCGGTTGCTACAACCAACATGTGTTATGGATGCTTTTGCCATGTCGCAACACCCCATCACTACTATGTATAGCTATTCTTCCTGTTCAGGCGAGTGAGGGATGAGCCAACATCTGCTGCGCCCTGACCCCCTGGTCGGGATGGCAAGGCTACCTAGGTATGGCCATGGCCCCTTGGGGTGGTGGAGATCTGACGACCAAGGGGGGGCCGGGCTTTCCTGTCGGTTGAACCGTTCAGGCGATAAGCGTTGGCACGAGATGTCCCTGATCTATGTCGCCAATCCATCGAGCCTCATGGAGTCCGGAGAGGACTGGTACCTGCAGGCTGTCGGGCCATATGACTTTCAAGTGACAGTCAAGCAGCCCTGGCGGATATGCAAGGTATCGATGCGATGACAGCCATCCTCGCCATCTGTGCCTGATTTGTCCAACAAGATGAGGGGAAAGGCAGCCTCCACTGTCCTTCTCCTCTTCTGCGGCCAGCCCTTGCAGTTCCCCCACCTGCGCCGCACCCAGCCGGTTGAACGGTCCAGCGTAGGAACGGCGGCCCTTGAACCTAGTCAAGAGCTACAAAGTAGACCCCTGGACGGCCCTGAGCTGTTACTGGTGGACACGCGAGGCTGGCTGGCCAAGATGTCACTTGCGCTGTTGCTGCTCCTGGTGGCCCAGCCAGCGCGCGTGGGCGGTCGGGGCAAGCTAGAGCTCGGCGTCTCTTCCCCATTCCCCCAGCCTGCACCTGCACCTGCAGCGGGGACGGCCGTCCAGTCTCGAGCTTCTAGTCCACCTCAAGGTGCTAACTTGCCTAGCCTTCTAGTCCTAGCCTGCCCTCCCACAGGCACATCATTAGCGCCTCGTGCGTTACTAACCCCGTCTCGACACACATCTCGTCCCCAACCTGCGACCCTTTGTGACCTCTCGACGCTCTCTGTCGCATTCCTCCTGCCTTGTCCCGCGACACTGCTCTCGAGCCCAGCTGCTCGTGCTCGTGCCAGCCTCTCCGACACGACCTACGACACTATCGACGACTGCCAAGTCCACGTCCATATGCTGCCTGCTTGAGACTGGTCCTCAACTTCTGTCCCGGTCCCCTCTCGTCGCCAGTCCCCGCTAGCACCTGCTTGCGGTTCCGCTCCCGACGTCACACAACCGCCTTCCCGTCCAGTCGATTGTCGCTGCTTCACGACAAGCAATGGCCAAGAAGGCGCGCCAGAGAGTCAGCTATGGTTCGTCGATCTCGCTTCTTTCCTCCACCTCCTTCCGACCTTGATCGACTTGCACATCACTTGGCGCACATTCTCGCGCAGTGCGAGATGCCGTCATACCTCGGCCATTCTGCAAGCGCCGCCTCTATCCGAGACACAGACGCCGCCGGCTAGCTGGGGGCTCACCCGCGCTTGTTCTCCCTCCCTTTCAAGCAAAGAGCTGACATCCCCCCCATACAGCTCTCGAGCTCGACCATTCCTCGTCCGGCGGACATCGACTCGGGGTTAATGGCCTCGCTGTCGACCCCCAAAATGGCATTCTGTAAGCACCAGGCAGCAATCCCTTGGAGCAACGCGCAAACCCGAACAATACTGACCAGGTGAAAGCTATTCTGGAGGACGAGACGGAGTCGTTTGCGCCTGGGACTTGAACTGCGAATCCGATGACAGCAAGCCAGATGTGAAACCGAAAGCGACCACAAAGTTCCGCGCCTCGGCGCAAGCCCATACTCATTGGGTCAACGATATCGTCCTTGCTGCCAACAGCTCGACTCTCGTCTCCGCCTCGTCAGACCTCACCGTCAAAGCCTGGCGTCCCTCATCAGGAGATGCAGAGGCACATACTCTCGGCGAACATGCCGACTACGTCAAGTGTGTTGCCACCCCTACAGGCGGCGACTGGGTCGCTTCCGGAGGCCTGGACCGCAAGATCTGTCTGTGGGATCTCAATGGCAAGGGAAAGTCCTTGGAAATTGATGTCAGTGGGGAGGACATAGCAGAGAAGGGCTCCGTCTACGCACTCAGCGCTGGTCGCAACATTATGGCTAGCGGAGGCCCGGAGTCGATTGTGCGCCTTTGGGACCCCCGGACAGGAAAGAGTGTCACAAAATTCCTCGGCCACACTGACAATATCCGTGCTATCCTGATGAATGAGGTTGGCGATACCATCATGACAGCAAGCTCAGATCAGACCGTCAAGGTCTGGAGTGTTACAGCAGGTCGTTGCATGCACACATTGACCATGCACAACGACAGCGTCTGGTCCATGTTCTCTGAAGACCCCACCTTGGGTGTCTTTTATAGTGCTGATCGGTCTGGCATGATCGTCAAGACAGATGTTCGTGGCTCAGAAGAGATGGACGATGGCTTGTCTGTTGCTATTGCCCAGGAGCATTATGGTGTTGGCAAGATCGTTGCCACTCAGGACTATATCTGGTCTTCCACATCAAGCTCGTCGATCAATCGATGGGCCAATATCAACACTGGTCCGGACGCACAACTCCCCGAAGCTTTTAGTCGAATGCGTTCAAGCAGTGTCGCCTCAAGACAGACGCAAGAGTCTGCGACGACAGTTAACGGTACAAGCAAGAGCGAGATACCGGCAAAGTCCATATTACGCATCTCAAATACCGCCAGATTCCCCACGCTCCTGTCCAATCCGTCCGAGTCAAATTTGGTGGCCTCTCCTACCCTCAGCAGGAAAGGCTCTGAGCTGGCTGCTGATCCTGGCCCTTTGGTAGCGGAGCCTATACACCATCTGCCAGAGGAGACGATTGAAGGCCAGAACGGTCTCGTCAAGCACAAGCTCTTGAGCGATCGACGACGCGTGTTGACCCTCGACACTGCTGGGGATGTGCTGCTGTGGGATCTTATCAGGGTAATTGCCTATGCCTATGCCTGTGCCTTTCGATCGCCGCGACAACGCGCTGACATTTTTTATAGTGCCAAGTCATTCAACGTTTCGGCAAGAGACACTTGGAGGATGTCGAGCCGGAAGTCAACACACTGGAGGCTGTCGCGCCATGGTGTTCAATCGACACAAGTTCTGGTAACCTGACAGTGGTGCTGGAGCCTTTCAATTGCTTCGACGCGGAGATGTATGCGGATGAACTCAAGCTAGATGAACCCATCGATTTTAGGGAAGACCAGAGAAGTAAGTCTGCAGTTGGAGAATAAGCCCGGTTGAGGAGCTGTGTGGGTACTAACATCGAACCAGTCAACTTGGGCCGCTGGATCCTGCGGTACCTCTTTGCCAAGCTGATCGACGAAGTAATCAAGCAAGATGAGGCCCACCGCCAGGCTCTCAATGAAGGCGTCGAGAAGCGGCAAGCGGCAGCTAGACAAAATCCGCCGACATCAATCGCCATGCCGGCTCTGAACACCCAAGGCTGGGAGCAAGACAGCTCACCGGCGACACCACGAGCGAATGGTCTAGGCTTTGCTCAAACACCTGGCCTCGGTATCGGAGTCGCGACTCCGGGCCCAAGAACGCTACAAGGCGTTCCCGAAAACGCCGTGACTCCGACAAGTCCAGTGGAGGTGAAGCGCTCGATGCAGTTGGGTAGACCATCAGTAGATGACTATTTCGCATCTGCAAATTCGGGAGATGTTGTCGCTAAAGTTGTACCCACAACGCCAGCGGCAACGGAGCAAGTTCCCGCAGCAACGGCTACAACCCCTGCTGCCGCTCCAAAGGAAGAAGTTCCGCAGTCACCAGCCGAGGGTAAGAAGGAGAATGGCAAGGGTTTTGGCAAGAAATTCCGAATGGGCATGTCCTTTGGGACCAAGAAGCTCGGCCGCTCTGCTTCGAGCAGCGCCACCGAAAAACCGGCTGTCGTCGAGGAGAAGCCTGAAGAAAACAAGTCAGAATCATCCTCAAACCATGAGAAAGAGGTCGACGATAATCTGAATGGAGTCATTCAGAAGATCCAGAATGAGTATGAGAAGCAGCTGCAGGAGAACCCCGAGAAGCTGGTCGAGACAGGTATTCACCCGAGCTTGCCAATCGACACACCCGTGTTGAAACTGCCTTCGGGGACGAAAGTCATCCTTCAAGAAGAGACATCTGGTGGCATTGCCAACCTCTACCGTGGCACCGTAGAGACCGTGGGTATCGACGTGGACATCATCAAGGAGAAGGCACCAATGTGGCTGGGAGATGTGCTGCTTACTGTGAGTCCTCATTTTATGCACGGCTGTCCACGGAATCGCAACTGACCCATCATTCTAGAACACGATCCCGCCCAAGGACCCTGTGAAGGTCTCCTTTGTGCTTCACCCCTGGCAGGATACTCTACCGAGTCTCGCTACAGCCGATGGCAACAACCGGCTCAATGCTAATCGCATGCTTCGCGTTCGTAAGATCTTGGCTTATGTGGCCGAGCGCATCGATCCGGATTATGATGAGAGCAACGCCGAGGCGCTCAAGCCTGAGGAGTACCTAGAACTGTACTGCAATGAGCAGGTAAGCTCGCCCGTGTGTCTCGTCTCCAGTACCCCATGTGCGGCGCAAACCTGCAACACAGTTCTGCAGCGTAGCTCCGCATTCCAAAACGGCAGATCACAATTTGAAGTGAACACCATCACTAACGATGATCTCGAAAATAGGTGCTCCCGAACTTAATGAGCTTGGCGACACTGCGTGCGCACGTCTGGAAGGGTGGCAACGACGTCGTCCTTTACTACAAGGCAAATGGCCGCAAGGAATTGCCCAAAGAACTCCCTCAGCCAGTACCACCGCAGCCGGTTGACCCTGAGGGCACTGAAGGAGCGGCAGGAGAGGTGGCCGAGGGCGATGAGAGCTCTGGAGCCCCGGCGGGCGCTCAGCCAGCGGCACCAATGCCAGTGGCAGCGAATTAGAATTTCCTGTTTCATGGCGCTTTTGCACGAGGAACTAAAGCATAAGACGGCGGCATTCTTTGATGTATATTTTCAGTATATCGATGTAATGATAAAAACAGAAGACGAGTGTTCTGATGGGGTATCATCTCTATTCGCTGCGAATTTGTTACATGGTATTTGTGCTCGTCAGATGTATGTTCCACCGTTCTATCCAGCTGTTGAGTCTGGTCGCAATTCCTCATACCATCTCAGTATCGTAACACACGATAATTTTTACAAGAGAAGAATGCTGCGCGGACTGTCCAGATTGAGATCCAGCTTGTTGTGCACATAGCACCATGCCGCCTCTGCACTCCTCGCTGGGGTAATCGCAACATGTACTCGACCTAAGACCCATTCTCTAAATCTATACAAGTCCAATGCTTTCCAGCACCATGACCAAGATTGGGGCTACACGACACTGCCCGACAGCGTATTGACAGCCCACTGGTAGCTGCCCAAGAATATCGCACCGCCGGCGCTGATCCACATTATTCTTGGCCCTATGCCGGCGAAGAATGGTCTCACGCCGTGGGCAGAGTAGATGTTCTTGAGGACCGTGAGGACGCTTTGCCGCTCTTTGTTGAGCATCACGCGGGTCTTGAGAACATCGAGGGGGGTTGTTATCCCTGCTGCTACGGCACCTGAGGCCGAGCCGTATAGTGCGGACTCCGCGGCCGATACGTCTATCATCGGCGGGATGCTGCCGGTAGGATGTGCTGATGAGGGAGATGTAGGTGAAGACAGAGACGCTTGGTATTCTAGCATTTTCCGCTGTCGGGACCAGGACTTTAGCGCTTCCCACAGGGGGAACTGGATCACGGTGAAGGGCACCTCGCGCATCACCGTGATGCCCCAGCCGCGGTACAGCTCGCGCCATACGCCAGCCAGACCTATCTCCGCGCGCTGCGAGAGGATCGACGTGAGCGCGAGTAGGGAGCTCGAGTGCAACCCGGCTTGTGCGCGCTGCTTGACGACTTCTGTGGGCACGCGGACCGCGCAGGCTGCGACCTCGCCCAAGGAGGCGGCGGCCATGTGCTCCAGGGCCTCCGTGTACCTGCCCGTCGGAGAAGTCGAGCTGCTGCTGCTGCTACCGGATGTGCTCTGGAGGATCCGAAGGTTGCTCTCGCGCTCCTTCCTCCGCCGGGCGAGCATGTCTTTTACCCCCTCGTATGTGCAAAAGAAGAAGGCCGCCCCGGGCGCGGAGCCGACTACCGCGCTCCCTACGCCGCGGTATATTCCCTTGAAGCCGCCCGAGGCGAAGAATCCTTCTGACGCTTGCATGCGGGTTTTGAGCGTGTCGAGCGGGAACAGGCTCAGGTCGACTGTTGTGCCCGCTACGCCGCCGGCCACGAGGGCGTGGAGGAATGCTGGCTGGGGGTTTGTGGTTGACATTGCGGATGTTGGTGGCGAGCTGTGGTGTGTCCGGGAGGGTGACGCGAGAAAGAGGTGAGTCTGATTCCGATTTCTAGGTGATATATCTGAGGGCGAGACTTGAGTCCGGTCTGTGGACTATGTCGTCGCAAGGAGGCCGTGAAGGTCGAAGCTTGAAGCTCGGAGCTCGGAGCTCGGCGGCGGGAAGTCGGCAGAATCGGAGCTCTTTGAGAGGACTGTGCGATCGCGTCTTAGTGTCCACCCTCTGTGCGCAATTGACGGAGGCACTTTGGGCCTGACATGGTTATGGTTGTGAGCAGGATTGGCTGTAGTCGTGGGACAATCAATCAAGCAAGACGCCGGTATCGCAGGCGGGAGCTTGTCGCCAGAAGTTTTGCCCGCCAGACCCCGGTCGCAGCTTCCCCATGCTCGTCGGCGTCCGGGCGGGTCCTGCCCGACGACCGACCTCTCCAGAGACTTCCAAGTACGGCGACTCGCCGGCTTTGGGGGCCATGCCAGGGGTACCTTGAGGTACACTGCCAAGCAAAAGAATCCGATGGAGCTGCTCAACCGGACTGTTTGCCTCAAAATTGTTGCAACAACACCTGCCAACATCGTGGCTAATTCGACGCATTTCCCACCTTAGAGTGATCTCGACTTCGACGTCGTGAAGGCCTGCGCTCCAGCCCCTGGCCACGACAGTCTCTACATTGGCACCACCGCAACACTCTTTCACCTCCCTCATCTGACCTCTGGGTCTTGCCGATCCAGCTCTAGGGTGGCATGGCATGGGCCTCACCTCGCCCGTTCTGCACTCAGTGGCTCGCCCCGTGACGCTTGCGGAATTCGTCGATGCTATCCGTGCAACATGCAAACCTCGCTTCCCTCACCTGCGTGGCGACAGCCTCCGCAAGGTTGGGCTCGCCATCAGCGGCGGCGTCGACTCAATGGCCCTCGCCTACCTCGCCAGCGAGCTCCAGCGTGACCAGCTTCACTTGCGCATCGGCGACAACCCCGTCTCAACCTTTGTCGCCATCGTCGTAAATCACCGCCTTCGCCCGGAGTCAACCGACGAGACCCTTCGTGTCGCTAGGATCATCCGCAACCTTGGGCTCAAGCCGGCTGTGAGCACCATCAACTGGAAGCGTGAGGCTCTCATGCTGCCTCCCATTGGTCACCCAAATGTCGAAACCCTCGCCCGCCGCATGCGGTATCGCCATATAGGTCTCCAGGCTGCTTCCCGCGGCATCAACAGCGTCCTTGTCGCTCACCATGCCGACGACCAGTACGAGACGGTCCTGATGCGCATGCTTGGTGGCCACGCGAGTCGCGGCCTCCGTGGCATTCGTGCTGCCAGTGAAATCCCAGAGTGCGAAGGTGTCTATGGCGCTTTCCGCAGTGGCTGGCTCGACGATATGCTGCGCGAAAAACCTTTCTTCTCCCACCACAATGCTGACAAGGAACGCAAGGAACTCAGGAGACTCATCAGCAGTCTCGTCAGCGAGGAGCTCACAGACTCGCAAGAGTCTGAGCAGATGTCTCAGCCACAGTCAATCTACGATGACATGCCTGCGCGTGATCTTTACCGCGAAAATTTGGCGTTAAATGCCCTCACTTCGGCACCAATCGACACCGAGGACGGGGGAGTCACGCTATTTCGCCCTTTGCTCGGGTTTGGCAAGGACAGACTCATAGCAACTTGCTTGGAGAACAATATACCGTGGTTCGAGGACGCAAGCAATGCGGACGCCACGCTGACCATGCGCAACGCCGTCCGGGCGATGCACCGCGGACATAAACTCCCCAAAGCGCTTTCGAAGCCAGCAATCATCGCACTAGCCAAGCGGTGCGATAGACGACACGAAGCTTTGGAGGCAGAGGCAGCCAGATTGGCACGCCAGGTCGTTACTCGTGACTTCAACAGCCAGTCTGGAACGCTACTTGTCCGCTTCCCGCAATACGTATGCCAGATGCCACCATGGCAAGTCAACTCTGAACTTCGATACAAGGCTAGAATGGCAAGATGTCGGGAGATTGCTGGACACGTACTCAAGCACGTCATGGCCATCGTCAGCCCTGAGCATAATGGCCCTCCGATGGCATCTTTACAGCATCCCATCAGCACGATATTCCCAAGCCTCTCCCTGGATGAGAGCAAAGTGCATGCGCCCCCAAAGGCCTTCAATGTGAACGGAGTTCTTTTCCGGCCTGTGCCAAACACATCTCTCCAGACACCCTCCAGGTCGATTGGAGCAACTATCGCCGGCCATGCCAAAACCAACCACACTGCAAATGAGACTTACTCTTGGTATCTGACTCGAGAGCCATACCCTTCGCCACTCAACAAACCGCTCCCCTTGAATAATCTTCGCTATTGTTTGTCCCTTGAGAGGCCTGTCGACTTTGAAGAGAGAGACATCAACACAGACTGGTCGGAGTGGATGGCTTGGACGTTGTGGGATGGACGGTTCTGGGTGCGCGTTCGCCATCGTCTGCCGTTCCAGCCCTTCATCGCTCCGTTTCAGGAGGAACACCAGAAACCCTTCCGAGACCGTCTCTATAAGTTCCAGCGAGAAGACATGGCAGACCTCATGAAGCGTCATGCTCCTGGAAAGGCACGTTACACACTGCCCGCCATCTATATCGAGACTCAAGTCGACTGGGACAACCTCCCGCCCGTGCCAAGCTACCCGTTTCGCCTACCAGAAAAGCGCGAAGGACAGCTCACCCCACGATCTATGCTGCTTTCTTTGCCGAGTCTTGGTGTCAATACTCCGCGGCTCGACGAGTTCGTCCAGTACCAGATCCGGTACAAGCGCCTTGATCGTCCGCTGCTGAGTGGAATCGCTCCTCCGGAGGAAAACTCTTACGAGAAACCAACATGGAACCTTCGATACCGGACCAGACGCACAAGTATGTTCTCGCGCTCGAGAGACAGCAACGCTTGGTCAATATCACAGGGACGCTGGCCGCAGTACGATGGCGTGAGAATTACCAGTGGCGTTCTCTTGCCGGCGAGTCGTCGTCGTCGAGCACGGCGTGCAGCTAGAAACATGAGGAACAAAAATGGTGTTGTGCAAGAGTCGGGTCGAGAGTCTCAGTTTGTGCTAGATATTTGAGACTGGCCGGGTCTGAAGAGACGCCCCTGGAGCGCCCACGTAGGGAAACCTGTATAAAACGAAACGTGAACACGAGTTTCACCGTGTACTCTTCCGCGCAAGTTACGCATGTACGATATTTGTAGACGAGATCACGAGAAACAGCGATAGCGATCGCAACTGCTATGTAATGTAGGGGCTCCCGGCCTCCTCCCTGTAGTGATCGATGGTTCGTTTTGTGGAGCAATTCCGGAGGATACCTGAGACACACATCCCCGGCCACAACCCTTGCCTCCCACGAAAGAAATGCCCGTGGCCATTAATTAGCATTCAGTGCAACCCCGGCTCAGCTTCTTGTCTCCCATCATATCCTGAATCGTGGGCGTACGTGTTTAGCATGTAAGCCAAGAAATGTTCCATGTACCCCATGGCCCGAGATCGACATTGTGGTTAGGTGTTGTTGCAGAGTCATCTGCAGCAGCAGCAGCATCAGCGGGGCTAGGGCACGTGCTTGCAACAACGTGGGGGATAGTGTACATATGTGTGCGAGGGGGTTCTGCTGCAGCTGCCGATCTTTTTTTTTTTTAGACGTGCAGTAGCCGCAGCACAAGTGCAACTGCAAGGACGAGCGGGAGGGGAACCCGTGGGGAAACCTCCCCCCCCCCTCAGAAAGTGGGCAGTTTACTGGGTGACGCTTTATAGAAAGCCCTTTGTTGTTCGTTTTATACAAGTCCTGTGCTGGAAATCGACGCGAGGTTCGTGAGATGTGTGAGCATAAAGCTGTGTAAGCGGTGATTACAAGTGAGTTTGCCGAGTACATTGCCAAGAGCACAGCGCCTTTGTGGATTGGAGACTACATGTGAACAGAGAGGACAGGGGTCTTGTCTGGCGAATTCTCCAGTTGGATGGAGAGAGAGGGAGAGAGAGAGAGAACCAGCATAACTACAAAACAATTGCTTTGAAGTGCGAGACTGACTAGATACAAATTGAGCTTAGCTCCGTCATGACGACTTTGCTGTTGGAGTCTCGCCGCGCGCCACGGGTTTCATGTGGTGCTTTTGCTTGGCGACGGTCGACTGGAGGAGGTAAACGGTGGGTTTGGGGCGCAGTCAGATTTGTAGTCATTGTCCCCAAGGTCGTTGACAAGTAGGATCGGCGGGTTGTAGAACAATATGCTGGGTCTCTTCTTCAACGCTGGACCGTGTTGCGGTTGGTGATTGGCATGCAATTGAACGCCGCGAACTTTCTTTCCTCGCATAGACGATCGTTCAAGCATACTCTGTCTCACCCATCCTCTCTCTCTCCCATCCTCCACTTATGTGAGCATCGTGCATAATAGCTAGTCCGCGACCAGATGCCATGGGTTCTCGGTTGTCAAGCACCGAGTCTCGAGCAACTCAATCGCAACCTGGTTTAACTAAGTCACATGCCGCCAAGATCTGCTTTCCCGGGGGCGTGACATGCGTGGTACCATCGCAACGTCACCCTCCCCGAAAGCGGACTGACAGCTCGAAAGAGAAGATATAGCGCTGTGTCTTATAACCCTCTCCTCTATTACAGTCCTACATTACCTGCCCCCCGGCCTCTTCCAGGGCAGGGATCGTGCCAGGCGGCGGCGGGTATGGGCAGGCCTTTGTACGAAGTTGCATAGACGGCATAATGATGGAAATCGGAAAAGGGTTAATCTATATCTCTGTTATAGTGCATGGTTCCTTGTCTTTAAGAACATGTCATGTTTGCGTGTTTGTTTGATTGATTGATTTCCTGGCTGGCATTGAAACGGCTCGGTGCTTGAACGTGTAGTACCGTGATGACGCAGCTGGTTGGTGTGTCGCGGTTGTGACTGCGGGTGATGGGGGAGCAGCTGGCCGGCGGTGTGAAGAGGAACAGAGAAATGTGCAGATTTGTACCACGGGGCTCTGTCCCGCAGTCGTGACGTCGTGATGCCGTAGAGGAAAGAGGCCAAAAGCGGCGTGGTGGTACGTAGGGAGAGAAGTAGATGGAGGACAGCTCCTTCCGGTCCGTGTAAGTGGGAGGACGGAAGTGAAGCTGGGTGGCATCGAGTGGGCTGAGCGAATAACGAGGCTACCAGCTTGTGAGTGAGCAAGCCGTGCCATGCTACTACTGTCTTTCTGTCGCTGAAGTTGGTAACGCCGTCCAGTAGACCAGGCTAGGGCAGGAACTGTCCAGGTGGGAGAGTCTGGACCCAGATGCTGCCCACAATTCGCGATCCCTGCTTGCTATCCCCGCGCAGTCGCGAACTGGGGGCTCGAAGCAGCAGCGCAACCCTGTCCTTGGTGTGTCCGACCTTGGAAACCCTGTCCTGCACAACGCCATGTATCCATCCCCAGCCAGCCAGCCAGCTAGCCTCCTTCTCGTTCCCGGGATTCGAGCCTGCCGCGTAGCTCGAGGTCACACCATCCATTCTCACCACGAGGCCGCCCGCTCCGGCGGAGCCCTGGAAACCGAGCTGCACGCCATCGCCAGCATTATCACCCGCAACCACGCCACCCCCCTCTTATCCTCTACGAGGCGACTTGCGACACGCCGGCAGTGGGCACACAGATAGATCCAGCCATCGTGGGTTGTGAAACGCACATCCAACCGTCTGCTTTGTACTAGCTGGATTGGCTCCTCCCGCCGAGCCCTCCTGTCTGGTAACTATGGACCGCCGTTGTCGAAATCCACATGCACGGATCGTTCCGCCCGCAAGGATCTCAGTGGTTTCGACATACGGAGTTGCTTGTGATGCCAGCATCGGCACGAGGATGACCCTGGTCGTCCAGTTTCGGGGGAAATTAGGTAGACGGTGATGGCGAGTAGCAACACACCCAACAAAGTAACTCCGTGGCACGCCTTCACAGCGTAACACCACCACTGCCAAGCGCACAGGGCTCCCCGAAGCATCATGTTAGATAAAATAACGAGCCCTCGCTGCACGCGTGGCCCAGGTTCGCAGTCGCTTTACAGATGCTAGCATCGAAACGACATCTCTGAGAGCGAGGTATTCGGTGGTTGGCCACACAACACCAGCACGGCACTTGGTCCTCCGCTTCCCTTTTTGCAATCCTCGCCGGCTCTCCAACTCGAATACACACCCACGGACACACACACACACACACACACACACACACACACCTTTTCAGCAAAGGCCTGTCCAGTTATTGCTGGCCGTCTTTTCCTCCAGTCAGCTGTGACCACAGCTTTCGCCCTTTAGCCGACTTGCAACCTATTGGTGCATTTGGACTCTTGCGTGCAGCGACGGGCTACATCTTATACTACGACAGGCCATCTATACCACAGAGGCGGGGGTCGGATCACGCGAGTTACGACATTCTGGGATATATTCTCACGCACACATCCCTGACCATCGTCCGTGTGTTTGCATGAAGATCATCCTCCTTCAACATCTCGGCTAAGCACGAAACATTATCGCCGTGGGTAAGGGGGCTTGCCAGCACTGCTTCGTTTGAAACAGTCCCTTGGCTTCAACAACGCCTCTTCGTCGATAATGCAGTAGGAGCTATTGATCAGGATGGGGTTGCCATTTTTCGCCCGAGACGACGACGACGATGTTCCCCATCCGTTCGTCTCGCCGTGGACGGAGCTCAACGCCGGTTTATGGACACTTTTCGCGGCTGCCACGATACTCCTAGCATGCCGGCTATGGATCAAGACAACTAGACGATATGGGCTATGGTACGATGACTATGTTCTCGTGGTCAGCTGGGTGAGTCCTTTTTCTAAGTCCAGCAGATATTGAGTGTTGCCACGGGCAAATATAGAGAGACTAACACACAACTAGGTCTTCCTGCTGGCAACGGACACACTGATTATTTACGAGTTCGCAAATGGGTACATCCTAGAGAACTCATTACAGAAGTGGGATGACCGCATGCATATCCTCATCAACATCTCTTCATGTGGTGTCCTTGTCGCACAGTCCTTGACCAAAACCGCTTTTGCTGTAACACTACTCCGACTAAGCAAGAGTTGGCAGAAGTACGTGCTATGGTTTTGCATCATCACAATGAATTCCTACATGGTCACCAAGGTTATTCTCCAGTGGGCGAGAACGTGTGGCTCCAAGAGCACTTACGTCTACTACCGGCTGGATGTCTGTCTCGACCCGGTTTTTCGAGATGACTTCAAGGCAGGAGGAAACAGTGAGTGACCAGGCGATCCATCTTGCCGGCTAAAACCCCCCGCTGACCCCTAATTCACAAAGTCTATAACATCATAATGGACTTTGTCTTTGCGATATTCCCATGGTTCCTCATCCGAGGAGTTGACATGCGCAAGTACGAGAAGGTTGGCCTTTGCGCCGTCATGAGTCTGGGCATGTTGTAAGTTCTTCCGCCTTATCACCAAAAGCCCGGCAGACCACTAATCTCTTTTTGCAGCGTCGCAATTGTGTCCGCTGTCAGAGTGAGCTGGAAGGATGATGGCAACACACGCGATCCGTGGTACATATGTGGGTAAACTTGAGAATTCCCCGATCTGGGTGCAACTGCTGACCATTTCTTCGTCATGAACAGATCGCAACGGCCTTTCTCAAGTATGGTACTCCTCTGAAATCACCGGCACCATCATCGTCCAATGCATCCCGATCCTCCGGCCAGTCATACGGGACGTCCACAACTCGCTCGCCTCGAAGAAGCTGAGCTCAACCGGCGACCGGCGCAGCACAACGACCGTACCGAGCAGGTGGAGCGGAGGTCCCAGACGCGTCTCGGTCAGCTCCATCATGGAGCTGCAGTCGCATGAATTACGCAAGAAGGAGAATGGCGAGATCGTGCTGGCAGGAATCGCAGAGGAGCATGATGATGACCGACAACAGAAGTCGTGGCATGTGATACGACATCAAGCAGAAGGCGAATACGACAGAGAACAAACACCATGGATGGTGACGACGACGACACGAAGTCGCTCGCAGTCGCAGTCGCAGTCACAAAACGTATCAAAATTTGACATCGAGGAGGCCTTCGGCACAGAGCACGACAATCACTCGGCATCAAGCGAAAACTGGCCGCTGCCCAGGCACGCAATGGGTACTCGTCGAATGTCAATATCAAGTACAGAATCGGACATATCCATCGTCGAGGTTATTGACTGGGACCACGAAGCGCTTGATATGGGTGTAAGGAAATCATTATCACCGGTGCCACGAGATAAGGCGCCATAACTTGTTTCTCAAGATAACCCAAGAAAAGAAAAAAGGGGGGAAAAAAGATGAATAAAACAACACAGACGGCAACGAATGGCATTCGATCTCGCTAAATACGACTTTGTGGCCTCGTGACCAATGAGCCTTGTCATGCTAAACTACTTCCAAGTCCCGACGAATAGCATTATGCAAGCTAGTCTTGTCCTCTAAAGGTCCAATTCAACGGATAAGTAAGGAACTGCCAACTAGTCGGCCTAACGAGGAAGGCACTCTTTCCAGTCTCCACGAAGGGTTATCCCCGAAGCCCACGCAGTGAACAGCGCCAGACATGGCTAACCACGCAATTTGTCGCATGTCCACCACGCATGTCCACCACGCATGTCCAGCGGATTTCTGAACCTCTTTTCACGTTGCTTGCACGCGACCAAAGCGCTATTTGGGGATGTTTTTCTTCTAAACATGACCACAATGCGTGCCGTTCCCATCTCTATTTGAAACCGAATATTGCAGAATCCAACACAAGTCTGTACGGTACAGATATCTGAAAAAGCGTTGTATCACAGCTAGTCGGACCATCCGTCTTCTGGACGTTTGCGTGCTACAAAAAACAAGATGTCCTGCGGCTGGGACTATTGCCATAATGAGCTAGCAACGCACCCCCCCCCCCGCAGCACACCACCCGCCAGTCAGTCAGAGGGGCGACCAAACTCCAGCCTACAGTGGCCCGTGAAGTGTCTTTGCTCGCTCTGTGCGTGATCCTGCAGTTGTTGCTGGTATCTGAATCGCAGATGAAATGGTCCGAGATCTTAGGATAGCTTGTACTAACATATCAATGTAGCAGCTGTCTATTCAAGCTGCCCAGGCAGGTTTTAATGTGGCTTGTGTTTCGAGAATTATCCTCTGTTCTAGCAGGAATCATTCGATTCGATGTAAGTAAGCGGACCCTGAAGTGTGTCCTCATTTGTTTTGACTGAGTACATTTCTGAGACATCTCAAGCTGAGCTGTTGCATTGCCTATTCACGGCCGGTCAAGCGAGCGCGCTTTGATGAAGCGATTAATCTGCTCGCGTGTCATCTTGTCGTTGTACTGCTCGTGGCACTCATAGAACGAGATAAGCTCCTGCGTACAGTCGACCATGCCCTCGATATCGACGTTGCTTTCCGCAAGGAACTGCGCGAAGCGCTGCACTTTACCGACGCGTTCCCCTTGCTGCTTTTCCTTATCGGTCGGCCCGGGTGGCCCAGCTCCGGGCGTGGTCTGACCGCTCGCTATGCCGCTCCCCATTCCGCCGAATTGCTGTCTTCCTTGAGCCTGTGCCAAGACGGATGCAGCTGCGGCCATACCGGAGGCCTGATTTGCTGCTACCGAGTTCGGACGGAGAACAAGGGAGAGTAAAATTGCCGTAAGAGCTACGATGTGCGGCGGGTAGTGGAGTGGAAGGTCCGTCATGTAGTGATCGTTAATGACGGACAGCGACAGGTTGATTTCGTCTTGGCTGAGCCCAAATTCGGTTTGGAGCTGCGACAGGGTTCGGTATGGTTGATGAACGATGAGGTGAGAGCTCATCTCGGAGATGAGGAAGAACTCGCATTCGCCAAGTCGCGACGTGTCGACCGTAAGCAGATCTGTATCGCCACACAAGTTAGTCGAAGTTTCCGGCGGGCAGTGCAGGCCAAAATTGCCGTACCTGAGTACATAGTTCGAGCTTCCTGTACTACTATTCTGATGTGCTGCGGGCACTCCTCCATCTTGCAGGCCAGGTACAAAGCAGTTGTAAGAACAAGATATGGGTTCGTGCGGCGGATTTCGACTTTGCAGTAGAATCGTTTGATGTAGAGCTGGGCTGTCGCAACAGCTTGCTGGCGACAGTTCAATCTCTTGGCTAATCTGTGAAGCTCTGTTGGAAGGTACAAAGTCAGCGCTATACTCCGGTACGTACGAAATCATGGGAGCAGACGGTGAGCGATTGGGACTCACGTTGGTTGAAGTATATGCTCAGGTGACGCCAATGGGGAAGAGGGAACATCTGCACGAGGCTCTGTTCCTCTTCCTCGAGGTTTTCTCGCAGTTGAGCAAGCTCATCTTTGGTAAATTGCCAGTAGCGCCGCTGCGTCGATTCCCAGTAGTTCGCGGCCATTGTGCAAGGATGTCGGCCTTTGCTTCTTTCACAAGAATCGTGGAGGAGAGTAGTGACTGAAAGTCTGAGGGGTTCGAAGCAGGACCGGATCGGACCACGTGAGGCCTTCCTATTTCAAGGCATTTCGACAAGCGCGGACCAGAGAAGGTGGTCGAGAAAGGTAGGAACGATAGAAGACACTGAGTCAGAAAGAGCGAGCCCGCTGTGCCCTGAGATGGCACGCGAACAAGAACGAGGGCGCCGTGTCGGGGCTGGTCACAATGGCGTTGATGGAATTCAAGGGTCCGGGCATGGCTGGGAAAGCTCACATGCCTTGACCAGAGCTGGAGAAGGCCTGGGACTAGGCTGGAGTACGAGACAGTGCCCTGTGACTGGGAATGACTGTGAGAGTCCGCGCTGGCCATGGCAAACCAAACAGTGTTGTGTGTGGCAGCAAGCACTATACAGTAGTGACCCCCTGTGCGTGTGCGGCCGGCCTTCAGGGGGGCAGCTTGGACATTGGATCACGTCAACGAGGCACGCAGCGCCCTGGATTTGGGGACCTGAGGACGGGCCAATCCGGACCGAGAGATAGCTGCGTCGCAGCTAAGCAGGAGGGCTGTGAATGGCTGACACAGGCGCATCTCGTAGTGTTCCCCAGGCGGCTGGGAGGGGGGGGGCTTCGAGAGACTGCCATGTGGGTGGGGACGCTATGACGGAGCGTCCCTGAGCGGATGAGCTTGTGCTGTCTCTGGCCAGCTCAGTCCTGACGAGGTAGAGAGAGCTCCAGACTGGAGCTTTTCCGCAGATGTGGAGAGTTGCTTGCAGGATCCCCATCCGAGCCTCCCACCACCACCACCACATCTCGACCACCATAGACGTCACTTCCTCCTCTGCGACCTGAGTGGCATAGGCACGCCTCGCGACCGATATTGCGGTCCCATCTACAAGTTGCGCCTGCTCTTGTGTCGACCCAATTGTGTCATCGACCTGCCTATTGATCAGTAGTGCTTGCGTCGAGAGCAGCACCTTTTCGAGCCGTGACCCATTGTTCTCCCACGGCAGCCGACAGCTCCCCCTCCTCCGATTCGGCAACCGCGACAACAATCCTTGTGCCCTGCTCGCATATGCGCAATGCCGGCACTCTAGCTCCACGACGGCAATCTGTACCTTTCTGCGAGATCCTGCCGACACCGACCTTCCGCAATGCCACTTTGAGGTCGCAACAATGAAGGTCTCCGATGCTCTCACGCAAGCCAAACTCGACATGGTCGAGTCACAGAACCAGCGCGATGCCCGCGTCGAGGCGCTGTGGCGTAAGCTCGACTACCAGAATAAGGGCGAGCTTGACTGGCAGGCGCTGCAGAAGGGCCTCAAGAAGATCGACCATCGTCAGTCTCTCCTCACCTCTCATAGCCGATTTGAAGTTGATAATTTTCATCCGCTTACAATGCTCCCCCTATAGCCATGAAGAATGCCGACGAGATGCTCAAGGCTGTTATCAAGGTCGTCGACACCAATGGTGATGAGAAGATTCAGTACGAAGGTCAGTATAGTCATCCTAGCCAGCGGGGAGAATCCCATGGGCACCCACCTTTGTGTGCCTGCTCGGTCCAGTGACCATTAACTCACATCTGCGCAGAGTTTCGTGTGTTCGTCGAGGCTACGGAGCGCCAGCTCTACCTCCTCTTCAAAGCCATAGACCACGACCAGGACGGAAAGCTCAATCACGACGAGCTCCAGGCTGCATGCAAGCGAGCCGGCCTATCCGTCCCCATGCGTAGACTTTCAGAGTTCTTCGACAACATCGACCACAACCGTGATGGTTACATCTCGTTTGAGGAATGGCGGTAGGTCCTTTCAATTTGACCCTAGTCGTTGAAGAAAGTGCTCTACACAATCTGTGCCTCGTCTGGCTCCATTAGTGACCGGTCATTCCAATGCCTTGGTTCTTGGTGAAAGTGGGCCATCCTCCCAAGCCAAAGTCTGCCCCGATTCGAGAATAACCTGTCCCACGTCATGTCGAAGTGTGGTCAACTGACTTGAGCTGTGGCGGTAGTGACTTTCTGCTATTCATGCCGAATTCAGATGATACAACGACGCTGCGTGCCGTCTTCACATTCTACTCGGACGTTCTAACTTTGACCTCGGAGGGTGACTCCGTGGTCACTGGAGAGACGTTGCAAGGCCTAGGTACGAGTGTAGACTCCTTTCTGCAGACTTTCCTTGGTTCCATCGTCAGACTGGCCTTCCCCAATGCCCAGTCACGTCCCTCACCGGATCCAAAAACCAACAATACCCCATCCCATCTTGCCGGGCACTCGGCAGCAGACTACCCAACGGACGACACATCCTCGACATCGTCTGAACGGAGAATTATGGCGGACGCTTCTCAACAAGCCGCCATGCGGGCAAGCAAAGTAGCGCTTGGTTCGCCCAAAACTATTTCAGGCAGTTGCCCTCAAGAACACCAAATGGCCGAAGGTCCTTCTACTATCCCGCAATCTCAGGCGGGAGGAATTGATCATGACAGCTCCCAGAAGGACCAGAATAAAAAGCTGATAAAGATCATGCCCGAATCAGGCTACTTTATCGCCGGAGCCATCGCGGGAGGCATTTCGCGAACTGCAACCGCGCCCTTAGATCGTCTCAAGGTCTACCTACTTGTCAAGACCGACGCAGGCCCCAGTGCACAGAACGCCCTCAACGCAGCCAAGAAAGGCGAGCCTGTCAAGGCTGCGAAACGCGTCGGCGGCCCGCTGGTTCGAGCCGTTGTGGACCTCTACAAGTCCGGAGGAGTTAGAGGCTTCTTTGCTGGTGAGTGTACCTGGCAAGGTTGATATGTGTCTGAAATACTAAATGCCTTGTAGGCAACGGTTTGAATGTCGTCAAAATTATGCCAGAAACTGCAATTCGAGTAGGTGGCACTCTCACTATGCTCATCAAAGTTTGGAGCTAATTGCGATTACCCAGTTTGGCGCATACGAGGCGGCGAAGAAGACAATGGCTCGCCTCGAAGGGCACGAGGACCCTACTCGCATCACGTCTTATTCCAAGTTCATGGCTGGCGGGCTAGCGGGCATGGTCTCGCAGTATGTCCTAGCTTTCTGCAGAGACGTGCACCGCGATCGCAACACTGACAGTTGAACAGATTCGCCGTCTACCCGCTCGATACACTGAAATTCAGGCAAGCTCAATATCTACCAACCGATTTTGTAGTCAGCTGCTAACAATACTTCTTGCAGACTTCAATCAGACTATGTCGAAGGCGGCGCTCGAGGCAACCAGCTTTTGGTGCAGACCGCTCGCAAGATGGTGGCTGAAGGCTTCACGAAGTCGGCATACCGCGGTGTGACTATGGGCCTCATCGGCATGTTCCCGTACTCGGCCATCGACATGGGCACTTTCGAACTGCTCAAAAAGACCTACGTCTCGTACAAAGCCAAGCAGCTTGGCTGTCACGAGTCGGACACTCGACCAAGCACATTCGCCACCGGCATCATGGGCGCCTCATCTGGTGCATTTGGCGCCACAGTAGTCTACCCTCTTAATGTCCTCCGCACCCGTCTCCAAACCCAGGGCACTAGCATGCACCCTGCCAGGTACACGGGCATTTGGGATGTTGCGCAGAAGACCTACAAGAACGAAGGTATCCGCGGCATGTACAAAGGCCTGGCGCCGAACCTCTTCAAAGTTGCCCCCGCGCTTAGTATCACGTGGATGGTCTACGAGAAGGCCAAATACATGCTGGCCCTCAAATAGAGGAACTGCATAATGACAACACAGCAGAGAGGCATAGCCTTTCTGTCACCTAAAGGCATAGAGCCTTGTACATAACAGCACCTCAACTTATGACATCACATGTCACCAACACGACCGAGGAGCATCATAGAAGGACATAGAGCTGTCGTTGTTCCGGCAAGGGCGCACACTTAGACTTCTACCGGCCTTGATTTGATGGAGCATTTACACGGCGTTTGAGACGGCTAGAGGCACTCCGCACTCTCAGCGCGTCTAGGTTTCCACAGCGCATTCGCCAAATCTATCGATGACTCCTGGCAGCCTGAAATCCTACTTGGATGCCAAGGTCCGCCACGCCAGTCGAAGAGATGGTGAAACGCACATAAAACTTTTTGAAGGATCAAGGGCAATGAATTACGATTTTGCAGAGCAAGAAAAAGAAAAGCAAAGATACCCCTGGCCCTTTTGTGATGAATGTCAGGTTCATTCCATGTCGTCTTAGTAGACCTTCTTCCCAGAAGACGAACAGATACACGATGGAACAGCGGCAAGGATATTGCCCAAGAACAAAAGGGGTTTGCAGCTTAGCAGGCAGCACACGATGAAATAAAATTATTATTGAACCATATAGCACGATGCAACCGGAGCAGTTTTATAGTATCGTGTGTGAGTGCACTAAGCCTCCCAGCTATGCATTGTATTCTTGATCAGGGAACTGGCCGCCGCCCTCGTGATTGCAGGCCCTCTCAAAGGGAGTATCCTCTGCCGATTACAACAGCAAGCTCAAGCCAGAAGACGATTTCAAGGAGCAGCTACAAACAGGACTACCGTGCACACATGGTGTGCACCAAAATTTGTTCCGTTCTTCTCGGACTCGAGACAAACCGGGGGCCAAGCAGGGCAGCAGCCTCGGTGTGTAGTCGCTCCTGGAAGCTGAATACCTACATGACGACCTCGCCGGTCTGCTTTACTGCTTGGTTCTTGACGATGAGCGAGACAAGTAGGTGCATCAAGGACTACTCTAGCTAGTGGCTGCAATCCAGAGTTGCAAGTATAGCAGTACCAGTACCAACAACAGCAGCAACAGCAGTAGCAGAACGAGAACGAGAACGAAGAAAAGAGATGATTGATAGATGAAGCGGGAAACGATTACAACTTCAGAGCAGCAACACAGCCGTGCGGTAAATCTAAAGCAAAGGCACTCGGTCATATTGGTGGTTTACCGCCGGGATGGCAAGTGACAGCCTCGAACAAAAACAGGATTGCGGAAAAAGAAGAAGAAGAAGAAGAAGAAGAAGAAGAAGAAGAAGAAGAAGAAGAAGAAGAAGAAGAAGAAGAAGAAGAAGAAGAAGAAGAAGAAGAAGAAGAAAAGCTCGATTAACCTGAAGGCGAGCTCAAATCAAATCAAGAACAACCTGGTGAAGTTTCTCTAGGGCTGGTTGGCGAGGGCGTGCAGTGTGGACGGAAAAAAGGAGCAGGCCTTGCACGCCGCCTGTATGTGCTCGTGGTGGTATGGCTTGGTCTGATGCTGCGGAGCCTACGTTTCTTGCCTTATGGTTGTCCAGAGTGGTTGGGTCGGCTACACGTTTGTTCAATACGACCGTGGCGCCGCAGAGAAAAGCTGCCAACCGGCCAGTTGAGCATATGCGGTAGGAAGGGTAGATGGCCCGATAACCACGAGCCATGCAGATACTGCTCACCTGTTCGACACCCACATGTCATGATAGACTCACGACGAAGCAGGACTGCATTTGCAAACATGTAAAATTGTGATTGTGAAGAGTTCATTGCTATTTGCGCCGTATTGACCTGTCTGTGCCTATGGACTTGAGTGTGCTCCTTCCCAGCACCCTGATCCGATTACGGTACCTATTTGCCTCTATGTATCCAGCCCGCCTTACAATAGTAAGATGCGTCTTTGTGTGATCCTACACGTCAATGATGACTTTCCCAAATTGCTTCCAAACAAGAACGTGGGTCTGAATGCCTGCTTGCCAGACCGATGACTTTTGGGTATCTCCCCCTTTGCTCAAATGCTGATGCACCTTGACGCCAGAACGATGACTGCGAGCTCGCCAAGATGACGACTGACGTAGAAACATTGGGAAGAGAACAAGCTTCCCTGAAAAAAAACGAAATGGAATCCTAAACGCCTGAGACCCCTGATGTGATGAGATGAGACAAACGTGTTGCTGGTGCATATCATACTCGCGATCATTGTCGAGAGAAACACCTCTGCGCCAACTACGCCTCTGGTGTTGGTTCGTGCGCGGTCACGACTGCGAATTTATGTCGCCTTGCGCTTGTGATTATGCCTGATTCTGTCCGTGTTTATGTGTTGTGCTTTGTAATTATGGCAAGTTCCTCACCATCACGCATGTGGCCCCTCAAAGGTCACCAAGTGAGCACTCGTCATGGAAACCACCCTTCATGATAGCGGCTGCCATACGCTTTCGCTGAAGCGGCATGTCTTTGGGGTCATAGCAGTTGGGGGCAATACCCAACGCGATACAGATACTGTTGGTAATGGCGAAGATGCCGCAATCATAGCCGTTGCTTTGGCGAGGCACGGCGTACTGGACCGTCTGCCATTCATCAGGCTTGTAGAGATCGCCGAGCATTCCCTGGAGGAACTTCCTGCCATTCGCCAGGTGCTCCTTGCCGGCAGAGTGGAAGGAGTCTACGTAGGCAATGGTGCGGGCAGAAGGCCGGATGGCCAGCACTGTCCAATGCAGATTGCTGTTGATTGGCAGCAAGAATGTGTCGACATCCAAGAAGTTCTCAGGAGTGACACCCCATGTCGTCTTGAAGCCACGCTTGGGGTTTCGAATGGATCCCTGCTGGAACTTTGTGTAGAAGAAGGACGAGGAGACGACGCACTTGGGCGTGTCCTTCTTGATGACGACGCCAGCCCGAGTGTTGATGTCATCCGCAAGCATGGATAGAGCTGCTTGGATCGCATTGTCATTCAGCCATACGTTTGGTGGTACAAGCTGGCGGAAATCATGTCCGCTGACAGACGTGCCCTCGGGTGCAGAGATTGTGTAAGAGGAATGGACCTTAACCGATGCCTCTGATCTGACCGTCCATTCAAGACTGAGCTCCGGAATGAGCTCTGCATTAGGCTGGCGGAATTTGCGGCGCTCCTGAATTTGAGCCTTTCGCTCGAGCGCTAGAGTCTCTTGCTCCTTGCGCTCTCTCTCAGCAAGACGCTCCTGCGACTCCCGCTCGAGCTCTGCTAGCTTGCTTATGGGAGCAGGAAACTCGGGGTTTTTACCTGGGCTAAATATGCCCTTGTCGCCGTCATTGTCGAACCAGTTATTGAAGAATAAACCTGCCATCTGTTCCGTCAACCCGGCAGTGGTATCGACAGGAGTGGGTTCCTCTAGAGTGATAGCAGTCGGTGGCGCTTTCTCAGCGCGACGGCGCTGAAGGAGCAGACGCAGCTTGGCAGACTTGTTGCGAGATCCACCGGGCAGATATGGGTGGTGCCGCCGGTCAGGCTGCTTTGCAACACGTCCAGCCCTCTTAGTGCTGGAATTGGTGACAGGCAAAGACACCACCTGTTCCGGCTGGTCAATGCTCTCAGCGCCGTTTGCCGAGGGCTGCGGAGACATAGTGGGTTCAGTGACAGGTGCGGCCGCGACAACCAACGTGGCCTCGGTGCTGTATGCCGCGTCATGGTTGGGCGTAACCTCATCACTGGCTTCCACGTCGTTACTTTGTGCGACGTCATTGTTGGCCGCCGATTCTTCTCTGTGCACGGCCTCATTGGGAGACGCTGCCTCAGCGCTGGGGGTGTTCTCGTTGCTGTGAATGGTAGCAATGCTGGGTATAGCTGCCGGCACGATATGACCACCCAGGCCAAGGGTGCGCCAAAGAGAGGTGAGTCCTTTCTTCATACCGCCGACAATACCAATCGCTCCACTGTCTTGCTGCTCGACACGTGACGAGCTCGGGGTATTGTCTATGGCAGGGTCTGCCTCTTTAGGAGTGACTGTGGCCCCAGTTGGGGCAGGTTGGTTATTAGAGTTGGCGACGGGGTCAACCTGCATAGGGACGGCGTCACTGTGCTCCACCTGCTCTCGGGTGTCACAGGCAGCTTGTCGTCTGGGTTGTGACCTGATGAGTGATTTCGGCCATTCTCCTGAAGCTCTCAGCTCTGCCATTTCGGCGACGTGTTGCTCCTTGGATTTGGTGAACATTGCGTCCAACCTTTCCTTAGAGTGCTTGCCCATAAAAGCCTTGCACCAGCTGCTCCGTCGTCGTCGATCTGCCTCGTTTTGGTCGCGTTTGGCCGCCCGTTGCCGATCCTTCTCTTCGTGCTCGCGGACGTATCGCTGGTCCCTCGGCAGGTGGCTGTCAGGGTTCCTTGCCTTCTCCTCAAGATAGACCCGGTACTTCTGGTCGCGAAGCGTTTTGTGATTCTCTGGTAATTGCACTGTTTGCAGCCAAGCGTTCTTGGACTTGGGCTTGGCCTTGAGTGCAGACTTGAGCTGTTGCGCGGGCTTGTGTCCGAGAACACCACTGCCTGAAGCGCGGTAAGGTTTAGGGTGAGTGCTGCGTGTAGAAGCTGTGCTAGTGTTGACTTTCGAGCCAGTCTGTGTCGCCTTGCGGACTTTAGACTGGATCACCGAAAGGACGGTGTTAGAAACTCTATTGCTGCCGCAAGTTTTTGAGAAAGTCGACAGTGATGTTGCAGAAGACGCAACAGCAGCAGCAACGGTTCGTGGTAATGAAAAGCTTGACTGCACGGAAGAGTTACCAGACGGAGCAGATATGCTACCGGCGCTGGTAGAATTGGTGTAGGTTGTAGCAGAGGTGGAAGGTCCACCACGAGCGATCTTGCTCGAACCGTCGACGACAGTGCTGTGAGCGCGCGGTTGACTGCGATCAAGCAAGCGGCACTTGGCGGCTGAAAGATGCGTAATGGATGCGCACGAGACGTTATTTGCCTTTTGTGCGGACCTGGCAAGGTTGGAGAAGTTAGGCTTCTGGGTGGTGTAGTTCTTGGTGATACCATCCGGGCGCAAGAACCGGGCGCGTGCTCGTGTCTGCGGTGAGCACTTTTTGAAGGTGGTGACCTTGGTAATGCTGCTGCCACTGCCACTGCGGGTTTTCCGCTTGCCAGTGATTTGGCAATCGAGGAAATCGTGTGCTGCGGTGTCCTCTGACGAAACGTCGATGCGGCCCTTGTGACACCAGTCGGCTTTCTGTGTGTGTAGGAGCCTGTTGAATAGATCTTCGTCAACGACCTCGCGGATGGGATCCGGCGGAAATGCTCCAGGTATGTCAGCAGCTGGCCCGATGTCCCTGCAGATCAAGGTCAGTATGTCTTTGTCAAAGTCGCAACGTGCAAGAAACAATTAAAAAGCATAATGACTTACTGTCGAGTCTTGATGGATTCCTAACCGACAAGAATGTACTCGACAGGTGGGGCGATGAACTCGTGCTCAATGGCCTCAACAATATTGACGGGTTCGACAATGTTGGCCAGGACTGAAGCAGCACAAGTTTTGCGGGTTGGGATCAATTGCCTTCTGCCGTTATGGTTGATTGTAAATGTCTTGGGGTTCACTGGGGCGAAGGTGCTGGGTTGGGAGCTGTAGATGGAAGGACCAAATCCTTTGCAGCGGCGCTTGTTTAGATTCTCTTCCCGGGAAGGGTATCGTTGATAGGAAGCCAGCTGGTTATACTGTGCCCCAGTTAACGATTCTTCCGTGCGCTTGCCAAGGTTAGACTTGAAAACGAAAGTGTCGACAGCGTTCGTCTTGCGCTGTTGGCTGTGTCTAGAAGACGAGCCGATGGCACGGACGGAGCGAGCCGGGAGAATGTGGCGAGGAAGCTGTGGCGAAGACTCTTCTGAAGTCTCTAGGTTGATGTCGCTGCTCTCACGGTGGGATGGGTCAAGCAAGGAGATGCCCGATAAAGTGGTGCCGCGCGATTCGACGGAGACAGCAACAGCTGCGTTGGACGCAACCGTGGTGTACGGCTGGATGATAAAGGGCGAAGACTCAACGCCGTGAGAGCCAGTGTCCGATGAATCTGTGCTGTCGTTCGCGTAGGCCGCGTCGACGGAGAAGGTGCGCGAGAGAGTGCTGCAAATAGGATCTGGCAGGCACGTCTCGGCCGGTGTGACGTTCTGGTGAGGAGGGAGTGATGGCGACTCGTCGCTGTGCGAATCGAAAGTCTCTGCGTGGATGGGTATCTCGTTATTGGAGAACTTGACCCAAGACGGGACTGGAGGAGAGTCGATGCTTGATGCAGGGCTCTCAATGAGGGGGCTGGACGGAACAGATACGTCGGCGTCGATGTCGTCCGTAAGGCCATGAACAGCGTAATGGGCGCGGATCTGGCGATCAGGCGATGGGGTGCATCGGGTATCGACAACACGGCCTTCAGAGACCATATAAGGCTCTTGGATAACGGCGCGGACACGCTTGGAGATGCTGTTAGGGCTGCGCTCTCTCTTCCCAATGCGAAGATGTGCAGTGCTGTAAACGTTCGTGCTGCCGCCAAGGTTGTCATTAATGGCAACCGCGAAGTCGCGGGCTTCGATACCGTGGCGAACACCAAACTCGTGGAGCTGGGCACCGCACGCGAGCTCAGCGCAGTTGGCGAACTCGCTGTTGGTGGTATGCTGGCAACGAGGTGTTCTTCTGGAAGCCTCGGTTTCTTTGAGCTGCTGCTCTTGCTGCTGCTCGAGGCGCTCGTTGCCACTGTCGTTGTCGTCGACGTCTGTCAGCGCGAAGACAGCCATGTTGTCAGTGACAGGGCTCGAAACGAAGCCAAGGAAGGCGCAGGCAGTGAAAAGGATGATGGCAGTTGCAAGAGATGGAGAGATGGGTGAGGAAGTCGTGATGAGTGGGTGAGTGATGAGACTGATGGTATCGAGCTGGAGAAGGAAGGCGATGATGGCAGTCACAAAGATCTGCCAGTAGGACATTGGGAAGACTGTGGAAGGTGCATGGGTGGAAAGCTGAAGACTCGAGCTTGAACCTGACGCGGGTTGCTTGGTGCGAGATGCAGGAGCAGGTTGCATGCAGATGGTTGTGGTTTGCGAAGCGGGAATGTGCAGAAGTGTACGGGTGTAGATGGAAAGAGCTTTGCGGGAAGTCTCGAGTCTGAAGTAGGAGAAGGGACGGAGAGGCGGGCGCAGCCAGGCAGACGGATGATTATATGTCACTCAGCACTTGCACTTGGAACCCCAGCACCGCGCTCCAGCACTCGACCAGCGGGCCGCGAGCCCTCAGCAGCGGACGACAGCGCGGCTTCAGTGACATCACACCTGTGTCGACCGCTGAGAGCGCGCCGGAGCCATGATACCCCGCCATCAAGCTTCTGAGGGGGGTAAGGAGGGGGGTTTCCGCGCTATAGCCAACGCACCGCACCCTCTGGAGGAAGCAAAGCGCAGCGGTCGCGTAGTCGCGTCGCTGCACAACGCGCACGAGAGCAAAAGTTCAGCAGCACCAGCAGGGCACAAGGCAAGGAAACTACAGCAAAACAACACACAACTTACCGGTGCAGATGGGCGATGGGCGGGCGGGAGCTTCGCGCCAAAGCAAGAACAGTCGCAGGCGCAGGGCACGACGGGGCGACGACGAGGGCGGTGATGCTCGGTCATGGAGGTTTGGCGCTGGCATGCCGACTTGACGTCGGGCGGCGCGCCAGCGCATGGGGACATGGGGACCCTGAGCCCGCCCCACCCGCCGCCGAGCCCGCGCGCGTCTAATTCGTGCTCCACCAGTCTCGCCTCGTCCTCGTCTGGACTTTCAATCCCGCCTCACCTGAATCTCAGCTTTGCATTGATTGATATGCTGCACTGGCAATTGATTCTCCTTGACTTCAAACATCATTATGATTCTGCACGCTCCAATCTTCGTGTAAGCCCTAGGTCCACCCACAATCCTGCCCTATCTTGCCAAAGTAGTCCCACATTCGAAAACGAGGACGGCACAAGCCAACGTACCCTAACGCTCTATCTTATCCTGACTCTACGTCGAAACCGGACATTGGCAATTTAGCTGTCCATATATCGGACAGCAAGTGTCCGCAATGCATCGTGGAACTCGCGATCAATCTCATCTGCGCCCTGGGTCTTGGACATCAATTGCATATGGTCTGCGCACTATTTCACGATTTAGGCGGAAGTCATATTTTCAGAGATTGTGAACGGATTAGTCCGCTGGTCTTGTTGCCTGCACGCCGTGAGATCCAGCATATTGATCTCCGCGGTTTTTGGTCAGTTTAATCCGAGAACACAAACACAAGACTTCGTGGACGGACTTAGTAATGACAGACATAAGATTAATCTGAACTGCTCAAAATAATTGATTTGTACTATGAACATCTAATATGCTCAGGAGTGTATTACCAAAACGCCCAAAGTGCTATGCTCAAGTCAAGACACCCAGAAAGGGGGTATCGGACGTGTAAATGCAAAAGATCTTCCCGCAATGATCCTTTTCAACCATCCACCTGCTCACAACAACCTTACAGCTGAGACATGACCTCGCCCAGTCTCTTCGTGGAGAAGGAGTTGAAGTACTCATTGAGGGCATCAACAGTGCCACTGCCCTCGGCAAGAGCCACAACCATGGCGATATAACCATCGGGGCGCACAACAACAACACCACCCTTCTCAGGGTCAATGCCCATCTTGGCGTGCGCGGCCGCCTCAGCACCCTTGGGCGCGCGCAGGTCGATCCGGTCATCAGCATACACGAGCCCGCGGTATCTGGAGAGCAGCTCGGGGACGTCGCGCGAAACCTCGATCTTGTTGTGGTGCGTGGCGAAGATGGTGGCAAAGGTGAAGAACATGCTGTGCGGGTTGTAAGACTCATGGTGGGAGACCTTGTCGACGTCCGAGCGCAGGAAGGAAGTCAGGTACGACTTCTTCTTGCCAGTGAAGAAGGCAAAGTCCTTGAGCGCCTTGGCGCTGATAGATGGCTGTCCTGCAAAGACATAAATCCGGAAAGAGCCGTTCAGCGGGATCTCCTGCTCGAGGTGCACCACGTTGGCGTCGGCAACGCGAGTGACGTTGGCGTTGATCATGAGCCGTCCAGTCTCCAGCTTGGTGCCCTTGGGGTGGATCAGGGAGGACTGGGCAGGATGGCTGGGCGACCAGTTGAGCGCATTGGGCTTGTAGAAGACGCCGTAGCCAGAGGTGAAAGCGCAGGACTCCTTAAAGGTCTTGACAAACTCGTTCTCTTCCATGAAGGAGTCGCTGCTGCTGTCGGAGGCAGCCTTGACTTCGTTGGCAGCCGGAGGACGTGCGGAGAAGAGCTTGGCGTATTTGTTGTCGAAGGCGAGGAGGGACTCGGCAACTTCCTTGCGCTCAGGCTCGTAGGTGGTGAGGAGCGCGCGGGCAGCGAAGCCGCTCTCGACGGCGTGGATCTTCCAGGCGAGGTTCTGTGCGTCGAGGAAGGCGGTGTTCATACC
Source organism: Microdochium paspali (assembly GCA_031142775.1). NCBI lineage: Eukaryota > Fungi > Ascomycota > Sordariomycetes > Xylariales > Microdochiaceae > Microdochium > Microdochium paspali. Next base: position 1,401,752 of record JAVBIV010000008.1, read on the forward strand.
CTGACCGGCCTTGGGGCTGTGGGTATGGCAAGCGTCACCACCGAGGAAGACGCGGTGGTCGAGGGTGTACTTGTCAGCGATACCCTGTCCGATGGGGTAAGCCGAGTACCACTCGACACGCTCCCACTCGATGGTGTAGGGCTGGAGGATTTTCTTGGCGGACTCCTGAACCTCCTCGACGGTGGCGGTCTTGCGCGGGTTCCAGTCTGGGTCGGTGGATGAGGCGAGCTGGATGTACAAGCGGACCATGTTGTCCTCGCGGGGGATAACCATGATGGAGCCGTGCTGGGAGTGGATGGTACACTTCATCTTGATGTCGGGGAAGTCGGTCTTGACAACGCCGTCCATGACACCCCATACGTGGGCGATCGGGTCCTTGTGTGTGATGTTGATGCCAAGCTGGTTGCGAACCATGGAGCGTGCACCCTCGCCACTAAAGAGGTACTTGGCGCGGACGACCTGCTGGAAGGTGCCATCGGTGTGCTCGAGGTGGACCTCGACGGGGTAATCTGGGTTGGCGTGCTCGTCGGAGCTGAAGGAGGTAATGGTCCATGGCCGCTGGACCTCGACGCCGTGCTTGTTCAGGTCATCAATGAAAACGCGCTCAATCAGGCCCTGGTGGAGGAGGGTTGTGAAAGGGTATCTGGCGTCGATGAAGTCGGGGCAAGAGGCCCAGGTGCCGGTTCTGGTGATGCCATTACCTGTCTTCGGGGGATCCCAGAAGGCAACCTCGTAGACCTTGGCCGGCTTGTGAGCCATGATGGCTGGCTTGAGGCCCATGTTGCGCAAGAGATCGAGAGACCTGGGCTGGATGCCATCGGCGCGACCGGTAGGTGTAGGCTCAGAGCGGTTGTCAATGTGCTTGATCTTGTAGCCCCAGCGAGCAAGACATGTCGAGAGCATCAGGCCGACAGGGCCAGCGCCAACAATGACTACAGGTATGAACTGTTAGGCATTTTGCAACTCTTGGAAGTTGGGGTTCAGAGTGCCAGCTGGTGACTTACCGATGTCATAGTAAGGGTGGTTCGTGTTCTTTGACGGTTGCTGCTCCATCATGACGACGTTGTGTGTATTAGAGAGGTGTGGGCCGCCTGTGATTTCGTCCGATATCTGGCACACTCGATCGACACCTGATGCGTAAGGATGATGTCGGGAGAAGGGATGAGGGGCTTGAGGAGAAACGAAACAGCAGCAACACTTGGGATGGGCCACGGGACCGCCATTGGTATTTATCCCAGCGTCGGCCGTGACGCGAGGCGGCGGTGCCGGTCCCGGTCCCAAGTCCCGACGGGGCACATGTGGGTGCGGCCTCGAAGGCAATCGATCACGGCAGCGGCGTTGTGCTAGCAGAAAGTGACGGCAGACAACGCCGGGAAGCAGGGGCCTGCCACGTTCTCCAGCTCTCCCAAGGGTTGCGCAAGGCCTGGCGCCCGGGGCCTGCGCCGCCAGCGTGCCTCGCTGCTGTGAGTGGCTGCGTCGGCCTCCAGCCCCGCCCGCTCTTGTCCCCGGGATTTGGGAACGGGAGTTTTGCTGTGGGGCGAGTCATTCAGGTGTGGGGAACAACTTTGTCACGCACCACCCCTGCAGGTGGTCATAGCGTCACATATACGCACCCCTTAGGTGCACCTTACTACGTACCTATACGTACAGATACTTACAATACATCATCACTTTATATACACCCATCACAACTTAGTAGCACTTCTCAAATCGAGGAGAACGTCTTTTTCGAGGTAATCGCTAGGGCTTTACCCACCAGAGAGAACTCCGAAGACAAGCAACCTATACAGAGTATAATTAAGTTAATTAACTTTATAAAATTTTTACTAAAACTAACTAACTTTACACTTTACTAAACTAACTTTTACCTACCTAAACCCTAAACCTATATAATATAATAACCCTTATAAATAATTACTAATCCTAAGACCTTACCTAGTACTAGATAGTAAGTATTATTAAGAACGCGCCTAGTTAGTTAGGCGAGCGGAAGAGCTCTAGTAGTCCTTACTACCCGCGGGTAAATAGGGTTCGATTATCTCGCTATTAGACTATAAGCCCTGTAAGGACGTTATCAACGATACTTACCTACTTAGTAATAACTAAGTAATAGCAGCAATTAGCTAAACGTAAGCTAACTAAGGAGCTAACTAATAGGTAACCTTACTAAAAACTTACAAGGAAGTTACCCCTACCTTACCTACCTAACTTAGCGCTAATAAGGCTAATTTATTAGCTAGGCCGCTATACCCCCTAAGCCTAGTATAAGGCGATAGGACGAGCGTATAGCACGTTACATCTTAAGGTTCTATAACGCCGCAGTTCCGCATCCGTAAAGGTTTAAGTTTAATTAATTAGATATTAACTTCGCAGAGTATTTAGTACTAAATTGTATATTCTATAAGGACGACCTCGAGGAAGAATACCTAGTTAATTAGCTACTACGTAAAGGACTAATCGATAGAGTAATTAACTATTAGCGATAGACTAGACAAACGTATATTAATAATAACTTTTATAGATAGTTTAAGGAACCTAGAACTATAACCCTAGTAGTTAGTTTAGAATTAGACGAATCGGTACGGTTAAGGCTAGGAGACGGATTACTAAGATTACTATAGTAAAAGATACTAGTAGAGCGAATCGCGGAACGATAGTTCGTAGACCTTACCTATAGGTTTACTAATTTTACTACGTTATTACGCCTAAATATCGACTTTACAACTAAGATCGGCAGAGCTAATTTACTAGCTATAGTACGAATACCGCGTAATTGCAGTTTAAATATAGTAACCCGCTTCGGTAGTAGTAATAGCTTCGGCTTAGACGGTTATAGAGCTAACGCCGGTAAGGATAATAATAACCTATTTAACTTACCGTAACCTAACCCTAATAATAATATACCGCCGCCTCTACTGCCGCCTAGTTAGGACCTAAACCGTCTGCTAATAGTATAAGAGGTAACCGATCTATTAAATAGATATAATAACCGCTAGAGTAATATATATAATTAGAATTTCGCCGCTTTACTATCCGCGTATAGATCTAGCTAATTAGCAGATGTAGCTGTACTACTTAACGCAAGTAATTTAGCTAACTAGCGTAGTAGATAGTAGTAGCTTAAGGCCTAGGACATCGGCTACTTCGATCTAGGAGTAATTAATAATAGAGGTTATAGTATTATCTCTAAAGGTAGCACAACCAAATATAAGGATATCTATATATATACTAATAGACTTAAGGCCTTAGCTAATATATCCGGTAAAGAGGCCGTCTTACGTATTTAGACGTAGACGCTACAAGGTAGCGCAATCGTCTAGTATACTAGAATCCTAACTAAACGAGAACGTATAGCTCTTAAAGTTAGTAGTATTAATAATATATACAATAAACTTATTAAACGGTTTAAACCGATATAGGAAGAAGTATATTAACGCCTACAAACCTACCGATTTACATTAGCTAATATTAGTAGAAGCTACGATATCTTAGAGTTTATCTAGACCGTTATTCGAGACGCTAAAGGCTACGACCTTAATACACACAACTAACTCCGCTATATATTTAACGCCTTTAACGGCGATATCTAAACTAAACTTAACCGCCTAACCGCTACGACTACGTTAGTAGAGCTAATAGATAATATCTAAGCTAGGCAACCAGTACTTCTACGCTATATATAAGACCGTAGGCAAGGTAATTATAATACGAACCGTAGCACCTACAACCCTAACGTTACTAACCCTAGGCTATATAATACCAACCCTAATTACAATACTAATACTAACTACCGTAGCTCTAACCAATTTCTACAGAGCAACCGTAGCAATTATAATACATAGCGCGGCAGATACTTAGCTAATCGAGCATACGCTAATAATACCGCGCCGACGCTATTTACGCGTAATAGTAATTAGCCTAACTAGATAAGCAATTAGCCAAACTAAATAACTAATTAGCCCAACCAAACTAGTAATTAGTTAACGACTAATAGTAATAGTAGTAATATAGGGTAGGTACCGAATAGCCGGTATAATAATAATTAGTAGCTACGTAATAATTAGCTAAACAATAATACTAGCGGTAACTAGTAGAATAACGGTAACAATTATAACCGGCTAAACCGCTTCGGATAGAACGAGAACCGCCGACCGCTCCTAGAGGCTAGGTAATTACTAGCCCTAACTCTACGTAGTCCAGCTAACTAGAACTAAAACTAGGCTTAGCCTTAAAGAGTATACTACGGTAACGATAAACAGTAGGCTAACGAATAATACATAGATAGCGAATAAGGCTTTAGTTACTATAATAATAAATAAGGCTTTGATATATATAACGGCGCCGATAATTACGGTAATATACTATACTATAAGGACTTTAGAGCATCTACTAACAACGACGCCGCTAGCGCTAGTCCCAACCTATAGGATGAGCAAGTTAAAGATATTCACTTCGGTATAATTATACACGCTACGCATAAACTAGAGTATATTTACTACATATACAAAGCTAAGTTCCCTAGCCGTAATAAGATATTTAAATATATCTATAAGGAACACCCCAACAAGCCTAAACGTTAAGTACCTACTAACAAGGATACCTACTTTCACGCCGTCTCAAACCCCGACCTACGTATCGTATATACTAAGCTAACTAGTACTAGTAAACTAAAGGCTTTTAGTTTCAAAACCTATAGCTATTTAAAGATAAACTTATCGCCCAACTTAAATAACCTAAAGAAGTAGTTAATAATTTACGTTAATATAGGATATAGCAAAACCTTAGTAGACTCGGCATAGATTAAGGAGTATTACCCTTACTTAGTACAATACGAATCTCTAGTACCGGTACGCCTTAAAGGTATCGGCGAGATAGCTTACTATACAACAACCTACGTTCAGATATACTTACACTTTATAGGCAAAGATAAGAAAGGCTTTAATATCGTAGCGTTAATTTAATACGATATATATCTCGTCGACGACTTAGCAGCAGGACTACTATTATCTATAGACGTTCTAGAACTATATAGCATTAACCTATCCATCGCTAGCTAAATAGCATACTTTACCTTATATAAACGTATAGCGGTACTATTGGATATATTAGCCAGATCTCTACGAGTGTCTATAGTAGTTAAGGCTAACGATAAAGTAGTAATCCCACCTAGATAGTTAACCGCTATAGCCGTACACCACGCTATATCGCCTAATAATCCGTAAGATCTATTATTTAACCCTAGTATTAACGGAGGAGTTACCGCCGTAGCTAATAGTAAATCGGACTTCGTATTATTCGATAATACAGAAGGTACTTAGCTAATTACGATTAACCGCAACTAAAAGCTCGGACACCTTATATCTTTTAACCTAGATTATATAGCGTACTACGTCGATAATACTCCGATAACGCGATTATTCGTAACTAGATATAAGCCGGAGGAAGTATCTATTAATTATCTTAAGGGCGTACCTACTATTAGATATAGAACCGGCATCCATATTTATAATAACCCGAACGATCCTAGAGTTGCTTAATAATTGTTAGTACTACTTAACGAGTTTGAGATTATCTTCTAAGATACCGGCTTTATCGATATCCTACCTGAGGAATAAATAAAGGTTAACCTTAAGCTAGGTTAGTAAGAACGTTTACCTAAATATTATCGAGTATTTCCGTTGGCCTACGATACTACTAAAGTTATTAAAGATACTATCCAAAAGATATAGGATACAAATAAATTATCTAAGATACGTATCGGTATACTAATAAGCTAGCTAGTTTTTATCGTTTAGAGAGTTATTAATAAGATCCGCAAAGGCCGTATAGTCGTCGATATTAGACTATTCAACAAAGAAGTCATCCGCGATACGTATCCAATACGTATATAAGATAACATCCTCAGCTATATAGCCGGATGTAAGTATAATACCGTATTTAACGTAATGGCGTTCTATTACTAATAGCGTTTAGACCTAGCCTTACGCGATTATTTTACCATCACTATACACAAAGGCCAATTCACGTTCAATTACGCTATAATAGGATTCAAGAATAGTAACGTATACGTATAACGTTAAATTAACAATATATTAGCAGACACCAAGGCTAGGGCTTACTACAATAATATTATTATCCTATTATTAACTTTGGAAGACTATATTAAACATTTGCGCGCCGTATTCACTATTTTACGCGACCGAAATATTAGTATTAGCCCATTAAAGACCTTCTTAGGTTTCCTAAATACGATTATTCTTAGTAAAGTTATTAATTTATTTGGTTTAACTACTAGTAAAAATAAACTATAAGCTATATAGGACTTCGAGTTTCCTTAAAGCCTTAGAGACCTAGAACGTTTTATTAGCCTAACCTTATAGCTCCAAGATAGGTACCCTAACTACGCACGCACCATCCTACTACTATAGCGCCGTAAGATAGAGTTATTATAAAGACTGCGAAATAGACTAGCTAAACCGGGTAAGATAGTTCCTTAACGTATCGCTAATCGCAAGGTATTAACAGAACGCATTAAAGTTACTAACGTCACTAAAGCTAAACGTAATACATTCGATATAATTAAGTCGACGTTACTAGCCAATATCCCGTTGGTTTACTTTAACGCCTAGCGCTAATTATTTACCGAATTCGATATCTTAGGTATTAGCATTGGCGTACATATATATTATATTACCTAGGCAGGGCTGGACAAGATCACCAAAGATAGTATCGTCGTCGCCCCGCCTTACAAAGAAGATATTAAGATAATTACCTTCTTATCTTATATACTAAACCCAGCCGAGTTACGATATTAGCTAACCGAGATAGAACTTTATAGTTTTGTTTAGCTACTCAAGAAAACAGCGCACTAGATTAATACGTCTAAAACCATCCTAATAATTATTACTAATTACAAAGCTATTTTTAGACTCTAAACTCGGCTAGACATTACGAACTTAACTATATCGTCTAATAGAAATAAAAGGATTATTCGCGCGCTAGAGTATATTAGCCTCTTCGAGACTAGGGTTATTTATAAGCCTAGCAAACAGCACGTTATACTAGATATATTATCCCGCCTACCAACGTAGCTAAAGCTACACGAAGATACCGAAGGCGGATTAGACAAATTACCTAACGATTACAATAAAGTCTAGGCCATATATTAGATCTATTAATAGATTATACTACCTCTAATATAAGTACCTAATAATAAGGTACAACCACCTAAAACCGCGATACTAAGCATTAGCGAAGGTAAGCCTATAACTAACTTACTTAAGATGTTATACTAATTTAAGATAGATATTATACGGGGTTACTAAGCCGAACCGTATTAGCGTAACGTTATAGCTTTAATTAATAATAATATAAGCCTAGATAAGGATAACTAAGCTAACCTACCGTTTTACAGGAAGGACGGACTCCTTTAGGCCAAACTACCGCGTTAACCAGATAGGCTATGTATCCCGGATTCTTATACGCTACAGCTATTTAAGGTTATTTACGGCTAAAATCATCTCGGATTTGCCCGTATAGCTCTAGTCATTCAGTAGTACTACGTCTACAAGGGATTAAAGAAGGCTAAAGCCTACGTTAATACGTACCTATAATACAGAGCTATTAAGGCTAAGAGATATAAACTATATAGTTCCCTACAGCTAATCTTAGCTCCGCCAGAACCGTACTTCACGATTACGATTAACTTTATTATAGCTCTTTCTAACGATAATAGATATACGATAATAATAATAGTTACCGATAAACTATCTAAGTAGGTTATTCTAATACCTAGTAAGACTAATTAGGATTCTACTAAATAGGGACGTTAATTAAGCAAAGTATTAATATTAGCTAATTGGGGTATACCTAGAGTTATTATCTCCGACCGCGATCCTAAGTTTCTAGCCGCGTTTTAGTACGTATTCTAGTTAATAATAGGTACGAAGCTACTATATAGCACTACCTATTATCCGCAAATAGACAGACAAAGTAAAATCACCGTCTAGACGCTCTAATCAGGTCTACGCTTCTATATCTACGCTATAGAAGACCTAACTTATTAGCGTTCGGCAATTCTATACTTATAGTTTATATACAACTCCGCACTAAACGCGTTAACCAAACTAACGCTAAACGAAATTATTCTTAGTTTCTAACCAAAGATACCTAGTAATATATTAGCCGTTAATAAACAATATAATAAGGAACAAAGACGTCTTATACTACTAGCGACCCGTATCTCCGTAGCTAATATAATTACAATAGTATCTATAACTATAAAAAAGTACTACGATTGTAGATATTAACTGCGCTACTTTAATATCGGCGATAATATAATACTACGCCTATATAAAGGATACAATATCCCTAGTATTATAGCTACGGGTATTAAGATATCGCAGTACTACGCAGGCCCGTTCAAGGTTATTAAACGTATTAGCCGTCTAGCTTATAGAATTAACTTTAGTCCCAATTCGAAAATACATAATATTATATCCATCGACTACCTCGAACCATCGACTATAGACCTCTTTAGCCGCTAATTACTACACGCCGGTCCTATACGCACCGCCGACTATACCAAAGAACGTATCTTAATAGCCAGAACAACTCGCGGCGGTACTAAATAATATCTTATTCGATACTAAGGCTTAGGCGCCAAATACGACGAATAGTTAATAATTAACAAAATTAGACTATAAGTAGAGAAATTAATAGAGGACTTCGAGAAGAAGAACAAGCACAGAGCATAGGAGCTATAAGTAAGGAGGATTAGCATACAAGAACAGAACAAGGGACAAAGCAGGATAATAAGGCTATTACGATAGACTAAGATAAAGGAATTAGGGGATTTATTAGAGTTAACTTAACTTCTAGCGATTAGTTTTCCCACGGGGTTTTCCCAACGCCCAAGGCGAATACGGAGGTCATTTTTCTTTTTTCTTTGTTTTTCTTTTTCTTTAGCGGGATATTATCACGCACCACCCCTGCAGGTAGTCATAGCGTCACACATACGCACCCCTTAGGTGCACCTCACCACGTACCTGTACGTACAGATACTTATAATACATCATCACTTCATACACACCTATCACAAACTTCCTACGCATTATCTAAGCACGTTCGAAGACCGCCAGAATGAGGTCAATACGAGAGACGCTTGGGGAGATCCAGCTTCCCCCAATCTCTTCTCCAAGCAGCCATCTCCACTTCCCCAATTCTCGCCCTCGCCTTTCACCACCGCGCTCTACTTAACCGACTCGAGCCGAAACCCTGTCCGTGTCATTGGCCCCAGCGACCCGCGAGTCTGGTTCTTTGGCTAATACTCCCCGTCATTGTCTGTGTTGCATGAGCACCGCCACCATAGTCGCTCCGTACAGCCGTGGATTATCGCGAGACCGCGACTGCTGGAGGACAGCCAGAGACAATTGTTCGCGATTGTTCGCGATTGTTCGCATTTGTTCGCATGGTTGTTATACACAACAAAGACAAAATATATGGAACATATAAATAGACGAACCACAGCACGGCGCCATAGCACGACTCAAGTCCCACACCTGATATGATCCCATGTTCTTAGCTCAGTCAGTGTAAGGCTACAATTAGTCCTCGTCTTAAACACGCTATGAATGGTAGTCTAAACTCCCTGATTCTCCTTTCGCCGTAAAGCCCACACCCACGTGTCTCAGAGGCGGGATCTGCCTTCACCATCATGCAGTCACGCAGATGCCGTCAAGCCCATATCAGCATAAAACGCATCGCTGCTAGGCTTGCGGCCCAGGAACTGCTCCAGTGTCAGCATCTCATCCTGGCTACCACCCCGTTCAAGCACGGTGTGGCGGTATCGCCGACCCTCCTTGGCGTTCATGGGGTTGCCCTTGAACACAGAATAGAACATGTCAGTGCTGTACACCTGTGACGAGAGGTAGCCGTAGTAGCCAGCATCGTAGCCACCAATGAGGTGGCCAAATGTGGCCTGCCCGTTGCCCCAAGTGCTTGGTTCGCCGAGAGCCTCAGGTCCGGAAAGGCCAGCAATCTCAGACCGCAGCTGGTTGTACAAACTGCTAACATCCAGTTTCTCCAACTCAGAGTGACTCTTGGGGGAATGCACGGTCATGTCAAAGATGCCGAAGTGCAACTGACGAAGGTTGAACAGGGCATCGTTGACATGCTTCGTGGAGATGAGCTTCTCGATAAGGTCATCGGGGATGTTGTTGCCAGTTTGATAGTGGCTGGAGAGCGATCGAAGCTGGCTAGGCGTCCAGCACCAGTTCTCAAGCATCTGGCTAGGAGCCTCAACAAAGTCCCTAACTGTGGATGTACCGTGGAAGCGGCTCGTAATTGTGCGACCAGCCAGGTCGTGGATGCCGTGGCCAAGCTCGTGGAACAAAGTGACAACCTCGTCGTGCTTCAGCAGAGAAGGCTTCGATGCAGTAGGTTTCGAAAAGTTGCAGACCAGAGCCGTGGCTGGGTAACGTCGTGTTCCATCAGGTTTCATGAAACCGGGCTGCAGGCTGAAGTTGGCGGCATGACCATACTTGCCCTGGCGAGGGTGCAGATCCAAATAAAGGTAGCCGACAAACCCATCGCCTTCAGAGGCATCGTCCCACACTGAGAAGATGATGACATCCTCATGCCATGCAATGTCTTCGGCTTTGCCAGTTGGTGACACCTTTTGCCGTTCCTCAGCACCGAGCTCAACGAATACAAGGCCAAAAAGTTCCTCGAAAATATGGAGCATGCCCCTGATCGTGTTCTGAAGGGGGAAATACTCGGCAATTTGGTTCTCGTCAATGCTGTACTCTTGCTCAATGATCATACGATCATAGAAGCGGTGGTCCCAGAGGTAATAGTTGCCGTCTGGTTGGAGTCCTCGCGATTCCTCGTCTTTCTTCTTGAGGGCGTACAGCTTCTCCCTCTCTTTGAGGCCACCTGGACCCAGACGAGTGCGGAGATCTGACAGGAATGTGTTAACGGTGTCTGTGGTCTTGGCCATCTTGTCTTCAATACGAAACGCTGCGTGGTTGGGGTAGCCCAAGAGCCGAGCAGCTTCATCGCGGAGAAGAATAGCTTCCTTGAACAAAGGGACGTTTTGGTTGCACTGATGATAAATACGGTTAGCCGTGTTGGAACTCAGATCTGTGCTCGGAATTCACCAACCTTGTTCTCGTTCGCGATGAAGACCTTCTTTCTCGTCTCTGGATTGCTGGCGAATTTAAGGGTAGGGAAGAGATCTGGATACTTGAAGCTCAACTTGACCTTGCCCGCGTTATCGCCCTCACCCTTCTCGAGTCCATCAATCACATCCGCAGGTACGCCGTTGAGCTCCTCCTTGGTGAACCACAAACCACCGTTCTCCTCATTGAGTGCCTTCTGGAACTGGATGGTGATCTGGCTCAGGCTCTTCTTGATTTCCTTGAACCGGTCCCTCTGGGGACCCTTGGGAAGCCCTAAACCGTTCCGGATGTACCCCTTCCGCTGCTTCTCGAGGAGACGAAGCCGTTCGGGTTCGAGCTTGGGCTCGTTAGTCTTCTGGCCAGCATAGGCGGCGTCGACAAGCTGGAACACATCTTCACGCATGTTACACTCAATGTCGAAGTCGTCCATAAGCTTTGTAGCCTCGGTGGAAGCATTGCGTAGGTCCTCGTCGGCCGAGACGTATTGGTAGAAGCCAAGAATACGCCCAGAAAGCTGTGACTGGTCTTCGTCCTGAATCATGGGCGTGAGGACCGAGGCAAAGGAGGCTTTCTCGGCAGGGACCGAGGCAACGAGCTTGTCGAGAAGAGTCCGTGTAGACTCGCAAAGAGCCTTGGCGTCGTCCACAATTGATGTTTTGGTTCCGACAAATGTCGGTGGCGCCTGGGGCGGGTTGCTGTACTTGTCGGGGGCCATACTGGAGGAAGTAACGTGCCGGACGCTGCGATGTGAGAATGGTAATCTTGTATAGTAGTGTAGTGGCCGGAAGTGGGTGTAGCTCAGTTTGGAGCTGAACCGGCTCAAAGCTCGTGGGATCGCCAGATTGACGAGGATGGCGAGAAGGCCAACGAGGACGGGGACGAAGAGGAGGAAGAGAAGGCGGGGGAGGGGTCGTCGAGGGGCAACTCGAGGCGGGCGCGAGCGTTGGGCTGCAGGAAGGCGGACCATGTGAAGGCGATGGCAGGAGCTCGCTCCAATAAGAACTCTGGGTTGAAGGAGAGTATCGCCAGATCGAGAGTCTCCGCATCGTGCGCCCGCCCGCCACGCCTGCCCGTCAGCTCAAGCTTGAGCCTCGCGGCGCCCGCCCAATATCTAGCGGCTGCGGGGCCTGGCAGGGGTGGCTTGAAGGTGGAGAGGGCTGGCCGGCCTGCATCCGAGTCTTGATTATGTCAGCTCATGGTGGTTCCAACGTCATTTGCGCCTTTCTGTGTCGTGAGGTGCTCAGTTGTGATGCAAAGCTCATATCATCAATATTGCCGCGTGTTGCGACGTATTTCTGCTGTTGGAAGCCTCGGAGCACAAAGATTTCCCATGCATATGACATAAAATGCCTAGGAAATAACGCTTTCAAGGACGCTTTGATCGCAGTCAACATTTACAGAAACATGCTCCCTAGGCTTGACTACTCGGCCGAGGCTTTCTCGAGAGCCGTTCGTATTTACATCCAACATGCTATGCGAAAAGAACCGCGCGGGTTCCTGAATTTCGGCTGCTCAAGTCGTGCTTGTCGTCCTCAGTGGCGACATTAGCGATATTGACGTGCGAATGGCAGGTGCAATGGGCAGGGCTCAGGCTCCTCGAGTACCTAAGGGCCCGGAAGGCACCAAATTTATCAGGCAGCCACATTGACCACTGCGACCGCGTTCGCCCAAATTGCTGCAGCTCAGTGATTGTCTCCTTCCAAAACCAACACTCGCAACCAGGACCTTCACGAGGAGGCTCGAAACCGCAAGGACATGGACCGCTCTCTCTCTCTCTTTGTGGTTTCAAGAACTTCACTTGCAACACGTCACCCTATGCCTCTTGAATGATCGCTCTTCGCGCCTGCCTTGATGTAACTCGACCGGTCCGCGCCTCCAGGCCATCGTGACCACTATGAAAACTTTTCGACGGCACATATTCAAGGGCGAAATGGCGGGATCCAACCCTGGCGAGTCAGAGACGACTAGTTCACAACGACGGACACCCGCAACCTTAGAGGTAGCGACGACTGCAGAAACCATTATCTCGTCAATTGGCCGCCCGGGCTACAACGAGCATAGTACTATCCCTATCGTCTACGTGTTGATTGATAAACGGGCTAATTTTGCACCACTTAGAATGCCGGAATGTGCTGGTTCGATACTGTGCTCATATACCGAGGAACTACCAGTATAAGGATAGCATCCACCGAGTAAGCCCGAGCCTTGCCTTCCTGATGAACGCGCTGACAACTTGATGCAGGTCTTCCTCATTCTGCGTGAGCATTTAGGCGACGAGAACCTCGATCTTGCCGGAGGAGTCTTGTATGAGCTGATCGAGATCGACTGCGAGCATACGGACGACGCAGGCGCCGCCTACCAACGGTGGCGCCACGATCATATGTGGCGACATGTAAGATCAAACAAGCTTATCTTGCACTGCTTCTACTGACACAACACGTGTGCACAAGTCTGATCTCGAGCTTCCTCATGTCCCGCATATGACAACAATCACGCCATCCATAGTTCCCACACCGCGACTTGCCAAATGGAGAGCCACTCACCCAGAGCGTTATCCTTTTGTGCTCTCTGACTCGGCGCCAGCAACGGCTAGGGCCTCCTCGGAGCCAAGTTGCATCCGGTCTCAGAAGGCCTGGCTCATAGACAACACTTTCTATGTATCATCACGAGAACTTGGGACCCGTCCTGTGGAGTTATGCTCGGATCCGAAGGAGTTTCACGAAATGCAGTGGAATGCAACAATCGGACAGAGCGGCCGACTTATCCAGGAAAGAATAGTCACTATCGCGCCGACCGTCTGCTCCACCGATATTCCATCTCCAACAACAACAGCAGAGGCGCCTTCCTTCAAGTCGCGATCAAGCCGGAGACGCTCAACTATAGGATCCTTTCGGCTGTACAAACTCTTGAACAAAGCGGACCGTTCGTCAAGTATCTCTCACACAAGCCAGAGACGACATAGTTGGATGCCTTCTGCTCTTGGCTTTGAGTCTGACCAGCTATTCATCCGCCGGCGATCTCGAGCTGATACAGCTATGGCCATTGCTCTGGTTCCCTTGCCCGACGAGAGCAAATATCAAAATGGCATCTTTGCAAGGAAAAATATGCTTGTCGAGAAAGGGGACACTTTGCCACCATATCTTCCCCTAGGACATATGCCCACCGCAGAGACAAAAGCAACAGAGTCTATGTTGAAAGCAGCTCAGGCCGATCACCTGGGAAAGTTAGCCGAGTGGCCGTTTCGGGGTCCCTTCACCCCTCAGCTCGGTTTCGATGGCGGTCTTGACTTTCATTGGCCGAAACCAGGCTCAATTATCAAGATCAGGCGCTTCAATGTAGCTCCAGGTGCCCCTGATTCTGCTGAAGCTTCTGATGACAGTGATGTCAGTCCGTGCGCGCAGGTACGTCGCAACCTTTGCGAGCTGCGCAGACGTCGTCGGCATGGAGTGATATTCGATCTACTCAGTGCACCTGCTTGCGTTGGCCGATCACCTAAATGTGGAGTTGCTACACGGCAACCGCCACCAAACTTCTTCTGATGCCCAAGGAGGGTAACTCAGACGATGAAGCACTCTGGGACCGTGGTTCTCAGGATGCGTACGGTTTTGCTCGGACATCGTCTGGTCCATGTCAATTTTCGTCACTTCTTCGTTATCCGGACGGCGTGTACTCTTGGCCTGGCTAGAAACACCTGACAAGATAGTTTATGTCACGTTGTCGTTGCATCGACTCGCTTCAGAGGACCCAATGCTCAGAATATTCTAAGGTATAATCCGTATGCGTCGGAAACACGTGAAATGACATGGAACGTTTTGAGCCAGCCTGCCTGCAATTCTTGTATCAGAAGAAAAGCGTGAAAGCCCAGAGTCGGCACAGTTTGCACAAAGGTGGATTATGGCGGTGTTGAATTACGAGCACAAGTGGGCTTCGATATTTCATGAGAATCCATTGCAGAAAATCACACCATAGCTTGCAACAAACTAATCCGTCCCATAGCCAATGCAATGAAGTGCAATATTATCTGGGTGTCTAAGATGTCCGCGCATTTCATTTGTAACTTGATCACATATATAACCAATGAGTTAATCAGGTGCCGTTCTTGGTGTGGATAATAAGCACTCATCATTCTGCTGCGCGTGACATGGGGATCAGGAGCGACGTCAGACGCAATTCCTTTATTGCTGCGACACTCGTGTCGCAGCCAAAAATGCGTTCCTCAAGCTAGTCCTAAGGTAATATGTTGAAAGTCGTACATTCTTGAACGTCATTTCATTGAGCATGTTCTTTCGACACTTCCGTCCCACAATGCTAGGCTTGAAGACGATACCAAAAGTAGTTCGATAGCCGATGACATATATATCTCGCTTTAGAAGCAGGAAGTTACTATTCGGAACTACTTCTCGCATTTCTGAGCTCAGGTGAGGGGCTTGTCTGGATATGCACTACCAGGCCGGGCGAAGGCCTACCCCTGGCTCGGGACTGGGAACATTGAGGCAGACCAGAGGCTCTGCTTCCACGGCAACCAGAATTCCTCACCAGCACATCAGATATTCGATTTTCTCTACTCGTACAGGCTGCGCTTCTGGGAGCCCCTCCATTCGCCACAGTCCTCCTGCACACCGTCCCCGCCGTCAAACAGCGCAGTGGGTAGGATATCATCAAATCCGCCATCCACATCAATACCGCCACTCTTTGATATCTGAAAGAGGATTAAAGATCAGCAGGCACGAACTCTCCAGTTCTGAGGTTAAAACTTCGTTCTATTCGTCGTTGCAACCTTTCAGGAAGGGCTACCACGTCAGCTCGTTGATTGCCTCCCAGACGGTGGCTGCCAACCCGTCAACACGTTATCGGCAAGGAACAGCCCTCTTATTACGAAGGTCCATCACATCTTTATCACAGGTGCTAACCTAGTCCTAGGAGTATACAGACAGCAACATAGGCTGTTTCTCATGTTCGTTCATCCCACCATTGTCTAGTGACACTCCGCCAACGAGCCACAACCAGACAACTTCGCGCCGCTCAAGTCACTGGTTTTGACTGGGACTGAAAACACAAGTATCTCAAGAAGGCTCACATGAACACGCCGAGTTCTTTTGCACTACGATACTCCCACAGGGATTGAAGAAACAAAGTTCGTTCTCAACACCGCCAGTTCTGCCATTCAACGCAAAGACTTCGCCCGTGCTGCTTTTTAAGCCCCAAAGCGTGAGGTGAGTAGTGTGTGGCATTCGTCTCTATGCGTTCCAGTAGACTAAGTTGTGATTTCAATCAAACAGCCAATGAGCCTCAGTTGCTATCTGTCCACCCTTTACGATGGATTCAAGCCGTCATCGCTCTAAAAGTGCAGGGCGTGGTCGGTGTGATTGCACTGATGCATCGTGCGATCGGCACAACCTCCAAGGTTCGTCAGGTCGTGCTCGTGGATACACCACAGCAACGACCTGGAGCCAAACACGACGTGAAGATCCTCCAGACCCTCCCAACAGTCGCTACCCAGACTTTGAGCTCGGCGCAGAGCCATCCCCTTGCACGTTGTTCAACACCGCCCCTACGAAGCCTCCTTCGGGCACGTCATCGAAGAAGTTTGTTCCGACTAGTCTGCCTCACTTGCCACCACGCCACGAGCAGGAATACAGAGCACGGGTGGATCAGTCCAGTAGCAAGGACCGCTGGGAGTCGAGCGGGTGGTCTCATGCGCACGACAATCTATTTCGAAAGACTGAATCGAGAGCACAGAACTCCGGGTCCACGAAAGCAAAAGAAGTTCCTCATGTGGCGGATCAGAGACACCACCGCCCGTATCCCGGCTTCTCGAGAGCGCACGCCGTATACCATGCGCGAGCGCCCGTTAACCATCCCACAAGCCATGGCCGTCCTCGTCTTAGAGCGGAGGATCATCGTAGAGAGCATTCTCAACTTCCCGCGCAGCCCGTTCGCCGAGGCGATTTTCGAGGCGCCAACCCTCACAGAATGCGTGCGCCAAGACCAGTTCATTCGGTTCCTGCGCGTCCAGTCCATACCTCGCCAACAAATTACAGCGGGACGACTGCTGTCCCCCAGACGCCTCTGAATCGCGGTTATGGTCCCGGTCCATTAGTCTACACTGACAGCACGGATTCAGAAGATATAGTGACGGACATTGAGTCCGAAGTTGGTGAGATCATGTTTACGGTGCCGTTTGCACCGTATTCTGATCTTCAGAGAAGCCTGGGTGCGCCGAAGCAGCACCTTGTTTTCGACTCGCAAGGCCGTTCCAGATACTATGATATCCCTGAGACGGCCCATGGCACAAGGACTGAGTCCAACTCAAGATCCCCGTCACGTATAGTTACAAAACTTGATAGCAACAGCGACTACGAGAAGCCAAAGAAAGACTACATCGGCTGTATCGAGAAAGAGTGCGTGTGCGTCAAGATGGTAGACTACCGTCCTGACCTTATTTCGCTCGCTACCTGGTTTCAGGAGAACGGACTGGCGATACCAGTCCTTCAGAACAAGACTATTTTCGAAGACTATGGCTGGCTGGTTGACACAGCAAATCAGGACAATGCGGCAAAGTCTTCAGGTGGGATCTTGAGCGCCCTTGAGAGTGTAATCAAGGCCGCCAAGGACAGTGTAAGTGAATTCGTTTCTCGAAGGTAAGCTTGGCGAAGCGAAGGATGAGAACTGACTGAACTTCATCCACAGATCACTTTCACATCCCACGCTCGGTCTAGCAAACAGAATGACTCCGATTCACGCACCACTACCCATGTGGTCAGAACTAACCTGCGTCCTCGAGACCAGGCAACTATCTTTATGGAGATTGGGGCCCAGTGCATTGAGGCTCTTGCACCTTACCTCCAGATGCAAGGGCTTCAGAACCGGCTGAGGGCCAATAAGATGAATAAGATCGAGAATTACTGGCGGGCCAAAGTCTGGGTGAAGCCAAATTACTGGCGACATGATCTGGAGACCCAGATTGACGTTCTCATCGCGCACATCAAGACTTTCCGCTTCTACGGCCCTGCTCAGAACAACATTTCTGTTGTAGTCAGTATCCTTAAGTCGGCCAAAACAAATGCCCACGCCATCGCAGCGCAAGACTACAGTCAGCCGGACTCGGCGGTTGCCAAGAAGATTTGCGACTTCCACACCTTCTTGCAGCTGATCAACGCTTCCGAGGAAGCGTTTATGACAATCGCTAAGGCGACTTCAGTTTTCAAGATGATTGTCGCACGAGAGGACATGATTAGTGATGGTCACATTCTTCTCCGAGAAGAACACACCCAGATCCTCAATGGTCATCGAGAGACTCTGGTCAACACCCCGGAAAACAACCGCGAGCAAGTCTTCCATCAGCTTCAAGATCCATGTAACCGGCCTGGGCAGGGCCTGGGTTTCGAGAATAGCAGCTTCACCGGCGTAATTTCGCCGCACGAATTTGATCAAGCTGTAAAGCGGGTTGGTCGCCACCAGCAAGCTCAGACTTCCGGAATTAGAACCATGGACTCTCGAAACTTCGTTGCTGAGCGCAGCATACACGCTGGGAAACCCGCCGAGAAGCATTTTGCTAATGAGCAGCAGTCAACGGAGCAGGACCCGCCGGCCGGAGACCAGCTGCTCTCGAGGAAGAAGAGCTTCTACACCCCCGAGGCAGATCTCATCACCAGTTCGCCACACGGCCATGCTGGTATGGACATTCCCTACACTAATGCCAGCGATGCCGACCCAAGCACGCCTAGTCCAAGCACGCGCGTCGGCTACAACGCACCAACCCAGTTTCCCGTGCCAAGCGACTTGTACTTTGATGCCAACCACAACCTCAGTAGCACCCAGCTCTTTGATGTCCCACAGCTCGACGACGGGAGCCGTCGTGCTGTTCACGATAGATACTCCCCCAACGACACGGCCATGGCGGACGAGCGTGCTCAACGACTCGCGCAGGCTCGTCGTGAAAAGGCCGTGGACAGAACTACCCGCGCAAGGACACCATTTGTATTCGGGCCGTCGAGCTCTCCTCTTCGCAGTGGCAGTACTGGGTCACCCATCGGCAACAATCCGTTCAACTATGGTGACGTCTTTGAAGATACTGCCCCGTACCACGGCGCAGCATCTCGCGCGTACAATGCTTCCGGCGGCAGTGCCGGCGTCGCGAGCAACTATACTGGATATGCAGGACCTTCGGCTCTGAGTCGCCAGTACACCTTTGACACCGACGACGACGACGCGGACGCGGATGATGAGCGCGAGGGCAGTAGCGCGTCTTGCAAGCGCTGCCATCGCAACGCTGGCCAGGGCGTTCCCCAATAATCTGTTTTTGGCAATATGTCTTTGGTCTCGGGGTTTGGAAGTGACGTTGACGAAGATTCATGATTGTGATGAATGATGATGATGAGAAACGACTTTGATGTGATTTTGGGTTTCTTCTATTTCTTGAAGACAAAGGAGCACCTGTAGAACAGCATATTCGAGATTGCGTCATATTGAGAATGGGGATTGGTTTCGTCACGTTCAGGTTCCATCAAGGGCGATAATCAATGAGAAATTCACTGAATATGAAATTGCCGCAAAATACGTTGCAGAAGCACAGGAAAATTGAGCAAAATAAAGAACAACACAAGACCAGGCACTTCGATCTTTAATAAACTCAATAAACAGTCACAGCATAAAATCCCAGGCCTCGAATGAGGCTCTCATGCACGAAAATGCACCGTGCCAATGTGAGTGATCCGGCGAGGAAGCCGTCCAAATGCGGAATGAGGGAAGCCTGGAACTGACTGGGCCTGCGAGATCCGCAGCGTGCCTGCAGGTTGCCGCGCCTAGAACCTGGGGGGAAGGGGGGGGGGGGGGGACGCGGCAAGTCTCCACCGCTCGGTCCTCCTTCATGACGCAGTTTCGTCCGTCTTACTCGTGACAAATTGTCAATCCCATCTCGAAGCCATCTGCTCCTCTTCGCCTTCTGGGGGACCGTTGCTTCAAAATTCACCTCACAACCATATACCCACCCGCTATTTTTTCCCTCGGCTCGAATCTACCGCGCGGCGCGCGCGCGACCCCAACGACCGCTATAGCCCGCAGAGCGCTGCCACGAACTCACCTCCGACACTTCCGCAAATAGCACAGTAATCCCCCCCTTGACCGCGGCGACCATATACAACCCACAATGTCGAACCCAAACCAGCTCTTCCTGCTCGCGGACCACATCAAGCTGTCCCTGCTCGAGCGGCAGCGCGCCAAGACGCTCGACCTGCCGGGCGACTCCAAGGATGGACACATCTCTCGGTCGCTCGAGCAATTCAAGGACGGGCTTGCTGCGCTGCGGAAGGAGCAGGCGAGGCTGGAGGAGGCTGGCGATGAAGAGTAGGTAATTCCCCAACAGGTCCCAGAACGTGGGAACACGATGGACCGCATTGCCTTAGATTGAGGAAGCGGGTCGATGGGGGATGATCCTGTGTGGTTTGCGACGACGAGCAGGCACACCAGGATCCGCAGGACCTTTGGGAGATGTCAAATTGAGCCGCACTCTGCCAGAACCGAAAAGCAATACATTGGCTGACAGTTCTCCTTTTGCGCCTGGAATAGTGGTGCCCTGACGATAGACGACGCCCTTCCCGGCCTGCAAAAGCAATACGACGACTTGACTTCTCAATTCCACGGCTTCGGCTCGCCCGCAACCGAGTCCTCGCTCATGCAGCCCAATGACCCCTCTCTATCCGAAGACTTCGTACACGCAGCGACAAACCCGCGCCGCCCGGGCGGCGGGATAGCCGGGAAGAGGACCACGTCAGCCTCAAAATCCGTGCGCTTCAGCGATAACCCTTCCTCCTCGTCAGACCGCCGGGCCAGCGAGGAGGAAGACCTCGAGGCCCAGCTCTTCGGGTCCCGGTACACTGACGAGCCCGACGGCGAAGGGTACCGCGACGAGGCGTCGCAGATGTCCAACGTGCAGATCCACGCGTACCACCAGCGCGTGCTGGACCAGCAGGACGAGCAGCTCGACCGGCTCGGCGCGTCCATCGCTAGGCAGCGCGAGCTGAGCATGCAGATTGGCGACGAGCTCGACGACCAAGTCGCCATGCTCGACGATGTGGACGCCGCTGTTGACCGGCACCAGGGCAGGCTGGACCGCGCAAAGAGGCAGGTCAACAAAATCAGCCGGGCTGCCGGGGAGAGCAAACAGATGGTCATCATCATCGCGCTCATCATTATACTGGTGCTTCTTATTGCTATTACGAAGTAGATGACGGGATGTTCGGCTGGAATCTTGCACACCACGCTCTGCCTCCACAGAGCCTCAAGAGCTTGAGCTTAGGATTTAGAGCTTGCTGACGGGTGGAATTGCACTGCGCTGGTCTTCTGTTCGCTCGTCTTTTGCTTTCCTTCTGTTCCTTTCGGCATTGCTCTGGCGTTATATGGCGTTCGGAATTGGGTCCTCAGTTGGCCTCGTTCAAAATTCGTGGCTTCAACTTCAAGGTCGTATATAGTCGAATAGAATCGTCGACATAGAAGGTTATGCAGTGTGAACGTCTGCTCCTCTGTAGTTGTTGTTCTTCCAATATGGCGTTCCAGATGGTGTTTCGATATGATCGCGGCCAAATCATGTTCACCAGTTATGACTTGAGTAGTTACCCATTTTCTTGTTGCATGCATTCACTTCCAACATCGTGCGAGTACGGGGGTATTACAAGGCGGCAGTGATGACATTGGCTGATTAATTAGCATAGTTCGCTATTTGCGATTATCCTCGAACGCGAACGATTATGTGTACAAAATTCTGTTCTACGCAGAGTGCCACGGTCCTGTAGATGGGGCGACCTTGCGGTTCGTAATTTTAGTGGCCGATATCCTGACGACGTTTTGGGAGCTCACTGTCCCGCGTCAGTGGGCCACAGGCAACGAAGAAGGTGGTGGATCTGCTTTGTTTAGAAACCGAAGCATGGGCGTTGAGGTGCAGATCGCGCCTCCCATTAGGACTTGCAACTTTCTTTCTCTACAAGCCGTCTCGCATGCTGGTGCCGGCCTTGTTCTTTTCCTCGGCGGCGGCCTTTGTGCGCTCCTGGAGCGAGCTAATGTCCTCGTGGGCGTTGCGGTCAGCCTTGACAGCCTCCTCGCTCTCCGAGGCGAGCTCGGGCTTCCAGTGACCCTTGCCGGACTTCTGCTTGGCCAGAGAATCCTGCTTGTGCTTCTCGGGGTCGTACTCGGGCGAGTCGGCTGTGGGCGGTAAAGAGATGGAAATTAGCATTGCGGGTTGTGGTCAGGGATGAGAATGGAATGTGCTGTCACGCGTGGAGGCCGTGCTGACATGGTCCAGCTGCTTCGTGACTACGCGACATCCATTGGTTCCTTGTAGACCAACTCAAACATGCAGCCTTGCAGCCATGTGTCGACTTCCAGTAGGGCTCGGGGGAGTACTCACGGTCAGCGCTCTCCTTCTGCTTCATGGCAGCAGAGCTGGTGGTGAAGGTTCGGGGGACGACAGCAGCCTGTCTGGCGATGGGCCGGACGGCCGAAGCTCTGAGGAAAACTCTGGGAAGCATGATTGGGGGGGGGGGTCGGTAGGTGGGAAAGAAGCTTTAATGCGTGGTTGTTGAGTGGTGGATGGAGTGTGAGAGAAGAAGAGGACGAAGTTGGAGGCCAATTGGCAGGTGGGAGAGGGGGGAAGACGAGACAAAAGAAAGCGTGGATCGTGGATCGTGGAGCATGTGGCTGCCCGCAGATAGCCAGAGCTGGAGACTGGAGCAGTTGTCTCGACCCGAGGAGACTTGCTCCCAATGTGGTGCTGCTGTGTATGCGGATGCGGGCAGCTGCGATGATGCTGCGTGTGCCGCGGTGACGTCACGATGGAGTGGTCGGTGGCAGGCAGCTTGGGGCTCTGCGGCAAGGCCCAGCCAGGCCCAGGCGGCCCAGGCCCAGTGCGAATGGGACGCTTTGCCCCGGCCGGATAAGTCCTGGCCTGTCTGTCTACTGTCGGAACAACACCAGGCTTAATAATTATGCATGCTACTGTATCTGCTCTGTACCGATCTCTCCCCCGGCACGGGTCGCCTTGGGCTACAAAGTAATAGGCATAGGCTATAGCACATCTAGCATCCGACCTCAGAGCATCTGCCGTCTCCCCAGTTCTCTTGATCAGATCGGCCCCCAATTCGTCGCTGCTGTGACATTTGTCCTTTGGTGATGGCATCAGCACCGCCGAGGTGACGATGTCCTATTACTATATGGTCCCCCCCGCCCCAGCATGCCTCCCACTGTAATCTCAACACCGCCAAGTGATTGGCTGCAGAGCGTCGTGGCCCTGGCGGCAATACAGGACATCATCTTACAGCATCCATGGATGTCCACAAACCAGCCATCATGTCGACGATGCCAGATATATTGAGGCCCGTCACAGCCTGTGCTCGCTGCTTGGTGCCGCCGACCAAGATGCCCTCGGACACCGCGACCTGCTGACATGGACGTCCATCCAACATCGACCGGCCAAGAGCCTCACAGACGGGCCAGCAAGCCCAAGGTCCGCACCGGTTGTGCAAGGTGCAAGCAGGTCCGCCGCGTCCCCGTCACCTTCTTCTTACAATACTTACACAAGTACACATGTACTGACGACGTCTACGTAGCGCCATGTCAAGTGTGACGAGGCCAGACCTGCTTGCTCTGCCTGCACCCGCAGCAGCACCAACTGCGAGTACATCATCCTTGACCGCAAGAAGCACGTCCGCCGCAACAAGACTCGCACAACAGTACATCCTCCACACGAGCCCAGAGCCCTCGCCGTCCTCAGACCAGCCCGGCCCAAAGATGTAGACGCCGCTGGCGTGTCCCGAGGTCTCAGATTCGGCCCTAGGACGACCGCAACCGAGGCTACATATTTCGGCTGCTTCGAAATCATTGTCAGCGGCGAACTCGCCCATCCCGATCTGTGGAGGCGTGCAATGCTTCGCGAAAGCATGCGCGACGACTGCATCAGGTACGGCGTCATGGCCATTGGCGCCTTGTCTCGGGCCATACACGGCACTCCCAATTCAGAAAGCCCTTGCCTCAGTCTTACAGCTCCAGGATTTCTCGCCAATCCTGACTACCAAGCCGCCATCTCGTACTATTCAACCGCGTTGGGTTTGCTGCGCAGAAATCTCGCTACGAGTGGTATTGAGCGAAGCTCCAGGAGCGTGCTCATGGCAACGTTCATGTTCATTGGTTTCGAGAACATGCTGGACAATACAAAATCGGTCGATATGCTCATGGCAAACAGTATACACCTGCTTAGGAACCAGCTGGCATGCTTCCATCGCGACGGCCGCCGTATCGCAACTGTTGTAGACGACGCTGGCATGGCAATTGCTGAGTATCTTCTACCACGCCTCGCCCTTATGTCGTCTTCAGCCCTTCCACTATTCCCGACCACGAGGCAAGTTCCGCTTCCAGCATACCCAACACCGCCTCCCTTGAAGTTACCACACAGATTCCAGTCCATACGAGATCTGCGAAACGCGTGGGATCAGTCAAGCACATATTACGCGCTTTGGTTGTTTCGGTGCATACAGACAATGGCAGAAGGCATCCCTCTTGACCCTAAGTGTTTCACTAAGCAGCAGAACGTAATTGTATCCCAACTCGACCGCTGGGAACGGACAGTGAAGAAAATTCTTGCCATTGAGACCAACATTGCCAAGAAAAGGGCTCTGATGTTGTGCTTGCTCGCCGTCCACGGAATACATAGTATGATACTGTGCTTCGCAGACCAGACTTTGATGGCCTGGGACGCCCAATCAGCCCGCCTCGGCGAGGCAGTCGGCTACGTCGAAGCCGCCATGGCAATCCCGCGATCTAAATCTGGCAGAGACGACGAACACATTTTCGACGACTCCATCGTCCCAGTAGTGGACTCAATCTCGCTATTGTGCCGCGATGAAAGCGTCCGCAAGCGTACCAAAACCCTGCGCGAAACTCTGGCCAAAGCCTCGCGCACCTGGGGGCCTATGCCCAAGGAGAAGACTGCACGGTTGGGCGTCCAGGTCGTCGTGGCTGTGGAGGAGCAAGGTCGCAACAAGGATGGGTTCATACCAATGGAGGCACGCTACTCGTGGACGGGAGCAACTTGGAACGCGGACCGGACAGAACTCCTAATTACGCTGACAGGCACGACTCATCACTTGAACGGCACAAGGGTAGAGAAGACGGTTGCATATCGCCCGCGGACTAAAACCATTGTCATGCGCTCTGGCTGGGAACAGCCGTCCATGGTCATGTCCCTGGAGACCGAGTGTGCCATTGATAGCGGAACCGACTCCTGATGCGCAGGGGGGGGTTTTTGGTTCGAGTTGGCTCGAAAGAAACCGTAGAGCGGTTCTACACAACTAGACAAATTCTTTCAGTCGCCGTGTGCAAGTCTCATAGTGTTCCAAAACGGTAAAATACTCAAAATCGCCTTGGAAGCTGTGTTGGTTTAGTCTAAATCTGCAGCTCTCGGGGCTGGGATTTGAAACCTGTTCCGTTGTTGGTGATCACTGGATAGCATTATCAGAACAATCCAGCTCAGATAGTCAGTAAAACATCCCAAGATGTGTAACCGTGGGCAGCCCTCATCTAGACGAAAGCTGCGTAACAGATGCTCCCAAAGAATATTGTGCTTATTTGCTATATTGTAGATCTTGATCTTGTGCCACCGACCAGGCTACGTTGAGTGCCTGGCCTCTCTGTCTTCATCTGCCGCTTACTCTTATTAGAGTCTTTATGATCGTTCATTTCGTGCCTCTTCGTTTGTTTGGTATCATCTTCCCCCGCCCAATCTGTCGTAAAAGTGCCCCGTCGTTCTCGCCATGGTCGAATATATATACAAAAATGCACAGTCACAGGCCGTCAGAATGCAGTAGCAGACATCCTCATCATATCTCGTTTTTTCAATACGCCCGAACACCACCACAGATGCCCAGAAAACCTTGCACGTCTTTTCTATAGCCCACTCTACGCATCCTCCCAGACCTCCTTAGCAATCTCAACCTCAAGCCTGATCTTGGCCCACTGCTCCTCGCGAGACAAATCATTTCCTTCCTTTGTCGAGCTGAAGCCACACTGGTGGGACAAGCAGAGCTGGTCGAGCCCGCGGGGGCAGAACTCCGCGGCCTCTTTCAGGCGGCGGATGATCTCGGTCTTGTCGTCGAGCTCGGGCTTCTTGCTGCCCATGACACCCAGCACGACGATCTTGTTCTCGGGCAGGTGGCGCAGGGGGCTGAAGTCACCGGACCGGGCATCATCGAACTCGAGGAAGTATGCGTCAACGTTGAGCTCCTTGAACAGGACCTCGGCGACGGGCTCGTAGCCGCCCTGGGCGAACCATTGCGAGCGGTGGTTACCCCGGCACAGGTGGATACCAATGGTCATGTCGGCGGGCTTCTTGGAGACGGCGGCGTTGATCAGAGCAGCGTATTGCCGGGTCAGAGAGTCGGCATCACCGTTGTGCCGTTGCTCGGCCTCGGCGCGCATCTTGGGGTCGCACAGATACGCCAAGTTGGTGTCGTCGAGTTGGACGAACCGGCAGCCGGCAGCATACAGGTCCGCAATCTCCTCCTGGTACACGCGCGCGACGTCGTTGAAGAAGGCGGGCTCGAGCTCCGGGTACGCCTCGGCGGAGATGGTGTCGCGGGAGTTGCGGAAGTGGATCATGGTGGGTGAGGGGATACAGACTTTTGTGGTGATCTTGCGGTCTGCGGAGGCCGGGTTCGCGGCGATCTGCTGCTCAAGGTACTGGAAGTCGTCGACCTGGATGGGCTTGTCGTGCGAGATCTTGTCGACGACGACGAGGCGAGGGGGCATAGTGCCACCAACGCTGACGTTGGTCGAGGTCATGGCTCCGCGGAGTTCGACGCCGCCGAGGTTCTTGAGGAAGTCGACGTGGAACCACTCGCGGCGGAACTCGCCATCAGTGATGGACCGAAGGCCTGCGGCGATCTGCTCCTTGACAGCCTGCGCAATGTGCTTGTCCTCGACCTCGCGGAGCTGAGCGGCCGTCAAGGTGCCGGCAGCTTGCTGGTCGCGGGCCTCGAGGACCTCGGACGGCCGCAGGAAGGAACCGACGTGGTCGGCGCGGTAAACACCCGTGGGGAGAGGCATGGTGGTGGCTGTGGGAGGAGGATATGAAGAGGAGGAGGTGGGAACGTCAGGACTTAGTGTGGAGGAGGCTGTTCTTGGATGAACAGGCAAGTGAGGTACAGAGGAAAAGAAAGAAAGATGGAAGGCAGGAAGGATAGAAAGAAGACCAGGCGCAGAGTGGACTAGAAGCAGGAGCCGCCAAGGGTCCTTCCTGAGGTCTTAAGAATTTCAACATGTCTGTCGACCGGCGACTTCCAAAGTCCCTCCCCCGACCCGGAGGCGGGCTTTCCCCTCACTGAGGGGTTCCTCCGTTGACCTAAGCTCGTGCCCACATTGTGGCGTCCACATTGACTCGGTGCAAAGCAGCACCTTTTCTTGGCCTACTGTTCATATTTTGAGAAGCTGTCCCGTTGTGACAATGGCAGAATGCACATCAAGGTGACTCGTAGGGACCTTGGCCGAAAAGAATGAGAGTGTCTGTGTGAATGCAGATCGAGCCCAAATATGCTTCCACATGCCTTGGAGATGCAAAACTTCTGGATACTGATAGAGCTATTCAGGTAGAGCTCTAGTTCTCAGCCAGCACATCCCACCCTTTAGAGCCCCCGTAAACCAACACAGAATATGCAGCCTGAGTCGTCCCTGCCTTATGGTACCAATCAAACCATTCTCTCCCGCCCACGTACTCTACGTTGACAACACACCAAAAACATATCCCACAAGCATGGCTCAGTCTCCCCGGCCTCCTTCATTTTGCCAATTAAAAAAAAGAAACCACCAAAAAAAAACCCGTCGTCTCCATGACGAATTCCCCCTCAGGACCCTTGCTGCCCCCAAATCCCTACCCCACAAAAGTGCGGCGACACATGCCGCCGACCACGGCTCAGACGGCCCAGTCATCCACCGAGCTCAACTACCGAAACCTCCTGTACCGGCCGGACCGATTCATCCCCCCTGACCCCAAGTTTGTGGGGCCATGCATGACCGCTGCAAGTGCTTCGGGTCACGAAGAAGCACCATTAGAGTTCTTCGACACTCCATGCATGCAGGATCCGACGTGCATGCGTGCGTCCCCTTTCGGTTCTTTCACGTGAGTGGCCGGTGTTTTCCGTGTCCGTTGGCAATTTTTGGACAAAGGAACGGGAGCGGTGTAAGTTATATGCCTCCTCTCGTCTTCTACTGGAAGTTTTACTCAACACGAGTTGTAGTCACCTTTCAAGCAGTCCTGAACACTAATTTGCAAATATAGACGTGCCTTGCATGACATTATTCATGGGGATAATATCACAGCGGGCAGAGAAGCTAGGCTCAAATCGTCCCTGTTCCATGTGTCCAAATCTCAGAGGCTATGTGTGACCATCTTGGGCCATTGCTATGATTTCTCCTTTTGGTCCATTTCGCCAAACGCCCAGACTCCTTTGAATGCTCTTTTGTTTCATGGCTGAAGCCGAAGCTGTACGCCATGTTCTCATAATTTGATGGAATATTATGCGCCTTAGTGGCTGAATCCAGCAGGCTGTATAAACAATAGTTTTCGTGTAGTTGCTACTCCGATAGTCGTCATTGTATAGCCGGATATCCGCGATGCAAGATACAAGAAAATCAAGCTCCGGGAGGCTTGGCACCGCCCTGCTGTTGTTGAGCAGCAATTGACTGGTACCAAAGCGCCAGGTATGCTTGGTAACCACCATCTAGGAAATGATTAGCATTGATCGCTAAGGTTCGAATGTCGTCCAACTTACAAGGTGCGTAGGGGTCCTCGCCGCCCGGGGGAGCGGCAGCGCCGGCCGGCGCAGCAGCAGATTGACCACCAGTGTTCTGAGGTGCACCGTAGCTCGGGTTGTCGTAGTCGCGACGGCCGCCGCCTGCGCGACCACCACCGCCGCCACCACGAGGGCCTCCGCCGTTGTTCTTCTGTGTTATATTTGTCAGCCGCGTGTTTCCAGATGGTGGCTGATGCGTAGAACTTACCACAGCGTCGACCTTGTCCTCGATGGCCCGCTTGGCCCGCTCAATAGAGTCACGAGAGCCAACAAGACCAATCTCGCGCTCAACCTCACCAGGACCAGAGGACTGAGACACGTTGATCTTGCAGCCGGTCGAGTTCTGCATCTCACGAATAGTCTCACCACCCTTGCCAATGATCATGCCAACAGCGTCAGAAGGGACATAGATGCGGTCATTGATCTTGTCACCACCACCGCCGGCTGCAGCGGCTCCATATCCACCTCCTTGATGGTCACGGCCGTGGTCACCACGAGGCGGACGGCCGCCCTTAGGAGCACCGTCATTGCGGCTGTCACTGTCCACGATCTCGAGGATGAGCTCCTTTGCCTGGGCAGCAGACTCACGGGAGCCGATCAGGTTCACAGGTCGCAGACCGTTCACGCTCTTGTTCTCGGCGACAATGTTAATGTGGCAGCCACTGCGCTCTTGTAGGTCGCGAATCGTCTCACCGCCGCGTCCAATAATGAGACCGACGGTTCGGTCAGGTACCATGATTTGCATGCAGTCTTCACCATCTCGGGGAACCGGGGCTTCAGAGCCACCCCCGGGAGGACCGCCACGGCCGGCAGCTTGGTTCATGCCAGCACGAGCGAGGGCCCCCATGCCGCTATCCTCAACGATTCTGTTGATCTGTGCAGCAGCATCGGCACGCGCAGCACGAGGTCCGGTGATCTTGCACTGACGGAAAGGTGCCGACTTGTCAGTGGGCGGAACAAACTGTACACGGCAGCCCGTAGAGGACTCAACACGACGAAGGTTCTCGCCCTGTCTACCGATGATAAGGCCGACAAGGCTGGACTCAATTTCAATGGTATCAGTGTCATCGTCACCACCGCCACCACCACCGCTACGACCGCCGCGGGGAGAGAAACGTCCACGAGCACCGGGTGATCGAGAGCGATCGCGGCCATAATCACGAGAGTGGCCACCACGGTCGTCACGGCGCTCATCTCTGTAGGGGTTGTAGTTGTCATTGTACGCATCACGGCGTGCATTGGGCGAGCGGGAACGAGACCGGAATTGTCTCGAATCTGGGTGCGAATTGTGGCTGGCATAGCCCCCAGGAGGAGCCTGGTATGGTGTGATGCCCTTGTCAGCAGCATAGGCTTTGGCCTGAGCAATAGCATCGGCAATGTTGACAGAACCAGAGTTGACAGGCTTGATGGCACTCAGATCAAAGGTTCCAGAAGAGGACGGTTGAGGCAGACCATAAGCACCAGCATAGGACGGAGGGGCAGAGCCAGGGGGTGGCGCTCCTGGAGGATAGGCACCAGGCGCAGGACTGTAGGCAGGTGCCGGGTGAGGCGGCTGAGCTTGATTCGGAGTTGATGTGGCCGGAGGTCGTTGAGCAGCTAATGGTTGCAAGCAAACAGTCAGATTTCAGATCACGATACAGGAGGAGCAGTATGCGTGACTACTGCAGACATGATCAGCGGGGAACGAGTCAGGACCTACCAAGGGCTGCGAGAATGGACTCGATGCTTCTGGGAGGTTCGGCCATCTTTGCGATTCAACTTTCAATGTGTGCGCTGATGACACTTGGAGGTTGTTGGCGAATGTAGAAGTTGGTTGCAGACGTGACACGAGAGGGCCTCTTTCAGCAATCTTTCAACACTCGTGAACAGTAGGTCTCGGACAAATACGAGCAAGCAGTCGGCGGGCCGGTTGTGACGTGTCTCTGATCAAGGCAGTTGTAGTTTCATGCAGCGAAATCGTCCAGGAGCAGACAGTCAAAGCATGCGAGTATCAAGGGCGTGACGGCGTATGCGCTAGTCGCGACAAAGACGCGCAAAAGTAGAGGCGAGCACGTAGTAAATTGTCGAAAGGCAACGAGTCAAGCCTGACACAAGAGATAGTGGCGGCTCCCAAGTTCACTGATCAATCAGGCAGCGTTATGCTCGTGACAATGCCAGGCGAAATACTGAGGCAACCACTGGTCGTGTGGCGAACTGCGACTGCGAAGTACGACTGCGGAGCGCGCAAGAAGTTGTGTGTCGCGACAAACAGTCAGAGACTACTGAGGACGCGCGTGATCGATACGAGGATGATGTGTCGTGATGAATGAGGGCGCTTCAGCTGGCGTGTGATGAAAGGGAGCGACAAAGGCTGGCGATCCGCGAATGTGCCTATGGTGCGAGAGGGTGCAATAAGGAGAAAGGTAGACCAGAAATGCAGGAGGCCGGATTGCGGCTTTGTTCGGCGCCTTCAGCAAAACTCTGTTCCGTCACAGCCCCCGGAAGCTGGCCAATAAAAGGGGCAAGAGCAGCACTATCAGACCAGGCAGACACAGCACCGCACCAGCTGTTAGCATGTGTGCACCCCAATCACCGGCTGCAAATCTGGTAACTCCACTCTTTGACCCACTTAATAGACGACCTGACATCCGACAAGGATAACGGCTGCAGCAGCGCAGTTCCACGCAAGATGCCACTCATCAATGCGATGACAATCAATATCGTGTCCTGTTTGTGAGCATGCACACTGAAGGCCAGGTTATTTGAATTCTTGTGTTGAGCACTCTATCTCCTTCGTGATAGTCTTCGTGCTGCTGACTAGCCCTCACTTAGCCGCTCGATGATGTCTATGGAAATGGTCATCATCCTGGGAACATATCAATGGTAGAAGAGTCGGGAAAGCATCGAGATTTCTGCCGAGACTCGGTTACCTGCTGCGCATAGCTGTCTGCTAAGCTCACCCCAGCTTACACTGGCACGAATGACGACCGAATGGTACCGGCGCTCCGGGTATTGCCTATGTTTTCTAGCACCCTCATGAACAAATGCCCATGATTTGAGAGTCAGACAGATATGAAGTGTGATCATTTTTGACTTTGGCAAGGCGATCCGGCTGTTTAGTCCTCAAGCTTCAGCGCTTCCTAGTTTCTATATCTGGAAACTGGGATGAAACTTGATTTCGGTGGTGGAAATGAGCACAATGTTGTTGCATTTTCTGTGCTTCAAAGTAATGATACCCTGCTAGCTACAGCATCTTTCCTGCACCCTGAGAGAGTAATTGTCGTCTATACAAACAACGGACCTCGTATCAAAGTTGCAAGGCCATTGGAAGAATAATCTTTCGCAAGATGGATTGCCTGTGCCCAGACCAGGCTGTTCGTCAAGGCATTCACTCACAAGGCCATTGCTTGGGTCCATAACAACCGACAACAGTGTAAAACACTCACAGCACTATTTTGCCCTACTACTGCCTGATAGATTAGGCCATGCCGACATCTGCAACTTTTGTCAACCACTTCCCCTCTCTCCACACGACTACCGTCATCCCGCTTCTTTCCTCCACCGCATCCTCACACCTACAGTCGACCACCACGCAGCCTATAACTATCTGCTGTAGCCAACCATTTCCAGTCCTTTAATACTTATGAAGAGTTACAGAAAGGATATCTACACAAGAGAATAACCAGATTACTCCACCACCCAGATCTCTCGTGTCACAAACCAGAACCCGCGACCATGAAGTATGCACAGAGCGGCGCAGAGGTTGAGGAACGAAAAGACGTCCATGCGCAGGCCGACGACTCCCAGAGTGAGACGGACGAGAAGCTTCCTACGAACTTACCTCCGCTGGATTCGGACGAGACCGCTGCCGTTCTCTCGCATGACAACGCCCTCCAGGAGATGTCAGCCGTGGCAGCCCACTTCCAAATGAAGTGTCACGAGCTGGCATACTTCGTATCCCAAGCGGAAAGGATCAAGGCCGAGAACGACGCACTGAAGTTAGCCAACGGCCTACTGGAAGTGAGAATCAAGAAGGATACTGGTAGCTTTGCTGAGATGAGCAAAAGTATCGCGCTGAAGGACAAGGAACTCGCCGAGCTCAAACAGAAGCTGTCGGCTCTTGAGCAGCTCGAAAAGGCCAACAAGGAGCTCATCGACGCAGCAACACAGTCCAAGGCCAAAGCAAAGGACGCTAACGCCAACATCGCCGGCTTCAGCAAGAAGCTCAAGACCATGACGGCTGAGCGTGACGGAGCTCTGGAGGCGAAGAAAGCACTGGAGCACTTCCACAACAACAACTCGGTTCCCCGCAGTCATTTTAATGACAAGCAGGACGAGATCGCCGACCTGATGATCAAGTTCAAGACACAGCGCTCCGAGAACGACCAGCTCAAGCAGCAACTTAGGGAGGCCAGCGAACACATCAAGCATCTTGAGCATGAAGGAAAGCAAGATGTTCTGCACTTAGAGTACTACAGGGGAAAGGCCCAAAGCCTCAGATGCGACATCCATGCCTTGCATACGAGACTGAACTACCTATTACATGAGAATGATAGGACGGAGGCGGCGATGAAAGCGACCGAGCTGCGGGAAATGCAAACGCTCGACCGGATGGACGCGTACATTGCCATGATTGAGGCTGAGAGAGCCGACGCCGCTCGGCAGCAAGTCAAGGGGGGTCAGGGCTAGAAGCCATCCGACCACACCACCGATAATGCTGACTTGCAGTGATGGTTCAAGGTGCCTGACTGTCATGACGTCTGAGAGAGTTGTCAGATGCTAGAGATAGTCTTGAGGGTCTCGATACCCAACAGAGGTACCAGGTGTCCAGAAGGGTGACACTCTGCAGCTTTGGGCGTAAAACAAGAGGCGTGGAGGGCTAAGAGGTCCCATACGCCTAAGAGACATACCAGACGTTTAGAGGGGCCAGAGATTTTCTAGTATTCCCTCGTTTCCTGCTGTAGGATACCAAGGCACTTTTTGTAGATTAACCACCACACAAATAAAAATCACTACAAGATATGTTGGCCCAGCCACCGATCCAGTTCATCCCTCCAGACCACCTTCTCCCCCATAATCCCTAAATGCACTCCATGCGGCCCATCAGGCAGAATAAACAACTCGTACGGCCTCACCGCGTCCGCCATCGCGGAAGCAAAAATAAGCGAGCTCTGCGACTTGACCACAGGATCATTGGCTGTGTGGAACAAGAACACGGGCGGCGTGGCCTCACTAATGAGATGCTGCGGGGAGACGGACCTCGCGAGTTCTGGCGCTGGGTCTGGTCCGAGGAGCCTCCCTCGCGATGGGCCATGCGCGGCAGATCCTTCCATAGTGGTCACGCCGTATGCGAGGATGCCGAAGTCCACCCTTCGCTCCGCCGTCAAGTTCGCGCTCGCGGGCCCCGTGAGATCAAAGTTGTTGGTGCTGATCAGCGAGGCCAGGTGAGCGCCAGCAGAAAAGCCGATCACGCCTAACTTGCCGGTCACTGGTGTGCCTTGCTGATTTCTGATTTGTGAAACCGCACCGAGGGCCTCGACGATGGGTGTTGGGTACAGGGGCACAGGCGCGTTACTTGCGGTAGTGTACTCAAGGACCCAGGCGTGCCAGCCGCGGTCGTTGAAAAAATGGACCGCTTCTGAGCCTTCGGGTTTCAGGACTACACTGGCGTAGCCTCCGCCCGGGATGATGAGAATCCCGTGCCCATTGGGGGTCGGAGCAGGGTAGAAGACCAGATTTGGTGTTTGCGTCTGGGCATTGGCGAAGTAGATTCGAGTCATTGTAAGAAGGAGGAATGTGACGAGGCGACTTGCGTTGTTGATCGTGGGGGCGTTGTTGGTGCTGAGCCTCATCTTGTCGAGGAGCAGCAGTACGAAGAAGAGGCTACTTTAGGCTTAAGCGGGTGGTTATATTTTGCAGGTGACCAAGTCAGCCGTCTGCTGGGCAAATGGGTACGGAGCTCTGGGTGTTAACAAAACCGCCTTAATCCCTAAGTTTCGTAGGCAAGTGCGGAGTTGGGAGACGCCATCGTGAAAAGACTGATATCGCACAGCTCCTGTGGCTTTCCAATTGTCTCGTGGATCATCATGCCAAGGCATTAACACGACCTGATATTACAGATTTCTTGTGGGTCCCGTACTGAGGTCTGGACCAGCCCTCGTTGCGAGACGGACCGAGTGCGCTACCTGTGCAGGTGATTATGCGTGACTGCCGAAATAGTTTAGCTGAGATCAAGCAGCAGTCTGTATGTTGTCGGCTCAGAACACATGGTTACAGGTCGTCGCTTTGAGAAGACGGTGTAAGGAAATTGTGGCACACGACGACGACGACGCAACGTTGTGGATTGCTAAGGCTGCTGTACGATCACAACAGATGCCACAGGATAATCGTTGCTAGGTGGCTACAAAGCAAAGTCGGATGCGCATTGTCGAGATTGTGCCCTAATTCTGCCTGACCTACACTCTTCGACAAGAGGTTGTTGATGATGAGAAGCTTTCGGCAGCTGGCTCATGGAGCAAGGATGATGGCGTACCAAGTAGAGCCTTCGGGGCCCGTGTGGTGAACGAGTCAGGCGAGATGTGCGTGACGACTGTCACTTATCGGGAGACGTACAAGCAGACATCAGCAGGACTCCTGGACGAAAGTCGGATGTCTCAGAAATAAACATAGCAGAGCCCCGCGTCACGGAAAGCACAGTTGAAAGCTGGGGAATGCGGGGCGAGAGTCTCGCAGGGTCTACCTTACCCTTAAGGTTGTTCCTTGGACTAGATGCGTACCTGAAGTACTTGAAAGCAAGGAGCGTAGGTTCCGACATCGCTGGTGTCGGCCGGGGCAGTGCCGGGCTCGTGGGCCCCGGGCCCCGGGACGTCAGCGGCCGCACCTGCTGAAGACGCCCTCCCGCGGCTTCCCCATCTGCAGGTCCCTCCTGTCGACAAACCTTGCTCGTTGGCTGCCGTTCCGCCCATAACCGCAGCCCGCAGCAGCGTCACGGTAACCTCGTCGCGACACCATCCCCCTCGCCGGCACCAGCATTCTGGCTGCCCCTTGTGTCGCCGCCTTTCCCGCGCAACGCCGTTTTCGTCGCTTGAATCCCGAGCTGCCTGTGCAGCGACTTGTTCCGAATCCATTGTCTTCATTCACGACCACGCCAACCTGTCACATTGCCAGCCTCGCCGTCGTTGCTCCAGCGCAAAGATCGAGTCTGGTCGCGTGAGCACTCGATACTCGGCGTCAATCGCCAATTGCCTCAGTGGCTCAGCTTCGTGTTGGCCTCGAGGCATTGTCATGCTGCACCAGACGGCCAGCGCATCTCCAACCAGGGCCCAATTGCCTGCACGGTTCCGCCCGCAGCCTTCACGCCGACCAGATCGACATTGCTGTGCGCTGCCGGGGCCCGGGAGTGTATGATCCTCGCTGCCGGTGTGCCCTAGAGCTGACCGTATACGCAGTCCTTGAAAAAGGGGACTACTGCCATGATGGACAACAAGACCAAGGACAAGATGGCGAACACCGACACAAAGGCACCCTCAGCCAAGGAAAGCACGCCGAGTAATGGCGCAACTGCAGCTGCGCGGGATTCCGCTGCGCACAAGAGCCCCAGGAAAAGGCGCAAGGTGAACCATGGTAGGTGACGACGACATTGCAGACAGACTCGGTTGCGACAGTATACTGTCAAAAGAAAATAGTATGACGAGCAGCGGCTGGCTTGTACCCTTAGCCGCCGTGCTCACGTGAAAACACCCTTAATCACATATGCCTTGTTCAAGTTTTCATGTTCTGCACTCACCTTTTCTCGGGCTGACACGCTATACTTTTATCCAGCTTGTGTTTACTGTCGCCGCTCGGTAAGCACACGGTCTTCCCGACCCCCTTCCCAAGGATCTATTGGTTTCACAGCTCCGCGTATATGCATAGCTGCCCAGCTTCGACCCTGTTGTTCCTTCTTTTCTTCGTGAAACCACGGTCCTCATTACAGCGAGGTGCTTGCATAGGTTCAAGTCCGATTATCCTGATTACTGACAATATGTGCATGATGGCCTGCAGCATATGACGTGCGACCTAGTATGTAAAATTTGTTTTCCTTGGAAGTTCCTGCATCTTCAGCACTCACGTTTCTTTTTCCCGACGTTGTATGAGCACTTTGACCAACTGTTGCTGAACAGGAGAGACCTTGCACGAGATGTATCAAGCGCAATATCGGCCATCTATGTCACGATGAGCCACGTGACCCTGATACGAAGAAGCCGAAGCCTGTCCGCTCTTCCTCGTCAGCCGGACACGAAGACTCAGACAAACAGTCAGAAATGGCTCCGAGTACAGTGGACCAGGCCTCTCGCTCTATGGCACCACCAGCATTCGAGCAGAATGGAGCTGCTGCCCAGAAGGAGACCTTCGCAGATGGCACGACCGCGCAGTCTGCGAATCCACTCGCCCTTGTCACACAATCGCCCGTTTCCGCGTTACCGGCCACCACATCACACAGAAACATCGACCAATGTACGTTCCTAACCCATGTCCTGTTCACGCGTCAGGATCGTACACGCGCCTGTTGCTGACTCTCCTGCAATAACTCTAGTCGCTGGATTCTCTGATAGCTGGCTTAGTGGGCGCGGCCAATTCCACGACATGCACAACTACAATACACAATACCTCCTTACTCCAGAGGTGCATAACGAATTCAATTTGCTAAACGATTTTCTCAACACCAGTCTGCTGGACGACAATGCCATGCTTGACGAACAGGGCGGTCTTTACCGCTCGAATCAGTCAGCTCAGGCAGACCTAGCCGGTTTCCTGACTGCTGGGGTCGGAAATGGTCTTTTGCCGCCGAGCGCAATGCAGTCTCGTGCCATGGGACCGCCAAACGCCGAACATGGTGCATCCATATCCAGGCCTAACAGCACGTTGCCCCCGGACAAGACCAGAGAGTTCTACCTCCAAGCGGCCGATCCTTCCGGCAATGCTACCCCAGAGGAGCGGATGCAGAGAGTGCTGAAGGCAAAATATGACGCCGGCATGCTAAAGCCTTTCAACTACATCAAAGGTTACGCTCGGCTGGGCAAGTACATGGACGGCCATATCGCCCCGATATCGAAACAAAAGATATTGCGACAGCTGGACCGCTTTCGGCCAAAGTTTCGTGAGAAAGCACAAGGACTTACGGACATGGAGCTAATTTACGTGGAGATGTGGTTCGAGAAGACGTTGATGGAGTATGACCGAGTGTTTGCTGCAATGGCCGTGCCTGCGTGTTGCTGGCGGAGGACGGGGGAGATTGTCAGAGGCAATAGAGAGATGGCAGAGCTGATACACGTCCCTACTGAGAGCCTACGCGACGTAAGTATACTCCGCATGCTTCTGCCATGGCATCTCTCGTGCCACTGGAGCTTTTTAGCTAATACGAGTCACAGGCGAAACTATCGCTGCATGAGATCTTGACGGAAGATTCCTTGGTGAGATATTGGGAAGAGTTTGGGACCATCGCCTTCGACCCGGCGCATGACACCCTACTCACAGCGTGCGCGCTGAAGAGCCCTGACGATGACTCGAAAGATCCGATCGTGAATTGCTGTTTCTCCTTCATGATTCGCAGAGATGAGCACAAGATGTGAGTCAACCCTGCCGTGAGCCAATGGCATCACAAATTTCTGACTTCAATTCGTCACAGACCCAGTTTGATCGTCGGTAACTTCCTGCCACATGACCCGGCGCACTAGAGTTTATACTGGGCAAAGTCCTTCAATAGTGTGATGTACGCAATGGATGATACAGACAGCCCACTGCTACCCCGGATATGGACTGGACAAGTGCAATATTCATTATATATTTCTTGCAAAGTGCGTAGAGAGGATTAATATATACTTGTCGTTGTTGCTGCCGCGCGTGTGTTCCTTCTCATGTGTTGAACATTTGAAGTTGTGATGTTCGCATGGTTCAAAGTTCGCCTCGCCGGCATGTCCACAAGGAAGGAGCGACCATACCATTCACACTGCTGCCTCAGAGCAACATCACGGGGCAGGTGCCCACAGAACATCAACTCACCAGTTTCAATCGCTTTGACAAGTGAGCAAACACGAGATCGTCGCAACAGAAGCGCACTAACACAAATACACACCGAGCAGGGCGCAAGGCCACCGCGGCGCGAGGCCATGGCACCAGCACACGACCGCCGCCTGGCTCCAGCAGAGAGTCGCGTCAAGACCATTATATGTATCTGTCATTCAAACTCAGCAGCTTCTTGCGCCTCAAAGCGGCTAATGTCTTTCCTTACCAACATAGCATTTTGCCACGAACTGCACCAAGATCTGAAGCAAAAGACCGACGATGCTTCAAGGAAAGCTCTTGAGGTCAAGCTCGAGAGTCACATCCACAGCGTTGCATCATCCTCGCTACGGCACACTGGGTCTATGCAACACCAAGAACTCGACGTTGCTGGCACGGATCTATGGAACTTGTGTGTTCGTCTTCAACGACGGACCCAACAAATCGATAGCGACCGTGCTGGTAGTAGCGCCAGCACGGCCCAAACCGCGAGTTCCTCTTCGCGATTGTTCACGTTCGGCCGGCTGTATGCCTTTACGATCCTCGCTCTGGCGCAAAGCTGCGCGGAACACAGCAGCACCGCTGGCAACTTACTACGCTTACAGAGACTGGCGATAAAGACGGGGAGATCTTGTCTTGGTGTGTATACTTCGTTCACATTTTTCTGACGAACTGAAACCTGGTGCTGACACTGGCCTCACAGACGATGGAGAGGTCGCATTCGCCTCAGACGTACTTTCAAAAGCCGTCGAGTACAAAGAGGCACTGAGCAAGCTTAGCGTTTCACAGTCGGAAGACGAAAAACCGAATTTTCAAGCTCTCGAGGCGGAATGCTGGATTCTGCAGACGGCAATCGTGCGTTCGAAAAGTTCCTTGCCGTTCGGTACTTGCTAATAATGTGGCAGGCTTGGAAGGAACAACGCCTTGATCTTGTCGAGCACTACCACACGAAGCTCGAAGAGCTAATCCAACACATAACTACACCACACGTCGAAAGATATGTGGACACGATACTCAGTATAGGGCAAGATCTTTCAATACGCAACGAGTGGTGCACTGCTGCGAAGTGGTTGCAGAGAGCTCACCGGTGGATCAACACACCGGACCTCCCTCAGCTCTCGAAAGAAGCTTCAGAGCTCAGGTTCGCTGTAGCTAGAGCACTCATCCAAGCACATCTACGTACGGAGGCTCATGATCGGCTTGAGCAAGCAGAAAACTTGATTGCGTCTCTGGAAGCAGAGCTTGGCGACTCAATGATGATTTTGCTCCTGCGGCTCGAGATTCTTGTCGCCACACCTGGAGAAAGCTTCGATGTATCATCTTACGCAGGTGTGTTGCGGAGGATGATTGCGACAGTGGAGCTAACTGATACCACGTTTAAGGTTATTCTTCATCACATCCGCAAGCTGGAAGACAAGAGTCCTAGCACCGGCATGGGACTCCTTGACCAGTTCTTGCGAACCAAAGTTTTGCCATCTGCCTTCGACGAATGGATCGAGCGCGTCACAGTGCTCCGAACCTACCTTGCTGTTAGTCATCGAGAAACTGATGTTACATCGAAAGATCTGATCTCGCTTTTGGACGAGATGAAGATCGTTGCCGAAAAGGCGTTCTCAGCAACGGCGACGAACGCCATACACACGGTATGTCCTTGACAGATGATGTCATTAAGAAATTGATTGACATACTGCCTAGTTGTTGTGGAAGAAGGTCGATGCCAACTATTCTTCTGGCGATTATGTTCTTGCTGCAACGTGGTGCCGTATCGCCCTCCACCCCATGCTTGAGCAATGCGGACCACTGAATGCCGCCAAAATAGCCAGGTATTTACTACAGGCAATTTGCCTCAGCTTCAATGCCTGACGACTTTCGTAGGAAATTACTTATGTGTGCCATGGAAAGCAATGATCTAGAGGCAGCGTTACGAGCCTTCCGGACTATGAGCAACTCAACGCGCAGTGAGCCCTCTACACTGTTCCTGGGTTTCAAAGTTGCGATAAGAAGTGGCGATACCTCGCTTGCGCAAGAATGCCTCGAGTCCATTGCGAAACAAGCCACGAGCAACCTGCAATACCTCTACGCCTGCTGCCTGGAGGCACAAACAGCAAATGAGAAGTCATGCGTTCTGAGTGCGCTGCAACACATTGCACGCAGGTATGATCAGTGCCCGCCTGGCTCTGTGCACGCCCCGACACTGCTACGCAGCATACTTCGACTTCAACTGTTCTTCTTGGAGGACCGCGACGAGAGTGAGGTAGAATTCGAGACGTTGAAGAGCGATATATGCGACACATTCGAGGCTGGTGGGCACTATATACTTCCTGGTCGTAACATTTTGACTCACCGTACTTATAGCTGTTCATCTTCTCAAGACTGACCCCCGAGATCTGCAAGGAGGCAGATTATTCACAGTCGCTGAGCTGGACTGGCTCTGCAAGAACGCCTACAATATTGCTCTGAAACATACGGCAACATGGCAAGTCAGACTTGTCACGCGCCTCTTCCAGGTGTGCATCTCCATCATGGAGCACTATCCTTCGGACATACCGGCGCCCCTGGCGAGCGATATCCTACTTCGAAGCCTGTTCTGTCATTTCATGGTTGCAACGGCACTTCTTGCGACCGCTCGCACCGAGGACAATGTTGAGGCACAGCTGCAGCACTATCACACCATGCGCAAACAGGTCAAAATGTTTGACCAGATCCTTGTTGAGCAAAAAGAGGAGCTGGACGATGTCATTGTTGACGATCTTGAGCTCAAGCTCTCAACTCTCCTGGTCTTTGACTTCGAAGGTGCCCTCTACCTCAAGTCCTAGGACGACTTGAGCAACATCGTCCTGCGAGCAAAATCTTCGAAAGACGTGGTAGCATTTCAGGCAATGGCCGACTGTCTCCTTCGAGCACCTGATGTTCCCAGCCAGAGTAAGTGCAATGCGCGATTTCACAAACCGAAATGCTAATAATTTTCCTTGTAGCACTTTATGCCACCCTACGGAAGATCATTAATCAGATCTGGGATATCGAGAAGTTCGGAGCTGGCGGTCTGGCCAAGTATATGAGATGCCTCCTCCAAGCGATGCTGCCTTGCAACGTCGATTATCCGTTGCGCATCATTGAGGAGGTTGAGAGATTCGTGAAAGATGTTGCAGAGGTGAGTCTCTTCTCTGTTCCGAACTAGTGCCGGATGAGGCTGATTATATTTTATAGTCCAATGAGGATATGCCGGCGACTGAAATCGAATGGTTCATTGCAACGGCGTTTAATCATGGGGTAGATCTATATGGCAGCAACGAGGACGAACTGAGCAGGAAATGGCTCCAGCATGCCATAACTTTGGCGCACTACTACCAGGATGGAGGTGACATGGAGAAAGACTTGCAGGAGCGATGCACACGACTTCAGTGGGACGGCTCGGATCCAGGGCTCTAGCTGGAAGTTTGGGAATAGCGAAGGCTATATCTGGACAGAGTGTCAAGAAGCTGCTCAGATACAGATCCACTGATGATTTGACTACAGTCGCTTTCTATGTTCCTTATTATGATCTTGATCCTTGAAACCTGTTCTAGCCAGACAGCATACTCCGCACTATCTAATTCACAGGCGTGGGCTTGACTCTACCCCGTCCTGATAAACGATTCGGCGTGGGATTCTCGGCATAACACTCCCCGTCCTTCGAGCCGAGTACATGTTCATCCACCACCTAACACCAGGCTTGTTCTCCTCCCCTCGGCACGCCGTATATGTAGCCATGTGCTACTCCTCAGACAAAATCTGGACCTACAAGTAGCGCCCTTCGTCTTGGCAATGCTGGTGGCCGTATCGGTGATCACGTCCGCTTGCTCGGACAGTTTAAGTGCTGTGGAAGGACGAATGGAGGGGTAGAACATCGTGCCGGTGAACTCACTCTGAGTGGCGGACGAAGGACGGCGCGGGAGACGAAGACCCAAGACGACAATACCACCCCGCCGCCGACACCGAGATCCTTGATGGAAGTCCAGCTTTGATTTTGCCGTCGCCAATAGGTTTCACCTCGAGCCACTTCACCCTCCTCCTCCTCCTCCTCCTTCTTCTTCTTCTCCGTGGCGCCAGCATCTAGGTAAGCCTCCTGACGTCAAAGTTAACACCGAGTACAAAGGCCAGCTCTCCTTAGACAACCCCCTCCCCCTTCTCTCTCTTGCCGGACGGGAGCGTTCTTATCAAAGTCGTCTAGTGGGATATGCGGCGCGGAGACGAGGAAGAATATGTCCACGCGTTGTAGCGTGGTCTGAAGAGAGGCCACAGGGGGGGTCAAGCGGTGCAGACAGCTCTGGAGGATGAAAGGTAGGTGGTGGTACTGTTTTCTCCTGTTGTATAGCGAGAAACTCCTGTCTGCATTGTGCATAGGTTCACATCAGGTAATGTTTTATCAATGTCGATAGCTATGCTGTAAAACACTGGCTGGGCAAGACGACGTCGGAGAAGCGCGTACATGCTGCTTGCTAAGCTGGGCTCCGCAAGAT
Organism: Microdochium paspali; assembly: GCA_031142775.1. Classification (NCBI taxonomy): domain Eukaryota; kingdom Fungi; phylum Ascomycota; class Sordariomycetes; order Xylariales; family Microdochiaceae; genus Microdochium; species Microdochium paspali. The sequence continues at coordinate 1,445,282 of JAVBIV010000008.1, forward strand.
ATCGTCGTGCGGAGAAAATTGGAGACAGATGGTGTGAGGGGGAGAACAACTCCAACTGTATGTCGCATTAATAACGACGTGGTGGTGCCAAGATATTTCAGAAGGAACAATGGGAGGAGCACTGGATTGGTCGAGCTATCCGGGACCCTGGGGGGTTTCAGCTGATGCTCTCGGACTGTAGTCAGAGGCGATCAAGCAGACACTACGACATCACTTTGGTACCCATAGCACTTTTTCATTGTTTCTTTTTTGTCCTTGATCACTCGTTATTATTATCGTCGTTGAAACGCCATCATGCATTGGGTATTTGTGCATGTCGTCGTAGGACCCTTAGAGGTCTGATCTTAGCTGCGCCGCAATCCACATGGGCCAGAGTCTATCATTATCCTACGCCCCGTTGTTGCCCGTTTTCGTCAAGGAAGCTCTTCAACCCGCTCGTCGTGGCCAATGCCGTCATTCCGTGTGTCGTTGCCAAGTAGGGATTATATGGTCGAATGTATTACAAGTGTTGTATAGGTCGTATCATGTAACAGGGTAAAGTCTTGCAACTGTCTCTCATAGAGGCTAGCAGCAGGAGGGAAATTATGAAGTTCACTGCTGCGCTTGGAGCTTGTCCAGCTAGGTGCTAAACGTGAAGCCTAGCTCTTCGTCAAGTAGCACCCTTACTTGGTCTTAATAGCCATGGGCAGCTCAGTGCCGAAGACGGTGTCCCAAAAGCGGCTAGTGACACCGAAACCGAGCTCGTAGTCGAGGAAGTGGTGAGCAAGGTGGTACTTCTTGAGGCCCTTGTACCAAAGTGGAAGGTTCTGGTGGTGCAGGAAGTAGTGAGTCAGATCGTAACAGATGTAGCCAAAGACGCCGCCACAGTAGACGGCCACAGCAACATTCCAGTCCCAGAAGAAGAGCGTGTGTGCGAGCTTCCAGAAAGGAGTGGCGAGCGCAACGAAGAGCGTGGGTGGCATGACAAGACGGTACCTATCCATAGGCAGGTAGTGGTGGATGCCATGGAGGAGGAAGTGTAGAGTCAGAGCAGCACGGTTGTCAGGAAGGTAGCTGTTCGTCGGAAATAGTCAGTTTCTGCTTCCTGAGCAAGGTACAGAAATGATTGCCAGGTGTACTTACTCGTCAAGATGGAACAAGAACCTGTGCATCACGTATTCGATCAATGACCACAGTCCGAAGCCTCCAACCCACCACGCTGCTGTTGTGAGGGCGCTGCCGGAACCCTGGTATGAGAGATGCGTTCCGTAGGCCACGCACGGAACCCAGATCATAGGCACAAGCCACCAAGGCGTCAGACTGAGAGGCTCGAGGAAGTTGCCGAAAAGAGGAGCAGAGGCGCCACCCTTGTAGTGCCGTGGCCGGTGGACCTGGTCGAGGTAGAACTCCTTGGTGAAGCCACCAAACCATACCTGCATGAGAAGGGGTTTGTTGAGGTCGAGGAACTTGTGCGTCTTGTAGTCTGACGTGGCGTCGGTGTCCTTGCTCAGGTCCTCCTCGCAGGACATTCCGGTCCTGGGGTGGACGTATTGGTTGACCTTCTCATTGATCTGGGAGTCGACAATCTCGGTCTGAACCTTGCCGTCGGGCTTGAGCTTCTCCTGGACGACGAAGCCAACGTGGAACTCCTCAATCATCTCGTAAGCCGAGTCGGAATGCCTATGGGAGATCTCATCCTTGAGGATCTCGGTGATGTCCTTGCCAGCGTACTCGAGGATCAGCTCGGCACCGCCGGGGTGGGAGTCGAGGAACTCTGTGATATCATAGACATTGGCGCCGATGGTTACATAGCACGACTTTTCGCTGCTATGCTTCTGCACCTCGGCCTGGGTGAGGGTTGGGAGCGTGCGGCCAGGCATCGCAGGGGCGGTCTGGGGTTTGCTGCTGTGGGTGGCGATTCTGGTGGTACGGGTTGTTGCGCAGCGGGAGGACCGGAGGGAGCGGAGGTAGGGCAGGCTGTCGATACTATGTGAGGTTTGCGAAGGCGCCGAGGAACGGCAGAGGCGTCAAGGAGCGTAAGTCTGGATGGAAAGCCTCAGTGTAAAGGCGGCGTGAGGCGGATGGCAGGAGGCAGGAGACAGGAGGTGCAAATGGCGGGATGGGAGATTTTAATTGTTGACTAGAGGGTAGCCCGCCGCCAGGCAGGGGTTTCCGTCCGCGATGTGCAGTGAGTGCATGTGCAGGGAGGGCACTGAAGCAGGGTCGTGGCTCTTTCCCAGCCATTAAACATCCTTGGCAGGTTCTGTACTTCCAACTGTGCAGGACATGCCGCCAAACGCAATGTACCTGCTGGCCCGCACACCACATAGTAGCACCACTTGCACCACGAGACGTCGCGCGGTCAGGCCAGCATTTTCTCTCTCGGCTTCCGACCAGCTGCAAGTGGCGCTATCATCATACGCCGCCCGATCTGATGATGGGAACAAGCACCACAAGCACGTCTGCGCACTGGCCCGCCGCCTCCGCAACACAATATCTGACATGGAAACCATGTTTTCGTTCTGTCTGCATTCGATCTCGTCGCTGTGGGCCACGCCTTGTCCTCTTGTCTTCCTCTGTTTCTGCCCCTTTTCTTGCCCGGCTCTCACCCCCCCGGGCTGGACCGCGCTAGCAGGGAGTCTGCGGTTGCGATCCGCGGACAACGACGCACCGGTCCAGCCAAGGTGGCAAGATGACTACAGGTTCAAAGTAACACTACTTTCCCAGTGCTGTGGCATCGAACTTTCTAGGTAATAGCTCAGAGTCGGATGTTGATTGCATCTGCAAGGGCCACACAAATTGTAGGCACATTATCATTATAGCGCAAAAAGATGCTGTTGCCTACAGTCTATACCAACATCGAACGCCTTCGCCAATGCAATTTGAGCAAGTCGGGGATGCAGCTCTTAGAGCGCAGGTCTACCGCAGGGTCATCAGTCGACAGGCCCCGATATGGTCCTGATGATGCCAATGAGAAAGCTGAAGGCAATGCCCATGCCAACCATGAATCGCCATCGCTGACTGGCGAGTCCCTCTTCTCTCGCCAACCAGCCAGCCGAGCCCAATGGCCACAAGAAGCCCGTCGCAACCCCGCGGATCATGACATCCGTGAGTCCTGCGAGTCCAGTATCATCCGTGTCTGTACCGCCACCAGCATTGGCACCTCCACCACCATCGTCGCCCCAGCCAGCAGCTCTCCCGGGAGCACCTTCAGCTTCTGCGTTGCCGCCCCCACTGCCTGCATGATTGTCATCAATCCATGCATCCTCCATACGTCTGAAAGAGTCGGGCGAGGGCATTGTGTCTGGTGTAAAACGGCTGGAGTGCAGACTGCGGAATTGAAGGCGCAGCTGGTTGACCTCAGCAGGAGTGAACCCTGCATTGAGAAGTCTGTCGAATCCTCGTGGCGCCGTAGTGGTTGACGGTACCGGAGCCCCATCCTGGCCCAGTGGAGTTGCTGCTCGGGAGGGGGTCGCAGAGTATTGGTACGAAGGTGACAACGGTAAGCCTGGTGATGGTGGAGGTGGCGCGGCGGCAGCCTCTGCTTCTGCTTCGAGCTCGGCCGTAGTCAAGCTGGCACCAATGCTGCAGTTGACGTAGATGCGCTGCGCCAGAGGACGTCCCGGGACGGATTTGCCCTTGCCACTTGCTGCTTCGCTGGCGCTATCGTGGCCATCACTGTCTCCTCGTGTCCTGCTTTTGTCTCGGTTCCCACTAAGCCTGCTGGCAAGGTCGCCGAATCCGCCGCCGCCGGTCGAGTCCGCGCGTGGCGGCGGTGGTAGTGGTGCCTTGAGGACCGTGCTGAGGGCCGCAGCATCGGGTAGGATCTTGCCAGCGTGGATAAAACGCAGACGACGTTCCGAGTCAGGCGGGTCGAGCCGACCCCTGATTGTATGCTTGAGGGAGACGACGGTCGTTGAAGCAGGATGGAGGATATCGAGCTCGAGATCGGGAAGGGATGCGGCGAAGCGGATGGTGAGATGCAGCGGCTGTTCCCGCAGCACGGGGCTGGCGGGTGGCTGCTTGGCCGAGGGCGGCTTAAGGGTGGCCATAGCCAGGCCTTAGCGATGCGGGAGCTGGGCGGGGGCTCCACGAATTGCTCGACGATTCGGCATTATTCATAGAGCGTGGAAGTCACTCCCCGATGAAGTGGAGGACGCCGTCGATAATTCGAGCTTGTAAGGCTGGGGGAGGTGGCCGGCGATAAGGCTAGCTGGCGATGGTGTGTGGAGGAGAGATAGGGACGGGCAGCTAGTTGTACTGTATGCTGCTGCTTCCCCAACCCGCCCGAGTCAAGTGCTACCACGGAACAATGCGGGGCATGCATGACAGGACCCCCTGGCACCATACTGTACCTTGCGCATGTGGCAGATAACCAATGACTACCGCAATCGCCGACCCGAATGACGACTTCGCCGGACCGGAGCTCGACCGGCGCCCCCCCCCCCTCCCCTCCGTTCTTCCGCTCCGATGGCATCCGAGTCTTCAAGATTGCCATTGCACACTGCCGATTCCTTCTACACGTGCATCCGCATCCGCCTATCTCACTGCCGACGGGGGCTTTAGACATCCATCTCGACCAAGCTTGCATCCTCGTTGGGGCATCCCCACGCAACACAACCCCTCCAACCGCTTCGACGACTGATCAGACCGCGGTACTTTTCTTGATGAACGCCGTCTGCAGACGAGTGTTTGTGTCCTCTTCCCGCTCGTCACGAGTCATCCACAGTCTCACTTCCCGAGTGGCGCCCTTTTCAACCATGTCTACTGGTCTCCCTGACAAGCTCAAGCCGGCGGCTCGTGTAGCCGGCCAAAGGCAAGATGTCTGGTATGCTTTCCACTGATTAGCTCCACGGTCACTGTCCTTCTACATTGAATTTGCAGCGTCTGATGACTGTTGACTGACAACGTCCCAGGTCCATCATCAACGAGGCGGCAGCGTCCTCTCCCAACCAGCCTATCATTAACCTCGGCCAAGGATTCTTCGGCTACAACCCGCCTCAATTCATCCTGCAGGCTGCCAAGGATGCTCTCGACCGCGTAGAGTGCAACCAGTACAGCCCGACCAAGGGCCGTCCGCGGCTTAAGAAGGCCATTGCCGATGCCTACTCGCCGTCCTGGGGTCGCAAGTTGGACCCGGAGACAGAGGTCACCATCACAACTGGTGCCAATGAGGGTATGACCACTTGAAAGGAAATACCTCAAACAGAGAAATCGCCATGGAGAACTATGCAACTGACATGGGAGTTGCTTTGTAGGTATGCTGAGTGCTTTCATGGCGTTCATCGAGCCCGGTGACGAAGTTATCTTGTTTGAGCCGTTCTTTGACCAGTAGGTGTAGTCCCGGGACTCATGTACGCACGCACTACCACTTACATAAATGATCGCCCCCTCCTCCAGGTACATCAGCAACATCCAGATCCCTGGTGGCAAGATCGTATACTGCTCTCTCAAACCCCCCAAGGATGGTGCCACAAGAACCAGCTCTTCAGCTGAGTGGACCATCGACTTTGACCAGGTGGAGAAGGCCATCACTCCCAAGACTAAGATGATTGTCATCAACTCACCTCGTGAGTATTCCCAGAAATGACGGGCGCAAGGATGCAAATCTTCACATCGCCGCAACATGAGCTAATCCTTCCGACTGAAAACCAGACAACCCCGTCGGCAAGGTCTTCTCCAAGGAGGAGCTTCAGCGCATCGGTGACCTCTGCGTCAAGAACGAGATCATCATTCTCTCCGACGAGGTCTACGACAGCTTGTACTACGTGCCCTTCACGCGCATGGCCACTTTGTCCCCCGAGATTGAGCGGCTCACTTTGACGGTCGGGTCCGCGGGCAAGAACTTTTACGCCACGGGTTGGCGAGTTGGTAGGTTTTTCCGATACGCAGCTGGGAACGCTGAACTGCACAAGAGCAACGACATGCTGACTTGAGAACGTCAAGGCTGGCTCATGGGTCCTCCTCACCTCATCCAGCACGTCTCCACCGCGCACACGCGTATCTGCTACTCCTCTGTCTCGCCACTACAGGAGGCTTGCGCCGTTGGTAGGTTCACTAGATTTCCGATTCAATTCCTTTCCTCAGACCAATGCCCAAGCTGACCACACCCTTCTTTCACCATCACAGGTTTCGAACAAGCTGAAGCACAAAATTTCTGGGCCACCTCCATAGCTGAGATGAAGCACAAGATTGCGCTCTTCGCGCAAGTCTTCGACGAGCTTGGCCTTCCCTACTCGGACCCCGAGGGTGGCTACTTCCTCATGGTGAACTTGGCCAAAGTCCAGATCCCCAAGGACTACCCCTTCCCGCCGCACGTCAGCTCTCGCCCGCGCGACTTCCAGCTCGCGTGGTTCCTGATTCAGGAATTGGGTGTCGCTGCGATCCCGCCGACGGAGTTTTACACCGACGAGAATGCGCATATCGCCGCGGACTACATGCGATTCGCGGTTTGCAAGCCTGATGATGTGCTTGAGGGTGCTAAGGAGCGCTTGAGAGGGTTGAAGAAGTATATCAAAGAATAAACTCGAAGGGAATGCGCTGTTAATTAGCTCTGAGATCACTGCTAGAGTCATGATAGAATGAAAAATACAGGGATAAGAGACAATTTTCGATGATTCAACTAGAGGAATTCAATGCAATAGACGTCGAAGAATTATCATAGCCTGTATGATCGGAAATCGCCCTCACATCAGGAAGTGTAGTATTCTTGGCCATCTCGAACTATAAAGCTTCTTGTGCTTTAACATATCTTTTGGCCATCAAGAAAAGTCTCCATCGCGCTCTTGCGATTCTTCCCTTACTTGCCTTGAAGCTCAGGAACGACGGGCTCCGCCGGCCTGATCGAGAAATACATACAAAGCTGCGTACGCGGGTATTTCTCATGCAGCTTTGGCCACTGTACAATAAACTGGTCCGCCAGGTCGAGCAGATACAACAGCTTACCTGTCAGACTTAGCGTGGACACCTTGGCGAAGCTCTCAATGTATATCGCGTGCAAGTGCGTCTGTGGGACCAGGCGGAGTATCCGAAGTATGTGGGAAACCAGAACTACAGCGAATGCTGTAGCGGGACCATTGCTCACAATCACTCCTGGGTAGCGTGAGAGGACGTCCTTATGGTTCTGTGAGGATGTGGATGTGGTATATTCCGGAACAGGCGGGGCTGCGTAGAGGGCGGAAATAATGCTGAGTATGCTCCTCGCAAAGGATGCTGGCGTGGACAACCAGCTTTGGTGAACACGTCGGGCGCGAGAAACGAGCTTGATGTCGTAGGACCCCGAATCGGCGCCGATGGCAGCAAATCGAGCGGCCATGCTAGCTTCGAAGGCATTGACTTTACGTATGCTCATGTGATCGTCATGGGATATGACGTATCTGCGTATCTGACGGGGCCAGGGCCCGGTGTGATTCTCGGAAGGAGAGGCCAACGGACGAATACTGCGCTCGATCATGGAGAGCATCTCTGCTGTGTGGCCGCCTGAGCCCATCACGAAGAGAGTGTAATGCTCGTTGGATACGGACTTTGCAGAAGTTATCTCCTTCGTATCTGGCCGCAAATGGGTAAGTTTGAAGTGACGTTGCTGAGAATTTGTGTAAGTTTACATATGTGGTTAAAATATTGGGGGCTTGTATTCGTACGTGTGCTTACCAAGAGACAGAATATAATGCCAAATATTGTGAGCAGATCCAAAATAATGATGATTACCAGTTTCCGGCCGAGGATGGAGGAGTCCAAGGCATGGCCAATGCCGGCCACTACAATTGCAGCGAAGGAAGAGTGGCGTGCCTTTGGGAAGATTTGTGTGCCAACAAGATAAAGGAAGACGAAGCGTACAACGATATGTGGAGTCGCGTATGCCATCGCTGCTATATCCGCCACGGAGTTGTAGGAAGAAGGCATATTGTGTTGGTACAGAGGTCGAGCAGCTATGCTGTCGCGTTGTCTTCAAGGATGGGCCTCTCTCACAAATACAAGTTTGTTGTTTACGTTGCCTGAGTATGTGTTCTTGCAACAGAGACGGATCAAGTATGCAAAAGAAGACGTATCAAAAGTGATTTTCGCCCAGCTCGCTCTTTCATGGTGTTAGTGTGTCTTGTCACTTTGTGGTCGCTGAGGAGAGGGGATCTCGACGTTCCAGGGCTGCCCAGGGAAATGGTGTCTAGTTCCTGGTGGTAGGCGCAGGGGTCCCACTGGAGCCACACCCGTCTTGGCGCCTTCCCCGTCAATTCCTTGCAGGCTCGTGGAAGGTGCGACCCATGACGGCAGCGGCCTAGCCCTGCCAATCTTTACTGTATGGATGCGACATCAATCGTCTCGTTTGTTTAGTGTCGACTCGCACACAGCTTCGCACAAACCGAAAGCGCTTTCGCACCACCAGCACCACCGTTTTTCGCCTTGCGTAGCAAATCGCGATGCCTTCGCTGAGGAGTCGGCGGAGGCTCGTTTGCCACTACTGCGGCCGCCGCTCCAACTTCTACTTCGAGGGGCAACCAAAGTTCAACTGCACCAGCTGTGAAGCCACCAACTGGCTCGACGAGGTACGTGAACGCAGCAACCACAGCAGCACCCAGGCTGCACAAGTTCTTGCTAACCTCGTCATGCTCCTGTTTTCGTAGGACGGAGAAATCACAGACCCGCTCGTCGATAGCAGAACTCCTGTTCAAGCTCGCAAGCCCGGCACCTCATCAGCATCCCGAAACTCGCCTCCGGTACCCTCGGACGACTCGCCATTCTGCGCAACATGTCTCCGAAACCAACATATTGTCACAAGTTCCTTGTCGCAATTCGAGTGGCCAGAGGATGAAAATGGCGCTGAATATCTCGCGCGCGACAGGAAATACCGCCTACTGGAGAAAGACCTGCGGACACGCTACCCCGAAGTTTGCGCTGAATGTGAGCCACGGGTTCTGAGGCGATTGGGAAAAGCCAGCTATACCGCGCAAACAGACCACCTGAGACGAATGATTACAAAGACCCGCTCGCAGCGTACTGAAGTCAAGAGCTGGAGTACCCTCGACATCCTGGATCTCGGAGGGAAATGGGCGTGGCATGCAAGCTATCTGCTGCAGTTTGCATGGCATGCGGCTACGGTTGTCAGCTTGTTGGCTGACAGCGTCGCCATGACAGAGATACAAACGGCCTGGGCCTTGTCTGGAGCGCGTATCTTGAGGCAGATCGGCAACTCGCCCCTCGGCTCGTTCCGCGTATTGACCTTGGCCATACAATTCGGTCTATGCTCCTTCCCATGGAACCCTCGGTTCAAGCAATCAATTCGAGGCTTCACGGCGCATATACTTGGATTTAAGCAATGGTACACGTTTCAATTGCTGGCCGTCCTTGTGCGGATGGTGTCTCTTTCTGCTTCCCAGTATGCTCTTAGCCATGGCGTCACACGATCCGCACAGCTAGGAGCTCAAGTATTCCTCACTATCTTCACTATATATGTAAGCGCTAACTACAAGGCATCCTTTCCGAGCTGTGCTGATTGTTCGTTAGGTCTACCGTATGGCCCCAGGGTCCATTCGCATAGATACTACGCCGTTGTTTAGACGACCTGAACAATCATTCAGAGGCACGCGAGAGAGCCCCCTTCAAGCGGACCCGGTTCGGAAGGAGCCTGGTAGCTTGGGAGATGCCCTCGATGACATCCTTCGCGAGCCGTCAGCACCGCCTCTGGCGGAAGACGATCAGGACGATGACCTGGATGACCCTGGCTTCAATCCACGACGGCCATACTCTAACGCGCCCAAGCGCGCACTATTCAGCCAAGGCCATAGGACTATTCCCAGCGACGGCTCGATATTTGGCTCGATGGATCTATCCGGTCTGTCTGCACAGCCTCAGAACCCAACCTCTACTGTTCACTACGACGAGGAGATGGACTGGTCACCGTCCACATCACAGCATCGGGCGTTCAGCACATACAACTCTTACAATGTGAAAAACCCAAACCCACGCTTTAATGATATCCCCGTAGAGCCAAAGCCAGGACCGCTCTGGTACAAAGGACTACCTCCTGCACCAACAAATCCAGCTCAAAGAGCGCGGAATCCACCTTCGCGACCAACCATCAGAGAGACGCTACAGCCCCAAAAAGAGACCAGCATTTTCACGCGTGACCACAACAGGAAGCCCGTGCAGCTGGGACCACCGTTTGTGGAGAAGGCGACCAGTCTCAACATCGCTGAGCCAAAGTTCTATGCTCCGGAAGCACGAAATGACCCAAGGGACGGCCTCTCTAGCATGTTTGCGTCCTCATTTAGCATAAGTCGCGCTGAGGAAGAAGCGGAAGCAGAGAGGCGGAACGCTGCCGCTACATCCATCTCAATGGATGTTCTCGGCCAGAGACGAGTGGCGGCGCGACTGCCCGAGCTTGTGGCTGTGTTGGGGGCATTGTATGCTTGGAATACTGCAGCACAGAGTGTAGAGATTTATGGTGCTACCGTCGCGCTCGCATCATTGTGCGCTGGTCTGATGGTATCTCTAAGGCTCATGGCTGACTTGCTGGTCGATCTTCAGCTGCGACATGGGCCGCAAGCATCTTTGTTACAGCCGTCGTGGGCTAGTGTTGCCCTCATCCAGATTATTGGCCATCTTGCTTTGCTGACGCTAGTATGGTCAGGCAAGAACACGTCCGTCATGGCTGATCCGGACATTGCTCTGTACGGCAATATATTGTTTGGGGCCGTGGTAGCCCATCATATTCGTCACATTCTTGTCTGAGGACATTGATGTGGTCATCGAAGGATTGTTTCTATGGATATTGTTTGGTTGTTTTACAAGCAAAGCATCAGCGGGCGACGAGGTAAACGAGCATGCTAGCACACGAATCTTCAATTTTTATCGAGACAACGAAGGATAACAGAAAGCATCATGAACGGCGTTGTGGAATGATTTACAGACATACAAGACAAGATAGGCACGACTATACAGGGTCGCTTCATAGTGGTACACAGATGAGATGCAAACCGCTTGCCTTTTGCACTGTGTTGTGCCGATACAAGGAGGTCAGACTTATGCAATCCACATTTTCAGATATCAACCCTGCACTTGCCGCGACAAGACTTCACTTGCAGCCTAGTCCAATACAGTTGCAAGAAGAAATTACGGACGAGCAGGCACGGGAAGTATATCATGAAGTGGAATTTGGCAATACAGACGTGTTCCGGTTTTTCACTTCTCTCAATATTAACCGGCCCTTCATACAGACCATGGGTGAAGCATATGCACAAGCCGTTAGGACTCAGATACAACGAAGACAATGAGCAAACTCTTTGTGAACTCCATGCGAAATGCGCTGCTAGCGGCTAGGCTTTCTATCTAGTCGCTGATCGTAGGTCTTGATACCAAATACACGTCGCTGTGGTTCAGCGCAAGGGGGGAATCAAGTTGTAATCTAAGCTCAAGGAAGATGGTGACCCCGGGAGGGGAGGTCGTACACAGGCGACGTGGGGAGGATTACAAATACAGGGACTGGGCAGCCACGATATCACGACGGATCTTGGCCAGCGACGCCTCGAACTTGGTGGTGATCTCCTCGCTGCCCATGACCTTGCCGGCCTGGGCCATCTGGCGAAGTAGCTCCTCGAGACGGCGGAAGAGACGGATCAGAGATCCCTCGTAGACGTCTGTCATTTTGCTATATCGCGCAGAAAAGTAGTTGTTAGTTTGGATTTATTTCTGTGGTGGCAATGTTAAAGGCTGATTGGGAAAGGTAGGGGAACTCACCAAACTTCGGCAAATGGCTTGCCATTCGCCCAGGCGTACACGGTATCCATAAGCTGCCATTTCAAGCTCTGCACATATTCATCCTCGTTGACCTCAAGTTTGCTCTCCTGACTGACTTTGGCGATGATGCGAGCCTGGGCTTGCACCTGGCTAAACGGCTTCATGAGCTCCTCGGTAAGTGGAGTCGCCTCGACCTTCTCCTCGAAAATGAACACTGAGAGAACGGCAGCGCACAGCTCAGGTGAGAGTTCATTGAAGAAGCGATTGAAGAGGAGTTCAGAAAGGACCAGCTCATGACCTTCCGTTGAAGAGATCTCGCACGCCACGCGCGCCTTCATCTGCACGACCTCGGCCTCATTGATGAAGCCCAAACGACGGAGCACGCGCTTTCGCGACTTGAGCTCGTCCAGTTGCGCGATGGAGTGTGCTGTTGCGATCTTCTTCTTGAGGTCCTTGATTTGGTCCGTAAGGTTGATCTTCTTGGAGTATTGCTCCCACAATCCCGGTAGCAAAGGCGAGCCGTGGAGAGGGTTTGAAAGCAGTCTTGATTCGAGGACTTCGATCTTGCGCAAAAGCTTCTTGAACGAGTCGTCGGTGATGTTCATGTTCTCAATGGGATCCAAAATAGGGACACCGTCGGGGAACCTGCGCTCAACCTCGCGCAGAGACTTGGAGACTTGCTTTCGTACGCCATCAATATCTGATCGCGACTTGAGTTCCTTGGGCATGAAGACACGGATCTGACTCAAGGCCTTGATGCATGTCAGCATGCAAGGAACAGCCTCAAACATGGTGTCGTTGCCTTGTCCGCCAGGGATCGCACCATCTGGCATGGCCGCATTAGGGTTCGCATGGCCAAAAGGGTCGCAATTGGGGTCGAGCCGCAGGAAGACGTCAATGAGATAAGACTCTTGCGGCGCATAGTCTGGCTCGCCAAACTTGGGCTCTTTCCGCTTTGTGAAGTCGAGCAAGACTCCCCAGCCGAAATCCTTCTTCGTCTTGGGATGTTGAATTTGCACAAGACGGCCAGGCTGCAGGAATTCTTGGCAATGCTGTGGATGTTGTATTACGCGGAGCATATCGTCCGTGTAGTCAGAGATCTGCTTTCGTAACGAGTAATAGTCCTTAACAGTAGCTTCGTCGGGAATGACCATCTCCTCACGCTCCTTCTGCAGCTTCATCAGCTCGAGCTCGAGACCAGCAACGCTAGCACTGTTCTGGAACTGGTAGAAACAGTTCTCAAGCATAAACTCGGGCGAGATTGCCTCGATTCTCAATAGATTGAGAACCATGTTATAGCCAAGATAGAAGGCCGAGTTGAGCTTGTCCTGCTGTCCAACAACGACGGCCTTAGCGGTCTCAGGCTCAAGACTTTCGTCCACCATCATGATGACGATCCCGCGGTCATCGAGACCGCGACGGCCGGCACGTCCGGACATTTGGATGTATTCGGAAGATGTGAGAGGTCGTACACTTTTCCCGTCAAACTTGGTAACCTTTGTGAAAACGACTGTTCTGGCAGGCATGTTCAGACCGATTGAAAAGGTCTCCGTGGCGAAGAGCACCTTGATCAGACCTTCCTGGAAGAGAATCTCGATGGTCTCCTTCAGGATCGGCAAGAGACCAGAATGATGCACGCCGATACCCTTCTCGAGAAGAGGCAGAATGTTTGTGATTTGTGGTAGTTCCCGGTCTTCTTCCGAAAGTGACTCGATAGCGCTGGTGAAGACCTTGCGAACCATGGCTTTCTCACTGTCGTCGTTGAAGGCAAACTTCGAAATCTGCATCGCCAGGTTCTCGCACTCTCGCTTGCTGAAGTTGAAGACAATGACTGGATTAAAGTTCTTTTGAACGATCATCTTGATGATCTTCTGGATGTCGGCATTGCTGTCGTCACGTCCGCCCTTGCTCGTCTTCTTGTTTTTGCCCTTTCCTTTCTGTTTTGCATCGATGTCGTTAGGGTCAGCACCCTTGCGGTCCTCAATCATCTGCATCGTCTTGTTGAAGTTGTTCTCCCGGAAGACACCCTTCTCGTCGACAACGAGGAAGATGCCCTTCCCGCCGGCTGGGAAGAAGTAGTTCTGCAACGGTGTAGGTCTAAAGTCGGTGTACACAACGTGGCAGGCCTGCCTGTGAATCTTTGCAATCCATTCCGCGAACTGGAAAGCATTTGGAATGGTCGCAGAAAGGAAAACATAGCGGACCTTGTCAGGCAGCAGAATGATTGTCTCCTCCCAAACCACGCCACGCGACTTATCACGCATGTAGTGGATTTCGTCGAAAACGACCCACGCGACCTCGCGCATGATCTCAGAACCACGATATAACATGGACCGCAGAATCTCTGTCGTCATGACCAGACAACTGGCTGTTGGATTTATCGTGACATCTCCAGTCATAAGACCAACGTCACCAAACGTCTCATTGAACTCTCTGTACTTCTGGTTGCTGAGGGCCTTAATCGGACTCGTGTAAATAACCCTCTGATTCCTCTTCAGGCATTGCGCAATTGCGTACTCGGCGACAACCGTCTTTCCGGCACTTGTATGTGCGGAAACCAGTACACTCTCGTCTCGCTCGATTGAAGATATCGACAGCCGCTGGAAAGGATCGAGGGTGAAAGGCCATTCGCGAGCAGGTTTCTCCGGTGGCTTGTGTTCTGAAAGCGGGACGTATTCATGGTCGAGGTCCGGGGGCAGAGCAACTTGATGCTGGATGTTGTGCGACAAGACGAGTGACGCAGCTTCCTCCTCCGCTGTGGGCGCAAAACCTGCCGCTGTCGCAACTTCTCTGCTTGCCGCAGTCTCGAATGTGTCGGTCAGGACAGGGTCGGCCGTTTCTCCCTCCTTCCGCCGCCGTTTGCTGTCCTGCATCTCGGTGTCTGAGCCAGCATCGTCGTGCTCCTCGTCTTCGGGCGATGTAGGGTCAATGTCGGCGCCTTCTGCTTCGTGGGCGGAGCTCGACGGCGCAGCATGGCCATTCGTCGCATGGCTGACATCTTCGGCCTTCCGCTTCTTGCTTCGCTTTTCCCGCTTAGCTCTGGGCGGCTTGCTCGTGTTAGACGATGAGCCCTGTTCCGCCTTGGCCTTGGAAGCCGGAGCGTCGAACACATCGAACAGGTCGTCCATGACTGTTGATGCGACGATGGCACGTCGCAGTACCGATTGTTGCTGTCGTGGCTTCGTGCAGTCGCTCAGATGGTTCTGTAGAGACAAGGGTGTAGCTTTCGGCGATGGTAGCCACTGTCGCTGGCGCTGCGATGCGTGTGCAAAGCAGAAGTTGCCGCTCAAGATCGGATCTGTGCTTGGGGATCGAGATCGGATGTACACAAAGCTGGACCAGCTGCAGGCCGCGCTCAAGGGAACGGGTCGCTTGCTGCAGGGCCTGGGGAAAAAAAAGGCCCTCGATAAGACCGATAAGGAGCGGCTGGCGCAGGACCAAACCGACCACTTGCATGCATCAATGGTCTCAGGCACGCCTGCAGCTGAAGTGAAGAGTGGGGCTCCAGATCTGGTGGCTTGCAGCTCCAAGTATCTCTGTACCTCGTCGCCTCCCAACTACAGCTGCCGGCCCGAAACGCCAGCCGAGCAGGTGAACGCCAGGCCTGGCGAGCTCTCCGGCAGCGGGACCTGTGCCAGCCCGCAAATCATCATCGTCAACGTCGAACCACTTCCACAGAGCATTTGTGGCACAACTTCAGCGACAGCAAGTCACCTCTCCACTCCGCCAGACACCACAACACCGTTGTCAAGGTACCAATTACGCCTGCCTCAGCATCCTGATCAACTTCAATACCGGCGAAGCCTGCGCTAACACCACGACCTCAAAAGATGATCGCTCCCGCCGCCGCCCGCGCCAGCCCGCGCATTGCCCAGCAGGTCCTGAGCCGCCGTGCCTTCCACGCGACTCGCGCCCGCTTCTCCTCGCCGTACCACTACCCCGAGGGGCCCTACTCCAACTTGCCGTTCAACACCAAGACCCGGTTCTTCGGCGTTCGCTACTGGGCGTACATGTTCACCGGCTTCTTCCTGCCCTTCGGCATCGCCAGTGCGTCATATTCCACCATCCGATATGCTTTTGTCTCGCCTCAGGTTCGAGGTGCTGTGGATGAAGCGACAGAAGAGTGGTCCGAGCTCTTCCTCGTCTCCGTGCCATGGCCTCGACCTGAATAGAGACGCAGACATAATGATCATTGATGGTTCGCCTTGCTAACGTATACTTCTTCTAGTCTGGCAAACCAAGAAGCCCAAGGCTTAAGCATTTCGCTTGGGAACGGCCTCCAAGTTTGGACTAACACTTGGGTGGGCTGGGATATAATAGCCCAATCATGACGCCGGCATATCTTTGTCCACCCGGTATGCGAACATAATGGAAAACATAGATATAAAAGGTTTCAACTGAAAAACAAAGACCCACCAATTCTATCTCATTTGTCCATGACTTACTTCTTTTACGAGCTCTGTTTCCCGCAAGCGTAAGCGGGCCGTGTTGTGGGAATATGTGCGTGCACTGTTCCTGCCATGGTCTCGGCCCAATGACTTGTGCCGTGCCGTGCCTTTATCAAGCTCGGGGTCGTCCGTGCAGGGGTAGAGAAGTTCCTCGTGCGATCAGGGGCCTATTGCGAGTGCCGGCGTAGTTCGTACATACTTTCTGTGGATATACAGGACTGCGTGACTGCGTAAACAGAACAAGCTGTTGCCACGGGCGTGCAGTGAACTATTAAGCTGGATTCAGACAATTCATGGACGTTGGGAGTAGTGTTGGCTGTTGAGGGACAACTCAATCACAGCTCTCATGCATTGAATAGATTTTAGCACAATATGGTACAGTATACACTTGTGAATCGTCCGACCCCGCCTGTCAGAAAATGTGCCGACCCAACGCTCTAACCTCATGCCTAGCAGTAGTATGTCTATATCTACAAGCAAGAAAAACCCCGTGAACCCCTTTACACAAATCCAATCAACGCCAGTGCAGATATGATGTTGAAATATGTGGTGGGAGGAAGCGGCCAATGGTGAGATGCGCAACAGCTGTGCAAGGCCCCTCAAGTGAGAAAGGTGTGCCCGGCGCCGAGCCCCTTGAGAGCATGCGTCCTATTGCTGTCCACCAAGCGGCCGAAGAAATCGAGCATAAACTTAGTGCTCGCAATGTCAAGATCCCACCGCGATCGAAGCGCCTCGTAAATGTCAAGCATCTCGTCGCGCGTCGACACGAGAGAGAATGCTCGCAGGATATACATTGCCATCCACGTACTGATGTGGAGGTCTCCAGCACCAGTGTCGAAAGCTTCTTGGAAGGCTTCCCACACACTCTGCAGACGTTTTGGGCTCCAGTCTGTGGACTCTCCGCCATGGATGGAAAAACCCTTAAAGAGTGCTAGGAATATTGCACCGTGAAGCGGAACTTGAAACCACTTCATCTCGTCGAGGAATTGCGCCACTTTAGATAGATCACCGACGGCCACACCAAAATGGTTGATCATGATCCGGTATGTGTGGAAGTCGGGTGCTAGAAGGGCGGACTTCTGGAAATTTGGCTGCATGTCGGGATACGTCTTGCCAACCTTGGCAAACATCATCAACACCTTGGTAATTGACTTTTGTAGCGTATAATTCCGATCAGGGATGTTTTTGCTCCGAATGTGCCTGGCTTTCATCTTCTCGTACACTTCCATGGCAGACGACTCCTCGCCACATCGTAGCAGACCTGAAATTACGCAGTTGAGCACGATGGAGTCGATTATCTCGCCGGATTTGACCATCTCCCTGTATGCCGCTCTGATGCCACTGCTGTCGCCCTTGAGACCGAAGAAATGGATCAGTGTGACGTGGTGGTAGCGAGTGAATCGATGGTGTCGCCGCAGCATCTCCTCGTACAGCATCTCTGCCAAGCTGAAGCAGCCCGCTTTGGAGGCCGCATCGAAGAGAATATTGAAAGTCACATCAGTTGCAATGACGCCGGACACTCTTTCCATTTCTTCCCACATGCGGATGGCAGCCTCGAACTCTACGGCAGTTGTTGTGGCAACATACCGACTGGCGAACGACATTGCCGTGTTCCACTCCCAGGGCTTAAGCGCAAAGCCAGCTTCTTTTACATCGCCTATGGCTGCGAGATAGCGGAGCATGTTCTTGTAGTTCTTCCTAGGGACCCTGCCTAAGGCTGCGAGAAGCGCGTGGCGTAGACTGGCGGGCAAGGGCATCATTCGAGGTTGCGGCAGATTCTGGTACATCGCCCAAATTTCGTCCAAAGTGATGCTGTTCGGTTTGCTGAGCCTCTGAAAGACGCCATCGGCCAACTCCTCCAGGAGTTGATCCTCACTTGGGTCCCTCACTCGTTGCGGATCAAAGCTTTGCATGTTGACATCTTCTTGAGCGTCCGAGACTTTGAGTTCGGGCCCATTTTCCGAGGCGTATCTGCGTCGGTACGGATCATTCAAAAACTCAAGGTGGTCTTCGACTGTGTCATCGTCAATGTAGTCGACAAAGTCCAAGAGCTCTTGCGTGGAAGGTGTCGATCTTGGTAAGAGATGGTGGCTTTGTTGCTGTTTGATTTCTTCTGACCCTCGAGTGTTATAAATTGGGCCCGAAGCAGCAGGGGCGACATGGTTTCGTCTCGCGGTGATGGGGTGCTGGCGGGTGAAGAAGTCGGTTGCGAGAGGCCGGGCCGTCGCGGTGGCTATGGTCGTGCCCTGTACTCGTCTGAGGGTCCTTGCATGGCGAAAGCGATTTGTAGAGGTATCCGTTTGCGGTCTGAAGTGCGTTGAGTCGGCGGTCGACCCAAGACTGGGCCTGACAGGATGGCAGCCAGCATGATATAGCCTTGTCCTGCCTGGACCATGGTCCTCAGAACCCAGAGATGTGCAATGAGCTGCACACCAGCTTGCTAACGAGGGTCGACCGCTGAATATCGCGCCGTAGACCGACCCGTCTATCCGACCTAAAGTTTTCATGAGCTGTCCCTCATGGTCGTCCTGCTGTAACAGCTTGCGATGGCTATATCCGCGACGGCATTGGAGGCTGTGATGTGGAGTCGCACTGTTTGTGTTATCGCGAGGTTCGATCGGGCCAGCGAGCCACCCTGATCGTCTTCAATCGTATGCACGAGGCGCTCAAATCTGCCTTGCAAGAAATGCGGCGTCTTTTGTTGTCGACGCAGGTTGAAGCGAGCTATCCGCGAAAATCTGGGCTGGTGATAAGTGTCGAGATACAATGATGGCGGGCCATATTATCGGATTTTAAGTGGGGCAGTGCGGGCGTGGAATTTGCAGATTCCGCGCGCCTCTAGGCAATTGGTTGGAGCTCGCCAGCATTCTATGTCCAACATCAGCCTTCGATACTTGCACCCTAAGCTTCCGGCGCATTACATCACGGTCGGAGCATAGCCGTCTGTCCTTGCCGAAGCTGGGCCGCCTGTAAAGAGAAGAATCCGACTGAGCAGCAGCTGCCAAAATCGCCTTCTGCCCGCTCCTCCCCACCACGAGCTGGGGCTTGATCGTGCCCTGATCACGACCTCCACAACCTCCACGACGACGACGACTTCCCCTACAACATCGGATTATGGGTGGTTTACGGCAGACGGCCCCGCCCAGGGTCTTCCAGACAGCAACGGCTCTGCTTCACCAGCCTAGGCTTGGAAAGAAAGGCACGCAAAAGCCGGTTTGGTACGACATCGTGGCTGCTCATCCGCCGGCCGAGATTCTTACGCGGACATACCCCCAGCAACATCAGCCGCAAAAGATCACGCGAAAGACACGAAAGGCCAGCAAGCTCTTCCAGCCACAAAAACTCACATATGAGGAGGACAGCCTGCGTCGTCAGTTCTACAAAGATCACCCTTGGGAGCTGGCGCGGCCGCGGATGATTGTCGAGACGGACGGCAAGGATGCTCAGAAGTACGACTGGTCTAGGGGTTTGAGGCAACCAGGCATGCAGTTGTCCGGCGAGAGGTAAGATATCCATGCTGACATTCCGGGTTCGACTGAGACCACAGACATGCCGAAGTTCAGTTCCTGACTAACACGACGTTCTTCCTCTGCAATCAGCGTTGTCCAGCGGCAGATGTGGATGATGTACAATATTGAAGGCATGACGCGGGTGAAGGCCTACGATGCGGCACGCCGCGAGTTTTACCAGCTGCGCCAAGAGGAGGATGTCGAGCGGAGGATAGCAGCCGAGGAGGCCCGTGCTGTTGGTGCGTACTTTGGCAAAGGCTTCTTGCAGATCGGTCTCGAGCTTGAGGACAAGGAGTTTGAGTCGTGGAAGAAATGGGCAGGCAAGCAGATTGAGATGGTTCGCACCGAGCAGACATCAGCGTACACCTCCTTTGGAGAAGAGGATGCTGTCGAGCCGGAAATGGAAACCGAGGTCGAGGAGGAAAAATGAAGAGTGCACATGGCGAGCTCTTCTGGTGAGAACAAGAGCAAGCACTTGTAGAAATATGTACAAATGTCAAGAGACTGTAAAAAGTACCACGCGGGAAGAGCTAAACACAAGATTCGAATGGATAATCTACAAACGGATCATGATATTTGACGAGAGAGCACTGCATGCCCACGTCCCCAAGCTCAACTTACATGAAATTGGAGGCCCCAGGTTGCACGCAAAACAGGCTCTTGGGCCCTCTACGGCGGACTTTTTGATCTCTCCTGTAGCACATAGAGAGTTGTCTTATTCCCCTTGAAATCGATTGCTCGTTTCTGTCACCTGTCCAAGGTAGTCCTGCGTATTGCTATCCTCAATCTAATTTGGTCGCTTACAGCAGCAACCTCAAATACTCAAAGCATTCAAAGGAAGACGGAGCCGGCCGATGGGAATGGAGTCCTCCGCGCCGAGAAGTGGGGGGCCCCACTGGACCCCGTCGCAGACCGCCGCAGGAGCGCCATTGAGCACCTGGGCACCGCGAAGCTAGCATATCCCTCGGCTCTGATTTGTCTGTCCTGTGCCTCGCGTGCCTGTCTGCCAACTGCCGGTCAGCGTTACCTAACGAGATATGTGCAAAGCACATTGCGCATAGATCGTGCGTGTCGTCTGGAGATAGGCGTCCGCGGGCGGGCAGGGGACCGCCCCAGATGCGGCCGGGCCTGAAGAGATAGCCAAGTCGCCACACCCCGCCTGCAGAACAGGCACGAGACTGCACTCGAGACTCGAGCTAAAGTTAAACCCCATAAGCATGTGTGACAACTTCTCAGCCTGTGGGCATTCTTTTCTGGCATCTTTCGTTCTTACATCTCCGTGTGCTTCTTGGGGTAACATATCATCCTTGTCTCATCCCAGCCATATCTCCGCCCACCAGGGTCTTTAAATCGAGAAAACAACGGGACACCACTATCTTCACCAAACTAGTGGCAACCCTGGACTGCACAAATTCAACTTGAATATTCCATCTGAAGAGGGCGTTTGGTCTCCTCTTGCAACTTCCACTCACACAGATTTGTGAAAAATACTGCTGCCGAGTCTCGGGCGTCGGTATACACATCACCATGGCTCCAATCGCCATTGCTCCAGAGCCAGAGAAGATGCTTCCCGTCTCTGCTTTGACCACACAATTTGACGACACCATTCGTTTCTTCTTGAATGGCACCAAGGTCGTTCTTGATGAGATAGATCCAGAGGTCACTTTGCTGGAGTATCTTCGAGGCATAGGCTTGACCGGCACCAAGCTGTGAGTCCATCGGTCCTATCACAAGAAGGATTCTCCCAAGCTGACCCAATATCCAAAACAGCGGTTGTGCCGAGGGAGGATGCGGAGCATGCACAGTAGTCATCAGCCAGTACAATCCAACAACAAAGCAGATTTACCACGCCAGTGTCAACGCATGCCTGGCACCACTAGCCAGTCTGGACGGCAAGCACGTCATCACAGTGGAAGGTATCGGCAATGTCAATAGACCACATCCTACGCAGGAGCGGATCGCCAAGGGAAATGGAAGCCAATGTGGTTTCTGTACGCCGGGCATTGTGATGAGCTTGTATGCCCTGCTTAGAAATAACGACACGCCCACGGAGGACGAAATCGAGGAGGCCTTTGACGGCAATCTGTGCCGGTGTACTGGCTACCGGCCAATCATCGATGCCGCTCGCACGTTCAGCGCCGAGAGTGCTTGCGGAAAGAGTACCACGAATGGCGGTTCGGGGTGCTGCATGGAGAAGAATGGCGACGGCAACAGTAGCGGAGGCTGCTGTAAGAGCAAGAGCCTCGATGATGGACAGCCCATCAAGCGCTTTACACCACCAGGCTTCATCGAGTATAAGCCCGATACCGAGCTCATCTTCCCACCAGCACTGAAGAAGCACGAGCTCAAGCCCCTTTCCTTTGGCAACAAGCGCAAGCGGTGGTACAGGCCAGTCACACTTGAGCAACTGCTCGAGATCAAGAATGTGTACCCTCAAGCTAAGATCATCGGCGGCAGCACGGAGACGCAAATCGAGATCAAGTTCAAGGCTTTACAGTATCCCGTCTCGGTATTTGTGGGAGACATCCCTGAGCTAAGGCAGTACAAGTTCCACGACGACCACCTCGAGGTTGGCGGCAACGTTGTTCTAACTGATCTCGAGAATATCTGTCAAGAGGCCATCAAGCACTATGGCAAAAGTAAGGGGCAGGTCTTTGAGGCCATGCACAAGCAGCTGAAGTACTTTGCTGGGCGACAGATCAGAAATGTCGGAACGCCTGCTGGCAACTTGGCTACCGCATCGCCAATCTCAGATTTAAACCCGGTGTTCATGGCTGCAAACTGTGTTCTGATCGCCAAATCGGCGAAGGAGACTACGGAGTTACCAATGTCTTCATTCTTCACAGGCTACCGGAAGACTTCATTACCTAGTGATGCTGTCATCGCCGCTATCAGGATACCTGTTAACCGCGAGAAGGGCGACTACTTCAGAGCATACAAGCAGGCGAAGCGGAAGGATGACGATATTGCCATCGTGACTGGTGCTTTCCACCTCAAGGTTGATGAGAAGGGCACTGTGGAGCACTGCAACTTGGTGCTCGGCGGCATGGCTGCCTTCACTGTCGCTGCGAAGAAGACTAACGAATATTTGCAAGGCAAAATGTTCGCTCATCCTGACACACTGGAAGGCGCCATGGGAGCGCTTGGCGAGGATTTCAATTTGAGCTTCAGCGTACCTGGAGGGATGGCCTCGTACAGACGTGCTTTGGCCTTGAGTTTCTTCTACAGGTTCTACCAGGACTGTTTGAGCGAGCTTAACGCCGAAAGCCAACATGGTGACAGCCAAGCCGTGGAGGAGCTCGAGAGAGCTCTGTCTTCCGGCTGGCGAGACGACGAGGTCACGGCGGACTACGCCATGGAGACACTCGGCAAGCCTGGCAACCACGTTGCCGCCATGAAGCAGTGCACAGGCGAAGCGCAGTACACTGACGACATCCCGCCCATGAAGAACGAACTGCACGCGTGCTTAGTTCTCTCTACAAGAGCGCACGCCAAGATAAAGTCCATCGACTATTCAGCAGCTCTCGATATTCCCGGTGTGGTAGACATCGTCGACAAGAATGATGTGCACAAGCCCGAGGACAACAAATGGGGGGCACCGAATTTTGACGATCTCTTCTTCGCAGAGGACGAGGTCTTTCACTCGGGCATGCCCATCGCCCTCGTGCTAGCCACCTCTCAACAAAAAGCTGCCGAGGGTGTGCGGGCTGTCAAGATTGAGTACGAGAATCTCCCTGCCATCTTCACGATGGAGAAGGCCATTGAGCAGGACAGCTTCCACAATTTCTTCCGTCACATCAAGAAGGGTGATACGGAAGAGGCTTTCAAGAATTGTGATTACACATTCACAGGTGTGGCTCGCATGGGAGGACAAGAGCATTTCTATCTCGAGACGAACGCCACCGTGGCTATCCCTAAGCCCGAGGATGGAGAGATGGAGATCTGGTCTAGCAGCCAAAATCCCACCGAGACGTAAGTGCTGACCTCAAGGAAATGTCTTAATAACTCTGGCCACTAACAAAGACCTACAGACAAGCATTTGCCGCTCGCATCTTGAACGTCGCTTCCAACAAAGTAGTCGCCCGCGTGAAGCGCTTGGGCGGTGGATTCGGCGGCAAAGAAACGAGATGTGTCGCGCTCAGCACAATGTGTGCTCTCGCAGCGCAAAAGACTAAGCGACCAGTACGATGCATGCTCAACCGTGACGAGGACATGGTCATGTCAGGCCAGCGTCACCCGTTCCTAGGCAAGTGGAAAGTTGGTGTCAACAAGAACGGCAAGATCCAGGCCCTCGATGTCGATATCTTCAACAACGCCGGCTGGTCCTTCGACCTCAGCGCCGCGGTATGCGAGCGTGCAATGTCCCACGTTGACAACTGCTACTACATCCCCAACGTGCACGTTCGCGGACGCCTCTGCAAGACGAACACCATGTCCAACACCGCCTTCCGCGGCTTCGGTGGTCCTCAGGGCATGTTCATCACGGAATCATACATGGCAGAAGTCGCGGATCGTCTTGGCATCCCCGTCGAGGAGTTTCAGCAGATCAACATGTACACGTCCGAACAGACAACACACTTCAACCAGAAGATCGAGGACTGGCACGTACCGCTCATGTACAAGCAAGTCCAGGAAGAATCGGACTACGCGAACCGCCGCAAGGCAGTCACCGAGTTCAACAACACACACAAGTGGCGCAAGCGCGGCCTGGCTCTAATTCCAACAAAATTCGGCATCTCCTTCACAGCGTTGTGGTTCAACCAGGCCGGCGCCCTCGTGCACATCTACCACGACGGTTCGGTTCTCGTGGCCCACGGCGGCACAGAGATGGGCCAAGGCCTACACACAAAGATGATCACGCTTGCTGCGCAGGCGCTTAAGGTCCCCATGGAGAGCGTGTACATCTCGGACACATCCACCAACACGGTGGCCAACACTTCCCCGACTGCGGCCTCCGCATCCTCCGACCTGAACGGCTATGCGGTCTGGAACGCCTGCGAACAGCTCAACGCGCGCCTGGCACCGTACCGGGAGAAGCTCGGTCCCGACGCAAGCATGAAGGACCTCGCGCACGCAGCGTACTTTGACCGCGTCAACCTCAGCGCCAACGGATTCTACAAGACCCCCGAGATAGGCTACACGTGGGGCGAGAATAAAGGAAAGATGTTCTTCTACTTCACCCAGGGCGTCACCGCGGCCGAGGTGGAAATCGATTGTCTTACCGGGACATGGACCTGCTTGCGGGCGGACATCAAGATGGACGTCGGGCGCTCCATCAACCCATCCATTGACTACGGGCAGATCGAGGGCGCCTTCCTGCAAGGTCTGGGACTTTTCACGATGGAGGAGTCGCTTTGGCTGCGCAACGGTGCTGGTGCGGGAAGTTTGTTCACAAAGGGGCCCGGAGCTTACAAGATCCCTGGCTTCCGTGACGTTCCGCAGGTTTTCAACGTCAGTCTGTTGAAGGGTGTGACATGGGAGAACCTCCGCACGATCCAGCGTAGCCGTGGTGTGGGCGAGCCGCCTTTGTTCATGGGTAGCGCGGTCTTCTTCGCCATTCGCGATGCGCTCAAGGGTGCTAGAGCGCAATATGGTGTCCAGGCGACGCTGGCGGAGAACGGTGGCGGGTTGGTCCTGAGGAATGGACAGGAGGTTGATGGCGAGGGCACGGGCGAAAACAAGCAGGTTGATGGCTTGTTGAAGCTCGAGAGTCCCGCAACGCCGGAGAGGATCAGGTTAGCTTGTGTTGATCCAATCATGGAGAAGGCTCGTGTTGTGCCCAAAGACGGGGAGAAGAACTTCTTCATTGCGATTTGATGGTTGCCACACATATTGATTGAATTTCGGATGTCAGGCAGAGGAGTGTAGGATATCAAGTAATCTCGGAAGCTTATGCATTATTTGAACAAAATATTGTGATCAAAACGCTGTGCGAACTTGAACCATGCATCACGTTCAAAATGCCCGTTGTAGCCATTGTCATCGTTGTCCTTCAACCAGCAATGGTATGACAAACTTTTGGCCAAGTTGTGTTCCAAGATACGTCATGGGCTCACGGCTCCCTAACAAGCGCTCTTTCGCGTGTTCGATAGGTCAAGTTCGATCATTTCTGGTTTATTTTTATTTTTATTTTTTATGTACTGACAACTAGTTAATATCAACGCCGTTGAGTCCATAAGGACAAATGCAGAATCCCGATGGCATGGGTTGGAACCTAGATACACTGAAGGACAGGGTGGTAAGCAGTGCCAAGGACGGGGACGGTGGAACGCGGATTTGGCAAAAATGCGCAGTCTTTTGACCTTATGAGTTATGTGCAGATCTAAGGAGGTATGCCAGTCGTGCAGTCGGCCTAGAAGAATGCTGTGGCATAATCAGTTGCTGGCCCATTTTGCGATCTGGGTCTTACGCAGTAGGAGAGTGCCGTGATCTTGTGGTCGAAGGTCAATCTGATTCCAAATTATCCGAGTAGACGCCAGGGCATCGTCGCGGCTCGGTGCGCTGTGCATTGTAGAATGGTCTATGCGCATAGTCCACGAGGCGCTAAGGGCAGTCGTCTGAGCGTAGTCAGCACAATAGCCAGCGAACAAGCGGCAGTACGAAAGACCAACAGCTATTGTTCCTGTTGATGGCGAGGCAGAGAGGCAATGATTAGCAACTCAGATGGCCTTTGTGCGTGAGAACAAACTGCTGTAGACAGCGTCAACGACGGGCGAGGCGCTAATCATGCGCCCACCGAAGAACCGGCCGTTAAGACCCTTGATGGCGTTCTCGCCACCTTGGACCTTGTCGAATTTGAGATAGATGTCGCCTTGAGAGTTAGGGTCGAGCGAGATGTGGACCACGTGGCCATATTTGTGTTCTGCTTCCTGTCGAACGTCATCCTCCAGTTCTTTGGGCCAGTTTTCACCTTCTTCCCTGCAGTGATTGTTAGTGCTGATATACTATACTGGTCATTTAATCCCTGGGGCAAGACTTACTCAGCTGGGTCAAACATGTTGCGTAGAAGGACGCAACGGCTAGCCATGTTCACATTAACAGGTAGCGGCTTGGTCTCGGTCTTGGGCTTCAAGATCTGCCTCTCGTCGCGGCCTGCTGCGGCGGGTTCGTCTGTTCTAGCGAGTTTCCTCATTAAGGCATCGCGGCTGTAGTTGTTGAAATTTACACCCGCGACGTCAGTATCGTCAAGGGCGCTGGCACCACCAGTCTTGTCGTTGTCGCGACCACCGGCACGGTCGAAGTTGGGATTCTGTTGACCACGGCCGCCAGCTCCCGAGAACGCAGAACCCTGGTACTGCTGATTTGGACCCTGGAACCTCTGCAATAGGTTGGCAGTCGACTCAGGGGTGAACTTATCATTTCCAAGACCAACGCGAATAGGACGACCGGCCAGGTCGAATCCGTTCATCTTCTCGAGCGCCTCGCGAGCTTGATCAGCATCACGGAATCTAGTAACGTCAGTAATAAGTTCTGAACAGTGTACCATAATGAGCGAAACACGGGAAATTTTATACTCACTGCACAAAGCCATATCCGCGGCTTCTGCCATTGTCGTCTTTCTGCAACTGGGCAAATTCTAGCTCACCAAAAGGCTCAAACACGTTCTGGAGGTCCTGCTCCGTGATACTGAAGTGGATATTACCAACGTAAAGGCGGTGGAATGGCACAGAGTGAGTCTGGCCAGTCGACCCCTCAGGATTGCGGACCTGACGATTCTTCTCAGCTTCAGTAAGCTGGACAATAACCGGAATACCTAGAAGCTTCTGGCCAGTGAGTTGGAGCGCAGCAGTGACGGTTTCTTCATCTTTGAATTCGACGTAACCGACTCTGCGGGAATGTTAGCACCTTTCGTATGCAAAAAGCTCACAGCAAAATTAGATACTTACCCCTTGGATCTTCCACTAATGCGGTCCTTGACGATCTGAGCCTCGTTAACAGCACCGACTTTCTCGAAAAACTCCTTCAACTCCTTAGTGCGTAGTCTGGCAGCTAGCTGCTGGACAAAGACGGTACGCTTGTCCCGCTCGTCCTCGGTAGGCTGAGGGGTGGAATCGCGCTTGGGAGTGCCCCTGCCACGGCGGCGGTCATCGTCTCTGCGATCGCGCTCGCGGCGATCATCACGGTAGCGGTGGTTGCGGCGTGGCGAGCGGGATCTGGAGCGTCTTCGGCCCGAGTAATAATCGTCTCCTCCTCTGTAACGCCGTGAGTTTCTCGGACGGTCATCGTCGCGACTCCGGCTGCGACGCCTACCGCTTCTGTGGCTGCCAGCGTCGCTTCGCGGCGTGCCATGGCCATTTCGTTCTCCACTGTGGTCACGGCGACGAGGGCTACGGTCGCGGCGACCATTTCGATCCGGGCTGCGGTCGCGATCGCGACGGTCGCTGCGCTCAGAACGCGGCGTGTCCTCTGGCTCGCGGCTCAGGCGCCCATTTCTGCTCTCATCGTTCTTGCCGTTTGCAGTGGACTCAAGAAGAGCCTCTACATCGAAAGTAGCCATGTTCGGAGGCTGTCGAAAACGTGATGGATGTGGAAGTCGTGTCCGTCTCGTAAGAATTGGTGACGCCGACGACTATAGTGTATGGTCAGATCTGTGATTTTTGTTTGATATGATATGCGCAGAACTCTCGCTGTTTGGCCCTCAACAATGTCGTAGCCGTAACGCGCCAGGCAATGGACTTGTTGTGTGATCGACACTGAGAGGAAGAAACGGAATGGGGTGGCTGAAGCCTGGTCTGGAAATCGACGAGAAAGTGGGCACGAGGACAGACTTGAGCATGCATCTCCACTTACTGCACCTGCAGGCTCTGAGCCGAGCGCGTTAGTCATCAATGTGATGCCCAGTACGATTACATAATGCTTGTCTGGCACACCTTCCCTCCTCAACCACAAGCATGTGATCGGGTTCTGTGTCTAAAGATTGCCGAGAACTTCCAAGCCACGGACGTTGTCGCTCAAGGCTAAGACATTTGGCGACTCAAATTCCAAGGGTCAAACTCTCGCTGAATCACTATCAACGATCGACCATGCTGGTGTAATTGCGGACTATTTCAATACTTACGTCTATACTCTCTTGACATTTACCTACTTGACTGGTCCTCGCTCGCCCGATCTCCTGACAAGCCTTCAGACGTGCGGCTCACCGGAGCGGGCGTTGTCTGGTTCAATGGCAATCCTCTTAACACTACTTCCTCGGCTTATCAAAATGCTCCTGGATTCATTATGATTTACAACCACCAACAGTGTGCTGAACCATTCCCCTTGCAATCACCACAGCTGATATCTTACAACCTCACGGAACCATACCCCTTCTTCATCGAGCCACGCCGATCAAGCTCTCCCCACATTCATGTGCCTCGTCGTCTTCACGCTCTTGCCATAAATCCATGAAAGCGATAGGCACCGACCATGCAGACTCGCTCGAATTTTTCCAGCGTGCCTCGGTTGGGATGTCTTGCACTGGCGACCTACATGGCAACTGCTCTCCTCCTGATTGGCGCCAAAACTGCCACTGTGAGCTGTCCTCTGGCTCAGGCTTGTAGGTTTGGGCAGCTTCGATCCTGGCAGTAGCTGCCACAGCCTCCTTCTTCATTGTGAACATGAAGAGCGTACCGGCCATGAGCTCGCGATGGTTCATTATCTGCAGTGAAGCTCGCAATGGTCCCATCGCGCGGGGACGGTCTGGCTGGGACTTGTAGGGTAATGCCGAATACGCGTAGAAGTAGAAGATGGCGAAGAAAACCATCTCAATGTTGACTATCATCATTGGAATGCCGATGCCAATATCGACAGGGCTCAAGTATGCAGTTGGGACCAGCGGTGATGGGTGAAGTGTGATGAGGATCTGGTAGATGATCTGCATGTAAGAAATTGTGGTTAGTTTCGTCCAACATGAGTCATTATACCTGTTGACGGCACCCACAAATGACGACTTACATTCTGCAGAATCTGTAACCCAACGAGTAGCTTAAAAGCCAAGAACTTCGATACTGCCCGGTGCGGCTTGAGCTCGTCGCTCAAAGGCATATACGCGTTGAGTACGCCGACCACTGCAATCACGATGCTCACCATCTGCACAATAGTGATAGGTAGGTGTGCAAAATCGGCGCTACTGCTGTTCATACAGTACTTGTTGACCGATTGTGTGACGCATGTGGCTATGGCGCAAATGGTCATGACAATAGGCGACTGAAACACAAACGTCCACTGTCGGCGGTAGCTACCAAACCTCTCCATGATAGTGCGGTGTTCCTTCGTGGCTCGCACGATGAGAGATCCGAGAAACACTTCTTTGAGATCGACCTTATCCGCAACTTCTTCCGCTCCGTTGCTCTCTTCGCGGGAGACGAGCAGCCAGTGCATGAGCAGGTAGAACCATGTCAAAGCCAGAGCCTCGAGAACCTTGAGCCAGCCCAAGAGCCACACATATGAGCTGGGTTCAGCGACGCTGACGAAATTGCCTATGGCATATAAGGGAAGGAAGGCACATATTCTCAGAATATGCAGCTGCTCGTGAGCCTTTGTGATGTTGGACAGGTGCTTATAGATCAAAAAGGCCATACACAGCACGGTAAAGACCATGCAGGCCCCTGTCGTGATGACGCTGATATCATGGAACGTGTACCGGGCGGTGATGGGTAGGCCCTGTATCATGTAGTCCGGGATGGCGACGGGGATTGGACATTGTCCTGGAGCTACTGATGCTGTTGCCGGTGGCGCATATAATCCTTCGATTGTGGGTGCAGAAGTGCTGGTTGGAGCGAGTGTCGGTGTTGAAGAGAGGAGGGATGTTATTGTGCTTGCTATCGTCGGCGACATTTCGCTGCTCCCCCCACTTAGTGAGGATGGGATTATCGGGATTACCAGCACCGGGCTGCCTCTTTTCGAAATGGAGAAGTCGAGGAGCGAATTGTGTTGGTCGGTGCTCCGCCTTCTCGTAGAAGCTTGGCCGACAACTTGGCCAACGGGCTGACACCTGCAGTATTCTACGCGGATGATCTCAATGCCGGTCCTTCAATTAAGGGAAAGTGGAAGAAGGACAAATATGAGATATCTGGATTCGGGTATCCCATCATTTTGCATGCGCCTCTTGTCGCCCAAGTCTTTTTCTGGTATGCCAAAGTTACAGCCTCGGCAGTGGTTTAGCTGTCGTAAGCTCCGGCGGCGAAGCATGATCACTGCTCGAGCGGTGGCGTGAATGTTACAGCAGTGGTTGAACCCAGTCGGGAGCGGACATTTCGGGCACCTGGCAAGTCAGAGCTTCTTCACCGGTGGCATGCTTGACCAGAACACTACCCTGTGCGATCTTGTGCGTCCTTCTAGAGCTCATGTATTTCGTGGTGTAATAGATTAAATGCTTGTCTAAAAGCTGTCAGCGCCAAACCTCAAGCATGTCTTCATATCCTCCGGGCAGTAAATTACTTGAGAGAATGATTGAGTCGCTGCCTTGATGACGGCTGACTGGCGCGTGGTGTGGTAGCAATACTTACCACCTGCAGAGAAGCGACAGAACTGACGGCGTGCTCGATGCACGGTAGTGTCTCAACGAAATTGACGCCTAGACAGCTTGTGGTCTTTTCATGAATGCAACAACCGTAGACGGCTGCAAGGAAGTTCTCCGCAGTCCGCCGCATGTGTTGAGAGGCGGTTGTGGAACAGGTGCAAGTCTGTGGTGCGGTGCTGCAATAGTAAGCATGTCACTGCAACCTCCCACCTGCACAACCACAAGCGAAAATAGGGGACCTGTCCGAGCCGTATTTGAATTGATATGCATGCTTCTACATACAGACATCTCAATTCTCAGGTTAGGGTTGTGATCTGCCGCGGGCTCCCGATAGCTCTGCGCGGGAACACAAAAGATATCAAAGCGAGCGATGATCCAATTTCTCCAAACGCTTGGTCGCACGCACAGTCGACAACTCAAGGGAACTTGGATTTTTTTATAGACTTGGGAATCTTAATGCTACATTTTCTAGACTCGCGATGGCCAAGGCCATCCGCACTTTTCTATCACGGAGTGCCCCACGGGCAATGTTTTTACAGAATGCGCAAGACCACAAACGTGACAACGAGAAACAAAATTCGGCCTCCCAGTATAACAAATCAATTGATTTCCCTGGATTTCCTGTAGGATTTTGACTTCCATCGTTGCACGATGCAGGCTGTCTCGCTTTTTGACGTCGTGGTTTCACGAGGACGAGAGCAAGCACATTTGCAACGGGCAGCAAGCTGATACAACGCTATCTTTCTATTATTCTTGCACTGAGAACCTGAATTCGATTGCTGCATAAACTGGCAGTGCAGATTAGCACAGATGAAAAGATAATTAGGGACCGACGCGTCCAACTGTATTTAGTGCAGTGCCTCACGACGACCTCACACATCACAAGCTATTATCACGACGAGCAAAGGTTGCTATGACGCACCATCAATAACACACCATCTCATACGATATGCGCAAGCCTAGAATCAATTACAACTGTAGATCCATGACCTTGGACCTTGTGAGAACTTTTCTTTTGTAGACATCCGGTGACTTGCAATAGCAGTTGGATGAATCGGCAATGCCTGACTGCAGCTTGACCTTGGCACTCGGACAGTTTGCTGCATACCTTTGTGGATACGATAAAGGAGCAACGATGTTTGATTTCAAATCTTGATATTCGTGGTTTCCAAGGTGCTTCTTGCCCTGTGTTTTTGCAGCTCATTCGCAGTTTGTGGATCACCTCGATCGTCCAATCTGTGGGCTGAGTTCTAGACATGACCCGTTGAAGCCTTGGCCATAGGGACAGTAGTACGATTGTTTCTCTCTCTCTTGCAGAAGTCAAGCTCAAGCTTCAGACCATTATGAGAGTCTGTGTGGGATGACATGATGATTTCGTCCGGTTTTGTTCTGGATGTTCTTGAAGGTTGCAAACTCAGCCAGATTATCGTCAAACTTTAGCGATCAACACCAAACCTCGTCGTGATATCAGTTGGCAAGCTTATAAACATTCAAACATCTGGCATATAAGTCAGCGTGTTGATGTCGATAGAAACGACCGAGACACGTGGAGCCGTGCTATTGCTAGTACCGCAGCCACAAGCAACGCGCACCTGAGCACTCGGAGTATTCTATCCGCCATGCTCTTCACCACAGCAACGAGCAAGGTCCAAAGCACAACAAGCCGCCCTCCGTCTGGCACCTGACCAAGAAGGTTTTCATTGACGCTTTTGCATTGTCCTCCTCGCTTTTGCCCCTCTTTCCCTCTACGGTATCCCAGCCCCTTTCACGCCTGCGCTGGTCTGCCCTCCATTCTCCTCCCGCGGGCCTCAGCAATAGTGCGCTTGTCTTCACCACAAGATCACAAAGCCTCGACCCCTTCCTTGTTCCTCCATACACCTCAATACCTTCACTCTCGATGCTTCGTCCTGGTGCCTCAAACTTCGAGCCAGGTACCTCCACCCCTTACCTCCTTGATACTTACCGCATCCTGTCCCAATCTTCGTGCTGCCTGAACACATCCTCGTGGTCGCCTGGCGGATTTCTCAGGCATCTCGCCCCTAAGCGTGATCTCTGAGATCTGTCATCATGGCGGGACCTCCGAGTGTCACGAGTAGTGATTCGAGCGGTGGTGGCGCCCCTCTTCGTTCGCGCTCAACATCCCTCAGTGACTCGTCTGAAGATGAGTTCACTCCCAAGCCTCATCGTACCAAGGATATCCACAAGAGGAACAGTCAGCGGGCCGAGCATTCGCACGAGAATGATTTAACCCCGACACAGAAGTCTGTGAACTCCAACCGAGGCCTCAATCCTCCTGACCAGATGTCCGGTGCGCACCAGAAGTCTCCCAACCATCGTCAGGTAGATCCTTCACAGCCTCTAATGTTTCAGGTCCCTCCTTGGAACTTTCGTCCGACTTCGATTGTCCCGTTCTACCCCGACTCTATCATCAACGACTACGCTGCCCGTAAGCAGATGGGACCTTCGAACCATGCACAACCTACTTGGCCATCGGCGAGACCTGTCACTCCTCAGCGAGCGTTCGTGGACCAGGCCTTCGCTCAGCAACGCAGCTTTGTCGCACAGGGGCAAGCCGCAAACAATGATGAGGAAGCTTTCATACGAACTTCAGATTCGTTTGGAAGCGCTATCAAGGACCTGAAGCCCGCTCTTCGCTCCACTACTCCTGTCGACCCGACCATTGGACAAGGTCATCCCAACTTCCCTCGTGCTGCTAGAACCAACGGCAGAGCTAGTCGTCTAAGTCACAGGGATAGCGTCAACAGCGATGTCCCATTCCGCCCGGTTGACCAATTTGCACACCATCAGTTCTTAGAAAAGCAGAAACAACGCGAGCAACAAATTCAGCAGCCGAACGCGAATCAGGAGCACAATCAGCAGCCCGGTCGGCCAGTGAGTGAGCGGTCCTTGGCTATGCCATACAAGCAATTCTCGCAGCCTAGTGGCCATCAAAACAACAGCCATCCTGTTCCGGACACACGCCCGGAGCCTCCCAACGGACGACCCCCGCCTCGCGCGTCTTCTGAATCGATGCGTCCCAGATATGATGATACTGTAAGTGACGCCAACTTGGTACCCTCACAGACACAGACAGCTGATCCAAGTGTTTATGAAGGCGTGTGACCATGTTGTCGCCGACATTGCCTCTCGCTTGCGCTTCCTAGCTCGGAACGTCAGCATGGTTGTTGG
This sequence comes from Microdochium paspali, assembly GCA_031142775.1. Taxonomy (NCBI): domain Eukaryota; kingdom Fungi; phylum Ascomycota; class Sordariomycetes; order Xylariales; family Microdochiaceae; genus Microdochium; species Microdochium paspali. The sequence goes on from JAVBIV010000008.1 coordinate 1,479,637, forward strand.
ACCCAGCAGTGAGCTATACTTGGACTGCCAGAAAGTCGCCACAGACACTAGCAATATGGCAATCAAAGCTATCTGCGGCCTTCGTGATCAACGTGACGCTGCAGCCCAGCGTGAGGCTCATCGCTGGAAGAATCACATTCTTGAAGAACGCCAGAAGTGGGACTTAGAGCGCAAACGGTTTATTCGAGACCTCAACGCTGCGGTTGAGAATGCCAAGTTCTTCGAAGAGAGGACTGGTCACCTCAAAGAACAACTCAAGAGTGTCCAAGACGATGCAGCCTCTCAAAGTGCCGAGAACCAGAAGTTCCGTATGCAGTATAATCGCATCCTCACTGCCTACAAGAGCCAGGATGAGCTCAATTTCAGCAAAATTAAGGTAATTCACCATGAGGTCTGGTCCTCGTTACCTAGGCCTTGTTGAAGAGCTTGTGACTGACTGTTACTGTGACCACAGGAGCTTGAGTCTGTGATTGCTAATCTGAAGACCGAGATCACCACTTTGAAGGCTGAGAACAAGGCCAAGGCCATCACAGAATTGCGTAAGGCATCCTCCACGCCCGCTACCGACCCGAACCCAGACAGCATGGCTTTGGTCCTCCTATCAGATGTGAACCGTACGCCTGCCCAGCACGACGCTTCGGTCTCTCCTGTTCGGAACGACTCTGCAGTCCGTGGCCGAGCCACATCTCTGTCAATCACTGATGTTACGAATGATCCCAAATACAACCCGCAGGCACCCATATGGCATCCAGCTTCTGATGCCAGCCAACAGAACAGTGGACAAGAAGAGACCTCTCGTGCTCCTATGAACATGAGACTGACCGAAGGTCCTAACTCTGCGGCGGTACGTAAGGGAAAGTCACGCGAGGAAAAGAGTGCATACTCCTCACTCGCAGAAACCCTTGCAAAGGTCGCGGTTAAGGAAGGCAAGCGCTCAGCTAACCCCAAGCGTGGCGGTATGCTCGATGGCTTCCAAGTTAACCAGGACACGGCTGAAATTGATGCGCGGTACCACAAAGCCTTCGGCGAGCATCGTCCTGTCACATCCAAGGCCGACTCCGACAAGTACGGCCAGAGGATTGTAACTTTTCCTGCCACTCTCAAGAAGGACCTTGCGAAGAAGCTATGGACCGAGGCTCGTGCCAAAAGCGTCTGGAACAACGGGGATGTCAAGGCTGCAATCGAGCACATCTATGAGGTCATCAAGGGCTATGTTATCATTTGTCATGACAAAGAGCCGTTTGTTGTCACCGACGTCAACCTTGTTCTGGATGATCGCGAGGCTTGGGCTTATATGGTAAAGCTTGCCCAGTTCTCAAACGCCCATGGCTCAGCCCACATGTCGTACCTGCTGAGCGTACCTCACTACCGGCCGTACGTGATTCAGCGCATGATTATCGACTACATCTTCCGCAAGATGTTTAGCCCTTCGTTATTTCTTGGATACTCTGGTCCTATGGATAGTCACCTTCTTGCCCTACATGATAAGCTCATCACAATGGCAACTCGTAAGTTCTCATCGTCCTCCACTCAATAGTACAGTGACTGACACCGTAAGTCTCGCCCGAAGTCAAGCTGACCTGGAGTGACGCCAAAGCTCTCACTCGTCAGCGGCTAATGCACGACCACGCAGAGATCATCAAGGACATCCTGCGCCAGCCAGATATTGAGAAATTCCGAAACGCCGTTGTCAAGAAGCATGCTACCAAGCTGCTCGAGTACCTCAGATCCATGCGCAGCCAGAATATGGAGGAGGAGCAGTTGTATCAGCTGCTCAAGGTCCTCTGCGGCACCGTCTAGGAGACCGCCGCCAAGACCTGGTCCAGCAGTCTGACCATTCACTACTACTTCCCCGAGTGCGGCTCTGGCTTCGCCTATACCGGCATGGAAGCCATCAATGCTGGCCAACTGAACAAGACCGCACAGCAGCTTGCTGCTGCGAAGGTGCGCGTCGCATTCGTGGTCACCCCTACTGTCACTGTGCGTGACGAGCATGAGAAGCATTGTCTCAAGACTTACGGCATCCGCAAAGCCGAGATCCTTGCCATGGATTCAAACTAAGGTGCGTAGTTTGAAGGAATTGGCCCTTTTTTCCGGTGTTGTTCTAACTAATCGTAGGCTTCAGCGCGAATGGTTTTTTTGGAGGTACATCTGTCCACATTTTGGTGGCAATATGCAAGGCGCAACGTCGTCCTTCAAACATAACCTCTTAGGAAGAATCTCGCACGCAAATGCTCATTCTGTTGTGGTCTGAGTTCGACATCTCTGCCATAGATTTTGACACTATCTTTTTTAACGAGAACTCTGCCATGGATACTGCCCCAAAGCAGTGCTCCAGCCACGAATCTATCATGACGGGTGCTGTTCACACACATACACACGTACCCTCTTTTTGGAGTCCTCGACTACTGCTCAACTGCTGCGATAGTTCGAGAGACCAGCTCTGCAAATACACCTCACCATGATCCCAGCACTTTTCCTTGGTACCGACACCACTAAGACAGACAGTATGACCGCGCTTCTGTCCTTTTGGTAGCCTGTTCTCAGGGTATGAAGGGCAAGGGATGGGTTTGGGCGTTTATTGTGCAGGATAATTCAGCATATTGTTTCTTGTGTCCTTGGGGGCATGATATCTGGACAGCGGAAACTGGACAGTAGCTTTTTGAGGGAGACTCACCGAAATGGGAATTGGAAGGAGAATTCTCTGTACCTAGGTGAGAGCAGGTAGCATAGAGATAATCACCTTCCTCTAACATCTTGATTCACCAATGCTTTTGAATGTGCTGCAAAGCCTGTACCTACACTTTGTGAAGAGTCCACAATGACCATATCCGCGTTGCTCAACCATGAAGCCTTTTAGCCCAAGTACATGTTAAAGCTCGGTCCTCTACACGATAACTGGCGAGCAACCACGATGTGGCTGTTAGGACTTACGTGGAATTTCCTGAACACTGTCATATCACGCTTGTGCACTGTTTTTTGAGCATAATAAGCAAGTGTGCATGCTGTTCTCGTAAGTGTTACATTTGGTTCTATTTCTCTTCGATAGAAATAAGCTGGTCATTCGAAGGTACACACAGCCTGTAATCAGAGGGCTCTCTTTTTCGAGCCTGGTACGCCTCAGGACCACACTCTCAACATAACCGCAACTTCGAAGGATCACATGCTAATCTTTACTCACTTGATCATTAACATTCTTTCCGGTAGTAACTTCAGCACGAAATGCATTCTTTTGCTCGTCAGCTCTTCTAAAACAAATACATTCAGAGCCCTGCCAATGAACCCCCCCCAAAAAAAAAAACCCCTCCATTCCTACAAAAGAATCTCCAACGTTCTTGTTTTCCTCTTCCTCAGAACCCCAGTCTAAGGACTTAACAATCTCATCCCAGGCCCATCAGCAAGCCTCGACAAACATCTTTCGCCGATACAGAGGCATCCCATGATTCAGGGGGAAGATGACCTAGCGGTTATAGCCCTGCGTTCAGGAACGTCGTATAATCCTCTCACAAGTCAGTGACGATCAAAGATACCAGCTCAAACTAGACAATTTGAGTGCTTCTCAGTAGCACAACCTGCGTGGGCCCGTTTCCTGCTTTTCTCAGCATGCTGCGTTTTGCTGCTTTTATTTTAAACGTTGTTATGATTTCGGTGGTGGCGGTCAGGTAGAGGCTAGTTCAGGGTATTAATGCGTTAATCTTTTGCAGATCATGCGCAGTTGATATTATTCTTTTTGCACAGGAAGACAAACTCTTGGATTCTGGTATCGAGGGATGCAATTAATACCAGTGGCGACAGAAGAGGCTGGGATTATGCATTGCTGGAACTCAAGTAAAGTCCAGGGAGCTCGGCTGCTGATACAAATACAGTTCTGGATCCTCCCAAGAAGGAACAGGTCGTCATGGTGGTCCTCCAGAGCATCCAGTTCTGAGACGACACATCTTCAAAGCTTCTTTCAAAGGCGAGCCTAGCGATAATCATGGACTCAATGATGGGATGCCAGCAATGGGAACCTCGGGCTCTCGCCAGCGATATTGTATATATCTGAATGCATCGAAAACAGGCGAGTATGAAAAATTCATCGAGAATTGTGGTTCTTCTCCAAGGTTGCCATGAATTACTTCATTCTGTTGTGCGTAGAAGCAGGATACGACCGCTTCATTTTATTATATATCTTCGTTGCTACAATGCTCAACTCTGTTCCATTATTGACATTCGGCAGTATATCAGTGTTGGGCCTTTACACGAGCATTCAGCATTGCGATCACTTGCAATTGGTCCATAGACTAGTGTCCCTTTGGATGCGTTTGATGGTCACGCTGTTATTCTAGATTGAATCTTTTGTTTCATCTTGATTATACTAGGTTTTAAGTCGATAGCACAATGCATTAAAATTACTCTGGTCGCAAAGCCAGCCAAGCCAGCTCTCTCCATGGTTATCTAGGATAAACCCAATCTTCCATGAATCTGCCAAACGATCCTTCTTAATGATTTTGATGCCATACTCCATAACGCCGTGACTTCTGTGGGTATGTCTGAACCAGCTTGACCTGCTTGGTCAAAAGCGCTCACGTTTCCATGCATAATATGTGTTGACCAGAAAGACCCGACGATGTACTGCTTCAACACTGCCGTGTCTCGACGCGGTCAAGTCGGCGTACCACCGCTCCAAGTACAACTTTGAGCACGGTATCGGAAGTGAGCTTGGTACTCGTCTTATTCGAGCGGAAGAAGTTGACACCTGTCTTTGTCGTGTCAGGTCTATCGTCGAATGTAGCGGTATCGACCATGTCACGCATGCCAGGGTACTTGATTGGGAGGCCGTCATCCAGATCTCTGAGTGCTTCTGTGGCTTTCGGGTCGTTGCCCACCTGGAAGAACTGGATTCCAACCTGGTACAAGGGTGCATCAAGCTTGTCGAGCGCGTTCGCAACTCTTCTGATTTCCCCATCTGGCTCGTCATTGGGGGCGCCGTCCGTTATGATGATGACGTTGAGTGGCTTCAAAATAGTCTCGTCACCAGTTTCCTGGACCTTCTGCTTGTACGTGCTCATATAAGCGTTGAGGATGTACCTCAAACGCTGTGCTGTCGGTGTCCCTCTGTTGGGCGTCACGCTTCTGAATATGTCCTGTACGTCCTTGGGCTTCTTGATTCCGCGGTATCCAGTGCCTGCCGAGCCTTTCTCCCGGTCGCCTTCGTCAATAGTTGTGTGATTCAGGAAGTAGAGATCAATGCCATCATCGTCGTGCTCGGTGCAGATGGGGACGATGGCCTCGAGTGCGGCTTGCGTCTCGTCCCAGTTGCTGCCGCGCATCGAGCCAGAGTCATCGATGAGGAAGACGGTGTCGAATGATGTCAGAAAAGCGTAGGGATCATCTTTAGTCGATGCGGATGCCCTGGTGATATGGGGATGAGCTCTAGTTCGGGTCTCTGACGACGGCAGGGAAACTACTGGCGGAGCAACGACTGACGAAGAGGGAGCAGAAATGGCTTGCGCAGGATTGTCGACAGACCTTGTGGCTTCCGTATATGAAGGCGGAGGCGCCAAGGAATTATTGCTGGGCGCTGGGGAAGCCCTACGAGGGCGGAAGGGATTAGGGAACAAGGAGGACCGCGACGATGTAGACTCTGGCTTGCCCATCTTGGCGGTTTTTGTGTGTGTGTGTGTGTGTGTGTGTGTGTGTGTGTGTGTGTGTGTGTGTGTGTATGCAGATAGTGTTGCTTGATGAGAGAACGTAGAGGGTCCTGCTACTTGGTCAGAGAGTGCAGAGTCTGGTGGTAGGATGAAGCCAGAACAGATAGTGTTTTGTGTGCTTGGGTGAGTTGGGATGACTAGGAAAGAGTTGGTGGTGAGGTGAGGAAGGAGCGAAATCGGTTGAGTTGCTATCTTTAATCTCATGATATGATGTCTCACGGCGTTTGCCCTGTGTGACAACATGACGTACCGACAATGTGGCCTTTGCTCTTTGCGAGCTGTGCTGGAAGTCGGATACCTGATTGAGGTTCAGGCAATTGCTATTTGTGCTTTGGTACCTTGTGCTGTCTTGGCACTGTTTGCTTGCTGCATTCCTTATGCCAAACCAACTAGCCCCGGCCACCCTTGCTCTTTATAGATCATGGCGTTGGGTGATCCGAACATTCCAAATATTTGTTACAGACAATGAATTCGTCTGGATGATGCCTGACAAGGCATGCTTACATTGCAGGTAGCCCCTCCCCCCTCATTCCCCCAGATGCGCTATGAAACTCGGGGCAGTGTTCGGCTCTAGGAGCCGTAGGCACTATTTCGGACGCTTGCTCGCATCACGGTGCTATGAGCCGCATACGCCATGCGCAGTCTGAACAGCATGTATGGTGTGGTGGGTAGCATAGCCGACGGAACCTACTGTAGGTGTGGTAGTAATTCTTGTGGCTGAGCTGGCAAGGTTGAACTTGAACTGCATGAGCCTGGTTTCCCCTCCGGCGGAGGCGCAGCCCCCAACCACCGCCCGCATCAGTTTGGCAACCGTCGGCACTCTTGGTCGGGTACGCATAAGGCTGATTAAACAACGATTTGGGCTACTTGTGACATGCGCAATCATGCGCGGGGCAACGGATAGGATGACCGATCCGATCCTGAGGCGAGTCGTGGGCAGAAGTTTTACATCTCATGATGATTTTGACGTAGCATCGGACATTCCCCATCAAGGCGCAGCGAAAGTCAGATTGCGGCGACCAATAGATCGGGTCAACCTTGGCTCTTTCCTCTCCCCGAGAACCATAAATACCCACCACGTGAGCAAGTCCTCTAAGTCCTGAGTCTACAAGAACTTTGAAAAAGGTCTCGGGGGGCTTTTGGCCTAGAGCTCTAGGACCAAGACATACTCATTCAAGCCCACGAGCGAAACATATGTCATCTGTTTGAGCTATCTCCACTAGTAACCTGACACATTTTATGGAGAATGCCCAGAGTTTCCGCTTTCGGACTTCACCCAATCCCCCATATCTACTTTATCGGTCTCAGGCCTCTATATATCGAGACACAACAAAATAGAGGAATGACACTTATGATGATGATCGAAAGATACTGAACTGGGATGACTACTAAGTCAGGCAAGCGGCCACTTGATTTAGGGGATGTAAGCCATTGTGCTTGTTTCGATTTCTACATGACTAGCATTTACCAGAAACATTATGTCGTGCGCCGCATCGCTCACAAACCATTGGTTACTCTCGGACGGTGACAATCAATTGCTGTAAAACGCAGACTATGCTCGTTGTCACAAGCTCAGTATCCGTGTTTTGATGAGAAGAGACCATCAATCAGGCCCAAAGCGGCGCAGTAACCTCAACAGCGCGCTCAACAACCGCCTTGACGCGGTCCGCAAACACCTTCTGCGCGCACTCGACCTCGAGATCCTCCAGCCAGACCACAGCAGACATCTTGTCGACCTTGATCGCCACGCCTGGCACAGGGATGCCCAGCTTGTGTAGCCTATCCAGCTCCGCCTTTCGGCGCTTTGCAAGTTTCTCCTCCTCGTCGTCCTTATCTTCCATCTCTGCATCTACCATGCCTTCGGCTCCGTCCCCTTCGGCTTCCTCCTTGACGGACTTAGGCGGTGTCGCTGGGCCGTTATTTTCGGTAAGGGGGGTCAACTTCGGCAGCTCGACGGGTGAGACATTGTCCTTGCCAAACTGAGCCTCAAGAAACATAAACAGGCGATCGAGACGGTCCTCGGGCGTCGTGTTGGCGTGTAAGTTCCGGGTAGGAAGTTTGTGTGTGTGTGTATGTTTGCTAGATGATTCTGCAAATGACAAAGAGTGCTTGTTAGCAATTGTTCCGTGTGAGATCTTATTGGCGTAACCATGAGCACTTACGCTTTACAGCAGCAGGGCTGCTTTCAGTCGAGAGCAGCACCGCCATAACCGCATCGGCGATACCATCGTTGAGCATATTGCCCTCCCACTCGAGCTCAACCTCGCCGTTGTTGCGGTAGCGAACTGTCACACAGCCCATGACGAGATATGCGGCTACTAGCTGCGAAATCTCCTCGTCTGCGGCCTCTTCCTCCTCGGAACCTTCTTCCTTGGCTTCACCAGTTGCTGCATCGTCGTTCTGATCTTTCTTATTATTAGACTCGGGCAACTCCTCGATACTACCAAATGTGCCTTCCAAAGCCCACTTAATCAGGTCCAATCCAGCGGCACTCAGCGTAAAGCGCTGGCGGCAGGCGATCGTCGAGGTAGTCAGGCCAGCATACTCGCGAAGATCCTCAGGATCCATGAGGGACATCTTGAAGTCATTCTGGACGATCACACCGGAGACAAGCTCTGGCTCCTGGCCGTCCGGTGTCGGCATCTGTTGCGGCGGTGGGATCGAGGCGAGTTTTCCTACGACCTTCGCAATCTTATCTGTTTTGAAAGGGATCTTGAGTTCCTCGCAGTTGCGCGGACTGAAGACTTTGACCTTGTCCACCTTGTTGGCGTTCAAGGACAGTAGTTTGGACTTCAAGCGCATCATATTGTGCTGCTCGCCATGGACAAGGATCTTCTTCGTGTCAGTATAATCCTGCTCGTAGATGTGATCGAGACACAACTTACAACTACTGGAGCTCCAACTTCCTCGATGAAGTCCTTGTTCTCTGTGCCGTCGACGTGTGCGGCGAAAGAGTACTCAGCAACACTGCACCTTCGCGGGATTAATACCTTTTCAGAATCGGCCCCAGGAGCTCGGCGAATCGCATTCGTGTTGCGAGACATGACGGCCTGGATCTGATCTGGCTCCTGGACAATCTGTTTGGCCATGGTACCTTCGACGCTGTAACCTGTGATGATGACACCATTCTTCTCATTGGGAGCCCATCTCTCGAGCAGCTCTCTGCTTACTCCGTTCTGAAGCATACCGGGTGCAGCAAGCATGACACAGCCTCCTACGTCCTCGAAGCGATCAAGGCTTTTTAACGAGCGGATGTACTTAAAGTCCCATGGTCCCCCACGGCCCGCGGCGCCGCCCGAAGCTTCGGCTTCGGCCATCCTCTCTCGGAATAGACGCTTGATGTTGTCGTTCATTGCTCCGACGTATGTCTGGTACACTAACATACACTTGCGAGCCAAATTACTTGCGTAGTAAATGGGGAACTTCTGATACTCTTCGTGCTTGTCCCAGTACTCGTCCAAGATGAGCAGTAGTTCCTGAGCTCTGCCTAGCGCAAAGACGGGAAGCAATGCACGACCGCCGCGGTTTAGGATGCTGGTAATCGATTTCATCAAGGCTTGCTCTCTCTCCATACGTGGAACGTGGGTAGAGACGCCATACGTCGACTCGGTGATAAGTACGTCGATCTTGACCCCTCGTGGTACCTCGGCAGACACCAAGTGTCGATCATGTTCGCGAGAATAATCACCGGTGAAGAAGATCCTGAGGCCGGCTATCTCGATGAGGTACATGGCTGCACCGAGAACATGGCCGGCTGGATATGGCGTGATACGTATAGAGGAGATTGTGTGGGTTGTGTGATAGTCGATGGCCTCAATCTGAGGAAAAGTGTTGAGATGGTCCTGCTCAGTATAAACAGGCTGCGACGTCGGATTTGACGAAGTATTGCCTACGCGGATACTGTCCTGTATGAGCCACTTGTAGATAGCCTTGGTCGGATGGGTCATGAACACACGACCCCGGAAGTTCGTCTTAGCCAAGACATAAGGTAAAGATGCGGCATGATCGATGTGGAAACTTTTTCAAAGGCACGTCAGCTATGTGGTCGTTGGAGAGACAGAGATGCAGGCAGTGTCTGTGGGCAAGCCCCTAGGGTTCAAGAAGGTCACAATGCTTCGAGGAGCGCGACGGCCAAGGGAAACAACTTGTATTGATAGCTGATGTATCTATCCCGAGCTTGGCTGCAAATAAAGACACATCAAGCGGTGGAGATAGAAGCGCGAGTGATGGATGTCACCGCAGCACAGTCTCTCATGGAAGACGACTGACATGAATTGAAGTCCAGCCAACAAAAGAGACGGTCTCGAGCATCCTGGGGCATGAATCCTTGTCCTTATGTCGGGGTCACAAGTACTTACTGCGTGATAAGAAGCACATCAACCGTGCTCAAGTCGAAGTCATCGAAAAAGGGCAGAGCTGCCAGACCGTCGTAGGCGGGATGCTGGCCAGCATCAAGCTGGGCAAAAACGATGATTAGCACGTCCATTCGTCTATCGTAGGCAGGCATCGCTCACCATCACGGTCTTGCCCTTGTATTGCACAATATGACAAGATCTGCCGACTTCGTTTCCACCTCCCAAGCATAGAAAGGTGAGCTCGTCAGATGGATCAACGGGCTCGTCTGTTACGGGTGTGGCCATCGCCGCAGCCTTGCGCTTTGACGCCATCTTGGTAGCAGTAGCTTTCGTTCTGACAACACAATGTCGAACGCCCAGCGTGCACACTCACAAAAGTCTGCCGGGGGAAGCTTCTGATATTGGCTGAACAGCGCAACAGGCAGCAAGACTTGATGCGAAGATTGGTATTATATGACCACGACAGAAGTCGTGCTCTCTCAGTCGTACATAACGATCGCGTAGTGTCACCCTGTAGAATGGTTGCAACGACAACGTCTTGGTAGCGTTGATGGACGTCGCGTCGACGCGGATGCGGCAAGCAGGTGTGCATGCTCACCCGGGCAGCAATCAGGGGACCCCACTTGATCGGATGACTAATCCAAGTTATCTTGGTTTATCTGGCGCCACGATGTGGCGCCCTACACAGTGCATCATGCAGGCTACTTGTGGCTGATACTAATTCCTTGCCTGAGGCTAAGCATCGTACTCAAGCTACGGCATGCGCGCCAGCTCGTCCTTGGCCTGACCAGGTGCAGCATCGAGGTGGAGACCGCGCTGAAGCCGCGAGCGACGCCTGGACGGGACAATTTCAGAGATCCTTCACAGCTACCCAAACACATATCAGCACCTTGTGTTCATCACACCGCCCCCAAACACAGTCGCGCACCCTGTATCATCACCAATCTGTTCGGAACCTCTCCCGCTCGGTTTCAAAACATTGCGCGACTGCGCTTGCGACGACTTCGGCCAACGACGAGCGCGCCTTCCACTCCCCGACGCGTTCCACGAGAAGACACTGCGGCAATCGAGGCCCCTCGCATCCGAGACTTCGATGGATGGATGTCCCTGAACACCAGAAGTAGACAGGCGTCGTGCCTGGCTGGCTTCTTTTTGCCCAGAGGCCTGGCGCGCTGCAGCAGAGACGCGCGCAAGCAGTAGTTTGGCTTGGGTCGTGCGATACACATTATCTCAGGTCGTCTTCAAATCAACTTCAATACGCAGCGCGCACGCAGGCGACGCCTCGCATACACTGGGAGGGTTGTGTGCAGTAGAGGACCTAAGCTTCCTTTACCCTCGCAGAGCCGACAGTCCGCTTTGCGCGATCCACCCAGCAGACACACGATAGCCACCGTGCGCTGAGACTGCCATCATGTCTCAACCACCATCACAACCAGAGGCGGCGCCTACACCGCAACAGCCACCTCCACAGGAATCGCCATCTATGGGAGGACAGGCCAGTCTCGGGATGCCGCCGAATAAGAAACCTAGGATATCCCCCGGTCCTCCATCACAACCAGGATCGCCATACCCCGGGCCCCAATACAATAATATGCCGAGTCCCGGGGTATCAACACCAGGCATGATGACACCGGGTGCTGGGCTCCCTTCACCGGTGACTGCACCGCTTTCGAAAGCACCAGGGCAGCAAGGAGGCTTCCCGTCGCCACTACAGCGCAACGGTTCTGCAACGCCTGTACCCACACCGATGCCGACACAACCTCCATCGCAAGCGCCTTCCCAACCTGCCACACCTGTGCCAACAAATAGTGGCTTACCCATGCCTGTTGTTACAGCTGGATCAACACCACAGCCGATCATATCAACGCCGCAACCTTTGACACCAAGCGCGCTCTTGCCTACGCCGCAGCCTCCTCCGAGCGCACCATACACAAACGCAACGCTCATGCCCATTCCAGCACCTGGCACTCCGGCACCACTTAGCGAAATGCCGCCGCCACCTCTCAACGCATCAGTATCGTTCTCGGGGGCTTCGCAGGCGAAAGTGCCTGCGAAGAGCTATGCATACGAAATGGACGATATGCTGGCAGGTACCGGAATCAATCTTGAGGAGGAGCAAGAGCTCATGAATGAGTTTGAGATGCGTGAGGGACTTGGATCATATCGGCCTGGTGGACGCAAGACACTATACGGGGCAGGTGCAGCAAATCAACCACCAGAGGAGTTTGACGCGCGAACTCAAGAAGAGCTGGCTGCCGAAGCCGCAGATAAGGCCTGGAACGAGGCGGCCCAGAGACTAGCTTTGACGAGGACGGTCGAGATCACGAGCCATCTTCTAGACCCTGGTCTCCTACACCGGAAGATGGCGGCGATAGCTTCCCGAAACAACTTAAATCTCAACCTAGATGTCCGCTCTGACGGTAAGAGCCAGTACATGGGTCGTTTGGCAGCTCCGGATTCCTTCCCAAAGCCTACGATTAAGGTCTCAACCGCCAAGGCTGACGACGGTACGATCGTCACCACTCACGGTTCATTCATACCAAAGGAGGCATTCTTGGTAGATCAGATCGCCCTGCTCTCGATTGCAACCCGCGAGCACTTACGCGGACTTCTCACCGATGCCAACAAAAAGTCGATTAGTCGGCAACAAAAGACGCATGGGGCTGTACCCGGTGAATGGACGTCAGCTGCTTCGCCCGGCCCTGCAGTCACTAACGGCATTGCTGCTGGTAGCCCATCGAGCGCGAGCGCCAGCGGGGTTAGCCCGACAACGACCTCAAAGAAGAGTAATTTGCCACCAGCGCTGACTCGTGCCACTATCAAATGCTAATACATGTGATCAGGACCTGCAGATGCTATAAGCAACGGACTACCTACACCAGTGTCTGCTGCATATCCCACGGTCAACCCCCTGGTAGAAGCAATGCGAGCTCTGGGCAAAGCAAATCGGAGCGCTGAAGAGGCACGTTTCAAGAAGCGGCAGAAACGATTGGATCAAGCCAATAAAGATAAGTCTGGGGTAGACGGCTCGCGAGCTGGTTCAGCTGCGCCGGGCGCTGATGCCGGCGAGATCAAGGCACCCACAAAGAAGGAGGCGAAAAAATCGGCGAAACTAGCCGAGGCCAGCAGCACAACTGTCAATAACACTCTAAGTCTGTTCGCTGGCGGGAAAAAGAAGAAGAAGTATTCCTGGATGGCAGGTGGTGGCGGCGGTGGCCCGGCGAGTGGTCCCGGTACGCCACAGCCACAAATGGGGGGGGCGCCAGGTACACCCGGAGGTGCGAGCACATCACAAAAGCCTAATGGTCCGCTCACAATACCACCCAACTCAAAATCTCTACCCGGTGCATGGAGAGAAGATGGGCCTTCAGGCAAGAACATCCAATTGCGCGACTGGATACTGGTGCTGGAGGATCGAGGATTGGACAATGTCGCGCTACAGAAACTATACGACAGGCTCGACAAATCAGATTTGGGAGACAAAGAGAGAGAAGCCGAAACTTGAGCTGCAAAACCATTAGCAAAACTCACTTTACACGGAGACGAGACCGAGGCCAGTGCACATTGTATAGGGCACCGAGACTCCAACATCACTACTTTTTCTCGTTGGGAGACGGCAGTACGATACGACTATATCAGTATCTTTATCACTTACTCTCTGCTCTTTTGCTTTTGCGTATCATACAGCCCGGCGTTGGCACTTACCTTGAAGAGCATGATCTGGTGCGATGGAGTTGTGGAAGTCGGGAGAGAGAGAGAGAGAGAGAGAGCGCTTCCGGCCGTCGTGCATTCGTAATCTGGTTCTGCCAACGCGACAGGGGAGTTGCACGGCGCTATAGAACGCAGCGTGCATGCTGGAAAATAACCAAAAATGAAACAAATGCTACCACGCCTGATCCGTCTGCTTTTGTGTGAAGGTGTGAAGGTTGATGGTCCAGTGTATGCTTGGCTCGGAACGTTGCACGATACTCCATGGTCATGCCAACCTTACATGCCGGAGACCGGACTTATTGTACCTAGTATCGCGCGTTGAGACCCACTCTCCCCCGGCCCCGATATGTCGCCGTCAACCGACCTGCCGTCGACTCGTCAGAGATGCGACAACATCGCCACTGCCACCAAACACAATCAATGGCTTTATTGATACGTACATGAGGCAAGGATATCCACGCTCGAAAAATCGTTTATCGAGGTTATTTTTGCGTCCAAGAGGGAGGGTCATGCAACTCGTCAGCCGACTTCTCAGAACAACACAGCAACAAGCAGGAGCGGGGAGAGCCAGCGTCGCCAAGATGATGGTGAAAGCGGTATGTGTTCTCATTGCCCCTTGTTGGGCAGATTTGATGCCTCACGAAGGAAGCTGTGATGCGCCCCTGGATGTCATGAGTCTCTGGGTCTCATTGTATCTAAAGTGCCGAAGAGTTTCATTGTTACGTCAACGTCGCTAATGCTGTGTTTCTCGCTCCGTGTTGGATCTAGGCTGTAGGACAGATTTGCTCTGGCAACTCGATGGACAAGAACCTCGAGCAGTGTACGAGATTGGCTGAGAGGGCTGCTGCTGCAGGGGCAAAGGTGAGTCTACCGTATTTCCAAGGTACTTTGATGGTTGTCCTGGTGTTATTGCCACCGCTCTCACTGTCTTTTATAGCTTGAGGCTTCCATTCATCAAGTTTATGTGGACTTTCTGCTCTGCAGTGACACCGTCATCAATCTGAAACATAAGAGATACTCGGACATCACAATCTTGCATAATTGCTCATCGCCACACTTTGACTTTTGTGCTAACTTCGTCCACAGATCCTCTTCCTCCCCGAAGCATCAGACTACATAGCCACATCCCCCTCTGAATCCCTAAAACTAGCAAAGCCCATAGCTTCCTCTCATTTCGTCCTTGGCCTCCAAGAAGCAGCAACGCAGCACAACCTGGCGATCCACGTGGGCGTGCACGACATTGCCCCTCCTCCTCCCCCTTCTCCCACCAACAACAACCACGACTCCTCCACATCACCGCCTCAACAGAAACTATACAACGCAACAATCCTCCTCCCTCCTTCCGGCCAACCCCCATCCCCAGAAACAACATACAACAAACTCCACCTCTTCGACTACGCCACCCTCCGCGAGTCCGCGTCGACCCAGCGCGGCAGCGACTTCACCCCTCCCTTCCCCTCCCCGATAGGCATGCTAGGCAGCTTGATCTGCTTCGACATACGCTTCCCCGAAGCCGCGCTCCATCTCGCGAAAAAGCCCTCTTCCTCCCAGCCCCAAAATCCGGACGACGCCACACCCGCGGCGGCGGCGGAGGTGATACTCTACCCTTCGGCGTTCACCGTCAAAACGGGGCAGGCGCACTGGGAGCCGCTCCTCAGGGCCAGGGCGATTGAGACGCAGAGCTGGGTCGTCGCCGCGGCGCAGGTGGGCAGACACCACCCTTACGAGGAAGGCGGGAAGAGGGTCAGCTATGGGCACAGCATGGTCGTTGATCCGTGGGGCAGGGTCGTAGTAGACCTAAAGGGTGTTGAGGACGTCAACAAGGGCAACAACAACAATACCGACAACAGTGAAGTAGGACAAGAGGAGAGGTGGGAGGCTGTCGAGGGCGCGGTGGGCGAATTGGGCATATTCGAGGTCGATCTGGATTACGCCGCCAAGGTTAGAGAAGAGATGCCGCTGGTGCGGAGAACGTAGGTGGTCCTGCTTTCTATTGCTGTGTCGGGTGCTCATGAGTTTCCTTCAGCAAGGTGCGGCAATCTAGATTACTAACCATGGGATTTTTCTGACTACAGGGACTTATACTCGGCCTGCTGAGCTACGTCTATGTCACGATGATGTTAAAGTCTTGCTGGGAGCGGTTAGAGGGGAGTTGACAGGGCAGAGGTCCACATCAAACCAAAAGGCCTCGCTGCACACCCATAACCATAGTCTCCAGCTCTCCTGAAACAGGGAGCTACACGGAATTCAGAGCTGCTAGAACAAGGGATCCCGACTAGAAAGCAGTCGTGAGGAAAAGAAATCAAAAGCCGCTTTGGTTTGTAGGACTTATAGAATGGTCAAGAGAGCAGGATACAGGTCAGCTCGTGTTTAACATCACAACATGGTACAGTAAATGTCCCAGAGCATCACTTCACAGATACATGGTATGCGTATGGTCATCAAGCACAGTCACAGTCATGGAAGGATCAATCAGGTTCGAGAGGTTGGCATTGTGTAAAGCACCCTCCGCGAGTCACTCATGACGGAGAGCAGCGCAAAGCTACCTGGAAAAGAAAAAAAAGAAAAAGAGGAAAAAGAGTTGAAATCTCGTCGGACAAGAGTTCGACCCAAAAACCTCATGCTATGGTGTTATTGATGCATATTTTTGGCCCACGCGCCGTGTGATGTCGTTATCCTTAATCGTTGTCATTCCCTCGCACATGAAGCACAAAACGCCACTCCAATTGACCTAGCCGGCGACACGACTTTTGTGACAGGGGGTCCCCGAGATTTGAAGAACACGGCTAAACAGTGAATCGCAAGAGTGCTCGCTGCAGAAAAATTCTCATAGAGGTTGCGAGAGAAGAGGCCGTCCGGGCCAAGTTTGCGTAGTGTACAAGTCGTTGATGAGGGTCATAGTAAAATGCAGTCGATAGCTCGGTGCCAATCGTTCGCATTTCAGCTTGGGTCAAACGATGACGGCGTTTACTGGGCAGCAGGCTGTCTCGGTGCTCCACCACGGGGACGACCGTTGTACGGACGACCGCGTCCGCGACCACGACCCTTTCCACCACGGTAATTGCGGTATCCGCCGTCAACACTTTCTTGTCCGAATGTCTCCATGTTCTTGCGCTGTTCTTCACCGCGCCAACCTGAGCCGCCAGTCTTCTGGCCACCGTTCTCAGCACGCTCACGCGCCTCACTGGAAATGTTGTCGAAAAACGACTTAGTCTTGTTGTAAGCAGGAGGTGCTGCAGGAGCAGCGTCCTCCGATACAGGCGTTTCAGCAGGCGTGCCGTTGGTGGGATCCTCAGCCAGCGGTGAGCCGACTTCAGCCGACTGCGCTACATCCTGCTTGTTGAACTTGGCATTGGCAGCACCGAAATCGAAGTCCTCTGAAGGCACCTCAACCTTGTTAGCCTGGGCATTGCCGCCGCGGCCACTGCGACCACCACGTTCACCGCGGTCGCCGCGGTCACGGCCTCTACGATTGGCATTGACGCGCATGTCATTGACCTTGTTGGTCAAGTTGTCCATCGCAGCAGTGTTTCCCTGACCTGCGGACTGGGCAGCTGGAGAAGCTGCTTGACCTGCGCCGGCTTGGTTCATCTTCGCCATGGCGACCGCAACGGCGGCTCGAGCTGCGTCCGTAGCATCTTGTAGGCTCGTGGCCTGATTCTGGTGCTTGGCAGCATCAGTACCGGGCTTGACTGCAGCGGCAGCAGCCACAGTTGGTGCGCCTTGCTTAGAGAAAGGCACGGCGGGTGTGATACGATTGCCCTTGGGACCAGTCGGGGTAGGCTTGTTGGCTGCAGATGGCTGCTGCGCTGTCGCTGCGAGTGAGTCTGCTGTGGCTTTAACCTCTGCCACAGACGGCTTCGACTCGACCGGAGGCGTGGGAGCAGCGGCAGCTGTTTGTCCTGAGCTCTCTGACGACAGCTCAACTGCAGGTCCGCGAGGACCGCCTGCTCGTCCCTTGTCACCAGCAGGACCCTGCTGTTTGTTATCAGGAAAAGCACCATCTCTGCCGCCTTGTTGCTGACCTGGCCCGCCGGGAGGACCATGAGGCCCAGGATAGCCAAAATTGTTCCAAGGACCAGGAGCACCAGGAGGAAAGCCTTGGCCTGGAGGGAACCAACCCGGAGGAGGGGGGTAAGGCATGCCATTGAATCCTTGAGGAGGTGGTCCGCCACGACCCCATTGTCCCGGAGGCCCAGGAGGGGGAGGATAGAAGTGACCGGGCTGCTGGAACGATCCAGGACCGCCAGGACCGCCGGGACCACCAGGGCCACCAAAGCCAGGAGCACCTGGTCCGCCTTGTTGCTGATTGCCTGGACCGCTCGGGGCGTTGCCAGCTGGACGAGGGCGAGCCTAATTAGGTGACCATTGTTAGCAGATTGCAGCAGAACGAATGCGCTGCAGAAAAGGAATTCTGGAACAATTGAGGTCATGGCTATTGGATCAGAAGGAAGGCAACGGAAAGTATCAACACGGGGTTATGCGCTGTTCAGTCAATGACAATAGGTTTACATCCGAAATATTTCGTCATCTCCAAATTTGTAGGGCAGATGCCCAGCCATGTGTGAAGCAAGTGTGAATGTGAAAAGGGCGGCAGGGGAATAAACTTACGCCTACAATCGCCGGGTCATCGGGCACCTTGGGAGGAGTGTTCTCTTTGGCGGGCGCAGCCTGTTCGATGCGCAGATCCTTGACATCGCTGCCGCGGAAAACGATGTACTCATAGACCTGGTCTGAGGGGCCGATTTCCTCGTCAGGGTTGCCTTTGCGGCCCTCTGTACCGAAGGACTTTACATTCTCGAGCGAGACGGTCGAGTCGTCGCTGTTGATGTTGTGAAGCGTGCCGCAATACCGGATGTCGCTCTTAGAGATGAGAGATATGCGAGAGCTAGCGGACCACGCAAGGTGCGGCGTTAGCAGCCGGAGGTGCTAGAGGTCGCAGGACGCGCCCGAGGAAAAAGCCGCGACAGGAAGCTCGTGGTCGGAGGAGGCCCAGGCCGCTTGCGTCGACGACTTACCCAATGAATTCAGACATTGTGGACTCTGGAGGGCCTGCGCACAGGGCGCAGCAAGGAAAGAAGAGAAGAAGAGGAGAGTCGGAGGGAGGTCGGATGCGAGAGAAAAGACCTGGGAAGGAGAAAAGGAAAAGGACGAACCAAACGGAGCTGGGAGGTGCGAGGTGGGGAGGAGGGTAAGGGCTTCAGGTTGGGGCAGCAGTGGCGCGAGCGAGTCGTGAGGAGGTCCTGTTTCGCCTGTGCAGGCCAGAGTGCAAGGTGGACAGTTCGCAGGGCGGAGCTGAGAGCTTGCCAGGCCCAGCTGTTGGTGCTGCTCCTGTGCTGTACTGCAAGTGGTCCGCGTTGGTGGGGGCCGAGGAGGCTGAAAATGCAAAATCGAGACGCAGAAAGTGGCAGCTGTCCCAGCCACACCAGCAGTGAGGAGGCCCGGGTGGGGGCTGTGGCGCGAGCTCTGCACCAGCCACAGTCAGTGAGCGATCAACTAGGATAATCCTTCAAAATCCTGAGTTGGAGGATCCAGCCAGCATTGCACGTAATTCGCTTGCGTACCTTGAGGTCTTACTGACTTTGCCATTCCAGGTGGAATATTTTACAAGAGTGATTCATGCTACTGCGACAATATCCTCATGAAAATTGCATCTGACTCTCAGAACGAGCGCAACAGAACACGCCGCTGGTGCGTCTCCGCATCATGTTAATCATTGAAGCACAACCCCAACCCCAACCCCAACCCCAGTAGGCTTGGGGAGTGTCCGTCAAGCTTTTCGACCCATGCACAGAATTGCGCCGAGGAGAGGTCGACTGAGTCGAGGAGGATGCCAGAACCAGCAGTGGTTCCCGGCACTTCAGGACGTTGTTAGCATGCTTATCGCGTGATGGACCCTGCCTATTGCGACAACGGAACCCCAGGGGCTGGCGTGGATCCTGCCGTCCTTGGTCGGCCTGTCCGCTGCAAGTGCTCACCGTCGCCCGCAGGTGCCTACGCTACTTTACTTACAAGTACGTACCCAATGGTCCCTATCTCACCTCACTACACGCAAGCTTCGCGCCCACCTGCTGCTCCACCTTGCCTCCAACCTTCTCGTCGTTAGCAGACCCTCACTTTGGATGAGCGAGTAAGGCTCCTCCAGGGGGGTTCCAGGGCACGCGATTGTATAAGTGCCCGCGCGGTCCCGTCGTCGAGTCCTCCCCGGACTCGTCCCTCGGTGCCTGTCATGAGCTCTCGCGGCGATACCGGCGACATCACGGCCCCTTTGCTCTCCCCCCACGCCCGCCACTGCGACACCATGAAGGGCCACGACGACGAGCTGCACTATGGCACCACGGGCATTGCCTCGTCCTCAGCTGCAGCACACGACGGCGACTTTGTCACCAGGAACGAGGAGGAGGACCTTCGTCGGGGGCTTGGCCAGAGGCACATCAGTCTCATCGCCCTTGCCGGTGCTATCGTGAGTTAAAACCATGGCCTGCTGCGTTGACATGCAAGCTGACTGTCATGTAGGGCACTGGTCTTTTCCTCGGACTCGGCTCCTCCATTCAGACGGCCGGCCCCCTGGGCGCACTACTCGCCTATGCCACCGTTGGCCTCGTCGTCTGCGCCGTGCAATTCGCCCTTGGAGAAGTGACTGCACTGCTCCCTGTAACCGGCTCCTTTGTTCGCCACGCCGAGTTCCTTGTCGATCCAGCACTAGGTTTCGCAATCGGCTACAATATCGTCTATGGCAACTGGCTGTCCATTCCAGCTGAGATCAGTGCAATCTGCGTCCTCTTTCAGTATTGGACCGACGTCAATTCGGCAGTATGGATTGTGCTCGTCATGGTTCTGACCTTCGCCGTTGGTATCGCATTCATCCGCGTTTATGGCGAGGTAGAATTCTGGTTCGCAATTGTCAAGATCCTCCTCATCATCTTCCTCATCATCCTCGGACTTGTCATCAATCTAGGCGGCATCCCCGGCGTGCCCCGTCTGGGCTTTTACTACTGGCAAAACCCCGGGCCATTCGTCCCATTCATCGCGGAGGGCAGCTGGGGATACTTCCTCGGCTATTGGTCCGTCATGGCTAATGCTGTCTTCTCCTTTGCCGGCACCGAGTCCGTCGCCATGGCGGCCGCGGAGACGCGTAACCCGCGCCAGGTTATCCCGCGCGCTTGCAAGCGCGTCTTCTTCCGCGTCTCGTTATTCTATATCCTCGCGGTCCTGGTAGTAGGCATGCTTGTAGCCAGCGACGACGACCGCCTCAACGACAACTCCGGCACCGCAGCTCAATCACCATTCGTCATCGCGGCCTCGGCCGCTGGCATCGCCGCAATTCCCTCCGTCGTCAACGCTGTCGTCATCACCTCCGCTTGGTCCTCCTCCAACCAGGCTCTCCTGGCCGGAACCCGCGTCTTATACGGCCTGGCACTGAAGAAACAAGCGCCACAGATTTTCCTTCGCACCACGTCCTGGGGTGTGCCCTATGTCTGCGTCCTCCTACAGACAGCATTCATGTCTCTTGCCTTCCTCTCTCTCTCTAATGAAGCGCTCACGGTATTCTACTGGTTCGTTTCCTTGACTGCAGCCGGTGTGCTTATCTCCTGGATAACAATCCTGATCAACCACTGGCGCTTACTCCTCGCCTTGAAAAAACAAAACATTCCAACGTCCGCATTGCCCTGGCACAACTCATGGACGGCGTACTCTACCCCCGCGGCATTGTTTATGTGCGTTCTAATCCTCTTCACCGCCGGATTCCCCGTCTTCGTGCCCGGCGGGTGGGACGCAAATAGCTTCGTCTCGTCATACCTGGATATTCCGCTTGTGCTTGTGGCTTTTGGGTTGTGGAAGGTCTTCAAGAAGACGCAGTTTGTGGACTTGAGCAAGGTCCCGATTCGCGAAGCGCTGGAGGAAATTGAGCGGAATCCTGAGCCCCTGGAGCCGGAGAAGAAGGGGTG
Organism: Microdochium paspali; assembly: GCA_031142775.1. Taxonomy (NCBI): domain Eukaryota; kingdom Fungi; phylum Ascomycota; class Sordariomycetes; order Xylariales; family Microdochiaceae; genus Microdochium; species Microdochium paspali. The sequence continues at coordinate 1,501,345 of JAVBIV010000008.1, forward strand.
GCAGAAGGTTGTCGGGTTCTTATGGGATTAACTGGAGAGAAGGGGCTAAAGAGAGACTCTCAGTTGCTGGCGATAAATTTGGGTGAAATGCATATATTAGCGGGCTGTTTTTTGCCGGATCTATATCAGCTTTAGATACCCCTTTTTGCTTTGGCTTGTATGAAGAACCATACAGCTTACAGTCAAACAAGTTAGGCCGCCTTTGTAGCATGCACAAACAGTGCGTGAAATATGTGGCATTGTTGCTTGCTATGCTGAGCGATATTCGCCATCTCAACCAGTGCCTCAGGGTATCATGCTAAATCGCTTTTCAACTCATACCAACACAATCTCCCAACTTCCCTATTCAGGTACAATAGCGTGGGCTCTACACGCTAAACGTTAGCATAAACATCTACTCCTCCATGTGTTCATCGCTATCCTCCTCCTCATCCGACGAGCCAGAACTGCTCGTTGTGTCCGCCGGATCCTCACCGCCCCCATCTCCAACCCCAATCTCCTCCGGCCCATCATCGTCATCATCATCACTGGACTCGTAGCCCACGATTGCACCAGCTTTCCTCTTCCCGTTCTCATTCTTCTCTTCCGACTGGCCCTCCTGCTGCTGAGATCGCTGCTGTCGCGACCGCATAGCCATTTCGCGATGCTTGGGCGCCTCGTCGATTGTGTACCCCTCGGGCAAAGGCATGTTCCGAGGGAAGACGTGGATTGTGGGAAACTCCACTATTTCGAGACCTGGGAGGATCTTGGCCAGACTTTCTGCTGGGTCAAGAGGGACGAGTTTCTGGGTTTGGCGGGCGGGCACACGCGGGCGCTGGTAGAAGAACTTGTATTCGCTTGTAATTGGGGCGGGCTCCTCGTTTGTGCTGGTGGGTGAGTCGGGAGTCGTTGCTTGCCAGGCTGTTGATGTGGGAGACTGAGTTGCTGCGGTGCACGCTGTCCAAGATGATTTCGTAGGGTTTTGTCCGGCAGACGTCGTCCCGCATTGGCTTTGTGACAAGGCAGCGCTGGAGGCGGCTGCAGATCCAGCACCAGCGCCGCCACCGTCCTTCCTCTTCTTGTACGACTTCTCAGCCTGCCGCTCCTCGTCCGTCATATGTGCATGCCGGAACGACTCGCGACTAGCCTCGAACCCCTGGGCGAGCGGCGTCTCGTCGAGAATCTTGTACATGATCCTCGTCGGCCGTGGTCGTCCCTGCGCCGCGCCGCCGTCCACTGCTTCTGCAAGCACCCCCGGCTTCACCTCCACCTCCATATCCGTCTTGTCGGTCCTGTCAGCGGTATCGGCGTCTCCATGCACAAACCACTCGACCTGCCAATTTATCGTGCGCGTCCGCTTATTCCAGCTCGTCTTGTTCTCCCTTGACCGCGTCATCCCGTAGGGAACGGCAGCGACATGGATCCCCAGCTTGCGGAGGCGGAAGTGCGACGCCTTGTCCCACCGCCGTGAGGGCGCGCTCGTGTGGTTATGATCCTGATGCTGGGAATCATGATTGTGTCTACCACTATTCCCGCCGTCGTTGAAGCGCGCCCGCTTATTCGGATGTCCATGCTGCTGCTGCTGCTGCGGGCCCGGCCCAACCCACTGCTGAGCGCCGGGCGGGGGCAAGATGTCCCTCTCCTCGCGCATAATCTTGTCCGCCGTCTCAATCGAGCGCTCGATTTTGGTGAGAAAGTTGTAGTCGTGGTCGATCCCGGCGTCCGTCTTGAGCTTCGAGGGCGGCAGGTAGACTGTCGGATCGCGCTCGCCGCTGCACGACGCCCATTTCTTGTGCTTGGTGATGCATTGCAGCGAGCACGTCCGCGTCGCGCACCGTGGGCATTTGTATTTGGGAGTCTGGATGTGGCAGATTGTGCAGAGCGATGTGAGCAGAGGGTCGGCCATCGCAGCAGCTTTCGGGAAAGAGGATCAAGGTGGGTTTTGTCGGGAAAGTTGTGGTGGAAATGTCGTCGAGAGTTGTGTAAGATTGGACAGGCTCCAGTATTACTTGTGAACAAAAGGTCCCAACGACCAATTTGTGGCGACGCAGCTCCAAACAGGGCAAAACCAGGAAAATGATGATTGCGAAAGCGTGGTCGAGATGCGACGAGCTTCACCCGCAAGGAAATATTTGGGGACTGGGGCTATCGATAAGCCTGCCTGCGCCTAGCATCGGAGGTAGCTCCAGCCAATCTTCCCGCATGTGAATGACCTCAACTCCGACGTCAGTGGGGGACTAAATCGGACCACAGATGTTGTGAATTCTTCTGACTAGGCCGGAACAGACTCTGGTGAAACTGTGCATTTGAGGGCCCGATTTTGCAGTGCAGCTTCACCATCCGCAGGAAGCACACCATATCTGTCCGGCTTGTACCATGAGCGAAACAGGAATGAAGATCGACCCCGCGCGAGCATCGGCGCTCGTCTCGCAGCTCAAGTCTGTCAGTGATCGCGTGGCCGCTGCAGCGAAAGGCCGCAATGTGAGTTTTCCCCCAATTGTGAAAATCAACACCTCGTCCCATCTTATTCTCACTCTCAACCCTCAATCTCATAATACTCCAAGTTTCGCTCTCGATACATGAGTGAAACGTTCATTTCTATTCCTCAGCATCCATCACCACTGACACCATTAAAAAAACAGGTCCGCCTCGTAGCAGTCTCCAAACTGAAACCGGCAAACGATATCCTCGCGTTGCACCAGCAGCCCACGTCGCACGTGCACTTTGGTGAGAACTACTCGCAGGAGCTTCAGCAGAAAGCGGAGTTGCTGCCAAAGAGTATACAGTGGCACTTCATTGGTGGTCTTCAGTCTGGTTAGTCTTTGCTTTTGCCCTCTAACTCACATTGCGCACATTTACACCTCGCTCTTTCTTTTTTTCATATTTATGCAAGGAAGCGCCCTTGTGATTCACTCGACAGGAGCTTGTCCCCAAGTAGTCATTTGCAATTGCACGTTATTGAGCAGTGGCCTGTTAACATGAAGAACAAAAAAAAACAGGACACTGCAAGACCCTCGCCAAAATCCCCAACCTTTTCTGCGTCTCGAGCGTAGACACGGAGAAGAAGGCCCAGATCCTCAATGAGCATCGCGGCAAGCTTCTCGCTTCCGACCCTTCCCCAGGCAAGCTCAACGTGCACGTCCAGGTAAACACCTCCGGCGAGGCCTCCAAATCCGGCACGACTCCTGGGCCGGAGACCATCAGCCTCTGCAAATTCATCCATTCCGACGAGACATGTCCCAATCTCAACCTCCTAGGGCTGATGACCATCGGCGCCATCGCGCGGAGCGTGGCGACTACCCCGGAGAACGAGAATGAAGATTTCGTGGCATTGAAGAGTGAGAGGGATGCGGTGGCTAAAGAGCTGGGGTTGAAGGATGCGGAGGAGCTGGAGCTGAGTATGGGTATGAGTGAGGATTTCGAGGGGGCTATTGCTTTGGGGAGTGGTGAGGTTAGGGTTGGGAGCACGATTTTCGGGGAGAGGGGACCGAAGAGCGAGGCTAAGATCGTGGCGTAGATGGGAGGGAGTCTGTGAACTAGATGATGGCATACAGCTTGATGCAGATTCTTGGTCGTAGATAATAAGACAAATCAAGAAAGAAAGAAAACCCCATTGAGTTTGGGGCCGTGGGTAATAATTGGCAGAACTCCTGCTAGGTCGAGACTCGTTTTTTCATTTTCATTTAAGCGTTCTATGTCATGCAAATCGCTCGCATCATTCAACACCAGACTCTTCGTATCAGCCGCTCGAGCTCAAGTCTTCAACCCCCAATACTCCTGCTTTGCCTCGTCACTCCCCAACGCCTGTTATGCCCCATGCTATGACTCTAAATGATAGCAGTACAAGGATTACACTGCCTATTCTTGAGCCACTACCGGCTTGACAACAGACTCGTACAGCTCCTTCTTGCGCGCATCCTTGCTCTCAGTCCAGTCCTTCTCCACCTCAGCCCACAGGTCCCACCAGAGGCTGTGCTGCATCTGGATTGTGTCCTGTGTGTCAAACTGCCTCGACTTCCACGGCTTGTCGAGGATGTAGTGGAGGATCTTGACCTGATCGTCCTTCCAGAGGGAAGAGTGGCAAGCGCGCATGGGCTTGAGCGCATTGTAAGTGTAGGGCAGCGGCTTCCACTTGTTGCGGTAGACGATGGCAAGGAGGTCCTGGTCGAAGAACAGCATAGTGGGAACGGCCGGGTCGGTGTTCATGGCGTGCATCAGGGCATCGTACTGCTCCTTGGACGGCTGGAGGATGACGGTGCCGCTGTTGAGCAGGTGATGGTTCTCAGGGACCTTGCCTTCAATGATCGCAGCGGGCTCGCCAGTCTCCTGGTTGGCGGCAGTGAAGGCGCAGTTCTCTGGGACCCTGCGATCGTTCTCTGTTAGTGTACTCTGTCACCCTAACGACGCATATGCCACTTACCAGTCTTTGCTGTAGTGGGCAAGCTTGCGAGGGTTGCAAGTGCAGGCGTGGGTGCTGGCAACCCAGCCCTCGGGGATCTCGACGTCCATCATGTCGTCTATGCTGTGGCGGATGATCTGGTCGCTGTCAAGCAGAACGACACGCTCGTACTCGGTAAAGCCCCAGGGAGCAAGCTTCTCCCAAGTGCCCTTGTTTACCTTGCCGTCGCGAGGGGCGGGCTCGATCTTGTCGACGACAATGGTGGGGATGCCCGCGACCTTGAAGGCCTCCATGTACTCGGTGTCAGCCTCGACATCACGGGTAACCATGACCTTGAGGAGGTAGCGCGAGTTTGTCTTGCGCAGGCTGTGGTTGAGGACAAGCAGGCCACCAAAGTAGCCACGATTTGTCAGGAGGGTTGTCCATATTTTCTTTGTGTTGTAGGGCTCGCCCGCGAGGTTGTGCGTGGGGATCGTCATGGTGGGAGCTGTATAAGTGCTCAATGCTCCTGAAAGTCCAAGCTGGTTTTTCCACAGAGAGGCTGTGTAAGAGGAAGAAAAGGGAACAGAGCGAGTTATTAGTCCCACGACTGCAAGAAACACAAAGATGATTTCTCAAGCCTTCTCAGGCTGGGGAGCTGTCCTGCGAGGGGTCGGTTCGGGTGATGGCGGGGCAGCGATCAGCGATCCAGGGACGCCCATCGCTAAATGCGCGATTACGTGCCTGGATCGGCGACGTGCAACTCCCGTGGTCCGACATGGCAATCGCGCTTTCCCAGGGCCCTCTCGAGTGCGCCCCCACCCACACCCACTTTCCCATCCGGCAGCCACAAAGTGATGATCGCATCACTTCTCCCTTGGGTCTAGGGCTCTAGGTATTTCCCGCTTCCTTGTCTCCATTGAGTCTCAACGGCCATGATCGCTTACCAAGACTTTCGACCCAGGCACGCAGAACTCAGAAGAAGAAAGCCCGAGCACGCCATCCGAGCCTGCAACGGTGCGAGTCCTACTCACACGCGCCCTCGCTTGCCTTGGGCAGGCCCACGTCCTCGCCCAGCCTGTCAGTCAAGTCGATCCCAGCCACCGGATCCGGGTCCCTGCAGCTGCCGAGTTCACATGTCGTGCAGCCTGCTTCAATGCCTTATCGACAGGGTTCCACTCCACAGCAGCCCGATTCGCAGAGTAGGAGATTGTCGAGCCATCTTCGATCGAGCTCGACAAGAGCAACTTGGCCAACAGAACCCAGTCACTGGCCGGCTGGCGAAATGAGCTGCCTTGATTGGCTCTCGAGCCATGTTGTATTTCATCTACAATATCGAAATTTCAAGTGTACAAGTCCCGTCCCCGCTCGGCCGACACACTTGCCAAATACGCCCTTCCAGCAATATAGTCAACAGGTCGCGTAGAACCCCGAAGGATCACCAATTGTTCCATCCCATAATCAGCTCACCCGTGTCCACTAACACACATGTCCCAAAGAAGTGTCCGTCACCACTCTGGAACACGCAATTCGCAATGCTTCCAGTGTCTACATCGTAGCCAATCGCACCCTTGTAGCATTCGCAACCAGCTCGCTTGCCATATCGAGTGCCTCGGCTTGCATTGCCAACTTATTGTGCATCTTCTCTAGCAGTCGTTGTTGATCGGCCAGGAGCTGCAACGCGACCTTAAGCTGTTCATGAGTCGAGTCTCGAGTTTCGTCCCTTACGGCTCGAGGCACTTCTATGTGGTTGATTGCTCCAACTTTTGCAGGATTTGTGGACTGCCAAGGTTCTTGGGTAGTGCGGATGGCTTGATGGTTTTCAAGTTCTTGATACTGCAATTTTGTACGTCGTCGCGGCATGTCATCAACTGCATCCTGCTTCTAGCAGGTGGTCAACTTGATGTAAGAGAACAAGCAAGCCGGTACCGCTCGAAGAGACGAATATGCTCTGGCGACAGCTCGGAATGTTTTCACCGTGACAGAAGATGACAATGAAGACCCCGCGGAGTTTGTAAGCTCCAGTGGGGGAGCAACTTGTGTCTCGGTTAGTAGATGTGCATGGCAGAGGGTGTATACATCCGAGCTGCCCGACATGGGACAGTACAGGTTCTCTAGGAGTTTGGTGCTAGCTGGTGTGATCGTGCTGCTCGTCCTGCCGGCGGTATTTGTCTCCAATTGGCTCCTTGTCAACACTTGGCTCGTACCGCCCGCTGATGAGGGCACCATAACATCGTTACTAGAGGTCTTAGTCTCGTCTTCCGCAGTCGTTGTGGCTGGGTTAACAGTGTGGTACACGTATAAAGTGCTGACAATCCTCTTGGTGGTGGTCAACTTCGTCGCCGTGTTGTGAGCTCCCTCTGCCAGGACGCCAGCTTCATCACGCTCCTCATGCAAGACGCCGCCGAATGGATCTATCGGGAGTGCCGAAGGAGTCGCCGCATGGTCAAAATGGGCTTCCGAACCTGTCGGCGCGGCACCTGAGCCTCGCACCAGACCAGATGTGAGCATCGGGGAACCTTCCTCAGAGTCTCTCTCAGCTTCGTCAGCACGGGTGACACCGGATAGCAGCGACACGCCAACTATGAAGATCAAGTCAGCTTTCCGCGCAGCCATTGCAGGTCACAACTGTACCTGAACAGGGGTCACATTGTACTCACGACCGAGAAAGCCTACACCGGCGGCTACAACGATGGTCAAGATGAAATCCTTGCACAGCGGTCGTCGATATACTGTCCGCTGCCGTGGCGCTATTCCATCAAAGTGAGTCAGCATTGCAACGCCCGCAACGTTATCTTCGGTGATGTTGAGTCTCAAGTGTGCTGTCGTGAGGCGATGGTGATGTCGACAAGGGAAACTTGCCTGGACGAGGTGGCAACTTGGCTTCATGGGCGGAGTCCTGGTCCTCCATCATTGCAAACCGCGAAGAGCTCTGAATATACCGTGGTCCTTGTAGGGCTCAAGGGCTCGGCGCTGGTGATGTTCAAGGCTGTAGTCCGCTATGTACTTTACGGAATCGCGATATGTGCCGCCAGTGCCCCGTCCTTCGGCACGATGCTGATGCAGAAAGAGGTCGGCCTCTCTGGAAACAGACTTGAGTGAAGATGAGCGTCTTCTGTTCCGATCACAGCAGTTGGAGGAGAGGATACGTCGTGCGACGTGTGGTATCGTAGACCTCGCTCAGTCTGACTCTGGTCGTACAAGTAGGCGGTTCCGTGATCACGCGGGGTTGATCAAGTGTAAGATTCAAAAGAATAAGAAAAAGTCGAAAGTTCTTGAATATGACTAAGTTGAAGTTCACAACGTAATCAGCAAGGAAGACGACTCATCGCTCCGCTGCGAGGTCTTGGGGCCGGTGTTGTGTGTGTGTGTGTGTGTGTGTTGCCGTGGAAATGGACAGTGCTGCTCGACGAACTCCGGCACCACGACTCTGCATGCCTACTTACTTACCTAGGTGATCCGCGTCTGCACGCCACAATCATTTACAGATAGAGCCTGGCGTTGCCTTATTTCCTTCCGAACTCCTGCTTTCGTATGGCTCTTCGGGATGTTTCGTTTTTCCCTGTCCAGCTTTATACCAGTGGTTTGTGTGGCTGTAAAGGGGGAACATTAAAACGTCTGCCTTGTCTCACGCTTAGTTCTGCACCGGAAGCGGAAGGGAAATCCGCTGTCACAAAAGCATTCTTCATATTTGCTACTAAAGCAGCAGCAGTAGCAGCGTCGTTTTTTTTTTTTTTATCAAACCTATCAAACGAATCCCGAACATGAACTTTCAAGAAAAAGCCCCGTGCCATTCATGCCTGGAGCACATGTGTGTGACTAAGGGGGGCAACACGATTCCATGGTGTGTGTTTCTTTCTCTCAGAGGTCCATTCGCATCATTTGATATCCCTGGTTCCATGTTTGCAATCTTTGACGACATTCAAACAAGCACACTGCGAGAATCCCCAGAAGAAGAAAAAGAAAAAGGATTGCAGACTCTCATTGTGCTGGAACAAAGTGGATTCATGAACGACAAAGAGGCGAATAGCGCATACGGTGGTAACATCATGACGTATTGAGAGCGGAGGTATGGTGTTTCGCCTTTTTCACAAAAGACTTTGTTATCTTGGTTTTCGAGTTTCAACATACACAATAAAACTCTGCATACCCAAACCAAACGCTGAACGAAGGACAACGACCCCCGAGATTGCGATGCGATGGAGAATATTGATTATTTTCTTTTTGTGATTCAGTTGTGCAAACATCCATGTGAACGCAGCCGCCCCAAATGCCCGCCAGATCGCTATGTAACCATGATATTGCCAAATGCGTTCGATATTTCCTGCCTCGTCGGCCCTTCCTCCACCACAGGTCTCGTCGACTCCCCAGCTGCCACCCTAGGCTCCATAAGTTTCAGCAACACGGCTGGGACGCTCTCATCCGTGGCGCGAATAGTCAGGCGCAGCATCTGAGAAGATCCGCAATTAGTTTGTATCCTTGGCATATATAGGGAAGAATGGGATTCTGAGGCAAACATACCTGCGTCTCATAGTTTGGCTCCAGCCGCAAGAGACAGCCAAACTTGCCGCCACCCGAGGTGTGCAGCACACTCGCTCCAACAAAGTTCTTCGTGTTAGGATCAACTCCCTCGAGAACCCCCCAACGGAAGCCCTCAATAATCTTGCGCACGGAGCTGGACGTAATAGCGTTGCTGTCAGCCTTGCCTGATAGTGTGATGATTTGCTGCGCCTCGCGCGGAGCACCGCCAATCTGCTTCCACCTCTTGAAGAAGTCGTCTGCTGTCAGGTCGGCGGCATCCATAAACTTGTGGGCCGCGATGGGGAGCTTGAGGGTCAGCGCCTGTAGAGCACCGGCCAGGTAGCTAATTCTGACTGTTGGACAATGGGTGAAGACGTGCTTGCACTCGAACATTATGATCTGCCGCGTCTGGCCCCCAGCTTGAATCGTGCTATCCGGTATGCCCTTCACGTCATATGTGAGGTTTTGTTTGTCGCTCGCATCAAGGTCAAGTGTCGTTGTGAAGGAACTGATCGGAGCTGGCGTCTTGTTGGCAATGTACATGATCAAGCAGGCCATCTGCCCTCGGTATTCGGATCGCACTCCGACTTGCAGCTGACCGTCCTCAAACAAGACGCCGTCGGCCTTCAGCATTAGCTTGTTGAAACCAGGCTCCCAGCCAGGCGACAAATGAGCAGCACTTGCTAGATTCGGCACCTTCATCACTTTCTCCGGCATCGGCCCAGCGTTCATGTCGAGCCCAGAGAGATCATTCGTGTGGCCATTCGATCCATTCGAGGCGTTGTTCCCATTGAGCGGCGCATTCGAGCTGAATACTCTCTTGAGACCAGGCTGTTTCGTCATGTTGAGTTCATTTGTATCAGCGTTCGCATCCTTGCCTCCAACAACCCAAGTTCGCTTGTCACTCGTGTTGGCGTGTTTCTGGTGTAACCTGGACAGCAGCGCGGACTGTCGTTCTGGGAATGGCGGCATTTCGTCGCAGACTGTCCGGAGCAGGTCTTCAGAGTGCAATGTCGCAAGTGTCAGGTACTCGTAAGCGCGTTGCTGTAATTCCGAATCGAGCGAATGACTGTACAGCTCAAAAGCGTTCATGAGCTGCGGCTTAATTTCCGGGAAGAGGTTGACGAATTTGATGAATGACGAGAGAATCATGGCGCGAGTGCTGGAAGAGCATGCACCGAGCTTGCCGGAAAGGGCGATGAACTGCTCGATCGGGCTGCATCCAGGCTCCTCAGCTATCAAGTGACCAAACTCTCCCAAGACGTAAGCACCGATCTTGACCAGTGTCTCGTGGCAGTGATCCTGCTTGATGTGTTGCAAGGTATTCTGTGCCGCGTACACTTGCAGCTCTTCGTTGTTGGTAACAATTTGGATGACACGCTGCCAGACCTCATCGCTAAGGTGGTCGCCAGCAATAGCCACAAGTCGCAACGACACGTTGATGTACCACTGGATGTCAGTGGCGTACTTTTCCGTGAGGATCGCAATCTTCAAAGCCATCTCTTCGCGCAAGGCGAAGTCCGCGTTTTGTAGGTAGTGCAGGAGTTCGGACACGATAGGACCAGAATTCGTCGAGTCGCACATACTATACAGCAAGTCGAGGCCTTTCCTCCGGACACTGATGTCGCGATCCTTGAGTGAGCCAAGGATGACCTCTTGGTGTTGTTTGATGGGGTCGAGGTCCTCCGCGCGAGCCGCCAGATGTGTCATGGCTTCGAGGCCAAGGTAACGAACATTTGTCTCTCGGGAAGTAATGAATCGTCCCAGTCGTGTCGAAATCTGATTCATTAAAGCTTGTTCTGTATCAAGGTGGATGATGAGGTTGATAGCCTCAAAGAGGACAGCGTTCTGGGCATTGTTCTGCTGAACATTCTTGCTCGAATCACCCGCAAGGTTGAGAATCATCTGCAGCGACTCCCGGATCATTTCGCGGACGTGGCTATCCTCTGCAATGGGAATCAGCACGGTTCAATGCAAATTCTTGCTTCTAGACTTACCAGATGGCGGGAAATATTGCAACAACCTCAACAGCTTGACCTGCAGCCATGGGCATGGCACCTTATAGTAGAGGTAGTCCGCACTGAAGTCGCCATCGACCAGTATTCGCTTCAGCCGAGTCGCTGCCTTGACGTACGCGCCCCTGTATTGTTCGAGGTTGTCCTGCGCCACGGCCATGACCAGCGAGGTCACCGAAAGTGCCACCCCCAGATCCATGTCGTCCATCAGTGATATTATGCGCTCAGCCCACTGTGGCTGCACGATGTCGGGGTGTTTTCGATAGAGGCGAAGCAGTGTGAGTGCCGATTTCTTCTTGACAAAAGCTTTGGAGGTTCTACGGGCCGTTAGCAAAAGCCTTTCCGCTCTCAAGGCGGACAAACGTACGGTGAGATGAGCAGCCTGTGTACTTCGCCGCTGAGCGCCTCTCCCATTTCGCGGCCACCAACATTAGCAATTGCGTGCAAGGCCAGACAGTTGAAGAGCTCGTTGTTGTCGAGGAGATCTTTTCGAATGCTGTTGACCACGAGGTGAAGGAGCTCGTGCTTTTCGTGCAGGAACAGGGTCATGGCGAGATATCCGATCTGCTTTTCCGAGTACTTGTTCGCCGAAATGAGGTTGACAGCCTCGAGATGACCGAAATCGACGTTCCATCCGAGGATATATATGTACAAGAGCTGCCAAAAGTCTTAGTGGTCGACTTCGTTGCGAGTTGCTTGGTTGCCTGGCCATACCTTGCAGACGTATTTCTTCTTGTGATATCCGCTCAAACTCCCATCTAGAATTGGACATCAGTTATCCGGTCCTTCATCTCGAATACCAGTTCAATCATGTGCATACCTTTGAACTTTTGTCTAGTTGTCGCAAGCTGCCTGTTAGTCTCTGGGGTCCCATCAAGACCTTGGCAGCGCTGCTCACCTAATGTTCGCCAGTTCCTTGTTGATTCGCTTCTCTTCCAATTCTCTCGCGCGGGCATTCCTCAAGTCGGCGATGAACTGGACAAGGCCGCGCATGTTGGAGTTGTTGGTGGAGGAGCGGCCCAGAAAGCCAGCGGCTGCAGAGGAAGCCATCTCGACTTATGGCTGTCGCGCTCGCAGCGCCCTCTCTGTGTTTGAGTTGCGATGGCTCGCCGCCTTGTGGTCGATGTCGTCGTCGTCGTCGTCGTCGGAGTGGTTTTGACCTCGTCGCCCGGTGAGACCCCTATTTTAGCGGATGCACAAGGTCCCCCTTTTGTCCGCTCTCCGCTGCATCCGGGGTGCTGAGGCTGAAGCGTACGCCAGCGCCAGGCGGATGGTTGTCGGGCGGTCGAGTTCGAGTCCGAGGTCGTCGTTCCGCGTCGAGTCGTCGAAGCCCAGAATCGTGGTGCAGGGCCGTCGGCTGCAGTAGAGCTGTCGTGTGGATGGGCAGCGATCGTGGGAGGGTGCATTGAGAAGCCGCCGTGTGGAGACGGGCACGAGGGGAGCCAAGGCCAGGAATTGGACGCTGCCGACTGGCAAGGTGTTGCAGGCAAGGCCTCAAAGCTCAGGGGTCAGGCTTGACTCCAGCCAAATGGGTCCACTCTACAGTAGCACCTCCACTTCTTCTGCCCATCTCAACCACTCGACCAAAGAATGGCACATGAGACTGTTCTATATTCTGGTCAATCTGGTTGATGCAGGACCAGCTTGAGATGCAGTCATATACAAAAATGTCCCCATAACTGCACGGCCTCTTATTCACTATAGATGGTGTCTGAATTGCCTTGGTGCATCACAATTGGAGATTCAAGCAAAGCCCCACCAGAGAGCTTCCCCACTGCAGCAGTGCCCCAAGACCTTCGAGAACGTCACGATCTTGTCTCGAATCTCTCCACTTTGTTGAACCACAGTCGCTGCCACACTCAAGGCAAAACCTTCGCCTCAGTCCGCCCTCTCAATCTCAGAATGTAGCCGCTCCAGCAACCAGCCATCTCGGAACATGCACAGGAGGATATCTACAACGGCGTGTGCCCGCCTCGCCCGGCCCCTCCTCCACAATGGCACCTCCTCCTCAACCTCCTCGTCGTCCTTACGCCTAGCATCCGCAGCTACTATCACCGCTCGCCGAACCTACGCCTTCCAAGCCGCAGCCCCTCCCCTGCACCAAGTCTTCAACCGCCGCACAAAATGGCTACAGAAGGAGCGCGCAGCCAGCGACGCCACCGCCAGCAGAACAGCAGACTACCTCAAGGACGAAGTCGCAATCCGCCTGTGCGAGCGACTCCTCGACATAAAACGCACATACCCGAAAGTCCTCGACCTCGGCGCCAACAGCTGCAACATCGCGCGCGCCCTGGTCCGGCCCGACCCGGATCCCGCTCCCGAGCATCCCATATCGGAACCCATAGCGAAGCGCATAGGCCACCTGACAGCCGCCGAGTCCTCCGAGACTCTGCTCTACCGCGACGCGGATATGCCCTTCAACAGTGAGCTGGAGATGACCCGCGAGGTGTTGGGCGACGAGGAAACCCTCCCCTACGCAGCAGACACGTTCGACCTGGTCCTCTCCTCGCTGTCCCTGCACTGGATCAACGATCTGCCCGGTGTCTTGGCGCAGATCAACAACATCCTGAAACCAGACTGCGCGTTCATGGGTGCCATGTTCGGCGGGGACACTCTCTTTGAGTTGCGAACGAGCTTGCAGCTGGCGGAGCAGGAACGCAGGGGCGGTATAAGTCCGCACGTCAGCCCACTCGCGGACGTCAGGGACGTAGGCGGATTGCTAGGCAAGGCGGGCTTCAAAATGCTCACGGTCGATGTGGATGACATCATCGTGGACTACCCAGACATGTTTGCCCTTATGCAGGATCTACAGGCCATGGGGGAGAGCAGTGCCGTGCTTGGTCGGGAGATGGGCGCAATTCAGCGTGATGTGCTGTTGGCTGGAGAGGCAATTTACCGTGCACTGCATGGGAATGCAGACGGGAGTCTGCCAGCGACTTTCAGGATGATATACATGATTGGGTGGAAGGAGGGTGGTGATCAAGCTCAGCCGTTGCCGAGGGGAAGTGGTCAAATCAACCTCAAGGATGTGCTGGGATCGTCTTAAGTGTATGAGAATATGTAGAACATCTATGCGAATACACGATTTGAGCCAAGGATCGCAGATATTGCTGGTATCTCTCACATGTGACGCTGATCGGAGTAGCTGAATCGAGCTCTTAAGCTAAGAGGCTCAAGAATATGTGGTCATGATTATCTTTTGACATTGTCTAAGCCCTGCAACCTAAAGCATGCCAGTTGCATCCTCTAGACCTTGCGCCAGTCCGTCATGCAGCGTCCTATGCTACCAAGGCCGGCAACATCCACAACCTTCTCGTGCCAGCTCAGCAGCACGCTCATCGCGGCACCGCCAGACTCGTTCATACCGCTTGGACGGCCGCCGACCTGACTGAAGCCTGTGGACTGAGGTGTAGCAGCTTGCCTCGATTGTGTCTTGCTGGTACCACTCGATCCACCAGCCATGCCCTTGTACCTGTTCGCACGCATCCTCCGTTAACAGATGACCCTTGTTCAGCGCTTGTGGAGGGGAATATATATGTGGTTGTGGTTTTGTGGATTTATCACCGCGTCGATCAGGGCGATGTTGTGTGGGGGGGTTGCAATTCGTGTCCACTTACAGGTACTTCATCAGGACGTCGAGGAGTTCGCTGCCGCCTTCCGAGCCGTAGATACGCTGGAGCATGGGTGTCATGTCACTCGCCTTGATCGATTGGAGCACCTCGACGACTGTCTGGAGGTGGGCGTCCTGTCGTTGCGTGGTTACACGATTAGCTTCAAGCTCGAATCTAATTTGGTCTGGAAGCCAGGTTCCTCTTCTTTCACAGCACTCTGCGCTAGAGTTCCAATCCCAGCTTTCAAGATAGAGCACATTGAGTCGAGCCAAGGATGTCGGCCAAATGTGCCATGCTTTGCGGCAGAGCAATCGCCGTACCTTTGCTGCATCTGAACCGTTGTACACCGGTGTCTCGAGACTGCCCCTCAGGGCGCCCTCAGCATCACCGCCGCGCAGGAGCTGCCGAATCTGGCCATTGAGTCCCCGTACATCGTCCTCGGAGATCTCGGGTAATGGCGGGTGGAGGGTCGAGACATCGAAGTTGAGTGACGAGTCGGGGTCGAGGGCGTCGATGTTGACGGTGCGCCAGGCGTCGCTAAGCGAGTCAGCCGTGTGCTGTTGGATGATGGACATGTCGGGCGAGTTGTTGTGGTGCTGCCGACTCTTGCGGGCTGTAGAGCGTTGTGGGAGGAGAGGTGGATGGTTGGTGGTCTGGCTCCGCGGCGGTCGCGTCGATATGCTGCTGGCTGCCTTGGGTCGAAGGTGAGTGTGGGGTTGGGAGACTGACGTTGCGTGTGCTGCAGCAAGCTGTGGCAGCTCGTCGTCGATGGAGCTGTACAGTACGTAGCTGGTGGAGACGGCCTAGAGTGGGGCCGGCTCCGGAGCTGTTCACGGCGGCTCTAAGACATGCCGGCATGAGGCTCTCAACTTCTCCAACGACAACCTCTCAGCTCATTGGTCTTGGCTCCTTGAGACTTTTTGACGTCCTAGAAGCTTATTTTCTGCCAAAAAAAATCGTGGCTGGATTCAGGTCAGCCAAATAATATGCACTATAGCATGTAGTCTAGTCAAGTCGGGCGAAAAGCAGGCTCAAAAACATTTCTCTATAAAATCTAATATGTCTTGATAGCTGTAGTATTCCTTTGTGAAGCTATGTGAGGGTCGAACTCCGCAGAACATGGCCTAGATGACATCGTCGTGCCACGCCTCAGATGTGCGGTCCGACGGAGATATCGACGTCACAGCAGGCCTCAGTAGTACCTGCCATATGGTTGATGCGACATCGCGCCTGCCCGCTCACCATCACAAAAGTCAACAAGTTGCCTTGCGAAGTGAGGGCAGTAGTGCGTATAATGATCGCTGGATACCCAGAATCTACCATTATTACAGAGCACGATCCGAGCACGAGCGCTCCGCTAGGCAATAATCCACATTACCTGCTAACCCTGCGTTACTGAACCTCCTTCTATTCTCCATTATATCCCTTTATCCCGAGGACGAGCGAGGAAACACGCGTAGAGGTATCAATCCGGGTTCGTTAAGCATCTTCGAAAGCTGCATTGCTCTCCCTCAGTATCACGCAGCTTCGACAATACCAGCGTTTCGAGCCTGCAGCAGAGAACAGCCAGATCTCCGGCCCAAGTCATCATAACTCATTCCAGTGGATGAGGCCGAGCGCATACATCCGGACTTTGCAACCTGCAGCTAGTGATCCGGGTCGAAGCGCAAACCTCAAAGTCACGAACAAAATGCTTGCACCACCACCACCAGCTCCAGCACCTTTCGGTCCGCCCACCGTTCCTCAAGTGCCAGTACAAGCACCAGATCTCAGCGTGCCAGACATCAATGTGACAGTTCCTCCGCCACCTCTCAACATCGGACGCACAGCTCGCCTTAAGCTTCGCACCAGCAAGAAACTCCTTAAGGTTGCGATGGCAATAAGCCCAATTGCAGCACCAGACCTGTCGACAGTACTAGAGCTCCCGATCGTTTCAGGTGACGCGACCAGCGCATTGTTGCCGGAAAGAGGAGTTTGTCTGGAACATCCAGGGCGCAAGCCAAGACGATCACCCGTCAAGAAAATCCGAAAGTCGGCCAAGAAGTACGGACAGATCGTTGTCGATGCGCTATAGAGTTCTGACGGTATGGTGGTCTCGGATGTCGATACCAGAATCGGGGATATTCGCCATAGACTCTAGTTCCCCATGGTCGCCACTTGTTTGAGTGGTGAAAATGTATGCAAAGTCGCGCTCGTGAGACGAAAGATTGTATGAGACATCATCAATACGAATAGGCTTAAATATCGATGCGAATCCAATCGTACTATCCGTATTCCGTAGCCTTTGGCTGATGGCTCTTGAAGATTGATTGATCATGCAAGTTTGTGATCTCGACGACGTTTAAAGTGTGTTGCATGTGGACGTGCTGATTGTCAGAAAAAATGAGCTGTTGGTTTCTGCTCGCGACGATATTTGGTTCTGACGCGACACAATTCTTACCCGGAGTCTAATTTTCCGTATAAACCGACACATCTCAAACCCACTAAAATTCCAGGCTGGTTTGAGCTGTATATCATTTCAAAAATTCTTGCAGGATTCATCAAAAAATACCAAGCATGGATTCCCCACATATTTTCCCCCATCTATTTGGAAATATATATTTTGAGTAACAGTTCGTAATTTCTGAAGAAGTGGAAAACTTATTTTACCTTTGATATCAAAAACCAAAGTCATTTTCCAGGACCAGTCCGGTATAGTAGACAATGTATGCGACCCCTGTACGAATAGCTCTTCACATGAGGAAGCTAGTATAAGTGGCAGTAAAGCGTGAGTGCACTGTGGATTACTACATCTTTAGAACCATAATAATAAACTTACTTATCACACAATTGGGGGCAAGCATGATGCAGCATCGGCAATCGGCGCCGCAATAAAATCAAGGCGTTTAATGACACGAGCCGTCATTTCTCCACAGTTGATGAGTTCCACGGAAAGGTTGAGCCTACGACACAATCGCAAGCCCGTATCACCACCATGCAAGCAGCTTCCTCTCCCATCCATCAATTTCTCCTCACCGCGGAGTGAGCGCCACAGGGTTGATCGCACAAGTGAACAAGCCTATCAAGGACTAACACAATCATCTCCACAATCTTGACAAAATCTGTACAACATAAAAATCGCCGCTGGCCCATGGACTCGCCACTCGCACACCTGGACACACGAACAGACAGACAGACACACACACACATACATACACACCGCTTCTTCATTCGCTCGTTGGCACAGACGCACACCTTTCTCCTATACCCTGTACACCATCCCAAAAAAAGAAACGAGGATTTTCCTGCAGGGCAAAAGCCTCCTCTTCCCTTTTTTTGCCACCGAAAGGGAAGGGACGTCATATAGAGTGCCTGATATGGCTCACCGCTCTTCGCTGCCCAATCTGACAGCTCAGCTTCCTTCGGCCAGCGGAGCCGGCCTAGACCTGCGTGATGTGGTGTTGGCGAGCCGGCTGCCGTTCCTTTCAATGTGTATGTATGCTTGTAGTCCGAAGCATCAGAGGATTGGAGAAAGAGGGATAGAGAGAGAGAGAAAGAGAGGTGCCCGAAGCAGGCGCAATGTGTTCCTGCAAAACGTCACGTTTGCATGAATGCTAACGGGATCAGTAATAATTACCGAAACACGTCACCGATATTGTTGGCATCAGCAATGCTGCTGCTGCTGAAGTGTCCAGGCGAGCCGAGTCACGAGAATAGATGGTGTTGGAGCATATGGCGCCAGACGACACACGGCCAAGCTAGTTCATGCGGGCATGAACAACAACTCACCCCCCTGGGCTACAGCAGTATTCTCAAGAAGAGCGGAGCAGCCGATTTGGAGTATTCGTTGATATCCAATAGGCATGTCTGGCGAGACCGAAGACACCTCTATGTTTACAGACTGGGTCAGTCAGCTTTCGTGTCGAGCCTGTGATTTTAATGAGCTGGCCCATCAGATCATGGCCCAGCACTGTGTTAACGGGAGATGATTCGTCCACGTTCCTGTGCTTGATGCTTGCCGTGTGCCCAAGAACAAGTTGGAAGGACTTTGCAATCATTCTCGCCGAGGACTGTGCTTATCGCTTCCTTCAAGCTTGACGAGTCCTTGATACCAGCTGGCTTGCATGGTAATGCAAGGATATCTGAGCTGCCGGAAGCTTCACCTTCCATAGCAACTGCAGTGACCCCAAATTTCCATATTCACAGATTGACCATAGCCTTCGGTCAATATGTGGCCCAAGCAGTTATCGCAGCCAGGTCTAGAACTCAAGTGTGTTGACGGAACCCCCCTCCCTCCCCCCAAAAATACCATGGCACAATATCCGCCGTGCGCTGTTCATGAGGATTTCACTTGCTCCGATCCTGTGACGAACCCTGCTTCGAACAACGACTCAGAGGAAGACACGCTGTCAGCAGCGCAGCATTGACGAACCTTGAAGAAACTTCGGCAAAGCCCCAAACGTAACAAACCGGACCGACGAAACTTTCCTCCTCCCCTGTGCATCACTGGCATGGATAGAGCACGCGCCATGAGCTCCGTTGAATACCTCCTGTTCCTGGCTGGCCAGCACATCACGTCCCTCTACAACTTGGACCAAGTCCAGCACTTACTGCCGCCCTTCGTACCCGTCTTTCTTTTCACCGCCATCCAGTGTTATTCCGCTTTGGCGGTGCTTACCTTCATTCTCTTCCACTTGGCGGGCTGGTTGGTGACAACCCTGGTCCAGCCTCGCCAGCCTCCCGGCTACCTGGGCCCGTCCCTTAGCGTCGGTTCTTCTGTGCACGAGCGGCGTGGTGATGGCGGGATCTTGTGCCAGCCAGGCCAGGTTTGTGTTGCGGCCAGAGCTTGACGCCGAAGTCAAGGATCGTGTTCTGCAGTTTCTGATAACATGGTGCAATGTCATCGGAGTGGCTCGAGTGCTTCGACTGGTGGCGAGCAGATGCCTTCCGCACGAAATCCCCGTAGTCGAACTTACTGTTGTCCTGCCAAATACACCTGGTTGTCCAAGGTACTGGTAGGATGCGCCCCATACCCTGGAACATACAGTCGAGAGTCTATGCACGCGCAATAAAACCTTGTCGGCCCTGTAACCTCAGGGTCGGTGCCCTGATGATCCATCAGGCCAGGGTGCGCTGCGCAGCATATGGTTTCATCTTGCATGGAAGTCACCAAGAAGAACGCGACTCCACCCGTAGAAGCCAGTTCGAGATGGCTAATGGCTTTAGCGACGGTTGCAAATTTTGGGTCCGCGCTGGTAAGCGGTACTGGTGAGCTGGCGCTGTTGCTTAGCCAAGTGCGCCAGCTCCATCAAGACCGACTCCTAGTCAACCGAGTCAGCATGTTGAGAGAATCTTGGAGGAAATGTAAGAAGTTACTCGGACGATGCCCAAGCTCTGCGGTCACTACGTTCCGGTCACCTGTTACGACCGGAAGGACGGGCTGAGGGCTACCCGTGGAAAACACAACAATAACAGAGAAGTACGGCCGGGCGTGACAGCGGCACTAGTAGCCGCGTGCTCGCATGTTCACGAGCGGAGCCGGCGACTGGCAAGGAGTGCCTGACCCAGAACGGGCCCGGTGAGAGAGCATTCGTAGCAGGTCCGCTTGAGGCTGGCGATGGACCCATCCGGTCTGGTTGAGAGTAACGGCTTGTGGAGCTTGTGTCAAGTCTGGACAGGTCAGGCCAGTCGCCCGAGACACGATGATTATGATGCGCGGCCAGTCGCCGGGGATGAGAAGCCGCCAATGGGCTCCAGGACGTGGCGCCGCGCGGAACTCCAGCTGGTCCGTTCGTGACCTATGCCGCTTTTTTGCAGACCCAGCGCTGCGGCACGACCCACGCACTCCGGCTGTTCTGAGGCACAACCACACCACCGGGTCAGCAACGTTAACGCATGGAGAGGCTAAGCCTTGGGCCTTCTTCCAGCTGGACTCCGGCATGTCGGCTAGGTTTGCGAGGATGTTGACACGGGCTGGTTGGGACGAGGATCGTTTGTGGTGTGACCCAATGCGCTGGGAAGCTAAGGACTGGAGACACTAGGCGACCTTCAACCGTGCTCAAATATATGATTTGCCGGTGCGAACCCGTGGCGAACGCAGATCGACCGTTCTGTAAGTTGTAGAAATATAATCATGGATGCTTGATGGCTGTAGCACTACATAAAAGGTGGTTTTTGAGCGAGCCACAGAAACCAAAAAGTGGGATTGGAGACCTAGAGCGAGTCAAATGATAACGATTCCTGTCCTGGAAGCTGCTGCAAGTCCGGAAAGCGTCGCGCCCATCGAGTGGGTCGTATTCATGGTCTTGCTATCAATATGCTCTGTTCTGGAGCCGCCTTGAAATTTTGGGTTTGCTCACGACCAAAGATGAGCGACTGATGGTTCTTGCTTTCTCGCCCTGGTGAGACATACCGTACTGGTGGCCTGTGACTCAAGGCCGACCTACCAGTATGTGGTCTGCACCCTGAACTGCGACCGCGAAGGAGGACTAAGGAGTGGCGCAGGCTGGCCGTGGTCGAAAGAGGCAACACGGGGAAGTACCCACGCGGCGGTAGGCTAATGCAGGAACCAAGACGAGAACCAGGGATCGTCGCGTCGGGAGGCTCAAGGGTGGTGGAGTGCCATGTGGAAGGTGTCTGGTTGCCAGGGGCTGCCTGGCATCGTGGTGCTTGAGATGTCGCCAACCTCAAGTCGCGGAGGCGACGAGACGTGGCTTCGGATGAACTGGCACCGCAGTTACTACCCGGCACAGCAGGCGGGTTTGACGGCGCGAAGCCCGCTTAGTACAAGTACAAAGTGGGCCGTCCTCAACTCATTCCTTCCCTGCCTCCCCGTCCAAGCGTGTCCACCAAAAGTCCATCCAAATCTCCTTTTGAGGCTTGACGTAGCCAGGGGCGTGTCCGCAACAACACCAGAAGCAACCCTCCATCGACTGATACTCTGACTCTGCTCTGGCTCGTCTGGGCTCCAGGCGGGCGTCCCTTCACAATCGGCAACTTCGCCGCCTGGAGCACACGATCGGCCCCGGCTCGATCCGCAATATCCAGGGCCTCTGCTTGTCTCAAAGAACAAAGACACAGACACGAGAGAAGAAAAGCCCACCACAATCATTGTCGCCGCCACAACATTGTCCGGCAAGGCCGTCGACTGGACAGATTGCACACTGGCCCCAGGCTGACCTAAGCTGGAGGGGACGGACTCGGTCTTCCCCGTTCATGCGGGTCTACGTAGTCGCACGTCCACGACACATCAGTCTGACCCACGACAGGGAGATCATCGCATGGCATGACCCATTGTCTTGGTCTCAGCATAATCCCAGGATGTCTAGCCTACCGGCATCTCGTCAACTCGCCGCCGACTGCGCCGTAAATTCATATTCACTTGTGCAGCCGTCTCATCGTCTGATAATGACCAAACCACCTCACCGGTAACGGCACACCAGAACTCCCCGCTAACAGGCAGCATGCATGCATGCGATTGACAGCATTGAGATCACAAGGACCTTGACCAAGCTACCTACAGCATGACGATTCGGTTCAGGCACCATGCCGCCTTTCCTAATTCGGCACTGGCTTGGCCTGGGGTTGCGCGTGGCTCGACATCACTCGCCTATCGACCTCCATGCAACCCACGGACACAATGCAACACAGAACGCTGCAAATGCACACATGCATGCTGCAGGCTCCAGGCAGTGGCCGACTCTGGGCGGAACACTGTTGTCGTACCATGAATGCGTTGCCTGTTTTGATAATGTATTTGCGCCAGTGTTGCTGCCCAGCAACACTGTTCACCACTATCACGTTGATCTACCCCAGGGGACTTGCAAATGTCATCTGATGCTGTCACAGAAGCAAGGGCTACGACAGTGACAGCGGGTGAACGGCCTCATCAACACTCTGTATAATCCAGCACAAGCGCAGGGAAGGCCGCACGGTCGTGGCCCAAAGCTGTGGTTTGTTGTGGATACAGGACTGGGATCCTTCGCACCGATACAATTGCTAATGATGGAGCACTTAAGATGGCATCAATTGAGAGGCCTTATAGACGACACGGTCCGACACAGGGGCGGATCGGGCACAGCGGCTTGTCGACTCTGCCCATGCCCATGCATTTCTCGGAAGCTCGCAAGCTTTCTTTGCCATACGGATCATATTATTGCTCCTTCGCCACCACTCGACTGAGCCATAATGCGGTGGCTCCCGATGCTTCACAAGTCTAATGCTGACGGTCTATTCGAAGCTTCCTTTGATATTGCAAGCTGCACTGCACCACAAACTACGACTGGATGGTGACCATGCCCAACCTTGACAGGACTGGAGCAATCGCTGCATGCATGTTCAGCAAGCGTTCAGCAAACTATACGTTGGCACCAGCCGCATGAGGCACGACCCCTGCCGCCGAGTCATGGCTCCCACGCTCCAAGGTTCCCTTAGGCGTGATGCCGAGGCCTTTGCTGTGCTGAAACAAACCCAGGCCACGATCTTCGGCCAAACACATAGGCAATTGACACCCAATTGGCCGTCCCCGTCAATCCCACGAATCTGCAATGCAGCTGCTGTGTAGCCGAAAGGGCGAATATTGTGCACCAGTGCTTCACGATGACCAGTACGCCAACAACTTTACCAACCGCCTGCAGATTTGCTTGGGCTCCCAACGGGTCGTGTGAAACTCAGCGGCGAAACCGCAGCTTGCAAACATGTTGACAAGAATCCTCCGAGTCAAACAGCCCTCCCATAAACCCACGGGCACAATTTACGGGCACAAATCGCGTGGTAGAGTACCTCAGCCCACATAAAAATCCGCACAGAAAAACACTTTCGAAACTGTCAAGGATGCAGTGAATCTATTTTGAGGCGACACTAGCTGTGTATTGAGTAGGTTTCGGGCAAACCATCACCTATGAACAGCACGAGGACACGCCGGCGTTTGTCAGTACATGTTCGCTTGCTTCAGCCAAGCTGAGGTGGCTGGTAGAGAACTAGACCGGACGTTGACCTTGGCATACACCGCACCATACAAGGACCTCCAAAGTGGCACCCAATCGACAGGCTTGAAACTGAGGTGATACATGACACTATTGATCCAGAAGAACAGCGGAGATGTACTCATCGACAGGGTCATGCACTGCTCCTGAGATGGTGCCCGCTGCTTCGCCTTTGTTCACCGATGATGCATCGAAAGAATGGCCTTTCAGCTGGGAATGAAATCAGGCGGCATGTTGCGCGGCTTGGAAGCCTGTCCCGTACGCCACCGTGATAATACGAGACACAACTGAATACAGCATTGGGGACTCATGCGTCACTACCAAACAGCATGGGACGTTCGGTGTCCTTTTTTCTGCTTTTCGATTCAGGCCGTGAACATGGATCCTGAGCAATGGTCTCGGCCCAAGGGCCTAGTCATTGATCAGTTATTCGTTACCACTCCCCTGGTACCTTAATGGTGATCATCAAGCAAAGCAATAAAGAACTACTTGGCCGGAACGTCAAAAAGGGGACCGATCGAAATAGGGACGGAAGCACTTAGGACATGGACTGTTTGGACCCTGACTCAAGGCACAGCACCAGCCTTGTCCATCAACGAAAGCTGCTTCCGCAAACACAAGACTTAAACCCCAACACGGAACCTAATCATTGTGGCACCACCGCGGCATCGTCCCGGACGCTTAGCTTGCAGGGTAGATCATGGGATGCAAGCTGTCTCAAGGACTTGTCCAGAGAAACCAGCAGGAGCCACCCGGTAGACCTGGTCCCCATTGAGGCGCGCAAAGACACGTTCGAGAAAAATTCGAGAAATGAGAAGGCCCGCTTAGGGGAGATAGCCAGGGTAGGGGAGATATTTCCGGAGTGGAGCAGAGTGCCAAACGATGAAAGGATCTCCCATCGGCATCCCTGCTTAGTCACATTCCAAGACGCACCACCGACGTTGTAGGCCCCTGTTCCCCGGCCAAGGACCCGCGCACTGAATGATGAATGACATTGTGCGCCCTGGGTGTTGTTGAGCCAAGTCACTCGTCACAATCTTGCAAGACAGCGCTGCGCGGCTCCCATCCGCGGCGGACTAGCTTCCGGCCAGCGGGATCAACTCCCTGGCACCAATGAGATCGCGCTGGAAGCTGGGCAGGACCGCGAGATGGGACAAGCAAAAGTCGTGCCGCCCTGCGGATACATGGCGATGGGTCAAAAGTCTGGTGGCTGAAGGCTTCGGCATCCTCAAACATGTGTCTCGATCGGCTCGAACAAGCCCACCGACCAGGAAACTGGAGTAGGAAGCGGGTGGCGGGCATTGAGGTATTCTGTCCTTTCGTCAAGGTCCCCAGCCTAGCACAGGCGCACGACATGATAGCACAACAGGAGAAACTGGCTCGGGACCTGCAGCTGGCTGAAGCCTGCGCCCAGCAAAGCAGCACGCGGCGTGGGTGCGACCTCGCGTGGCCGGGTGTGATTGTGGCCGTACGGAGCACGTTCAAAGAAGAGGCCGTGGGGGAGCACAAGGAGTCTATTCTCAGAGGGTGAGTGAGACGATCGACAGGCAGTGATGGTGGTTGCCGGTAGCCATGACGGCGTAGGCGCAGCGGGCAGGGCAGGGAGAGGCAAAAGAAGGAGGACGGACCAAAGACAGGAACAAGCAGGCGAGCCAGAGCAGACAGTGGACACGGATGTCGACGCCCCCTCCCCCTTGCCCCTATTCGCGCTGGGGGCACGCCCGGCTGGCCATCCATCTCGTGTCTGGTGAGGTGAGGTGGGACGTGGCCGTGGCCGTGGACGTGGACGACGAGGACGTGGACGTGTCGGGCGTTGAGCTAGCGAGGCGGCGTGCTGGTGTGAGCCTGGGTACGCCCTCGAGCCGGCCGCACAGGGCAGCCATGTACCTGGGACCTCTAGACCAGTGGGCGGGCCACCGTCGCAGCGCCATGCACACGCCTCCCTGCCCCAGGGTGGCCTTCCAGAAACAATGAGAGCCCACCCAGAGAAGAAAGGAGGGCGCCCCGGAGCGTCCCTGTCCCTGCTCGCGCCTGAGCATGCCCGGGGCACCTGGCCACCTGTGACTTGTCCTGTCCTGCCCTGCCCATTGCGCCCGCTGCGCGTCGCCAGAGCGCAGGACGGCCGGCCGGCCAGCCGCCGTCGACCAGTGCTCATTTGCGTCCTGGCCAGTTCCCTTAGCCTGCCAGCCTGAAATGAGGAAGTCGCCGGGCAATCCCTTGGGAGCGACTGCTCGTTATAATAATAAATGTCGGCGCCCCTTCCCTTTCTGTCCGACCCAGCTTCTCATATCGACCTCTCCATTACCATCGCCGTGTGCTTCATTGTCTTTGCTCTTCCTCCGGTCTCAACTTCCAGAGCGTCCTCTCCTTCCCAGTTCCGCTCCGCTCCGCACCTCGACCTTCGCTACCTGCTTAAAGCGCCCTCTGTCGCATCTCGGCTTACACCACTCGGTTGGTCCTGTACAATCCAGCTCTCGCCGAAGCAGTACCTGTTACTGTATTCTACCCCCGCACCCACGCGAGAATAATACGCACAGCCTACAACGAGTCTCGTCTCGTCTCGTCCTTCTGCCACCCTCCAGTATAAAACCGGCGAGATCTTGTGGCAACCTGTCCGACGCCTCCTGCACCGACTCAAGGACCTGCCGATAATTTTGCGACCGCCTCTTTGCCAACACCAAACCCCCTGCCGCTGCTGCATCAGAGCCCCAAAGTTGGACCAATCCCGCCTTGCTGCACCTTCCCAGCCGGCATTGACACGTCGCCCCCAGACGACTAGCCAAACAGGTGAGTCAGACGTGCAGCTTCCCAATAAAGCCTCCCAAAGTTTCCATTGCCCACTCTACTGCGTTGATAAGTTGCGGTGTGCGTGTGCCGTTGGGGTTGATGCCCTACGGCAGCCATGTTGACCGTGAGCCGTCTTTGGTCAGGCCGCTTTTCTCCAATGAGGGACCAAGTGCCTGTGCCTGACGGACAATGCCCATAACCATATATATACCGTCTGTGCTTGAATGACACTGCCTATCGAGATCCTCAAGCTAATCACAAATCATGTCCTCAGAAACCATCAGAAAACCCAATCAGAAACAATCAATCGACAATGCTCGCCAGAGATACAGACATGGTAGTCATGGGCCGTGGCGCGTACGACACAACTGGAGTGCCAAAGCCTCCCCCGCGCCCTAGCCCCAAATAAGGGGCCACTTCGCCCTGTCATGATACATCCCTCCTGCGCCCATGAACACAAAACCGCACAATATCGCCATTAGGCCCAGTGTTGGTCTAAAGTTCGCCCTCGCCCTATCAACTCGCTCTCGGGTCAATGTATCAATACATCATCCACAGGACCAGCTCTGCTGAGCTATGCTCTTGGTGGACGACAACTGTTGGCCACTCTGGCTTCTATCCGACGCTACCGACAGTTACTGGACACAAATTCACCATACACCATATCTAATGCTCGGGTTTTCCACCTTTGGGTTTTCCTCTTCCTCATCGACTATACACAATCGGCTCACTGCCACTGCCTCTCACCACTAGAGGCATTATGTTATTTGGTTTCACTTTGCCTTGGCAAATCCTGGGTACGCGGATAGACTTCACTGGCGTTCAAACATAGACGGATCAGCGACACTTTCTTCTTCCTCTTGCTTTTGGTCCAAGCAGTCGCCCGACTTGCTGCGACAGGCAGTCGACTCCGGCACAGCTTACATCGATACATTTTATAATGATGCTGCAAACCAGCTGCGGCAACTTTTCATTGTTTTGGTATTCACTCGCTTGGTTACATCGGAACGCGGGATTGGTCAACAAAAGTACACTTTTTGGTTTCGGGAACGGAAAAAGATCTTGGTTTGGGATATCGCATATAGACTTTGTTTTTGGGGATCTACCTTTCTGAGGTATCGGATTCTTTTTCTTGTTCACTCAACATTTCTTTTGTCTTCCGCATCAAGGTCTGGTTGCTCACGCGGCCAGAGAGGAAGGAAGGTGGCTTCATCCCAACAAGGGATCGCCACATTAACAGGCAACATGTAACATACGCTATCAACAGCACTGCATTTGTCCTCTTGGGTCCGGCGATACAACTAAAAGCCATCAACGAGTTCAGTCCACCTGGCTCGCCACCGGCTGGAACCCAGTTTTATAGAAGATACCCCAATCATACAATTAGAGCTTCTATACTATACCTGTCTTGTAACACATGGTCCAGTGAAAAAAGCACTGCTAATTATGATACTTCGTATCTATGTTCTACGGAATTGACGAAGGCCGTGTACAAGGTAGGAAGTCACCTCATGTGTCTATTCGGATCTAGACTTTGTTCAAACCCCCCAACGGCAGATGAAGTGTTTGCAAATGTGTTTCAAAAAAAGGCGCAGATCTAGTGCATTTCTAGAACCATGACGCAAAGACTGATGGCAAGCCCAAACATTTTTTGAAAGTCTGCCAGAGGTGTGCGAGTCTCGGTGACGCACCGACAAGGGTTTGACGCTCGTTACACAAGAAAAAAAAAACGAAGTGCAGCTAGATAGTATCAAACAAGGTCGAGAACGACGCCCAATATCACTGAGAAAGAAAAAAGCAAAGGGATCGACGCGCCACTCATATCATACTAGAGCAAGAAATGGCAGACGATACTGATTTGTCTTACTCACAACAGCCGCAACGCCGTACAAAAGAGCATTTTGTCTTTGAAGAGGGTTTGTGCGGCTCGACTTGCGCCAGTCTAGTTTGAAACCATGGTTACTTTTGTGATTGTCCGTGACTGTGGGAAATCGCTGGGTGAGTGCTTGGGGTGCATGGATCGCGTGCTCGCTTCCCTGCCTCCCTTGTTTGCTCTGGCCTTCCTGGGAAAAGGGTGTGTTGTCTCTGGTCCCGATCGCTGATGGCGTTTGGCTGCAATGCAAGACAGAGTTTGGTAGGTTCTTGTTGCCTTCCGTTCGGCACGAGCGCACGATCTGGCCAGGCCTGACGCGCGCTTTGGTCACCCACAGTCGAATCAAGGCCGATCGTCGTCAAAAGTCCAAACCAATACAGTAAATGCGCCCCGACGGCGAGCCGCCGTCAGACACGGGGAGCCATTTTACTTGCCTTGACGAGTCTAGCCAATGCCTGTGCCGTTCCGGGGTTTGCTGGAGTCTGCCGGGCCGCCTTCAGACGGGAAGCCGCTTGTCCATTGTAGACGCCGGCAGTGGTTGCGTGTTTGCTGGAGCCTGTGCGTCTGTGACGGCGGTTGGGGCGAAGGCCTGCCGGAGACGGCGGTTGTTGAGCGAACCAGTCACAAATGGAACGGGTGTGAGCCGGGCCAGCCCCTGTGGCCGCGGCCAACATGCGAAATCGAACAAGGTCCGCCCGGATGAGCATCCGCGGCATCATGTAGGCCGGCGGCGACGGTAGACAAGCAGGGTTTTGGACTCTTGGGGGACAAGGACCAAGAAAAAGCAACGACTCCGGCAAGTTTTTTGCCAACGACCAAGCGACCATCGGCCTCGTGTAGTGGGCAGCTGGGGCCATGTCAGCCATGCGAAGCGCTGTGTCGTGATGCAGGATGCATGGGCAGATTCCTTGTCTAGAGTCAACAATGAATGACGAACAATAACGGACAGGCTGGCTGCTTGTCTCTGGACGTCTGGGGACAGCAAGGCGTTAGCGTGTCCCAATGGAGCTGGAGCAGGATTGAATTAGGCGTGCTCGGCATGGAAAGGGGACAAGCAACGGGGAGGCTCCACTGGGGTGCATGAAGAGTGGGCGAGCTAATGCGCGCTGCATCGCTAGAGCTACAGGTACCGGCTTGCTGGGTCGAGGACGCTGCGCAGGCCGTCCGACAGCTGCCTTCCTAAAGGCTGGGTCCGCTGCTGGAAGCCAGGCGAGCCAGGCCAGGCACAGGCGCACCGAGGGATGCGCGGGCAGCAGGGATGGTGGTCGTGCCAGGGGGAGGAACCCGAATGAATACTGAGGCTAGACGACGGGGATGGGCAGCCTTGGGGGGGGAGGGGAGAGGGGCGAGGGAGAAGGGGGGGGGGGGGGTGAACGCATGGTTCTTGTACCCGAGACGCCGGCGCAGGCAGGCTGGCCCGTGTTGGACTTGCGGGCTCAACACTAATTACATCACACTACACTGGCGAGTCGTCGCTTGGCCTGTCCGTGCCGCGCACCTTGTCAGATCAATCATCTGTGCTCATGATGCGCAGCCGCCGTCCTTGGAACCCAGTCGAGGCAGTCCGGATGGCCGCCGCGGGTGGTGGGCCTTGTGGCGGCGTGTCGGGTGCCTAGGCTTGTTGCTGGGCTTGCTGAGGACAGCGAGTCGACTGCGGCCGGCCATGACTCGTCGAGATGGGTGATGGATGATAAATGATGGAGTGATGGAATGAATGGGTGGTGTGGTGAGTCGTGGTGAACCCTGAATGAATGCCATTGTCGTAAAATGAACCGGGGGACGGGGAACGAGGTTATTGCACCAGTTGACGACGAGGACAGCTCGCCTGGGCAGCCGCCTGGGTACTTGGTTGGTAATTACCCTACTTACCTACTCCGTAGGTCCCCCAGACATTGCTCAGCACCCGTACCCGGCCCGGGCAACAGCCCTGATTGCTGCCCCTGCTGTTGACTGCCCTGACTGCAGGCACTCAAACGTCGCGTTGATGGTGCCCAAGCAGCACACAGCATCACCTGGGCAGACGTAACCATGTCAACTCTGGTTGCAGCAGAAGCAGCAGCAGCAGCATCACCCTTGTGCGTACTGACTTGAAGTAATAGACATTCTACCTACTGACCTTAGGGTAGCGTACCTTGCATGGGCGCCTCCCATGCATCCCATGCCTCTCATGCCTGCTGCCGTATGCACCATGCACCTGCTGCACTTCCGCAGCACCCGAGCATGCACTGCCGTTCGTCCGTCACCATCAGAATGTGTCATTGCGCATTGGTTGTGACTACGTGACTCGGTCTGCTCTACTACCTTTTGCGATCTCATCACGATCGACCCTGTCTGTGACAACATTCGACCTTGGCGCCAGCATGCCCACCACCATCACCACCTTACCACCACCACCACTCCTGGCTCGCGTCATGGCCCGTACGCTATGACACGCAAACCCAAAATGCTTGCCCGGGACCTTCTGACGGACGCCAATCCTCCTGCTGTAATTTGAGCTGCGGCCACTTGAGAAGCGTTTGGCATTGCCGGCTCCACCGGGCTTCAGATGGTCGACTTCAGACACGACGCCTCATCATCTGCCAACTCAGGGGTATTCCCTACACCAATACGTCGCCTGGCCAATGCTCCACCCCCTCGCCCTTCTTTTCTTCTTCTTCGGCCCTTCCATGCATGGGCCTCGACCTTCTCCCGGGACTGCCCGCCGCCGGCCCGCCCTCCTCTGTCGTGCTGCTTGACCCTCGCTGCCTTAGCTCCCCCCTCCCCCGGAGGCCGCCGCTACGGCCAGCAGACCATGTGCTCGCCTGCCACATTTGGCAGATGTATCCTCTGTATTACGAGCGCCCTGGTGATTGCGTGTGACATTGCAATACTGAACCCAACTAGAGCTAGAGCTAGGGGGTTCGTGTAAGCCTGCTCAGCAGCGAACCGCCCAACAGTATTGATTTCCACAGCCCTTGGTGGTCAGCACGTGGTCGCACGGAGAATCTGACAAGTGTACCCACGACCGATCCCACGCGCACAAAGGTGTGACATCGCGAAGCAGCTCGACCGCTGACAACCGTCGCCGCGACGTTTGCTATCGAGATGACGTTGATGATCTAAAATAGGCCGTTGCATGTCGGCGTCAGCACACCACATCAGCAGCGTCGCAGCCCTACATATGGATCTATGGCACCAGCAAAGCCACGACCAGTCATGCTGTACCACGCGGAGACATCCTGCAAGCACTTCTGCCTCATCCTCCACTTGCCTCTTCCGTTCGCCGGTTGCGCCGTCATTCGTCAGCTTATCAGCTCGTGCGGGAATGTCGACGTGGGGGGTGGTCCCTCACTCAAAGTCTCATGTACACTCGAGTATCGTGTACCTATCGCATTCTGCAAAACCCCCACACCCCACGACTTGCCACATAGTGGCCGCGTGCCGGGCCGGTGGCTTTTCCTGGCTTCTCGAATCTACAATCATTCCGGTTGGTCAGTCAATCGTCGACATCGGATACATTGAAGATAGGCGAGACTTGGGTTGGACATTATTCTTTGCGCAATCCGCTGAAGCGGCTGAGCTCCTTGTTCACGATATTGGTCACCAGATCTCCAGGCTCCTCGTCGCAAAGCCCCAGCCATTCCTCACAGGCAAGCTGGCCGACCGCTACAATCAACACGGTTGCGTGGATTAGTGCATCATATGCATAATGTCCGGCATCATCAGCTCGCGGTGCCCGACTTGGGCGACCATGAGCCCAGAGTTTATGCATGTTTGACTCGGATCTCACGCGTAGTGAACCAGGACCACTGACGTGTACGGTCTCTTTAATCACTGAACTTCTAAGCCGTATCTTGTTTGCACGCACCCTATTCTTGACGTCCAGATGACCCTCGGGCCGCCCGGAGCCGATGAGGTCGGATATCTCTGCATGTTCGGCCCGCCCGCCGAGTGACGCATCGGCCTGCGCCGGACCCCTGACATCACCAGACCCCACCACGCTGGAAGCTTTTGGACAACTGCCCCGCCACATAACCAGAGTCCACACCACACTCACACCAACATTCTCTTGCGATTTCTCTTTCTGCGACTAGAAAAAAGGCGAGGCTCCATGGACAGCTGCGATCTTCTGCTTCACTGTCTGACAATACTGCAACTCTTATCAGGTAGCGCCTCCAGCACAATGTCGAGCAGACAACTCCGCAAGCTGCAGAAGCAGCGCGAGCTCGAAGCGCTTGAGGCGCAAGCCGCCAATGAGCAGGAAGATGCGGAGGAAAGCAGCGAGGAGGAAACACCTGTCATCCGGAGCAAACCAAGCGCATTTTCCGGGTTCGCAGCACTTGGCGGAGAAGAAGACGACGACGACAACGACGACGATGACGAGAATGTGGAAGAAGACGCTGCAGCCGACGTGACGCAGACGAGTAAAACCACACCAGAGGAGGCGCCGCGAGAAAAGCCCCCAACGACAAAGAAGAACAAGAAGAAAAAGAAGAAGGGCGGAAAGAAGAGCACACCCACAACGAACGCAACAGTTGCGCAGTCCGCGAGCGAAAAGGACGACAGAAAGACCACAGCCGCTGTCGCCGACGGCGACGACGAGATTGACCGCGCCATTCGGGAGCTCAGTCTCGCCAATGCGAAAACTTCATCAGCACCCGGCGGCAAGAACAACACAGGTGGCAATGGTGGTGCTGTGGGCAGTCCCGAGGCTAGAGCCTACGAGCGCATCTGTGAGCTTCTACAGGTCAACACGCACCACCTCAAGGTCATGAGTGAGATGAGGCGCATGTTTGGCAGGGACGCCATCGCCACGGTGCAGAGGGAGGAGGCGGAAGAGCAAGCCGCGGCGGCGCGGGCCCGGCAGCAGCGCCGCGGTGGGACGCACGAGGTCGACCTGGAGACATATCTCAAGGGTATACAAGGGCAGAGTCTGCCCGAGGTCACGCTGCGGCGCAACCCGTTCCTAGACGGCAAGGAGTCCTGGCCGAAAGCGCCGATCGACGGGTTGACGATGGAGGAAGTCCGCAACAGCGAGCTGTCCGGGTGTATCGAGGACCCGCAGACTGTCGAATTCCGCCTCGTCCACGACGCGGCGTACAACGAGAAGGAGAAGTCGTTCTTCTCGCTGGTGCAAATGTTCGACCCGATGCAGCTCGTGCACTTCCTGCACCGCAACCCATACCACGTCTCGACACTGATCCAAGTCACCAAAGTCGCAAAGCAGGATCAGAACCTCGCGCTTGCGGCAGACCTCTGCGAGCGCGCGCTGTTCACATTCGGACGGGTGTCCATCTCCCTGTTCCGCAAGAAGATCCAGGAGGGCAAAGGCCGTCTGGACTTCCGCAGGCCAGAAAACCGCCAGTTCTGGCTCGCGGGCTATCACTACCTGAGCAGCCTCATGCACAAAGGCACATACCGCACGGCGCTGGAGTGGTCGAAGCTCCTGTACGCCATGGACCCGAGCGACCCGTACGGCCTGGTGCACTTTATCCACCTCTCTGCGCTCAAGGCGCACGAGTCGGCGTGGTTCATTGACTTTTGCGACTCCGAGGCGCTCGACACGTGCGAGACCGCTCAGGACTATGTACGCCAGAGCCTCGTCCTTGCAAGGCTGCAGCAGGACGACAAGGACGGAGCCAGGACGCTGCTCATTGAAGGGATGGAGCGGCTCCCGTGGCTGTACAGCGCGCTGTTCAAGGCGATCGGGCTGGACGTGCCCAAGACCATCTGGGGCTTCACGCCCAGGGACGGGCACGAGGAGCTGTACGTCGAGCTGTACGTGCACCAGACGAAGAAGCTCTGGGACAACTCTCAAGCCACTGCCTTGCTCAAAGAGGCCGCCGGCCTCGCGTCGAAGCCGGATGAGAGCACTTTCGCCCCTCTCCCCGTCGTCGGGAGGAACCTCGCGCGGTTCATCTACCTCGATAACACGCCGGCCTTGATGAGCCTGGTCCCCGGCGGCATGCTGTCAACCTCGCCGAACTGGGAGTTTGACCCCTTGCCGCCGTTCATCACGGAGAACCTGTTTTCCTACGAATCGCAGAAACAGCCCTGGCAGCCTACCGGCCCAGCGAGCCTGACAAATGTCAGCCCCGCGCGGGCGAGGCAGTTGCAGCGGATCATTGAGCGGATGCAGAGGGCTGGCGGGAACAACGAGGAACTCATGGCTATGGTGGCGGAGCTGCAGGCTGTGCAGAGAGGGGACGATGGCTGGAGCGATAGTGAGTCTGACGAGGACGGTGGCGAGGATGATTTGGACGAGCTTGCCGCTGCTACTGCTGCTGCTGTAGGGCTGGGTGGTCCTCGGGGTGGGGAGCACGGAGGGGAAGGTGGTGGTGATGGGCTCCCCAGGGCTCCGGGAACTGCGCCGCGGCTGTTCAATGGAGCGCTACAGGCTGTATTGAATGCTATGGGTATTGGAGGGACTGGCGGTGGGTTGCCGCGCGCGGAGGGAGAGGATGAGCAGGCACAGAGGGAGTTGAGCGCGGCAAATGATGATGACGACGACGACGACGTTCACGAGCGAAGGATCCCAGGCGCATATGTTGAAGACTACGACGACTCGGAGGATGAGGCGCCGGTACAGAATGCGGGGAGGCGTTGATGCCGACAAGGTCATGGCTGCAAGGAGGTCATTTATATTCAGACTAGAAATGTAGAACTGGTCATCATGGAAGATGTGCCGGAAGCGACCTTGACAATGAGGATTGCGGTTGAACACTAAGTGGCTTAAGTAAGTATATACCTGCCAGTTAGCTGCAAAGGCCTCTCTCTCGACCCTTGGAGGGCACGTCGGATCAGGGAATTCAAGATGTCGAATCACCTCTCTGGGACTGCAGCTACTATCAATACCGGAGCTGGAGTGCCCGAAGTCGCGCTCATGTGTTTGCCCGTCTGGGCAGAGATGTAAAAGGTATGCCGATTACCAAGCACTGATGTAAAGTCGGTAGTGCTGTCAAGACGGGGAAAAGGGGGAAAACTTGCTCATGTCCGAGGGTTTTCAAGGCTGTGTGTCAAACCCACTGCTCAAGCACGAGCCGTGGCGGACTCGGACAGACTACTCCGTGGACAACCGCACTGGCACGGCCGCGAATGTTTATACGATGAGAGAGCAGGAGGAGGAAGAGGAGGCACAGGGGTCCTAGCTGTGAGAGAAAGCTTGTATGGTGCAGGGGAGAGCGTTGGCAGTGCTGGGTGACGTATGTACTGTACCTATTGTAGGTGTCCATGTGGCCATGGTTTTTGAGGAGGGATGACATGTGACAAATGTGGTCAAAGGGCTACCTGAGGGGATTGCTAAAACGTGCTCATGTGTTTTGGGTGCTGCTCAAAGGGGAAAGGGAAAAACCTCCGTGTTTCGGGGGCGGGATGGTGGAAGGACAGGGGTCGGATGGCTGTGGACTGGATTCCTCGCAGGACTCGAGGAACCAGAGATTTTTGGCTGAGCTGTCGTGGGGAACTGGAGCATTCTAGCAGCTGGAGGGAGAAGAATGCGAAAGCAAGATGGAGGGCATCGGCCGAGTTTTACGTGCAAGAGGAGGCGGAAGATGCAAGAAGCGAGATGCAAGACGCTTCCTTGGTGGTGCCTGTCGACTGTCGCAAATGCAAGGCGGGACGATCGGTCCTTCCCCCACCATCAAGACGGCGGCGACTTGCTGTCAAGGTCAAGCAGGACCACACGCGGCGGCGGACCCGCCCTGTCCGCTGCGACCAGGACCAGCCCGGGAACCCTGAAAGGGAGGAGGGGAAGCTGCGAGCTGTTGCACGACAAGCAACTAAACAATTAGCGCTCTTGCCTGCTCGTTGCCCTCGACCTGCTGCTTGGTCAGCCCCGCCTCGCCTTATAAACCACCTCGTCGCCCTCGTCGTCCAACAGTCGAGACGCCCTCTTCACTTCAGATCAGATACCCGTACCCCGTACATCATACACCCAGCTCACATCCACTACCACGACTCGATCGACAGACTCGAGCTTTACGTTCCTCAACAACACTTACACACATACACTCTCACAAACATGTCGGACCACACCTACGACTTCACCGTCACCATGACCTGCGGCGGCTGCTCCGGCGCCGTCGACCGTGTCCTCAAGAAGCTTGACGGTATGCACTCCTGCTCCCACCTAGACTGCCCACTGTAGTTCCCCTCGTTCGACCACCACGTTCGCATGCATACTGCCCATTTTTCACACTCGTAAACCGGAAGGACCACCTGCTGACATATTTCTCCCCCTCACTACAGGTGTCAAGTCCCACGAGGTAACACTCGGCAGCACCCTTGGCAAGCCCGCCGAGGAGGGAACCGTCAAGGTCATCGCGGAGCCCACACTCGACTACGACACAGTTCTCCGCACAATCACCAAGACGGGCAAGAAGGTCAACACGGGCGCCGCCGACGGCGAGTCCCGTAGTGTAGAGGTCACCGTTGCTTAGAGTGCGGACTGGATTTAGAGGCGGAGGCTCGCACAGAGCGACGGCGCTCACGCAGATGAAGATCACACCGGCCCGGAGAAGTACTGCGACATCGCCGATGTCAAGTTCAAGGGGCGCAAGCCTCGATGGGGCCAGGTTTGGCAGCGTGGAGGAGGCAAGGTGGAGGAGGAGGAACAGCCATTCATTGGTATCGGTTTCAAACGGCCGCTGACAGTGGAAGAGTTGGAGGCGGAATTCGAAGCGCTTGCTCGAAGTTCTTCGCCGCCTTCGCTCTCGCTGACGAACCGGCATGTCTTGCGGATGCTCGACTTTCTGGATTATGCTGACTGACAGTGTGATCCTTTGGTCAGCATCGAGGGCGGCGCAGTCACACGGACGATGTGTCAGCCTCAGCACATCGCCAGCTGTCACGGCTCGCGTCCTGAGATATACCCTTCTTTGACACCCCACTGATTTGGCAAACATGAAGCCAGGATAAGCATTCTCAATTCCTGGAATTACAGCATGAATAAACAATTTCAAGACTATCCACGCAGTTTAATACCACTCTCGACGTGCACAGCGAGCGCAATGATAGGGGACACTCCTTCTTCAGCTAACAAATGCTGAGATTTGAGTGGCTCTCTCCAAGCTCTGGCTTCTACATTGAATTGCCCTACCATCCCTTCTACAACAGCTCACCCAAACACCTCCCCCTAACCTATCATTCCTCTTCCTCCTCATCCACCTCGTACTCCTCCCCGGACAAACTAGCAAGCGCATTCTCCAACACCCGCTTACACTGCCTCCGATATAGCAGCGCAATCTGCTGATTCTCATTCATCGGCTGCCCCTTACCACTCTGCTCCATCTCCGCCTCCACAGCCTCGATTTTCTCCAAATCAATACTCAGCTTCGTCCCGAGTGCATTGATGATTTCATCCGTCAAGTCCTCAGGGATATCCCCCGCTAATATCTGCGCGAGTGTGCCGCCATCGCCGTCCTTACCACGGCCAATAGAAGGAGATATCCCCCTTGCCGCGCAAACAGCCTCATACAACGCCGCGATCAGGGAGTCCTGCACGTGAGTATAGCAGCCCATTATCCTCTCTGGGTCCGGGTTCGTAAGACTCCTCGTCCGCGCGGCGAGGGATGAAGGGTCGGATATCGGATGTAAGGAAACGAGGTGTGTCGAAGCTAGTTGCTGCTGCACACCTAATCCGGTGCTTTGTGTGTTTGCACGGGTCTTGACGTGGACGTAGTCGTTATGGAACCCTCCTTGCTCATCCTCGGCGAGCACGAAGCCGTATCCCAACAGGAGCTCCGCGTTGGTCTTGCTGGGGCCGTAGTTGTTGAATATCTGCTGCCCCGGACTGTAGCTCTGTCCGGTCTGGAGCTCGCAGAACCGGGGGCCCTCGGTAGTACTCAGGTCGTCCTGGGGTGTCTTCCACGCTGTCTTGGCGTGCGGATGATGGTTCGCCATGTCAAAGAGTGGCAGGAGCACGGAGAAATCATCCGGCTTCTGCGTGAGCGACAACGCGGTGGCGCCGGGGATGGTGAGGGACTGCCGAAAGCTGCGGGATGCGAAGATGGAGTACGCCCATTTGTATAGGGCTGGTGTGTACAAGGTCGGTCCAATCTCGCTGCCGGCTTCGTTGCTGCTGTTGTTGGCCGAGGATACGAGATGCAACGCGGCGGCGTACTCCGAGTCTAGAGTAGCGTTGATCTCCTGCACTGCTACTTCTGCGTTTGTGCCGCGCAGGAACTCGAGGTCCGATGCCGGCCAGGCACATGGTAGCAGACCCCCCTTTTCACTCTCTGATGTATCGCCGTCTGCTGTGCTGGATGGAGGCTGCGGGAGTGTGCGGATATACGGCGCCCACAGAGACTTGTCGCCTAGCAAGTACTGCTGGATCAAGAAGAACCTGCCGATAACGTGCGGCGGGGTTTCTTTGAGGAACCTCGCGGGGAAGTAGAGGCTCTCGCCACCTCGCCCACCGCTGCCTTCACCATTGCCTCCTGGCGACGCCACACCTAATTCCTTTGCCGCGGGGAAGTCAGGATGTCCGCATATCGCGTTGAGAAAGGACAGCGACTGGGTGAGGGGCAGCTTGACGATCGAGTCCCCTGGTGAGATTGACTTGCCGGGCTTGACTCGAAGTGAGCCTTCGGTGTCGTCGTCAATGTAAATCTCCACGGATGGGTGGATAGAGCCGCCTGCTTCTTCGACCCAGGCTGTGAGCGCCGCGTAGCGCACCGAAGTCGAGGTCATTGGGAACGTGGTTGACGAGACAATTTCGAGTGTTGTGGAAATTCTGGCGGCCTACTGGATTTGCGGTAAAAGGCCAGACAGAGCAAGACCATCAACCAGGTTCATAGGGGTTGATGTTGCGGCTTTCCAATGAAGGTTGTGGTTCTCGCATGTCCATTGCATGGGATACGTGCGAGGTTGAAGTCTGCAGTGGGGACCCGACGTTGAAAAATGGCTGGCGACGTCAGTCGTGCATGAGGCTGCCTGCAGCTGCACAACACCACTTACACCCGCATTGCAGTCTATGTCTCGCAGTGCGGCCGCATGCATATAGACTTCATCAGCCGTGCAGCTAATTGATTAGTATGCATATTCAGCTTGGTAGAAACTGCTTAGTCTGTTGCTAACTAACTATGAGCTTTGCTGCTGCTGTCCACCTTCCCGGCATTTGGTGTTCATGCCTTTTTTTTATAAAAATATCTGAATGGGCCACTGGTGATGGCCCGACGACATGGAACTCCTTGATGGTTGATGTTTTATTTCGCGACTGGACTCATGCTGGAGGCATATGGCACTCTCCATTGAGAATATTCGGCGCCACAGTCGTACTCACGCCGATAAAATCGCACCCCTCAAGACCTGCCGATGAACCGAATCCGGTGGTTCTCGTGTAGAACAGCTGCTTCCACTCCTCATCCTCAGCTCCGTCCACTCCTGCGGTAGTAGCATTGCACAGCGCAAATCCGTGCGAAACCCCACTCTCCGTCTCATGGTATAGCCAGTACTCGCCCTCTGAAGTTCCAAAGTCAAGCATCCACTTGGGGTTCTCGGCCTCGGCCGGGCGCTTGTCTGGGGCTGCGAAAGCGACAATATACTGTGTGGTGGTGGTGTAGTTACCGGTGAACTCGTTGTGCTTGATGATGAACCCAGTCGGGGCAAGGAGGTAGACCTGATTGAGCTTGTTGAGCGCCTCGTCAAGCAGATGGCCCCTGTCGAGATTGGTCAGGAGCACCTCCGAGGATGAGTCGACGCCGGCGAGGAGAATACCGGCTTCGACACCCTCGACGGACGAATCTGGGCGGAGCTGTATGGCTCTATGGTTATTCTCAGGATCGCCCAGGACGATGGTGAGGACGAGGCCTTTGGCAGCGTTGGTAGTGGTGAGAGTGGATGGGTAGTTGAACGGGCATGGGGACGTATCTTGGGGCGGCGGCGGGGGAGGGATGGCTGACACTGCCATGAAGGCGTCTAGGATTAGAAGAACAGTGGCAGCGATCATGTTGCTGGTGGTTTCTTTTGCATGGAGTGGTGGTGTGTAGAGATAGGATAGGTTGTGTGAGGAGTTTTGAAATTCACCACTTTCTTCAAGTAGACTGAAAGTGTGGAAGAGGGTGCATGTGCACAGAAGCTATTGCTAGGCCTGCTTGATGTAGGAAATAATGGATGTCGGTCCTGCGAGGGCAAGCCCACATCGTTTCACACACAGCAGGAGTGACCTCCGAGTCCACAGCCAGATGCGAGCTGCTGCCTTGCACTCTAGGCCGAGACAGAAGAGCCACTCCAAACTTCTGTACACGTGGGTCCTCAATCTATAGCCACGAAGAACTCCCGTTATGCTCGATGTGCAAGCACCGATGCTAGATCTATTCTCTGATACACATCGTGATGGTTGACTCTCAGGGGCGCCCGAGACACTCCAAAGTGTGCAAGACCGCACAGTCCACGATTGGTTATTCCAACGGGAGAAACGTGACACAAGTGCCGGAAAGCCGGCCAACAGACATTCCCGAGGTACACGACTGTTCACTTATCTGCGAGTGTGCAACCTTTGGGTCTCCATATCAACTGAAAGGACGTTTGGGGGGGGGGGGCATCGTGTCACGTCCAGAGCTAAGACGGGCGCTTCATTACAAGTGAATAAACAAATTTGCATGTTTTTCTTCCGAAATCTACAGTCGCAGAACGCCGCCCAGTACCCCAGTTCAAAAACAACGAAAAGCGTCCCTGTCTACTTATATGCCCCATTCTCTCATCAAACCACAACCATTCAACCAACCCACTTCCTCGCGTTCCGGAACATTTTGATCCACGGACCATACTGTCCCCATTCGTTGAGCTTGTCGGCCGGAGCATAGCTCGCAACGTCAGCCATGATTGTGCGCTCCGGGTGAGGCATCATGATCATAACCCTGCCATCACGGGACTTGACACCAGCGATACCCTGAGGGCTGCCGTTCGGGTTGAAAGGATACTGCTCAGTCACGCGGCCGTAGTTGTCGGTGTATCTGATGGGGATGAGGCCGTCCTCATTGAGCCTCTGTAGGTTGGCCGTCGCGGTCCCTTGCGAGAACTCGGCGCGACCTTCACCGTGGGAGACGGCGATGGGGAATGCAGAGCCACTCATGTCGCTGAAGAAAACTGATGGTTCTGGATCTTGGATCTCGACCATGGACCAGCGAGCCTCGAATTGCTCGCTCGCGTTCTGGACAAAAGTCGGCCAGTTATCGGCGCCAGGGATCAGGTCCTTGAGGCGAGAGAGCATTTGGCAGCCATTACAAACACCTAAACTGAAGGTGTCTGGACGCTCAAAGAAGCTTTGGAATGTCCTGCGGGCATTCTCGTGCATGAGGATCGACTTGGCC
This sequence comes from Microdochium paspali, assembly GCA_031142775.1. Taxonomy (NCBI): domain Eukaryota; kingdom Fungi; phylum Ascomycota; class Sordariomycetes; order Xylariales; family Microdochiaceae; genus Microdochium; species Microdochium paspali. The sequence continues at coordinate 1,542,761 of JAVBIV010000008.1, forward strand.
CAGCCTTGACCGGCACCGAGCACATCACCATACGAGAAGCCGCCGCAGGCAGCAAGACCAGTGAAGCCTGTCAGCGAATAGCCGTCTAGGATATCCGACATGGTCACATCAACGGCATCGAAGCCCGCAGCACGGAAAGCAAAGGCCATCTCGGCGTAGCCATTGACACCCTGTTCTCTGAGAATGGCTACCCTCGGCCTCGAGCTCATCAGGCCCTTGAGCTGGGCAAGCATGGGTAGGCTTGGCTCGGTAAGGTCGAAGGTGAGCTTGTAAGAAATGCCGGGGTCCTTTGAGTCAGCCAACGCAGCAAACTCGGACTCGGCGCACGACGGGTTGTCACGAATCTTCTGCATCTCATAAGAAGTGCTGGACCACCACTGCTGCATCTGTACGCGATCCAGCTCGACCAAGGTCTTGCCCGAGTGTCTGATCTTCAATATTTGTGTGGTCGTTGTTGGCACCCAACCGATCTTCCGAATAAGACCAGGCGGGGGCCCGCACGTCGCGAAGCATCTGGTGAAGCGCTTCTCGTCGGCAGTGCGGATCTGGAAGACGGCACCGAGCTCCTCGTTGAAGAGGGTCTCGAGAATGTCCTTGGTCGAAGATGACTTTGTCAGGTGCTCAATAAAGATGTCAGCTCCGCATCGGCCAGCGAACATCATCTCTGCGACAGTGGTAAGCAGACCACCATCGGATCGATCGTGGTATGCGAGCACAATGCCTTCTTCGTGTAGCTGCGACAAAGCGTCAAAGTAGTCGACAAGGAGCTCGGCATCCCGCACGTCCGGCGCCTCATTTCCGAGCTGGCCATAGGATTGTGCCAGAGCAGAACCACCCATGGCTTGGAAGCCCTTGGCGAGATCGACGAACATCAGGCTAGTCTCGCCAACATCCTCGCCACGGCGAAGTTGTGGTGTCCATGTGCTGCGGACATCCTCGACAACAGAGAAGGCAGAAATGACCACCGACACTGGGGCAGTGACACTCTTTGCCTCGCCTGTGCCCTTGTCCTTCCACGAAGCCTTCATGGAGGTCGAGTCTTTGCCAACAGGGATGGAGACACCCAGCTTCGGGCAAAGGTCCATGCCAATGGCCTCGACAGCCTCATACAGAGCGGCGCTCTCACCAGGGTGGTTGACGGCGGCCATCCAGTTGGCGGAGAGCTTAACACGGCGGAGGTCTCCGCGGCGATTAGGCGATCCCTTGATGAGGGCAGCACCAAGGTTCATCAGCGACTCGGCAACGGACATACGGGCGGATGCAGCAGCAGAGATGAGTGCCAGGGTCGGCTTCTCACCCATCGCCATGGCTTCACCGTGCCGTGTCTTCTCGTCAGTTGCGAACGATGTCAAAGTGACAGCCACATCGGCGACAGGCGTCTGCCACGGGCCAACAAGCTGATCCTGGACGGTCAAGCCACCAACAGTCTATCACAGTCAGCCTTGAAACAAAATTTCATATCACCGACCTGAGAACTTACACGATCAGCAATGGAAATGAGGAACATTTTCGAGCCGACAGCTGGCAGGCGAAAGACATTCTCTGTGGCGCGTGTGATCGCTTGAGAGACATTGAGAGCACCATACTCCGCCTCAAGTGTGGCTGCGGCGTCGAACGCCAGGAGGTTCTTCTTGACGCTCTCGACGCTGCGCTCCAATTTCCGTCCAGGAGGGAAGAGCGCATCCATTGGAAGATCGATTGGGACGACTTCAGAGTCTCGATCCGTCAAAACGAGCTTGGCATCACCCTCATTTACATGAGATGTCACAGTGCCGACTCTCGAAAAGCCACAGCGCTCACGCTCTACGATATTGTCAGTAATGGCTCTCAGCGAAAGAGCAAGATGTGATAGATGACTCACGGCAGATCTTGGTGAACCGGTTCATGCCCTTCTCGTTGACGAGCAGGACATAACGCTCTTGCGCCTCATTACACCAGATCTGTAGAGGGCTCATGCTGCCGTCCGCACTCTCGACTTGACGAAGCTCGAAATTGCCACCAAAGCCAGCGTCTTTCACAAGCTCGGGAAGAGCATTCGACAGACCACCAGCGCCAACATCATGGATAAATGCGATAGGGCTCTCATCTCCGAGGGCACAACACGTGTTGATAACCATCTGAGCACGGCGCTCCATCTCGGGGTTGCCTCTTTGCACGCTGTCGAAATCCAGATCGGCTGAAGCCTCTCCTGCATCATTACTAGATGCGGCACCACCTCCAAGTCCAATTAGCATGGCGGGACCACCAAGGACAATAACCGCGGCAGACTCTTCCACGAGCGAGGGCTCCTTAAGGGCGTGCTGGGGTCGAACGGTGCCGACTCCACCAGCAATCATGATCGGCTTGTGGTATCCTCGCCAGTCCGCTGCGGACTCGTCGCCGGTGTTGGTAAGCAGCGTCCGGAAAGTGCCTGCAAGACAGGGTCTGCCGAACTCGTTGTTGAAGCGCGCGGAACCGATGGGAGCTTCGAGCATGATGTCCAGACTGCTGGCATAGTGTCCAGGGCGGCCGATGTCGCTCTCCCATGACCGCTCGCTACCGGGGATAAGAAGGTCAGAGACCCAGAAACCGCAAAGTCCAGCCTTGGGCGAAGAGCCGCGGCCCACTGCTCCTTCGTCACGGATCTGGAGCGGTCAAGTCAGTAAGACTGATGATGAATTCAAAGCGTTGTACACTCACTTCACCACCGGATCCAGTCGCAGCACCTGTACACTAGTCAGCGCCACTTCTTTGTACCCGCAAGTACATGCACGCTCAGCAATGAAACGTACCTGGAAACGGGGAAATAGCTGTCGGATGGTTGTGTGTCTCGACCTTCGCGAGGATTTGCACAACCTCGCGGGTAAGCTTCCACGTGCCCGTGGAATAGTCAGGAGCCCAGTAGTTGGCCATCTCGCCTTGCATGACGGCAGCGTTGTCGCTGTATGCAGACACAGTGAAGTCGGGTGTTTTCTGGTGAGTGTTCTTGATCATCTGGAACAAGCTCTTTTCCTTTTTCTCGCCGTCAATGATCCAAGATGAGTTGAATACCTTGTGGCGACAGTGCCTGGAACTCCCAGTCAGCTTCATATGCTATAAATGACCTCAGACCCATACATGAAATAATCCACAAGCATGCAACGCAATTGATCAACATGGACATACTCTGAGTTAACCTGGGCGAACATAAAGAGCTCCACATCGTGCGGAGAGCGTCCGAGCTTGGTGAAGACGCCGACAAGATACTCCATCTCGGATTGATCAAGGCCGAGGCCCATTTTTTTGTTATACTCCTGTAGGATTGAAAGAGAGTCATGACCATCAGCGAAGATGTCAACAACTACGAGAGGCGCACGTTCTCGCTCAGCAAACATGCCGTCGAGGCTGGGCTTTTCAAGGGCGAAGTGCTCCGTCATGCGGTCGTAGATGATGTCGCGGAAAGATAGATCCGGCTCGTCGCTGGTAGCTGCGGCGTCGTACTCGATCGAAATGACGCGACCACGCTCGATGCGCCGGACTTGGTCTTTAAGACCACAGACATGGGCGATGTTGGTAGCTTGCGAACTCCATGGCGAGATGTTGCGCGGGGTGATGTAGATGTCAATCGAGTTTGACCCAGCAGCAGAGGCCGAAGTCTGCTCGGAGCCGTCGACCTGTAGAAGCTGCTTGATTTTGTCGAGACCATTGCCGGCAGTTCTGAGGTCGACGTAGTAGAGGCGACGACCACTTATACCACGGATGTTGGCTTTGCCATGGCTGTTGATACGGTCGAGGACCTTCTGGGCCTCAGGGCCCGAGAAGCAAGACTCGCCAACCAAGACCTCGTACGGCATATTGGCTAAGATTGACGGAGGGAGATCCGGGAGTAAGACAAGGTCAATGCCTATACGCCCCAAATACACTTCCAGACGTGAAGCATCTTCAGCCTTAAGACAATCTTAGATCGTCATATGGAAAAAAAGTTGGCGGGGTAGGGCCTTATCAGCAGCTTATCCGTAGTGGGGTCGCGCTAATAGCTGAAGCTTCCTGGGGTGCACCCTGACTGGGTCTTCCGTGATCGGAGGCGAAGGTGTAAGTCAATCTTGAGCTGGGGGGTTATGATACGTACAAATTGGGCCCGAAACTGAACCCTAGCAAGCACAAGCAGCACGGCGCCTCGTTCTTGGGAAATGACTTATTCATTGAGACCATGGTAGGCATATATCCGTTCAGTTTCAAAGTTTGCAGAGGGCACTAATATAGCCACTGGATGAAGCAGAACGTGCATTGGTGAGATTATTTTGTTTTCACAATGCTTTGTATGGCTCGCTTGTGTACTTTCAGAGCTTGGACTAGTCCGTAGCTTATTAGGATATAATAGTGCTTGTGGTTTCGTGTTTGCAGCCGAGGCCAGCAAAGTCCCGCCCCCAGCGATAGCTATTGTTGTGCAGGTTCCCCACGCCGTAGGATGCGCCGCGTGACCTGATATGCTTCGGTGCTTTTTGGTCTGAAGACGATCTTGAACGACCTCGACTCAAAACCATTCCAGCAAAAGGTCGCAACTTTTAACATGTTGCGCGCTACTACCTGCGAACTGCGAAGCGATAATAGGGGTATCTTGCCTCCCTTCACCCTGTCATCCAAAACTCCGTATCCCAAGTTGTGGCGTCGTCAGTAACCTAGACGTGTGTAAGCTTTGTGTGTATCTTTATGCAGTCGCACGACTATCTGTGCTTACCATCTCCGCAGACATGAAGGAAGACGCATGCGCGCTGTAAGGCGAGACCATTTCCGGCTTTGTGTGCTGAGACGACGGTGACGAGAGCTATGATTGGCAGCGACATCTTGTCAGAGACTACTAGCAAACTCAAATGGACATGTCCGAAGACACTTACTGGCATGGCTGCAATAGCCTCTTGGTTCGCATGTATGGATTGAAGGCCAGCCTCTAGGACATTCTGCATTCCGATTTTTATGCGCTCTCTTTTTTGCTCATACGAACCACCGCAGCATGTGCCAAGAACAACAGTCAGTGCAATGAGATCCTTCACATCGGTCCCTATCTCTCGGATTCGGAGCATGAGATCGTTGAGAACCTCCTCAACCTTGCGCCTCAGTCGTGGCGCTGATAGAAGCAACGATGAGTCCGAAGCTGCATGGCAGGCCTCTTCAATGGTGTGATCCGATCCTCTCGTGGAAGAGCCCCAGTTCGAGGAGATGGGTGATTGTGCGTCATGTGTGGTATGCTTGATGTAGTAGCAAACACTAAAGAGTGCTTGCAAGATGTCCTGCTTGAGAACGAGATGCTGCAGATGCCACACATTGGCGTAGTCAGGTACTGTCCTGTCCATGTCATCGAGATAAGAGAGGAGAATCATGGACGATCTCAGGTAGCCGGTCATGATCTGCTGCGGGGCATCTGGGCCACCCAGCGCAAAAGGTCGATACAGAGCAAGGATAGCCCGACGAACGTGCATGTCAAGAATTACACGAGTCATCCATTGTCGTCTGGCTTCTCGAGGATCTGCTTCTTGGGCTCTTGGGAGCGCATAACGTATATCTTCGAATGTCTTTTCAAGCTCCGTCCCAACGTCAAGGACCTGCTCGAAGTCGGTTAAGCTGTCAGACCTGTTGATCAAATCCACGACCTTGAAACGAAGAGGCATGGTTCCAGCGGCGAAAGTCTGTATGCGGGAGTCGGTATGGTGATCGATTGGTCTTGTTTCGGGCAGCTCCTCCATATCGGGATGTATTTCGTCGTCGTTCAGATTCCTTGGCGGCAAGCACGTGTAGTCTCCGAGGCGGACACATGTGGGCAGATTGCACTGCATTGAAAACTGGATGTCAAACTCGAGAATCGTGTACCACAGCTTGCGTCTTTGCTCCCCCCAAAATGGTGTGATTTTTTGGCCAAACTCGGAGGGATCTCGGTGCATGCCCATGGTCATAGCCATCCGCACAATCAGCCCGACATGCCTCCATGATTCCTGGTCGCGTGGGTCGAACATGCGCCGCGCACACAAGGAAAGGACTTCTGTCTGCAATGTGCTATAGTCCAGCTGCTTGCCTCGGATGTTGTCAAGCCACATTCTAACAAGTGCTGATGCGGTGGGAATATGGATGCCTTCACGGTCGTACATCAGTCCCTTCCCAGCACCGTAGAACCGGTACCCAATGCATAGCATGCATAGCAGTTGTGGCAGAAAGACTTCTGGCATTGGTTCACCCAGCCAATATTGCTCATATTGCCGCATGAATGTCGGAATATGGACTGTCCTGTAAATGGTCTCTGTCCCCGTAATGTAAGTTTTGAGCAATTGATCGCAAACCACCCTACTGGGCAGTATATTCCTCATGCGGAGTTCTGGCGGCGTAGCTGAAGCGACAAACATGGGTAAAGGCGTTGTGGCTCGGGCATGTTCGTCAGACAATGCCTTGTGTATCTTTTGAATATTCATGAAAAGATCCCTAATATCAGCAGGCTTGGTGCGGCTGAACATGAATTCCTTGGCCTCGTCGAACTGTAGCAGCAGCAATATGTCAGTACCATGTGCACATCTTCACGAGTTGTGGTCCGCAACTTGCTTGGGAGGACCTACGAGATTCAGCAAGACTCGTGTGCTCATCTGGCCAAAGAAGCGCGTTCGGATGCCGCCTTTGACAGTCAAGCCTCGGATCGTCACAGGCGCCGCTGCTGGCCGCCCATATCGGCTACTGAAGTCGGCAGCAGGTGGGCTCTTGGCCAGGAGAATGCGCTCCAGTCGTTCCAGCCGGATTGCATGGTCTTCGAGCAGAGTTGGAGGCGTGCCGAGAGATTGCCCATCAGGTTGCCGGAGGTTCATTGGTTGCGTCCAATTGCGCTTAAGTGGCCTGTCGGCCATGTCACCATCCGAGCCCTCCGAGAGGTTCGCCGGGTCACCATCAGGCGCGTATTTACACGTGCGCTGTGACTTTTGACATTGCGAGCATGGCAACAGCCTGTCACACTTGAGCTTGCGCTTACGGCATTCTGTGTTCTGCATGAGTATAGAGATCGACTAGATTTGCTTTTGCGGGGAGATTGTCCACAATACCTGTACACGACTTGACGGGACGCGGCCGCTTGACGCTTCGCGAGCCCAGGCCGCCGGCGCCAAGTCCAAGGAGGCTGCTGTCCACGTCCTGGTTTGTGGCCGAGGGAGAGCCGAGGTCGTCCATGGAGCACCAGCAGGAATTGATGCCCTGCAATGGTCGAAGATGGTGGCGGACAAGACCTATCCGGGCAGGGCAGTCGACGCCAGTAGGGATGTAGGGAACAGTAGATAGTGGCTAGAGGTGGAAGGAACCGACAGAGGCTACTGAAAGGCACCAAGACGGCATAGCGAAAGACCGGACAGTGGAAAAAGCCCCTTGTCTCAAAGACGCAACAAAGACACGAGAGGTTCGGCCGAGTGATGGAGGAGATGGAGGATACGGAGGAAGCGGCCGTTGTGGCACGAGGAGAGCGACGCACGCACGCAGCGGGATGGGATGGGATATGCACGACTGGAGCGTCGCCAGGACGAAACATGCAAGTGCGGAGGGGTGTGTGCGGCGCCCGGCAGGCAGGTGTGCCAGCAAGGCCCTGCCTGCTTGCCTGCCCGCCTACCTGCCTGGCCTGCCTGCCGGGCCTGCCCTACCTTGCCCTACCCTGCCCAGCCCCAGGGTGCCCTACTACAAAGTGCGCTAAGTACACCACGCCCAGTAGCCTACCTATGGTAGGCGGCAGTGTGCCCTCGGGAGCAGCCACCTGCACGGGGCGGGCAGAACCACACACACACACCCCCGTCTGGGCCATTCTTCACCACCAGCCCAGCCCTCTGAGCACCCCTGCATGCGACATCCCGCCTTCTCCTCGTGCCCAGGCGGACGAATCCGAGCCGATGCTATTTATTCCACTCGGCAGCGAGCTCCCTATACCACCAGCTATACCATCGTCATCACTGGTGCTGTCACCACCCTTGTCGCTTCTTGTTGTCTCGCTGTCTTGCCGTCGTCCACGCGCTCTCTCGTTCCAGGCCGACTGTTATCTCGCCAGCTCATCTACTCCCAGCATCAACACCCAGGGCTCGGCCGCCAATCCGGAGCTGACGGCCCATGGGTGCCCTCCGCACGCCGATCGGCGGATGCCTACACTCAAGGCGACACGCGAGATTGGCGATGCACGCACATATGTCAGACAATCCCTGCCTGCCCGGTCCAGTGCTGCCCACAAAGCCCACCACCATACCGCGTCAGTCCTCGAGCTGTTCATGACGATTCCTGTCCTGACCAGCATCGTCTGCGTTGCCTGCCACCGGCCCCGGAAGAGACTCCAGCACTATCTCCAGTACCTATCGGCCGAGCGGGCCATCTTGCGGAGTGGCCACCATCTCTCTGCGTGTCCGACACCCAGTTTGCCTGGCCGGTCCAGCCTGCTTCTTCTGGCTTGATCCGCGATGCGATCTTCACTCCTGCCTCATTAGCCGGAGGCAAAGCCCCTGCAATCCGACTGCGGCTCTTGTTCACGGCAGTTGAGGGTTCTCGCTTCGATCATGTGCAACAGAAGGCGTCTCAGCGACTTCGACTTCAGTAGCATCAACGCCACAGCGCAGCCACGACCAAAGGAGCCTGAAAGGGCCTTCTTCGTGGGCGTCTGCGGGAGACTTCGCTCCGCACCGTAGCGTCAATCGACTGCTTCGGACTCAAGGGGCAAGTTCCGCCGCAAGTCCAGACTCCAGACCGCGGAATGCGACCGCCATGCGCTGGAGACCTTCATTAGCGCTTCTCCCCACGCGCGGCTTGTGCGCCTAATGCGGTCCAAAACGGCCCAATTAGGAATTTTGTTCCCAGCTCCCAGCATGGCACTTTCTTCAGATTAGTGGAGCGTTTGACAATCTCGCTCTCTTCCGATCGCCAACCTTAATATCCGGGTTCTGGCCAAGGGTTCATGCTATGAAACTGAGGACCAGAGAGAGCAGCGGTCTGCATGAAACCAGGCTCAAAGTTGTGCCCAAACGGAATCACATAGGACAGGGACAGCTATGAAAGGCTGACCAACATGACCTGAGCGCGCCAACCCGGATCGAGAAAGCTCTCGTGCCAGAATCCGTGTCATGTTCGTGACGACGTGCATGCTTGTTGGGCGTTGGCTGCCACTCTAATGCATCTATCCGAGGCACCTGCACTCCGGTCCAAGCTTCGGGATATATGAGCTTTCACTGGTATATTCAAGATGCAGCCAGATCACGACAAAAGTCTCGACAAGTCGTCGACTTTTCACCAGCCAGAACTTTCAGCGCGCTCTGTGAATGGATGCAACAACTTCTAACAACGACCCACTCGAACCACCGCAATTGACGCACTCCCTCCATTTCAGCGGCCGAAATCTTTACGCGGCTGAGGTTCCCATCATTCAATCGGTGCAAGCTTGGCATGCTCGTCGAAAATCCCCGATCCTTGAACTCATCGTGAGTCGTGGCGTACGGCTCTCTCCGAGATTCCGATTCGGGTGGGGTCCTGGGGGCACAAGTTCAGGCACCACCAACGATGACCAATCCAGGTTCAACTTCTCCCCGTGGAGCGCCCCTTCCGCACGCGTGGCCATGGAGAGCACTTGCTGGACTGGGCAGGTGAAAGCGTCAGGGCTCGCTCGTGAGCACCTGTCTTGCAGTCGAAACCCTGTACCACTCACTTCTTGAGCATGCACGATTTCGCGCTGAAGGCCTTCTTCGGCCCGTTAAGCAAACAAAGAGGTTGCCCACGGAATTCAAACCCGAGCACTGTCGCGGTTCCGACGCGGCACGTCAACGTGTATTGGTTGCAGATTGCAGGCATTGATCCCATCACACGCGAGGGAAGGCTCTTGGGCAAAAAGTTATTTTCTCATGCACCAAATGGTCGCCAAGACGGAAATGCTGACTACAGGACTTGCCACTCTCGGACTGGAGTCGCAAGAGGGTGACATCTTTCTTGTGATTGAGCAATTGATAGAACACAACCAGTATTTGCGGTTTAAGTGCTGGGATCTACTGTTGACACCAGCAAACGAGCCAGCACGATTCGCATTCGGACTGTGAGGGTTTCAGCCGAGATCCTTGCTCAGTACCACGTAATGTGTCTGCAATGTGAATCGACACTAAGCTTGGCATGATGCTGCTAGCAAGGACTCCATCTTTAGAAAGAGGGAGATAGTCGTCCGAACGTCTCTCTCCTATGCGCTGTGACTGCCAGTCCGCATAGCGGCGTACCAGTCGTTGTGGGCAGTTGTATTCTTGCAACAAAGACGCAAGCGCAAAGGCTGCTAGTAAGACACCAATTCACTACTGGTCTTGGGCCTGACAAGCAGCAATGGGACACTTTGAAATTGAATCGTGGTATCAGCGCGGACTGGGACGCCCGGAATGCCTGCGTCCCCTATCACAGACGTGGAATGGCCACTTTGAGCCTTGGCCATGAAATTCTGACGTGTGGCGTTGCAAAATATCCGGCGCCATGCAATGGAATCGCGGTTGGCCTGTAGACATGGCTTCAAGCAATTCACCTTGGCAACTTAAAGGGCAGTGCTAGCTCCTAGGGACAAGACAGTCCGCGAGCTCGACCTCACGACAAACACGACGGGGAGGAAGGGTAGAAACTAGCTAGGATATTCCTCCAGAATGCTGATGCTGAAGCACATCGCCAGGTTGACATCAACGCTTTTGGACACCATGTCGGCTTTGTAGACGGCTTGACTTACCCCGCTATCTTTGGTGACGACTATCACTAGGAGGTGTATAGGCCTATTGACAGCCTAGTCTGCTAACTTCAAGCAAGGCTGAGCTAACGTGGGCGTACTCGGTAGAATTGACAACTCGCACGAAGGCCAAGACAACTCACGATACAGCTTGAAGAGACACCATCCAAACGTAGAGAACCTTAATCAACGTTCAGTGATCGTCCGGCTATCCTTTTGCCAATCAATCTACGAGGAGAGCGCCTAGCGTGTACCACTTGAGTTCGTGATATCCCAGACTCACCACTCGTCTGACCCGTTCTTCCATGAGTGACTCTTTTGGCGCTCAACCTCCGCACCACAATTAGGGATGAATTGTCTATAGCGCTCCTCTTACCATGAGAAACGCTTCGCAAATTCTGAATGCTTGTATTGTTAGGCCCGTGTCGTCCGCCTTCACATCAGGCCGAGTTATACGGGATAGATCCTTAGAGAACACATGATCATACTCACGATGTGCTGGTATGGAGACTCTCAGCCCATATCGCCGAGGAGCCCTTTGAAGTACTCTGCGAGTGCATGACCAAAGTCGAGTCCTCCCGCGCGATATTCTTAGGTAGATTTTAGGTGTGTTCGAAAGATCCTAAGAATTGGACAGATACATACATGCATGGAGGAGAAGAGTTCGCGGTAGAAGAAAGTACCATGGTACTGAAACGTGCACATATATACGCGCGCGCGCACGAAAACCGCACTCAAAGCCCACGGAGCACGTATCCTCGTATGTTTGCGCTCTGATCTTTGTTCGACGCCGTCGCAAAAGTGAGTGCGCAGACCTAGTCGCCCATTCCAACAATGACTATCACGAAGCTATATAGCGTCCAGACGGGGGTTCCCTTTTTTCGAATGTATACCAGTTTCAGACGCGGAAAACCAGAACGCTCGTTTTCGTGATCCTGAGTATCGCGCTTTTCCTTGGAGTACTCGTTTCGTCGGCCGTCGGTATCGAGACACTCTCGCTAGATGTCGTTGAAACCACATTCCAGAGAAAGATGGTTTTCTTGTCTTTTTGTTAAAGAGAGATAGATAGGGCTAAATGACAGAGGTCTGCTCTCAGGGCTGGCACGTGCGGCCCTACTTCGTTCTTTCAGCATACTGCGGGTAACACCAGCGCCCAAGGGGGAGTTAACATCGCACGGCACCTCCTTATACATGACCCTGTACCTAAAGAAAGAGCCATTTCTCCTTTAGGGTTATGAGGAGGGGGGAGGAGGTTGGGTCCGCTCACAGGGCGAGGTATGTTACATGCAGCCTCGCTCACGAACGACAAGGGGACATATGGTCTTCTCAACTGGAGCGGATAACGTCAATACTAGGGAGACTGGGTAGCAAGGACGGTCGGCATGTGCGGCGGTAGTTGATGCCAGAGAGGCATAGATGTATTAATATATTTATCATCTCTGGAATATTGTAATCCTTCACAGGACGAGAAACGGCATTCTCCGACTTTTGCTATGTGAGAGGGTGTATCCCGCCCGTTCAGAGAACTTGTTCCTCCGTCTCGAGATTGTTTTCAAACATCAAGCAAGACCAGACGAGGAAAGCCATGGACTGACATTAATAACCTGAGAAAGTCTGGGTCCGTAATATATCCCAGTACTCTACGCATTTCAAAACCCAACGGTGCCGCCTAGTCACGACCAAGCGAACCATGGTGAACCTCGACCAACTTCATCCATAGAAAGCCGCCTCGGCGAGCGAAGATGAATACTTTTCACAAAAAAGAAGTAAACGGACGAGACCTGCAGAGAAGAGGACCAGAGAGCAGAGCAACTGCAGCTCCCTGCCTGTTTCTTAGGCATCTACCCGTGGTCGGGCACGACAGTTCAAATCTCTAATAGAGATGCTGCTACTAGTGCGACCACGGTTCGGGTGTGTTGGTCGCGCACACCAGAAACGAAAATCGAGAAAATTCTGTTGTATAAAAGGAGGCGGTCCATATGCAAACTCGACGACAAAGCCATGTGTACATATATATGCATAACTACACACACGCAAATATACCCGAGAGACCAAGAGCCTCCGGGAACATGAACCCACACGACAAGATAGACAGATATCCAGTCAATTCTCTCTTTTCACTATCTATGGTATAGTTCACCGCCCATCTATTCCATCACCATCGTCCACACTCTCACACCAAATTAAAATCTTCCGTGTAATAGCCGATACGAAAACAAAAACGTCAAAAGGCAAAATAAAATAAAAATCGCTTCTCCAAAGTCAAAGTCAGAGGGAAAAAAGAAAAGCGAGCGAATGCAGCAACCCAAGGCCGTGCGGTTCACCCCCCTCTCCCCCTCCTTTCTTCCTCCCCCCTCCTGCTTGTAAACTACCTAGGTTTCAAGGCAATGCTCGCAATCGTCTAATTCTACCGTTTTAGTCTTCAAACAAAACAAGAACAACAACAACACGTCAAGAAAAAAGGGGGGAGTGGGGGAGTTGCGGTCTATGAATAGCGGCGCCCTCCCGTGCCGCCTGCAGCTGAGCTAGCGCAGGTCTATCTGTCTTCAGCTCGCGCTTCTTCGAGGACTAGCGCGGCTATCTGAAAGTCTTTTGCTTTTTTGGGGGCGAAGAGGCAGCTACTTAACTTTGCGGCTGGTCTCGGGGACGGCTCTGCGTTTGGCAATTGTTCCGTCGTGGACAGTATGGAACAGTGAGTCAATACAAGTGGTGTTTCGATTTTGCGGTTCACTTAGTGTAGCCTTGAACACCCACGAGATCAAAAAATCTGCAGGATCGGAGCCCACAAGATCGCGAAGCCCTGGTAATTTCACACAATCGGAATCGAAATCGATCAATAGCGAGAGATAGTTATTATAGAGTATGCAGTATATTTCAGCATGGTAAGTGCTGTCCTGGAATAGAGTCACGACGCCCGCTTTGTGCGTGCGCAATCCCCAATCCAGGCGTACGAAGCTTCCCAAATGAGAGCATTCGCCGAAGAGGCCTAGGCCATATAACTGCGATACAAGACAGAAGCAGAAGTTGCTACACGTACTGCTCTGTGCTCGAAAAGCCATTGACGGCCAACAAATTATTACCGTCATGAGACATCTATAACGTCTGAATCCAATTTTCCTCCTATCCTCCGCTGTCTTCTGCGGACCGAAGCCGCATCTGCGGATGTCCAAAATAGTGCTAGCATCCTCCGGAAGCTGCTATGATAGTATTAGAACCTTGGGGTTCCGGGTATAAGCTCGTGCCGTTGGTGCCGAGTAGTAAAACAAAGATGCCACGAATCACTCCGCAGAGTGATCTGAATGACGGGTGGTGTTCCCGATTTCTAGATGTGCCGATGACCTGAACCATGAAAAGATGCCGTTGATCTATATGATAAGGTGTGCGTGCGTGTGGTGTAGCACGAGATGCGATGAGAGAGAAATGCAGGTGGGTATCCAATATGGGTGGGAGAATAAATCGAACAAGTGGCTGGTAAATGGTCTATGGTGGCCCGTGAGGTGGGTCGTCGTTCTGGGTTGGGGCAATTTAATGCTTTTGGTCATCGCTACTAGATGACGAGGGTGTCTTCTTCTTGGTCTTTGTGTGGTGTGAAGATGAGTGATGCGAGCGGACCTGCAGACGTCTTTGTTAGTACGAACTGACAATCTGCAAGTTTGTTTACAGTGAAAAACCTACCCTCTGGCGTCCACGTCGCTCCTCCTCAACAGGTGCTGCAGGAGCCTGTCTCTCCTCCTCATACCATGCGCTAAGGCTCTTGCCACCAAACATGAGGTCGTCGTCCTCAATCTCTATGGGCTGCATCCAGCCATAGCTGTGGGAGAGCTGGGCGTTGTCCTCGAGGGAGAAGTACGAGTACGCGTCGTCGTCGACGTGGTGGGCTGGTGTGGATGAGGTAACCATGATGAGCGGCGAGCCTTTATGCGTCTGGGAGTTGTGTGCGGTTTTGTGGGTGGCCTTGGGTGAGGTCCTCAGGGGTGAGCGAGGCTGGGAGTGAGACGAGTGCTTGTGGTAGTTGTGCTGCGAGCCGGCGCGGGTTCGTGAGAGTCTGGTGTCGTCGTTTGCTCTGGGGCTGTTCTGCGTCATGTCATGAAGGTGGAGAATCCAGAAGCTCTCCCCGGAAGATGGGAACGGGCGGCGGGCGAGCGGGTATTTGTTGATTGTCGATGGCGTGGGTGCGGTAAAGGGGTAGGGGCGCGAGACCGGAGGGGCGTGGTGAACGGCGGTGCTCAGAGTCAGCTAGCTCGGGAGGCTAGAAGAACCTTGTGGTGCAAGGTGTGGTAGGCTGACAAGCGGCGGACGCGTGAGCCTCTTTGTACGCCCCGAGAAGTGCCGATCGGAAGGGAGTAGAGGGCGTGTTGGTGGTGGAAGAGGGCCAAGGCGCGGGTTGGGACGGGGGTGGGAGGGGAGTGGATTGGGTGGTGCTGCCTGACGGGCTGCGGCGCCTGATGTGCTGGCGCTGGTGGTTGCAGTAGGCGTGTCGTGTTGTGTCGTGTCGCGTGTGTGCTGTGCAGCGGCCGAGCCCGACTCGCTGTTGGTGCCGTGTCGATGGCGGACACGCGGTGTGGCTGTCGGTGTCGAGGTGTTGTGTTGGGTAGCCGGTAAAGACGCAGGACTGTTCTCGAGCGCCGAGTGGTGGTGATGCTGGCGGCGACGGCGGATTGGTGGTGTTGCTGGCTGTGATGAGGCTCTCTGCGTGGAAGGAAGGACTCGAGGACCGGCGGGCGTGGAAGGGGAGCAGGGCCTTACCTTAAGGACCCGGGACTGCACTCGGCGGGCGGGTGCGTTGCCCGGTGGGCGCGAGTGGATGCCCTGTGGCCTGGCCCCAGGCTGCCCTGTGGGCTCTCGGGGGGCTCTGTGGGGTGTCCGAATCCAGCGGGGCCCGGGCCCCAGCATTCTCAGTGCCTCCCGGTACTCCCCAGGTACTTGCAGCCCCATCCACCGCCCCCCGTATTCATCCCTTTCCCAGCCTGACTCTGACTCAGGTTAATATCACCAGCCAGGCGTTGTTCTTTCGTCGATTTCCACAATGCGGGAAGGATTGGATGTAACAGCCAGACCTGATCAAGTCCAGCCTCAGGCCTGCGGTGCCGGTAGGCAAGACCGCGCGCAGCTGGCCGCCCTGCAATGGGTTCGAGGCCCGGCGGCAAGCTGCAGCGGCGGCGCCCAAGGTTTCGGGCATGTCTCCGCGCTCCAGTCCAGGCCGGCCGGGTGCTGGGCCTAGACTGGAGGGGGGTGGGCTCAGCGGGCACTCGCTTGCAGCGTCGCCGGCCCTGAGATTGCGGTACGTGCCTGGCCGAGCCTGGCGAGCTGTTCAGCTTGTCGAGCTGGAGATTCTCGATCGTATCCTGGCCTGTCCTGATCCGGCCTGTCGTGTCCTGTCGTGTGCTATCGTGTCCTGTACGAGCTGTCCTGCATGGAGCTGCTGGGTAGCTGCTGGGTTACTGCTCCAATAGCCCTCTGGGGAGCTTGTTGGGGACCTGACCCCGTTTCCCCAGACTGAGCCAGAGGTGGTGAGCAGCGCGTGCGTTATCTGCGGTCTTCCGGGCTTGGGGTCTGGCCTGAGATGAACTGGGCGCGGGAGTGCAGCCCGTCCCTGTCCGTGTTTCACGCCGTCACTCCACGGTTGCTGCTCAATCTGCAGAGCGCTGCTCGTGCTCAGCTCAGCGGGCCACGGTGCGGGTCCGGGGCGATAGGCGGCACTGCCAAGGCTGCCTGCCACTGCTAATGCTACTGCTACACTGCTGTTATGCACGTACTGTCAGTGCACTGTCGCCCCCGCCACGTTTCGCCCCTGGGCCCTGATTGCTCAAGGTCCTGCAATTAATTGCTTCGTATGGCCATTCATTCATTCATTCCACCATCGGGCTCCAGCATAAAGACGTCAGCCTCATTGCAGTGCATCCTCAGTCGGCACCGAAGCACCAGCCAGAACAAGACCAAAGGCCTTCCTTAGCATCATCAATGTTACGCACGCAGCCTTGCATGCGCTTTCGCGGCTACGGGGGCCTCCCCAGGTTGTGTCGAGCGCTTGTGCGACCGCTCCGTGACTCGGCCCGGGCGTGGACGTCGATCTCCGCGGGCCATCAGCGACTCGTACTACTCCGTATGTCGTATGTAACAGCTGCTTCCCCCACGGATCGCCCTGGCACGGTGACGAGCAAAATCCGGACACATGAATCATGTCGGTCGGGAGCAGTCAGGGAGACAGGGCCCGCTCGCCCTGAGCCAGTCCTGTGGTGGCGGCGCCGCCTCCGCCGCCATCGCCATCGTGGGCTGTTGTGCCATGACAGGCTGACGCCTTGGATGCCTTGATGGGCAGAAGCGCGCATGGTTATTCTGAGTGCAATAGGCGTGTGGCTGACTGGCAGCCAAGACGAAAGCGAGTGGGCGATGCGATGCTCTGGGCTGACTTTTGTCCAATCTGCCTGGCAGCTCGCACTTGCTTCTTTCAGCTGTGATAAGCCGTACTTTGCATGCAAGCAATCAAAGGGTGCGCCTGTGCTTTGTGCTCCGTGCTACAACGCTACTCTGCCTACTATGGTGCGCTATGTAGACCGTGGAGAAGGCTGGCTGGACCCTGGCCCCCACCCTGTCTGCCTGTGCCTGCCTTCGGGCTGCCTGCTCGCACCTTCCCTTGCATCCCCGGCCCGATCTCGATACGGGCAGCCACCTCCGCGGAGCCTCGCCGGCTTGGATGGATAACAAGACCGTCCACTTGTCTGCCGTCGGCTGTTGCAGTACCATGGTAGACATTGCCAACCGCACAGCACGACGACTGGACACGTCCTGCGGAGCGTTGTTGCATGATTGAGCGAGGCACGCAGCGAACGTCCCACCCAGGATCGACAAGCGTCTCCTCCTCTCCGCCTTGCACGCCCTCCAGCGGTTCCACAATCCGCTCCGCCCTGCCTTTCCCCATCATCGCAGGGGTTGTCAGCATGACGATGATGACATCTCGCCCCCAGACGTCCGACGCCTTGCCAGCCCGCCTGTCCCGGCCCGCGAACGACTGACAGCCGACTGTTCAAGTTGCTGACGTCTTGTGCCACGATGCGTTTGACGGCAACGGCAGAGTCAGAACGGCTGCGCTGCAATGGTGGTGCCGTGTCAGCCCGCCATGTGCATACAGATGAGGTGAGCTGATGTTTCTGCAACCTTACGACATTGGCTGCGGTTGGCCTTATTACTACTTACTGCCTTGCCGTTGCAAGCTTGCCGCCGTCCCACGGGACTATGGCAGTGCTCGGTATAGTATCGCACTTTATATTGTGGCACAGTGCACCCCACATCAGTTTGTACATTTTATCTTGCAGCTATCAACATGAAAGTGGACAGCAGGCAACCAGCCAGCCTTGCCACCAGGCATCCAAGGGCAAACGTGCAAGCGATGGACCGCTGTCGGGACACGCAGATGGCTACAGTCAGACACAATGCTCGGGTCGAGCAACCGCTGTCATGAGCAGCTGCATGCATAGATGCATGCATGCGTGCCCAGTGCCCAGTACCAACATGTTGGAGCTGCCTCTTTGGGGAACCAAGTCTGGGTTTCCGAGTTGTTGAACATGCACGACCTTCCATGCTTCAACACAACCGACGTCCACGCCGTCAACAGTCCAGCCAGCCACACTGGACACACATTCAGGCTGACCCAACAGCTCGGTCCCTCATCGGTTGACCAGTCGACACCTCCCCATCGGCCTTGCACAAAACAGGCAAAACGCTTCACGGTTCACAGCCAATGAGACCACTGTTTAGCCCTTCCAAGCTAGAAATCTGTGTCGCCGCAGATCAGGCTCTTCATCAAGCTACGGCAATTCACGGGCCACCGGGCCCACGCAGCACACCCTCAAGCACACAGCGACGGCATTCGCTCCGGTCGACCGTGCCGGATGGTCTCCAGAAAACACTGCCGATTCGCTCGCCTTGTGTGCACACCTTGTGTCATTCCTTCAAAGGACCGAGCAGTCCCGTTGAAGGTATTTGAATGGAGATTCGGGCCTTATGGCAGATATGTGCAATGGGGGTGTCTTGATTCGTGGAAATCGTGCAGGCTGTCTTGGTCAAGCTGTCAGCGTCGGCGGCCATAGGCCACCAAAACCGCCACGATGCGCGATTATAATTTCGAGAAGGCACTCATCGCATTTCTTTACGGCATGCATATCTCGAGTGAGACTGCGAAGCACGGGACAAGATGACCCGCATTCGACTGACTGGCGGGAATATATCGCTCCTGCAAGCATGGCATGAGACGGTAGTATTCATGTCTTGGCTCCCTCGCTTCCGAGCCTGTCAAAGCTGCTGCTAGTGTGCAGATCACTTTGGTGCTTTGGACGGCTGCCACAAGCAGAACGCTGCATGCATATTTGCCGACACTTTCGCGCTGATCTTTCTCGACGATCTCCCGCGGTCTGGTCACTGCAAGTCTTCAAGCGAGCGCCCGAAACGTTTCGATTCCATGGCACGACCCCACGCAGCGCCGGATTTCCCGACACCATGCATATGATCGGTCATTTGATACTGCAAGACACATGTGGCCATGAATACGTTCACAGTGACTGATGCAGTCTTGGCACATAACGGGGGAAGAGTCGTGCGAGTTTTCATTGTCAGAAATCGGCAAACTGAGATAGCGGCAAGGATAAGTTGCGGCGAGCCGGAAGATTCGGACACGCTGTGTTCACGGGGTGGTTTGACTCGGGCATCCCCTCGGCGGAACCCTCACGGAACCGGCTCTGGAAAGAAGCGTGTTGACGCGAGAGGGGCTGCAATTGTTTCGAGGCCGAGGTGGCTTCCCCACCTTCCACGCGCACAAGTGGGGTTATCGCGACACATGTGTTGCGCAGGTGCACGGGGAGCCTCTGATGCGATCAAGCAGGATTAAGAACTTTAGAACTTGGAATGCGGGGAAAGTTTGGGGTGGCGGGGTTTCTGGATGTTTGGGAGCTGACCAGGGGGGGGCACCTGCTGGATAATCCGCTGCAAAACCCCGAAAATGCAGGGGGCGCGGTGCCAGAATTCAGAGGGGGAAACAAGGGGTGGCATGTGACAGCTGTGCACTACACTACCCGACACCGTCGTGAGCGTCCAAGCTAGCCAACCATGTCTGAAGTGGTACGCCTGTGCTAAAAAGAGTAGCGAGAAGTAGGGGAGTTGCATGTGACTCGCTCCAGGATGTCTAGCATCTGTGTGCAGGCAGAGGGGTACTAGATGTGTCCTGTGATGCAGATGAGGTGATCTATCAGGAGTAGGGCGACGCTCCGTGCAGGGGCTTGCCGAAGATAACCGCTCATCAACCTGCCTAAAGTACGCTTACTTATATATCACTGCCGAAATCAATAAGCCGTTTGTTGCTGGGAATCTGCAAGGGGCTTGGGGTTTGGGGGGGTCACGAGACCTGGATGATAGAGAGAGTACGAAGGAAAAAGAGGGTAAAACGTGATGATACATGCCAGACGTAACATACTACTTCTTTCGCCTCGCACTTCTGAAGCGGGCAATACAAACTAGAGGGGAGGGGGAAGATGCAGTGCGGGCAGGTCTCAAAAGGGGGGCACTCGTTTTGCAATGTGGGAACGCTTTCGCGTGAGTGGGAGCCTCTCCATGCCATTTCGTTCTCAAACACTTACTGGCATTTTTTGATTTTCGTTTTTGACATATATATATAGAGTGATACCAGGGCAAAAGCGGCCGTGGTTGACTTGAGGTTTTTTTTTGTAAGACGACTACTGGTGGGGGCAGGAGGTAAGTAAGTGAGAGGCAGGCGGGTTGTGTTCTGGAATGCGGGGGGGGGGGCCGGGGGGTTGAGGCGCGCATGCACGCGCACGCGCGCGTCTACGTGTGTGTCTCCATGCAGCGCGTGGTGCACATAGTATTATGTGAGAGAGAGTCATTTACCGCAGATCAAATCTCCAAACGGTTGACTGTAATTTGAGGGGGACGGACCCGACCCGCGAAGATCAGCATCTCTCCGTGTCATTGCTATTCATCATGACTAGCATGCGATTTCGGCAGCAGATTCCCCCATCTTCTCTGGTCATAGTTTTTGCATCATTGATTCATTCATTTCCCCCTTTACGGGGATGGGAAAATACGACTGGTATGGATGGGGAATCATGATGAGGATGATGATGATGCCGTCATGATTTGCTTGACCTCAGATGATGCGGGGAGTTTAGCGCAGGTACGGCCGCCTGGTTGCAAGGCGTTAGCTCGTGGCGATCGGCAAGCTGTCTAGTATCGTATCGGATTCCTGCTTTTTGTGTTGTTTTTCCTCTTCTCACTCTTTGGGAATTCGAAGATCGGGAGATGATGGGGAAAACCTTATCGAGGATGTGTGAGATCGAGGAGTGGCGTTGGGGGATTCAATGGCCGCGTTTGGCAGTAAGTAATTTTGGGGGGGGGGGGGGGCTCTCAACAAGCGGCTTCTTACCAATTGTCACTGGTTGAGGGGATGAGGAGGGACGATGGTGTTCGACAATAGGAAGACGCGCGCGCGTGCTCGGGGGGGGGGGGGGGCGGTTGTAAGTGTTGGCCGATGCACTCAGGCAGGCAGGCCCGCCCTCGGAGAACGCCTCCATGTCGTCATTGTCCATCACTTTGATGAGTCTGTTTTGCGTCGCGCGTCGCGTGATGATGAAGATGGGCTAACGTTAGTAAGGCGCGAACGACTACTGGATGAGATTGACAAGAGATTGTGCTTCATTTTCATTGCGCACGAGAAGTAGAGTCATGTGTCACGGCCTCTGGAGCTAGCTATCACGACCAAAGCCGGTTTCTTCGAGGGCCCGGACAGGAAGGACTTGTCATCTGGAGCTCCGAAGCGCGGCGCAGCACTGGAGAAAGGCATTATCACCAGGAGCTCCAAAGCAGCCCCTTTGATTGGACTGGGTACCATTTGTCGACACAACGGCTGCCAGATAAGTCCTCCAGCCAATGATGAATGGAGGATTGGCCTTACGTGCTGGTTTTGCGAAGGGCGTGTGTGCATGGTGCGTACCTGGCACGTGTCCCCCGACCGATCACGGGTGTACTATGTAGGTGGTGGGTGGTGTATGGTGGTGTGTATGGTGTGTATGGTGTGTGGCGTGTGCAGCGCATGGAAAATCTCGAAGGCCATATCATATGCACAAGCACATGCACGGTCTATTTGGTGCGGCAGCGCAGATGTCGAGGACCCTTCGTACCTCTCTGGCCTTTTGCCTCTGCATTTGCATTTGCCTCGTCCTACGTTGCGTGCTTCCCGTGTGTCATTGTGCGCGCGGATCCTGCTTCGAGTGGATGCGCGAGGATTCATGACGGTGGCGATGATGATGATGATGCTGATGATTGTGATTATGATTATGATTTATGAAGGAAGATCGTCTTGGACACATGTAATAACGTACTTACCTGGAGGTACTTGCAGTATGTCCAATGCGGCAGACGGCAGTGGGACCCTGGCCTGGCCTGACCTGGCCTGTGTGTGGCCTTCGGCGGCGGCGGCGGCGGCGGCGGCGGCGGCACTGTCGGCGACAGGGCCAAAGAGAAACCCCCAGTGTCCTCTTTCCCCTTGACGTCATTGCGTCAGCGGCGCGAGCAACGCCAAAAACCCACAACTCCCTGCCACAAACTGCACACGAGGCACGAATCACATAGTATTATTACCCACATCTGCCCAAATCGGCGAGAAACCTGACCGGCACTCTCGGTGACCTCCTGGGGGTTTCAACCCTGCCGTAGGTGGTCTTTTCGGACACTTTGAAGTTTCTTTAACCAGACAAGGCAGTGCACGCTCCAGGAACCGGGGGCCCGTCGTGATGACGACATTGTGGTTTTCAGATCATTCTCTTTCTTTCTTTCGATGGCTCGCATGGATAGGGTCCCTCCTTTCGGGATCGCGATTTGGCTCGGTTCGGCCTGATCCTCAGCGCCTAGTGGTTCGTGCCCTGACATACTATGACGGCATTGCTTTGCTGTTCAACGGCCGCCGAGCTTGCCGCGCGCCTGAGCGGCTTCGATAGGCTTCCCAGTAGTTCGGGCCACGACTACTGGTATCTCCCTAGTGAGCAAGTCCGACCGACTATTCTAGGAGTTATTGCCAATAATAGCAGTCGGCGGACGATGGCATGGACGACCAGTGAGGTTTATCATAGTCTAAACGGATCGTGACTTGATGCTGGATCGGGCGGGCAGAACGGCACCAGTGTAGCGCAAGTATGAGATTGAGAGGACGACATCGGGAACGTGGCTCGGTCCGGAATCTGTTGCCATACTCTAGGCATTTACACGATCGGGCAGAGCCTTCTTGGCGAAAAGCTGGTGGGCAACAAGCGCAATTGCACAAAAGGGCGGAAGCCAAGTCATTGGATTACCATCTTGTAAGACCAAAGAGGAGCTGCGGCTTCCCATATGCGAAATGGGAGAGATGCGAAGCTTCGATAAGGAAAGTATAGCAATAAGGCTTTACTTTACACCTGTATCCTGGTTTCGCTCTCGAACCAGTGCGATTGACAATTGTTGTTCTGGACGGGTTTCAGTACCAATCTTGCAACGTGAACTGTCCGCTCTTCTACCTGGAAAGGAAAGAATTCTTTTTTTTATTCTGCACCACAAGTATGGCGACGCAGAGATTTATGTCAAGTTTTTGTTCTGCAGCATAACATCCCCTCCAACAGAGCCCCTCGTTGTATCGAAATCGCTACGGTCTCTTCGTGAATACTCAAGACTAAACCATGCATCAACTGGATGATGACCGCAGGATCGGCGGACTTTCCTTGCCTCATTATTAATAGCGATCGTT
Organism: Microdochium paspali; assembly: GCA_031142775.1. NCBI lineage: Eukaryota > Fungi > Ascomycota > Sordariomycetes > Xylariales > Microdochiaceae > Microdochium > Microdochium paspali. The sequence continues at coordinate 1,566,229 of JAVBIV010000008.1, forward strand.
TCATGAAACGTTGAATTAGCAGTCTAGTAAACCATGGATGCCCGTATGCTGGGTAACCTAGTCCATCCTAGGGGCTGGTGAAATCCGACATACCATGTATGAAATCTTGCGTGACAGCCTTGACAAGACGGCTGTCATAGAATACTGAGAGTACAACTAAGAGCCCATTGTCCCTGTTATGCACAAAGCGGGCACAGTTACCGAACAGACTAAAAGCGTGACGAGAGTGCCACGTCTAAGTAGGCAACCGAAACACAAAAGTTTGATTTGCCTAGAAACCACCACTCCAAGAACAGGCTTCCACCGCACAATTAAAAGAGAACCACACCGCGAAGACCGTCGTGCTGTCTCCCACTTGCTACTCGCCAAGTACGTGGTCTGAATGTATCACTCCGGAGTAATACCATCACCTCAACGGCTCACGCCTATTTTCTTTTAGAGATGGCCAGTCCCCAATGTCTGTCTAGCTCGCAATATATTTTTGGTTCTTCTAAATTTTGTACACGAAACTCATCCACTCTAGATCAGAACCATCGCATGGAATCATCAGGTGACCTCTTCCGGGTTCTGTGATATGATATTCAGAACCAGGCTGGTTTTTCGGAAAGTACAGCCGTTCGGGAACCTGGCTTACCTCCACACAGAGCGAGGGTCTTGTTCAAGACTGCCAAAAATAGCGCAAGAGGTTTGAAGGATAGCGGAGAGAAACCGCGACGAATACTTATGTGCTGCTGAGAAATGGTTTCCTGTCTCTCCGCGATATTTCCGTCCACGATTACTGCATACATATACTACTGTATTGCACTTGATTGGTTAACCGATTATACATCATATTATTCTCATCCAAAGATGAAGGAAGGATTCCAAAAGCGTCGCGTGCTGATGAATTTGAAATTGTCGCCTTTCTTCCCCCTAAAAAATATTTCAGTGAACAAAATATCTATACCTGAAAATACCTCCTTGTCTCGGTGACACTTACGACGAGGACATTGAGAACATGGAAAAAAACTGGTTCATGACACCTCTGCTCTCGAAGGGAAAAGCACCAAGCTAATTACGAGTACGTTTAGACAAACAACCACCCCTTGCATAACTGACTTCCATTCCAGTCCGGGAAAGACACTGGCTCATATACGTGCTTTCCCGTCCTCTCAGGAAAGTCGCTCAGCAACGACTGGACATATATATTACATCAAGGGTGATTTCCCCTCCCGGACGACATCACAACTCCGCCAACAGGGTACTTGGCCATGTCCAGGCCCATAAAGAACCCCCCCCCCCCCCCAAACCTGGACATTGATATCTCTTCTTAGAGGGGCGTGTCCTTGCTTTTGACCACCACCATCCCTGGGGTAGAAATCCCACCACTAGATAGCCAAAAAAAAAAAAAACACAACCGCCGTGAATACTTAGCATGATAGGTATCTCACTTTCCCGTTAAAAGACTCTCTCAAACGCCCCAAGCTACAACCAAGGCGTCGAGCAACTCAATAAGCTTCAAACCAATGGCAGCCTCGGTGCGGCCATCCGATGCCCAAATTCGGCATACCCTCATCACTAGCTGATGATCGTAGAGTTGTCCCCCCGAAAAATTTCACCACACTATGTTTTCTCCTTGGAGCAATCGCGCAAGTATCGTATGGCCCTCCACGGGTGAGCTCAGAGATGAAAAAACGGGCTTCGCACCTCTCTATCAGGGGCTTTCAAAAGCGCGCAAGGGGGGGGGGTTGGCTCATTTATACTATACAATTGGATCGCAGCTATCTTTTTTTCTTTCTTTTTTCTTTAAAAAAATACTCAATTCTCTTTTCAGATTCCTTCTTGTTTTCTATCTATTTATATGTATTTCTTTTCATATATATATGTATATTTTTTTGGCACCGCTGATTTTAGAATCTATTCTTCTGCGCGTGTCAGAGTAACTCGAAGGGGCGCGGATGATGGTGGGCAGGCACAGTCAAGCAGAGTACACAACGAAATAGAAGGTTTCCTCGTAGAAAAAAGTCCAAACCCCGAAAGGCAACGATGCCTGATAGCTTTAGTAATAGTGTCATGGCTTAGAAAGCAACGACTCGTGGATTTCAGCTCCTGCCCGATTGTGACATTTTCTCCCCCGCGAACCTCAGGACCGGAGAACACTGTATCCGCAATCACCATTCTGAGCCCTCGGATCATCTTCAAGAATGCATCGCTCGCATGCTGATTATACGGTACAATAAGAAAAAGATGTATATTTACGTGACAGAAAGGCGGACGGTCATTTCGTCCTTTGCAAGCCTACACAACAAGATGGAAAACAGCTGTTGACAGGTGCCCCCACTATCTTATCCTCCGCACGAACGACACCTGTAGTGATGCCCTTTCAATATGCAGCGGGATACTTCTTCTCCTGAGCCGCTACGCATGTGAGATGCAGATCTTGCAACCGTGAGCAACAAAAGGCCGAGTAGAGCTGTGGCGGCGGGACAAATGTGGTCGTGCTCGTCTCGGTCACCGATGCCCCACGCAGATTTTGCGTTTGAAGCAACTTGCTTAGTTCGGTGTTGGGGAAGACACCATTCAGATATTGAGAGAACGCCATCGCAGAATAGGTTAGTGACGACAACCATTCTTTTTCCTCTCATGTTATGAATAGGCGTGGTCAGCAGTAAACCTAGCTCTCGCCTCTGATGACCAGATGAAAAGCCTTTCAGTTTGGTTCGCTAGCAATGTGCCTTTCTAATTTCTGTAAGCTATAGGAGACACTACAGTGGCTTGCCGGATGTCTTGTTCATAAGTCTTTACCTGACAGCGAAGGTCAAGGCAAGGCAAGTTAACCCAGTTTTCCATGTACTTGCGGTGCGCGGGTCCAACTCGATGACGCGCTGTACAGTTGGAAAGTCATGCCTGTCTCATCGTGTTCACTCGCATTGACCTTGAGATTGAGCAGCACCACAGAACGCGTGGCTACTTGAGTAGCCTAGCGGAATGATGCAGTGATCCAGATCCAGATGGATGCTAAAACGGCCTTGCAAGTCGTGGTGGTCGGTCTGACTCATCCAGCATGACCCCACAAAAGTGGTTACTTCCGCTCATGCAACCACCCATATTGGTTCGGTGTGGAGTGGTGAATCTGCGAGCACGCGCGTCTACTGATGAGATGGTCCGTCATAGACCAAATGTGCTTACATTATCAATGTAGTTAAGCACGTGAATGAACCGTGGTGATGCGGATGAATCCTCTACATCACACAGTGCTGCTGCTTATAGACAACATTGAGCAAGTTTTCCGCGCCGGTCTCACCTCGTGCGGAGTTTGTGCGAGAATACAGGCGACTAGTGGCTTCATCTCGAGTCACGATCTTGCACAGATGCAACACAACTTTACAATTTATGCTGGAGCACAAGAATCAAGGATCCGATGTCGGCGGATGGGGACTGCCTGGAAAGGCAACCCGGGTGGAACACCTTATTGGTGATCTACACTGGCGCATTCCGTGCTGGAAATGATCCCGGTGGCAAATGCTTGATCTGTTGTCAGTTCTTACCTACCTCGCCTGCATGCATGCAGGTAACCCTGCCATAGCGGGGGTTTTCGTCGGGCGAGGCAGATGGTGTGACCTGCTGACTATCGTCTGCTTGGCTGTGAGACAATGGCCTTTACGCTTCGCCGTTCGTCCGGTATTGAAGGTTCAAAGTCTGTGTTGTGCGCCGTGGGACGTGGAGTGGGGATGCACTGATAAGCGTTTGGCTGCTGACCAGCGGCCAGCGAGACAAGAGAGAGCGCGAGAGAAAAGCGAGGGTGAGTGGTGCATGAAAAGGAATAGATATGCCGAGTGCGCGCGTGACAGTCGGCATCGGGCGAGAGATGTTGTGATTTGCCCTATCTGCGCTGCGGTTCGTTCTGGGCACCGACGTGGTCGACAACAGGTGCTGCTGGTGTGGGGGAACCAAGGGATGCCCTGGTGGTGCATTGATAGTGCTACTTCTGAGTAATCCGTAGTGTAAGTGCCGAGGAGTTGTGCCTGCTCGACATGACCCGTACGTTGGGAGCGCCACCCCGGACTCTGTCTGACCCTTCTGGGAGAGTCGAGCCCCAAAGAGTCGACAGCGGAGGTGAGAAGAGAACTGTGCCGAGGGATGCTGTCCACCGTGGCAGTGACAGACGCCCCGCGCGCCGACCATGCCCGGAAATGCTCCTAGCGTGGGTGGATGATGGCTGCGACACGCAAGAATGACTGATGATGATATTCCTGCGCGGGGACAAGTGATGCATGGATGCAGGTGCGGTGCAACCCCGTCTGGAACGGAGGCAGCGACTGCCGGCAGGCGGACATGCAGGTCTCTGCCGCGATGACGCACGAGGGACAGCCTTTCCCCCTACCTAGCTTCGTACCTACTTTGAAAGTACAATACTCAGGTAGGGCAGGGAAGATGCCTGGCGTTGACAAGTTGATGGCGCCAAAGAAGGTTGTGCCGCATGCAGGTGGCTGGCTGCTGGCTGGCGGCGCCGGGGACCTTGCTAGAGGAACACATCAAACATGGAGCGGTTGAATGAGGCGTGCTTAAAGCTGGACTGTGACAAGGGAGCCTGGTGTAATAAAGAGTTGTGAGCTGGCGTGTCTGGTGAAGGGTCTAGAGTGAGGAGAGGGGTAGCTACCTTTTGCTTACCTAAAGTCAAGTAAGTACCTTGAGGAAAGAAAGTAATAAGTAATACCTAGGGAGGTGAGTAGATGCAGGTGGCTCCCAGATGACCTAAGAAAGGTCCCTCCCAGACGATCGATGGATTGCTGGATGCCTGGATGCCTGTCCGGTGCAGGGGCAGCCTCAGGCCGCCATGTCGAACGAAGGGTCTGCCAAGGCGGCGGGGACGGCAGTCGCGAGGCGCGCCAAGTGACCGGCTGTGGTGGCGGGCCCCACCACGGCTTGCACAGCAACCTTGGAACCTTGGAACACCTGTAGCGAGTCTACTGGAGACACAACACAGCACCCGTCGACTCGAGCACATCTCATGGCACTCGTCATCGTCAACGCCAGACAAGACAAGCCCAAGACCATCCAGCCATACCAGGTCTAGGTACATCCTCAGCCACTGCCAGCACGCGCACGCACACGCGCACACCGCACACCGCACATCCCAAGGCCAAGAAACACCCAAGCTGTCTGCGCCACCACCGTCGACGCCATGCCCACCTCGTCCATGTCAGCGATGCCTGACGACTACTCTAGTCCAGAGTTAATAATCGACAAGTCGGAAACACTGCCTGCCCTCGAAAGCCCTCACGCGTTTAGCTCAGTCAGCAGCGCCCACGCCGGCAGACCTCGACTGGCGCCCAGCAAGCAGGGGTTATGGCAGCTCCCCGTCCTGGCCCTTGATGCAACAATGCTCGCTCCCAATTCGCTGGCGTCCTGATCGACAGCCAAGGATCTTTTGGAATTCTCTTTTTGTCTCTCGCCAGTCGCGCCTGCAAACTGATGCTCCTCTCCATCACCTCAACTGCCGACCTCACCGCACACTGCATGTCACAACATGTGATAGCGCTCGCAGAGTGCCCGCTATTTGTCAGTTCGCTCGATTCGCCGTGTTGTCCCTGACGTCCTCTGTCCGTGCAGGTTGTGCGGTGCGTGTACTAACAAGCTCGTGCGAGGGCTAGCTCTAGTATCAGAAACCTGTGTGACGAATCCACATATGCAAGGTATTCTACGACACAACCTTGGCTAGCGCTGGCACTCGATCTCGACCCTGGCCTGCAAGACTTTTTTTTCCATCTCGCGATGGTGCTTCTTCCTGCTGGGTCTCGTGGGTCATCAGCCCTGTTCGTGCCGTGGCCCCGATAAGCTCAAGCCCACTTCCGCGACAGCAGGATGGTCCATGGCCCGCCCCCCTTTGACGTGGCCGCGTGCCGCCCTAGGTGCCCAAGGGTGTATCCTTGCCTGTCTTTGAGTCTGGTGGCTGCTGCCAGTGCCTTGGTGTTGGTCTTGGTCGCTGCATTCCGAGCGCAAGCACGTAATTGTCTTTAGGCCCCTCCGATGATTCATGCACAAGGCTTTTCCTCGTGTCGGGTATATATCCCTAGCTCGTTCCCAGCTGTCTTAGCTCAGTCTTTTCTTGCGCTCACCCCTGATTGCAGCAATAATCAAAATCAACAACACGGCACGCCCGATATCTGGCCCGCAACCACTTAGACACCAGCAACAAGGATTCCAACACAAGCCGACCCGCCCAACCAGGTCCACTCTTCAGAATTGCGCCGATACCTACCGACGCCTGATCGATCTGTCATCGACCTGATATAAAGCATCAACACGCCTGCGAGTCCAGTCATTATTCTTTTGCACGACATATTGTGACTTTGCAGCCTACTATCACACAACAGCACGCAACTCTATACCACAACAAGCACCATGAGATCATCACGTGCCACCATGAGGTCCGCTGCCATTGACGACCTCGACGCCATCACGCCATGCCCTCCGTGCGAGACACAACAGGAGTCTACCAAGGAACCGCAGCAAGCTCTTCAGATGCTTCACGCATGCTCAAATTCCACTGCATCAGACTCTGCTCGCACATCACGGTCAGCTTCGCCAGCTGTGGAGGACGAGATCACTTTGCCTTACAGCAGCACCGCTTCTTCGACGACAAACTCACAAACTGCCCCCGGTAGTGATGACTTTGGACGCAAGAAACGTAGACGTTCTGTCGAAGTTCTCGAGAACGGCACCAATGGTGACCCTGCCCGGCTCTGGCAGCGCATGCTTGCTCTCCAGCAGGCCTATGGTTGCTACAAGTCTGCTCGTATGAGCGCTGCTTTGAGCTCCGGCGACGCAAGCTTGTTGCTCCGTAAGTTCCCAGACTATCTCCTTTAATTTTGATTTTGTTCTTTTTCTTCTTGGGCTGGTTGGGTTGCTATTTTCATGCCGGTTCATGCCGCCCCTTGCAGAGCCAAGCGGGTGGATCCTAATTCGGGCCGCCTGATCCACCTGGTTTCGTGAGAGTGTTGAAACTTCACATTTCCAAGACTCCACTTATTCTTTTTCCTCCTTAATCCTGGCATGACATCACCTCCACCGGCCCTACTTCTTTGTCGTTCCGGCAATTCCATTGTCTCGTTGTATCTGGACATGCAAATTTCAACTCGATCCACCAAAACACTGCAGCTAACCCACGTGTACAGCCTCCAAAGCTTGTCTCGACCTAATGAACGAGCACATGTCCGCGCTACCTGATGACGTGGATTTGACGCTCGATCAAAATTGGCAGGCCAACGCATAGCTCCGTCACAAACAGTGCAATACGACCCCTCCCTTCTGCCAAATTGCTCGCATGTTGGGCTCGGCGGCTCGTGTCGCATGGGCGCCTTGCGCCATGATTCAACGACCTTGCACAATACTCCACCTGGTTTTGCAACGCAAACTTCGCCAATCTGCTATTTTTTCAATTTTTCGCCACAGATCAGGTCATGGATATGTAACCACTGTTGCAAATTTCCGCCAGCGATCGGGAAAGACCGGCCAGCAAGTCGAGCATGCCTCGTCCGCGAATCATGGACGCCTAGTCACGGTCAAACACTGGTCGTTATTTCTCCCTATTACATTGCAAATGATACCCCGAATTTTGTATATCTCCACTCTATAGTGTTTCTTTTCTTTTGTATGCTCCAGGTAGCACATGCCGGCGTCGATCATAGGATAATGCATTGCGAAGCGGGCACTTGGCGTTGTTCGGATACTAGTGTTTAGTTTTCATCCAGTAGGAATAGAATGGTCATCAATACAAAGTCCTTGCATCGAAATCATCTCTAGGGTGAATTGAGTGCTCTGTATCGTGTCCGGTGCATCGTGGTTTTAAGTAGCTTTGGCTACTCAAGTCTTTGGGCTTTTCTATTCACATGCAGGCAACTATGTACAAACGTGACTCTGCCTTTGTCTGACATTACCCACACAAATGATGTACGTTAACGAAGTAGAGATATGAGATGAGTTGAAATAGAAGGGTAGGATATACGCATTATAACAAAGAAGACAAAGTTGTTGCGATTCACTATCGTGTACAAGAATTATACTTTTCTCTCCTCGCCGTCTCCAGTTTAGTCTTTCGCTCCTAACATGGTGGGAAGCCCCCCTGACCTCTATGCCTCTCATAAAATGTGACTGCACTCATCTCTTTTCAATAGCTAAGCTCTATTCGAGCCCCTTGAAACGCCGATTGAACTCCTCCACGGCGACCGCAACCATTCTATATAAGAACGCGCGCCCGCTCTCTTCGCCGACAGGGATGAACGGCCCATTCTGTCCGCCGCGAAACACAACGCTCAGACCCGTGCGCTCCTTGGAGATGGTCTGGATCTCCTTGAGTGGTACATCCCATTCGGTCGTTAGTCGACGACTGCGGATCAGCAGGATGCGCGAGTACGTGACCATGACGACCATGTCCTCGCGCGGAAGCTCGAGATGTGCGATATACTCCTCGTTGAAGTATTTGCCGTTGTCGACCTGCTTAAGCCAGTACTGTCCGAGAGCTTCGCGCTGGTTGTACGGCCGGACAATGCCATCAGACGGTATAAAGCGCGCAATTCGCACACGGTCTAGTTCAGAGCCGTCAAAGACGGTCGTGGTGTTTCGAATCCCCTCGGAGACATTGGATGCCAAGTCGAAGACACCAACAGCAGGCTTGGTCGCAAGTCCAATAAAGCCCTTGCCAACGCCTTTGAAGAAACCCACTGCGCCCTCCTGTTCCGCGCCCTCGAGTGGTTTACGCGCCACTCCACCGAGGCCTGAGGCGATCGAGGTGAAGAAGGAATTGGCACCGGTCGTGACACCATACAAGGCATGCTTCGGACGGTTTCGCGCATGTGTAATTCGTCGGCGATCCTGGAACTGCTTGTCAAGTGTCGCGGCGGCCAAGCCCTTGCCAACACTGCCTGTGAACTTGGAAAATGAGTCGGAAAAGCCGTAGACAGAATTCTTGACGAAGCTGGCTGCGCCCTTGGCAATACCAACTCCAAAATCCTCTGGGTTCTCAGACATGAGCAGTCCTTGATAGGGCTCGTAAAAAGCATCAGTAATCCCGCTGCTGATACTGTTGAACAAACCGACAGGATTTCCGAGGAAGTCAGCACTGCCAATGATCTTGTGAACCTGATAGAGAACTTCCTGGCTGTAGTGATTCGACATGAGCTGGATCAGAATTGGCATCGAGACACGAGCATTCTCGATCAACAAGGCATTCATTCTGATAGGAGCGTCGTTGATGTTGCCGATAGCCATGGTCATGACATTGGCTAAGAACATGACCGGATTGCGCGTGGATGTCTTGTCATCGACACTAACCCTGTCAGTGCGCATGAAAGAGAGGTTGAGCTGCATGGGCTGGATGTTGAGCGCTTCGAAATAGATGTCCTGACCGGATTGTTCCTGCTTTGGCTCTGGCACGTCAATACTTTCATCGCATAACTTGTCCTCTTGATCTTGAGTCCATGATGCGCCAGGGACTTTTGAGTAGTCTAAAACGGCATAGATGAAATCCTCATCCAATTCGATGGTCATCTCTTGCAGCAACACCGTGAAGTACTTGACATATAGGACACCAAAAGAGTCGTCTTTCACACGTTGAATGCCAACGTGAAGTGAAGGGTGGAGCTCGACATCCTCGGCGCGCTGCTGGACTTTTGCTGGATACAAGATCATAGGGAAGAGTCCACCGTAGAGCTGATTGTCGATCTGGATCCACTTGATGTTTGTCGTGATGCCTTGGTGCAGGCGAGACTCATTGTACTTGAGCTCAATGTCGCGCAGAGTGACGTAAGCAAGCTCTTTCATCTGCTGGTTGATCAGGGAAATGCCAATACCGTTCAGCCTAAAATGAGCTTGGAAGGTTGCAGGGTCGTCCTGCTTCTTCACAACAAAGCCACCAGATTGGCTGCCGCTGGCTGCGGTGGTGGACGAGCTCATAGTCTTCTGGCGGTACAAGCTCTTATTGACCTTGAAGTTAGACAGGATGAGAGTCTGAGTGGGTCCATCAGCAGCGACGTTGATGTCGACGATCTTCTGTGTGCCAGTACTGTCAGGAAACTTGAAAGGGACCTGGTTTCCAATCTCGGCGAGCTTTACATATCGCTCTCTGCCAAACACCGTGAGAACCACCTCCTTCTTCTTCGCGGACGGGAAATCCCAGGCGTACGGCATGATACTCCTTGGCGGGAGCCTGTAGCGTATCTGCCGCCAGCCTGATCGATCGCCATCGCCGTCATGCGACTCATGGATTCTATTGGGATCCGCCTGGTAGAAGGTGAACTCTGTGTCGCTTTCATTACGCATTGAGAACGGCCAAGCCTTCTTCTCCAAGCTGAGGTGCAAGAAAATCGTGGCATCCTCCATCAGGATTTCAACACGAATGAGCTTCTGTCGTTGTCCAGCCTTGGCGATCTTGATATGGGTAGTACCGACGTCTGAAATATTGAATGGGGACGACCATTGATTGTCGACGCCAGAATAGCACAGCATGAGCTGCTTCTCCCTGGCACGCTGCAGGAAATGCAGCGGATACAATGACCCTGATTCCACGGTCAAGAAGTCCGACGAGCCTGGTTGTCGCAGATGAATGTCTTCGCCCAGCTTGTTCTTCACCACAAATCTTGGCGCCAATGTGACAACCTTGGTGAGTTTGTACTTCCCCTCGCCGGACTCGATTGTGATACCTGCGTGGATCTCCGTATCCTTCTGAGTTGATGGCAGAACAATCTCAGTCGTGCTACCAATAGCATCAAAACTCTGCGGTTTGCTCCATTCGGAGTTGCCGATCTTGAGAAGGGCACGGTTGCGTTGATCATCGCTGCCGTACGAGAACATGAAGGGCAGTGCCTTGGTTCTCTCACGACCTGCAGCGTTGTCAAGACTTGATTCTCCAGCAGCTCTCTTAGCCTGTTGAAGAAATTGTTTGCCGCGCAGATTGATACCCAGGCCTGTTTTGTTGAGAACAACGTAAGGGCTGTAGACTGTGACCTTGAACGCGCCTCCACCATCTGGCACCTTGACGTAATGCAGACGCAAACTCAAGGGAAGACCAGCTTCGTCCTTGCAGGTGAGTTTGCTCTCTTTTCTGAAGTCCGAATGCTGAGGCGCATTGACGATAGCGTACTCGCTGGCTTTGAATTGTGTGTCTTGCATGTCGATACTGACGAGGAGCAGATGAGAGAGCTCAATCATGTGACAGGGACTCTCGCCACCTTTCCTCAGGAAGTTGCTCCAATCTCTCTGAGCGTTCTTGTCATATATCGCGTACTTAAAATCGTATGGCAGCAGATTTTCAAGCACAATCGGTGGAGAAAGCTTGAGCTTCATGTAAGGGTATTTTCTGTGCCAAGTCAGCCTCTCAGATCATACAGTAAAGCTGCAGGGCGTAATTCTTACCCTGTCAAGAAGTGGCTCTTTTCATAGACGGCGTTCATCTGGAAGTAAAAGGGATCGTTACTGTCTCCCTTGCATATCAGAGTCCTTGTCGGCCTCTTGAGCAAATCTCTCCACCACAGCGGCTCAGCCGACCACTCGTATCCAAAGCCCGAGTCCGGGCGGACAAGAAGGCTCTTCAGGTAAGCAGCACCCACAGGTGCCGGCCGGCTCTGGCCTGGAGGGATCTTCTCAATTTTGAGCAAGTGGCCTTCCTGAGCATCAAAGACGCCGAGCTCAATGGAGATGTGGGTATTATTCTCAACAGACAGTGGCGACCGCAGTGTGACATACTTGATGTTGTCCTGGCCGAGTTCGATCTCCACAAGGAGCCGGTGAAGAACGTTGTCAGTCTTCGGGCGAAGACTATATAAGAATTCTCCCTCACGGTTCAGGCGAATGTTCTTGACTGTGTCGAATCCACTGCCCTCAATTTGTACCGAGACACTGTTGGCAGTATTGCTTTCCGACATGATGTTCTCACGCATCTTCTCCCAGTGCTCAAAGCTCCAAGGAGCCTCCTCGCCGTCCTCCAATTTGGCAGAGATGTCTTCGTTGCTCTGACTCTTGGCCTGGATGGAGATGTCAAATCCTGTATAGTTCCGGATCTTGTATGGCGCTTCTACACCTCGAGGTTTGCCCAGAACATCCTGGTCCTGCGTCAGAAAATTGAACGACTTGGAGGCCAAAGCGATGGTAGCAGTTGTGACAGTAATATCGAAGGTCTTTTTCGAAGCGATATCGACAGATAAGAGCCCGGTAGACTGCTCCTTTGCCACACCAAGTCCAACTTGCCATGGCTCGATCAACGGTTCCCAAGCAGACTTTGCGAAGTTGTAAACATTGATGTACATGTCGAGTGCTGTTTCAGCCTTTAATGAGCTCGTCCAGTCAGCTGCTGTGGCAGTGAAGCCCTTGATGCTCATATCTAAGATGGGCAATTCGTGCAGATCACCAATGAGTACTACGCGGATGCCTTCCAGGACTGCCGTGAGCTCCTCGTGCTTTTGCGGTCTTTTGACCACGTCGTGAGGCTGTTGACCTTGAGAGTTGCCACTAGCAGGACCTGTGTTGCCAGTTCGTGCAGTCTTGGTACCTTTGCCAGTCTTGCGAGCGATAGTCGAGCCTTTCCCGCTCGCTGTGCGCTGCTTGAGACCTTCTCCTCTCAATTGCTTTGCTTTCTGTTCAGCTGCACTCGGTTTCGAGTCTTCCTCATTGGCGGACATCTCCGAGGCCTTGCTGATGATCTGTAATACAAGCAGGATGTCGCGCAATGACAAGCGCAGAATCAGAGGCTCGATACCGATTGCAATGCTGCTCATATTCGGGCGCGAGCTGTCTAACGAGGCTTGTACAGAAAAATCGTCCAAGATGCGAAGACGAGAGGTGTCAAATTTGTCCATTCTGCAAAGAAACATGCCGACTTCAGAGACATTGAACGTCAGGGAATGTTGTTGTGCAAGGAGAACCTGCTTGGTGCCAAGCACAATAGCCTCAGAGTTGATGCTTAGCGGGTTGGCGATAAGAATGACTTGTGCATCAACGATATTGACTCGATAAGAGATGCTCATCTTCGGTGTATCCTTGGCCGTATTGGTTTTGATGTCCTGCGAAGATCCTCGAGACTTGTCGTCTGGCACAACAACCTGCATGGATTCGTTGTCTGATACTTCCGACGAGTCTGTGCTGTCCTCGATCAGTAGCTCGGGCTCTTCAACTCTGAGGGCTGCTGAGATGTAATTCTGGATGGCGAAAAGGTAGTCCAGTGCAAAGATAACTCGGGGGCTGTCAACGGCGACGACTGCGATCATGCTGCGCTGCTCTCCTCCTGTCATGGAGACACTGGCCATGAATTGCTGCACCTCTTTGTTCGAAGAAGTCATAATTTTCTTGAACTTGTTGCCTTCCCTCGCCCGGCTGTCGAAGATGGTAAAGGATTGGATGACGAACTCCGCTTCCAGTGACCCGTCAGCCAACATCCTCGTCTTGAGCTTGCTGTCATCCAGTGAGAATCGCGAAAGACTAGCGTGGTCCAGGTCGCCGACAGGCTTATCTTCAGAAGCACTGATGAGTTCGAGTCCAATCTTGTGCGCCGAGAAAACTAAGTCAAGTTTGGTCCAGGTGTCCTCACGAGAGCCCAGCTCGGGAGACAAGTCAGCAACCGAGTCCTCACCGCCAGTTACAGTTGACGACATAGTCTTGGCTCGTCGCAAGGTACGCTCGTCTACATCGCGCTCTGCCTCCTCATTACTAGCTTCAGCATTGGTCGTGAAAGCGCCGGGAATGGATTTTGAGATCTCTAGGAGGAACTGCACTTGGTATTGCGTGAGACGGAGGTTGATGTCGGTCATAGTACCCTCAATTTCGGTGTCTGGGCGCTTAGAGCCGGGCGTGTGCTCGGCGTACACGATGTTGAAACCAAGATCAACGTGGTCGATCATCTCGAGCTCTTCAGAGTCTGCATCGGCGTAATGTGTTAAAGATGTCAATCGAATATTTCGGACACCCGCTGAGAGATACATAGCGATTTCGGAGTTCTCGGAGTCGTCCAGTGGCACGAACTTGTTTTGAGCATAGATCTCACCCAAGTAAGCGGTGATGTAGTCTCGCTTGGGCCGTTCAGAAGTCAGGGTTCGTGGAAAGACGATAATAGGAGTGTTGACTATTACATCGAACTTGAAACGACTCGTGCTTTGCTGTAGTTGTTGTGCTTGATTCGCAGCAGCTTGTCTGGCCGCGTTGAAGATCGCCTGCATCTTTCCGAACTTGACAAGGAACTCGACTATCTTCCTGAATGGCTCTTCGAGGAAATTCACCTTGATACTCCCAGCACGGAGGAAAATTGACGAATCGTAGCCCGGATACGTCTGTGCGTTGCCAGAGTCGAAGGTTTCGTAGCGGAAGTCGGCCAGCTCGTCACCTTGAATGGCAACAAGTCTCCGGAAACTGGAGTCCTCAGAAGCTCCAACATTGACGTCGTCAACGAGAGTGAGATCACCTAATTTTGCAGCAATCCTCATTGTCTTGCCAGACAAAAAGACACCAATGTCTGCGTGAGTAAAAGAGAGCGTCGCGAGTCTGATTCCATCATTGTTGAGAATCAGTCTGATGGCTTTCAGATCGACCTTGACGCGCATGGAGCCTTGTTCCTGTTGGGGCGTCTCGACAGGAGGCTCTACTATTGTCGGCTTGTCGTCAGATTCGTCAATTTCAGTTATCTTTCCCTGGTCTACGACCTTGTTCGATGCAGGCTCGTTATTGTTGTTCGTGAATGTCACGAGAATGAAGTCGAGGAGTGTGAGTAGTGTCTTTCGGGTGACGACCACGTTGATGGTGGATATGGCGACATTGACATTTGTGTCTATGCCATCATACACAGACATAAACTCTGGCGAGTCTCTGCTCACTTTTGTGAACTTGACCCGAACAAGATCTGTCTGCTTTTGTCTATCTTCAACATCACCAGAAGAAATGATTGATTTGAACTCGGCAGATGGATTTTCAACAAAGTCGTCGACTGTGACGGAGCCCAGTGAGACTTCGGCTGCCATATCAAATGGCCGCATGTAGAAGTGGAGATCGAAACTTTCAGCGACCAGGTCCACCAAGAGCTTATCCGGGTCCTCACAATCAGGATCACTCTTGTACAAGGAGCCTTGAAGCTTGTCAACCGAGAACTTGAACTCAAAGTTTTTCTGTTGTAGCTTGAGGTTCTGATTGGAACTCCCGTCTGCTGCATCCTCAAACTCATCGTCGTTATCTGAGTCATCCTCAAGGATGATGGCAGTCTGGTTGCTGAGGAATGGGTTCGAAGAGTTCTTGCGATGATGTGATCTGCTGCGACCAGAGTGACTGGATGCAGAGCTGAGAAGGCGGGGCCTTTTAGTCCGTGGTGTTGCCGCCTCTACTTGCTTCTGTTGCTGATTATTGCCGAACTTTGGGATGGCCACTTCAATTAGCTTCATGAGACTCTTGTATTTGGTATCCGATACTGTGGCGTGCAAGACGGGCATGTGGCCAGAGATCTTCATTTTCGTGAGGTTTGGTGCCTTGGGCAGGATGGACATGGCGACCACAAAGTCCACGTTGATCTTCTCGACCACATGCATCCGCAGCTCCTCATCCTTCTCGACCAATTGCTTCTTGGTCTCCTCAATGGATGGTCCTATAAGGACCTGTGTCGAAGTCAGCTTCACGATAAACCGATCGTACATCAAAGATTCAAGCTGCTTGAAGTCCTCCTCGGAGTACGACTGGTTCTGCTTGTCTTGGACTTGCTTCAGTGTTGCTTTGTCGACGAGCTCACTATCAACATTGATGCGACCAGCGTCTAGGATCAGGCATGTCGATCTTTCTGTCCTGATGCTTTGAGGGATAATAATCAATGGTGCTTGTAAATCGAGCTTCGCGTTGAAAGTCTTGTGCTCCTCAAGAGCGAACTCAAGACCAGCTCGAGTCTGTTGCCGCAGTCCTTCAACAGTTGCGCCCGCGGACTCCATCAGCGCAGTAATCGATTCCATGTGTCGCTCCGGAGGCTTGAAGAAGTCTACAATTCCGATCACGAAATTGGGATTCCAGACAATCTCCAACGGCTTTAGCTTGGCTGTGACTGCAAAGTCGCCCTGACCGTCCAAAGGATTTTGCTCGACCTGTAAGTCGAAAAAGGTCTCATGTGAAGAGTCCTCCAGCTCCACTATTGACAAGCGTCTGATACTCTGTCGGTCCGGTGCGTCCTTCACGCGCACGATCTCCTTGAAGAGACTATCAGGCGTTGTGCCATCATTGACGCGGAAGCCGCCGAGACTGAGATCAGCGAGAATAGAGTCTGGCCTTTTCAAGGCCTTGGCCCTGAACAAGTCGAAGTGTAAGCTGAGCAGGTCAGTCTTTGTTCCATGCGGGCTTTGTCTGAGCGTGAAACTCCCGGTACTGAGAGATGCGTTCAGCTCCATCTTGACCGTGTCGCGTGGAACGTCGACTGCGTCTGCGAGCGCAGCCTTCTCATCCCAGTCGATGGCTTCATAGAGCTCCTTGCGCTGCTCTTCTGTCATCTGTGTATTCTCTCGTGAATCTGTGGTTTCCGCAGCAGGTTTCGAGCCCCATACCCAGGAAAGCCAGCCCTGTTGTTGTTGGTGTTCCTGTGGCGGATGCTTCTTGAGCGCTTCGGCGTTCTCCTTTCTGAGCTGGTTGCGAGCTAGAGATCTCCAGAAGCGCAAGTCTTCGTACCCGAGTTTCATCTCTAACCTATTCAGATCGTCGGTCTCATCGGCTGACATTTGTTGATTCGCTTTTTTCTTCTTGAACACTTCGATATAGCGTATTCTGTCGTCCCGACGCTCGCGAAAGTAGTCCCATGTCCACTTCCGGTTCCGTTCGTGTATCTTGGCCAGGACTGCGTCTCCAGCAAACTTGAACCATGCTCGAGGATCCTCCTTTGGCGTTACATCCTTGGGCTGTAACTTCTTGTACTCCTGGTGTCTTATGAAATAGTGGAACAAGTCAACCATCATTAAGCCATCCCGGTATTGATCGTCGTCAAGGACAACACCGATCTCGTCAAACAATAGACTTCCCTTGAATTTGGGGACGTCAGCAGCCCCAGTCTTGTCAAGCTCAATCTTCGCTTGGCCACTGACAGGCTTGAGAATGAACTGATGGTCCTTTGTAGCCTCGCTATCGCCTTTGCCAATCAATTCCTTGAACTTGGCGATAAGCTCATTGTGCGGGAGGAGATCGTCATGCTCGGCAGCCTCGCGACCAGGGCCTAGCAGAGTCGTGTCGGTGTTCCAATACACGGCGAGCGCTTCAAGTTTGGCCAGTTTGTGAGTGGACTTTGACGAGTTCTGAATGAAAGTTGGCTTCCACTCGCCATCCGTGCTAACAGCACTGAACTCTCCGAGCGTGACGCCCAAGGCGAATGGATGACCAGGGGCTGATATGGAGTCTTCATACCGAACATGGATGTTCTTGACGGTGACCTGCAAATTGTCGACAATCTTAGTGACCAAGCTCTCTGTGAAGCTCTGACTCTTCTTCTGCTCCTCCTGGCTGAGGCCTTCTTGTGATCGTTCTTTGAGTAGCTCGGCGCTATCTAACTTCTCCATCTTGACCCGGTGCTGCCTCCGCTCCTCCTCTTCTGCATTGTAGGCCGCCTCCTCTCTGGGCGACGCCAGTAAGAAGACGTCCTCGATGAAGACTTTGACAGGCGCTCCTCTGAGGTTGGACCATGGGATGACAATGGTGAGCTCGCCGAGGTGACCTTCCATGACATTTATGGGCAGCTTTAGCTGGTCGAGAGCCTCTTTGCGTAGCTCGAGGTTTCTGAGCTTGACATCGCCGCCCCAAATCCCGACCTTGAGTTGTGTGGGATCGAAGTTCTTGACGTACATGCCCAGAAACCTGTTGAGCAGGCCGGCTACAAGACCTTCGAGCATCTTGGCGGTAGGTCGGGCCGTAACCCAGGCCGGGGGATGCTGTTGAGGAAGCTAATGCGAGGAAGTGTCTTCACGACATGGGGTGGAATCAGTCGACGTGGTGTAGGTGGGCGTTTTGTCGAGGTGCGCGCTTGGCAAGGGTGTGGACGATGCGCGAGAAGTGCTTATGTTTTCCGGCTCGGAAAGGTATGATGGCTGTGAACTGTGGCTGTCGAGCTTGATCTACGTCAGCGAACAGGATCGCGGGGTTGGCGCTCTTTGGGCTGCACTGGCAGTAGGCCGTGATGGCAGTGGTAAAGTAGAAAACAGTGGTGTCATACAAGGTCTTTCGAGACAGAGCTGGCGGTGCTGTACTCGGTGTGGCCTGTGCGGAGAACGTTGAAACAGCCAGTACAGTAGGAAGCGTGGCAACGCAGCAGTATGGCGAAGTAGTGATGGGGAAGAACGAATGCGTTGCGTGTTTGGCAGGGAGGTTTGGGCAGTGACAACATCGGGTGGGGCGGGCCAGCCAGGGCTGGCAGCTCTGTGAAGTGTCTAGCGTGGATACAACTGCGCCGCCATCTTGTGAGCAGACCGCACGGAACCTGCCCTTCGAACACACAAGCAGCACGGCTGCTCGCCAAAGTAGGCGATGGATGGGCACGTGGAATGGATCGGCGAGCTGGTCAGTTTATATCATGCGCATGCTGAGATTCAATGCGTCACTGCGAACCATCCCGACCCGTAGACCTGTCTGCATGAATCTCCCGCTAAGTTCCAGGTGGCAGCCAGGTATGGAGAAGCTACTCTGTGGCCGAGCAAAGACTGTACATTTGGGCAGCAATCAGGGGATCACGACACAGGCTGATGGTGTCCCTGGAGCTGTGTGCCTTGCAGTGGCTACCCTCGCTCGTGCCAGTGTTGTCTCGCTGTTGGTGTCAGTGTAGAGGAGCTGTGACTGGAGATTTTGGATCATCGCAAGTGAGTGATGACGCTATGGTGCTCCAAGCCACGCCTGGCCCACTTTGAGCCCCAGGGAACAACTTTAGAGGACCCGATACAGCCGAGGATGCTGGTCCTACCTGGTCCACATGCTGGCCGACACCAAATCCGCCTGACAAGTCGACTACATTGAGCACACAGCCGCGGGGAAAACTCTAAATGCTCTAACATCCGAATGGATCTATGAATCGAATTGGGGAATTTCCGTGCGCAGGCTTGCAACATGATCGCACTGGTGCGGCTGTCCAGCTGTGAGCATTCAATGTGCAAGGCTGTGCCTGCCTGCCTGCCTACCTGCCTGGCGGGTGCGGGCTAGAGTAGCCCGCTTGGCACAAGTGTCGCAAGCTGTTGCACATGACGTCACTGACCATCTACCCCAACTCGCGCGAGCTGAGGCTGGAGCTGCCCGCAACCGTCAAGCCAGCCGGCTATCCTTGCTGAAGCGCCATTCGAGCCGCACTACCCATTGCGACACTCTGGCAAGGATGCGCTTCTCAAGATCCAGCATGTTTTCGCAGCACCTGCTCCAGCCCATGCAGCAGTTGATGTAATCGTTCCTGCCTGTACGCAAGCTTCCCCACCTTCCCGGCTTCTGACATCCTGCTTGCTCCTGAAAAGCTGTCACCGTCGCTCAAACCTTCTGTTCTCCCTGTTCTACATTTTCTGCATTCTTCTTGTTAGCATCTTCGTGTCATTCGGAGCTCAAACAGCAATAGCAACAACAAAAAGCACTCGGGCGAGACGCCAGTTGGGTTTGCGAGTTGTTGAATCTTTTCTCTTCTCTTATATCCATTTTTTGTCGCCCTCAGCTCAGCTCTCAACCTCAATCATCATGCTTCGAGGCACAAGACCCGTTGCACGGCGCGCATTGGGGCTCGCCCAACGATCCAACCTCGGGACACAACAGTTGAGTTTTTCCCGCGCAATCGCGACATGGTCTCCGCGCCCGAAGCCGCTCGCCAGCCTCCTCAGCAGCCGTGTGAGCCAGAGAGCATCCTTTGCGGACAAGCCCCCGCCATTGCAGGTTGGCAGAGATGCCGAGGAGGAGAAAAGATTAGGACAGCAGAAACTAGAGAAGAACCCTGAAGTGTCAACACAGTCATCAGTGCGCCACGCCTATGAGCCGGCAGGGCCTCAGGCGGGCGAAGCGGCAAAGAATGAAGAAGTGTCGGACGGATTGAGACACGACCTTGTGAGTAGTCTTGAACATGAGATCAGCCAGTACCAGATTTTCGAGATACAACAAGAGCTGACCTTGTGGATACTGCTCTAGGGAATCGTCAAAGACACATTTTCCGTAGCCCATGTCCCGAAAGAGTCTTACGTGCTGGGTCTGGCCGGAACGCTACCCTATCTTGCTACCTCAATGTCGACCGTATTCCTCTCTTGGAATATCAATACAGAGCCGGGGATGTCGGGATTCCTCAACTCCCTCATGCTTAGCCAAGATTCTGCCCATTGGTGGCTGGGCGTGATTGAGCCTGTCCAGCTCGGTTATGGCGCCGTCATCATCAGCTTCCTCGGTGCAATCCACTGGGGATTGGAGTACGCCGAGAAGAAGCCTCAGCGTGATCGCACGCGTTTCCGCTACGGCCTCGGCGTCCTGGCATCAGTAGCAGCCTGGCCTACTATGTATCTGCCTATCGAGTTTGCCTTGACTTCGCAGCTCGCTGCCTTCACCGGCCTCTACTTTGCCGACACAACCGCTACTAAGAGAGGCTGGGCGCCGTCCTGGTACTCGTCATATCGATTCGTCCTAACTGCAATTGTTGGTGCTGCAATCACCATCAGCCTAATCGGTCGTGCCAAGGTCGGCGACGCTCAGCCTCGTCTATCTGGGTTGTCCCGCAAGTTCCACCAGACCCATGGCGAGGAGCAGTACAGCGAAAAGTGGGCGAAGCTCGAGGACGAGGAGAGGGAGAAGGTCAAGAAGCAGAAGGAGGAGGAAGAGAAAAAGAAGAAGGAGGAAGAGAAGAAGGCCAAAGAGGAAGAGAAGAAGAACAAGAAGAAGAGCTCCAAGGGCAAGGGCGATGAGAAGAAGGACAGCAAGGAGGCCCAGAAGAGCGAGGAGAAGAAAGACAAGAGTGGCGACGATGCCGCCAATGACGAATCGGCCGATGAGGGAAGCGACAACGCCGAGGAGAAGGACGACGCTGCCAAGAAGGAGGACAAGGGCGAGAAGGGCGAGAAGGGCGAAGAGAAGGGTGAGAAGAAGGAAGAGGGCGGCGACGAGCAGCAGGAGAAGGAGGAAGAGAACGACGATGGTGCCAAGGATGAGGAGAAGGGCGACAAGGTGGATAAGGAGGTCAAGGACGACAAGAAGAAGGGTGAGGAGAAGAAGAACAAGAAGTGATGCAGCAAAAGCTGCAACAATCACCGTGCTGGCCTGACTATCATGCGATACAGGCGTTTGGCGTTGACTTTGTCCACGGCATCTTTTGATATTTAGCGCAATGATCACGAAATTATAACAAAACCGAGATATTATAAGTTCAATTGAAGTGCTGGCATTGACTCATCTATCTCTGATCGGCAAAAATTCACATATAGAACTACTCAAACTGCTCCTGAACACGCACAACCTCAAAAAATACATTGTGGCTTACAAGAGAAGTGAAAACACACTGAAATTCAACCAAGACGAAGTAGAGGAATCGGTTACACCACAACGCTCAGTGAAGCACCATAACCCTCGGAGGTTAAAAAAGAATTGCTATTCATTCCCTAATTCTTGTTGACCTGTAATTAGCACCGACGCGGTTGGGATTTAGCTTCGTATCAATATAATGCAGGGTAAACTGGCACTTTTCGTTTCAATCTTTTTTTTTTCTTTTTCTTTTTTTGCTTCTTCACCTTGACGCAACAAGAAAGCATTCATGTGTCCATCACACTTATACAGTGAAACCGCGCTAGAGCGGACCTCGCTAGAGCGGATTCCCGCACTTGTTTCGGACCAGTTCTTGGTCTGCTATCATAGAACTCTCCTGATATCATGTTCAGTACTGCGGACCTTTCTCACTGTAGCGGATCCAAAAAAAAAAAAAAAAAGAAAATGCCTGTTTCGTGTCATCCGCTATACCGCGGGAATACTGTACCAATCAACCCTCGAGGCTGGTCGTCGCGGGCGACTACACCTTTCCACCTATTCGTTTTTCCCTTTTTAGAAGAAAAAGGGAAGAAATGGAAAAAAGGGACTCCCATCTCAACCACAAGCAATGGACCTGTACGCAGTAACCCAAAGAAATTCGGCTATTCGCCGATCATGTTACACCGAAAAATCTAGATAGATCTAGTCCACCAACACGCCACAATTCGGGGCAGGCGGCAGATGTTGGACGGGGAAGAAGGGAGGGAGGGAGGGAGGCAGGGGAAGGGGCGGGAGGGGAGGGTTACATGGCGCGCGCCACGCGTCGTCTGGCCTTTGATGCAACACCATGCTACAATTGACTCTATCTGAAGCTGCAGCAGAGTCGCAATATGATTATGCCTGCAGTATTATATACCCTTGGATGATGGCCAGTGCTTTCTTTTGGGGCTGATTGGGGTGGGACAGGAGTTCGGATGACAACAGTGTGTATGTGTGTGTGTGGGAGATGGGGCTCGTGAGGTGCCGGCATGGGAGTAAGTACTTTAGTGTACATAACCAGCTTCCCACGCTCCGTTTCGGCTTGCGGGACTGGGCCTACCGTCATGTATAAATGTTGATTATTCAATCAGATTTGGTTCTCTTGTCGCTCAGACACGCACCTCCTTGGGCTGTCTTTCCTCTTTGGACAGACTCTGACTAGATGGAGCTGGCCACGCATGGTTTGTAAAACCGCACTTGTCTCTGTATACAGTAGCCCTGTAGCTCGGCTATAGGGCCGACCGACTGGACCTGCGTTGGCAAAAATACGCAATAGACTAACGAGACGACGCGGATACCACAGGAAGTGATGCTGCTCTCTTTGAACATGATCCATGTCTAGTCTGTGCAGAAATAACCAACATAGCTTTTTCGCCAACGCATGGCTCCAGACAATTAGGAGGGAACAGAAACTGCAAGGCTAGGTTGCAACAGAAGGTTGCAGAGTATGAGCTATACGATGTGAGATTGCGCGTGTTTCGGCGGATCCTTTGTTATTTGCACAAATAGACTTTGCTTTTTCTACGCCGTAAATCCCGACTGGCGGAAAACGGGGACCATGCATTTCCCCATGCTTCGGAACAGGTGTGGCCCCTCGGCATGCGTGGTTTAGCGCACCGATCCTTCGATCGGACTCAGTACTTCTTTCTTGAGGTGTTGCATTTCGTTTTGGCTTATTGCTCCTTCGCGAAATGAGCACCGAGCTAATAATCAATGAAATCGGATTGGAACAGTGCCACGCGGCTGGTCACAGACGCTGTGGCCAATATTGCAAGGTTGTGGCGACGATTGTGACGTGGTCAGGGGCGTCGTTCTTGTGTCAAGTCGCTTCTGGAAGTTCGGCGCTTGTACAAAGTGGTTCTTTGTCCTTGCTCATATCGCGCTGCTACGTCCTTTTTATGTGATATTTGACAGCAGTTGGACTCTCGGTATTCCGAATCTCGATTTGGTCGGCCTGTTTCTACCGAAAGATGCGATCGCGAGTCCTGTCAATGTACATGGTTATCCGACCAAAGCGATTTGCAGTTCCCGTCTAAATTGACTGACTTGGCTGTCTAGCTTGCACCATGTCCATCGCACTCGCCAAGCGCGCCGGTAGATCACCCATGCTCTTGGCTAAATGCTTGACTGATCTCGAGTCAGTTATCAGACCAGATCCAATCTTTTTTTCCTCGTAGAGATGAATTTCATATGGATCAGATTGTGATGCTTGGGTGAAACTGGTAGACGGGACAATCCAGCGTCAGTTGTTTATATGAAACACACCTTGCCAAGAGTTTGGCTGGCACAAAGCACGAGCCGCAACGACATTCATGACTCGGAAATGGCTAATTCAGCTGGGATTGAGGCTTAGTGTAGACACGAACAGATTCCAAACCGACGGAAGATCGACGAAAATATGTGTAGCCTGTGCCTGAATCATCCATGCTTGTACCGAGAACTAAAGATTGTGAATCTTTGCGTAGGCCTCGGTCACAGCAGGAGTCCCACTACCCTGGAAGTCTTTCAGTAGGACTGTTTTGTTGCTACTGAACCCTGGCACTGCCAGAATGGGTTGTACAACCTGGAGCGAGATGTCGTAATCGTGAGTGATACATGCACGAGGCTGTCCATATTTAAGTGACTGGCCACCGAGAGCAACAATGAGGAGGATGCAGTCTCAGCCTCACTCACCTCCCAACTAGCTCTAGTCTGCCAAGCTGAGTACAATCCCGTTACTCGTGCTGATCGTCGAGCGACTCCGGGGCACACCGAGCTATATGTGACCTGCAATAATCACTGATGTGTTGCTTCGCTTTCAAAAACCACGTGGTGGCGATGACATTTGGGTGTCTCGCCTCCAGACTGTTGGAAACCTGTCAAAGAAAGCCAGCTTGGCCAAGTGCTCAGACTGGTATGGTAACCGCAGAAAGTCGGTTAGACCTTTCTCGGAATCTTCTAGCTCACGCCACTATTGTCACGCTCTGGGCGGCTAGGAAACCTAAGGACGCGGGTGCTCGTCCTGTTCTGGTAAGACGAGCATCGGGTGGCCGGGGTGCAGACGAAAGAGACCACGTGCGCATGCATGTTTGCGCGGTTTGCCGCAAGGGCTTCCATACTTTCTAAAGCAGCGGTAGCATCTTGTTGTCGTGGTGCGGGACGGGGAGCGGTTCTGAGTTGCCAGAGTGTGCCGGGAGGGCGCTATAGCGGCATCATGCATTAGCTTCCGCTGCTTAAAAACCCGGAGTTGGTGTGGTTTAGGGACGACTGCCGTACTCGATTAGGTGTAGTTGGCAGTGATATGAAAGTCTAACGTCGGGCTCCGTAGAGGGGTCGACTGCGCGAGTCAGACTGGGCTGGGAGTTGTTGCGCTGGCGGGGAGGACGGAGGGAGTTCGAGGCAGGTTTGGTACAAAGCAGAGAGAGGCATTCCCATCGGGGGCGGGGATGGATGCAAGGAGCTGCGAAGGTTTGGAAGGACCTGAGGCGCAATCCTTGGAAATGTGGTGAAGTATGGTGTGGAGCGGGGGACTACGTCGAGGCCGCAGGCACCAGGGCTGCAGACTGCTGGAAGGGGAAGGTGGGCAGTGCCTTCCAGGATCTGCAAAGTAAAGTTGTCGTAGCAGGGTGGGGAACCACCAGACAGCCCCTACCACTGCTGCAGACGCAGCCCTGAAGCCCTGGACCACAGAGGAAACCACTTGATACACCATAGTAACACGCTACGTAACTACTCGACCGACCTGCTTTAGGCAGTATGTATTGGAATCTTCAACCTTGACATTGGCCAAACTGGGCAAGGTCCCCTCAATCAACATCCTCCGACCCCCGACGTGCTGCCAGTCCTCTGCCAGCCTACTCCGACACAGGCCCATTGTTGCCGCAAGCTGTCGGCAAGTGGCGTTCCTCGAGTGCAACATGGCCGCCCTAGCATGCAGCTGTCGCGACCAGATTGAGCCCTCTGCATGCCAGTAAGGCGCTTCCTGGACGAAACCGTAATGATGTCGACTCGAAACGTGCCGTCCCCTTCCGTCTGACCACTTGTGCAACTGAACAGACACCCGACCTGACTGCCACCCATCAGACGAAGTTGCGCACGAGCCCACGTGGCCCAAATGCCCATGTCTCGCCCCGACACAACCTTGCCCGCCTGCACTGCAGACATCACCTATGGACCTCGGCCGCATCGCCTTCACATCACCTCCTCGACACAGACCGGAGCCTAGGAGCAGGGGCCCATGACACTGCAGGCGGCGACATGTCCAACGGAACGGCTCCAGCGTCGTCCTGGCCTCGCCCCTAGCTCTAGTTGTCCGGCAACGCGGCTCGAGTGGCAGGCGCCCTTGATCCTGCCCCGAGTGCACATCTCGAGACTTTGCCGTCATGCTGGCTTCCGGTGATTTCTGGCCAGGCAAGTGTCCAGTCTATACAGACTTACATACATACCTTGAGTCTACTATACTACAGCCGAAGCGGCAGCTCTAATTCGGCCCCAGGCCAGGGTCCTGGCGATCATCGAACAAACCCGGTCAACTTGCCGCGGGCCAGACTCCGTATACCCAGACTCTTCCCCGACTCCAGTTCCACTCCTTCCACGTTTTCCGCCAATTTGCGCCATACCTCCCCTGGAGCTAGGGTCAGCTGAACGACCAGGTTGGAGATGGAGACATTGCACCCGCATACACCTGCGCTCCATGCCGAAGGTATCGGCCGGGTCTCCCGCACCCTCCGGCTTCTCGTGCCCGCACCGGCCACGATCTACACGACGATGTCGCTCAACCCGACCTTGACGCCTACTTTCGATGTCGCGAGCATGATCTCGATCTCTCAGAACCTAAGCACGTCCCTTCTCACAAGGTCAAGCACATGTTCGAACTTAAACGGCGCAGTGAACGTCCGCCTCGGCGACGGGCAACGCCGGGAGCGCCTTCAACAACGCTCATGTAATCAAGATCTGAGCCGCAACTATACTGCCAGCCATCGCAAATCTCCCCCGGCTCCTGCCGTCTTATCACCCGCCACCAGATGCCACCATCGTTATAATCCAGATTGGCCATCTCAGTCAGCTTGCAGTCAGCTCTGGGGAAGCCAGCCACGCGCGACCGTACCCGGGCATGTTCGGCGAGACTTCAGCCCCCCGGTATTTGCAGGTCTGCAGAGCGCATGCAGGATAGCCGCAGGGGTTTCCCCACCCCTCCTTGTCCTCTTGAGGTCTCGTCACCTGCATATGGAATTCGTCCGCTTCGCTCGCTTTACTCCGCCAGTCTCCAAAATCAGAGGCCCTTGTGTCTTGGCGTCCCTTCAAGGCGCTCGAGAGTTGGCATGAACATCTGCTTAGAAGCACTCTGCATGGCAGGCCTCTTATCGTTGATTTCATGGGGCACGTCGGCGGCCATGTCAAAAGTGCATGGCCATGCCGATGCAGGGCGGGCGACCTCCACCCTCCTGCTTCTTTGGGCTGCCATGTTCTTATCGCGGGTCTTGATGTGACTGTGACACTGGTCTGTCAAAGACAGACTGAGCCGCATCACCCTTCGCTGCAACCTCATTCAACAAGGGCCCTGTGCTTGAAGCTCGACTGCAGTCGATGCGACCCTCATTATGGACAGCCGCGCCAGCCGGGCACTGTTGAAGTGCGGGAGGCAAAGGCAAGAGACTGTGCCTCCTCGCCTTAGACGACTCAAATATGTTTCATTTCTTCGTCGAGATAGTTTCGTGAGAACGCTGGGCCGAGATGGTCAGTAAAAAGCTGAAGATACGGAAGCCAGGTACATATTATAAATTGCCAATTAATGGAGGATTGACAGCTGTCTACAGAGTATTACCGGCTTATACGAAGGATGGAATGAGTTTTCCGTCGTGCCGTACCACGGTAATCCAAATCTGGTTCCTTGATGGCTGCCACGCCTGGCCCCTGGAGCAAATCATCGCCCACTTCCTAAGCATTACGGCAGGGGACGCCCTCCCGGCAACCAATGATGTTTGCTTAAGCTTGCCCGTTGCACACCTCGCTTCCAGAATACGCATCGCCTATTCTGGCTGGATGTCTCCTGATGCCGGGCGTGATTGCCCAATGCCGTAAGTGTCGCCGTGCCTCGATCGTGTGGCTGATTTGAAACACGCAGCGGACACGCCCTGGTTACCCAGGCATGCATCTACACCGTTTCTCGTCCCACTCCCCCCTGTGCCCTCGCGGCCGAATGAGATGGGCCTGTGATAGTCCCACAACCTGCGGAGACGTTATCAATCCATGTATAGCATGGGAGCTTGGCGTGCAAGTCAGGAGCGTGCCGTTATGTCCGGGGTCTTGGTGAGGCTGAACAAGTTGTGGCCCATCACTGGCACTTGATACATTTGTTAAACAGTCGCTCCTACGCTCTTAACCGTCAACCAGCGCCAACTCCTCAACCATTGATGACTCGAACGGCTCAACTACGTACGAACCATCCACCATGGCTGGAATCAACACTCTGCCTAAGGGCACGGAGTGGACAGCAGCCATTGTTTTAACATATTCAGCAATTGGGTGGCTGTGCAGTGTGACGATGATCTGGCTGACCTGGATACATCGGCAAAGGTTCAGTTGTAAGTCAATGGTGGCTCTCCCTACTGCTGTGTCGAAGGTGTGCTCACACTGTCTACAAAGATGTCGCGATGATTGCATACTTCTCTTTGCTTGGCACAACAATGTCAATCATTCAGCAATCCTATGACTACACCCACTGGGAAGAGATCGTCATTAGGCAGTGGGAGCTTGTTTCGACCTTTCCCGATAGTCCAGAGCTGGCGACTGCACAGGGATCGCAGGGGCTGGACCTCATCCTGTTCTATATCCGTAAGCACAAATCAACGATGGTTCTGTTGTTGTCCGGTGCTAATCGTGAATAGAATTCTACACCTACAATGCGAGTGCACTTTGCGTGTTATTCTGGTAGGCGCCTTCCCCCCCCACCCTTCCTTTACAGTGCTGACTTTATGTTCAGGTCTGGAGAGCTTGCCCAGACCTTGTATGGATTTGACGCGAAACCCAGACTTCGACGCGCCTGCCGG
The DNA here is from genome assembly GCA_031142775.1 of Microdochium paspali. NCBI lineage: Eukaryota > Fungi > Ascomycota > Sordariomycetes > Xylariales > Microdochiaceae > Microdochium > Microdochium paspali. The sequence goes on from JAVBIV010000008.1 coordinate 1,594,722, forward strand.
AAGATCAACCAGGCTGGACGGGCTGTGGCAATTGTTCTCCCACTGTTCACCACACTCATGCTTCGACTTCCCGAAGTCCGAGCCGGCATTGTATCTTTTCTTCTTGTTGCAGACCTCCCACGTAAGTTTGTCTCATCTAGCGCAAACTATCGTCAACTTGCAGAGACTGACTTAGCCCAGTTATGCTGAGCTTGACCATGGGAGGGCTTATGGTCATGCTGATCCTTATCCGCTACCTCGTCACGCAGAAGAGGTTCACTCATTGGAGTCAACCTGCGACCGACAACTCAGTGGCTGGCAGGGGCACGGAATTGGAATCGGGCGTGACCTCCATCACAGTCAGTTCAAGGAGAATTGGCAAGGAGAAGATTCGAAGCAAACAAGGCGGCATCTATGACCGCTGGCTAATGATACGCTTCTTTATGTCGTTCCTAATGCTTGGGTAAGAAGAGTGACACATTGGGTTGACTAAGAAACGTCATTTTCATGCTCAAAGCTAACAAACCCTCATGATACAGAGTATTTGACGTCACGACAATACTATTTCAGCTCAACGCGCTGGCTAACAACAAAAAGGATGGAGCCTTGACTGCACCAGACCTGAGCGCTGAGCGCGCCCGGGGGACGATGTTGGGTTTCATGCCTGGAGTCACTCCAGGCATCATGCTCTTCCTTGTCTTTGGCACCACAGCTGGTCATAGGACTAAATTATACCAAATGCTCGTACCGGAGCGATGGAGGGGAGCAGCACACGATCGTCTCACTCTACCCACTTTGAAAGATTGGAGACTGCGTGCAGGCAACAACAAGCTACCCAGGACCCGCAAGTGGCCGTGGGCTAATCGCGGTGTCGAAAGAGTCCCGTCATATGCCATGTCGCCCAGGTTAGTGGTGGGTACCCCAGCTATTGCCCTGGGTCCGGTACGTCAGCATGAGAAAGGGGTTCAGAGTGTGGATATCATGAGCATGCTCACGAAGGAGACCTTGGCGGATCTCCAAAAGCCTCTGCCACCGTACCCAACTCCCGTGGAAGAGCGGTACAGCTTCGAAACACCAGCCACGTTGGCTTCGTCACATCCTCCCTCAATACGAGAGGCAAGAGTCGAGCAGGTGGTGTGGAGGACATCGATACATGACCCAGCTATTCGGCCGGTACATATCCGGCAACACGCTCGCCGGGAGAGTGATGACGCTTCCGACTCAGACCAAAGCGACCAGTCTGGTCCAGTTCTGCCCATCATGAGGAACGACCAGAGAAAGTCCAGGTTTTAGACCTGCAACTCATCCTATTTTATCTCAATTGCCCTTCATTATACCCATTACGACGACCACGGCTGGCTTATTTATACACGACGACGATATACCACGGGATTAAAGCACCAAGAGGCGCGACCGGCGTTCCACCTAGCGATCTGCACTTTCGCACGACATCCAAAACACTTTCTCTGCACACATATTCTTGAAATAATTTTACATATACACACATTCCTTTTCCAGGGATTCAAAGGACATATACGTTTTACGAATTGACACACATGTCAGTTTCAACGAGAGGGAACCAGGTCCAGGACGGGACAGTTTGAGCTTTTCTTGTTGATCCAATGTCCCAGGCTGGTCAGTGATCTGCTCATGAGCTACCTTTAGGCGTTGTGTTATATATCAAGAACGAACTCGTTTCGGAGTGGCTTCAACCTTGACACTGGATTTGTCCCATTAAAGTCGTGACTTTGCGAAAGTTCTTTCAGCCAAATAGATTCATTTCGCCATGACTCATTCGGCACAGACGATGCTCGCCACCATTTGTTTGACGAGGTTTGGGCACTGTAAAGTATATCATAGCACGGTGCACGGTTCCACATCTTGGCGAGGTGATTTACTGGATAGAAGAACCTTGGATGTTATACATGGCACTGGTATGTGCATGTGGCTGAGACTGGGACTAGACTGCACCTCTATGTATCCGCAAGAAAGCCTTGCCCACATGATACGTCCATGATTTCAATCTTTCTTCTTCTTTACCCCCCCCCCCCCCCCCCCAAACCCTTTTGTGGCCTTTCACTCAGAGAGTGTGGTGCCGGAATTCCTTCGAGGCCATACAGGCTAGTAGTGGCATGATCCTTGTGTGCGAAGAAGCTGTCAGGAATGGGCGTGTTCACCACAACAAAGTCACGACGGTTGATGAAGCATGCTCCTTCACCCCCCCGCCTGTTTACATTTACCGTCATGTTCTTCCCCTGTACCCCTGCCTGGTTCAGCACCGTGTCGCGAAGATGGGATCGTTCATGAGCAGCGGAGACTTTTTGGCCGATGATCGATCTCGAGAAACGGGTTTTTTTTTTTGGTGAAGAGGCAAGAAGAAGAAGTTATCTCCAAGTTGTGATGAGTGGAGTGTCGAGGAGGGGTTGGCAGCACTACTTGAAGACCTTGTAGGCGGCGCGAGGACACACCCACACACCCATACACACACACACATCCGTGGTTTCTCTCGAAGTGTTTTATTTGGCGATGTTGGTGATATGGTTCGCCATCATGGCGGTTTGGAGTCAGGCAGCTTTGAGGTTGGGATTTCAGGCGCCTCGATGACTTCTGGCTATTCGAAGAGCACGATCAGGGAATTTGGATTGCCTCACAACACGGATGTCAAGATATTTAATTGTCTCTCGAGGATCTCAGCACAGGGACTTGATATGTGCCTATTTCAAATGAGGTGTTAGCCCGATGTATCCTACCGTGGCAAGTCCACTTGCTATCGGCCGCGCTCCTATCTTCCCCTCATCCGCTTCCAAGCAGCGATATCTGAATCCGTGATCCGGAGCCCCTGTACTGCGGCTCGAACCTTGAGCTGACCCTCGCGCGTCCACGGAGCACTTACATCCACACTGCCCTCCTCTCAGCTTTCTCTCCCGACCTTCCACCGAGGACCCCCCCCCCCAAAAAAAAAGGGGAAAAAAGAACCTTCTTCCTTACCGCCTTCCCCATCCAGCTAGGCCTTCCCATCCGTACCTATCCTCTCGCTGTGCCGGTAGATGCTCCTGTCCATGGGGCAGTGTTTGTTCCGGGTAGCCCGAGGGGAAGATCTGGCTGGGTTTGGGGGAAGGGTCTGCAGGGGTCCTCTTGGGTGACGCAGGAACGGTGGTGAGGAGAGTATGGAGGCGGGGCTGTTCCACGAGCGAGATCTCTCCGGGTATGTTTGGTGGTCTTCGGGGGTACCCTGGGGAATGATGACGGAGCTGTGGGTTGGAGTAAAGAGGCGTGTGCGTGGGCGTGGGTCATGGTGTTGTGGAGATTCATCGGTGCACAGCAGAGATATACTTTGCGAGGACGGCTGAGGACTAGTATGGGGCTGAGAGCAGTAGAGAAAGGGCGAGGCAGGAGCGATTTGAGGGCGGTAGTTGACGAGAGAGGTTAGAGGTTGAGCCTCGAAGGGATGGCAGAACGGCAGGCGTGTTGGCCGCCGAGGTGTGGTGAGCGTCATGCCGGAGTGCTCCATACCTGGCTGGTTCTTGCGCATTTCCCTGCCTGGAGCCGGTTTTCCGTCGACGTCGAAATAGAAATGGTCCCGAGGATGCTGCTCCCTCGGTCGAGCTCCACTTGGAGCAGTGGACCCTTGGCCCTGAGAAGAAACAAAACATCCGAACTGCAGTGAGGACGAGAGAAATGGCAGCACCCAGGCAGCGGGACTGGGTGGGCTCCACTAAACAAGCTACAGCTAGGACCCTGGACCGGATATAGCGGCCAGGGTCCGCCAGGCTCCCCCACGTGGGGAAAATCTACTCTTCAGCGTCCAACTGCCGGTGTAAGTCACGTCCGCACAACTACATGACTCGACTCGCCCAGTATGCCCCATGCTCTATTTGGAGCCGTCTGTCTCTGGATGCAAGAATGCCGATGCAAGACATGCTATGTGATCACTGGTAGCCAACGTTCTCATGTCGCGGCTGGCCGTTGAGCCTGGGGTCATGAGAAGGCATACTTGCAAACCTGCTCGGCTGTATGGGCAAAGGCCGTCAGGGTGGTATCTCCTAGTCTGATTCTAAGTTTTTGACGGTCGCATTAGGCTCTGTAGCTGTGGGCCTCGTGAACCGTTGCCCTCAGGCCCCAAGCCCTTGGAATTTGGCAGGAACGACCCCTTGCTTGGTCGTCACTCCCGCAGGAGTGTCGTCGAATCGTGGGAATTGCGGGCTGTCGCATATCATCTGAAAGAGAGGAAGCTGTAGAAGATGACTTGAAGCTTCATACTTGTGCTTTCCTAATTATTTGGTGAGGCAGACCATCCTTGTGAGCCCAGTACACAGATCCCACCCGAGTGCACCAGCGAGCCCTTCTGTTCGGGACGCCCGTGCGATGGAGTCATTCGCACCCACGGAGATACTCCCAAAGACCTCAATGTGACCAAGAATTTCCCCAATGGACTCACCAGGGTGGACGCGTTTCCACCCGGAAGAGCAACCAGTATCGTGTGCTTCTTGGGTTGCTCTCTGTACGGATTTTCCGCAGGTTTTCTGGCCTATATGAAGAGGACGTCATCCTGGCAGAGCTCTCAATCTCGCCTGCCGGATCCTCATACCAGTCCCGTCCGCTCCTGCCGATAATCAATCTACACCACAGAAGGCCAAACCCCTTCCACTTGCTACTATCGCCACACCCTAAAGAGCCTAACAGAATACCTCTACACAACACTTCTGTTACTTACCAAGTCGACCACCATGGACGGCCTAGGATTTCTTGACTTCGACAGCTACCTCAATTTGACTGACGAGAACAGCATCAACAGTCAGGGAAATGGGCAAGCCTCTTGCTTTCCTGCCGTAGATACCGATATCGTCATGAGTAGCCAAGGAAACGAGGCCCCCCTTGACTTGTCTGACTTCACTTTCGACACCTCTGTGGATAGTCAATGGGGTTTTGTTCCACAGGGCATGCCAACCCTCGATGACAATTACGGCTTACAGGGTGGCTTCCAAGACACTCAGACAACCATGGCTCCTGCCTTGCTGCATTACCCTCCCCAACAGCAGTTCATCACACAACCCTCGGATCCTGCAGCATTGTATCCTTCGCTTGAGGAACAAAACCTCGTGCTCAATCTCCTCCCCTTCAACAATTCGCAGTACAGCACAGAGGAAAGCACTTCATCATTCAGCCCTTCAAAATTCAGCCCGTCATCATTCAACACTTCATCATTAAGCACTTCATCAGTCAGCACTTCACAAGATTCCGCCCAGTGGCAGGACCTATTCGAGAACCAGCCTGCCAACGACAGGCTTCTGCCTCTGCCCTCCCCACTCGACTCCGATAAACAGCCCACCGAGGGATCCAGTAACATCACAACCACCCTGTCACAGGCTTCAGCACCAACAGGTGTCAAGAAGCGTACCAGTGGCAAGAAGGCCGCCAGCAGCACAGCCGCCAGCAAGAGGCAGGTCAACATGCACGCGTGCAACGAATGTCGCAGATCCAGAGTTGGTTGTAATGCAATGGACACTACCAACCCATGCCCGCGCTGCGTCCACAAGGGTTTCGTGTGCAAGTACGAGGAGAAAGACAAGCGGACCATCGCCACGGCCCTCCGCGAACTCAACGAGACAATCGACAATTACACCCAGGTTGCCCGAGAGCTCACAGTCAAGATGCTCTGTTACTCCTACCACGACATGGCGCAGACAATGCAGGCCGGGTCTGCTACAGGCTCCCATGTTACCTTCTTGATATCACTGAAGCAGAGCCCACCCGCGCCTCGCGGACTGCTACGTTCCTTCCCCGATCTTGAGAGACTCCGCATCATCCCCTCTAATCACCGCAAAGGCTCGCTGCTCAAGGAAATCCGCGCCCGGATTCCAGTTGCGCAGGACCTCTGCAAGCGATTCACCATGAAGCTACTCAACATCTGCGAGTCCCTCAACTCCAACACATGTTCAGACTTCGCCAGGGACTTCTCGCTCCTGAAAGAAGGAGGTCTCATCGATTATGGACCTGTCAGCAGCGATGAGCGCGACAATTTCGACAACAAATTTAAAGCCGAGTGGAATCGCGATGTGCCCAACCCGGTGTGGAGCGATGAGTACCACGCCGGCACCGGCCCGACGGAGCAGGATTTCCAGCACTTCGAAGCCGATCGGCCACAAAGTCTCCGGGATTCTCGGCCTATGGAGCAGCAGTCGCAACCCGCGGCATTCCTTGCTGTCTGATCTGCACTCAATTCGGACCCTATGCCTCTCTTCACGCCAGACCTCTCTTCTCTTAAGACAACAACTACGGCAACTTATCGACATCACTAACAGAGGATGACGAGAGGATAGGGTCTCCCTTCCGAACATTATGATCAGCGTTCTGCACCTTTTGGCACGCACGCAGAAAAGAAAAAACGAATCACCAGCACCTATTATCGTCAATAGCGGCACTGGCATCACCATTGTCATCGGCGCCCCCGCTTCGCGGTACTGAGCATTTTGGAAATTGGGAGGATAGAAACTGGGAGGATAGGAATTGGGAGGATAGGAATTGGGAGGATAGGAATTGGGATACTGGGAATTGGGTTATAGATAGTCAAGGAATTGATTACGGTTACATATTAACTCGTCCGGAACACCAATATTTGTGCTTTTTGTGATGTGCTTGCCTTTCACCATTTGATCTCTTGACTTCTCTGTACCTCTATGCCTTATCACCTTTTTCACTTCTGCACATCTTTGCGTCTGTACCTCTTCCTGTACCCCCACTTTTAAATATCGTGATACAGCAGTGGATCAGGGAAACCGTCGAGTATCTCGCTGTAGCCAAGAAAACGCTGAAGCCTCAACAGATGTACACGGTCTGGGATCAGTCCGGCTGACTCCCCGACAGGCCGACGCACTCGGTCATTGAAGCATGCTTGCATTGAAGCACGATGTCCTTTAGAGAAAGCGAGCATCGGCTCCCACACGCCGACACAAAGGCCCAGACCGAGGAAGTAATACAGACACGATAAAGAATAGAACATCGAAAGCCTCCGCATTTGTCACAAGCACAAGTAGAAGTGAGCCATTGGCTAATATGTGAATCGTTATCCAAAAAGAAAACTGCCATTTGTCTTTTCCTAGATCAAGGCTGGAACGCATACTGCGGCACAATCTCCCCGTCAAAGATGTAGTGCTTTCCATCATATGGCGTCTTGGCCCTACCTCCCGCTCCCGCACCGCCGCCTGCCTGTCCCCATGCCTCCTTTATCTGAGGCAGTATGCCCTTCCCGCCAGCACCGACGAGATTCAGATTCGGCGCAGGTAATGTCGTCAACTTTGTGGTGTGGTTCAGGTTTAGAAATCCCGGGTACGAGAGGGAATTGTTCACTCTGTCCGCATTTGGAGGGTCGACGTTGCCTTTGTACCCCGTCTTATCGGCTACTAGCTTGAACACGTTGGCACCGGCGTCGTACCGGCCCAGGTTGGGAAGCTCCCAGTTATTCTGTACCGTGGCGAGGATCGAGAAGTGCGTGTAGAAGTCATGATCTTCCGTCCCCCGCAGATTCTCCGGCACCGCACTACCCAAGAGTAACGAGACGATGCGGTTCGGCTGGGAGTAATCTTCCGTCTCGTCGTAGGTGAGCTGGATGAGCGTCTTCTCAGCGCCAAAAGCAATGCTGTTGTCCTTGAGCAACGGCTCGAGAAAGTCCCTAGACCACTTTGTGGCGTACTCGAGCGTGGTATCGTGCCCGTCGTTGAGCATGTTGGGCGACATCATGACGAACTGCGGCACCGTGCCGGCCTCGACATCGCGCATAAAATCGTCGAGCGAGCGGACGTTGATGAGCTTGAAGCCGTGGTTGGCAATGGAGTCGTATGAAGCAAAAGGGTTGTGCTTGCGGACGTAGTCGATCGTCACGCCGTCTTTAGCCAGGCTGTCGTTGCCAAGGTATCCGGGCGAGGGCATGCTCTCCATTACTCCGGCCCATGATATCTCGCGGCTGTTGAGCAGATCGGCTATGGTGGACACGTTCTCGGGGATGCGGACGAGGCTATCGTGGTCGAGACCCCAGTAGTCGCCGGCGATGGCGGCGAGGTAGTTGGGCTGGCTGGGATGGGTGTGTGCGTAGTACCGGGTTTGGAGGATGCCTTGCTTGCGGAGGGCGGCGAAGCTCGAGTCTGCAGCAACTTTTGCGAAGTCCTGTGGAAGGAGAAAAAGAAGGAAGGGTGGTTGTTAGTACAAAAAGTCCCCGTATATAATGTGCGTAGGGGCTGGCAAGGTGGTGAGTATGGTGAAAATGTCATACCTGGTTCTCGAGCCAGATGCTGATGAACCTGTCAAAGGCCCGGCCTGGCACGAGATTGAGGGCTGCGGCCAGCTGCGCGCATGCGGCGAGGAGGCCGAGGAACATGAAACGGCACATCATGGTGCTCCTTGTGGGTGGTGATGGGTCACAACATTGTCAATAGGCTGGCGAAGTAGAGAGGAAGAGCTGGCCAGAAGATGTGCTGTCAAGGGAGAGAGGCGCCAGCATGATTGACCCTGCGCAGGTACCTAGGTATGCTTTTGGTCGCTGCTGGTACTTTGGTGCTTGGTACTTAACATAGTCCTAGCTAAGGTAGTGTCCGCATCGGGCATGGCGCGGGCTGAGCCGCCTGCACTGGGGGCCTACCCGACCTAACTCTAGGTAAGCTGGCCCACCTCCCGACAGCAAGTACCGCAAGGCAATTACTTTAGCTCATTAGCGTGCTTGGGATGGGCATCAGCAACAATGACAGGAACATGACGCCCTCGGCTAGCAGAGAAGCTCCACCCTGCTGACATAATAACCATCCTTCGCACCTGAACCCTGAAGTCTTTGCCCAAAGTTTTGCGTCCTAATTAACGCCGAGCTGCTCGGAGATCTGTTTCTTTTGCCCTCATCTGCAGCACCTGCACCCACCACCGGACTCGCACCGCCGACGGGGCCATTGATCGCCTCGTCTCCCGCCCCCGAGTCCTCCGTGTTTCACCCTTGGTCCCTCCGGCGCCGTTCACCTCCGCCTCCGGCCCGGCCCGCAGCCATCCCGCCCCGTCCACCGCTGAACATCTGGCCCCGTGCATCATATTGTTACACAAGCACGTGCTCAACTTCCACATCTGTCTCTGTCTCTCTTCTCTCACTTCTCGCCATTCCCACACAATGCCGGGCGAGGCGGGCCCCAGCGGCCTGGCCGCGCCGGGCGGCGATGACGCCTCCAGCACTCACCACGACACCGAGACCGAGGACCACGACCACCACGACTCGCACGACGATTCACACGCCGCCGGCTCGTCTGATGCCCAGGAACCACCCCGTAAGCGGCAGCGGGTGAGGCTGTCGTGTCTCGAGTGCCGCCGGCGCAAGCTCTCGTGCTCACGTGAGCTGCCCTGCGACCGGTGCATCAAGTCTGGCACGGCCGACCGCTGCACCTACGAGCCCAGGCCCGGGTCCATCAGCGGTCCCGTCTCAGAACGGCACTCGTTTGCCCCTGCCGCGCCCATGGTCTCGTTCGACCTCGACAGCCGCCATCCAAACCACAACCCCTTGCGGCGCAGCGTTGATGTTTCCCTTATCCGCGAGTCTGCCCGTGACCACGACCGCGTACGCCGTCTCGAGCTCGAGGTCGCCCAGCTCAAGTCCGCGCTCGCAAAGCAGTCCTCGGTCGACGGAAGCACCGTCGTCGCTTCGCCGTCCACCGCAAAGGACGGCCGGTCAGAGCCACCCCAGGAACCCGTCGCGCCCATCATCCCTGACAACCCAGACGGTCTCGAGTTCAAGTTTGTCCGCGGGCACAACTTCAAGACGCGCTATTTCGGCGCGCACAATGCCTGGGACTCGGTCATCCAACTCAACGGACTTCAGGTCTTCATGCGGCAGACGGCAGACCAGTGGCTGCGGCCGCTGAACATCCAAAAGAAGGACCGCGACCGGCGGCGCAATGACCGCATGAAACGTTCCATGGAGCCTGAGCTGAGCTTGGAAGCGCTCCTGCCGTCGAGAGAAGAGACCGACTCCCTGATCGCTATCTACCTCGACCAGTTCGAGCAGCTGCACCGCATTGTCCATGTGCCCACCTTCAAAAAGCAATATGCCTCGTTCTGGGATCCGGCGCGGACACGGTCAGCAGCCATGACGGTGCTAGTGCTCGCCATGATCTCGGTGTCTGTGTGTCTCGACATGACTGTGTCCAACAAATTCGTCGGCGTCAAATCAAGCTCCTTCCAGCGTGCCGTGAAATGGGTGAAGGCATGCGATAATTGGCATGCCAACCAGAGCCACAAGCACCGCATGCTGATCCATTACCAGATCGCATGCATGATATACCTCGCCAAGCGGGTTAACATCATCAAGAAGAAGCGCTTCTGGTCGACCACTGGTGTGCTGATCCGCGATGGTATCATCACGGGCTTGCACCAAGACCCAGAACACATGAGCGTGCAGGTCTCACCCTTTTACCAGGAGATGCGCCGCCGGCTGTGGGCCACAATGGTCGAGTTCGACGTCCAATCTTCCGTGGACCAGGGGGTGCCAACGTTGATGAGCCAGGTGTACAACGATGCGGACGCGCCTAGGAATATCGACGATGACCAGTTTGACGAAGAAACGGAGGAACTGCCCCAGTCGAATCCAGATGAAGAGTACACGCTTTCTTCATACCAGCATCTCAGTCGCCGCAGTCTGCCACTACGTCTCGAATTGACCCGCATTTTGACAATGTCCGGCAGCAACCTCGACTGGGAGCAAGCACTTCGCTATACGGAACTGCTCACGCAAGAAATAGACGCCCTTCCGTCATGGAACCTCGACACCGCTGCCGAGACGGATAGCATACATAAGCCTATCCTGGCGCAGACGTTGCTGCAGGTACAGCTGAAGCAGTTCTTCATTCCCTTGCTGCAGCCGTTTGTCAAGCAAAGGGAGCACCACTCAAAATACCAGATCGCTGAGTTCTTGTACTACAACACCGCGCGGGATATTGTGATTGCGCACGACAGGTTGTTTCAAAGGGGAATTAGATCGTTGAACTTTTTGAGGGAGGACACTATGAATGCCGCCGTGAACTTGTGCAGTGTTTCGCTGCGGCAGCCAAAGGGCAAGTCGACATTACTACCCTTGTCTTTCTACCATTCGAGACATCGATGTCTACCGAAGCTTTACTGACTTGATTTCTCTTACAGACATCACATCCTGGATTATGTCCAACGCCCAGGAAACGATCAGCTTGATAGAGAAGTGCATCGCCATGAAAGAAGACCGCATCTTGCGGTGCGGGCACAACGACCCCTGGGGGTACTCTTCCATGTGCGCTGCGCTAGGTTTACTAGAAACACATCTCGGCACCAAGACCACCGAGGTCGCCAAGGCGGCATCTGCGGAGAGGTTTATCAGCCTGCATTATCGACTTGTTACGAACCAGCAGAGTCCGATCACGAACCCACTTTCGCACCATGGTACGCCTGTCTCTGGAGTGGGAGGAGGGGATGCGGCGGGGCGATATGGAGGTTACGTCGAGGTATGTTGTCTTCTTATGCTGAATGCATGCACTTCACTTTTAGACCGTTGAGTGACCTTGGCACACAAATCACATGAGGAGATCATTACTCGCTGACACACTGCATATAACAGCCCGATACAACACCTTACGCCACTCCCAGGCACAAGCAACAGCAGCAGCAACCCGCAACCCACCCACAAAATAACAACGGGGTCTCGCTGGCCAACACGCCCTTCCTGCGCGACGGTATTCCCGTCTCAACGCCCTGGATCATCCCCTCTGGAGACGCAAGCCAGGTCCTTCCCAACCCGGACTTTAGTCTCGAGGGGCTGGGCACGGATTTGATTGACCTCTGGCCGGACTGGGCGGAGAGTAGTGCGCCTTTTTCCTAAGGCTGTGGACTGGTTCTTCGAGTGTGGGGTAGGGGATATGGAGTCGGAAATTGTGATCAGGGTAGAGCAAACAGAGGAGAAGAAAATGGGAACAAAGAGAGAGAAAGAGAAGGGACTTGTTGTAGCCATTGACGACAGTGCAATGGAATTGTATAGTGTATAATGTCTGTTAGATACATTCCCCAAAAGTACAAAAGAGTCGAGTTCTTTGTGAGATACAAGATGGGTCTCAGTTCCCCAGTCATTTCCTGCTACATACCCAGTCATGCATTTTTATCAAACTGAAGGATATTGTTCAGGCTCTGTGTCCATGTAGTCATTAAGTGTCACCATGTCGTACGTACTACCAAAGTGTCATGGACAACGAACAACCTCACAGTCTCCTCAAGGTGTCTTTCGAAAAGCAACGCTTATTCAGCCCTCAACGCCCCCGTCTACGCCGAGTAGGCCGAGGCTAAAAGATCATCAATGACGTCTAACTCGACACGTGGTTTCATGAGACACCGACTGCGCTGGTTCGCATGGCTGAAATGGATCTCTTGGTTCCATCCTTGATGAGCCCCATTTCTTTTCCCGGATCATGGTACCTTTGTTCCAACGTCACAGAAGAAAGCACCGGGTGTCGTATCCCGTCGGTAACTCTAAAATGCCGATGAGGAAGCGGGCATTCACTACAGTGACGAAACCCACCTAACATAATATGGTGTCTTGGGGATTGTGACGCTGATTCGCAGATCTCGCGAAATTCTAATTAACCGAGACATCGAACAAAGCACACAGTGACAGTACTTCCATGGAAGCCGCGGAGCTTACGAGTCTCGACGCGCACACGCGCATGCATCAAGGGTTTTTACAATGGCATGGATGACCCCTGCTGTGTATGGTGTAACGCCTTTTGCGAGATCCTGGACCTTGCCTCTCTCTCTCTCTCTCTCTATCAAACTTACTACATAATCATGTACGCGAGGGACGCGACGATATGACGACACCTATGATTCCCCCCCTCTCTCTCCTGTGAAAGCGAGGCCCGCCTGGTGGCGGGCGAAGACACAGATATAAGATACTTCGAACCAACCCAAACTTTCTTTGCAAAACATCCCCGCCCCACCTGCCCCCCAAGAAGGCTTCCTAAGTTAAGCACGTTTCCCCTGCTCGCCTGCCCTGCCTGCTCAGCCGCACCCATCGAGGGATTCCCGACGTGGTGGGATCAATGCAGGGACCATCCCTGCTTCCCACGCCCTTGTTCTCTCTGCTTTGTACATGATTCCCAGTTTTTCCTTCTCTCCCTTTCCCCCTGCCCCCTGCGCCGCCATGAGCCGGAAGAATTCCCGTTCGGGACCATGTGCGTCACGTCAACGTGCATTGGTCTGGTGTTGGTAGTGGGAAGGCGGGAAGTCATTAGTTCCGTTTCATCTTTCGTGTTTCTGTCTTCGGCACTTTGTTCATTGGCGGTTGGCTGAGGGCGAGTTGGGTCGCTAAAGCAAGATGCTTCGGGAGGGGGATCCCGGGATTGGATCTGCACTTAAAAACATACTCTCTACTGAGGCAACTAAATCGGGACCCAGCTCGGGAAGGATGTGACTGCTCTGGCGAGGCTGACGATTGCCACTGAGCGGGGGAAAAGAAAAGGGCATGTCGGACAAGGGTGGGTGGGTTGTCATGTTTCTATCATTAGCTCTCTCTGGCTGGGGATACGAGTAGACTCGGTGGTGATTTGGTGTGCGGACAAGGCCAACAGGGGAGATTCATTCAGGGCACCACGTCGTCGTCGTTGTGTGTGCTCTTGGGCGGTGAGAGGTTTTTCTACCACCCCGAGTCACCATTGTTACTCAGTTTCATACCAGCGCTGTGGGCTTGAGTTCCGTATCTGCACGGAGATGCCTCTCTGTCTCCAATACGGAATACGTAGACTGGAGCGGTTCACGTCCGCAAGCTTGATGAGTTAACCCTGACAACGTGGGAGGGAAGTGACCAAAGTCAAAAGATCGCGGATCACATTCCTCTCTCGGCAGCGTTTACAAGGTTCCCGAGGAATGTCTCATATCTCGTAGCTCGGCACACTACTCCCAAGCAGCGTCCTTCCCTCTCAGGTAGTGTCTCTACTATGACGACAAAGTCCTTTACCGACTGAACTCTGTTAGAGTGACGCCAGCCTTGCACAGCCAGGAGAGGCTCGACTCAGCCCGGGGGGGGGGCTACAGGGAAGGTTATGCTTTCTTTTTCTTCCGCGCTTTTGTGGCGTCCTCAGCATGCCAGCTAGCCATGCAAGCCGGGCTCTGATTTGTCCAGCAGCTTGGCCTAGGTACTTGGCCCCAGAGTCAATCACTCTTTGTTTGGTGTTTCAGCTCCAGACAAAGCCACGCATTTGCAAGCGTGGCGTGACATGAGATGGCACTAGCCTTCCGCATCCGGAATAGCGACATGGACACGCCCACGGTCATACGCAGAGGTACACACGACGACGTACTTGCGGACGGGATTTGACAGCACGGGCCGTGAAGAGAAAGAAAAAGAAGCTCAGATCTAGGCAGGCTTGCTTCTGAGCTGGGCTGGGATAACAGCCGGGCGATGCTGTCAGTGGCTTGAGCTTATCACATCTCGCTCCCCATGTCCCGACGGGGTCTGAGAATATCGTCAGCTGGGGCCCTGATTTTCTTCTCGGGCAAGCATGTCAGATTTTATCTGAGATGTTCCCTGCCAGAGCGGAGACGTGCAAGATCCTTGGCCCACAGCTGGGACGACTTCTGCCGAGTCTTGAACTTGGCTGTTCTATCTCGCATGGGTCAGGGGTTGACAGTGAGCAAGCAAGTGGTTTCCACATCATGTGCTGGTGGCGGTGGACTTGATGTAGGAACTCGTTCTACCTGGAGTGTCACTTTGCCTTGCGCCATGTTCATTGTTGGTTTGACACCATCCGAGAAGAGCCTCCTGATGATCGGTGATGTACAAGGGATGCTGCGATCGGCGGCCGTGCCAATATGACGATGACGACTGATGGACGTAGCTGGAGAGGGGAAGTGATGTAGAGTTTGACATACATGTGGTTGAGCAGTATATATGATTCGCGATTCTCTCATCTCGATGATGACGATCGCTCACTTCATGAGGGTCATTCTCAGCATAACTAACAAACGTTATTCATTTGATCAACCACCCTATTGAGTGGTCATCGGCGCTATCACACTCGACTTTTCGGCAATCCTCATAACATATCTAGGTATAGTGAAGCACACTCCTTGGCTCCGGGCACGACATAGAACCCAACTTTCCACAGCACAACTAGACAGAAACAATTTTAAACTCCCCACACAATGGCGGGCCTATCCAAAGACACGGAAATTCCCGACATAATCCCAGAACAAGGCAGCCCCTTCCCTACAAGGAACACAGCTACAACCACATCCTCTGAGCAGCAGACAAACACAAACCCCTCTCCCGAGCAGCAGCAGCAGCAGCAGCTGGAGGACGTGATCAGCCCTACGGCAGTCTCTCCGCAGTCCCCACCAGATGCAGTCACTGCGCCAGTAGGTATCCGCCGGCAGTCCCGGGACAGCATGAACGCCGCCAACCTCGGACGTCCGCACAGCCGGACGGGCCTGGTGGGCCCCAGCCCGACGATGGACTACTACGATGGACCTGTCAAGTCGTCGTCTGTTCGCTCTACGGGCGGCCGGCCTGTGAGGTTCACCAGTATAGACGACGGCAGAGGAGGAGATGAAGAGTACTATTACAGCGGGTACGGCAACGGCTATGATGGGTACAGAGACGATGGCAGAGGACATCCAGACAGATACACCCGCCGGCCAAGTCAGAGCCGGCCTCCAAGGGCGTACATGAACAGACAGTACAACTTTAGCCACGACGGGTCACCGTCGCCGGTTTCGACGATGGGCGGGAAGACAGTGGTGCTCGAAGACGGACACAGCTCTGAAGAATACCACCCGAACAACGCGCAGAAGTTCTATCAGCAGCAGCACGGCCAGAGTCGCCCCATGTATCGCGGGGCCATGAGCGGTAACAGCAACGGGATGCGCATGCGGGACGAGGAGATGGGCTACGAGTCGTCCATGGGCCAAGGTCAGGGTCAGGGGCCGCAGCGCTTAGAGTGGCGGAACCTCAGTGTCGAGGAGAAGGCCCAGGTACTTCGCCTTCCCTTCACGCAGTGGATGCACTCGGACTTCAAGAACCACTTTGTCTCGAGCTTGGGCGAGTTTGTGGGCACGACACTGTTCCTGCTCATCGCCTTCGCAGGGACCGAGGTGGCCAACATCCAGTCGCAGGCCTCCCAGAGCGGCAGCGAGAGCAACACGACGACGGGAGCTGCGACGGGATTCGACGTCTCGGTGCTCATGTACATCTCGGTGATCTTTGGCTTCTCGCTCATGGTCAACGTGTGGGTCTTCTTCCGCATCAGCGGCGGGCTGTTCAACCCAGCAGTCACGCTGGCGATGCTCATGGTGCGCGCCATCACCCCGAAGCGGGCGGTGTGGCTGTTCGTAGCGCAGATGCTGGGCTCGATGCTGGCGAGCGTCATCATCTTGTACCTGCTCCCGCAGAGGTTCAACGTCAAGACGACGCTGTCCAACGGCACCAGCGTGGTGCAGGGCGTCTTCATCGAGGCGATCCTGACGGCGGAGCTGGTCTTCACCATCTTCATGCTCGCCAAGGAGAAGCACCGTGCCACCTTCATCGCGCCCGTGGGTATCGGGTTGGCTCTCTTCATCGCTGAGATGGTCGGTGTGCAGTTCACGGGTGGCTCGCTCAACCCGGCGCGTAGCTTCGGGCCGTGTGTCGTCACGCTAAGCTTTGACCCGGAGCATTGGATCTACTGTACGTCTCCGTCCCCTTTTATGAAATAATTACAAGATCCGGTGTCCATGGCAAGAGAATGAGTACTAACCATATTTTTGCACGTTCTAGGGGTCGGCCCGTTTGCTGGTGCACTGATCGCGGTGGTCTTCTACAAGTTCATCAAGACGCTCGAGTATGAGATGGCGAACCCGGGAGCAGACGGCGATCCTCTCAACGACCCGACTCAGAACCCGGAGAAGCTTGCCGAGCTCAGGAGTCATACTTCGATCTCACACTAGGGTACATGCTGTCGTGTAGTGGTACCGTGACGACATGGTTGCTTGTGCATGATGCGAGCGGAGGTTTTGTTGTAACACACCAGGGTGGATGCTGTGTGGTGATATTTAATTTAAGAGTGAGAGTTCTAGACGCGATTGCCGAGTAATCAACATGCTTTTGTCCGCGCCGATGCGAGAAACGGGTGTGATTGTTTGTGTACATACTTAGGTATTTAAGTAGCTAGTGTACGTAAGGCCATACAGCCAGCCGCCCACAGGTGCATGAGATCGTGATGCGGTGCCTTGTGACCTGCCCTGCCCTGCCCTGCCCTGCCTAAGCCTGCGGCTGCTAGCGGGTGCCTGCGGGTGCCTGGAGGCGGTTGGCTACAGTGGAGACCTGCCCCAGCTTTTGTGCACCCGACCTTCCGGTTCCGCACCTGCGATGTCATCTTTGGGCCGAGCTCTCCACTTCGACTGGTCATCATCTCTGCATCTCCCACATCACGCTCACCTCAACTTCTCAACACTCCCAACCTCTCCGTCCCTCTTCTCGATATTGCACAGTCTGCAGATGGTGCTCTGATTCTCCCTCGCCCTCAGGAGCCTCGTGCTCCAACGCAGCGACCACTCCATCCACGCCCCTTCTGCCTCGCCCGACGCGACCAGCTGTCCGACGACAACTTCCCACGATGCCTCACTCTGCAGGCCCATCCCGCGACGATGCGCCGCTTCTCGCGCGTTCCCCCTCCACATCCTCTCTCAGCTCCTACTGCTCCGACACGTCCTCCCTCAACTATGCCGCCGCCCGTGCTGCTCGTCGGCGTGTCCACACTGCCCGTCGCGCGATCGCCTTCGTCGCCTCCATCTGCTGTGCCATATCGGCAGGTGCCATCACCGTCTTCTCGCTTTATGGCCATCTCCTACAGTCCCGCCTCCACTACTCGCAGTTCGAAGTCAACGCCATCGCCACGGCCATGAGCATATCCATGTACATACCAGTCCCTATCCTCGGCTACGCCTGCGATCGTGTTGGCCCGGGTCCATTGGCGTTGTTCGCAGCGTTCTTCGGCGGCGGTGGCTATGCGCTTGCCGCAGCAGTCTTCCATCGCGGAGTCTCCGAGGTCGCCGCGGGCAGCAAAACCGGCGTCACCGGCATGGTGTGCGCATTCGTGGCCATTGGCATGGGCACGTCTGGCATGTATATCGCCGCCATCACAACTTGCGCAAAGAATTTCGGCAAAGGCAGGTTCCGCGGTCTGATGCTCGTCGCGCCGATTGCCTCGTTTGGTTTGAGTGCCATGATGCTGTCGCAGATTGGCAGCAAGCTGCTATGCGAGCGTTTCGAGGATGGGACCAGGGGAGATGTGGACGTTTTCAAGTTCTTCGTTTTCCTTGCTTTGACTTTTGCCGTGTTTGGCGTCTTGGGCTTTTTCACGCTCGTTGTCATTGATGAGGAGGACCTCATAGACGAGGCCATCGAGGAGCTGGAGCGCAGCGGCCTGCTTACTGGCAGTGAGGTCTTTCGTCGTCGCGGTGGTGACCGGGGCTATGGTGCCATCGACCAGATCGCTGCAGGCAACGACGCCGCCAGTCTGGCCAAGGATGACGATGACGACAATGCGCAGCTGAAGAAAGCATTCCTTCTCAACGCCGAAACCCGGCGGTTTATTACTGATCCGACGATGTGGTGGTTCACGGCCGGATTCTTCCTGATTAACGGGCCCGGGGAGGCCTTCATCAACAACCTCGGCACGGTTATTGGCACGCTCTATTCGCCAGATAATCACGGCAACCGCACTACTGCAGCTACGCACGTCTCCATTATGGCGACCGTCAGCACGTTCGCTAGACTCCTGGCCGCGTGCCTCAGTGATCTGCTCTCTCCCATGCCACAAAGCCAGCACGTCCAAACCGGCGGGCCTTCCGACCAATCTACGGACCTTTCCAACAGCAAGCGCCGCCCGTACACAGTCTCCCGCATAATTCTCTTCACCATCGCTGCCCTCACCCAGTCTTTCGGCACCGGCTTCCTCGCCACGGGTGGCGCACAAGACCACGGGGACAGGTTCTGGGTGGTCTCCGGTTCCATAGGCGCCGGCTACGGCGCGGTATTCAGTCTGACCCCGATCATCATCACCATGATATGGGGCGTCGAGAACTTTGGCACAAACTTTGGCATCATCGCGCTCACTCCTGCGGCTGGTTCGACGCTGTGGGGTTTTATTTACTCCGCTGCATACCAGGCTGGCGCGAGCACCAACCCGCCCTTGGTGAGCGCGGACGGCAGTATGGAGGATGACATCTTCTGCCATGGGACTCAGTGCTACGCGGGGCCGTTCTGGGCGATGACTGTCGCGACGTGGGTCGGTGTGCTTATGGTGTTGTGGGCTTGGAAGGGGAAGAATGGGTGGGCGCAGAGGGGGGTTGTCATATAAGATTTGTCTCCGAAGCAGATCGCCAGCCAGCGAGTATTTTTTGCACTTTATCAGCGAATTGGGGGCTTGTCGGCGCATATTGTTTTTATTTTCTTGACGATATATCTGTGGTTTCGAGATTGTATATGATGCGTGCATATATGCGTATGGTCCGAGAGATGTCTGGGTCTTTTCATCGTCCTCCATTTTTGGGCTGATCTTTCACAGTAGATATAAGAAGCATGCTTCGGTCATCCATTTTTTCCTTTTCCTTTCTTTCTCTTGTTCAGGTTTTCTTGCCATCAAGTATGATCAGACTTTTTAAGACGAAAGTTGCATTCAGACTAGCTCACATCCACCTTTTACAACCCCCCCCCCCTTAACACATACACAAACTGGTTAAAAATATAGGATTATACAGCTGGAACGAGCGATAGAACCCGTAAAGAACAGCCTACTTAGTGATGTGCTGATATGCAACCGACGACCGAACGGTCGCACTGACTGACGTGCGCGAAGAATTGTGTAGCTAGTGTGGAGATTCTCGGCCAGGATTGGGGGAAGACTTGCCGTGCGGGCGGGCAGAAGAAGCTATTGTAATTGCGGATCCACTGAACATCTACCACTTCGAAGCTGAGGCCTTGATTAATTACACACGCTGCTGTTGCAGTAGTTTTGAGCACTGGTTAACAACCCGAGGACGTACGTAGTGCTCACGTCAATCACAGTCGAAATTTTTAACTGGGTATACAGTATTGTCTTTAGCAGTTCTTGCAAGTGTTGCTTACCCACGCTGGGGGGGGCGGCCATCCAATGGCAGCACCACCACTATCGCCATCACAAACTTACATAACACCAACATCATCATCGTCATGACACTTATCCGATCAGCCGCTGCATCAGCACCGGGCCCTATCTTCACCGCGCTGATCCGCACACACCACATCACCTCGCGCAAGAAACTCCAGCGCGTCAAGAAGGCCGCCGCCCAGCACGCCGTCACCTACGTGCTGGTCCGCAGCGGCGGAGCGCCAGGCATCATGTACGCAGAGGCCGCGAGCGACGCCAGCGTGGCGGAGTGGGTGGCCACGGTGCAAGGGCTGCGGTACAAGGACTTCCAGTGCGTCCAGAGGCCTAGCAGTCGCGCTGTCGGTGAAGGGCCAGCAGGGGAGGCGGCGCAGATGACAAGTAGTTTCAGGGATGCTGGGTTCGAGGAAGTCACGAGCACGACTGAGTTCGCCGTCAAGATGCAGGAACGGGGCCTGCTGGCTTGGTTCAAGCAGGGGATGGGCTATGCCTGATGGACCGGTCTTGTTAACCCTGGGCGGCTCTGCTTTATGGAGACGACAGCCGCGTTGAAATCTCATGGACGGGATCTCAGTTGTGTGATGAGAACCACCAGGGGCTCTATTTTCGCTGCATGATAGATATCGAGTGGAGGAATTCCGCCAGACGCACCAGTTCGACAAGTCGTTCCAGCTTCTTGTCCGGCCTCTCCTCCTCATATCACATGTGCAGGGACTGTCTGCTGTGGACCACGAACCGCGGCATTGCCCATCACGAGGCCTCAGCAAAACCAAGCTATCACGAAGGGATCATCGTTACAGGGATCTTGTTCATGGGCGTCATCATGATCATCCAGAACTTCTCCTTCAAGTATGGAAAACAAGTCAGGGACTGCGGAGGACGACGAGTTGTAGCTAATTGAGCCGTTGTGTTGAGTTCAAAGACCCGAAACGCTGGATACATCGCTTGGCAGAGTCCGAGCCTTGGAATCCGAAACGGTGGGCTCGGCAATGTGATTCCGATGCTGTCGTATCAAGCGGGCCACGGCTTGGTGGAAAGGGTTCTAGATGTTGATCTGATGTTAGCCGGCAGCCTAGGGCTCAGGTTGGCAAAAACGCCGGAGAATAGTCTCTGAATAAAACACACTATTGTCCTGTTTGGTCTGTGGAAGCTGCTCATCTAGCTCGGGCGTTGTCATCTGCCGCGTTTGTCTGCAGCATGTAGAATATGTGGCTGGCTGGTACGTAGTCGAAGAGCGGAAATCGTACCGCGGTGGAAGTTTGTGGAACAATACCGGTACGTCCCGAAAGCGTTAGCGGACAGCTAGGAAGTGTCAGAAACATCACCGTACCAGTTGTCCCAGACCAGGCAATATTAGCGATGCCGCGTGCGGCGTGCTGGCTTCTCGCACCGGGGAGTAGCGGGCTTGGAAGTCACCTGCCAGTTACCAACTGCCGTTTACTCTCCACTACCGCGGAATTGGCACTTTGTAGGCGACTGGGACCAAATGGGGCCTTGCCGCGATGGCTCCTCGCTCTATCACGGGTGTGTGAGCTAGTTCAAGCTCTTACATCTTATGCGGCAGTCATGCGTGGGCTGTCAAGAAGCACAGAGTTTAGACCGGAATTTATTCGGATGCACAAAAGACATCGTCGTACTCACCGAGCCCTGCATTGGTACTCGTTCTCGAGCCCTTGGGGCAGCGGGAGACCATCTGGAACAGTACCAGACGACAGGCAGACCCTGCCGAGGGTCCGAAGCTAAGATTCAATGGCGACGGAAGTTGCCTTATGTTTTGTCAGCGATCAGTACTTTCGAAGTCCAGGGGAGACCAAGAAGACAAGCCAGCACAGCCGTGGCGTTGGGCGCACCACGAACATCCAATAATGCTCCGAGGCCAGCCACGCTATCGCGGAAACCATGGCGCCTACTCGCCTGTCGGCGTCCGATACGCGAGTCTCCACAGACGACATCGAAGCCATTGGCGGAGGCGGAGACAACACCGATTGGCCGGCGAGGGGCTTCTCGTGGGAATGGAAGGGTCTGGCTAGTGCTTAGGATTGAGCAGATGTGCACCGGGGCCTGCTAGCCCGCCTACGCCGTAGTCTTGCGGGCCTTCTGTCGAGGGACTGCGTGGCAGGAATTGGCGGGCTCGTGTCTTGGGTGAGACTGGCGTTGGCGTGGCCCTATAATATCAGACAAGGGGTTTTGCGGGTAAGCGTGATGCACTTGGGGCCTTGGGCATGCCGCATCTCCCACCGGTGGCTGCGGCATCAGTCACCTCAAAGTGCTCTCGACATTCTGTGCTGGGCTGCACCAAAATTGTACCAAAATTCGATCCCACCGTCGACATGGACATGCGCACTGCGCTGTGTCGTGGCACAGAGCAACGCTCAGGCACTCTTGTACTCCTGCCCGTGTTTCACAAACCTCCGGCCCCGGCGACTTTTGTCCGCGTCCATCACTTGCGCGGTCCGTCACGGGGCAGTTAGTTCCTTTAATGACAGGCACTCGCTCGGCGCCTTTACTTGCTTTGCGCTAATACTGGCACTGACTGGCGCACTCCGTACGCTCGGGCCCCCGTACCCCGGCTGCTACTGTATACCAAAGTAGCAAAGTAGATCTAAGCCCCTGCTTGCCATCCAGTTCCCGCAAGCACCCTCGTCGGGATGGGTGGGGGTTGACTCAGATCGTAGACCAGCCTGTAGGGCCGGGCTAGGCTGGTCTGCGTGACTGCTTAGACGCCAAGCTGCTGCTGTCCGGCGAGGCGACCCAGACGCTTCTTGTTCTTAAGCGATGGCCTGCCCGCGGCGCTGCGGCCTGTTGGGCCATCGTTGTTGCCTTCGAGTGTTTGATGGAACGGCCCTCGATCGCCGGTATTGGGATTTCAACATGTGGCATCCGTGGTTCCTCCTCGTCATACTCGCCTGTGCCGTCTCACAGGCGCGGGCTAATCTGCTCCAATACGCCAACGAGATCCCCCAGTGCGG
This sequence comes from Microdochium paspali, assembly GCA_031142775.1. Classification (NCBI taxonomy): domain Eukaryota; kingdom Fungi; phylum Ascomycota; class Sordariomycetes; order Xylariales; family Microdochiaceae; genus Microdochium; species Microdochium paspali. The sequence goes on from JAVBIV010000008.1 coordinate 1,617,829, forward strand.
TGTAAGTCGCCTCACTGCTTCCCCATCACCTGCTTAAAGGCACTGCCAGACTAACATCAATGAACTCATCCAGGTCGCCTGTATCCTGAAGGCTGTGCCTCAGTCAGAATGCCTGTCCATCGCCAATGAGACGTGTGTGTGTACGAGCACGTCTTTACACGACACGGTCACCTCATGCGTGCTCACCGCCTGCACTGTTCCCGAAGCCCTCAGTGTGTAGAATCCCAGCCCCGGGGCCCCGTGTCTCGAGAAGCCCGGCGTCTAACCAAGCATCGTCCGATAGAACTCCAGAAAATCCAGAGCGATGCATGTGGCATCAAGCCTCGGAGTCGTGTTCCTGTGCTGATTGGTCTGATTGGTATTGAGGCCTTCACTCTAATGTGCTTGGTTGTTCGTCTCTACGCGCGGTGGTCGATATTCAAAAAGTTTGAAGCAGACGACTACGTGATGATGGTCACATCGGTATGAGTGAACTGGGGGATCGTGGTCTGGATAAAAGCACCTAAGCTAACACGACGCCTAGTGCTTTTGGATTGCCTTCACAGTGTTGGGTGAATATAGTAAGTCCCCAACTGCAACAAATTCTCCATCATAAACTGACAGTGGTCCCGCCAGCTCGGATAACAGCATTCGGTCGAGACATCTGGGAGGTTGACCCGCATGCCGTCACGATTGCGCTAATGGTAGGTCGAATGTCGCAAGCTGCAACTTGCACGTGGTGTACTGACACTTTGAGCCACAGGTCTTCTATGTCGATGAGGGTCTATACATTTTATTGCTTGCCCTCACCAAGATCTCGATTCTCGGTTTCTACCTGCGGGTTTTTCCTGGGCGTGCCTTTCGCATCACCGTCCTCGCCATCATGGGTTTCATTATTGCGACGACTATCGCCTTTATTATTGCCCAGATCTTCCAGTGCTGGCCAATAGATTCGATCTGGTTGGCATGGCAGGGCAACTATGGGCCGAGAGAGTGTGTCGACATCCAGGCCATGGCGTTCGCCAGCGCCGGCCTCAACATTGCGTTCGACCTGATTGTCATCGCACTACCGTTCCCCTATTTGTTCAAGCTGCAAACCAGCCCTCGAAAGAAAATCGGCATCTTCGTCATGTTCAGCCTTGGCATATTGGTCGTTGTTATCAGCTGTCTTCGCCTTCCAAATCTGTACCTGTTCACAACCACGACCAATCCGACATGGGATTTCACAGACGCGCTCATCTGGACTGCCATGGAGGTCCACGTCTCCATCATCATCGCCTGCTTGCCGGCCATCCGGCAGTTCCTTGCCAAATGCTTCCCGAGGGTATTTGGAGGCTCAACAGCCGCTTCCGTTGGGGGTCAATCAGGGAAAACACAGGGGAGTCGGTACGGATATGGACGGTCGAGCAGGAGCGACGAGTCAGGCATAAAAAAGAAATCGTGGCTCTCCACTTCCAGGAATGCTGCACGGGGGGATGCCGACAATGAGAGCCAGATCGAGCTAGGCACCACGCTCAAGGGCCGCAACAATGCCCTGGTTCAGGTCGTGACAACAGCCTACCCTACTGGTGATGGGTCGTCACTTAGTGATGAGGGAGGCCGGCAGATACACATTACCAAGACGGTGAGGATTACAGACGATACATTGCGCCAACAAGAACAAGAACTACAAAGACAACAACAACAAGAACCACGACGGCAGGAACAATGGAGGTAGCATTGTAAGCAAACAGTGTTTCGAGAACACAGGCCAGTGGGCGGTGAACGAGCTGATAGGGCTGCAAGTGCCTCTAGGGAATCCCTGGCGGATCCCCTTGGGGAAGACTGATCACCACAAGCTGCGGTGGAGCACCACCACCCCCTGTGCGCATTCGGGAAGAGTGCATCCCATGACGGCAGGGTAGATAGAACATGAGCACACGCCCATAAGGTCATAACTTAAGTATTGTAATACACAGCAGCACACTTGCAAGCACTCTAATCGTCTTACCGCTGACCCTGGGAGGGGGAGCAAATAGGCACAATAACCAGACATAAACAACCCTTGGGAACTAACAACAGCAGCAGGACGACGCCCACGTCAAACAATTCGTCCAATAATGTATGCAGCCCTGCCACATGCACATGGACAGACCCATGCAGGCCATGCATGCATGCATGCTGCGCGCCGGGGCCAGGGGTTCGCGAATGCGCAGCCAGGGGGGGCCGGGATGTGACAGCCCTTCCTCTACGGCCAGGCACGGTGAATGTGAGTGTGAGTGCCGAGTGCTAATGGCCGCCACCGCCGCCGCCGCCGCCGCACGTTTACCGAGATGCATTGCGGCAAGGACTAGCAAACTTACTTGGCTGTGGCAGATACGTTCCCCCCAATCCCGAGGTCTACTATGAGGCGCTAGACGGATCCTCGGCCATCTGATGTAGTAGTGCTCTCTAGAGGAGTTTCGCAGATGTGCATGTCAAAAGTCTCGGAAGCTCTAGAGCGGGAGGGGGAGAGAGAGGGAGAGAGGCACAGCCATTCGTGGTGTGCAAATCATTGAGCACTGCTCAAAGCGTCATCCTGTTGCATGATCGGTTCTTTTTTTGTTTTCCCTTTCTTGTTCTTTCTTTCTAGGCGGCTGAGCAACACTGGGATGTACTGGCTGTTTCCCCATTATCGAGCCTTACCATTTTCTGTCCGCATTATTCATGTCTGTAGGGCTGGGAGGCTGGGGGGAATCCAGGGGGGTTGCACGTTGATGGGATGAGAAAGGCGCGCTTTCGCTGGGACGAGATGCGATTGGGTTGGAAGTGTGGGGATTGGGGGAGGGGGAATGATAAGGGCTAGCTCTTCAGCCTGAAGCTGGATGCGGAAGCCTATGGCAATACCTCAAGAGAGAGGCCTTCTGTCCCGACACGATCATGGTGTATGTACGTATTCAGGCTATCCCAAGCGATTTAGAGGATATGGCGTGGTCCAGTCGCATCCCGCGCCAGCTACTTTAGGGTACCGGGATGGCTGCCTCATTGCGGCAAGCGTCCTTGGATCGCGTCGAAGGATTCGAGGCTCCCGCATAAGCCTCGCGCCGTGCATTTTTGTAGCTTGTAGGAACATGTTTTGGTTTGTGCTACGTGAAGTATCCAGAGGGCTTGTGGCTTTTTTTTTTTTTTTTTTTTTTTTTTCGTGCTCGAGGCACTTCCAGCTCTAGGCAGGACATCGTTGGGTGTGGTTGTTTCGGCGAAATGCACGTTGGAAGCTTTTCGTATAATCAAGTTGTTGTGAAACCTACAAGACACGGTCTATTGAGATTCGAGGCGCCTAGCTGACGATGCTTTTTTCTGTCTCGTCTCTTTTTCCTTCTTCTTTTAAGCCAAGACAGCGTCCTTGCATCACAAGGCTATAGCTGAATGTGGGAAGCCCGCACCGAAAATCTACCTTGGCCATTCGTGTATGAGATTGTTTGCTTCTGTCGTCAGCCCCCCCAATGACTCGAGGCTGCAGGCGGGACGGGACTGCTTTTTCCTGGAATCCTTGAGGGTGAGCAAACCTGACGGCTTGGCGCTCTTGGTCTTACACAGGTGTCTAGGGTTAGGGTAGCAGGCGTGGGCCAGGTTATGCTTTTTAGAGTCCAATGCTTCGACTGTGAGGCTGAATGCGGTGTCACGTCACAATTTTTTAACTGCTTGATCTCGCGGACCTGTCGGTGTGATGGCTGGCCATGGGCATGTATGTCACTAATTGGTTGTGGTTGTTCTTCAAGGGAGGATTTTCTTTTTGTTTCTTTCTCGACTCTCGACTGCAGACGCTGGGATTGTTGACTTGGCCCTGCCCAGGTTGCCTGCGAGCTGGAACAGAAAATCGTACCTGCCACTCGTGGACTTGGGATAATCGGGTCTTTGGCGGCTGTCTAAGACATACCACACGTAAGAAGAGGGCATACGTGTCGGTCCAGGGCAGCAAGCCGGGTGAAAGCCCTCTCAGCTTGTGACGTGGAAACAAGGGTCGCTGGAGGATGTCCTTACATAGCGACTGTGTCGGGCTGACACCTGGGTTCTAGATCGGATTACATGCCCCTATTCCTGGGCACCATCACGTTTACTCCCTTACCCCCTCCCTCCGTATTTTACGCTACTGTAAGGAGAGCTGACTCCACTGTAACGGTGCGTCAAGCGATGTCGTGACGAGAACTTGTGGGTAGTCAGAAAGATCCGAGGGCCGGCGCGTCGCCTGAGAGGGACAACACCGGCTCTTATCCGGATTTCTGGAGGCTACTGCAATCGCATGGTCACAGCCTGAATTGATGAGGCCGTGCAAGTGGAGGGGGCCTTTCGGCACCAAGCGTACGGCGGAGAGTTTTCTGAAAGTCGATGGGCTGTTTGCGCGGAAAACTCTCCGTCTTCCTTGTCAGACACTGGTGCAGAGAGAATAAATCCCCATGTAAAGACTGTCGATCCTCGCCGGGAGTTTTGCGAACCGGGACGGCGGGAGCGATCTGCATCAGGCTAGGGTCCTTTGAAGACGGATGGAGCTTCAGGCTGGCAGTTGTGTGCTTTGACAGCATGCTAATACGGTCGAGCCTCGCCATCGGAGACTAGCGATAGCGTGCTCATGCAGGATCACAAGATGGAGACGTTGGTGAAGTCCGGACGGCGAGATGCGCAGATCTGCTGAGCACGCACGATGGAGCGCGGATCCTTACCACATCAGTCGCGTCGTCAACCTGCATAACGTCTGTCCCTGCAGACAGAGGTCATCTTTACATCTTTCGAGAGTGAGTGCAGAGTGCAGAGTGTCGTGTTGAGTACTCTGGCTTGAATTCGGAGTGCTCCGCCCCACCAATTCTTTCAAAACACCACCCAATTTAGGTGGGAACCCGAAAACCGCTACGGCGCCGGGTATTAGTAGGTTAAACCGACATTAATAGCAGCTATTTAATAGCTATAGCAGCCCGATCTTACGATAATTTATAGTATTAAGATATCGTCGAACTATATAGTACCGTCTATTTAGCCCTCGTTACCCCTATTATTACTACGTAGCGATACGCCGGCGCCCCTATCCTTACCGCGTTACCCCCCTACGTCCCCGCGTTCTATCCTCCGTTAAGACGGCTAACCTCTTCGAAGCCGAGAGGTTACGATATCGCGTCGATTACGCTTATCCGGATATATATAGATCGACGAAACGGCGAACTAATATAAGATTATCTCTCTAAGAGAGATACTACTAAGGAAGCGCCTAGCTGCTACGCCTTTAGGCGCTAGTACGGCCTCTTATATACGGGCGAAGAGATAGCGAGAAAACTCGGTAGCGTATTAAAGTAAAGCGGTAAATAAAGTAAAGGTACCTCCTACTAAAAAGACGCCTAAGAAGATTATACTACGCGTAAAGAATAGGCTATAAGTCTCCTCTAACGCGACTTTACCTAGGTTAAGTAGTAGTATCTCGATAGCCGCTTTAGCGCTAGTAATATCTTTAGCGCTAGTAATATCTTTAGCGCTAGCTTCCTCTTCGGTACTAGTAACCTCTAATAGCGGTATAGATATAGAATAAAAAGCTATCCTAAGTAGCCTACCGATTAATCTCGTATTACTAACTCTAATTCTACCGTTATTACTAGTACCGATTCCGCCGTTATTACTAGTTCTAAGCCTACTAGATCTATTTAAAGAAGACCTAGAACTCCTATTTATATTCGAAGTAAGCTTAATAATTAAGAGAAACGGTACTATCTATCGCGATAGGCTAATTCTTACTACTAAGAAGGCTTTAGTCTCTTTAATAGCCGGCCTACGAATATTAGTACTTCGCGAGTTCTAGAAGACTTATAGTACTTAGCGCTATATAAGATATACTATACGAGTTATAAGGTTCGCTAATATATAGTAGGACGGTTAATATAACTTTACCTTTATAAACGGAGAGCTTATCGTTACTATCTATAATTCCGGCGCTAAAATAGAATACGTAGTAGCTATCCTACCGGCCGCCGGTAACCCGTTAGGAGAGGAAGTTAATATAAAGCGGGCGTTTAATAGCTTAAAAAGTATCGTCGACTTAAAGAAGCCGGCGATTATCCGTCTAATTTATCGATTTAGGGCTATATCTATTCTACCTATAACTTCGTAGACTCTAACTATATTATTAAAGCTATAGCTATACGGTCTCCCTCCGGGTTAATCGCGGATTACGTAGTTAATTAAGTAAACGCCGTTAAGAGGCCTATTACGATTCTCGTTATTTAGATATAGTACTCTAGTAGTCCCGGGCTCTCTATTAATAATAGTAATACCGCGAACCGATACTATATCGAAAACGAAGCTAAAGAAAACGAAGTATAAGTTAATAGATTCGTAGGGTATCTACGCTGTTAACGGCTTCTTTTATAATATATTTACTTAACTTACGGTAGCCCTCTTATATCCGAAGTAATAGAAGTATACTAATAGTAAAAGGCTCCCTAGTAGCGATACGCTATTCTACTAGATTAAAGATAGCGTATATTACTACTTTATAAGCCCTTAGGCCGCTACGTAGTAAGTAAAGAAGATTACTCTTAGGTAGGTAATATATACGGAGCTACTACTCGAACTATATAAGTAGATAATAAGTAAGAAGGAGAATAGAGAGTATAATACTCCCTCTTTAAATAGGATATCGTTAAGCCGGTAAGGTTAATAAAGGGCTATAGACGGGTAGTATTATAACTCTAATAGTATTATCTTTAATATTAGTAGTATAGAGTTCGTAACCGACCTCCTCGGGGCTACTATTTAATAGTAGGTCCGATAGTAACTAAGCTATATTCCGATACCTTTAATTAATACTATCTCGAGAGCGCTAACTATCGAGACTATTATACTAAGTAACCTCTCTTTTACGATAGGCTAGGAAGATTTCGGGCTAGATAGAATATAACCTCTATATTCTCTATTACCTCTAACCCCTCCTCCGCCTAAAGCTATCTTTAGTTCTTCTCTAGCGCGATTATCGTTATAGAGGGACTCGCCTACCTTATTAAAGACCTTCTAGAGTACGCTTTAGCTATAAGGTACTATACTAAAGTCCGATATTAAGCGTTTCTTCCGAGCTCTTAAGTAGGATAGAATTACTATAAGAGGAGTTCGCGACCTTCCTAAAGCGTAATACTCTTATTATAGCGTTAACCTAGCTCTCCGGCCGGAAGTCTATAGGCTTTCGAAACGCCTTATCTAAATAGAGGAGGAAGAAGAAGAAGAAAATAAGTTAGACTTAAGTAGGGCGATAGTAAACCCCCTCCTCTATCCCCTCTAATTACTATAGCTAACTATTTATTATATATATAGCTATAATACTACGCCCGAGTAATCTTAACGATAATAATAAAGCCCCGCTACCTCCTATTATTAATAAGAGTTATAATTTCGATTCCTTATAGTTCTACCGCCTTTACGATACGCTTAACTCCGATATAGGCCTTAATCGAGATTAGCCTATATACCCCCCCTAAAGGTAACGAGGTTACTAGGAAAGTAGGTAAATATTTAGATAAACGTTTACCTACCTCTTTGTAACCCCTATTATATATAATTACGTATATATATACGGCTATCGAGGAGGTAGGTAAACGTTTATCTAAATATTTACCTACCTTCCTAGTAACCCCGTAAAATAAGGAGGGGATATAGAGGAATAGGACGTTCGATTTCCTATAATATAACTAACTATATAATTAAACTACCTTACCTTATTAAATTAAGGTTTTAACCTATATACGCTCGCTTAAAGAACCCGTAGATCTACTTTTTATAAGTTCTAATCTCGTTAATATACTCCTAGAGGAAGTTTCTAAAGTCCTCTAGGCTATAGAACTCCGTATCTCGCTACTAAGCCTACCGTTTAATATACTTCTTAAGGTATCTAAACGTAGCCTTAATTAGGTTAAAGTCGGGCGAGTATAGCGGTAGATATTAAAGCTTAATTTACGCAGCTTTATAGGCGTTATAAATCTCTATCGAATAGTAGAACGATACGTTATCTATTACTAGAACCGACCGCAGCCTAGGGAACGGATTTATTAATAGTAAGACCTCCTATAGAAGCTAGTCTATAAAGCCTATAAGATTTATTAACCTAATATATAGAGTATAGGTAATAAAGCTATTAACTATTAACGTAGGTAATATATTAAAGCGTTCGCCTCGATTAAGTAGTTTTAACTAGTATAGAGTATATCCTTTTAGTACTTAACTACGTTAACGATAACTATCCCTCCTATCGATTCCGGACTTATCTACGAAGACGAACTAGTCGGAGGTTATCTCATAGGTATTATAAAGATATAGCGCTCGTTACGAGTCCTACGCCTAGAGGGCCTTCGACTTAATAGCCTTATTTAACTAATTACTCGACTTAAGGCGCTTCGAGATAGTAGAGATATCGATAAATATATTAAATTACTCTGCTAGGAACTATTATATCTCGTTAAGGTATAGGTCGTTATATATCGTTAGCTCCTTAAGGAGGCCCTAGAAAAAAAGTTATTATTAGTAAGTTAACGGAGTACTAACTAGCGCGAACCGCCGCTATACTTACGTTTATAGCCTCTAGCGATATCTTCTTATAGTTCTACGGAATATTATAAGTTAGGCGATTAAGTAGCTCGCCTCTCTTTAGCTAATCCCGCCTATATCGACGTACCGTCTAAACGTAGTAGTTAAGCTAACGCGCTACGTTCTCGTTTAACGCGCCCTCTACGATAAATACGCGTATCTATACCCTCTATAGCGTAGTTAAACGCTTCCTAGGGTTCTTTATTACGATGCTATCCTTAACACTAAGAAGTATCGTAAGATTTACGAGGTTATATCGCCTAATTATCGATTTTGCAGGTTAACGCGTTGGCGCCGTAGCGGTTTTCGGGTTCCCACCTAAATTGGGTAGTATTTTAAAAGAATTGGTGGGGCGGAGCACTCCGAATTCAAGCCAGAGTATCTGCCGTGATCTGCAGCCGGGGGTGCCGGCGACCTCGGTCCGCGCTACGGTGCAGTACGGGGCAGCCTGAGGTTGCCTGAGGCTGCCTGAGGCCCCCGCACTTTGACTACAACCTCCACTACTACATTATCGTCAACTTCACTCCCGCCCAGCTCAAACTGTGGCACGCTACCGGACAGCCCACCTCCGAACCCGGACCCGAGCCTACTGCGCTGCATCCTTGGGAGGACCGGACGCTGATCCTCGCACACCCGACGTACAGCACCATCACGAGCACCGCCAACGATCCCAGCCATGGCCACCACCGCTGCCGACGGCAAGGGGCCCGCCGCCGACGACGGCCTCAAAGCCCGCATCATCACACACATGAACCGCGACCACGCCCCCGAGCTAGCACAATACCTGCGCGCCTTCAATGGAATCCCCGCCTCCGATGCCCGCGGCGCTGAGCTGACCAATCTCACCCTCGACACGCTACATCTCCTGACCCCGTCCAAGAGAGTACACAAAGTCGCCATCACCCCGCCCATGGCCTCTCTCTCCGAGTCCCGCGTCCGCCTCGTTGAGATGGCCCAGACTGCACAGGCAAAGCTCGGCATCAGCGACATCAAGATGGACAACTCCTACACCCTGCCTGAGGGTGGGGGAATCGCCTCCTTCGCTGGTGTGGCGTTTTATTTCCTCTCTGCCCTCGCGCTGCCGTTCATCACCCCGGAGAGTACCCTCTGGAACACCATCGACGCCGTGTACCCTTCCTTTCTTGGAGGAGCCGCGGGTTTTGTGTGGCTCACCCGCGCTATCTTGGTGCCGGTCTTGCTCATCCACGTTACCGAGGCGTGGTGGATGGCGCGTACAAGGATGACGAGGCATAGTATTGACGTTGGGACCAGGACCTGGTGGCTGTGGGTGGGCAGTACGTTTATTGAGGGCGCCCCGACATTTTGGCGGTTTGACAAGCTGGTTGAGGCTGAAAAGGTAAAGAGGGCGGGGATCAAGCATTAGAATTTCTGGTGTAGACGGTGTTGAAGTGCTCATTCGCATTTACGTTCATGATACTTGGTTACCCATGCCCGACGATAGAAACGTTTCAAAGCCAAGCAGGCCGAGCGAACATGATATAACATAATAGAACGGGGTTGAGGCCCGTGATAGAGCGCAGCCGGGACATAATCGACTACAAAGCACGACATCCAAATGAGATGAAGAAAAACGAAAAGGGCAACTAGATGCGATTTTGTCTGATTATGCTTCTTGGTATTCCTAATTATTCTGCAGCTAGAACCAATGCTTTGGGATATTAGAACTTAAGATCTAAAGGAAACGACTGAAAGAACTCACAAAGAAATAAATGAAAAAGAAAAAACCACTTCCCAACAGCACTTCTCCTTCTATTAAGCTCCAATGCCATCATTCCCAGCATACCATCCCAAACCCCTTTCTCCCCGTCCACGTACACATTCAAAGCATCAAGGAATCTTCTGCACAATATAGCTCCGATCCCCAATCTCCCCACCGCCAAGAAACTCCTCATCCGAATATGCCGGCCAGACAAGCACACCTCTCGCGACATCAATCACGCTAAGCACAGTGAAACCGTCCGTGATCTCCTCATAATCACCGTCGTCGTCGTCGTCGTCCTCCTCACCATCACCACCATCATCCCCGCCACCTTGCTCTGCTTCAGTACTCCCCTCCTCGTCACCGGCATTGCCGTCCTCGTGCCCTACAAAACCACCAGGAACATCGGAACGTCGCATCCCAGCGCCGAGCTCATCACGATTACCACCAGCCCAGTCCTCCACACTCTTGACCCTGGTCCATCCAGAGGTAACGCTGAACACGCCGCACTTCGTGATCGCGGTGGTAGTAGCGCGGGACGCGGGGATGCCCTGGTCGGGAGACGAGTATGTCAGATGCTTACAAGTCGTCTGTAGCGGGGCCGTTGCGTTGCCGCTGCCGTCCTTGTCATTGTCATTATCATCGCTGGTGTGTCGCGCCACGGGGCCCGGGTCCCCCGGCGCAGGCGGCCCGGTGTCAATAATAAAGTTCCATTCGCAGAGGTTGTCCCCGTCCGAGCATATGCGGGTCATGTTCCGGATCGTCCAGATTTCCTGGTCTTTCGGCTCGTCGTTGTCGTCATCGTCACTGTTGGCGACATTGTTCTGGGCGGGGCCGGCGAGAGAGTCGAGGTGTTTCTCGTTGGTGGCAGTGTGAGGGATAGGTGTCCGGAAAGGGGACGCAGATGCCGAGAAGAGCGAGATGTGCGAGGTAAGTAGGGCGAGGAGCGCCAGGGCTACGCCCGCTTTTCGGGACTGGGAAGTTGGAATATGCATCCTTTGTGGCTAAGTGATGGGGTCATATGGATGTGGAGTTTTTGTCGCTGCTGTGGGAGTTTTGACTGATATCGTGGGGGATTATGAAGCCTGTATCGAGTAGATCTAAAGATAGAGAGTATGTGTTTGTGTGTGGAGGAGAGCAGGACGGTAGGAGAGCAGCCGAAGACTACCACGATTTTCGTGCTCGCTCTGGTTTTTGTCCCTGGCTGCCAAGGCGATGCGAATTTTGAGCTGATTTATACAGAGGTGTCCGCCCACAGTGGAGTTGACTCTTCAAATCAACACGAAAGCTGTCTTCAAAGAGTGTCACTACCATACAGTCTTGCGGCTTTCACAGGTGTGTCTGCTACTACGCGTGCCTCCGTATTGTGCTCCCTGGGAGCGAAGCCGGCTCGCCTCGTGGTGGCGTACGAAGCTAGCCTTCGTCGAAAGGCCTTGAGTCGCACGGAAAACGTGGTTGGTATGTCTACTTGGACGCCTTTCATCGTCTAACCACAATGGAGGATGTTGTGTGGACAAGCATTGTCAGTTCATCGACGCGATCGTGCTTGCGTTGTGACATATCACTGTCAGGAGGGTTTCATCGTAACACAATATCACTACACATGCTGGCCGGGAGTCTGTCCGGTCGTGAGTAAAATAGGACAGTGTGACCCCTCTTCGTGCTTCTGAAGCACAAGCCACCGGTGACTTCCGTGAACGACCCATGCAACGAGGTGAGATCCCGGAAAGCTCGACATAAGCATTTGAACAACGTCATCGCGAGATGGTCAATACGGACAGTCTATTGTTCTCCCCAGCTATCGCCCAGCCTACCTCTCTCCCTTGAGCTCCTCCTCAACCTGCTTCTGCACAATCTCGCCGACCTTCTGCCAGCTGTTCTCCACATCGGTGACTCTCCTCTCCTTGGATTCCAAGCCCACGAACTCTTCTGGTAGTACCTTAGCCTCAAAGTCGAAGCCGGCCTCGTCCTTGAGAGCGAGCTCAACGGCACCAGCAAACTTGGCCGGGTGCGCTGTGGATAACGAGATGTGAGGTGTAGTGCTGGAGCGACTCAACGAGCGCACGGAGGCGGCTACGCCCACTGCCGTGTGAGGGTCAAGAACGTAGTCGAGCTTATTGAAGTACTCCTTAATAGTGTCGACAGTCTGCGAATCGCTCACCCGCTCGCTCTCAAAGTCGCGCTTAGCGGCCTCGTGCACGTCGCGGTAGACGGGTCCAAATCCACCGCTAGTCTTGAGCTGCTTCAGCCATGTGCTGACCTCCTGGCCGGCCTGCTTCTTGTTCCACTCGTCGTCCATGCCAGCCGTGCCCGCAAACTCGTAGGCGAGGAACCACAGAAGGCGCTCGAAATTACTCGAGACGAGGATGTCCATGGCAGGGCTGAGGGTCTCCTTGGCTCCTTCCTCATGAGCCTTGACCCCATCGACTTCGAGACCGCCCTCAGCCTCGGAGCCGGAGGCGGGCTGCTTCTCGTACTTGCCCGTCTTCCAGAAACGGTCCAGAATGTCGTTCTCGTTTGTGGCGACAACAAGCTTCTCCACAGGAAGACCCATCCTGTGCGCAAAGTAACCTGCCAGGATATCGCCGAAGTTGCCAGTCGGTACTACAAACCGGGCTTTGTCGCCAATGTTGAAGCCCTCCATTGACTTGGCCAGGGAGAAGTAGGCGTGGAAGTAGTATACAATCTGGGCGAGAATGCGAGCCCAGTTGATGGAATTGACGGCGCCTAGGTTCAGGGCCTTGTTTGTCTCGGGATCTGCGAAGAGGGCCTTGACAATGTCTTGGCAGTCGTCAAACGTGCCAGTGACAGCAAGATTATGGACGTTTGCATCAAGGACAGTGGTCATCTGAGCCTCTTGGATGGGGCTGACCCTACCCTTGGGGTGGAGGATGAAGACGGAAACGTCCTTCTTGCCGCGGAGGCCATAGATGGCGGCCGAGCCGGTGTCACCGCTCGTGGCACCTACGACGGTGAGGTGGTGGCGATCTGAGCCCGTCTTTCCCTCGTTCTTGCGGACTAGGAAGTACTCGAAAAGGTTGCCCAAGAACTGGAGAGCGACATCCTTGAATGCGAACGTGGGCCCGTGGAACAGCTCGAGGAGGTAGAGGTTGTCGTGGAGATGACGCAGCGGTGTGGTCTCGGGGTGACGGAAAGTCGAGTAGCTGCGGTCGATGATACCTTTGAGGTCATCGCGAGGGATCTCGGCGGTTGAAATATATAGGGAGAGGACCTCGAGGGCCAGGTCGGGGAATGAGAGATCCTTCCAGCTTTGCCATTGACTGGCAGTCGGAATATGCTCTGGAATGAAAAGACCGCCGTCCGAGGCAAGACCCTTGAGGACTACCTCCTCGAAGGAAAGCTGCAGGCAGGTAACGTGCGTCAGTGACAAATCGTTCACGTGGGCACTTGGATCTCTGCCGTTCAGGGGTATTCACATACATCAGCATCCTCGCCACGGGTGCTGAGATAGCGTTGTGAGGAGGTGTGAGTGCTGGACTCGCTGGAGCCATTGACCGCGCCGGGCATGATTGCGATGTTGGCAGCCGGAACTTGTGCGCAAGTATCGTCAGCAACGAATAGTGTGTCGTCAGAGTTGCAGATGGTGTTCGCATCGACTTTTTCGGGTGTCGGCCGATCTGATCCGAGTCTATTAAGGGCGGTTTGCTGGCGCAGTCAGTAGCCCCTCCACTGCCCCGACCTCGGCGCGTCCAATGCCAGGGCGACGGGAGGGTCCAGACTCCACCTGGACAGACCCCGCCATGACTGCATGACTAAGCAGCCAAAAGTCGTCGACATTGGTGTGCACACACAAGCAGCAAGACAGATGAGCATTGCGATTTGGCACAAGGCAGCTAGGACATTGCGACACCGTAGCCATGTTCTTCTGTGCCCAATGGGGAGCGGGTTTTGCAGGTACATGCACGCCTCCAATCATTGCTGAGCATGCGTGTGCCATGAGTTGATTTATCGATTGTGCTTCGAGCGATCTAGCAAGGGACATTAGAGGTCTGAGGGGCGTAGATAGAAGGCCTGTGTTTGACAGATCTTGAAGGTTGCAAGAGGCCTGGTGGAGGGCACATGTACTGGAATTGCACAAATGGGAGGCCCAGATCTCAAGACTTTGGCGGCGAGGTCTCGTCTCACCCTGCCCAACCTTCCAATGGTTTTCGTGCCTGCTCCAACAACGCTGCACCTCTTTGCCCCTCCGCCAAACATCTCCCCAGTCTTTGCCGTCCACATGGATCACTGCACCAGCACACACCGCAGTCTATCTCCTCGCCACCCAGAGCATGGATAAGGTGCGGCAATATCTCGAGAACTTGTCGGAAGACCAGATTCGTTTCGTCAAGATCCTGCTTGCCAGCAGAAGAAGCACAGACATCATCGCCCAAGCTCCGCTCGAGATCGTAGCTGCCATCGCCAAGCTTCTCGACAACGCCAGCTACGCGTCCTGTTTGACCGTCTCTAAAGATTGGCGACGTTGTTTTCTCACCGACACAACTCTCAACTCATTTGCACGAGTTGCTTACCCTTCGCTCTTCTGCAACTCGTCGCCGTCACGAGATACAATCCTCGAGGCTCTTGCAAGCACCTCGCGTCGGGACAGAGGTACAATTCGCTCTGTGCTCCACACCCACATCTGTCTAGACTCTCCGGTCTTCCAAGACAACGAAACACCTAGACACCAACCGTCCGTACACTCCTCTGATGGAGAGGACGAACCCTTATCCGAAGCCACAATACGATATGCGAACGGCAAGCTTGCATGGTCCTTTGAATGGACATTCATTGTTCTCGACGACCTGACGAACCAAACACGGCGATATCTGTATATGCCTCTGGGTCCGATGTTTGTGCCCATGATATCACTCCTCGCTCTTGGTGATCGACTTGTTGTAGCGCACGGCGGTGGTCACTTGATTGCCTGGGATCATATGGAAGAACCAATCACGTAAGTTATGCTCTTCTAAACTTCTAGCTGCCATGGAGTTCTATGCTTCCAAAAGTCCTTTCGACTCGTCAAAATCTCTGCTAACTCATCTTAGTCCATCTGTCAAGCGCATCGCGAGCGCGCCACGCTTATGCAGCACAGAAGGTCAAAAAGTTGTTGTTGTCTTGAGCACCCGGTTGGTTCTCTGCTGGGATCTTGAAACAGACACGCTCACCGAGCTTACCATGGGACCTATTCTGAGCGAGCTATGCAATGCCGCTGATTCTGAAGGGGCCTCTCATGGGACGTGGGCTCATCTTGCAGCCCTGGTTCAGCCTACGACCGAAATGACCGTGACCTTCTTATCAGCATTTCGATCAGGTCAACAGACCTCTGTCTGGTTATACGAAGTCAGGGATAGTGTTTTTCGCCCAAAGTCCCAGAAAATGCTGCCAATTGGCTCCAGGCACGCGCAGATGTGTGGGGAAGTTCTGCCAACTGCGATTGTTTGCAAGTCGGACTCTTTTGGCACTTATCAAATTGCTTTGGATTGGCACAATGGTCCTGAAGCTGACGAGCTTTTCGAATACAACGTCTATACGTCATGTTTGGAGAGATTGAGGACGAACCACCATTATAATGCCGGCTCTTGCCTGCTTTGGAACAGCCGGCTGTACCATCTCCAGTCGAAACGACATTGTTCGACTGAAAGACGCCAGCAATCATCGCAGTCA
This sequence comes from Microdochium paspali, assembly GCA_031142775.1. Classification (NCBI taxonomy): domain Eukaryota; kingdom Fungi; phylum Ascomycota; class Sordariomycetes; order Xylariales; family Microdochiaceae; genus Microdochium; species Microdochium paspali. Next base: position 1,633,763 of record JAVBIV010000008.1, read on the forward strand.
GATGAAGGCCAGTTGTGCTGGCACGATACAAGGCTTGGGGAGACCGAAAATGCCCAATGTCATGTAATGCGATTTCCTGTGGAAGCTCATCGACCGCCAACAACGCGTGAACATCGCCGGTTAGATGGCGGAAAGCAAGATATATTCGGCGACGATAGTTTCTTGATACAATGCCCACCGGCTGGTTGGTTGTCCATATGGAAGTTCCAGTGAACCGCAGCTCAGGCGAGGAGCACTCGTCTTCTAATGCCTGGAGTTTGAACTCTCTGGCACGACTCTTCGGATCTGGAGGTGTCTTCTGCGGTGGATACTTGTCACGAGCCGGTGCCCACAACGGAACAACTCACAAAAGCCCCCCAGTAGTTGGACCTTAAGTAACTCGAACGTCGATACATGAGCCCGCATTTTGAAGACACATGCTTCGTTCGGCAAACATGAGGGGCCTCACCGACACATTCGTCGCTGCTTTAGAAGGCATGGCAAGGCACAAAGACCCAAATGGGCCGGCAGCCCCCCCTCCCCCTTTCCCCCCTTATGCTTAAACATAAGCACTATGCGACCTTGTAGGACATTTCCAAGTCACGCGGGTTTCTCGGATAGCCAAAGCGGTGGGTGAGTGACTCTGATGCCCTTGTCCTGGTAGCTCGGCGCAGCCAAATTAACAGCTGGCGCTATTGTTGAGGAGTCCAAGGGCACCTTGAACCTTTCTCCACTACAACTGTCTTCTGCGTTGCCTTCTGACGAGGATTCCCCACACAACGAAAATTGTCTCCCGGGTCGTTCGGACTTTGAGCTGATGAGACGCCCGGTTTTAGGTCATTATGCGATTGCTTTATCGATGCCCTTCAAAGCAACGGCTGCTTCGCATTCTGCATTTTTTGCACAGAATAGCAAAAGTATCTACGGGCGTTAGCCCAAGCACCGCTCTCTAGTCATTCACGAGTTGCAAGGCTTACCATTAAGCGACGAGCTCTCTGTCCTTGGCAGTGGCTGGGTGTCATGTTACGAGATGTCCTTCTGCTTCGGGCCAATATAGTGTCGCCGAGCGCTAGTCACAAGAGCTTCTCCACGCTCAACAGAAGCAAGGGCGCATGAATCGGCATTGCAATGCAGTACCCTGTCCCGGATAGGAAGGTCGCCGACCACCGCCACCAATCAGAGCGTAGCTTACGAGACCACCCTGGCAACAACAAAGCCAATCGCCCAGCTGACAGGCCTGTTCGGAGCCGCCCAGCCTCCGTACTGGGGAATAGTCTTCCTGTGGCGGCGGGCCGGCCTGGTTCTGTACCGCTTCCCCAACCCACTCAGGCCTTCAGGTTCCCTGCCAACACAAGCACGTGGTAATTAGTGGTGTGGAGGTGACTGGGCATGTGGCCGTGATTTGTGCACAGCGTTATTCTTATTTCCAGGCGCTGGACTACGGTCATTATGCCGTCACCTATCACGCTGGGACCCGTGGGCAGGGCTCCCCCGCGGATGAGAGCTGTCACAACCAACTCCAGCATTGCGATGTCCTTAATATGTACTCAAGTAGCAAGGATGATATGTCGTCCACGATCTCGAAAAGTCGTTCTGTCGACGGCATTTGTACAGTTCCAGAGATCAGGCGAGGCCAGCCATCCCGCAAAGCTTGTACAGCCGAGTTCTTGATTGCCTCGTACCACCACCAACTGGGCTGTCCAGCCCAGCCGAAGACCTGCCTTTCCCACCATCCCTGCCATGCAGAGTCGAAGCTTGCTCTGAGATCGACAGATCGTGCCTGATCGCCTGCCTCAGGGCTGAAGCCCGCTCCATGCAGACACCTCCATCTGATGACTTTCACATGCTTCGATACTGGCCGCATAGCACTTGTCCGGAAGCATCGCCAAGAAGCAAATGCCATGCTTCCCCGCGGGGAAAGCGGAGTAAGGTAACAACGGCACTGTCCTGTGCTCGGCCAGCCACACCGTCGTGGATGCATTGCTTCGAAGCGCCGCCTTTGTCCTCGTGTGCTACAAGACGAGATTGGCAATCTTGGCTGGACCCAAGAGCCACAAATGGCTTCTTACCTGTGCCGTGCAGCGGGTCTTTGTTGTGGTTTCCCATGCTTCCAGGGGTCCACAGCCTGACCCTCCGGCTCTGCCCTGGGAGACCCAGTCGCTAAATGCACATGTGTTGAGGCATCCGCTTCACGGCTCCACGACGGGAAAAGGAAAAGCTTGGCGGTTACTGTATCACCAATATGTTGCTGTCAGTCAGTCAGTTGGCAATGGCGGGTTTGTATAATTAAGGCGGTGTCTCCCGCCCTCACTGTACGACGAGACACCCTCTGGTGCCACAGGCGTTCAGTTCTGCTGACCACCCTCACCCCATCGACCTGTCTCAGTCGTTCCTGTTGGTTGCAGAGGCTCTTTTCGCCCTTCACCGACAACGAAACACTTGACCTTGGCCAGCAGAATCACTTGTGTTATCCACCAAGATGAGGATCTCCTTCAGCCTCACCTCCGCAGCACTGCTGTTTGGGCTCGCCGCTGCTGCCCCATCTCAACTCGATCCACTCGAGAAGCGTCTCATCACATCTCTCGACACTGCCCAAGGCACTCTCATTGGCACGTCACTCCTCGGCGTCGAGAGCTGGGGCGGCATTCCTTTTGCACAGGCTCCCAGACTGAAGCCGCCGGTTAGGTCCACGAAGAATCTTGGAAAGTTCGATGCCACTGGTGCCGGCCCGTCATGTCCTCAAATGCTCTTTTCAACCGACGGTGACCTCATCAGCGAGGTCCTCGGCGACCTTCTCAACACCCCATTCCTGCAAAAGGCCACATCACAAACCGAGGATTGCCTCACTATGCGGGTGCAAAGACCTGCAGACACCAAGCCTGGAGATAAATTGCCAGTTCTATTCTGGATCTTCGGCGGCGGCTTCGAGTTCGGCTCGGCACAGATGTACGACGGGACGAGCTTGGTTCTCGACGCCGTCAAGCAGGGGAAACCATACATTTTTGTATCGGTCAACTACCGCACTGGCGGTTTCGGATTCATGGGCGGCAAAGAGATTCTCGCGGATGGTGCTTCCAACCTCGGTCTGCTCGACCAGCGCATGGGTCTCGAATGGGTTGCAGACAACATCGCGTCCTTCGGCGGCGATCCCAGCAAGGTCACCATTTGGGGCCAGTCCGCAGGCTCCATCTCTGTCTTTGACCAGATGGCCCTCTACGGAGGCAACAACACCTACAAAGGCAAGCCTCTCTTCCGCGGCGCCGTTATGAGCAGCGGCAGTCTGGCACCCACCGACCCTGTAGACTGCCCCAAGGCGCAAGTCATCTACGACCAGGTCGTCCGCAACGCGGGCTGCACCTCCTCATCGGACACCCTAAGCTGCCTACGCAACCTGCCCTACGCGCAATTCCTCGACGCAGTAAATGGCGTGCCCGGAATCCTCAGCTACACCTCTGTGGCCCTATCCTACCTCCCCCGCCCAGACGGGGTCGTCCTGCCGGAAAGCACAGAAGCGCTGGCCCTCAAGGGCCGCTACGCCGCCGTGCCCATGATAATCGGCGACGTCGAGGACGAGGGCACCCTGTTCAGCCTGTTCCAGCCCAACATCACCACCGAGGGCAGGTTGGTGGACTACCTGGGCAAGGTCTTCTTCAACAACGCCAACACCGCGCAGATGCAGGCCATGGTCGACACGTACCCATCGTCCTGGACCGAGGGCAGCCCCTTCCGCACGGGCCTGTTCAACGCCGTGTACCCGCAGTTCAAGCGCCTCGCCGCTATCCTCGGCGACCTCGTCTTCACCCTCACCCGCCGGCTGTTCCTTGACATCACGACCCAGGCCCACCCGGAGGTCCCCTCGTGGTCGTACCTCGCCAGCTTCAACTACGGCACCCCGATCCTCGGCACGTTCCACGCCTCGGACCTCATCCAGTTCTTCTACGGCATCCAGCCCAACTACGCCGCCGGCGCCTTCAGGACTTACCTCGCCAGCTTCGTCACCAACCTCGACCCAAACGTCGGCACGTCGTCGAGCTACCCGAGCTGGCCCCAGTGGAAGCAGGGGAAGCAGCTCATGCAGATCAACGCCAACAGCGGCGGCTACACGGCGGATAACTTCAGGGCGGACAGCTACGCTTACATCAAAGCCAACATTGGCATTCTGAGGCTGTAAAGCCCGAGAGCGCGCAGGGGAGAGTAACTGCACCCAAGGAAGGGGGGGGTCCGGAACTGTGTTGTTAATGAATTACGAGGAGATGAACGACAATTCCTTTTGGATGAGCGTGTTATTTTGCCCTTTATAAAAGATTGGGCGAGACTTTTCTGCTGTACATATATTATATCTCTGAAAAGACAAAGCACATATAAAACCTTCAACGACTTCATGTTTCCGGCCCTGCATAGCGAGGTCCTGATCTACAACAGTGACTTGGCAATCTGTGGTGTAATGTACTAGTTGGCTTTTTTGTATGAGAAGTATTGCTAGTATATGAATTCTTCTACAATTCGTAATCTTTCATTATCTCGTAACCGCATCTCATTCCATGAGTCCCACTTGTGAGCATTGCAACCTCTACTTGCCCCGTGTACTTGCGAAAGACAACATCACTGTGACCCCTCACATCTACACAGCAGACCCGTCATTATTCTTCTTCCCTCGGCCGTCGTGCTGCGCAAACGAGACGGTGCGGAACCGCCGCGCCGTGGTAGGCAGCGGCATGGCGATACTGCGCGCGTCTTCCTCGTCCGTGGTGCCCGTCATCGTCTTGCCGTCGTAAGCCGCCGCCATGCTGTCCACGCCGCGACCGGCCGCCTGTCCGAAGCCCGGGAATCCAGGTGTTGGGCTGTGAGCTGCCCCGCCTCCCGCACTTCCGCCGCGGAACACCAGTCCACCCAGACTGCTCCCGTTCCCGTGGTTGTTGTTGTTGTTGTTGCTGTTGTTGTTGGTAGTCGACTGGTGCAGGGACGAGGTCCAGTCGCGGCGCAGCAGGCCGAGCCCGCTTGCCCGTGCATCCTTGTCAATGCTGCGTGGGCGTGACAGGCCGAGGCCAGAGCTGCCGAATCCGGGACTTGGTGCTGAACTGGCGCCGCCGGTCGTGGGCGCGTGGGCGCTCCTCTCTCCGACTATGGCAGTATTGCTCGCGTTTCGCCCGCCGCTGATGTCGAGTATGCTGAAGAAGTCCTGGAGGAAGGTCGTCTCGAGCTCACGTGGCTGTCCATCGACAGTCCAGTAGCGCTCATTGCTGAGCTCTGTGCTGAGGTGTCGTCGGAAGTACCGATCCTGCTGGATCCACCAGCCGCGCCAGGTCGCGATGATGACCAGAGTGATGGGAACGGTGAACGCCCAGTAGATCCAGAAGGTGGGCATGACGGTGAACTTTGGGAGCCAGGGGGCATTGTCTTCTCCCTCCATCGGGTCGGCGGCTGTGCCGCGTGCCCAGTTGAACATGGACAGCCCAAAGAGTGTGCCAATGTACTCGCCCGGCAGGAAGATGGCGGTGATGACAGCAAGGGCCTTCATGGAACTGCTGTCTCGTGTGCTGGCGACCGCCATCCGTGCGTTCAAGTTGTTGTCCTCTTGTGCCATCTTGGAGTAGATCTATACCTTTGTGAGTCGACTGTTACTTACTTTGTGATGAGTGAAGGCACTTACGATATCTATCTGAGCGCGACATCGCAATTCGGACATTCTTCGGTCCGTCTCCAAGGCTGTACACAGACGCCATGTGCAGTCCAAGTACTGCCGCATTTCGTGCCAATGATGGAGTAGATCTTCTTCTTCTTCCTCATCGTCCTCATCGCTGTCCGGCTCGCTGTTCTCAGAAACTCTAGCAGTGGCGGGCTGACCATCATTCTGTCCGCGTGACTGTTGTGCTCGTTTTGCTTCCTTTTCTGCGTTCTCCGTCTTAATTTCCCGCAGGCGTACGTCAAGCTCATCGCCAATTTGTATGATCAGTTTCACCGCCCGCTCCATCCACCGTAGTGTGTCCAGTAGCTGAATGGCACCCTTGAGCACTTCATGGGCCTCTTTCATAAGGTGGATAGTCTGAGGCGGGACGTAATCTGAGCCTAGAGGCACGTCGAAGTGTGCACTCACGCTCTCCGGTGCACCACCGCCAGAACTGAAATCATGCATGACTCTCGGGCCGTGTTGGATGCCCGTGTGGATGGGTGGTGGCCGTGCAGGGTGCGTGTTCGAGTCGCTCCGCCGCCCGATCTTCTCGCCGATGATGTCCTTGAATGTAGACAACCTGCGGAGCGGTCCAGGACTGTTCTGTCCCGCTCTCTGAGCCTTTGCCTGTGCTTGTTGATTGCGACGCCATGCCTCAGCGTTGGCCTGGCCTGTGGTTCCCGTGATTCCATCGACATGTGCTTCGAGAAGCAGAACTTCTCCATTGTTGGCCTTGACCGCCTCTTCGGTGCGGTAGAGCTGAACTTGCAACAGCACGATCGGCAGCACGAGCGGATGAGACCAGCGCGAGCGACTCGAATCGAGACGTCGTTCATACTCGTCAAGCGCGTCATCTTGATGCCAGCGTGCGTCAAACGAGCGGCGAATGAGAGCCGTCGTGGTTTTTGACTTGAGCTTGTACGTCATGGACAAGAAATCATATGGTGGTTGGGGGTTGCTCGAGAAGCTCAAGATGAGATCTTTTCCAGTTTTCCGGTCAGCACATCATCCTTCAATTATCCGCACAGGACACTCTAAAGCTTACAGATTGTGTTCCTCTTGGCGTCCCAAAAGTGCGACTCCACCGTGATCCGCTGTATTGAGGGCAGTGTAGCCGAGTGAAGCCCAAGAGAATGGTAGTCACCAGCCGTCAGGACCAAGCCATCTGTAGGATGCGCCTCCAGCGTGCCGTTCTCGTCATACTGCTGCCGGCGATACGCAATGACCTGGCGGACGCGGCCGCGAAGTAGTTCCTCGCCTTCGGGCTCCCGAGTAAATGCGCCGTTCACGTCTAGGCCGTAGCCGCTTCCGATGGCCTCGTGGAACCTCTCGAGACCGTCATCGCCCTCGGCCATGATGCTGGGAGACCTGACGGCGCCGTGCGGGTCGTCTACAGGCGGGGAGAAGACGGCATATTCGTGGTACGATACACGGCTCTTGGCACTATTGCTGAGGAGCACATCTTGTACCTGCTCGCGGAGGTCGAAGGTGAAAAGATTCAGCTCGGGCTGCGGAGCTTTCCGGACTTTGCTCTTGTTCTTCGTCTGGTCAGAGCTATTGGTATGGCTGCCTGCCTTCTTGGTCGGCTTCTTGGCCGATGGTATGGTGCTTACGCCAGCGGGAACAAGACTCCCGCGACGGGTGCCTGGCGTCCGGGTACCACTGCGAGGTTCGCTGGCGGGAGGACCTCTGACATCGTTGGCCTGGTGAGCGGCGGAGCTCAGGGCGACGTCGAGCTCGCCGAGGTCGTACTCCATCTCAGTGCTGGCAGGCGAAGGCGTGGCCGGTGGTGCATGAGTGGCGGCGGCGTCTGCGGGCTCTCTGTCGCAGACATGCAGTCCCCGGTCCGGATACTGGAATGGGCGACGTCCTCGCAGTCGCGAGCTGGAGCCATCGCAACTGAAGAGGATAAGCTCGAGGTCCAGACGCGAGGCGCGGGCGATAGTGTTGGGATTTGAAAGAAGTGCTCGGGGGGCGACGACCCTTGAGGCTCTAGGATGGGGCCGTCGGGCCACTTCATGTCGGACATTTGCATTGGCACAGACTTCGCCCCAGGCTTGTCAAGCCAAGCTTGCCAAGACAAGGAGGCTGGAAAGTGGTGCCGCGATAAGTGGTTCTCAGGTCATCTGCAGGGCTCTCGAGGCGGTGTTGGTCGTTGAGTCGGTGGACCAGGATACCAGGGTCCTGCTGCACTATGACATGACGTACAAGCCCAGCGTGCTCAGCCTCCTATTGGTGCCGCAGGCGTCTTGTACCTAAAGGAAGTTATGCATCCAAGTGTGAGCTGATGAGCGTTGTGCCCGACGAACAGCTCGCTTCAGGGTTCGAGACGGGGGTGGCATATCCACAGAGAGGGATGTCAAGATGCAAGGGGCCGCATTAAGTAGAACTACGATGCTTAGCCACCAGAATGTGTGGAGTCAACATCGGATCCTCCACACAATACCCATGTCTCCCGCAGGGCAGCTGAATGACTTGCAAGCAAGACGCTGCACGAAGCCCGACAACGTCGTCGAATATGCTGTACCCTGAAATTTCACGGTGATCTCGTCACCAGGCTACTGCAAGCATGCGAGGATGTGGTGTTGACCAGTAAAGCTGCGCTTCCTCGAGACTCCGCAGGCTAAGCTCGGCAGATCTAGAGCTGTCCGACCCAAGAAGCTTCACGGAATATCTGAGCTCAACCACTTCGGGTAGGTAGCCATCTGCCAGAACTGACCTGCCTCGTGGCTATAGCTTGGCACTGAGATGATAGCCTTCAATGGCGGGCTGCAGCGATCACGACAAGCTGAACGTTCCCTGTGGCCGACTGGACTGAAGCACGTGGGATCCATTATGCGAAGGTCGAGCATTGATATATTCTACATAACACAGCGCTCATGCTTCTCCAGTCCAGCCCCTCTCGCTGCCTGGTTGCTTCTCTGTGCATGACTACGATGGTGTAGTTCGAACAACACCATGAGGCATCCTCCCCCGTCGACGATTTCAAGCTGGCCGGCGCCCAACTTTATCAATCCCGAGACCAGTGGCCCGGCTCTGGTCATCGTCAACGTCGCTACATTGTTGCTCGCGCTGGTTATCCTCACACTCCGTCTCTACGCACGTCGGACGGTTGTCAAGATCACTAGCTGGGATGACTGGCTGATGGTCGCTGCAGCTCTCAACTGTTGTGGCGTGACCATTTGCGTCGCCCTTGGTGAGTCTGTCCCCCGCCTGAGTTGTTGCCACAGTCAAGATTGCTGCCGACTCGGACTGTTCTATCGCTCACTTTACTGACTCCTTTCGTCAAGCCTCTGAGCTTTATGGTTGGAAACTCCACATTTGGGATCTCAACCCCCGACAACAGATGCAGGGCCGGAAAGTTTCAATAGCGGCGCAGACAATCTTCCTCTTCGCTACCAGCTTTAGCAAATTGTCGATACTGGCGCACTATCTGCGAATCGCGGTGATCGGGACGCACTTTCGAAGGTGCACATTCACACTGATGATCGTGGTTGTCGCCACCATCGTGGCGTTTCTACCGCTCCTTTGGGCCCAATGCACGTAGGTCACGATGTAGTTCTGAGCAGGTCTTGCCTTGTCGATAACCTCACCGCTGACCATGTAACCACTTGTAACAGTCCCATCACCGGATACTGGGATCTCCCAGGCGCATCGGCGGATTGCATTCCCGAAGGACCACCGCTCCTAGCGCAAGCTCTAGTTACTGTCTTGACAGACCTTGTCGTGTATATTCTCCCGATGCCGACGTTGTGGACCCTCAAGCTTCCGTTGTCGCAACGAGTCGGCCTCATGGCGCTGTTCAGTCTTGGTGCTGTGGTCATTATGGCAGCTTGCATGCGCTCATACTGGACTTGGTTTGTCGAATATGGCACCTACGACGTCACATGGCACGGCTCGAGACTGTGGCTCTGGGCCGCCGTGGAGGCTAACCTTGGGGTCATCTGTGGCTCGGCACCAGCAGTGAAATCGTTGTTGCAAAAGAGACGACTACAGAGGGTTTCTAGTCACCCACAAGCAGGGTCGATGTTCGAGGTCGAGTGGCATGTTGGAGGTGGTCTGCAAGAGCCAATCTGTGGCAAGTGGCGAGGCATGCCATGAATGAACGGGGTGAACATGTTGAGTTGTATTTCGGGGGCAGATTCTGTAGAGGTCGCAGTAGCGGTAGATCAAAGATACACGAGTTCAGCGTTTTCCGATCATCGCAACTTCGCGTTGTTGGCAACGCCAATTCGCTTGCACCAGTCTCTCCCTTTTGAGACTTGCCATTGACAGAGCCAGCCTTCAATGGCGATTCCAATGAAACCCGCAATGCAGATGCCGCCGCTGTCACTAACACTTGTAGCACCTAAGCTAAACTCGCGCTCCGACACTGGCACATTTTCCATAATCTCTGCAAAAGTGTTGACGTAGACGGCACCACCCAGCAAGCCCTCCCAGAAGACGATGATGAAGACGAGGTAGACTGTCGGAATGAAGTTGAACAGGGCATGGCAGAGCAGTAAAACGAGATTGGCGACTTGCAGAAATGATGGAAAGTAGAGGTGCCGCACCCTGATGAAGGCGATAGAAGTCCGTGATATGAAGACTCCGATCTGGTAGAGAAACCCGTACATTGGGTAGAATTCCCGGTATTCAGTAAATGGAGATGACTCGAGCGGGAAGAGAAGCACTGGTGCAACGCCCTGGTTGATGGTGTATTCTGCGACATAGACAAGCAAGAGCGGTAGCATATATGGGAAGAATAAAGCTTTGGCCCTCTGCAACTTGCTTGCAAAGCTCCATGTCTGGCTTCGGTTTAGAGGGCCTATGGCGGAAGCAGCGACACTGGGACCAGGAGCGAGCAGACTTGAAGCAGCATCAGAGGGAGGGACATCGTCCAAGTCCTCAGGCTCATGGTCGTCCAAGTCGCGGTCGGGCACTTGGTTATAGCCCTTGACATTGGTGCTTTGCCGCAATGGACCTTTTGGTAGAATCACGAAGAAGCTAAGAAGCATAATGACTGGGAGGAATGCCGAGGCGAGCAGACTGTTTCGGACGCTGAAGCCGATCCAGCCCGTCAAGATGACATACAGCCCAGCGCCCACGAGACCCGCCGCTCCCGTGCCACTGCCCCAGGCGGCAAGGCTCATATGGCCGTAGTAGTGGGTGAGGCCGAGGAAGCTCAGCTCGCCAGCTCCACTGCTCAGACTCGCAAAGACGATGCCGAACATTTTCGCAGCCACGGACCTGTCGGGCGGCGTGAGGGCAATGACGCACATGCCAAGAGAAGAGCCGGCAACGAAGACGAGGATGCGGACCCAGTATGGCACGCGATGAATGAAGTATGGGGCAATAAGCTTGGTGAAGAAGGAGGGCAAAACATCGGCCAGGAGGACAGCACCTTTGGGGACGTCAGAGCCAACCAAGTCCTGCGCTGCGGAGAGGATGATGACATAGAGGACATTGTTGATGAGGCCTGCCATGCGTGAAGCCATTAGCCAGGTGGTGGAGATGAGTATACTGACTCGACAGATCCTTCACATTGCTTACCAAAGAGCCAGAAAGCAACGAGCACGGCAGGGTCGCTGCCAGAAAAGATGGAGGAGAAGCGAGCACGATAAGCGGCCCAGGACGAGGATGGTGAGCCTGGCAAGGGCAGGAAGCCCGATGCCGCCGGCGAGCGGTTCATGGCAGTGAAGGAAGAACGACCAGGTGACGTGGTACTAGTGGCGACGGCGGCGAGGGGGATGGCGATTGCGACGGCAATGCTGCTGCTAGCTGGACAAAAGGCACAGAGCAGTGAGGACTTGAGGACAGCACGGGTGAGTATCTGGCGGTTGCAGGTGGTGTTGGTGGTGTTGGTGGTGATGGTGGTGGTGATGGTGGTGATGGCGGTGATAGCGGTGGTGAGCGGCCGCGCATGCGCCAGGAGCCGCTATCGGGGGCCAAGTCGCGGGTGGCCGGTGCTTATCGCACGCGACAAGCTTGACAGGCGCAACAGGCGCACCTGGCGCACCTGGCGGAGCCTGGGGCACATGCCTGCGCTGATCCGCTGAGCCCTGCACATGACATGGCTCCGGGTGCCTGCTCAGGGTGCCTGCCCAAGGTGCCTGCTCGAGGTGCCTGTTCCAGGTGCCCGTCTTGTCCCAAGGGATGTGGGTGAATGGCGGGGGTTGCAGGTTGCAGGTTGCGGACTGCGGGCTGCAGGTTACAGGACATCGGGCAGGCTGGCCGCATCTCGATCTGGCTCGGCTGAGGTCACAGCTGGAGACGCTAAGGTCGGGGCGGTCGCCGCTGGCCTGTCGCAGCCATTGCTGGCCTGCAGAGACGCCTTGGCTGAGGCCAGTCGGTGATGTCCAACCGGCCTCTTTCCCACCTAATTATGCCGTCCTCATGTCGGGCATGCCAGGGATCCCAGGCATGTCAGGCACAGGACCTCGCAAGGGTTGTCGTCATCGACCAGCGGCCCTCCAACGCTTTGGCGATCCTTGGGGATCCTTGGGGATCCTTAGGGTACCTTAAGTACGCCAACTAGTCTGTCTACCCAAAAGAGACTCGTGTCCCTCTCGGCTCTTGTTACAACAAGACACATGCAGCTGCCACCCAAGCACTGCCCTCCCTCACTTGCAACAGCGTGACCAGGACAGAGCAGCGTCTGACTTTGTCCACTTTCCTCGTGGCCTTCTGCCCAGCCTTGCCACCCGAGATCAGCCTCACATCACGAGACCGCGCGTCCGAGGCCGTAGTCATCGTCCTCAGTTCGCGGGTCTGCCACCACCGTGTCGTGTCTGCCATAAAACAGAGGCTCGCGCGTGCGGCCACCAGTCTGGGCAGGATGGAGTCCAAACCGCAAGCAGTAGCCGTTGCGGCACATACCACCTCGTACAAGTACAAGCACGCTCTCGCCATGCAGGAGGAGACACGCAAGGCCCGCCAGTTCGACAAGACCGAGTCGGACCTCTCGTCCCTCGCCCTACGCCAGACCGCCGCCCCGAGTCCCGGCAAGTTCAGCGTCCCAGGCAAATTTCAAGATCTTCTGTCCTACCTCGGCACCAAAAACCCCTTTCCCAGGACCATTGGCCGAGACGATACCGTCTGGCTACTCGACAACACAGCTTACCGCAATGCCAAGACTGGCCAGTGGGAGACCGAGTATGTCGCGGCCATGTTCTCCCAGCACACATCGTGCACCGTCATCGACGCCGTCAACCTCGTCGCACAGAAGATTGGCATGTCGGATGGAGACGACGGCTATCCCACTTTGCAGGAGCGACTCATGCCCTTCATCCAGGACATCAGACCCGGTACTACAGTCCGTGTCCTGCAGGGCGGCCAATCCCCGCTGATCAAGCTTGGCCCCAGCGGCAGGAACGGCATCAGCGCCGACATCAAGCAGATTCCTGACAGCACAGAAGGACTCATCTCCACGACCTATGCCAAAGTGCCCAATGGAGCCAACGGTCTCCTAGAGTGCCGCACATTTTATGCCGAACCCGAGGGCTGGGGTGTCATTTCCGATATTGACGACACCATCAAGATCACCCAGACCAGCGACCCCATTGGCATCTTGCAAAGCACCTTTGTCGCCACTCCCGAGCCCTGCCAGGGAATGCCCGAGTTCTACCAGCGGATCCAGAGCATGATCAAGGACACCTCGCCCTGGTTCTATTTGTCCGCTTCGCCGTATAATCTGTATCCTTTTCTGCGGGATTTCCGCCAACACAACTACCCACACGGCACCATCGTCCTGCGTGACTCAAGCTGGATGAGCATTCCCGGCCTGTTGCAGACGTTGACTTTGGGCACTGAAGACTACAAAGTCGACCGCATGGAGAAGATCCACGGTTGGCTCCCGAAGCGCAAGATGATCTGTATCGGTGACTCTACGCAGTCCGATCCGGAAGCATATGGAGAAATGTAAGGAGTCTTGGCCCTACGCAATTTCATTGTGTATCATTGTTAACAATTTCTCTGCAGTTACCGCAAGTACCCGGGCTGGGTCAAGCTCATTCTCATCCGCAAGGTTGAGGACATTGCCGCTATTGGTATCGAGCGCAAGAACGAGCCCCAGCGCTTCGAGGATGCCTTCCAGGGTGTACCACGCGATGCTTGGCACGTTTTCCACAGCCCGACGGAATGTGATGAGCTTGTGCAGCGCGTTGTGGCAAAGGATCCTTGATTTGAAGTTTGACGCGGAATACGATATAACGAGAACACGATTCATTTCTTTTTTTTGGTTTTGATGTCTTGGAGCTGAGCATTAGCACGATTGCTTTTGTATGATCTTTGGTTAACGCCCAGTAATGATACCTCAAGTTTACGTCTGTTCAAACATCATCACGGATCTTGTGATCAAACCCCACAGTGTCCGCTCGACACTTCCAGTCGCAGCCCCCCTTGTGTGTGGTGACTTGCACGTGAAAACGAGAACCGACTCCAAAGCATCACCGCAGTCTTTCTCTCCAACTTCAAACCCAAGGGGCCAGGGCATCTCACCAAGATCTCATCCCTTCACACAATGCGCGACTATCGTGCAAATAACAACTACAGCGCACTCCCCTTCCCACCCGCACCGGTCCCTCCAGCATTGCTGCTGCCCTTGATAACGTCGAGCAGAAACTTGAGTGCCTCCTCGGCGAAGGAAATCATGTTGGCCTCGCGGTCAGTGCCGTTACCCGTGTCGGCGATCTCGCGGGTCTCGGTGATTGACGACGAGGCAGCAGTGGCGGGAGAGTCGTCGTTGGCGGCGGCGGCAGAAGACGATGCGCGGGCGACGGCGAGGGCGACGTAGCCTCTGTTTTTTTGCAGCGTAGCAGTAATTGTCAGTAAGTGTTCTATTTTGAAGAAAAAAGAGAAAACCATGCCACTTCCCCACTCAGTGTTGCCAGTAAGGAAAAATGAAGGGGGGGCGGGGTTCAAGCAATAGGCCACAAATATTTTCAGAACAGAACCTGAAACTGAAAGGTCACGGCCCAAATGCTAAAGACACCGAAAAGACGAAGGACAGGCGGGGAAGGAGGATGAGTATGAGGAAGAGGAAGAGGATAGAGCACGTACGGTGTACGATTCGGCGTGTTTCCCCCGGTAGGACCAGCGGTCCCCGACTCGGAGACGGTATAAGTGCTGCCCAGCTTCGCGCGGACGTTCTCGGCTAGGCCCTGCACGACTTGGGGTGTCGGCCCGCGGTATGCGGTTAAGTTTTGTTGGGTCCAGCCGGCTATTTTCGTTGTTAGAAAAAAGGAAAAAAAGAAAAAGAAGGTTCCGTGTAAATTCTAGGAAATATAAAGCTGGTCGTCGGATTTTTGAAGAATACCAGAAGACTTGGTCCTCGTAGACTACGCAAATCCATGATGACCCCCTTTCCTTCTCCCCTGGCCTTGATTTGAAGGAAAGGGGATTCCCTATTTCTTTTTGGAAAGACTCACCGAACGCGATTCTCGACTCGAGGGTGTACAGCTGTGTTTCCATATGAGGCCATATCAGCTCATATTTAGATACCAGGCGGTAGCTGTTCAGTGTCTCGTGACTCAGAAGCTTCCCGAAGTTGAGGAGAGGGAGGGGGGGGGTTAATTCTTCATACTGTCAGGCCACCCTTGTACACCTTCGAGGCACCGGGCTGCGCGAGCAGCGAGGCCGAGATGATTCCTCCTGCAGCCTGTGTATCGCACCCCAATTAGTCACCTACTCTAATGGTGGTAGTAGTAGTAATTCCCCGACGTCTCGAATCGTGTACGGCCCCTTCCCCCAAACTCTATCAGAAATCCAGAAGAAACCTGGCAAAAGAGAAAAAGAAGAAAAGACATATGTAGAAGAAACAGCGGACCCTGCTCAGAAGGTCAAGAAACCCCGAAATCAACGCGTGCGTTGATGATAATTCGGGAAAGCATGCTTATATATCTGTGCAAGGTCCGAGTGGACGAACAGACGTACCGTCTCGGCAACGCTGACAGTCTCCTTGCGCTCCTTGAGCAATGTCACGACCTCCGAGGCCAGTGTCTGGACTTGCGGGGGCGGGAATACTCTTGGTGCGGCCATTTTCTTTTTTTGTAAAGGTGGGTTTACACTAGGTGTTCAATCCTGGCCTTTTCCCAATCGCTGTTTTTTTCTTGCTTCGACGGGCCAAAAAGACTGTTACCGGTTTTGAAACAAAGGGTGGGGGGGTTTGTTTCGTGGATGGTTGTGGTGGTAATTAATGCTTCATTTATTGGTATATGCTCAGTGTTTCGAATGATGTTTGTCGGTTTCCAAAAACTATCACGTCATCTACCGTCGTCGGCACTTGCGGAACCAGCTCCCACAGGGTGTACCCTTGCACAAGCGGGGTAAAACGAGCTTGTGCCGGGCCGGCACGGTGACGTGCGGAGAAAAAGACCCCGCAAGGGCCGGGGGGTCGTTACGATGGGGCATAAGAGGGCTGATGTACTCCTGGCTTGAAGGCATTTCTTTTTTCGCAGATACGGAGGTCATGCAGTCTATTAGAAAGCTGGGAGACTTTAGGAGCCTTGGGAAGATGCTTTGTCTAGGTGCAGTCACGTCTATTTAAGGCAGGCATATATGCGGTCAGTGCAGGATGTCACTCTCAGAGTTGGACAGTTGTGCAGCCCGTAGCAGAGGATCAGTAGTTTTGAGAACGATACTTTATTGTGCTAAACTGTGCCGCAACTCTTTACATACGTTGTGTAATAAATATGGGGTTTGTACGATTATGAGTCATGGAAATCAATATACTGTGAAGTTTCGTGACTGAAGACATTAAGCAATACAGTAGTGAAAGACGGGAGGTTTGAGCTCTTGTGTCAGCTCTATCTGCCATGTGAAGTAACCATTCTGGGCTAAACTGCCGAGATGGGAAGCTCCCCTTAGTTAGGGCAGCTGTCACCATACTGCGTGCTGACGCGACAAGTGTCGACGCCGTCGCCGCAGTAGGTCCACGCCGCAATGCCGCCGTCGTTGTTGATGCACGAGAATAGGGTGTTGTTATAGTACTGGGTGGTAGTGGGGAAGCCGTAGGCGATAAGAGCACCGAGGATTCTGGTCGAGTACTCCGGAGCTGGAAGCAGAGGTGGTTAGTGCCTCGCTGTTGTGGCAGTGGCTGTATTTGAAGGTCGTAGTTAAGAGGAGAGTAACTCACCCATGTTCAGAAGATTCGAACCGCACCACTCGTGGTCGCGGGTGCAGAGGACCGCAGAGGCCGGAGGAATGAAGGCAGCAGTGGCCACGAGGAGAGTCGAGATTTGAACCATTATTGATGTTCTGAATTCTTCTTGCAATAGAGTGTGGTGACGTTTCTTGGGCTCTGGATAGAATCTATGAGAGGGAATATGCTTTTGTTTGCTTGATGACGAGATAATATGAAATGAACTCGTCCTTTTCTTTGGATTTGTGAGTCCTTATATACGCCGAGCTCTGGCCATCAACGCCGAGAAGGCATCCCTTGAATCTCTGTACCGAGGGTCGCAATCTCGATAGCCCGCACTTAGTTGCGTAGTCTCTCACGCGGGGAGAAAAATAATCAAGTGTCCGACACCATCCATCACATCAGGTCAGGCCAAAATCCGAGGCTTCCTTTGCGATGTCAGGCTTTCAGGTCCCATAAACTTGAGTGTGTGAAAGCTGGCCAATAGAACATCCCCCCATGAACTCAGACGACCTTGCTGACGACACTTTTGGGCAACCTTGTCGATGCAGGACCGCATGTCAAAGTGCCAAAGTCACAGGTGGAATAATGTAACCGCCGAGGCGTACGCCACAATGCCTTGCGAGCAGTATTGTGTTGGCTGTAAGTCTTTGGGGCTTTGCGCCTTTCCACGCTATAGGTGAGACATAGTTTACTACCAGCGTGGGCTTTGCTAGGGAGGGCGCTCGGATGGGTGTTTCGCGGGCATGTCTGGCGGACTATAGCTCAGTCTGAGCTGTCAGTGCCAAGAAGCGCGGCACTCCTCAATGATTTACCAAGCTCGTTCGGGAGAAGTGCCGAGACAAAACGCCCTGTCTGAAGGGTGGCGTTCATGCCATGGATGAGACAAGAGGGCATCCGCGCGTTCGTGTCCGTTGGGAAAATGCGATTAGTTGGCACCACGATGAATAATCACACTGCTCGTTGTCGAAAACATGGCATATAGCGCTCTTGATGGTCTGTCAGCTGACTCCTCGTCAATGATCGCGATGTTTTCGAGCTTATGCCGTCTACAGAAGTCCTCCTTGTTGTAAGCCATGGAGGAAGTTTAGTTAGTATGTTGCCATTGGATGCCACACTCGAGTCAGCCGTAGACAAGTCCGTGGACAGCCGAGTGGCCACAAATGGGCAGCTCGGGACGGCCCGCCCGCCCTGGTCGAAACGGGACACTTGACAGGCGGATTTCCCGGTGGGTATAGGTACTGCTTGATTGGGCCGGGTGGATGAGGGACAGGGACGGACAGCGATGCTCCTCATTATCAGTCGGCTGGACACAGTTACCACCAATGGCTGTGTTGCAAGCCCCAGGTGCCGCGCACGAGGCGCCGTTGAACCCTGATGTCGTAGATTGAGGAATGCCGCCGAGTCAGTTCTCGAGCCGGGACGGAGCGGTTCAAGTCCACGGCAGATGGTGGAAATACCTAAGTGCGGAGACACAGCTCGTGCGGGGGAAGCCACGACTCGGCACTCCAAGCACTCCTAGCACTCACCCCATGGCGTCAGAGGTTTCCATTTTACGTTTCTGGACACTCCGCGTCATGCCAAGGTCTTTTCCGCTCTTGTCTCCATTAAACCACTCTACTTCTCTCCCACCATCCTGCATCCTTCATTCGATAGCACTCCTCAAGCCACAGGCCCTGCCACCTATTCTAACTGTGAGACATTCATGGCCTGACCACATCACACAAGATACGCACACCTCGTCTACACCACCTTAGCCTCCACGTCAAGACACCCTAAAACCCGCCCAGCATGTCAGGTAGCCCAGACGCCAAGCGCCTGAAGACATCAGATGGCTCAGCTCCGCCTGACAGCAATGAGTACGAGCTCATCTATTGGCCAGGCATCCCCGGCCGTGGTGAGCACATCCGCGTGTGCTTCGAGGAAACAGGCACCCCATACACCGACTCTGCCCTCGTTGACGGAGACGCCGGGGGCGCCAAAGCCGTCATGGCTCAAATCGACCCCTCCAACAAGGGCAGCAGCTCTTGCCCCCCGCCTTTGGCGCCGCCGATTCTGCGCCATGGGGACCTCACCATCTCACAGATGCCCAATATCCTGCTGTATTTGGGGCCTCGCCTCGGTCTTGCCCCCTCGTCTGCTCATGGGGGTCTTCTCAACGCAACCTACATCATCAACCAGCTGGCCTTGACAGCTCTCGACGGGCTGAGCAACGAGCCACATGATTGCCATCATCCTATCGCCGTTGGTGACTACTACGAGAATCAAAAAGACGAGGCACAAAGGAAGGCGAAAGACTACGTCCGCAACCGCCTGCCAAAATTCCTCGGCTATTTCCAGCGCGTGCTCGAGGGCGACGCCAGCGGCGACGGACCCTGGCTTCACGGTGGCGCTCTGAGCTGGGCAGACTTGGTGTTGTTCCAGGTACGTATTAGTGTTCTCACAACCTTGGTGTGATGCGGACAAGAACCGAGTCTGCATCACTCAGGACAAATGCGCGATTAGCAAAACTACCCGGTGAGCTAACCTGTGCCGTCCAGTGTCTCGATGGAGTCAAATTCGCCTTTCCCAAGGCCACGAAGGCAGCCGAGCAGTCTGGGAAGTATGACAAGGTGTTTGCATTGTATAACGCAGTGAAGGAGCGACCGAACATCAAGAAGTACCTCGAAAGCCCACGTCGGCAAAAGTATTCCATGGGTCTTTATCGCTACTACGAGGAGCTTGACTTCGACCTCGAAGAATAGACAATCAGAAAGCCTGAGGAAGATCGATCCCCCACTGCAATAGCCCAGCAGAATGAGAAAAGAAATTAAGCTCTTGGATCCTTGACCAAATATCTACGCTTTGCTCGGTGCAACCCTTGACTTCTGAAGTGATCTCAAGATCAGAGATGAAGCTTTGGCCTTACCCGGCCTCTATTGCTCAGCGAACGTGTCCCGCCAGCATCCCGGACTTGCTGTGTCGATCTACGAAAATTTTCATAGTGCCATTCTTTACTGTCTCTGAGTGAATGCATCATCCCCTGCTTTGATTTGAGGTGGGCCAGGGTCAGTGACACCCTCAGGAAGACCCTCATCACCACTGAAGTGCGTAGAAAGCACGGTTTCTGGTTAGCGATCGAAGGCAGAGTCTTATTTTGTGCTGAGGTAACTGATTCTAGGAGTTTCGAGGAGTACAGATCTCGCATGGGCGAGAGACATGAAGGAGTGGAGAGAGAACGACAAGCATCAGTGAGACAGGGTGCTTGGCTGCTTAACCTACCAGTACTCATTGCCCCATTGTCCACAGCACATACGGTTCTCGCTATGCTTGTACCAGAGGAGCCAATCTGTTTTATGCAACACAGCGGTTCAGTTTCTCATTTCCCACACAGCGGATTATACCACCTCTTCTTTTTCCACGACGCCACCTTCTCACCATCCGTCCGACGGAGTAGAGGCGGCAGAGATGCTGTAAGACGATGGAAGGCACCGAGAGTGGACCAGTGCTTACCGAGATCGAGGAGAGTCCACGCGTAGTCATTCGGGTCGTCATTGTCGGCCTTGACCTTGCACATCCAGGGTGCCTTCTCGTAGCTCGAGTGCGGGTTGGTCCGCTGGCAGTCCTTGGTGCAGTTCTGAATGCCGCCGTAAGTGCTGAGCACGCAAAAGATTGGGAGTTAGGGGACAAATGTCAGCAGGTGAGGTAATGACGATGTTATCGCTGTTTGATATTCGAGCATGCGTCCCTCTCCAGTCGTAGATGGGCGACGGCACCAAGTGGAGAGGATCACACGAGGAGGGCGGCGGCGCATGTCCCGGCCGGGGTTCGAAAAACTCTGGCAGCCGTGGGAATGACTTACTGTCCAATATCGGTAATGATGACGCCGTGCCAGCATGCGAAGCAGTTGTCGAGGTTGATTGAGGTCCACTTGCGCTCTGCGCCGTTCTCGCCGCACTCTCCAGAGATCCAGGTGTTGTTCAGAGTCTGCGCGTGGATTGTTGTCAGCAGATGTATCGCCCCTCCACATGTCCCGGGCGCCGCGATGGTCGGAACGGGAAGAAATCACAAAGTGCTCAGATTGGTCTCAGAGCATTTTGCGGAGGGAAGATTTCTTTTAGACGCTGTGGTGAGTTCATACTGAGGAAGACTGATCTTCCTGCCTTGTTGAAGCATCTACGGCCGCGAGCTAGGATGAAAAAAGGGGGGGTTTCCTCTACTTACAGTCCAGCCGACGTTGCAGTAGGGCGTGAAGCCGACTTCTGCAGCACCAGGGTTGGCTGCGAACAGGAGGCCCACGATGGTGAGGGTGATGGTGCGGATTATGGACAGCATTGTGGCTGGTGTGCTGTCGATCAGTCCTTTCTGAGTGATGGTGGTTGTACCTTTGTGTGCGGCGGAAGACAAGGCAGCCCTCGTTAACCTCTGTCGATGTTGTTGGAAGCAAGACCGAGCAGATGGGCCGGCCACTGACACTGGGAGGAAGTATACTTTACGTTCTTGCCTACGGGATGGTTATGCCGTGGCTGCCTGGTATTGATGCCTGAGACTCACAATACCCTAGGTACAGTGCCCGTGTGTCTGAATCTAATGTCTTGTCTGGACACAAGTTCGAAAGCGTGTACGACTTCGTATGACCAACACAAAGCTCCGGGGAGCCTCTAGGCTACGATTAGTTTCATGCAAGAATCCCCTGGAGATTAGAGTGGTTCAATACGTTGACTAATGCTTATTTTTTGATCGTGATCTTGTACCGATATATCTAGAACATTGTCAACAGGTCGGAACAAGTTCCACATCTCGTCCCTTTCTTTCCTGCAGGGTGATGCGATAGGTTTGTACGCGTCGGTCCCGAGTAGGTTTGCATGAAGAGAACCTTCCGCCCTGTAATAGTGCTACAGCCTGGAGGTGCGTCCTCCGCATAGTCAAGGGGATGGAATTGTTTATGTACAGGAGTTGAAGAAGCAGATCTAGCTGCGACCCTGAGTGTCTGGCTCCGAGAGCATAATTGTGCGTCATTTAACGATAGAGATATGATGTTTACGCAAATCCACATGAGACTCCCCGGAGGCACAATAAAGCCTAGATCTGTCTGTGGCCACAACACATTTGATTTCTTTTCTGTTATTCTCTGTTCCACCGCGAAGACAAAAAGACTGAAAACTATAGACATCAGGTGCAAAATATGGATATCTAATATTGTCAACATGGCGACACAAGCGCCAGCATGCCTACGGGAAAGGTTAAGCTCGTCGAATGAGCTATGGCCGGGACGTTCCCCACGCCGGTACCGCCACACCTGCTTGCTCTCTGAGATAGGGAAAAACAAGCCATAAGACTGACTCGGCACGAGCTCGTTCCGAGCTGTCTAGGCACTCCTTTGAACGGTCCTGGAGATTTTGATTAGTGATCTGACCGCACAGTAATTTGGAGTTGTGTGAATTAGGAGGCCTGTCGCATCTTGTTCGACATCTTGATTTGTTGTCAACGCAGAAGTGTCCCCGGTCCCGATGACTTACGACCCTCCCATGGGTAGTTCCGTTAGTTGCAGAACTCCCTGGTGTCGCAGATACGAGCTAGCTCCCGCGGGGTACCGGGACCCATGATCCCGCACGCCGGTCCCACCGATCGGAGTCGGAAAGCTTGAGGGTCCGATCCCCAGCTTTCGGCAGCGACATCCGACGCCCGAGCGGGGACGACATCGGCAGGTCGAAGCCTTGGGGATCCGTCGTCATCATGATAGACGCCAATGAACTGCATTCTCTGATTCCATGTGTGCACCTGGATGTGCATGTTCAAAGGGGAAACATCAACCTCGTGCATGCTTGATTGTCGGCGCCATACTCTGAAGATAGAGGTCATAACTTCGATTCGAAATAACTCTGAGGGAAGGCCATTGCAAGCCGATTCATAATCATTTCTGTGTCGAATTCACAAACAATCACAATAACCAACATGGCCAACCAAGATGTTCAGGTCGTTCTCATCACCGGCGCCAACACGGGCATCGGCTGGGAGGCCGTCAAAGCCTTCCTCCAGTCAGACAAAAAATACCTCGTGCTCATGGGCAGTCGCTCTCTCGAGAAAGCCGCCGCCGCAATCGAGAAGGCCCAGCGGGAAGTCCCTGACTCGAAGAGCACCGTGGAGCCTGTTCAGGTGGATATCTCCAGCGACGATTCGATCGCCGCTGCACACGAGACGGTCAAGCAGAAGTACGGCAGGCTTGACGCGCTTGTGAACAACGCAGGTAAGCTGTTCCGGAATCGATATATGCTAAGGAGCGACGTAGGAGTGCAAGAACTGATATGAAGTGTGTTCAGGTGGCTCTTACGAGCGCGAGGCAAGAACAGGCAACTGCACCATGCGCGAGGCTTGGAACAAAAATTTTGACGTCAACGTCTCGGGAACATACGTCATGACGCAGACATTTATGCCTCTCCTCCTCCAGTCCAGGACCAGCTCCTCTAGTCCCGGCCGCCTGCTCTTCATCACCAGCGGTCTGTCCAGCTTGACGAGGTACAGCGAGAAGCCTTACCCAGCACCCCAACCGCCTGCAGGCGAGGGGAAGTGGCCCAAGGAGGAGCTCGACAGGTTCAACGACATGATGGCTTACCGGTCGACCAAGACGGCGCTGAACATGGTCATGCTCAATTTCGCGTGGCAGCTGACAAATGATAACGTCAAGGTCTTTGCTATCAGCCCTGGGTTCTTGGTCACTGGTCTCGGCGGGATGCCGGAGGCGATGAAAC
Source organism: Microdochium paspali (assembly GCA_031142775.1). Taxonomy (NCBI): domain Eukaryota; kingdom Fungi; phylum Ascomycota; class Sordariomycetes; order Xylariales; family Microdochiaceae; genus Microdochium; species Microdochium paspali. Next base: position 1,657,257 of record JAVBIV010000008.1, read on the forward strand.
AGCGCGGTGCTGGGCCTGCAAATATTGGTGGGCAGTTTATCAAGGACGTTGTCGAGGGTAGGAGAGATGCTGATGCTGGCAAGATTGTGCATTCTGACGGGAGTGTCCAGGGTTGGTGATCTGGGAAGATCTGACACGCAATATATCCAGTATTTCAACCTAAAATTTCGGATAATGGACAATATCTCGTTTTCGCCGGGCGCCATGGAAAAAGTCAAAGAAAGTGCTGAGTGCACGAGGGGCGTGGACTCAACGTGTCTTCGCATCAGGCGTTTTGCCCGAGCAGCGTCTTCCGCTCGAAGCGCTGTTTGTGTGTGCTGGCTGATCGGGTTCATGACTCGAGGCTTCTTGGGACACTATGTACGCGCAGATGTGGCGACATCGTCCGCGGCTTCCGGTTTATAAAAGTCGCCGACAACCACGAATTGCGGAAAGAACATGTGATATGGTCTGCTTGACATCAGCCCACTTATGCTCGTGGGCTTCCCTTCCCAGGACGTTCAATGAGGGAAGTAACTTGAAGTAACTCGCCGAAATCCATTCAATGCAGCAGCCTAGTGTACTGACTCGCAAATCTTGATCACAAGATTTCCTAGAAAGACACCATGCTCGTACAATTGATCGATCCAATCTGGGCTTAATTTTGAGCATGGATATCAAAAGCAAGTAAATTCTCCTAGGCATGCACCAGGTCTATTCACTTAATATGGACCTCACTCAACCTTAGAGGACACGGAAAGTTGTCACGCGACAGAAAATTCCGTCGTGATCAGCCAGCTCTGTACGGAAATCACGGCGCGGTTCATTATGTCAAGGCTGACGCGGCATCAAAATTCGGCCGGACCAATTGAAACTCATGATCGCAAATATGTTGCCTCGCCAAAGTACCAACAACTTGAAGCAACTACTAATATCACGGGCTACCTCATTCGGCTTACGCTCTCGAACACCAACAATCCGGCGTCATGAGAGACCAACGGCCAGGCATCATCACATGATGTGCGTGCAGAAACTGCCAGACTAAGCACAATACCTCTCTGCTAATTCGTAGAAAAAGGATTGTAGAGCTATCCGGTGCATGATGGCCAGCGAATGGCGTTGCACACGCCTACACAATACTTAACACTTCCGAACGCTTTGACAATCCTGAGAGCCAGAGCCCCCACGCTACGGCACAGAACTCATCATGACAAGACGGCACGCACCGCTGTCACATTCTCCGTAGTAACAATGTTCCGAATTCCCCGGAACTCTGTTTTCTTTTCTTTCCCCCCTTCCCCCCCAAAAAAGCCCGTCCGACAATCGGCTCGAGGGCGGAGACACACAAGGAGAACCGTCTCTAGCGTACGTACAGAATATCACGGGGTGACCGGCATTCATCGAGTTGACATCGCTGTCCCTCCCCTGCGGATTATCGGGGTTCTTAACGCGAGTCTTAAATTAAAGTTTCTTTGCTGCTCGCGCTGCTTGGCAACTCCCTCTAAGCCACCTCGGTTTCCCCACCGGGAATAGCAGCCGGGGAAGCTGGCTCGCGAAGACAATGCCATTGTGTGTGTGCCTGTGCCTGTGCCTGTTGGACGTCTGCCTGCACGCGCGCGAGAGGGCGCGCGCGTGCGTGAGCATGAGAACCTTGTTGGCCAGCTAACCCGGCCCGTATCAGACGGCAGGCCATTTAAAGCGGTCACTCTTCCCCCCTGCCTACGGCAAGCCATGTTCTGACGCAAAGTCCCATCCCAGCTCAGCTCAGCTTGGTTCAGCCAAGCTCTTGGCCACGGCGGCGGCGACGGCGACGGCGACGGCGAGGGAGCGAGAAGAAAGCGAGTAGCGAGCTCTGCTGCGCCTGTCCTTCTCCCAGGGGAGTGGTCAGCTTTGATAAGCAGCAGGGATGCCAGGATTAAGCAAAGGGCCTGGAATGCTCTGTCTCGGCAACTTCCTCCTCCTCGCACGGCAAGCGGGGGCGCCGACGGGCTGAATGCCTGCCGAATTCGGCAATTGATGGCGACACGTCACCAATTTCACATCTGTTGCGCGGGTTCTTCTTCTTTGGGGGAACGGGTGCGGGTCCCGGCCATGCATCCAGGGACCTTTGGCGTCGGCGGCAGCTCCAGTAGTACCGGGGTTTTTCTCCTCAGAGCTAGATGGACCAGAAGCGAGGCTGGGAGCTGAGGCAGAAGGGACGATAAGCAGATGGACAGGCGTGCGTGTGTACTCGATGAGTGGGCAATGAAGCTTCGTCCTAGCGTGAGACAGGCCATGCAGTATTACCTCATGCAAGATGCAGGGAGAACTCCTCCCCGATACGCAAAGAAGGCGCCCCCATTCTCCAACCCCTTGGAGAAAGGTGCCGTGGCGCGATATTGGCGAGAGATAGCTTTGGAGATGGTGATTCATGGACGGTGGTGTGGTCGCGTGAAGTGGTGTGTGTGTGACGCGGCAGGCAGATGCGGAGTCTTGGTAGGACAGGCCTGCCCTGTTTGTGTCGTAGTGCGCCGCGCTAGCAGTGGTTGAAAGTGATGGGTCAATAATCGTGATACCTCCGTTAAGGGGCACCAGGGCCAGAGGAGAATCGGCCATGTTCCGCATTGGAAGATCTTAACCGAGAGCATCCAATGGGACCAAGTGGTCGGAGCCCGGTGCCACGTCCGGACCAGGAACATGGAACATGGAATCTGGACAAGGTGTGGCAGCCCAGGCGGCTGGGATTGTAGAAGGAGTGGCGCCGGCAACTGTCTCACCACAACATGCCGTCGCTTCTGTAGCAAGATTGGCTAAAGAAAAGAACTCTTGGCGTGGCTGGCTTGCGCTTGTGTGCTCTGCGAAGAGGACAAGGCCAGCTGAAAGCCGGGCCCCAGGGCTGGGAGATAAATGTGCTTGCTTGTTTAATGAAGTGGATATAATTGTACAGCATAGTCATCAGAGGAGGCCAAGGTGAGTAATCACGCAATTAAGTAATCATTCAAATATGCTGGTCATCTCGGAACAAGGTACGCAAGGCAGGGTAAGCAATGTTGCGCAGCTATCAAGATGTCCAAAGCTAGCGAATGGGACATGCATCTGTAGAATCGGCCTCGACACGCGGCCAGGTCTTGCAGTTATCCAGCTGCCTGGGACTGATGGTAAGAGTAGAGCAAGACCTAGTGAAACCGGTGAAGCTAGCAAGACTAGAGCTCAACGTCGACAGCCACGCTGTTGGAATAAAGCTGGGATTGTATTAGCGTTAGAGTTCAATCCGGATCATGTATCCGGGGCCGTTGCACATGACTCAAAGTAACTCTTCAGACGCCACATTCCGAACACAATATATTGTCGTAGTCAATACGAGAACGAGAACGGAATCGCAGCGCACTCTCCGACGGAATCATTGCTCGGAGCTGGCCCAGCTCCGGCCGACCAGTCATGCTACAAATCCACGTCCTCGCAGCTGGTTGGCCAAAGCAGATCGACCCCGTACATTGTACCTACGGATTCCCGTACTCCGTGCTGGGGTGGGTATACATACGTCCACCGGATGAGCCCAAGCTTTTCTGGCCCCCCTAAAGCAATCCTTGTCATGATTGGGGATTAAGGTTTTCGATGACACCCCCCCAAACAAGGGGGAACCCTGAAGCGCATGGCAAGTCGGTCAATGATCCATTCATCCAAGAGCACGGAGCACACTGCAGTCTGGTGCCAAAAAAAACCTCACGCAGTGGCTCGTGAGAGCACACGCACACACCACCCCCTTTGTGAAGCGAGGACTCTGCTCTAGGTCCCGTGACATCAACGACATGTATGGGGTACAGATCATCCTCCCCTTCTCCAGGGAGAGAGAGAAGCCTGGGCCACGACCCAGCGAGCCGGAACGCTCTAGTACGGGCACTTGCGCTGCTGTCCTGGTGCAGTCGCCACGATTTTCGCTGATGATCCCTGCCGGACAAAAGAACCCTGCCTGGCCACTGTTTAGATGAGTTTCGCGTAGCTCTCTTGTCGGACCGGCGAAGAAGGGAGATCCTGATGGGGGAAGTCTTCGTTGTCGCAATTGCGGGCATATCGTGCGGCTCAAGCACGCTGGCTTGACTGGTGGACTCGCTGCACGTTGTTGCATTTCTCCACGGCAACAAACCCTGGCATACTGCAGCATGATAGGAAAATGCAGGTGCTTTGACTGTCCGTGAGTATGAACATAGTGAACTCTAATTCACCCGCGGGGTGGCGTCTTGTCGGCTGAGCAGCAGCAGCCGCGAGCATGGGGTCTGATAACCAACGGCTGGTAGCCCGTCTTATCTCTCCACGTGATGTGAAACTAAACAAAGGTACTGCTCAGCAATCAAGTCGACTAATTAATGTAGTCACTCGCCAAGCAAGTAGCAGTACTTACGATACATATGTATCACAACTGAAACTCAGCTGACAAGGCAGAGATAAGCCAGTGCAAATCCATCCTCTTCACCAAATACTCATGAAAGCCCGGTCGGATTAAGCCGGCTACGTAGACTCTACAATAGCCAGCAGGTAACTCGGTGCTCGAAAATAATAATTAATCGTTTCCATAATTATGATAGGTCACTCTGCTGCTGCAGAAACACGGCTCTAGCCACCGAAACCTGCATGTCAGCTGTCAGAAATTTCCAGGATTAGGGCTGGTCGGTACAAAGTGACAGCTCTGTCCCGTGGCAATCAACCAGTCAAGAATGGCAGATCTGCGGAGCGGTGACAGCATATCACTTCACTGGTCCGCGATGCCTCTATTTATTATTATATCATCGACTATCTTACAGTGGACCGCCAGGGCACGTACATAAACGCATGGAGAGAGAGGGGGAGAGGGAGCATGCATGCACGCACGCAAGCACATGGACCCAGGCAAGCATGTATGTATGTCTGTATGTATGTATGTACCCAAGCACCGTTGAAAATGGCATGCATGTATGCATTCCCGACAGCCTTGTTTCCTCACACCGGCGGCGCGCGAGACAAGGACGACGAATTAGGCATTGCATTACCCCGGTCAAAGCGCACACACACATTACACACACGACGCACACACGATACTTGGCCCAATGATGTTTCCCGCCCCCCTCTCTCTGCCCCCTCCGGCCCCCCCCTGTGCGAGAGAGGACTTTCTTGCTGCATAAACCAAGTCATATGACGCCCAACCCGTCACGTCACGAGAGCCATCTCACAAGCCGACACCGCCGGCAAACTGCACACTTGGACACGTCAAACGTCGTCGGGCTCCAGCGAGCCATCTGGGCTCCTCTATGGGGGCGGGAACCGGTGAGAAGGGTAGCGGAGGAACCGAGCGAAAAGGAAAGAACGTTCCCGCCACTGATACCTACCATGAAAGTCACGGGTTCTGGTGTTGGACGCGCGACGCGGTCTCAGTCAGGTCAACTATCACGTTCAAGTTTCCCCGCTTTGTGTCACAGTCCATTGCTTTTCTTTTGGTTTAAGGTTTCTATCTCCCTCGTCCCCGGTAGAAGATCTACCGCTATGTACAGTACTGCTACACACTCCGCACATGCAGAGAGATAGATGGACAGAGTAGGGAAGCCTTGGTGGTCATTGACAAGCAAAGCCCTATCACGGCCTGTAAGTGAGGGCCAAAGCTACACCCCCCCCCCCTCTCTCTTCAAAGCCACGCCGAACCTAGGACATTTCCCGTCCCAGAACGAGCTTCACCTTGCGAGCTAGCCCGTGTCGTCCCTAACGGGAAACGTTATGTCTTCCGGCGACGCTAGAGCGCCGCGCACACGCACGGACGATAACATACCTGCCCTCGCTTACCTGCAAAAAGGCACGGCACGGCAGAGAGCGATACAAACTCCCAGCTCGCGCGCATCGGGGGCATCCTTCGCGTGGTAGTAGTGTCAGGTAGGGTGCGGCGGACGGGCGGCCAGGCAGGCGGCTCGTCATGATGAAGCTTCACGGAGTTTCGGGGCGGAGTTCAGTCCATGGTACTGGACCCGAGGGGGGGGGGGGCTCTCCTCGCCCAGGTTCCTGGAAGGCCGGTTTCTGCGGGAGCGGCGAGTGCACGGTGATGGCTCCAATAGGCAATCCATCTCTGACTGAAGCTCCTCCATTGGATGTTTTGTGAAGGCCGCGTGTTCCGCGACCACAGCCCTGTCTGGGATGTGCTCTGTCGCTCTGGCAGACAGGGCATGCGCGGCAGGGGGGCAGTCGACTTTGACTGGATGGACCTCGGTCTCGCACAGACAGGCATCTGTCGATCAGGGCTGCAGCAGCGGCAGCAGGAGCAGTAGCGAGATCTGTCATGTATGCATACGCGGGGTGTGTTGTACTTACTGTAGCTTTGTGATCTCGCCTCGCAGATTGGGCATCTTCACATGGCTCTGGACTTACCGGTCTGTTGTATTGTGGTCTGACTTACAAGATCTCCCAGAGTGTGGAGCAACGTCGTCAACCCTCGTGGCGACAAGACGCGTGCGAGCACCGCTACTGATACATTCCAACGTCCGACAGCGGCCGAGTATTACCTGGGCCAGTCAGTCGTGCCGCGCCAACCCGAAACTGACCAGTTCTCAGAGACGGAATAAAAAGAAGCCAACTGCGAACGGACAATGGACGGAGAATATTTTCCTATTCGCCAACGCCCTAGCCCCAACTGGTGCACCTGCCAATGGTACAACTCGGCGCTGCCACCCCTCACGGGCGGCACCGACTTTGTATATCTCGCTCGGCCGATGAGCTGCGGAGCCGCGATGCCAAATCCTACGCACTATTCATAGTCTTGTCAGATTATTGTGACATTTGGATCTGGTTGGTCGACAGGCGTTCGCGCTAACAACAAGTACGCCGGCACTTAAATCATCCTCATCATTATGATGATGATGAAGATAAGCCTCACCCTCCTGTCTAGCGGAGACGCGGCAGAGTATTCCTAATATCCTCAGACCCGGCGCGCGGAGCAAATCTGCCGTATGGAGGACACTCCGTGACCCTTCGCGGCACACCAACCCACGCCTCATCCAACGCGCTGGCTCCGTATTGGACCGATCTGCGGATGATCTCCGCGAGCCGTGCTATGATCCGCGCCTGATGCCGCCTGTCCCAGCACCAAGGTCTCGGATCCAGATGACAGACAAATGACACAAAGCCAGATCAATCACGACGAGGATTCCCAGCTCCCACATGTCGCAAGCATAGGAACAAGGGGCACGAATGTTCGACCAGCAACACACCCTCCCTGTTCCGTACCTGCGGAATAGTCCCGAACCACTTCCTTCTAAGCAGCTCTTCCCGTGCTTACAGGCGTGGCTGTGTAATAACCGAGGGATATCTCGTGCTGAGGCATAATATACCTCGGCGTCAAATTGCTCGTCCTCAACCTGCCTGGCTCGAGGTTCGCGGCAGCAGGAAGGACGAAGATCTTGTCTTTTACGATACTAACTTACTCACTAGTCAGTGCATCGGCAGTTGTATGCACAGTCGTAGCGATCGCAGAGGCAATCTGTGGGTCATGGGCCAGTGTCTAATTGTGGAGTGCGGAGCTTCGTCCGGACATGTGTTGTCTCAGCATGACAGTACTTCGAGCTGCCGTTCTAGACATACCCTATATCTCATGATGTGGTTTGCTGAATCCATGCCTGCCCGATCAAAATGCACATGGTGCTTATAGAAATGCACGGAGGCCTGACAGTTATAATTGAAAGTCTTCATCGGCTGCAGGCTTACAGGGCTGCATGATGGCAAAGTAAGCAAGGTAGGCCACCTGGACAATGTACCGGAACCTGACACCATGACTCGCGAAACGCGAGAGCAGAGACGATGTGCTGCAAGCATAATCAAATCCAATGGGACGAACGGACCCTGACAAAAGTGAGCACGGGACAGGGATTAGCAGATACAGTAGGATTTTTGAGGGCTCAGCGGCTGGCCGAGTCCGCCTGTCGAAAAAGACACCCCCCTCCGACTTCGGGTTCTTGCAACGCGGCTCGCGACCCGGAGTTATGTTGGACAAGTTGTCATCGGCGTTTCTTTGTTTTGGAGGGAGCCCGCTGTCATGTCAACTGGACAGGCTTGGCATGCTGCTCATGCAGTTCAGGGTCGTATACGTAAACCGAAACTACCTGGAACGAACGAGTCAGGGCACCCAGTGCGCTCGTGACATGCTGCGAGCAGGATTGCATGGCCACTGTGCTTCCGTTATCTGAAGACACAGGTCGAAAGCTACACGGCACTAGCCAAGATGATACCCTATGCTTATGCATACCTTGATGCCCAAAAAATCGCTTTCGCGCGAGCAAAGTGGCTCTGTCAGCCCCCAGTAACTGAGGGACCGGTGAGGAGCGACCGCATGGGCGCATGACACGAAACCCCAAAAGCCTTCCGCATGGGGACTTGAGACTCTTTTGTGATATTCAGCTTTTGGTCGCTGGATTTCGCTGATTGGTGGCCAGCGCGGGGGACCGTTGCAGGCCGGTACAGTGAAGGCCAGGGTACTTGTGCCTCGTCTGAGAGCGCATTAATAGTCCACCCTGTTCGACATGCCCAGGGAGTCCGACAACACAAATGAGGCTTGGGACCAGCTGCTCTTGAGAAAGTCTTGAACTACACTCCCTTGTTCGTCCGGCTGCATATTGAGTCTCAGGCACCGTCGTCTGCCCTTGCAACCAAAGTACCTGCAAGATATGATCAAGCCTCTGAATCTGACTGCTCGTAGATAAGCCAGCAGCCTAAGCCTAAATATCCCACGACAGGATTTGAGTCATGCTGGCGGAGGGCGCCCGGTCTGCGCAGATTGCGGGATCATTTGCCTACTGTGCCTGATGCGTTGGAGGCATTGTTTTGCAGCGTGTTGATGCTGATGATGTGGTGTTTGTAGGCTTCCACGATAACTGCTGCAGGCCAATAACCCCCCCTCCCCTTCTCCCCTTTTGGTGGCACCTGGGCTCGCTGCTGGTGGGTGAAGAGCGGAGGGGCGCTAGGGGCACGGGTCGAACCGCGGCGGACTGCCCATGACTCAACCTGCGGGCACCACGTGGGCGGCTACGCCACAGCTGCATGAATGGCACCTCGTGCAGCCTCGAACGGCCCAGATGGGGCTTTGGTGGTCGCCTGATTCTTTGAGCATTCAATGACCACTGGTCCCTGATGATGATGATGGCCGTGGTGGTGGTACGTAGTACACAACAGCAGCGCTGTCCGTCTTGGCTCCATGCTACTACGTCATTGAGAAGGACTGCCCCGTGAGGTAGGGACAAACTAACAGACAAGAATGAGGGCGTGGGAGCACTTGGGCGGTCCCTGCGCCTCGCCACTTGCGGCAATAGTCAGTCGGCGGTGTGCTGAGTACGGAGGATCCGAGGAACGTACGAAGTCCATGCATGCCCTGATTAGCGCCGGCATGACGCGCTGGTCAACAGGGTACTATGGTAGGACTTTTCGTGGCGATTCCCCTGTTGACAGATGTTAAGCCAGCTGGGTCTGGCGTTGCTGCACCGGCCTCGAGTTGCCCTGAGCATGAGACACTGCTCGGCACCACCGCTATTGAGGCAGTGTAGTGTGGTGTGGTGTGTGGTGTGTGGTGCCCGTGGGCATCTGAACCCAGCTAAAGGATGTGAACCCGGCAGAGCGGTAGGCCCATGTCATTTCGACCGCCTGAGCTGCAGGGTCGATTCGAGGTGCGAGTGGTGGTCGCGGTGGTGGAGGGGAGGAGGCGCTGCAGCAGGGCAGCAACCCCGCCGACCAGGGATGAGAAACATGGAACAAAGGCCATTGTGCAAAGCATGGCACAGCTGGGCTTAGGCGAGTCGGTGAAGCGAGCAGGCTGTGCTCCAGTAGGATGGAGGGCTGGCGAGTCACGACTTTGGGACCATTTGCCTAGCTTGGGCAGTCGAGATGGGCAAAGTCTGGGCTGATAGTGTGGATGGCTAGATGGGATAGAGGGGCGAGCGAGGCTTTGGAACATTGATTGATTGCCCTGGATGGACCTGGACCTGGGCAGGCGAGCAGGCGAGCAGGCGAGCAGGCGGGCAGGCGGGCAGGTGGGGCTGACGCGCAGGAACAGAGGATGGCCAGGTGGCAGCCTTCTGGAAGGGGCAGCGAACAATTCAAGCTTCTCACGAGTCACGCCCGGCCCACCACCCACTTGCATCCAGGGGTTGAGGAACCAGCTCCGCTCCTTCCTTTGGCGAGTCCACTGGGCGGCACTTGCGGCTTTAGAGCTTCTCTACATAGTATGCACCTGCACCTGCGCCTGCACCCGCCTGCACCTGTACCTGCACCTCCGCCAGCCGGCCACATGCACCTGCCTGAGGCAGACAGGCAGACGTCGACTGCAGGCGGCGGCGTGCTGCCAGAAAAGGGGCTCGGGCTTGGACTTGGTCTTGGGCTTTGCTCATCGACCGACCGACTGCTCAAGTGCGTCGCGATTCTTCTGGCCTGGGCCACCACGACGTGCGCAGTGACTCCATGTCATCAACCCGGCTGCCACTTCATTGCGCAAGTGCCCCGTCCTCCAGGGCTCCCGCCTGCCTGCCTGCCTGCCTGCCTGCCTGCCTGCACCCAGCCGGGCCCAGGGTCTGCTGCTGGACCTGCAGCCCTAGGGCTCCATCGTCCACGTGCGTGTCCGGCCTCGCTTCTGTGCGCACCCATCATCTCAAGGTTTGTACGCACTGATACCTGCTTGATCAACCGCAAGCAGTCTCCAGGCCACCAAGATCCGCATGCACGACACAACGCCGAATCTCCCACGGACCGCACGCAGTGCCGAGTAAACAGCCCTTATGCTTGTCCGCCGTCCATTCTGTCCCACCGCACGTCGACTTGATACTGCCACCGCGTCAGATCTGCCGGGGCCAGGTCACCCACCACAATGGACTCAATTCACTGGACCACCACTGCCAGACTCGGTCGGCGCCGACGCCCGCCCCTCTCCTTTGCCACATTGGCACTTTGACCACGCCCGGGCCCTTGTCTCGCACCGATCCAAAGTAGCTTGCTGCTCCTGGGCCGCTGTCCGACGAGTCCCACAGAGGCCCGCGAGGGTTCAGCGCCACTCAAAACATCCTCAGCCACTCTCCGCCAGCCCATCCAACCCTTCCAAGACATCCACGCCAGAGACGACTTCATCTCCGTGCTCACGCTCCTCACGACTACCCAAGGGGCCATCGAGACCACAAAAAGATATGTCAGCAAGACACTAGGCTTCGAGATGGTGACCGGTCTTACAACTTCAGTAGGCCCGCCATGGGTCGAATTGCTCAACTAGGTTCAATCCTCGTCCCAGTATCGTCCAGGCAACTCCGTGCCAAATGCTAGCCGTCACCTCAGTGCGGGGCGCTGGAAAACTTCTACATGTGCCGGGCCGGCACAGACCGGCTCTTGCGGCAGGCTAGCAAGAATGGGCGCATGGTCCTGCCTCCTTCAGGACGAGGCTTGCCTTGCTTCTGGAAGGAAAGGGGTCATCCCACTGCGGGGCGTCGCCAGCGTGAGGGACAGACACAGCACCGAGGCTACCAGCACCGCAAACAGCTGTCTACCGCGGATCCCACCGTCATCACTCCACCAAGACCTCTAGCATTCCGTGCCGACATAGGGCACGTGCGAGCATATCTCGAAGAGAGGGCCGAAAGAATGTGAAGGAGTGATTATTGCTTTTGCCGAGCGAAGAGTGGCGATGACATCAACCTTGGGCAACTTGTAATGTACAAGTCTGTCTAGCCTAGCCGACCGAGCCAGCTTGTCCAAGACCCGGGCGTGCTGGACAAATATACGCTAAGGACTGTGCGAACCAATCCCTCGGGATGAGCAGTTCCAGGGGCAGGGCCAAAGAGAAGGCCAGCTCTCGTCATTCACAACACCAGTGTCGAGAGAGCCGAGAGCCTCCCCCCTGGTCTGCTTGGCTGGAAGAAGCTGAGATTTCCTGTCCACAGCGCAGCACCCCACCCGATGATCGAAAGCGCAGCCGCCATGACATGCACCAAGGCCGGCACCCATTATGTCGGTGCTAGGCCCTGGCTTGGGCACCAAACGGCGGAGCATGTGGGGGTGGCTCTTGAACCAGGAAACAAGCAGTCAAGGTGTCTCTCCTGCAGGGGACCCTGGGTGAGGGCGTGTGGTATGGCGTGGCCCAAGAGGGACATTGGTACCGCGCACGCCGACTGCTCGTTGGACGGCAGAGGTCGGCGAGGTCGGGTTGAAGCAGACCGCTTGTGTATCCCCACTCCCCAGTGCGTGACCGACGCAGGGGGTGGCTGCAGAGCAATCTCCCTGGCGCTCAGTGGAGAGCGCCAATGACTTACCGGTACAGCGCAGGAGTCCGTGCTGGCATCCTCTCCATCTAGGGCCCGGTCTACCCAGATGGCTGCTTGCACGCATGAGTCCCAAGTGTCCGAGGCGTCCCAAGCTTGAGCGGTGCTGCTGGCCCTGCTCTACCCTGCTCAAGCGTGTCCAGTGGGGGGGGACACTGGACCATCGTGCTCCCTTTGAATTTAAACGTCTCATGGTCCCCGACACTGCCACCACACCCACGGTCTACCAGCACAATCTCTACAGTACTATACAAAGACTGACCACACCGCAACATTGGCGACATCGTCATACACCGATTTTTACAAGACTACTACGCCACCTTATATTGACCACTGGCCTATATGCCCGCCATCGACTTATACCTCTGAGCGCCTCTAAACGAAGACGACAGAGCACGTTATTTGCGGGCGAGTTGCTTCAAAGACACTTTGCAGTCTGAATTGCGCCTGGTCTGCATATTCTTACCGGTCAACGGCCAATTCCTACTCACGCAGTAGATACCAACAACATGTGCAACTACATCCAGGTATGCCCTCATCTACGGACGGGAGAGGTGTTGAGATCTCTCGGTCCCGCTTGGGCATCTTATTGTCATGTATCTTTTCGATTAACATTTCTTCCTGCAGATCCAATATCAATGTGGTCACTTTCGGTTTCCGGTACAACGTTGGTGTCACGTTTACGAGAGGACACACAAGAAGTGCCAACCCAACGTTACATGCGCAGAATGGAGGTAAGTTAACGTCATCACCGAACATTTTCATCTGTGTAGAGCTGTGCTGACCAAACGCTGCTGCGGCTATCATTAGAGGTGATGAAGTGTGCCGTAAGTGTTCCAAAGTGATATTATCTACGCTCCTTTCCCCTCGAGCGCACTGGGCGCCAGATGTACACCCTTTGCCTTGACATCGAACCTCATCCGCAACCATGAGTCACTCTATTTAGCACCTGTCCCTACCTAACACCGTGCCGGCGACCATGGGCTAACCTGCGCTTAAACAGCTGACTGTCGTCCCGTCAAGCCCCCGGCGTGGGAGTGGATGATCACGCGCCCTCGGCAATCACCCTATGTGTAACCACAGCATATCTGTGTTATCCGGTTCTCGGACGGTCGAATCCAACGATCTATGCACATACGTGGATGTGTATGGAAACAACCAAGTATTGCGAGCGGTGCTCCCGGGAGGAGTCCCGAGCACGTGCATATCCAGCATGCAAGCCACCCCTCGTCCACTTGTCTAGGTGCATGGGGAGACAATCGCAAGGTGGCTAAAGACCAGTCTCTTGCCTCGTTTGCAGTGGGATAACACAGCACCACGCACGAAGGCGGGCTGCATTGCGAGCAGACGTCATCATCACCACGTTCGCCGCTGCCGCTACGGGGCCAAACGAGACCACACCAGCCGTACCACCAACCCCGAGTCGCATAGACTTTCTGAGCATCAGAAGCGATTTAGGCGGGGAAAGAAGACCTTATGCGAAAATGGGAGGTATTAGTTGTTGATATTTTATGGTTTGGGGATTTTGTTCTTTTCGGGCGTTCTTGCTTTTCTATTCCCATGGGAACAGACATCATCATATTACGGGCATCGGAGACATGGCGCATGGCTTTTATTCTTGTCTTACATACACACAGGCACAAACAGCCATGCCGAACAAGAGGGTGCGGGGGGAATGATAAGGGGGAGACTGGCTGCAACTTCCCCCGCCACCTTGCTCTTCCCTCTTGTTTTTCTTTTGGCTTGAGCTGCTTAACACCACTACCACTACCACCACCACCACCAGATTTCACGTAACGCGCACACGCGCACAACCACCATTGGACTCGGAGCTACAGGGCGTTCACACATTACGAATATTACATCATCAGCAGCACTCTTCAGCATCATCATTAGCGAGCAAACGCATCAGTCAGCATCGTTGAACATCACACCACCAGCAAAACTATTATCATTGGCCAAGGAGTTTCTGAAATTGGAAGTTGCTCTCTCTTTTGAGCCAGGGAAAACGGCCTGTTTGACTACCAGAGGATGTCAAACACGTCTGATGATCTGTGCACTTGAGGGTACCGGACTCTGATCCAGATAACAATATACCCACTTACACAAATGAATCTTTGACGTGCACACACGATGTAACTCCCCACAATGGGTACACTAATGCTGAGTTTGGTGCAAGCGCGCAAAATACATGGTTGACCTACGAGGGACAAGACCACCACCACTGGCCGTATTGAGCCGTACACTTTGGCTTCGTTTCGCATTGCCATGCACACCTAGTCGTTGATTGCCCGGACAATCAAAACGGTCACGTGGTGCCATTCTCTCGCACACCGCCCGTTGCATACCCAAGCAAGTACCTAGCGTAGGTACACTTTATCACGGGACACCGTGGGGCTAACGCGTGCTTGCGTCTTGCATGCATGTACTACGCACACGGGACAGAACATACGACTTGGGACGAAGTTGGGGAAACGAGTGTGTGTGTGTGCGCGCGTGTGTGCCTGGCATTACAAGACAGGAGAAGAACAAGGGGCTTCAAATAACTCAAAGTAAAACACACACACACACACACACACACTTTGTCACTCTCACTCTCTCACTCTCTTCCCCGCCCCCCTCTAGGCCAGAATCCCACGAGGCCGTTGCAGCTGTCAAACTTCTGCCGTGCCAAACAAAGTAAGCTAATCTAGTCTCTAAAGGACTAGATGGTTCTTTTTCGGGCAAACGATAGTTGCAGACTTTCCCAACGCGCGCGCGCGCGTGCTCGCTGCTGCTGCGAGTGTGATTGCGTGCTTTCGTTTTGACCGGTCCGATCCGGTCCGGACCGCCTCCCGTCTTAGTTTACCCCAAGATCTCTCCTCTGTCTCCCGCCCGTCTCTCCTCCTCTCTCCCTGCACACGCACACGCATACCTACGTTACCTAATGTCTCCAAGTGATTGGGTTTGCAAAACGCCTGTGCCAGCCTCATTCTTACTAACACCGGTGGGAGGAGGGCTTGTTGTCTTTCTTTTTCTTCTTTTCACTACAATTTATCTTTCTGCGGCAGGGAAAGTTTGATACGTGCCGAGGGGGAGGGGGGGAGACTGGCTTTATTTTGGGGGATTCGGTTTGGGCATGCAGTTGACAGCGTTTGCAGTGCACGCAGTGTACGCAGGGTTGAGGCCTTTTGGGTGGGGGCGTTTAGGCTGGACTGGGGAAGCAGGTCGGGGTGCGGAAGCGGAAGCGGAAGCGGGCTTGAAGTGATTGTGGACATTGTTGTCAATTATTGCCATTGTTGTCATTGTTGGGTTCGGAGTGTACCGAAGCGTTTTGTGGGCTGGGGTTATTGTTGTTGTTGTTGTGTCTTTGTCGATTACTACTTTTGAAGCTGCTGCTGCTGCGGCGCCCCCCCCCTCTTTGGCCTGATCGGTCCTCTGCCCGGGCCCTGGACTGGGCGACGCCAGGCCAGTCAGAATGCGGAAAATCTCATGCCGGCGGCCGTGGAAATGGGGACAGACAGGGAGGCTTGCCATTTGCCGTACGTAGCCATGCCCTCATCGGATGTGTTGTCCCGCTATTGGTACCTGCGAAATGCACATGCACTGCCGTTTCCGATCTTGGAGAGCGTTTATTCGGACAAGAGTGAGATAGAGAGCAGCGAATTGCGGACTACTGATGCGCGCAAACTTCCAGGGTCTGATTCGTTGAGACGGGAGGACTCCTCCTTCTTACTTGCTTGGGCTCCCTTTCTTTGTGTGTGCGTGTCCCTTCTCCCTCCCCATGGGGAAGGGGGGGGGGGGCAAAAGGTTGACCTTGACCGACTCTCTCTCTCTCTCTCTCTCTGTGCTTTTCCCTCCCTGCACGGCAGGTCTCTCTTGACTCGACTGTTGAGGGTCTCGGGCGGGAATTTGCGAAAAAATACTTGGGTGCTGCTGCGTTCACCGGTGCCTGGCCTGGCCTGGCCTGGCTATGCCATGTACGCGCAGTACCTGGGTGAACCATAAAAACCCTACGACTGCAGCTACATGCGGCCCGCAGGACCACCTATGTCCTCGCCCTTGCCCTGTGCTTTTGTGTGTGTGTGTGTCCTATCCGCCGCCGACTTTTTGTCTTACTTGCAGACAGCCAGCGGATTGCCGTGGAGGTGAGGGCCCTCCCCCCCCTCCCTCTCAATAAGTAGAAGGGTCGGTGTGGTGTCACAGCGTTGGCATGGGTTGTGTCTACTCTGGCCCCAAGATTGTATGCATAGTTATCTGCATGTCTGTGCGTACATCAGGGACGGCCGGGGGGGGGGCAAAAAACGTTGATTTGATTGCAAAAAAAGAGCCGCATGGGGGGGAAAATGCGGCTAGCTGCGTCATGCGTTGGGATGTCGGTGTGTGTACGAGGACGGGGTGGGTTGGGTTCAAATCTACAACGGCGAGCCCGGTGACCGGAGAGCTTGGATGGCTTTGCTATAGGTTCCATGGGGGGAAGGGGGAGCGGACTCGCTGGACAATGTGGTCATTCGCTAGCTGTGCGTGTGTATCTGTGCATGTATGTACACATATGTATGCGCAGCATGGCGCCATTGAGCGGGACGAGGTGAGGTGGTTTCTTTCCCCCTGCGAGATGAGAAACTGCAGTTGATAGACGAACAAAAGTGTGCGTCGTGGTGGCCCCCTGCAGTGTGTTACCCAGTCGGCAAGCAAAGATGCAAAGCTATGGCGAGACTTACATGTGCTCCATAAAAGAGCACCCTCCGGGATATTATGCCAATCCTGTCTTGTCCTGTCCGGTCCCCAGCCTCTGAAAGCCGCACATGGCGCATAAACATCCGTTCGCCCAATGTGTGTGTGTGTATGTGTGTGGTTAGCGGAGTCGAATCAGAACCTCAAACCAGCATCGTCCTCATTTCCCTCCCCGAGTCCCTTCCAGCCACGTCTCCCTCTCTCTCACCGGTTGAGCCATTCCCTCGTGGTGCCCGATGCTTGGCTATTTTTATTGCTGACTGCGCATCCGTATATGTCCCCTGGTCTCTTGGAGGCCCGGTCGGGACTGACAGTTTGCAGTACCTAAGACCGGTCGAGGTTATGATGTAGCAGATGCTAGTATCTGGCATATGCCAAGACTATACAGCGTCACAGGCGCCCGAAGCGTGGTCCAGGCCTGGCCTGGAACTCGTATACACCGCTGTCCTGCGCGCGCGCGTGTACAACATGCACTGCAAGTAGCAAGGATCCAGGCTCCCCCATCGGTCACGTCTGACGGCCACCGGCGTCACGTTGATATGGTCCCCTCACGCATCAGACTTCTTGGGGTGTGTAGACTGTATTCACTCGTAGTGGAGGCATTGCTGCTCGACTGGGGTGGGAGGGCCCGGACTGGTTGAGCGAGTGGTGGTATTTGCGTAATCTCCCTTGACAGCGTCAAAGAACGTTCAGAAAAGTCCTGTGCAGTCAGGTGTCATCAGGGAGGTAATACCTTGGCGAGCCTGGGTTACGACGTCGTATTCCGCGGCCATGAAAACGACCCAAGGATGGCATCGCGGAAGGGCCCGACGATCCTGGTCCGGGAAAAACGTCCGTTAATGGTGTCAGGGTGGCTTTTATTAGTGGCTGCAGCCAGTGTTTGACAGGAACCTTTCCTGAGGATGACGACACATTGTCGGCAGTCTTTCATGCGTGGGTTTCCCTCTTGGGGCTTGTTGGGGTTCATGCATTTGGTGGTGCATGCGAGCGAAACTGCACGGCAGCCCTGGATCGTACGACGTCGAATTTGTGATGGTTTGTGACAGGCAGCACAATCTGGATCTCTCCCATGTGTGCCTATATGCACAGCATGCACAACGTACTCATGCGGCTCTGCTTGTTTGCTTTCGAGGCAAGGATTACCTGGCCCAACAGCTGTCATCCAGATTGCCATGGCACCAGAGATCGACATGAACATATTGCAACTGCAGACATGCAGGTACAGATTTGATCGATCCGTGGGCAGTGTAATTGAGACCTGTCGTTTCCTTTCCCTCTGAATCAAGATCAAGTTGATTCCAGATCTGTCCAGCCACATTCCAATCGTGGTCATCGCAGGCAGCAATCGAGCAGGCAAAGGCGGGGGGCGGAAAGAGGGAATGATCGATGCGCATGACTCCAAATATTCCAAATAGAACAACTCATGATCCAGAACCGAGCCGACCTAGGTTGATTCCTGACCAAACGAGGCAGGCAAAAGGAAAACAGAGCCCGGTCGAGAGTATGGGCGTTAAGGAGGCGTGATCGGTTGTCTCTCATGCGAGGCCCATCAACCGGGACGCTGGAATCAACTGGACTGCATGATGGCGTCGTGAGGGCGACTTGTGTATTTGTCAATCGAGACCTGGGGCGCTGACTCACTCGCTTGTATTATTAGTCTCGAGTATGTACCTGCACGTATTTGTCATTGGCGCCACTGTCTTAGACAGACGCTACTTCCCTTGGTAGGCACGTCGAGGTATTGTTTGCTTATTCTACGATTCTTTTGGAGTCCACCTGCGAATACACCAAAAGGTGAATGACCAAAGTGAACCTGTTTAGGTTGAGCAGTGGTGTTGTACGGCGTTTTGGTCGGTTCTGCCGCTGCGGGATTATTGCCGGCAATAACGTCGAAGTCGACCGTGCGAATCGAGAGATAGTCGCTGCACAGACTTTGTCAATGCTAGGCGGCCTCCTCTACTGATCCCGAGGTGCACGGCCTCGTAGGTCATCGAGACGCAATCTTGAGAACTTTTTGCGACTAGTGTTTCCAAACGGTGATCGCCTTCAGCAACCCTGGACGTCAGGTTGGCACGCTCAAGTCTCGACGGCAAACGGCACGGGCTGTTAAAGACACCTCTGTGTGGAAGATTACAGCGATGCCAATATATCACCAGCTCTATGGGGGTGATCGCACCAAAGGAAGGGGGGGGGGGGTCAAGCTGGTGGACCTGGGGCTCTTTACAGCTCAGTTTAGCTATTTAGAGGCTCACAACGCTTTTCAGATGTACACACCCCTCTGTCAAGTGACTCACTCACCAGCCCGTTAGATTCTAGGCTATTCGAGACCCTCGTCTCGACGATCCGGCAGACGATATCCAGTCAGCCAAGGCACGAGCTCACGAGGATAACACAGCACAGACAGGCTTCTATGCAACGAAACCGGCGTGACTTCCTGTTCAGCTGGGACGAAGCTGAATGGCGAAACCCACTTGGTCACCGCCGCACCCGACGCCTAGACGTCGAATCTAGAAGGAGCTGCAGACAATAACTACAGGGACCCTCGATTGACCATACGCAAGCACCTCACCTCAGCTGAGGTTTCAAAACACACACGAGCCAAGGCGCGACGTATAGTCCCATGCACGCGCAAGGATGTAGTGGTGGTGATCTACGCCTGCCCAACTGTCCACCCAGCCTGCCGGGTTCTCTCATTTGCAGATAGGGAAACGCCGAGACAGGCACATTAAGCTTTGTAGGCGCATGAAGCAACATCTGATTGACTGCTTTTCTGATTGCTGCCCATGCGCGCTTTTCTCCTTCTTGACAGCCGCCTCGTATTGTCTTTTGAGATTCACAATGCAGCCCCGGCGAGCGAAGGGATCCACCTAGCTGCCTCTATTATTATTTTTTTCCTGCACTTTTGTACGACACCCACCAACCAGGCGAGCAAAACAGCCGCGTGCCTAACGGCTGATATCGACTATTGCGTATGTGCGTAAATGGTTCGGAACCTATTCCGTCTCTCCTTCCCCTTCCAACAGCCCACCACCAACCAGCCTCGCTGCGCGTTGCCCCAATGCAGATAAGCGCGCGAGCTACTCACGCCAGGCGGATATGTTTCACTTCCCCCGCCCTTCCCCGTGCCGCGTCGGCTGCCGCTGATGTGTGGATGTGAGAGACAGTAACACCTACGGGCGCAAGCAAGTACCTAACCTGGTAATGGACCGGGCCGCGACGGCTATCGGCTTCGTGCGTGGTTCCCGTCCTCCTTCTTGGCCCCTGCGCTAGAAATCATTGGAAGACAGGGCAGTACGAATGGCGTCAGTGTGCTGACCTGACGCCATTTTATGATGATGAGGGATTTCGGGGTGGCCGGGGGGGAGGGGGGTTCGTCCACTACGGGGTAAGCGGCGCTGGCGCTGCGGGCTTGTGGGTTTCCTCGCAAAATGCCGTGTGAACTGCTGCTAATGTGCTGAACCGGTGACTTGTGTGCACAGTGCTTCGGTTGTTGTGCTTGAGACCGCTAGTGGCAATAGAGAGTGAGTGAGAGAGAGAGAGGGGGGGGGATGGGATCGGGGGTCTTATTTCCGTAAGTGCAGGGAACAGTTTGTGGCAGATATCCTGGTGCTTTCATCGTTCAGAGGCAGCAAGTCTCGCTTTGCAACGAGCGAGCTGTCAGAAGGACCCCCACGTCTTTGTCAGCCACACAGCTCATGGTTGCTATGTATCTTGTTACAGCTTGGGAAATCAGCCTGATTTCGGAGTACGGATCCTACCTTCCTGAAGTGCCAAGTCTGCCTCATTGTATGGTGGCTTTGGGGGTCTCGGGCAGGACTGTTATCGGTGAAACCAGCCCAACCCATCCATCTTGTATCCTGGGCACCTCCGCAGCTGGCACCCACATCTTGCTCGTACTAACTACCATGCGAGCCTACGGTAGTATTCTTGTGAATATCAGATCACCGCTACCCCAGTCACCGGTGCTCTCATTTGGCTTAGCCAAGCCCCCGAGACGACTCCCTACCAGCGCCATAATTGGAGAGCTTCAGAGTATGGGGGTGTGTTCACAATGTGAAGTGGTTCTGTCGCTCTGTAAAGACGCGATGGCACTCTTTTGCGCGTATTCTCTCCACAGGACGTCTAAGAGGCGTCGCACGTGGCCGACGTCCAGGTCATGTGAGTCGAGGTCTGGCCTTCTGCTCAAGCACGTGGCGGTTTCCACAGGAGCGCCTTTCAATATGCAGTGCAACCTTGAGGATTGTGGGGTGCCCAGGTACATATAGTGACTTTGATGCGCTATTTTGTCCCAGCTGTGTGCTTAACATGACGGGCTCTGATAATTATTCCCGTAGGCAGGTAGCTCACCCCACCATCTTCGGTCAAGTGTGGAATAGGATTGCAACTGAGAAGCCCCCCCCCCCAAAAAAAAAAAAAAAGCTGTGGAAGTCGAGAGGGCATGTCATTGATCTGCTTGACAAAGAGCAATTGCGTCGTAAGGACATGTGGCCATGTGCTGGATAGGCGCTCCTGCAGTGGATACAGGAAACTACTGCTGTACATACCCCTCAGTGAGCCACATGGGTTTCCAGTTGTGCAGGGTGTCAATCTTGGCCGTTTTCTGACAGCTTGATTATATGGCGGTTGTCGCGGGAGTGCGCTGCCGATAGGGCTGTTGCTCCAAATGGAGTTGTCGGGACCCCGGAGGATTAGTCAGGTGCCGAGAAGCGGATATCCTGCATGACTGTATGTAGACTTGCCACAGGAGTATTCGATTGGGATTCCTGGAGGATTGTTTCGCAGAATCCCTGGCTTGGACCAATGCCTATTGAGAAAGTTGCGTAGGATTGGGCGTCTTGAAACGACCTGCCATTCAGGCACTCGATCAGCATGGCTGGCATGTTCCTATTCCTACCCATCGCAAAGCCCATGTCATATCAAGATCGCCTGCCAGATCGCGATTGGAAAATGAGTCGTCACTTTTGCAACACATCCAATACATCAAAGTAGTTCTTTGGCGCTGACAGCAGGTCTGCCACAAACCCAAAGCGGACGCAGTTGCAGTGGCAGCCACAGCCATGTATGTAACCAGCCAACATGAGCGCCAGAGCCAATGACGAGCAGCGGGCCGTCCCGAGGAAACGGTACGCTAATAACGCGCAATCCTGAAGCCGCCAGGTTTGGACGCGACGCATGGGCCGCTTGGGCTAAAGCAAACATCATCGACAGACACAGTTCGACAAGACCAAGCAAGCACGGGGATCTGACGCCGGCAGTGATCGACAATAACAAAACCCGGACATAATACTACATAGTGCGTAAGTGCCTCCGAGAAGGATCGTCACTAACCAATCCTGGAAACACGGTGACACCCCCCCTGCCTGCACAAGAACTTCACCGCAAGCAGGTGTCACCGTAGGATTCTACAACGAATCTCGGTGAGGAGTGAAGCGTGGATTATGCCAGAAAAGGGAACCGAGGGCCAATACTACCTCCAGACCGAGAAAATCTGGTGCTGCTTAACAATCACGTACACCGGTCTCCACACGATGTTCTTGCGCTGTGGGCACGGGGGCGGGCCGGCAATCTGCCAATTTTTTTCTTCTAATTTTTTTTTTTTTAAAAACTCCGGCTTTTGCGACAGCGGGCAATGGTCTAGAACTGGCACACGGCCCCGTCTCCCGCTTACAGCGAGTTGCGGAATATCTGCCGCGCTGCCCCTGGAGGCGGCACGGTACTGGGGATCTGACAGATCTACAATGCCTACAGTCAATAATACGCAGCCCCGGTCGGGGTTTGGAATTCTTCCGCCGTGTTTCTTCCGCCCCTCCCTCCCCCCACAGTGAGGATCCTGCGTCGTCGTATGCAGACAATCCCTGGTGTCGAGACTTTGCAGGAGACAAGATTCACTTCCACCGTGCAAGTTTGTGATTAGTTGCAGCACGTTGCTGATCTGATCCTGGAACAGCAACGTAAAGCTTGCCCGCACGCCCCCCCCCTCTTGCACCCACTTGATCCCCTTACCCAGGGTTTGCTACCTAGCGCGTATGCGTTCGTTGCACCGCAGACAAACAAAGTGATATCCTCACTTTTTTATTCGTCGACTGTGAAACCTGTGAATGCCATTCTTGATTACTCGACAGACAGTTTGCTTGTGCGCCTTGAGTTGAACACGTGGAACTTGGTCGGGACAACACAGTCGACCCTCGGCGCCTTTGATGACTGTATCACGCCCGACTACACCGGGAGTTTTTAAATGTAAATGAGGTTTTTAATCATACCAACTAGCACCCCGCCCCGCAGTTTAGACGTGGTCGTTTATTTTTGGACACTAAATATAACAGGAAATGAAACTCTCGTGCGTAGACGTCCAGCACGATCGACAAGCTGGCCAAAGCCGGCTCTACCCAGCGGGCAGCGTCGGAAATATTTGCTTCCTTCCCCCACAGCTGACGTACCCTACGCCAAAGACCACCGGCTGTATGCATAGCTGCTTGTTGGTCCCCGCGATGTGTGTGTGTATGTGTGTGTGTGTATGTGTGTGTGTGTGTGGCAGCCAACATATACATCCACTCCACACCATCCAACCACCCCCACCGACCATGTTTGTCCCCATCGATCGTGCATTTCCAGAAAGGGGAGGAGAAAGGGCGAACCAAGATCCCGAAACGAGGACTGAGCAATATGGAAACCGGCGCGGCCCTGTGCGAAAGGAGAAATGCGACGTGGCGCCGGTCGAGAAAAACGACCAACTCCAACACTGCCCTCCCCCGCCCCCCAAGTACATTGTTGACAGCGGCTCCCGAGAGATTAATAATACGAAAACATCAAACTTTCCCCTCGCATGCATACCTGCATGCGCGCCTGCATACCTGCATGCGCGCCTGCATGAGCGTTTCATCATGTGACTACAATACTAATTTTGGTATAGATGGACGGAGGAGCAGCTTGGGGAATCGTTCTTTGCGTTGGTGGTTGATATTGGGGGAGGTGGTTGAGGGGTCCTTTGAAGGTTGAGGTAGGGAGTATCCTGCACGAGTACATGGAAGTCTTTTTTTGATTAGTAAATTGACTGGCTGGCGAGCCGGCCGTGTATCGAGAACGTATACTCCTCGCCCCTGGACTTCAGTTTCGCATTCTGAAATCCTTTGATCTGACCTGCTCTCTACTTGTCCGCCATGTTCTCCTCGGCGTTGTGGTAAGATCCAGTCAGGGTCAACTCGGTTCAAGAGTACCCAAACAACGCCGGATATTTGTCGTATCTGCGGAGTTCTCGATGTGGAGGTTGGTGGAATAGGTCAAACATTCTTTTATCGAGGTATGCCATTTACTACCATTTCCTTGCGTTACTAGATCTATATGTAGTGCGATATTGTCTGGTCAGCACATTGTGTGGTGACCTCAAATCTAGGACGGGAACAACCATAAGACCGCTCCGGGTAAAATACTTGATGGCATCTGTTTAGATTTGTAGTGTGATGATCAATAAATCCAAAGAAAAGCTCCTATGAGCCTGCGCATTTGTGCGAAAGGAGGGATCTTTTGTTTTATCGCCATTTTTGAGCTCATCCGTACCATCTGCCAAACACCACCTTCCTTCCCCGAAAGTCAACGACATGCGCACAACATGGATCTTGCTCGATATCGTTTGCATCATTGTCATTATCATCATTGTATGCTTCCTCAGCTGCCCTCAACAGCCACCAGCAGGCGTACTGATTTGCAAGATCTTGCCGGGCTCAAGGCTCAGAACGGCCTTGCCACCCAGCGCGATCTTCTTTGTAGACTTCTTCTCGTCCACAACACTACTGTAGCCGCGATCATTCGCTCCTCCCCGCTCAGAGGCACCATTTCCGACCTCTTCATCCTCGTCCTTATCAACACTAAATTCGAAGACACAGTTCTCCCTCCTCCCCAGCCTCCCTCCATTCGCATCATATGTTTCTCCATTCACATCGTATGGTGCATGGACCCTCCGATCGCTCGAGATGCCACACTCGAGGGGGGCCTTCGCCTCAATCTGTCTGACCGTGCCACCCCCCATCTGGACTGCCCTTTCCTTACCGCATATTTCCGCACGAATTCCGCCATGCGCTTCTCTATGACCTCGGCATCAGTATTGGGCGTGTCGGTAGAGTGCACATTGACCGTGCTCTCGCCATGCCAGCCTGGATCAGCGCCCACACCACCGCCCAGAGCCTCGCCGTAGAACCAGCCAGGCACGATCTTCCCCCTGGCGGTGTCGCGGTCGCCCATGCCCCAGCGGAAACTATTTGCGCGGCCCTGGCTCGCCGTGCATCGTCTGAACGCACGCAAGATGGTGTCGATCGCACGCTAGCTCGCGAGCGTGGACCCTCAGATCGCGACCACGGGGCACGGCTTGGGAATAGTGCCGCGCGGCACGGGAATGTCCATGGACGCCAGGCAGCCCTTCTTTGAGCGGGATGTCAATGTCCACGGGCTACCGGATCGTGTAGATCGTGGCCGAGTGCGTGGATGGAGATGGGGGCAGTCGTCGTCCCCCCGGAATGCGGGGCCCGTGCCGGCGAAGTCTCCCACCGCGCTTCCCGTGTTCCGATCGATGGTTGATTCGAGTCTGAGCCGCATGCTATTGTCAAGTAATCGACTGCGCTTCAGGGACGCGGGTGATCCCGCGCGATGCGCTTGGTATAAGTCTCGAACGGTGACTTCCGCGTTGGCCTGGGTGCCGAACATGTATCTGTGCACCATGCCGAGGCTGACCTCGTAGCACGCCTTGTCCAGGAGTGTTATGTTGCACTGGTTGTCGCTGTTTCGGTGCGTTGCGCTGCAGCCGAGAGAGCCCCCTGCCCAGTTGAATGCGGCGTGGATGTCGGTTTCGAGGAACTCGCCGCCGGAGATGATCCTCATGGACCTGATGTTGATGCCTTCTTCGCAGCACTCTTTTCTCCCCGGCATCATGGGCGTGATGCCCGTAATACCAATATCCTTACGGTTGTCCGCGCGGGGCAACGCAAAACGAGATCTTGCCGCCCCACGAAGACTGGGCTGACAACTGTCAAGTATGGCAGACGTGTACCGTCAATTTGCGGGTGGTAGGTTAGGATGATATCACATCCACTAGTAGAAGCCTGTCAGCCCATCATCTGTGCTGATAGTGTATGGCAAATTGTCTCGGACTCAAGTTGATAGGGATATATGGTGCGTTGGCAACGATGTTGCCGTCTGGTGAGGATATAGCACGTTGAAAGCCCAAGCGCTCCTTGATGCTCGTGGATATTGACGTCCGCTGCAGAGTATTTCCCATCTGCTCCGCAATTGACATATATCGGTGCGCAAAGATTGAGAGCTCCATCGCGTTGATGGCGTCGTTATCCGAAGTGACGTCTGCAGTCGCCGCCGTGACCTCTTTCTTGGCGCAACACGCTCCGGCATAACACCGCTGGATAAGATATAGTTCTTGAATTGTGACTCTACCATAACAGTGTGTGTCTTGTTGATAATGAGCACAGAACCGACGATGAAAAACTGTTTCCGGATGTCTTCTGATAAGAAGAAGGTGATGGACTCGCAGCCTCCGTTTTCGCCAAAGCTGACAAGATTATACCTTTCTGGTAGAATACCACGAGCTTCTGTGGCATTCCACATCTGCCGACTCAGTACCTCGTTTGCGACATGTAGAAATCTACAGGCGACCGCCTCGGCCGCTAGCATTGGCGACGTCTGCTCGTCGAACTCTGATGTGATGGCTTGAACTCTTTCTGTAACCCCTTGAACATCGAGTGGCTGGCCGGCGTTCTTGCCGAAAATGGATGGGAACGAAGAAACCACCAGACGGCCGAGAGACAGATTTGGATGTCGTCACAATTAAAGGACCACTAGAGTCGACGGTAAGAGAGAGCTAAAATACTGAGCCACAGCCGCTGTCACTTACCCTTAATTCTGTTATGTAGCACGCTGGCCCGATAACACGCAGGCCACTTCTCGCCAGCAGTATCGAGTCTCCGCCGGCCGCAAACAGTTGACGTAGCTGGTGAACTCACCTTTTGTTGTCATGAAAGCAAACGTTCTCGCTCTTGTGCTCGAGAAGAGCATTCCTGGCAACCGTTGTACATACTTTGCAAACTAGCTTACACGAACAGGATGACTTAGCATTTGCCCTCTGTTGCCGGATATCGTGCGCAAAAAACTCACCTATCTTCGTACCATCCACCTTCTGGCCAAATGGCATCGTAGCGACCTGCCCTCAACGACCTCGAGGACTTTGCGGATAGATTCTGCCGGTGCATCTCTGTATAGTTTGCCTGGTGTTCGAACAAGAACTTAAAGATGATTGGCTCGCAGCCGTCGACTTGCGCGACAACGTTGCAGAAGGTGCCGCCACGATTGATTGAAACGAGGATACCAGCCATAGTCCACGCTTGCTGCTTGTCGACCGAGGGCTGTCCGGGCCTGAGAAGGGAGAAGATAATCGGAAGGAATGTTTGACACAGCTTACGTGAGTCGAGTATCTCTCGTGGGCCGGAACCAAGATCGTATCACCGCTAGGTATCCGCCGATGATCAGCCCGCACCGAAGCAACGGTCTCTCGGTAATGACGCGCAGGTCTTCCTTCGAACACGGTATTATCGCCGGACAAGAGACACGCACGCCATCAAGGCGGTACCCTAGACAGTGGCCATGCGGGTTCTGCTTGGCAACCACAGCCAAAAGGCGAAGGTCGTGTCGGGCTGCACCCCGATGGCTGTCGGAGAGGGATGCGACAAAAGGCAGTGGAGTGGACCCTGCCATCGGACCGCCCGCCGTTGTGACAACGTAATGGTCCGTCCCGCAGCGGCCAGGTGGGGGGAGGGCGGTACCGGTACAGGCCTGTCAATAGCGGTCTTACAGCGCCGCCTGTACCCAGCGGGAGAGCCCCGACGACATGGAAAGCGCTCTGGTCTCTGGCAGTATTAAGTCGTATGATAAGTTCTCGAGACTCCAATTCCACTGATACTCCTTAAAGGCGCACGTCTTCAAAGCCCTGCGCGGTGAGAGAAGGTACTCAGATATATATATATATATATTCTAATTTGGGCAGACACCCGGTGATCTGGTTCATTTAGCATAAACAACCTTCAGAACTCCCCAAACAAAGTCTAAGCCACACATATACACACAGTAAGTGCAAATCTTCAACTCACGGCTCAATCAATTCCCACCAACTCGACAACAGGTCACATTCTTCAGTCGCAACCCATTCTATACATTCCCATGTACCAAACCAGCAGCCGCGATGTCCCCCTCAGCCCTCCATGAGAATCTCAACATCGAGACCGTAGCCGTAATCGGCGCCGGACCCTGCGGTCTCGCAGGCGCAAGGTGAGCTTCTTCTTCTTCTCATCCTCCTCCTCTCCCAAACCCGCGGACTCCACGCCCACAGAAACACTGAAAACTCTCCCACTCAGATATCTCGCGGCCGAGAAGACTTTTACAAAGATTGAAATCTTTGAGCAGCGCGCAGAGCCCGGCGGAGTATGGAACCACACCGCGCACACCACTCTGGACCAAGACTTCAGCATCCCCAGAACAAAGCCCACGACTCTGCCGGACACGCCGCTTCCCCCACCACCACCAGGACATCTCGCCCGAGGAGAGGGCAAGCATGGCCGTTCAATGCAGTTCGCGTCCCCCGTGTACGACCACCTGGAGACAAACATCCCGCACACGCTGATGGCATACACGGACCGGTCGTTTCCCCCGGGCACTCCTCTCTTCCCGCCGCACAAGGTTGTCAAGGAGTATCTCCACGACTACGCCCGCGATCTCGAACCCATGTTGTCCTTGCAGACTCAAGTGCTGAGTGTCAGCAGAGCCGTGGAAGGTGGCTGGGCAGTGCGCGTTCTCGACCTGCAGACAAACCGAGAGCGGACGAACCAGTTCGATGCCGTGCTGGTGGCAAGCGGGCACTACAACGACCCATATATCCCCGACATCAAAGGTCTCGCGGAGTTTGACAAGGTGAATCCGGGACTTGTATCACACAGCAAATATTACCGCCGACCGGATGTATATACTGGCAAGGTAAGTCTTCCGTCTTTCACCTCCAGCCTAGTGCCCTGCGCGAAACCACAGCTGAACGGCGTATTTCGCAAAAAACAGAAAGTCATAATCGTCGGCAACTCCGCCTCAGGAATCGATCTGAGCGCACAAATCGGGACAGTTTGCAAACAACCTATCATCATATCTGAGAAGGTCAAGCCAAAGCCCACTGTCGTACCAGCCGAGGACTGCCCCGGCGTGAAGATGGTGCCTGAGATTAGCGAATTTATCCCAGCGACTAGGAGCGTGGTATACGCCGACGGGACGATGGACGCTCAAGTAGACGCGGTTATTTTCTGCACGGGTTACTTCTACTCCTTTCCGTTCCTTAGGCTCGAGAATAGCAAAGATATCGAAACCGTCGACAGAGCTTCGAACACCACTGTGTCCGAAGCAGACGGCTCACCGGAAACCACATCCAGCACCATCGATGGCGAGCCGCCAACCTACTTTAAATCCCCACCAGACCTCCCGTCGGTCATAACAGATGGCTCTCACGCATCCCATCTATACCAACACATTCTGTACACCCACGACCCAAGTCTTGCATTCCTCGGCATCCCGCAGCGCATCGTGCCGTTCCCCGTGTCCGAGGCACAGGCAGGCTGGGTCGCGCGCATCTGGGCAGGACGACTTTCCGCTCCTAGCTTCCGTGAGATGGTCTCCTGGGAGGAGGACCTGACATCACGAAAATGCCCCTCATCCAGCACCAGAACCGGCGCCACAGGTACGAGCCAAAGCCGCGCGGCGCTGCATAACCTGGCTTTCCCGCAGGACGTCGAGTACATCAATAACCTTTTCGCTCGATCCATGGAGGCGGAACCGAAGAAGGACCTATTGAGGTATGAGAACAACGGCCACGGCAAGATCCCACCGTATTGGGGAGCTGATAAGGCATGGTTGCGTGAGCGTTTTCCGCTGATCAAGGCTGCGTGCCGGGCGTTGGGTGAGAAGAGGCACGAGATCAGGACTCTGGAGCAGCTCGGGTTTGATTATGCAAAATGGAAGATGGAGAAGGATTTAGAGGTCGGAAAAGGGAAAGCCGAGGAGGACAACGTGCTGTAACCTGGCTCCTCTCTGTGCAGCGATGGAGAAGGCTACAATATGGTTTGCGTGTCCTTGCGTAAGTAGACCCCCTCTAAACTTTTGCATACTCATTGAAATATCCTCCGAGTGACGATGGCCTTTCTTCTCTCATAGAAAGTCCATCTCCAGACCCCATTCAAACGAAGCATCAGGGGGACCTGTTCCAGCAATGGTAGGATTTGACGCTCCCTGTGTTTGACTGAGATTCTGTTGATATTGATATGTAAAAGCACCGGTACTACCAGGATCATCGAAGCCAGTGTTTATCGATCCTCCACTCGTGGTACTCGCAGCAACTGTGGTCGCAGGTGCCGCAATTTTCGCAGCAGCTTGACCAGTGGTGTCCTTGTCGGCATCCATACTGAGCAGCCAGCAGCTTGCACGACCCAAAACGTCTTGTGCGAGGGTCAGGAAGGCCATAGCATGGGGGCGAATGACGTTGGAACAAGTTTCCATGGATGGCGCTCCGATCGTGCTCATGAATGACGAGTTTCCGTGAGCGGGGTACTGCGTTATCGGAGAACTGTAGTTCGAGATCGCACGGACAGCGTCGAGGAATCTTTGAGTCACCTGTGCTGCGCGATGCGCCAAAGTCCAGACTTGCGGAAATGCCTCCAGGATCGCCACAACTGCGACCATCTCATCATCTGGGAATGGGATACAATCGGCTGGTGATGTCAGGAAGAGGTGCATGAGAAGCATGATAATTGGAAAAAGTCGATAAAGGGTGACCGTGTTAAGTGGTAGTTGTCTGTGGTGGAACAATGCTGCACTTGATTGTAAATGCTTTTGGCAGAATCGTATCAGCTCTGTGCTCGGAACAACGAGACCGATAGGATTGAAGTGGCAAGGGTAGTACAAGAGGACGAGCAGGTAGTAGTATCTGGCCGTCAGCCAAGTCATGGAGTTGTGAATCGGCACGTTGTCAGACTCAGTCGGCGAGACCAGGCACCCGTTACTATACCAGTTCTCGATATCAGTGCGTATTTGCTGCAGAATGACGCGGCGATCAGAGTGACTGAGCATGATGGTGATGGAAGGTCGTTTGCAGTGGATCTCTTCCAATATGCGGCCTTCGAGCTGCCGAAGCTGGACAACTTGCCTGCTTGTCTGAAGGACCATGGTGAGTTGCATCCTGTCTGGTGAAGAGAACTCTTCGACCGTCAAGCCTGGTAGCGGCGTATTCATGTTCTCGTCCAGGAGAGCAGGGGGCAGGCCCAGCGAGGTACACAGCATCCGATCCAGGATATAGATGCTCCAAGTTAACCTATGCCGTAGCTCAATCTCTGACGCCGTTAGAGCCCTCTCGTCAGATGTCCGCCGGGTGAGGCCAAGCACCATCGCCTGCCTGGCGACGATACCCGTGATCGTGAACGCGGATGGCGCATTTGGATCAAAGAGTGAGTACAGAGCGAGGAGCATCAGAATCTGGATTGACTCGACACTATGGGTGCAGACACACTCCTGGATGATGGCCGAGTATGACACGTTAAATCTGCTGGACGCAGTATCGGCTGGAATCTGGCCAGCACGTTGCAAGGTTGTGCAGCCAATGGCCATGACCAGGTACAAAAGCGTAGACTCAGCTGTACGCTGGGATCGAGACATATCATTTAAGCTCTCTAGGCTCTCGAACAGTTTCACATGGTCGACGAAGGGATACGCTCTGTTGACATTGCGGAGGTAGGCGTCAACGAACTTGCGCGCGACTACGTTTGATGGTAGACTGTAATGTGACGTCGTCGACTGATCAGTCGCAAGGGAGAGCTGGGCACTCGCAGGGGCGTTCCTCACTGAGCCCATGCTCATGTCGAGAGTGGGATGTAGTATACGGCCCGCGTCGTGCCCGGGGCTTTGAGAAGCTCCATCTTGATTCGTGGTGTGCGTGTCGGGCGACGTGCCAGCGAGGGGCTCTCCAATATCTTCCGAGGCTGGTTGTCCATCAGGAATGCCGCCGGGAACCTTGTCGGCAATGTACTTCTCGAGGAGCCGTATACGGGCTCTCAGCTGGCTGGTCTGGGCGGAAAGCGTGTTTGGTGTTGAGAAGGAGCATTTCTGGCCAGCACTGGCGCATAGCGAGCACACGGGCAAGGTGCGGCTGCACTTCTTCTTGAATTTGCGGCACCGATCACACGCCGGCATGCTCCGGTTGACACGGGATGGGCTGTGGGTGGTGGGATTGGCTGTGGACGGGGACGGCGACCGCGGTGGTGCAGCGGCTCCCGTCCGGTCGGTGTTCATGAATGGCGATTCGTCGTCGGCGTCGGCCGGCTGGTTGAGGCGGAAGCGGTGGATGGAGGATCTCATGTCGGACTCCATCGCGAAGCCAGTCTATGCGCACATTTGCCGAAGCCGGTGATGGAGACGCAAAGATCGATATTCGCGTCACTGCGAGAAAAGGGCTGGGCTGGCAAGCTCGGTGGTACATCCCATCAACCCGGATGCTCAGGGTGTACTAGCAATAGCGCGCTTGGGTACCCTGCCATGAAACGGTCGATGATAGGCGCTTGAGCAGCCTTTGAGACGCCACTGAATGGGCGATAGCACCGTGGGCGAGATGTGTTCGCTGCTAAAATCTGTCGTTTGTGTTGTGGTCGTGGCTGCTTGTGCTGGAAATTCGTGGCGCCTAGACGTCCTTACCACCATTGAACTGGTGGCATACTAACGGATCAGCTCGGCGTCTGGACATGGAGGTGAGCACCCGATGGCGTGGGCCACACCGGCCGAAGCTCCACGATGCGGCCCGGGATACTTCCATGGCGGAGTGCGCTGAAGGTGGCGCCGAGGACCCTGACTCGGTGAGCGCTACAGAGGAGAGCGGTCGAGGGTCAGCCGCGTTCCGACTGAGAATTCCCGTATGCGGGGAGGTGGAAGCACAGGGATGGAGCAAGTCGAGAGGAGCCGGTGTTGACTGCTCCGTGGTCACAGTAGTGCCATATATTTGTAGTGGTGATATGTATTTGCAGCGACGTGTTGTAAGAGAGAGGCTTGGGCGCCTCTCTGCAGCCCCAGCCTGAGTGTTGATGCGGAGTGCGGGAGCAGTCACAGGTCGCAGGTCAAGGCAAGAGCCCACGCCCACCTCGCAATTGTGGACCCTTTGCGCTTCCACGCCTGGGGGACACAGCGTACCTGCAGCACACCAGACTGCGCCCGGCGATAATCACGGCGCGCCTGGTGGGCAGATTCACTCTTTGTCTCACTGTATAGAGGCAGCACGGCCAAATGGATGAGCCGGAACTCCATATCACTACAATGTCTTTTGCTAATTCCCTTGGCTTGGATGACTTGCGTACAGCGTTTACGAACCGCGCTGGTAATAGGGCCGCCTCAGTGGAGAAGAGTCAATTCTTCGCTGAGTGCACTACCCCCGCCCAGGCACAATGACGTTCAGAAGTCCACCCTATGCCTCGCTTGATCCTAGCGCTGGAAGTCTTGGCGGCTTGCTGGCGGCCGTAGTGGAACCTGACAGGGCACTGCACGCTGGGTTAGTGGGCACGTCACATATTGTTCCGACGGCTCCATCCTTTCATCCCAAGGCACAAGGTATGCGTCGGCTGGGGCCCGACTCTCATTCATCAGCAGCCAGCCGAGCTACCGATCTTGCTTTGAATTCAGTGCCATTTATATATGTGGCAACCTAGTCAGCTTCCCCATGGTCTGGCGAGCTGGATTGGTCTCTTTGATCATACTAGTGTCTTTATTATTGTCCATTAAGTGGCTCGACCAGAATAATGTTACTAATGCCTGGGCGTCTAGCATAGTCAAGGAACCAAGTTTTGGGCCAAGGCAAGCCGGCTCGTTGAGCTTCGTCCTTCGCGTACACGTACAGTGACACACAGAGCCCCACAGGCTTCACAGCAACGCATTGTCATGGATGAAAACACTCTTGACCGCCGGCCAGCTTCTCGGCGGTCCTGCCGCCAGCCTCGTCATCACCGTTATAAGCCCCCGGCGGTGTCTTCCGTTTTGCATTATTCGTTATCAGTGGAGTGCTTGGCCAGATGTTTTCAGGTTTTCTTCAATTTGCCCCATACAGTGGTACGGATGGCCGGCTTGGAGTTTGTGCCTAGAGATGGCTATTCATTTTCGCCTTCCTGCTTGCCGTGCCGGCTGCCATTTATGGTCTTGCGAGTCCCACACTGTTCTCAATCGATTGCTCAATAGTTGTCCAGCCACCTCCAACGGCGTCTTCGGCTGCGTCACCCCTCTACTTGTGGGGTGGCGCCACGAGACCGCCGGCGGCGATCAACAGAAACGCGCCTTCATCGTTGGAACTCATGACTTCCGTGGGACCAGCGGTCGTGATCCCTTTCCAGCAGCTGCGTTTCCCCGATTCTCATGCGCCGGTGCTCACAAAAACGCGTGAATGGAGTAGTACACTTGCATTTGTTGTTTGCGCTGACACTGTGGATCAGTGTGGGGATCCCGTTGCTACAGAAATACTCTTTCAAGAGGGTGCAGGCGGGTGAGTTTGCTTCGGAACATGAGGTTGAGGTCGCCAACGAGAACCGACAGGGGGGGCTGTGAAGGGCCGCGGTTAAGACGATAACATTGGAGACCAGGACAACATGAACACGTAATAAGGAATATCCGGCAGACGTGAGTCCAGGAGTTATGCTAACCCTACTCAAGACATGCACCAGATAATTTGGGGCAATTTCATGGATCAGGTCAAACCCCTCCCCCTCAGCTTGAATGTGCATGTCTGTCAGATGGATGTGTTGTTGAAGTGCCTCACCATCTTATCCTTAGTGCCGCGGCCCCCGTGGTCTCGGAATGCACACCACTATAGTCCAGCATTGCATTGCTGACTGCGAGCAAGTTGCTTTGTCTGGCCACTGCCAAGGGTTCCATGGGGCTTAAGAACAAGGGTCCAACTCTGGGTGCGGAGAAATGGGCCGGAGAGCAAGGCAGTTGATGAGAGACATGTGAAGATAGACTGCTGGCTGTATTCTTGCAAGTACAGAAAGGCATGAAGAACCGGGCTTCAAATCACGGTGATGCGGTTTGGGTGAAATCTTTTGCTACAAATGGCATGATCGGGGACTGCTCCTGAGAGAAGGGGAAGTCGTCTTTATTTTGAGAAAACGGGCTTCGAGGAAGTGTCAGCCAAGTGCCTCGAGGATGGATTTCTTGCCACGAAGAAGCGGAATCTCCCCATTACGATAACGAAGATCCCCTCTGAAGCCTAGATGGATTCTGATTGCAAGGCAGCAACACAAGCCAACATCACCAACACTATCTGCGAATATGCCAATTCCTTGTGCCTTACCACACAAGATCCATCCAATCTTAGATGCGCCCGCCTTGGGTTTAATGTTGAGCGCGCAGGTGGGGTTCAGCACCTCGGCTTGAGTTAGCCGGCGGTGGTGGAATGTGGAATGCGGAGGTGGCCCGTGCGAGGCAAACGGGACAAAGCAGCAGCAAGCGCGGGCTGGGGAAGGAGCCACCCGCTGCCCTGTGGATACCTCAAGGTGCAGACAGCAGGGTACCCACTGTTGAGTCCACGTCTCGCCCTCAAAGAGGAGATTGCCTCGGCTTTTTTTATGTCCTGGAGCGTGCCTGCCTCTCAACCCCCGCAGACGGGGAATGGGGATGGGGATGGGAGACCGCCTGCCCGCCTCCTGCCGTCCAGTACCTCGCTTCCGTCCGTCCCAGAGCCGCCAATCCCGCGGTCGCCACTCCACCACCACTGCAATACTACACTACAGACCCCCAGTCGGACTGCAGCTGCTCCTCACACCATTGTCCCGAGAGTCCGCGCTGCTGCATGCGTACGCATATTTAGATTTCCCCGACGTCGTCTCACTTTGCCTCCTTCCTCCTCGCCCACTTCTTCGACCGCTGGTATTCTCTTCTTCCTGTCCGCATCGTCCCAGCACCCCACACCCGGCTACACATCATCACCACAATCACCATCTCCACCGCCACGATGCCGGCCAAGCAGAAAGCACCCGTCTACGTCCTCGGCGTGGGCATGACCAAGTTCGTCAAGCCCCGCGGCAAGATCGACTACACCGAGCTCGGCTTCGAGGCTGGTGTCAAGGCCCTCATCGACGCCGGCATCAACTATGACGATGTCGAGCAGGGCATTGCCTGCTACTGCTACGGCGACTCGACCTGTGGCCAGCGCGTCTTCTATCAGTTCGGCATGACCAAGATCCCCATTGTCAACGTCAACAACAACTGCTCCACCGGTTCCACTGGCCTCGCCATGGCCCGTAGCACCATCGCCTACGGCGGCGCCGACTGTATCATGGTCGTTGGCTTCGAGAAGATGATGCGCGGCTCCCTCCAGACCTTCTTCAACGACCGCGAGAACCCCACCGGCACCTCGGGCAAGATGATGGCAAAGACTCGGGGTGTCACCAACGCCCCCGGCGCCGCCCAGATGTTTGGCAATGCCGGCCGCGAGTACATGGAGAAGCACGGTGCCAAGCTCGAGGACTTCGCCGAGATTGCTCGCATCAACCACGCCCACTCGGTCAAGAACCCCTACTCCCAGTTCCAGGACGTCTACACCCTCGAGGAGGTCATGAAAGCCCCCATGATCCACGAGCCTCTCACCAAGCTCCAGTGCTGCCCGACCTCGGACGGTGGTGCTGCCGCCATCCTCGTCTCCCAGGACTTCCTCGATGCCCGTCCTCACCTCAAGGAGAACGCCATTCTCATCGCCGGTCAGTGCCTTGCCACTGACGCCCCCAGCTTGTTCTCCGAGAGCGCCATCGATCTCATGGGCTTCGAGATGAGCAAGTATGCCTGCCAGACTGCCACCAAGGAGGCCGGCATCACCACCGATGACGTCAGCATTGTCGAGCTCCATGACTGCTTCTCTGCCAACGAGATGATCACCATTGATGCCCTTGGTCTCTGCCCAGCCGGCAAGGCCCATGAGCTCGTCCGTGGTGGCAACATCACCTACGGCGGCAAGTACGTCATCAACCCCTCCGGCGGTCTGATTTCTAAGGGCCATCCTCTTGGTGCTACGGGTATTGCCCAGTGCGCCGAGCTCGTATGGCACCTGCGCGGCTGGGCCAACAACCGTGAGAAGGCCAAGACCAAGTACTGCCTGCAGCACAACCTGGGTCTCGGCGGCGCTGTTGTCGTTACTGTCTACGCCCGTCCCGACCGCAGCGAGGCGCCAAAGGTCGATGATGCGACAATTGCCAAGAAGAGCCACATTGGATACAACCCGGCGACCCAGGCCAAGGGCTTCACCGCCGAGCAGTGCAAGGCTGTTTTGTCTAAAAACAACTCGAGCGCCTGGGCTCTCCAGGACACCCGGGAAAAGGTTGAGGCTCGGTTCTAAGAAGCTGTCTTGATGGAAGACTGGAAATGGATAAACTGTACATACTGGCCTGTTGCTTTTGTTGTTTGACGAGCGCGCACAAAACCTGCGGTGCTAGGGATTTTGGCTAGCATAATGCAATGAATATGAATGTCTTTGGATGATGACTTGAAACTTGCCAGATGGACACTAGCTGCTGCTACATATGTGACTCACGTACAGAGTATAGTATACTTTCTCAGGTCTTGACTCTGCGACGCATCTAAGGATTACCCAGAGTCCATAAACCGGCCAGACTTGTTCGCTTCAAGCCACACGCGACTGTGTCACAGCATCCGGGTCCATAGAGTTGGGCTACTCAAGGCATCTCTTCGCCACGAGGGAGCGGTGATATGTACGTACTTGTGACGCCAAGCTTTCCAAGAAATCGTTTGCGGGTATTGGCCCGAATGCTTGGTCCAGCCCCATGCGTGCTTGTTCTTGGCCGGGGATTACCTACAGACCACGGGGGCTACAGTGGGACAGCACATGCAGATATGAAGATTGCGCCTAAGTAAGCACGTGCCGAAGTGCCATACTATCTGCCTTGGAGATGGCATGACTATCACTGAAAGCCTCATCGCCCTAATCTTCGTTGGGTGGTTCTATGCGATGCTACGTTACGCCTCTCCAACGTCGGTTAGCGCGAGGACCTCACTAGGCGCAAGCTTAAGGTAATATTCCCCTAGGCTCATGGAATACCGGTACATACCACTAGCTCTAGCCTTAAGCTTGTATCGTAGCCCTCCTGCCAACCCCTGCCCCGCCACCCCAGGATTTAGGCAAGACCAACCCGGCCCGGACGCAGCCGGACAGAGAGCAGTGTACCGTTCACACAAACCACAACTTGTTGCAAGCAGTCGCTGGCATCAATTGCTGCACTGTCAACGATCCTGCTCTGTATCGGACGCTCTTCACATGCGCAGCGGGATCATAATCGCTACCAGCCATCCCTGCCCCGTCGTTTGGCGACCCTGGCAACCAATATCTCGAACGGAGCGATAACCAGCCTCTCGACCGGCAAGACCCGGCATTCTACGTATCACTGGGCCCCCTCATCCCCTACAGGGACCCTTGTGTTGGTTCTCCAGCGGAGCCACTTACAACCCTCGTCCATGCGTTTACTTTCTTCGGCTGTGGCTTTCCCCGCGTACGTTGGAGAAAGATCCTCGAGGGATCCGTAGGTCAGTAGTGTGATACAAATACAACAGCCGGTCCGGGATGGATCCCTCTCCGCCAGCTCGTCTCTCGAGCCCCTCTCCTGCACTACAACCGCTCGAGGAGGGTCAGTCTCCAGCGCAGCCAGACTCGAATCGCCCTGCTCATCAGTCTCTGAGCTCAGAAATCCGGCGTGGAAGGGTCACGACACCTGACTACGGCACGATCCCTGCCTCTACCCACGACGGCAACAGCTCCGGCTCCAGTTCTAGTACAAGCATCACTACCATCACTGCCGCTGGCAACATGGCCGACTCAAAGCAGCCCACCATGGCCACGCACGATGCCAACGAGGGCCTTGCGCCTCAGAAGCCGGCCGCTGGCGACACGGCCATTGTCGATGCCCTCCACCTCGAGCACGAGATGACGTTCCGCCAGGCCGTCAAGCTGTACCCTGCCTCTGTCGGGTGGTCCTTGTTCGTGTCCATTGGCGTCATCATGCTCGCCTTCGACCCCCAGATTGTTGGGAGCATGTTCGCCATGCCGCAGTTTGCGCAGGACTTTGGGTACGAAAAGGACGGCGAGGTATGTTTTGTTTTTATATCGTTTCCATTTTGGTCCCTATCTCTCCCGACCCGAGCGATGGGATATGTAGACTCTGGACTGACATCGGTTTCCTTACAGTACATCATCTCCGCCGCCTGGCAGACCGGTCTCTCCATGGGCAGTCCCTTGGGCCAATTCATCGGCGCCCTGGTTTCTGCATATCCGATGGAGCGCTACGGCCGCAAGTGGACTTTCTTCGGCTGCGTCATCCTCACCGCGCTGCTCGTGCTGATCCAGTTCTTCGCGCGCTCCATCGAGGTGCTCCTTGTCGGTGAGCTGCTGTGCGGCCTGGTGCTGGGGTGCTTCGTCGTCATCGGTCCTACCTACGCGTCTGAAGTCTGTCCCATGGCGCTGCGCGGATACCTGACTTCTTTTACAAACCTGTGCTTCGTCACGGGTCAGTTGCTCGGCAACGTCGTCACCGCCGTGACGGCCACCATGGACACGCACTGGGCGTATAGCATCCCCTTTGCGCTGCAGTGGTTCTGGGTGCTCTTCATTCTGCCGGGCATCTTCTTCATCCCCGAGAGCCCATGGTGGCTGGTCCGCCACGGTCGGATGGACGAGGCCCGCGCAAGCCTGGCCAAGTTGTCCTCCAAGGGCGTGGACCTGGACGCCGCGCTGGCCATCATCTACGAGACGGACAAGCTCGAGCAGGAGACCGAGGCCGGCAGCACGTACATGGACACCATCCGCGGCCCGAACTGGAGGCGGACCGAGATTAGCGCGGGCGTCTACATCACCCAGGTGCTGAGTGGGATTTATCTGATCAACTACGGGACCTACTTTTTCCAGCAGGCTGGGTTGCCTACGCAGAGTGCTTTTTACATGGGTATTGGGTTTCTGGGTGAGTCTCTTTGTCTTCATTGTCACTGTCCTTTACCTCCACCCCTCGGCTTTTCAGACCATCAACAATGAACAGCTCACTGACCAATTCCCATAAAACAGCCGTCGGGTGGATCTGCACTGTGCTATCGTGGTTCATTATGGCCCGCTTCGGCCGCCGACGCATCTTCAACATCGGCCTCTGCACACTCATCCTCTTAATGTTCATCATCGGCATCCTTGACAGCATCCCCAACCGTCCAGATGGAGTCGCATGGGCGGAGTCAACACTAATGCTCGTCTGGAACGGGTGCTATGACCTATCCGTCGGGCCCATCGTGTTCGTCATCCTGGGCGAGTGCTCCGCCACGCGCGTCAGATCCAAGACCATAGCCGTGGCCACTGCCGCGCAGGCGATTGTGGGCATCCTGATGACCGTCGCGATCCCTTACATGATCAACCCCGACCAGGCGAACATGCAAGGAAAGCTAGGTTATTTCTTCGGCGGGCTGGGCGTGTTGTGCTTGGTGTGGGGGTACTATAGGATCCCCGAGACAAAGGGGAGGACGTATGAGGAGCTGGACATCATGTTTGATCGCGGCGTGCCAGCCAAGGAGTTTAGGCACTACAAGGTCGAGAGTGTTATCGCGGGTGGTGTTGTCGCGCAGTGATTTTCTTTTGGGTGTCGGGGGATGGCAGTCAGCAAAACGGCGTCTGAGCGGGAAGTTCTCTGCATACGTCTTCTCTTGCTATGGCAGTGGGTTAGTTAAATGCCGGGTGAGAATGATGGATCTCGCTTATCC
The DNA here is from genome assembly GCA_031142775.1 of Microdochium paspali. Taxonomy (NCBI): domain Eukaryota; kingdom Fungi; phylum Ascomycota; class Sordariomycetes; order Xylariales; family Microdochiaceae; genus Microdochium; species Microdochium paspali. The sequence goes on from JAVBIV010000008.1 coordinate 1,698,068, forward strand.
GGGATAGCTGCAGCCGTGCCGTAGTGCCGTGAGGCCTCGTAAACACCAGAGCGTAGCTCGTGCATCGAATGTTTCGCCAAAACCATCAATGCCAACGCACCGTGTTTCGAAAGTGCAACTTTCCTAGACCCGTCAAAAAGGAACTCTCTGGATGCGCAGTCACTCGCCTTTTGTTGAACCCTCACTCAGGCATGCGTGCGATCCTACGCCTTGGCGCAGCCCGCGCGTGGCTTGTGTGCATGAACCCGGACTTCTAAGCCGCTTGGAAAAACCCGTAGTAAGCAACAACCGCCCACTACCACCAACACCACCACCTATCACCGCGCCCCTCTCCAAAGCCCTCTGTCAATGCCGTTCTACCTGAACCTACAAGAATAGCCCGCGAGGTCACATGGCCGCTACTTTGTGGCGGCCATGCCATAGTTACTCATGACGCCCCCCACCGGTATTTCTGTTGGCGCACGCCACGTAACCGGGGGAGAAGAATCCCCACGTGCGCAGACATGACGAGTTCCGGGCGTCCAAAGAGAGGGAGAGAGAGTGCGGGTCCGGAAGATATGGCCGACCGGAATGCAGAACATCAACAACGGCGACTTCTTGGCGGCGGCCGCAGTCTGCCTGGCCTGCGGCCGCGCGCGCCCCCCGGCGAAAATGGAGAATGGAGATTTGCCCGTCTTGTGGGGGTGTGTCGGCGTCCGGGTTGCGGCAGCTCAGGCGAGCTGTGTTATGTTGCTAAAAGATGATGATGATGATGATGGGCTGTTCTGTTGCGTGACATATAGAGCGAGCTTAGTTCCCAAGTCTCTTCTTGCTCCTCCTTCTTCTCCCTCCCGCCCCCCTTACCCCTACCCCTTACCCCCTTGACTGCGTGGGTGTGCAGTTGCTCGTCCGGTCAAGTTATTTAATCCTTGATTTCCTTTTGTCCCTTCAAAGATTAACATTGGGTTTCGATCGGCACTAGCACAACTTCAAGATATCCGCTGTGCGAAATTCCGGGAGTTTGTGACTAAATCTGGGATTCACCAAAAGACAATCGAGTTGGGGTAAAGGAGGAACATCATCACGACTATCCTGACGAACAAGTTGAAGCCGGAAAACCACGGAGAAACGACCGGCTTGGTTCCAACTTCAAACCCTATTCTTTTGTGTGTGTGCGTGTGTGCGTGTTTGGCAAACACCACGCCTGCCAACCGTCGCCGAATACACACAACAACAACAACAATAACAACAACGACCACAACATGTCCCTCGCAGTTCCCACCGCGGCGCCGAAGAGGGTGTCCATCATCGAGCCGTTTGAGGAGCGCCAGGCCGGCATCAGCCCGGGCAACAGCATCAAGCGCCGCGGCACGACCAAGGAGAGCCGCCCAGCCAAGGAGAGCCGTCCGACCAAGGAAAGTCGCCCGGTCAAGGATAGTCACCCAGCTAAGGAAAGCCTCACGGCTAAGGAAAGCCTCACGGTAAAGGAGATTCGCCCGGTCAAGGAAAATATCACGGTGAAGGAAAGTCGCTCAGGCAAGGAGAACCCCACGGTAAAGGAAAGTCGCCCGGTCAAGGAAAACCTTACGGTGAGGGAAAACCGTCCAGTCAAGGAAAGCCGTCCATCCAAGGAAAGCCGTACAGCCAAGGGAAGCGGCACCGGCCTTGTCGTCTCAGGCCCTGGGCCTGAGGTCCCTGGGCCTAGGTCGGGAAACCTTGGGTAAGTCCTTTCCACAACCCACTCACTACTCGCCCGAAAATCAAAGGCTGACCAAACTTTTTTCTTCTTCTTTTGGGAAAAAAACAGAGACCTACTCCTGATAGTCAAGATCTACAACCAGGCCCACGCGGTCAACGACAAGGTCAGGATGAAGCGCATCGAGATCGCCATGCGGCCGAGCATCCCCGCGCTCGAGGCCTCGGGCTTGTTCCAGCTGTTCACCGTCGACGAGTGGGTCGCCGAGGCTCCGGGCTCTGCTGGCAAGATTGACGGCGGCAAGGCTGCCAACGAAGGCAGGAGGATGATCGGGCGACTATACCGGGACTACATATGGCTGAGGCGCTGAGGTTTTAAGTGATTGTGGCGAAGAGGGTCTTGGGTGGATGGCGTGCGTGAGGCGTTGTTCAGGTGGTGGTGTTTGTTTTTGGATCATATGTTTGTTTTTTGGGGAGGAGTTTTGGTTCATGTCTGGGCGTTTTCGGAGAGGTTGCGAAGGGGAATCGCTGTCATGGGCCGGTTGTGTTGTGTTGTGTTTCTTTTATCGTTAACTCATTAGCGTGCTTTTGTAGAAACTTTACCATCTCCTAACTTTCCAATTCTAAAAAATCGAAAACATCTCTCCGATTGGATTTACATGGTTGAGGTGTTGGCGTGGTTAGCTATTATCTTACACTACGCTGTAATCAACGCCAAGAAAGACCATAAAAAAAAACAGAAATGGAAACCAAATACCAAAGAATTAAATACACAAGCGCGTCTAAAATCCACGAATCAAAGGCAACCGAAATCTCATTCCGCCAAAAGCATCTACCTCCCCGCCCGACTCTATAGCTCATCGAAATCGTCAAGAGTTGGGTTATAACAACACATCCCACAAGGCGAGTGGACGATTCATTCACAGCCACTACTAAGAGAAACACCTCGGCAGAGCGCGCACAAGGGAGCAAAAGGTTGCCACAATAGGCAATCGTCCAGGGCCCCCCGTCCAATGAGAAACTGTCCCGTCAGGACCGCAGTCCAGAAGCCTTGGAAATCCGACCACCCACCACTTAACTACTTGGGCCATGCAGAACTGCGCGGCGGCCTTTTGAAATACTGACGCACTCACTCCCCCCCTCTTTTCCCCCGCGCCGGCCGGAACCCGCCATGAGTTGTCCCGTTAAGTTTCGGGCCGAATGAGTGTGTGGGGGGGGGAGGGGGGAGGGCACATAACTCCTCACACCCGCCGCCTCGGCGCACGCCGAAAGGAGGAGCGGGGAAACAGAGGTGGAAGAATGACGGAACCGCTCCGGAGCGCTGTTTTTGTTAACGAACTGGGACCTTGACGGTCGCGTATCTTTTTTTCCTTTTCACCATCTCCCTAGTCATCTCTCTCCCTCCCTGCAACATCTTATCCGGTCCCACCGGCTTTGACCCCGTCACTTCAAGGAAGACGAGATCCGTCCGTACCACCCGCGGGTATCCAGGAACCATGTCCCAAGTCCTGCGCCGCCGCAACCCGAGCCCGGAGGTCGCTCTCAAGGCCGTCCTCGCCGCGCAAGGGGGAGCAGAGTTCAAGCCCATTCCCAATCCCCCGGACACGGTAAGTGTTGGAGCCCTTTTCAACAAGAATACGCCCGCCTCTGTCGGACCGGCCTCATATCAGAGGGCGCGGGGCGCTCCCCCATCCAGCTCCCATGACATGTCGAGGTCATCTTCATCCGCCAAGTAACAAACCACACTAACCGAATCCCTCGTCCCTTTTCCCCCCCAAGGTCGAACAAATCCTCAAAACGAGCAACACCCTAACATTCGCCCGCTTCACCGCCTCGGACGCCTACGATCTAGGCCAGCTGCTGTACGCGCGCCTGCTCCCGCTCTCGCACAAGAAGCCCGTCGTGATCAGCATCACGAGCGCCAACACGGACCAGATCCTCTTCCAGGCCGCCGTGGGGTCCGGGACCCTGCCGGACAACGAGCTCTGGGTGCGCCGGAAGCGCGCCTCGGTGCTCCGCTGGGGCTGCTCCACGTGGCTGCTGCACTGCAAGTACCAGGGCGACGAGGAGGCCTTCAGGCTCAAGTTCGGCATGGGCCCGGAACAGGCCGGCCGGTACGCCATCCACGGCGGCGGGGTGCCCGTCAGGGTCGACGGCGCGGAAGGGGTTGTCGCGGTCGTGGTCGTCAGTGGGCTGAAGCAGCATGAAGATCACGCCGTCATCTTTGACGTCGTGGGGGAGTTCTGGGAGGGTGTCGAGGCGGGACGGGCGCATGGGGGGATGGCTTTGTGATATCCGGAGTTGAAAAGGCGAGGCATAAAACGGGTAAAACGGGTAGGAGGAGAGGCGCAGTTGAAAACTGCCGGGAAAGCTGATAATATTGGAAATCAAGTTTAGGGAGACGTATATGGATCGCTGGAAACCGACGTGAATCACACAAACAAAAGAAAAATAATTACAATGAGTCCATCTACTCCTCCTCCTCCTCCTCCTTGACCTTTTCCTCCTCATCCTCCTTGACACCCTCCCCAGCCTCCCCCTTCAACTTCGCACCCCTAAACGCCTTCCTCAACTCGCACTTGCCGGTACTCCTGCCCCCAGCTTTGCACTCCTCACACTTCTTCCCATGCGTGACAAGCAAGATATGCAACCCGTACTTGTCCTCATCCGGGACCCTAGCATCAAGATGGGCGTGCGCCTCGTCCCTCGAGCTGCCCTGGGGCCTCCACCCAAGCAGGCCCGTGATGCGGTGGACGTGCGTGTCGACGGCGAAGCTCTCCCTCCGCAGGCAGAAGAGCAGCACGCAGCTGGCCGTCTTGGGGCCGACGCCCTGGAAGGACAGCATCTCGGTCATGGCCTCGTCGTTGCTCGCGTCAAAGAGGTGGTCGAGCGAGTACTTGCCGTACCGCTCCTTGGTCTGGCGCAGGATGCTGATGATGACCCGGCTCTTGACCACGCTCAGGCCGCCGCACTGGATCGCCTTCTGCAGCTTGGCCTCCCCGCCGGCGACGATCTCGGCCCACTCGTCGCTGCCGCCGTAGACCTCGTCCATGCTGAGCTTGGCGCGGGTCGAGTTGGTGTCGCTCGTGTTCTGCGACAGTATCGTACGCACCAGCGCGTCCAGGACCGAGGGCGAGTCACCGCACCCGGCGCGGCTCGAGGGGGCTTTGAGGTCTTCCTGCTTCACCCGCTCTCGCGGGCCGTGGATCGAGGCGAGGATCTTGTGCGCGAGCTTGCACTCCTCGGGAGAAGGGCGGGGGAAGTCGGGGAAGGGTGACTTGTTGGCGTACTGGCTGTAGGATTTCAGCTTGCGGGCTTGGAGGACGTCGGCTTTTGAGGGGGAGGAGGAAGTTGTTGGTTTGGTGTCTCCCTGTTGCTCAGCGTCGTCGTCCTCGGATTTGACCTTGCCGCCGCGCGTGGAGGTCCGCGTGCTGCCTCTGCTGCCCTTCTTATTCTTGGGGCTAGGTGTCTCGGCCTTGATCGCAGACATGTCGACATCATCGTCGTCTTCGTGCTGCTCAGTCTTGATCCTCTTGCCTCGCCTTGTGGCCGGCGACTGTTGGCCCTCTGCTTCCTGTTTGATCTCGCTCTCCTGGGTGGCGGCACGCCTCTTCCTCCCGTTTGCGGCCTTTGTCGTCTTCGACCCGTTCTTACCTTTTCCCCCCTGCGTGCTATTATCTTGCTTCTCCTGTCCTTCGGCGTCCGCATCTTCCTCGAGCTTGACGACCCGCGCGCTACGTCTCCGCGGCGCTTCCTCAGCTCCATCCTTCTTCCTCTTCTCCTCCTTTGCTGAAGAGGCAGTTGCCCGTGCTGTCGCGGCTCTTGCCATAATCGCGAGTCTTCTAGCTTGTTGTGATGACGGCCGCTGAGCTAAGTTATGGCAGTGCGTCCAGGTTGAAGGCGCTGCGACTTGTCCGGGAGTGGCGATTCCGTGGATGGTGAGCAACCGCCGTAGGAGGGGGCCTCGATAGCTCGGCAATCTCGTAGCAAAGGGGAAGAAGCAGGATGCCCCCGACGACAAGCGCTCCGCACAAGCTCCGCGCAAAAACAAGGAGATCCTTCTCGCCGCCGCCGCCGTCGCCGTCGTCTCGAGAAGCGCCGCTGCACTCGCGGCCACCGCGCTGTCCGATGGACACGAAATCTGCCTGTCCAAATCCCCAAATCCCGAATTCCCAAAAAGAACAAGACAGAAGAGAGTTTGATGCTCTCGCCGCTATACTGCGCCGACAAACAGCCAGATGCGATGCGATGCGCCTCCAGTGTGTGTGTGTGTGTGTGTTGTGTGTAGTGTGAGGTAGAACTTCCCCCCTGTACGAAAAGCTGGCAAAGAGTTAATTAATCATTGCAGTCCATACGTTTAATAATGAGCCCTAGGATACGCTGCAAGGACCCCAAGGGGAAAAATGCATGACGCATGCTTCGCCTTCCCGTGCCGCGCCCCAGAGACCCCCCCCCCCCACACACACACACATCCCTGGCTGCTCAGGCACATACACACACACCAATGCGAGAAGAAGCAAGAAGCTTTTTCGGCAGCGCCACGCTAAGGGGTCACTTTGATCTATCAGGGGCCCTTGCCCGGGGGGCCGGCCTGAGCTACCCACTCCCCGTCGTTCCTTGCGCGGTTCCTGGACGCTGAGGTGGTGATGTCAACGGGCGCTCACATTGCAGGCTACCTAATTGATACCATCTACCACAACTCTGCAGCACGAGCCGTCGCCCTGGACTAGTTGTTTCTAGCTCTCATGTACTGCTCTATTCTTCTGCTTGTCTGATGTTCATTTATTTCTGGCTTTGTGGTATTCTGTGCCCCTGGAGGCTGTTTTGTTCTTGCCAAATTGTTGTAAACCCTGCACTCTAATGAAGCAAGAAAGGGAATATCCCGTGACGCCCGAGACGCCATGCTGTACTCTTGAAAAACGAACCATAGCCCAAACGCCGTAAAACAGTCGGATCGCTCCGTAACTATAACAATGATGCCAGAGCCTGGTACTCCTCCCGGTCCAATGCACAGCAATGTACTACTACTGTATGACAAATGAAACTTTACTCTCCGTGGTTCCCCTCAACGCCTGTCCTTCCTAGAAAATGCAATCAACGGTTCTTGACGCTGCTCACTCGCCCGAGACCCAGCCACCTCCTCTTTCCTTGCACTTGACCACCGCTATCCCCATGCGTGTCCATCTCCGCGCCCCGGGTATCTGCATGCCCTGCATTGTTGTCCTGTTCTTGCTGACTACCCGCATGTCCATCGAGCTGCGCTCCAGCCCCATCGTGCTGCTGCATCTCTGGCGGAGGAGGCACACGCTTCCGCAAGATCGGCGGAGGAGTAGCGCTGTGCAGATCCTCCGACATGGCGTCGGAAATTTGCCGGTTCACAGGCCAAGGCCGTGGCGATGGCGGCGGCACACTGCTCCGCCCGTCACGCGACATCACCCTGTCAATGCTGGGAGACGAAGGAGGCTGCTGTTGCGCGACACCTGCTAGAGCACCCGGCGCCATGCTCAGCGAGCCAGCTCGTCGGAAGAATGCATTGATGCGTCCACGTGTTGTCTGCCCCGCGATTGGAGGATACTGCCCCTTCTTGGCAGGCTCATTCCCGTCGCTGTGCTGCCGAAGTGGCTGCATCTTCGGCGGCGACGTCTGTGTAGCCGTGTCCATGCTGTAACTGCGGTTCTTGTCGCCTCCGATACTGAAGCGTCGAGGGCTTCGGAAGGGACTCTTCTCACCCTTCTTATGGTGAGAAAGCTTAGCCCCACCAGCATTGCTGCTGGTCCTCGCATGTAGACTCGAGATGCGGTTGGGTGTCGGCGGCGGCTGGTTAGGCCCAACGGGCTGGATCTCCGGCACGCGGTGGTCCTGATTCAGAGTGGCAGACATCTCATCCAGAGGATCGCGCTTAAGAGCCTCGACAGGGCTCCTCACTCCTCCGCCACGAAGCGCACCAAAGATCTGATCAGGCTGCCAGCCAGTAGCATCGGCCGGAAACGAGAAGAGATCTGGACTCGGGTTCCTAGGCTCTCCAGCCGCCAATTCGTCACTGTGTTTACCAGGCTTGTTGGGCTTCAGGCTCTCCTGCATCCAATAGTCGAGGTCGTCTTCCGAATGCGCATCTGCACCACCGTCCGAATCGGAATCCGACGCCCAGCTGTCTCTTCGAGCTCGCGTGCTGGATGTGGCTGAAACAGAGCGTGGGCGGTCTTGCTGCTTACCAGCCGCACTGAAACTCGCGATCAAAATGTCGGTGTTGATGTTTGGCATCGTGTTACCGCTGGTGAAAGCCGTCAGTGATGCAAGCTGGCCGTTCATGTCCCTCGACGATCTTCGCATCGCAGCCCTCGGACTGTCTGTTGACTTGTTCGCCCACTCAGGGTTGTGGGAACGTGAGCTGGACACGTAGCGACCAGAAAGGCTGTCTTGTGATGTGGCGACGCCAGATTGTTTACGAAGCACTTCTGAGGCAACAGTATCTGGCGTCGGGGGAAGGTTGGCATAGCCACCTCGGTCTTTCTGTACCATGCCTGAAGTGTTGACATGCTGAAGAGCTTCGCGTCCTGCACGAGCGGCTCTGTGCTGTCGCTGGAGCTCGTTGCCTCTCAATGGCGAGGGAGTGGCCACGCCTATACCGCGACTCATCGGACGCGGCGATCCCGTCTCGCGTGGTCCAGCTTGATTCCTAGACGGCCTAACCCTTGGCAATGGAGATGAACAGCCTATAACCTCGTTCAACGAATGCATCGGGATTGTGCTCTTCATCGCCGAGCGATCTGGCGATGACCGAGCTTCGACAGAAACCGTACCCGGGGAGTCAGCTACACTTTCCTGCCCCTGTCGTCGCGGCGACGGAGCTGCTCGCGGGCTGTCTGCAATAGTCTCGACGTCAGGCGGCGATGCTGAACCATCTTCGTACCCTCCACTGCCCCCGTACACGCTCGCAAAGGAGCTCTCGCTCAACACACTGAGGCTTGGACTGGTGATCCTGTTGAACTCGCTCGCAGCCGCGCTGGCGTCGGAAACAGTTCTCATGTGCACGAAGCTCTTACGGTTCGCGAGCACGATATTCCTAAGGTTCTCGGTCTGCTCGCTGTGATCTGACAAGAAGCTGGGCATCCTCGCCAAGTGTTGTTTGATGTCAGGTTTTGGGGTCGTCGACCCGTCGATATCGTCGAATTGAGTGCGGCCCGGGATGAGGTAAGGACCGCTAGCATCGACCTGCCGTACCATTTCCTGCTCCCGCGTAACAAGCTCGTCCACTCTTGCCTCAAGTTGCACAATCATCGCAACAGCTTCGCTTATCGCTTTGTCGCGAGCATCGAGCTCCAACTCAAGGCTGTTTATCTTCTCCGCCGCGTCAGTCTTTTCAATCTCCAACTCTTCCACGCGGCCTTCGAGCGCAGTCTGGCGTTCCCGTCGGTGGTAGAGCTCGAGCTTCAGGTCAAAGTTCTGCTTGTGTAGGGTGGAAAGAGCCTGCGAGTGTTGGTCAGTCATTGTGTGTGTCTGTCTGGTGGCATCTGGCGTTGATGCGTACCTGTTCCATCTGCTTCACCCCGAAGCCCTTGTGTTCGCCCTGGTCACCGGACCCTTCACTAACACTCCTCTCTCCGAAAGTCGTTGCACTTCTCAGAATCGGCGAATCTTGGATATTTCGATTTCGAAGGTCGCCAACGGAAGCACTCATGCCGGCGTCAGCCGATGGTCGTCTGCTCCACGTGCTTTCGAGCTGCCGTTCACGCTGGAGCCGTTCCTGCAGGAGACTGGACATGGGTGTGACTGTTTGACGTGCGTCATCGCCGCCAGAAGTCTTGTTGCTGGTAGGTCGCGAACTTTTCGAGTCGACAGAGTTCTTGCTGCCGTTTTGATGATGGTAGCGATGAGATGGGTGTGAACTGCTAGTGGGCGTGCCGGGCGTGGCTGTCAGGGATAAGACAGCCAAGGACGCTTGCGTGTGTGCGCTGGACAGACTCGATTGTGAGGCGACCTTGTTGCGCGAAGCCTGCCGTGACTGGGCTCGCGCCTCTCGATGGCACATGGGCGATTCCATGGCGGAGTCTCGTTTCTCACAGGCTCGTCGTTTGATGTACTCCGCGTATTGCTTTCACCCAAGTTTTGGGTCCGATATCATATAGAAGTCAATTCGACCCAATGACGCCGTGAACGGCCGACAATTGGATACCCTTGTCTTAGTTGAAGTCAGAACAGGGTTAAGCAGAACCGAGGTATCCCCTGCCAGAGGCTCTGTATCTACCCTGATCGCTACCTGCGACTCTGGTAGTGACAAGAACAAAGAGTGTCGGTTTTGTTGAGCAGTCAACCAATTCGACCAGCGAGCGCACCCTCTCTCCGTACACCCGTCTCACTCGACCGCGCGGCTCTCAGTCATGCCCACGCCCACTCTTCCTGATCAGGGGAACTCGCAATCGTGTTTCCTTGCTTCGAGGGGTTCCCCGTATATGGTCTATTGCGGGGATACAGATGCGTTTTTCCGCGGGTTGTGATTGACTTCGAGGAGACTATGAATCTGTGCTCGGTTTGATGTCTCAAAGGCAAGACGTTCCGGTCGCACTTTGGGGTGAGCGGGTAACGTTTTTGTGTATTGTAGGTCTCAGCCTACCGAGACCATTGTTCGGTGGCCGACAACGAGGTAGTAGACCAAAATGCTGGTGTGGGCTAGCGCGCCCAGTTTAGGTTGAATTGCTGGTAGGTCTGCGGCGATGGAGGGCAAGCTCAAGCGGCGTCGCGCCGAGGGAGTGCTTCGATACGGGGCTTTGGAGGACTTGGGAATCCAAGCTGCTTGTGCTGCGCAGCTGCGTGTCGTCGAGGACTGTCAGGTTGGCGATGTGTGTGTGTATATGCGTGGTCTGCACAAGGAGGACAAAACCCAGGCGAAGAACGGAATGGATAAGGGTGCTGTTGGGACGGCACAAAGTTAGGAGGGGGTTCCTGGACGAGATCACAGGGGTGAGAGCAAGGCATAGGGAGAGAGAAGGAACAACGAGAAAAAGCATTAAAGTGCATGCGTGTGCTGGTGACAGGCAGATGAGAGAGGGCAGGGATGCTGTGCTGGGACCTGTGACGATGCGACGTGATGGGCGGACGTGGGTTGCTTTGCCTGGTCTGGTCCCCTGGTTCCCTGCACCGCCGGGGCACCTTTGGAAGCCACTGCACTGCCTCTGAAAGCCCTCGAGTCCCCCAGGGCATGTCTCCTCGGGGCATAGCGCATGCTTGGTGCAGGAGCAGCCAGCTACTCGCACAGATTGGGCTGTCTCCCCGCGTCTCGTCCTGTGTCTCCTCCCGCGTCCTGGGTCCTGGGGACATCCGGCCACCATCACCTATCTCGTCACACCACTCAGCACCCTCAATCGTGCAGCGCGGAACGCGGACACCACGGCGGCCCTTGCATGTGCGTTGCAGGCCTGCATTGGGCCGCAGTAGCCGACGCGGCTCGGGCTGCATGCATGCAGGTTGGAGCACAGACACCGGCACCACACGCGCACTCCCAGCTTGCCCGCCTGGCATCTCAATTATTAATTACTGTAATTGCTTCTACCAACCGACTTGCAATGCACTGCCGACGGTCTTCAGCGTAAGTTGCAATGGTCCACCGACGCGTCGTCCTTATGCCAAGAGCCTTGTGCCGTCCTTGTCTCGATTATCTCATGTCGCGTATCCGGCACAGGACCACCACACCACCACACACCATAAGGCGAGTCTCCAGCCCTCCAACCCTTCACCTCCATCTATCCCTGCAGCGACTAGCCCAAGTTTGAAATGAACCGTCCCAGCGGCTTGGGCCATCCGCCGGGCATTATCGCTTCCGCTGCGCCGCACCAATCTCCAGCCTCGAGGTTAAAAGCCCGTCGCTGGGCCATGCAAACCGGTTCCTCCAACGTGCACTCGTGCCACCCTAGCGCGAACCATGTTGCCGTCCCGCTTTCTTCGATATTCTCGAGGCCACTCTTCGCCCTGTGTGCCCCATGGGATATTACAGAGTAACGATTCAGCAGAACCGACCAACAAGGCGACTCCAATCTGCACAGGCACCAGATTCGGCATGGCTGACAAGCCACGAGGTCCCTGGTCTCTCCACTGCTGTTTGAACATCATTACCTTACTCCACCGTATGAACCCTGAATGTAAATCAATTCGTGCTCCGTTCTTTCCTGTTGGATTCGAACCTCGAAATTACCACAGTCGATCCACCGCGCTAGATCGTGGTGGATGCGAGTGCTGCTGTTGTTGCTCATGTGCACCTTGCGCATTCGCTCTGCTATCGCTATTCGTGCTTTGCTCCACCTCCTTCTCGTCATCCCGCATTCTACCTGCCATGTTCAAGCCAGGTCCAACTGGGTCGATCCGCGAGAAGGAGTATTCGCTGTTCATGGCGTTGTGATATAACATTTCCTCATCTTCGCTCGCGCCCGCCATCATGCTCATCATACTGTTGTCCGGGAATGCCGCCGCGGCCAGATTTGACGGCATCATGCTGCCACCCACGCCAGTTACTGATGCTGGAAACGAATAGGATGTCGGGCTAAGATCCATTTCTTCGGCCATGCCGGCCGCTGCGCTTGTCATCATGGGCTGCATTGTTGTGAGCGCATCGTCCTCGAGCTCCACAATTGCATGCCTTGGATCTTGAGCTTGTTCGTTCGGTATGGACCCGACGGTTGAGGAACCGGACGTGCCCGTGGGAAGTCCACCAAAAGCAAACGAGACTGGTCTGTCTGCCATGGCGTTATACGCAATAGCAGGGCTGAGTGATGCGCGCATTGCACCGGGCGACTGCTCGACGAGCATCAACAGCTTTTCCGCAAACATGGCTCGGCTGTTCGGGCTCGCGCTCAACGTCTTCACAAAGAACTCTAGCGGGTCGATCGTCGGCGCCCATCTCCCACCACGATGACCTGTGACCAGGACGCCCATGTCACCTCCGCCAACGTAATCCATTCCTGCGATCCCACCTTCAGTCGCGCCACCAAAAGGCATCGTTGGGCTGTTAGGTCCAGACTCGTAAGCATTGAGGACATTGACACACCACGTGCCAATCTCAAAGATCTTCTCCATGATGCCCATGCCATGGACCTCGATCGCATGGCTTGGCAAAGACTGCAAGATGGCGGCAGTATCTTTGGCTATGCTGAGTGGGTACGAGAATGTCATGCTCTCGTCTGCGGTAGCGGTCGACAGAAGGCCCTGGCGGAATGAGGACTGCCAGACTATGAGACGCAGCCACTGCTGCGTCATCAAGAGATCGGCTTTTTGAATGTCAGTCGGCTCCGGCTCATCTGTCGATTCAGTACTTCCGTTTGGACTGATTGAACCCATAGATGCCGTAGCTGTCATGGCGCTCGATCGCCTTCTCGCAGGTCGAAGCAGAAAGTCTAGTGGCTGCGCAAGTAATTGCTGCAGGCTCAGATATGTTGTAGCCGAGACCTTGGGGTCGCTACCGTCATTCCAGGCATTGACAAAACTCTCATCAAGTGGTATATAGCTTCGAATCAGCTTCAAGAAGCCGGTATGAATATCCCTACTCTCATAAGGATGACCTGAGGCGGGGAGGCTCGGCGTCTTTCGCAAGGTCAAAGGTTTGTTACGTAGGATAGCGAAGCTGCGCTCCGTCACATACAAGATCCAGAACACTCTTCTCCGGCACAACACTTCCTCCGGAGACAGTCCATGGTACGTTTTGTCGTTGTCGAGGCCCATGTCCATAGCCAAAGTCAAGGCTTCGCGCAAATAGTACCAGCTCTTGCGATTCTGGTTGATCTCGAAGAAGCTTGTGCTTAACCAGAAGCTTGATATGACGGCATAAAGGGAGGAATCCTCCAGGAAATCATACTCGTGACGAACGGATATGCACTCGTCAAGAAAGAACTTGCCTGCCAAGTCCCAATTCGGCCCGTCGGGACTGGACAGAGACTTGCCAGACATGTGGAACGAGGTGAGCGCGCACATTGCATATACTAGGTTCTTCTCAGGTGCAGCCATCTGGCGTGAGATGACGGCGCGGACTGCTGGCATATACAGCACTGGCATGATAGGGTAAATGTGGTCGTAGTATAGTTCGAGACATCTTGGAATCAGGTGCGTGTAGTCTCGACTGTTTGGTCTAAATGCGTCGGTCGTATATGGAGAGGTGGGTTCTGAGGAGGTGCGACGAAGGGTGGCCTGAGCACCGCCAATGTCAAAGTTGGGGATGAAGGGCGGCTGCATGCCTGGTGGGGAAACCCGTGGTATTGGAGCCGGCACTGCAGGTGGTGGGAAGTAGCTGGCAATGTCGGCAATGGGTGACGACGGGCCCGTCGGAGCACCTGAAGTCGGGGCAGAAGAGTCGAAGTAGACAGAGCCATCGTAATAGTCGACTTCCTGAAGTCCAAGACCACTCGTGGTCAAGTATGGCGGTTGGCCCAGGTAGAAGGGATTCCCTGGTCCTCCTCCACTCTGACTGGCGAAGGGGCCCGTCGGCGTTGATCCAGACGCTTGCTTGTCACTCTCCCTGAGCTCATCGATAACGCGGCCGTGGCCCCGCTTCGGGCCCCTCTTCTTGGGGACGTGATCCCGCTTGCAAGTGAGTGTGGCGTGGATACATTGCTGACAGGGGATGTTGCCATCGCATCGAATTCCTATCGGTAAGTAGGGGTGTGTGTAAGTCAGGACTGTAGAAAGCGAAGAGTTTCTCGTTGAGCGATCCGTGGTGGGGGGTAGCGGAAGCAGATGGAGCAGATCTGATCCCGGTCACAAGCGAGAGATGCAGGACACCTCAACCTGAGCCCCAGACGTTTCTGCCCAAGATCAAGTGTAAGAGCTTGGGTGAGGAGGAGGCAGATGGAAGTGGAAGCCATCATCACCATGATGCGGGGAAGGGGCTAAGGACCCTCAGGAAGCTGACAGAGCTGTGAGGGGGGTGGTCTGTGCGGCTTGGAGTAGGATGAGGAGCAAAACAAACACCCTCTGACGGGAGACAAAACAGCTGGATAACGGCGAGAACTCACTTCTCCGCCTGCAATGATCGCAGACTATTCTCTTTGCCCCGGCACCCGCACCGGACGCAGTCGATGACTTTGTCGTCGTTGGTGACGTTCTTACTGATGCGGTGGGATGCTGTGGTGTAGCGGTGGCCCCAGACGCGGCTGAGGTAGGAGGTGGAGTTGATCGGCGCTTGCGCGGGCGCACGGGGGAAGTCGACGTCAAGCTGTCGTTGCTCCCCCCATGGTTCAAGCCAGCACCCCCATACTCGTCGTCTTCGTTGTTGTTGTTGCCGTTGCTGTTGTCGTGGTCGAAGCTGGACTCCTCTTGCTTGATGCCGAAGCTGACGATCCGGGTTGGTGAGGTGGGAAACGGTGGCGGGGAGCCGTTGGATGACCAGTACGAGTTTAGCGACGACGACGAGAAGTCGCGTTGCATGCTGGACGCTGTTGGGCAGGGACCCGGGACATCAGCCGTAGAGGTCGGTCGTATGTTGGCTGACACACAAGGCCAAGCACCAGACACGCACTGGCAGACGGAGCAGAGCAGGCCGCCGGCCGAGTCGTCGCGGGCCGCTGCTTCAAGGTCTAGGGCCGGCAAAGGCTTCCGACTGGATGGTTGTTGTCGTCGCAGGGCATCAGTGGCCGGGTGAATGCTGGATGGAGGAGGGGAGCAGCGAGAGGACAAAGGCCGCAGCGGCAGATTCGAGCGTGGGATTGAGCGTGGATTTGAGCGAGGAGAGGGGGAGGGTGAGAGGGAAAGAGGGGGAGGAGGTGGGCAGACATACGATGTGTGGACGTGTGGATGTGTGGATGTGTGGATGTGTGGATGTGTGGATGTGTGGATGTGCGTGGATGTGTGTGTGTGTCAAGAGTGTTGGTCTCCCAAACACAAGCTAGACTACTTAGACACAGCTGCCCAGCTCAGCCCACGACCGGCCGGGTCGGGTCGGGTCTGCTCACCTTGCTTGTCCAAGTCACTCAAGTCGCTTTTACAGTAGCTGCTTAGATCTATACCTTGGTCCTGGCCGGCCCAGCCGTTCTGCGCGCGGAGGCTGCAACGACAACGGCAACAGCAGACAGCAACGGCACCAGCGCCGACGACGTCAACAGCCCAAGGGCAGGCGGCGCGTGATCATCGTGAGCTGAATGAAGCGTCTTTTACCCCAGCTTCCGCCGGCGCCGCAGATTGCGGGGAAGCTGGCTGCCCGCCCCAACTGGCTGGCCCAGGCGAGCCCAGGGTCGGTCGACTCGCTTCCAAGGTTGTCTGCCCTCGTCTCCAACTCGCCCAACTCTATCGGCACCGCTCCAGCGTCTCGTCCTGCGAGTCGTGCCCCGGCTCGCCCCGCATACGGCTCCGTGATGAGGTCACTGTGCGACGCGGCCTGGCTTGCTGCCGTGTTCCCAATATCTGCCACGAGCAGTCAGTCAATCATCAAGCATCAATCATCAATCGCCACTCCACAATCCAATGCGAGAGCAAAAGGCACCCCGCAGATCTTGTCTTCTTGCTGCCCAAAAATTCATCATTCGTTGGAAAAGCCATGTGGCTGGCATGCTAGACTACTGGCTCTCATCTCATCTCATCTCACAGCTCTGGCCATCCTCACAGCTCGTCCCGCTCTCGTTGGTAGAACTGCTCCTGACTGCCCTCATCGTCTTCCTCCTTTGCTGCAGCCTCTTCTTCTCGCTTCTTTCCCGAGCCGCCCTTTCCGACTTTAACCGCCTCTTCGGGGTCGTCTATAACGACGGCACGAAGGGCTCTAGCATCCTGCTCGCCGGCGACCTCGATCAGCTCGACCTTCCACTCCTTCTCGCCTGCAATCTTCTTCATCTCCTCTCTCAGCTTGTCGATTGTCTCGGGGTCAATGCCCAACTGCGCCAGGTCCTCATCGCTCACCACGTCAAACGACTTCTCCTTGCCAGATCCCTTGGCCACAACCTCGACCACCTGGTTTGCAGCATTCGCCTGACGGATGCCGCGTGGAGGTGACAGCCGGGGAACTTCGTCGCCGAATATCTGCCTTCCACCAACGACGATGCCCCCAATTGTCACGGGTCCCTTCCCGTTGCCAGTCGCGCCCTTGCCTCGGCCGATCAGCATGTCCTCCACTTCAATCATCTTCCTCTGATACCACTCGTCAACCCCTTCCTCGGGAATAATGTCTCTGCAAGTGATGACGTTGGCCTTTGTCTCCTTTGGCGGCAGAAACGCGACGTCGTCACACAACCTCGGTGTGTGAACAACCATGAGATATGCGCAAGTCGTCACCTCCTTGATCCAGCCGATCCGGTCTTTCGTGCTCCCCGGGCTGCAGTGGTACTGAATTTCGATCGTCCGGTCGCGCCCTGTGAGGTCGCAGACGGTGCCCTCGTCCAAACGCTGCATCATGTATCGTTGATCGCCCTTGACCTGCAACTCCAATTTCGCCGGCTGCTGCGGCACCGCGTTGATAGCCGCAGCAGCTGCCGCCGCCGCAGGATCGTCCACATCCCCATTCATCTGCCCCTCCCTCTGCTGCTGCTGCTGTTGTTGCAGCCTCTGCCGGGCGGCACTCCGTCCACCAACACGGCCAAGCACATATTCCATGGTCTGCGGATCCCTCACAGGTGGGCCGACTTTCATGCTGCCAGGGAGCGCATGAAATTGGACGACACTCTGGCCATAGCAAAAGGTATAGCTCCACCACCCGAGCATATAGTGCAAACAGGTACCCTCGAGCCCATTGATCAGGTCGAAGCCGTGCGCTGATGCCCGGGCCAGTTCTTTCGCCTCCTCGGCCTTGGCCAGCTCGGTGGCAGTCTTGTTGGGCGCGGGAGGTGTCTCGATAACGGGGATCGCGCAGAGGTACTTGTGCGGTGGCGCGCTCATGACTTCGTATGTTTCAGAAATCTTGTCATCGTGATCCTCCATCTCGCTCGCTGCCTCACCGCCGCCGCCGCTCGTTCCCGGCGAGAGGTCAGTCGCATGATGATGCCTGCCGCCGCTGCTCCTCGCGGCTCGTCGGCTGCTGTGTGCCTCGGCCTGGTCGAGTAACGCTCGCGCATCGGCTTCGGATATGTATGCTTCGGAAAGGACGACTTCGAACTAAATTACACGCCGAAAGCCTGCCCGTTAGTATGAAGCTCTGCATTTGCGAACCCCTCCTCCCCTCCCTTCTCTCTAAGCGCCCGTGCAAAGCAAATACAGCGGAGCACACCCGCCTCCACCAGTAAGATGAACGTACCTGTGGATAGGCAAGCAAGTCCTGGTGTATACTAAAACCAGGTTCTCGCTGCTGCTGTTGTCCCGCTGCTGGCGCTGCTGCTCCCGCTGTGGCTGTCGCAGGCTGTAGAGACAACAGCAGCGGGAGGAGTTGCTGGACGTACCGCCTCATCGCTGTCACTCTTGGTGGACTCCCGCCTGTTTGTGTGTGTGTGTGTGTGTGTGTGTGTGTGTGTGTGTGTGTATGTGTGTGAACCGTTTCGCAGATAAAACCCCCTCCTGCAATCGCCAAGAGATTGCGCTGGTGTTGCTCTCGTGCCACCCCGAGCGATGGTCGTTCGGGGGTCGGTCCGCTGTTGCTAGACTATTGCCCCCCGGCTAAGTTCGGTCGCAGAATCGATCAGCTGGTAAATGGAGCTGGGGGACGGTTCGCATTGAATAATATCGAGAAGGGATGGGGTGCGCTTCCGAGCTTCATCTGCTCCGCTGGTGCCGTCGTAAGCTTGAATGCAGTGGGCTGTGTCGTGTTCCGAACATTGATGGTCGAAGTATGTGTGTGGTGGTTGATGTGGGGTGATGGTGTGTTCGGGAGAGCTGGGAGGTTCACGCTGGCGGGTCTCAATTCCCCCGTCGGGCAAGGTGGCTTCATCCGCCAGCTTTTCCGGGGTCTGTCGGTCCGGTACCTCCGTGTCCAGCATCCATCCATCACTCCGAGGAAGACTTGGAGAATTGATTATTTCCTAACAATGGAACAAGTGTTCTCTCTCAATCCGGTGCCCCTCTTTTTCTTTTCATGTAATAGGTGCTTCCGTGACATCTCACTCAAGTCAAGGGAGAGTAGGCGATCAGACACCTCGGACCGTATTAATAACATTCTCTCATATGAACTTGCGCCAAATAGAGGTCAATGTCCGAACTCGGACGTATCTGATTGTGCTCATGCTGCCTGCAAAAGCCTGACGGTGATGTCTGTAGTGGACTAACTATCTCTATCTATATTGACATGAATCTCTGTGGGAAGGCTGGACATGAACCACCCAAGATTACAAAAAGGGCTGGGATATCATCGACTGAAAAAGAAGAGGTTGTGTCCGAGAATAAAGTGACGGTAGAGATAATTTGTAGTAGAAGAGAAAATGCAAAAGGATGACGACAAATTCCCCCGAAAAACTCCTCGCTATGCAAAGTCTTTGTTCTCATGACACATGATTTGGCAAGGTCGCCGCCTGCCTTTCCCTAGTGAAATACTTTCCCCGTCTATATGTAAATGATGCGGTTCCCAAAATCCCTACGGCCGTGTTGTATATGACCAAAACAAAACAAGTACAGCCATTACGGTCTTTCTGTAGCAGTTATCTTTGCCCAGAAGTTGTGCCGTTGGCGCGTGTTCGTATGTCTATCTCAATCGTGGTTGGGTGGCACTTCCGGCAACAAAGGGTGTAACGTAGTTCCGACGACGCTGGCAAATCGGCGAATCTATCAATGTCGGAGTGTTTCTTGGTAGAAATGCACAACAAGCCAGAGAAAGAGTATTTGGATGAGCAACAGCTTGTTGCGGTATATGTGAGAGAGTGACGTAATGAAGTCCTTAACTTGGCTCCTAAGTTGTTTTCCGTGCAGTGAATCCAAGCCGGATGGATATATGCGTTTCTGATGTTTTTGTTGTTTTCCGTTGTTCTGTGTTTGTTCGCGTCATCGCGTGATATTTCCGCGTGCTGGAACGTGTTGTAATGAGCTATTTGTTGTTGTTTATTGAGGATAGACCATATCAAAACCCATTTCATCAAGCGACAGGTTGTTAAATCCTGAATGAGGTACCATAGGCATTGTGGTGGATCCAAACGGTACTTGCATCATGAGTTCCTGATTGCCGTAATTGCCAAAGTTGTTGCCGTAGTTGAATTGCAGGTGTCCCTGGCTGTTGTGGTCGTAAGTGTCGACCATCGTCTTGGGCACATTGTTGGGAAGCACATGCATGACGTTGGAGTTGTGAGTTGGCATAGGATAGTTGAAGTCAACAACAGTGTGGAACGACGGATCGGCAAGGGATGCCGAGATATTATGCGAGCTGTCTTCGTCCATGTCGTCGTCAATTTCGCATGCGTCATCGTGGGCATTGACCCAGACTTCTGTCATCCAGTTCTTGAGTTCGCTCATTGAGGGCCAGTCACCACCGCCTTTGCCACCACGACGGTCTTCCGAGGTAGAATTCCGCTTGTTCTTCTGCCGGGACGGCTTTTCCTTGAAGTGCGTACGACGAAGATGCGCAGCAGCGTTGTAATACGCCCCATACTTCTTGTTGGCTTTGCAGGCTTTGCACTTCGACAGAGGATTGATGACAGCCACGCCTGGAGGAAGACCACGACTCTCGGGGTCGATGCACATCCACTTCCTGACCAGACTCTGGTGCTTGGCGTCGCGATGGCGACGAAGCTCGTGGTCACCACGGAAACCCTCGGGGTGCTCGGTGCATTCGGTGCAGAAGACTCGTGGCTGTCTTGGGCGGACATACTTTGCTTTTGGAATGCTCGCTTTGCCGTCCTTCTTACTCGCAGGGCTGCTGTCGGCGGATTCGTCGTTTGGTTTTGGTGCAAGCGCAGTCTTGCCGGCCCTGGCCGTCTGCTCCCTCAATGTCTCCTTGGCTCTCATGGTTGCAGATCTGTTGCTGCTGAGGCTAGCTCCGGAGACAGAACGCTCCATACTCGACGAGTTGAGATCATTGGGTAGCTCGGCATACTTGTTCAAAGAGGTTTGACCCATGCTTGAACCGATAGCATTGAAATGCTCGTCGTGCATATAGTCCTTCTTGCCAAGAGGACTGAACTCCTCGCCCGAGCTCTGCGTGTATTGGTAGGAGCTGTTGCTCTGATGTGACATCTGAGAGCCGAGCTGAATCATGTCTACGCCGCCAGCAATGGATTGATGATCGAATAAGCTGTTCTCTCTGGTCATTGGCACTGTCTCGTTCGTATATGATGGACCAGACGTCATGGATCCACAAGAAGACATGTTCTGAAGCGCAAAGGACATGTTCTCATCGAAAGGTTGCGACGTGATAGATGTCCCGAATGAAGCCATAGTGTCGTCAGGACAAGGGAGATTAGCGATGTAGATCTCTGGGTCAATCAAGGCTGACTCGCCCGAAAGTCCTGCTTCAGGAACAGAAGGCATGTCTCGGCGTCCGGTCCACAGGTGATGGTCAAAGGCACCCAAATTGTCCTGGTGACTGGCAACGACTGTCATCATTGCAGAAGAAGGTCGGCTGGACTGAGTTGGCATATTGCGGGACCGCGGTAGTGCTGGTACTCGCGCGTTTCCTGAGAAAGGGGTTCCTTCGGATATAGAGCGCGCCATGGCCATGCTGTTCGCGGCATGAACGTTTCTTGGTCTTTTTGAGGAGTGCACCACATCGGAGTGTCGGTTCTGGTTCGATTTGGTTAAATGGCTGCAGGCTGATGGATGGTGACACCACGTCCTTGAAGGTACGCGGGACGACTTACAGGGATGGGTGCAGGCCTCTGGGGCACATTCACCAGATTAGAGCGCGGCGAGGTCTTGCTTCGAACCATGCCACCTGAGAGCATGGCTTGGTGTTGTACACTGTTGGACAGTTGATAGGCATTGTGATATGCCGGTCCGGAGTTGAAACTCGGGCTTTGAGGTTCGGTAAATTGCTGAGGTTGATATGTGTGCATATGGTTGAACTGTTGCTGCTGTTGTTCTACGAGCGCCTGCAGCTGCTGAAACTCGCGCTGGTTGGCGCCTCTCCGTTGATTCATGATATGCCGAAGACCTTGCTCTCGAGGCGAGCAATGTGTAAACAAAAGGCGAGGTTGTCTGTGCTGGGATCCGTTGGTAGTTGTGAATCAGGTGGTTGTAAGCTGTGTGTAAGTCGAGGGTCTCAGGCGTGCTGTTGCTGTTGGTTGTTGGCGTTCAAGGATGAGACGTTGTGGTCGACTTTGAAATGCCAGGGCGGAACGTGAGCTGTATGAATCAGATGATCCTAGCTTTCTCCTGCGCATCAAAGTCCTGGTATGCGTGACGTGAAGGCGTAAGACGTGGCCGTCGGCACTGGAATGTCGGGCCAGGATGACGGAAGGGGCGGGGGTTATTATGGTTACTGACCTTGAGGCCTGGAGCGGCATGCGTGGACAGTGGGGTTGCATGTCGTGTCTCTGTCGCCCAAGCCAATGTGGATGCGGGTGTGTGACTGTTCAGAGTGGGTGGGTGTGGGCGTGGGCTCCAGCAGCAGCAGCAGCAACAACAACAACGCAGGCGTTTTGGCCTGACAGCCCGCTGGGATATGCTGGCCAGGGCTCGTCGTATCACGATAGCGTTCAGTGGCAGAATCCCTGTCGGGTGTGTGTGATCGAAGCCCAAGGAAGCACAGCCCAAGGCCTCTTTCAGCCCATGAGGGTGGGTGGAGTCCGCATCCTCTGACTGACTCTGCATCCAACACAGCTCGTCCCGCCACACCAGTTCCAATATACCCCCGCGGGCTCGTGAACAGTTGTGATATGCTGCAGCACACTCCAACACGCTCGCAGCGAGGGCCTCGTTGCAAGAGACTATCCCAAGAGGCGGTGGACGGATCTCTGCTCGACGGGAACTTGCGTATCCCACGACAGCCACAGCCGAGCCTGGTCTCTCCGGTATTTCGTCCGGGCTTTGCCAAATCCGTCCTCTGTGCACGAGCACGGACATGCTGGGATGGTACAGGTCACTTTCTCCAGCAACCTTCTGGCGGAGGAACCTTGGGGCTTGGCGAGGGCTGGTGACCACTGATGATGCGACGCGATTGGCTGTGACATCTGGGCATCTTGGCCCAGACAATGACTATTCTTACATTCACCGAACGTCTGTCAGCCGCCGGATGTGAGCCATGGTTGTCGGCGATCGAGAATCCACCTGCATCAATGTTCAATAAACTGTCCGGTTCGAGGGCAGGGGCTGACTCCATCTCTTCCCAAAGCTTCTAGTGCAATCAATCTGTGATTAGCACTTCGATCGGGAAAAGACAGTGGGCGTGCGTTGGCCATGTGGATGGGGCAGCTCCACCCACTGATGTTGGCATTATTAGTCCATGCCAGGTCTCACCGCGACATCTGCACTGCGAATGTGAGCAGTGAGCACGAAAAGAAGCACTACTGAAACAGGGAAGAGCCTTGTTTCACCCTTCGCACTTACGAAGTATGGGATGTCAGGCAGGATGGCCGATCGAGCACGGCACAAGTCACGTGGACCCCGCTTGTCGGCATTGATTAGAGTTGTCTGTTCCTTATGCAACCAGATGAGGTCCTCGTGGCGCGACGCCTAGTCTGGACAATGCGCTCCTCCTCGATCTCGCTCTGGCCGAGGATGCACTCTGCTTCCCGACACGCGCAACAACCACATAAATTAGCCGGGCTTGCCGAGCACCAAAAACAAGACAGAGACACCTCGGTAGTGTTAGGCAGGGAAATGTGTATCGCGATCTGACACAGTATGGAGGAGAATACTCCCAAAGCAGTATGGGATTGTCGATTGCGTCGAAAAAGTGTCCGGTGATAGACCATAGGAAACGCAGTCCTAGTCCAATGCTCCATCAGAGATCTGTCAAATCTGTCAGCGAGTGCCGACATGCTGCAGGAGGCGGCCAGGCGCTGTGATTCGCTGTGAATCCTGGTCCTATCATGGCATTGCATTTTGAGTTGGCGGCGCGCGGCGGTCCACTCGACTGATTGGAATCTGATGCGTCGCAAGAATGAGGCGGACGTGAATCCTGCAGCACCTGACTAGCACGACTGACAGGCAGGCCCTGCCTGAAGCGCCGCCAGCACGTCGATTGGCGTGAGTGTGGACACTTCCCCAGGCTAAAGAGAAGATGCAGCATCCCGCGCTTGGCCTGCTGAAGCCTGCTCTTCTCCACAACATCTCGCTGGCGACGTCATCGAGCGTGCATCGCCCACATGGCGTTGTTGCTAGACGGATGTTTCCATTTGGAGGCATTGTCTTGACTCTTGAGGTGTCTTGTGGGATTAACCCCATACATAGTAGCGTCGGTGAGAGCTAGCGCTCCTCGGGCGGGGTTCGCCAGTCCGTGAGCTTCTGCGGACGTGCCTCACAAGAGCCGCATCGCGATCGCGCTTCAGACATGTCCATTGGGTTCACGGGGGGTGGCTGGTGGTCCGCGGGGTGGTTTTTGCCTGCCAGCCTACTGCCTGCTGCCTCCCATGCTTGCAGTTGCTGCCTTGGCCGATGCCTCGTCGGCGCGAGTTGCACAGCAGGCACAGCCTTGTGCACGTCGGGCCGGGAGAACGGAGCTTTGGGCGGAGCGGTCAGGACGAGAGCAGTAGTCCGCACGCGCGGCGACGAAGGAAAAGAGGGTTTCGTGTCGCGTGGTGTTGCCATGGCGGGCGCCTGCTGCATCGGCGGCGGGAGGCTGCACTCTGATGGCGGATGAGTGTGCGGTGGTGTCAGAGTTCGGCCGCACGATGGGCATTTGTGGAGGACACTTTGGAATGCTGTACAGAATCCTGCACTCGCCGGAGCAGGCAGTTGGGTGGGTGCACGTGGTGGTGTGGTGGTGGTGTGGTGGCGTGGTGGTGCATGCGGCAGCAAGGCTCGAGGTCCTGCGGGCGGCTGGCGCCGCAGTGGAAAGTGTCGAGACGCTGGGAGCCGAGACAGTCAGCCAGAGCCTGATGGCCTGGTCTGTGTGTTTTGCGATCAAGATGCCATTGAGTCAGGGGCGCCGAGCCTTTTGCCGGGCACTGCGCTGGCGAGAACGGGAGTTGGTGATTCAACTTTGGTGTTTTGTTTCGGCACTTGCAGCCAAGACGCCGCCACCACCCCCCGCCATGATGGACCCCCACAGTTTGTTTCTGGTAAGTGCAACCTGGGCTACGTAACAGCGTTTGTCGTTTGTCATCTCTGTTTGGCGCGTGCCTCCCCCCTCCCCCTTCTGTCCTGGTGGTGCAGGGTAGTCATGGTCTGATGCGCCTGGCAATTTGATCGCAATATCGGGCAACCTCGACAACTCCATCAGATGCCAGAGCTGTCCTCTGCGTGGTCTGGCCTCTTGCTGGAATGCAACGCTCGACTCGTGCTGCAGCACGCACCAGGGTCTGGTCGGAACGCTTGACACGTACAAACCTAATGAACAGGTGGGCAATTTCACAGGACAAGACCCCAGGAGTAATCCTGAATACATGTATCTTACTGATCACGCATCCTAGAACATTTCGCCAGCTTATCCCCCCCCCCCTTTTTTGGTGTGTCTCGCTACTCGTTGTAGACCATCTTCTTCGTCACGCCGCCGTCCATCACTATCTCCTGTCCGTTGACAAACTTTTCCCGCGCCAGGAATTCCACCGCCGCAGCAATGTCGTCCACCTTGCCTACCCGGCCAGAAAAATGCCACCTATGGTCCGCTGCTGACAGTCCATCTTCCCACCGGATCCCAACCTCATCGGCTTCCTTGCATTCGTTCGCAACATTCACCCAGCCCGGAAGAATGGCGTTGACCGTGATCCCGAGAGGCGCCAGGCTGCTCGCCATACTGTGCGTCAAACCCAGCAGCCCCGCCTTGGTCGTCGCGTAGGGCTCGCTATTAGGCTCTGACTGATGTGCTCTCGTACTTGACATGTGGATGATGCTGCCTCCGCTGGCTCCCGGTGACTGGTCTCTGTAATCTTTCGCCTTCAGCATTGGGAGGCACGCCTGGCTAAGCAGAAACGGCGCGGTTAGGTTCGTCTCAAGCGATGTGTTCCAGTCCTCGAGACTGAGGTCCTCGAAGTTCGAACCGCCGACCGCGCTTGTCACTGCGGCGTTGTTGACCAGAACATCCAGCTTGTTGTCGAAGAAATCCGCCGCCTTAGCCACGGCGCTGCGGATCTCGGAAGGCTTGCGTAGGTCCGTGAGAGAGTGGTCGTAGCTTGTCTTGGAAAACTCCGCAAGGACCGCTGTGACTGTATGCTGCAGCTCTTCGGCGTTGTTGTCGAGCAGAAAGACCTTGTGGCCGCGCTGCAACAACAGCCGAGACAAGCCACGCCCGATGCCCCGGCCGGCACCCGTCACGAGGCAGTTGAGAGATGTCTGAGCTGGTGACATATTTGGCTTGCACCTCTGCGATGGACTAGCGAACAAGAGTGAGTGAGCGCAGTGCCAGCCACACTGCTTCGTATCGGCACTTGCGCAATATGTCTCGATGCAGAATTTGGCAAACTCACATTCCAGAGAGTTTCTCTTTGGGGCCATCTAACGACGGAAAGGGACACAGCACATGACGTAACCCCCAATTTTCCAAGGCCCACCTTACCTCAATCTCAACTGCATGTCCGTTTTCGTTCCAGCCATTCTCAGGAATGTTGGCCGCTTACATAAATTCGACTGGACAAAGCCATTGATGCTAGTTTGTCTCAACCTGGTCAATTTTGTTTCGCACGGGGAATTCGGGAACGCCTACGGCTGCTAGAAAAAGTGCGCCTCAATGGCTTCCCCCCAAGCCAGTTGGTCCGGTCGGGGTCATTGGCTCGCCCTAAAGATGCCGGCAACGGCCAAGAGAACCCCGTCTGATTCAGATAATGGCTGGAAGACCCGTGCTTATACCAATATGTGTCACGTCATCGACGATCATGGCCTTTCGGATACAATCGACTGTCCGACTTATAATTCTACGATAGATGAGAAGAGCGGTTTGAGTTTCGTGGCACTGTTGGCGATCTTGATGCGCATCTGGCGCTTGATGGCTTTTCTTCAACCTGCCCGGTAGATTGCCTTGTTGAAGACATGTCTCAATCGCGATCTATGAGATGTGGCGCCTGTATCAAAGACAGCAGAAGGCAAATTTTCGTGGATGGGTTTGTAGTGATGGTTGGATCTGCAACGGCGCCGAGTAGGTTACATGGAGAGAATAGAGACCAGGAGGAAATTGGATGTAGTGATTTACCCAATGTGTTGCCTTCTAATAGGGATGAATTTTGCGGGAGGCTATATGTGACTTCTTTGTAACGTAACATCCACAACAGCTTTCTAGAGAAGTCACTGTTAACAAACCAATAATCCTGAAATGAGGGGAAGAAAACACGAAAGTACAAATGAGAGGAACAGGATAAAACTGCTCGGCCCTTTGAGGCCACTTTGATTCCTGTAATGATCTCTATACATTTTGTTTCTCAACAGCTGACTACCCGCAAGTCCTACCTGCTCAAATTGATGTGCTCTTGATAGGAGCAGTGCCGGAGGTAGCAGAACAAGCGACCGACCATTAAGTCAGACCGATTGATGAACGCCACCACGAAAACTCATGAAAACGTTGACGATATGCAGATCAGATACAAGATGCTTATGGTATATTTCGAGAGTGATGCATTGATGCCAAATTCGGCATAAAGGAAAGTGGTTCCTGTATGTTAGAATCAGACAAGAAATGTTATCTATCGGTGAATGGCCAAACTCCGAGTATAACCTCGGTGCTTGGTAGCCTGTCTGACCATCCCAATATTAATCACGATACGCTGCCTCAATTGAGTCCAATGAAACCCATCTTGTCTTCTACATATATCAGCCCAGGATTAGGAAGAACACTCCCGCAACAAATGGGACGAGGATTGCAACAACCCGAACGTGCTGAAGTGTAACCCCGTAGCTGTCCAATAAAGAAGCCTGATCACGAAATAGTTCGCCCAGGAGACTCGACTGTCTTCAGCTTACTTCAGTTCACAAAGACTCAGGCGACACGCGAGTTGGTTCCGACTTGGTCCTCAGCCTCGACTGCTCAACATCGCCCTTATCCGTCTCAGCACTTGGGACCATACCGACATCGCTGCCGATCAGAGTCGAACCTGGTCTTGAGTCGCTCCTGACACTTGCATAGGACACTGATCGTCCTGTCGGTGGAGGTGGGCTCATGATACCCGGGCTCGTGCCGTGCAAATCTATAAGAGTGTAGGTGCTAGTTCGTGGTGTGCCGTGTTGGCTTGGCCACTTGGAAGCAGCCACACTGCCGGTGATATTTTCAGAAGTGCGGGAGCCAGGAGTGACGGCCATGAGTGGGAAGTAGCCGGAGTCCCTAGACTTCCCGCTCTTCATGTCGGGCGAGCCAGCATAGTATTCAGTGGGGATGAGCTTAGCAGATGGGGGGCCGTGCTGGCTGAGGTATTCGTAGCTGCTGTATCTCTTCTTGAGCTTCCTTCTCTCTCTCCTGCCCACCACTCGCTCTGTATGCAATGTATTTGTTAGTCGTTAGGTCCCATGGTGAACAAGCTTGTTGCTTATGAACCACTTACCGCTGACCACCTGGAAAAGACCAAACACAATATATCCACATGAAAGTGCTGGAACAAGTTGGCCAAAGCTCGTTGCCTCGTCTTCATCGTTGGGATTGACCATCCATCCTGATTCGTGGGCCCAGAGGCGAAGATGATAGAGGTACTTTGCAGTCGTATATGTTGTATATATCGCAACCGCCAAGCCGATGGCAAGAAAACTGCAGTAATACCAATGTCGGAGTATCCGTAGAAGGCGGAAGAACTTGCCCTTCAAGCCCGGATGCTCCAAGTAAGTCTCTATCTTGTCCTGGCGCGCTCTGCTCCCTTTCCTGAAACACCAGCGGAGTAGTCTCCCGACTGCCGTCACCAATGACAGTACGTAATAGCACATGATGAAGAAAAAGCTCCTCCAGCCTTGGATCTGGTTCCAGCCTGGGGTCTGATCCTTCAACGAGGTGATGAATGCGTCCATACTCTCCGTGCTTGCTTGTAAAGTGGAGAGAACAGCACTATCGCTGCTCTGAAAGCAAGCCGCTGGGAGGAAGATCCTACTGTCATGGGCATCATCGCCTGAGAGTGTGGTGGGAAACTTGAGGAGACTGTGTGCATTCTGGTTCATCATGAACATTGTCGTCATCAGGATGAACAGGCCGACACAAATAACTCGGACAAATGCGAGCACTTTGTGTCTCCAATACTGGCGAACGGCGGCCACGGCCACGACGTGGGTTGCGCAAGAGATGAGCATCATGGCTGAAATCATGTCGTAGTGGTATGCGGTGACGACACACTGTCGGTAGTATCGCATTGCGATTCCGTAGGCAGCCCCTGTGAATATCTGCTGGTCACTGCAGAAGAGGACAAATGTCTCGAAAATTTCTTCCAGAAAATGGGTATGCTGGGAATCGGCAGCTTTCTCTCTAGTAGATGGAAGGCGAGTTAGCAGGTAAGGCATCGAAGGTGAACTGAGCCTGCGATGATGGTGGAACATACTCTTCGGTCCTGGTCCTGTCAATGAAAAAACGTCTATGGACATGCATAAGCAACAACAATATGCTGAAGAGTATCGCAGCTGCAGTAACACAGATGTATGTGATGAGAATCTAGGACTTGAGTCAGGACCGTTGGTGTAGCTGGATTGAGGCATTAGGTTCGACACGGTCCTACGTACCAGTTTGCCAGCGACGTCAGGATCACCAGGCACTTGACCTCGTTCAAAGCCCCCGATGGAGGTGTAAGGAGGGGAGACGCTCCATTCCTGGGTTGTTTCGTTGAAAGGGCCGACCAGCGTGCAATTGACGTCGACCTGGTGCATAGTCTTGCAGGATTCGACAGAAACATTGGCACCCATGTTGAATAGAATGGCAAAGTACGAGTTCAAAATCTTTGGTGACAATCACAGCCAAGGTCGATCGCATGGGCTAAGCGGGCAGAGAAGCCCTTTTCAACCAAGCTGCAACCCTCCGTAATCCAACTTGAATAAATAACAGCCCTCCCCCCCTCCTCCCCCACCAGAATTTAGTTGCAAAGAAAGGATTCGGAAGCTCCTTCTGGGTCTGGACATCAACGGTCTCAAACTGCTGGTCCGACCAACAGTCATGTGGCTGAGCCTGCAGAAAGCAGCTGTAGGGGGGCTCTTGTGTTGCAAGGCCACACGGGCTTCGCTTGGGCCTGCGCCCCTCGCCGAAGGGCCAGAAACGACAAATATAGCGTTGCTTGCAGAAGAAAGTCCCAGAAACGGCATGTTCCGTGTGGTATGCAGATGCCAAGCCTGGTGTGTGTGTGTGTGCGACCAACAACACGGTAATCAGGGGGGATGTTGGTTGCTGCCATTGCCTTACTTTGAAGTCAAGGCGCAGCCCAGGTGGTAGTGAGCTTGAGGCCATATGTAGATCACCGGGGAGACCTGTGGGTTGCGCCATATCTGGGCCAGATGGTGAGTCTGTCCCACCATCGTAGGGTTTCTATTATGAATAACCTGAGAGACCACATGACTGATGGACGGCATGATAGTATGCAGCGATACTCACCTGCATATCAGCCCATGTCAATGCATGCGGGTAGCCGAGATGTTGGTTGCCTCGGGTTCTGTGAACATTGGTGCGAAGTTGGAACCTACTCACTGCTCCATCGTGCGGAGGTCTCTCGAGACTGTTCACTTTTCATCGGAGAGTACACTTGATGACCATTCGATTAAGGTTAACTACATATCTCAGTTGGTTCCTTTCGAGTTCCTGTCATGTCGAGGAAGCCCAGCACCTATATTGATCGACTAACCAAAGGAGCCATATGGTGTGGTCGGTCCTTGTGCAATCATGCAGCTGATCACCGTTCTTTTCAGGCTTATACATCTTATCTGAGACCTGTAAGGATGGACCCCTGGTCACAGCCTTGCTGCAAAACGCGAGAACATCAACCAACTGCATATCAGTTCCACTAGTGTTGGGCAGCTTCCCGTGCAACCCCCACATATTGGTGGGTTGCTTTTGGCCAGCTTTAGCATAGGGGAGTAAACCTCTGACTTCTGTCCCGCACCTATCGCCGGAAGGTAAGCTCACGTTCACACCCCTACGAGATCAAAGAATTTTCCGGAGCACCTTGCCCGTGCTAGCTGAAGCATTGTGGATCCGTATAGCAGCTTTGCCGACGAGCCTTGCGATGGGAGCTTTCGGACGTCTTGACATCCCACCCTGGACTATCAGTAGTGCGTACAAGAGCCTATCAGACATGAGAAATATAGCTGCGATTGGGGAATTTGCAGACAGGGTAGTATTCATGTAGCGTGTGTAGTAGGAAAAAAAAAAGCAGGCCATCATCGGCTAGTTCTTAAACTCTGCATAGCTTGAACTGCAAGGGCGCTATAATTGCCGTTATCCATTGGTCATTTGTCCGGTTGGAATATTACTGATCAAGGTCCAAAACATCTGGGCATTGTCCCATAAGGTTGGAAAGCAAGCTCCGGCAAGGCGTAGCTCGCTTTAGTGCAATCCGCACGGTACGCAACGAGGAACGGCTGATGCATGGACATAATACAGGCTCAGATTCAGCCAATCAATTGAATCGATCCGTTCCAAAGTACACAGCACTTCACGTATAACTCTGTAACGCTTGGTCAGGTTGGAACTAAGTAACATGGAAGACATCTACTGCAAATCTATGTGTTGCGCATGACCTGTCCTTTTGAGACTGGCAAGACTATCTGGGGTGTTGTCGCGTGGCATGAAACACGACTCCGTGTCCAGTTCGACCGCCGTCTCGGAAGCGTCGAGTAGGGTCTGGCTAACTACATCGAGAATAGCAACTAGACGAGCCTCGCCATCTTGGCCTCGGTGCGCAACCTTGGCGCGTAGATCGCTGGTTAAGTTGAGTACCCGTCTCGCCCGTAGCTGGCTAGTCGCACCCCCTCGTGCCGCAGACTCCTCGTCGCGAGCATCGCTCGTCCCAGCAGTACTCGTCCCCATATGGTTCGTCTTGCTCCCGCTGCGAGCGTAGTCCTCTGCAGCGCTGCTCGTAGCGAAATGAAGTCTGCTGCGCGCCCTGCTGGGGAGAGCCTGCTCGTTATTACCGTTGGGGTCTGCGATATAAGCTCCGGATCGAAACCATGAAGGAGTTTTGTCGGGCTAACTCCTGCCACCGTCATTGATCGTGTGCCAGGCAATGACAAAGGGGAAGCGCTTTCTGAGTTCGCAGCTCTGCCGTGATTCATGCTATCCCAACCCATTAGTGCTTGCAACGATTTGATCTATACACTAGAGGCCTCGATTGAATAGTGTTTAAATAGCTAATACGCTACCTCTCGACAAGACCCACAGCTCTATATGAAAGATCAATTCTTAATTCATAAGCTATAGAAGGGTCTAGCCGCTCTCCCCGAGCTATATAAAGGTCGCTTCGCTCCCTTAGTCTCGTAGATAGATTCTAGTTAAAAAGAGTACTGTATAGCACTTTGATACAGTTCACTCCCACTCCTTACACTCCTTGGTCGTCACCTTGCACTCCTATATAAGGATTCTACACTTATATACGGACCATACCACTCAAAAAATAGTAAGCCACATGCATGCCGTACGTACAAGTTGCATGTTAACCGTGTAGATATTTCTAGTCGCCCCATAAACCTCACTCCTTGACAGTTCTTCTAACACAACTCATGAAAGGATCGTTCCCAAAACAAACTTCCATTGAAGCTCGCTCAACAGTAGCTGAATATTGGCCATGCTGATGGGTAATAGCTGATTTGGTCCTTTGTGATCGTGAGCAGCGCTTGTGAGCACCTAGATGAGCTCGAGGAATTCTGACGAGCTCTGTAGCACGTGGGCAGCTTCTTGTTCGAGTTGGGCCAGCCCGATGTGCATCGCGGAACTCATCTTGCGAGCTAATTTTAGCTGAAGTGGGCAAGCTGCTCCATGGCGGTACGATCGATTGGTGCTGTCGTGATCCTATCAAAGACGCAAGAGAGAAAGGCTGGGTCTGCAGCAGCCCTCGTTTAGCCTGGGGAACCGGGATGTATCTGACGATTGTCATCAACCGTGCCTGTTGGAGGCCTTTTGGCTTCAGATATGCTCGATAACCAATCCGATGGGCCAAGAAGCTCCACCATATCCAGGTGCAGATATTCTCTGCCTGGAAAGGGATCCAGGAACCCGTTTTTCGCGCAGGTATCGGTATGACCCCCCCCCCCCCCACATAAGTATAATTTTCGACTGCGTCGTATACCGTGGGATTGCTCTGACCCCAGATCCCTTCGTCAGCTGGTGTCCGACTCGACGTTGGGGTCTGTATGCTGGGTACATAGACACTCCACATTATTTAGACGATAGCCTATAAACGGGAGAAGGAGTGCGAGAGCCAGTGGCAATTGTAACCGCATCAATGACTGATATGGATGTAAGCTTGGAGCACAAGCGGACGAGGGATGTAAGAAGCAGCCATCACCATGTTGGTTGGCCAGGGAGGCATACACCGCTGGCCCCATCCCCCACATCAAAGCAAGGTCCAAGTCTCATTGTGAGCCAACACAATCTCTTGGCAACTCGAGCCAGTGAACCATGCGCCGCCTCGCCGCACTTGCCCGTAATGATCTCTATATCTGCTGCTCTCTCCTGAACACCCATGCCAAACTCTGCCCCCGATTTTGCGTCAGTCGCCAAACCCTTGATCCATCGCGCCTAGCATCAGCAGCTCTTGCCATTGGAAAACCTCACTCTCCTCACAAGCATAACGAGCGTCACAGCCAAGTCTTCTGGACCTGCTGAGGGCCCTATTGAAAAAGTCGACAATCAGCAGAATGAAGAGCAGCGTGCTGCAGCCGGGCACATGCACGACTGGGCTCTCGCCCCACTGACTCTGGCATTCATGTCTGTCTGCTTAGTGCTGGCGCTCGACAACACCATCCTATGTTCGTCTATTCACCCCAGTGTAGACTTGGCAATTTAACAGCATGACTTATTCTGGACTATACTACAGCTACCGCGATACTCCACATCACCAGCGACTTTCAAAGCCTCAACGACATTGGCTGGTACGGCTCCTCCTACCTGATCGCGCAAATGGCCCTGCTGCCAACCTGCGGACGCTTCTACGCGCATTCTACAACATCAAGTGGGTGTACTGCATCTCGCTAGTCGTCTTCGAACTCGGCTCCATCATCTCAGCGGTAGCGCCGAACTCAATGACGCTCATCTTCGGGAGGGCAGTCTCTGGCATGGGCGCCGCTGGCCTGGTGAGCGGGACAACAACTATCCTATCATATTGTGTAGACCTGAGAATGCAGGCGAAGCTGTCGCCCTTGATCATGGGAATGTTCAGCATCGGTTCTGCAGTGGGACCACTCGTTGGCGGAGCTATAACGGACAATCCCGCGCTAACTTGGCGCTTTGTGTTCTGGCTTAATCTCCGTGAGTTTTCCCATTCGAGACAACACTTGATTTTCCTACTGGTCGCTGACAAAGGGATTCCCAGCATTTGGTGCTGTTGGGCTGGCTCTCATTTGGTTCACGTTGAAGAAACCTCCGCCTGCAGTGCAAGGAGGACTGCCATGGCTACAGAAGATACGCCAGCTCGACATTCTTGGTGCTACTATACTTCTCGGTGCGACATCGTGCTTGAACTTGGCTCTACAATGGGGTGGTATCGTTTATCCATGGTCTGACCCGAAGGTGTTTGGCTGCTTGATCGGACTTGGTCTGCTTTCAGCTTCCTTCTTGGGCTTGCAGGTTCGAGGTAAAGAAAGGTCAGTTTGTCTAATTTACACCCACCAGCAGCGTCCAACATGGTTGCTAACTCTATGCCAGTGCCACTGTTCCTCTGCATATCTTCCGCAATCGTACAGTGTCTGTGTCATGTGCCTTCATGATGCTGGTCCAGAGGGCAATTGTACTCCAATCGTACTTTTGGCCCATTTACTTCCAGTCCGTCAAAAACACCACTGCCAGAGACTCGGGTATCAACCTACTCCCTTCGATCGTGTCCAACAGCCTCGGCACCATCCTGGCTGGCTGGTTCTCATCCAAGTTTCGGCACTACGTGCCGTTGATGTGGGTTGGCGCCCCCATCCTCGCTGTCGGTGGCGGTCTGTATCAGCTCATTCGCCCAGACAGTCCGAACGGACAGTGGATGGGTTTCCAGATTCTAGCAGGTTTCGGCTATGGTATGTGTAGCCAAATGCCGATTCTGGCGGTTCAGGTCGTCCTCGAGAAGATTGACATCCCCACGGGGCTCGTCATGGTCATGTTCTTTCAGATGTTCGGAGGCGCACTGGCTCCTAGTTTGGGACAGAATATTCTCACTGACGCGCTTCTGCGGAATCTAAGTGAAATTGGCGGCATTGATACGGCAGCTGTAATAGCGGCTGGTGGGACGGCGCCCAGGGAGAATGTCCCGCCGCAGTTGTTGGATGCGGTCGTGGACGCATTCAATTCCGCATTAAGGAATGTGTTTTGGGTGGGCTTGGCGACTCTAGCCCTTGCTGCGATTGTGAGCTGGGGTATGGAGTGGCGACAACTGCCTGACCCGAAGATGAAGAGTACTGAAACTGCAGCACCGCAGGTTGTTTAAACCCCAGCCAATTAGAGGTGAGCTAAGGTCGATATCACACGTGTTTTTCATCACAGTTTCGTCGTCAGCAGACCATGTCAATTGGCAACTTGGTTGTGTTTCTCTTATTCAAATGGAAAAGTGCCAGCTATGTGACGTGTAACGTCATTGTGATGGTCCTTTTAATGCCACCTCTGATTGCGTTTCCAAAGAAAGACAGGTGAAGACAGGGGCTTGATGTCCGCCTTGTTGGAAGACCACACACCAGATGTTATCCTGTGTTGCTCGCTGAGTTGATGTCAGGAGTCATGCGATCTTCGAGCATGCGTCTGAGGTCAACCACCTCTTCATCCAGCCAAAGAATTTTATTAGTTGAGAGGCTACTTTGTCCTCGTTCCCAGCCTCGACATGGCGCAGTGCATGCCACATCCAAATTGAGTCGGCCTGGTTGGCTGCGAGATAGCCCTTTTGAGCCTCCTCAATTGACACTTTGTTGTCCCCGTACCCGTACGTGGTGTGTTCTTCCAATCCGAGTGTGGCAGATAACACGTGGCGGAAGGATGCTTCTGTCACAAAGTCCACGTCGAGATTCCAGTCGAGTCGGTTGACTATGTCCTGTACAAATGGTTGGGTCTCGTCTTCCAGAGCCTCGCTGATGGCTCGTAGCTTGATCAGAAGTCGGATGACTGGTATCAGCCTCAAGCCGAAGTTACTACGAACATTCCAAAGGATCACGGGATCGCATTTCAGGTGCTTTGTTGGGACAGGGGGGACTTTCGCACTTTCCTAGGTACCTTTTCTCATACCCTGGGTGCCGAAAAGTGATGGAGTAAGTTGTTTTCCATCTTGAATAGAGCTTCAAATACCGAGTTGCCTTGATCTCAAGTTGACCTGATGACTACCATAGGAGGTACCCATACACAACACTGAAGATGGTTGAGCGTCTCGCTCGACCTATCTGGGCCTTTGCATATGTTGGTGCTTGGCTTCAGACGCTCCGTCCAACTTCATGGATTGCGTCAGTACATTATCGTGGAACCCTTCTGCGAGTCATTTTTGTATATTGTTTACCTTAACGCAACTTGGATCCACAGGTATGCCTTCGTTGCTTGGATGGCCTTTGGAAGGAATGGATGGACCTCGAATTATCGAGCATTCCTCGAAAGGCACCCCTATTGTTAGCGTCAAGTGTAGGCGTTCTTGTTCATGGACATTGTCGGACCTAGGCTGTACGTATACGTCTACTTCACTATAAACAACAACAATTGGTTGACCGCAACTGCGGACACCAAAGAGATCAACGAAAAGGACACCAAAGTACTATTCTGAAGACCACTTCGAGACGACACGCTAAAGAGTGTGTCTTCGAGCGACCCACAGTGTATATGTGATTGGACGGCCAGCTTCAATTTTAAGAAGCAGGGTTGTGTAAGGTACATTTAATGTCTTCATAGATGCGTTTGACTCATTTTACCTCTACTACAATAGCGTTTTTGGTAAAACTACCTGACTCGTTGAGGAGTGCATTGTTGGGAGGCAACTGTTGTGAAATCAATATAAGGAATTCCTGCATTCGGAATTATGGAGCCGAATTTCTGACACGGGGACACAAGGAACCAGATATCATGACCTTGCTAGTACCACTGTCGCAGCGTGAACATAGAATGTTGTAGTAATGCACCACAGGGCCATATAAAAGTTTCGTATTCTCATATAACGTAACGCTAGGGGAAGTGTCATTACTGATATTAAACCTCATTCTCGATGCTCCGCAGACTCAGCCTTGATAACCTTGCAGCAATGTACATTGGCCAGCAATACCACATTAGAGCTTCGATGTTCTCACGGGCTGCACAAGGTTCTTCATCTCGTGCCTCGGGTAGTCAGGGTTCAGAGCCGGGTCAGGGCGTTGGCGGTCCCAGCCCCATTTGTCAGCCAGCTGGGGTGACAACCCGCCCTCAAGCATCTGGACGATATACTTTCCGAGGACCGGGAAGAACTTGTAGCCGTGGAATGAGCCACAAGTTGCAACATACAAGCCCTTCGCCGCCGAGTGTGGCGAAATGATGAAGTCGGAGCTGGTCGTGAAGGCGTCCCTAGAGGATTGTCAGACCCAAATTGACATGATCAAGATAGCAGTTGTGAGACTTACCAGCAGATCCGGTGCTTCTCCTTCTTCCAGTTCTCGCTCTTCTTGCCGTAGAATACATCCGTGGCGTGTTTGATATCCTGCTTGAGCTTGGGAGAAGCTTCCCACTGTGCGTAATCCTTTGCAGGGGGAGGGGCAGAAATCCACCTGCCGGGCAGAACTTCCCGAACGTTGGTGAAGATCTTCTCGCCCCACCACTTCAGCTCCTTGTCCTTCGTGGGTGGCAGACTGCCAATGAATGGGCCTGTTTGGTACATTAGCAATTGCCCCGTGCATGGAGACAAAGAAGCCCAATACTAACCTTGTGCAGTTGTGTACCCCTGCACACCAACAGGCATGTTTGCATAAGTCTTGTATAGCTCGTCGTCGAGCTTAGTCATGCCGGTCGTGATACCGCCAGCCACGATCCTTGAGCCAGCACTGATGTTAGGCCGACCACTGCTCTCGGCGCTGTACTCAAGAAGAGTCGGTGTGTATGCGCCAGAGCAGAGAACAGTCTGACTCGCGTGCAGGATCTCGCCGTTTGCCAGCCTAATGCCTGTGCAGTCGCCATTTGTGTCAAGCTGCACAGTCTGGACTTCGCCAACCTTGTACTTGACGCCCAGTTCGATACACCGCTTGGTGACGGCTCTGAGAGAGTCACCCGCCGCCGCCCAACCACTGGTCTTGTTCACCAGAACTGACTTGGCCCCCTCGTAATCGGCATCAGAGAAGATGCCACCGTACAACTTCTTGGCTTCCTCCACCGGCACAGCGGCGAGATCTGCCTTGCGGCCCAGCCGCCTGTAGTTGTCTACAACATCCTGGGCATAGTCTGTGCGGCAAATCCAATAGATTCCCGTCTCGTGGAAATATGGCTGCCACAATGGGTCGGACTTGAAGATATCCTGCGCCTCCAGGGCAAGCTGGCAGTAGACAATGTCGTCGTAGTCAGCACGCACGACTTTGTTCCAATCCCAAGAAGCCGCCACACGACTCTCTGCGTCGTATGCGTCCCTGTCGACCAGCGTCACAGAGGCATCTGGGTACTTCTTGATAAGGTGGTATGCTGTGGACACGCCAAAGACGCCGGCGCCGACGATGATGTATGAGCGTTCTGCTGAAGCCATTGTGCGAGAAGGAGATGTGGGAGAAATGCTGGATGAGTAGCAAAAGCCCAAGGACGCAACGGCGAAGACAAGAGCGAAGACATTGAATATCATGTGTACAGCTCACGCCCTCTCACCGACATGATCCTGGCTGGAGTCGGCCGATAGTCGCGGACAGTGCCCCTGGGGAAGCAGGACACAGTACGACGTGGACAGCCGGCATCGGTCGGTCCTCGATGCCGGTCACGTGAGCTGGCCGGCCCTTTCCAGATCGCCCTTGACCGAGCACCCCTTCTGGGCCGCAAACTCTAATTCGCGGCATCGTCGCATCACCCCGGGGCGTGTGCTGCTTGTCATGCTGGTGCCAAGGGCCCATTCAGGCGCCAAGGGCAATCAGCAGGACCCCTTCGCCAAGCGTTACACACAGCTGTCCGGTAACGGAGATAGCTGCGGCGGAGATTGAGTTCCTCCTGGTGCCGACCCCTGCCAACCTGGATCTGGTATCTTGCACAACACGGTTTCTTCGGAACACCATGGCGGCCATTGGCGTAATCCATGAATCACAAGACGCTCTGATGTCTGATTGCAACCGGCACTGCCGCCGCCGCCAC
Organism: Microdochium paspali; assembly: GCA_031142775.1. NCBI lineage: Eukaryota > Fungi > Ascomycota > Sordariomycetes > Xylariales > Microdochiaceae > Microdochium > Microdochium paspali. The sequence goes on from JAVBIV010000008.1 coordinate 1,737,042, forward strand.
CACTGGCTCGCCACCCACGTGAGCGTATCTGGGGCACCGCTCCCGGTGCAGCGCTTCCCGTGTATAACGGCCGGTCACATGACCGGGAGACTACCCCCATCTCGGTGTGGTCTCAGAGGCTGGGCCTAGGCCATCAGACGCGCCGGACGGAACGCAAGGCAATCTGGGGTGCCGGGGTCGTTGATCGTCCATCATGGTGTTATCATGGTGGGAGGCCATCGAGATAGCTTCGCCTATCCTCTCGTGAATACTTAACATCAGCCGTGGCTTTTCATAAAGTTGCCTAGTCTCCTCTGACGATATCCTCATCTCATCAAGACAGTCTCAGACTACAGGTGCAGATATCTCGACTGTCACATATCAGCAACATAATCTTCAACATGTTCGATTTACTCGGCACCAACTGGCCCCGTGTGGTGGCACTCACCCTCTCGGCTTCGATCGTGGGCGTGATGCTCTCGTACTTTTCCAGCTTGACCAGTCTTTTCACTCGCTCAGCTTCTCAGGATGAGAAGCAGCAACCCATCCGGGCTCTGCCCGGCAGTTGGTACATTTCCGACGAGATGTACCAGCTAGAGCGCCGTGCCATCTTCTCCAAGAGGTGGCTGCTTACCACCCACAAGGCGCGCCTCCCCAAGAACGGCGACTGGCTGCGCTACGAGGTTGCTGGCTACTCTTTCGTCATTGCCAAGGACAAGACTGGCACCATCAACGCCTTCCACAACATTTGCCGTCACCGCGCTTTCCCCGTCGTCACAGCTGAGCAGGGCAACAACTCCATCCTGGCGTGCAAGTACCACAACTGGTCTTACACACTCAGCGGCAAGCTTACAAAGGCTCCTGAGTACCAGGAGCTCGAGGGTTTCGACAAGTCCAAGAACAGTCTCTTCCCCATCCACGTCCACATTGACCACAACGGCTTCATCTGGGTCAACCTCGAGGCCAAGGAGAAGCCGACCATTGCGTGGAACGATGACTATGACCGCATCGATGAGCAGGAACGCTTCAAGGCCTACAACTTTGAGGACTACGTTTTTGACCACAAGTGGGAGATGGCTGGCGACTACAACTGGAAGATCCTGGCCGATAACTACAACGAGTGCTACCACTGCCCGACTACCCACCCCGATATCCCCACTGTCGCCGACCTCAGCGCATACAGTGTCAAGACCGACAAGGGATACGTCCAGCACCTCGGCAACCCTACTCCGGAGCAGATCAAGCGTGGTTTCAATGTCGCGGCTACTTACTACTTCCCCAACGCTTCCATGAACGTCTCGTAAGTTCTTCTCTGCCACTAAATGTGATAAGACTTGGTCTAAACAGCAACACTAACACCTCTTGCCATCACCAACAGACCCCACTTCTTCTTTGTGCAGCGCTTCGTTCCTAAGGGCCCCAACAAGTCAGTCATGGCCTACGAGGTTTACCGCAACAAGAACTCGAGCGACGAGGACTTCAACGTCATCAACGAAATCTACAAGCGTATCATGTCTGAGGACAAGCACCTCTGTGCTGCTGCTCAGGAGAACATCAATGCCGGTATCTTCATCAACGGGGAGCTCCACCCTCGCCTTGAACAGGGCCCGCTATTCTTCCAGAATGTGGTAAGGCAAAGCGTTACTAGCCACCACAAGCTGGAGAAGAAGGCCGGTCAGGAAATCTGGCCTGCCCGCCAAGTCCTGCCAGGCAGCAAGGCTGGGCAGATCAGCGTGGACGACATGAGCATGTGCTCATCTCTCGAAGCCGGCTGCAATGCCAACAGGAAAGACTTGGAATGGTAAAGCAAATAATGATGAGAGGGCGACCGAAGGCGACAGGGGGGGTCCTCGGTGTGGTTTCTTGGTATACTGCTTTTAGTAAAATTGGCAAGCGAACGGTGTATTTTATTGGTCCACGGGGATAAAGTATGGACTTGTCTAGCGAGCATCATGAATCAGAATAGTGCATTATAATTTCCGGTTCCTAGCATATGTCGTGATTATGACGATTGCCTGGTTGGGCTGCATATACGCTGTGAGGGGTACGTGTAGACCTATGCCTGGGCCCTGGTCCCAGTGGGAAGTGCCGGTACCGATAAGTGGGCGACGGTCGATGTTTGCTTAGTCACGATCCAGATCGCGCCTCCCCCTCCAGCCCAACTCTCACGCCCCTCCGTTTATGCCCGTCCCCCGTTCTCGCTCGTGCAGCCGGCCTAAACGCATCGCTCCCGGCCCTTATCTACCTACCCAGAGCCACGTCCCAGACACACCACCACCGCCATCTCAATGGGGCTCAGGACATCATGACGCCGCCGCTGGAGGGCACCGGCTCTCGAGGACGTCGGAAGTCCCACAATGCTTGCCTGCCCTGCCGGTTTGTCCCGAGATATCTCTTCCACATGATGCGACATCTATACTGATCAATGTAACACATAGGAGGAAAAAGAGTCGCTGTCCGGGCGAGAAACCCGCGTGCTCAAGCTGCACTCGACTGAACCAGCCATGTTCTTACGCACTTTCAATGCCGTCCTCGTCACGAACTGGCCATTCGGTATGCGATGCATCACGACACTGGCCTGCCAGGAGCCCAGCTGATGAGATGTTCAGGATGAGAGGCTCGCTAAACTTGAGGAAAAGCTGGATCGCATCCTCAACAGAGAAGGGTATGCATCAAAATTCGTTTCACCAGGTTCAACATATCCAGCCCTCTGACCAACTTGTCCACGCAGCGGCAATGAGAGTATACCTCGTCATCACCAAAGACCCGGCAAAGAGCCAGTCGCCGGGGACGAGTCAGATGGCTCATACTCGATTTCCCCCGGCCGGGACCGTAGCGCTTCCATGAGCCACACTTCCCCGGTGGTTAGTGAAACTGCGTCCTCGACTCAGGGCCGGCCAGCAATGCCCGACGTCTCGCGAGCCATTCAGATCTACTTCCAGCGTTGTCATCGACAGCCGATCTGGTGTTTCGAGCGTGAAGATGTCCGTGATCCGATGTCTCTGCCAGATGAGCTCATCTACAGCATTTTTGCCCTGGTTTCTCGCTTTTTCTCGCTCCGTCGCAATCAGTTCCAGCGGTACAGCAACGACGCGAGGCGTCTCATCATGCTCCGACTCGCAAATGGCACGGTGGCTCTTCCCACAATAGAGAGCCTATGTTTGTTATCTTATTCTTCTTTCACAGGTGCGTGCGCCTTCGCCGAGAACTGCTTTGTGACAAGCTGACACCGATTTCAGACGGCAATATTCCATTAGGTCAGTTTTATTTGGGTCTCGCAGGACAGCTTTGTCAGTCTGCGATGCTAGACAGCATGTCATTATACACCACGCGCGACACCCAGAACGAGCGGAAGAAGAGACTATTCTGGAGTTTGCAGCTTCTCGAGATCTTCTATGGTCGACAAAATGGTACTTTATGTGCGATGCGGGACATCAATGGTCGATTCGATCAATCGTTGAATGACTCCCTTGGGCTCGAGGGGATTCCGATGCCACCACCCTTGCCTAGAGATGAGATGGGCTACGGAATAGGTCCGAACGAACCCGGCATCTGGAACACCGGCGCTTACCTCGGCTGGGTATGGAGCAGAGTGCGCAAATACGTGGCCGACTGTACTCAGAATACACTCAAAGAGCCCTGGCGCCACGACTCCATGTACGCAAAAGTCTCGTCGGACTTTATGGAGACTGAGAACAGGATACCCATGTGCCACCGATACGACTCCATCAAGTTCTACGAGCGCGACGTGAGCGAAGTGAAGCGCAACCACGACTACTGGGCACCCTGGCTCAAGGAGCAGTTTACATACCATGCGGTCCCAACCGTGCTGAACCACCCTTTTCTCTATATTGTGGCGGCACAGCACAACCCGAACTTGGCTATACCAAACACATTCTGGAAGAGATCATCAGAACTGGCCTTGATCCACGCTACATGGATTGTCCGCATCATAGACATGATCGTCGACAAGCAGGTACCTCTTACGGATCCATTCTTTGGTCACGTCGCCGCAATCGCGGCAACAGTTCACTTGTACTATTGCTGTGCCGCAGCAGCTAGACTTAAGGAGAAATCACACACAGATTTTGCGAAGTGCAGAAAATTTCTACAAAGCTTTCTTCCCTTTTCTCCAGCCTGTGTGGCTTTGGTGAGTCATCTCGTATTCGCGAAAATCTTATCAGCACTAACCAAGCCATCTATTCAGGATCGGAGCTTGGATAGAATGACGCGTATTGCTGCCTCGGGCTCGGAGGAGATGGAAGTGAACGAGTGGATGCCGTCCAGGATCTATCTCAGCATTCCGCTTATGTGGGATGTACTGCAATTTAATTGCACACCCAATCATCGAGACGCGGGCGCCGACTTGCTGGATTCTGCACTTGCACCACCGCAACACAAAATGTCTGGCCGACCTGAGCTGGGCGAGGAGGACTCTATTCTTGAAATTCTAGTCGCATCGTCACCGGAGATCACCGTGGACACTCGGGATGGAGGCCAGGATGCGCCCTCATTCTCCTGGAAAGCGCCGCCACGTATATCGCCCATGGCGACTCCACGGACAACATCATCACGTGGGGGGCACAATAACGATAATCACAACTCTAATAACATGATGATGGACGTTAGACACACGTCAGCAGCATTCGCATCCCAACAGCAACATCAGCAACCACAACAACACCAGCAGCAGCAGCAATCGACGGACAACCTGACATTCAACACGACACCTTGGTTATACGCAGACCCATCGCAGGTGCTCAGCCTGGGCGATATGGCACAATGGAATGACCCGGCATCATCACAGAACAATATGGGAGACAACAGTCGGGGTGCCGGTGCGGCCCCGTGGTGGGAGGAAGGGACGTTCAACAACGCCATGTTCCGATAAGCTTCCATAGTCAGCACACAAAGAGATGCCAAATGAAACCCAAAAAGTAGCCATGGGGCAAATATACCTTCGGGCATCAACGGCTCGCGCTCCCCCTGAATTCATGCGGGCATTTGGTTGAACGGCTGAGCACCGGTCAGGGGCATGAGTCCAAGCGTTCTAGCGTGTGCGGGGAAGGAAAAGAAGTCGGAGGCGGCAAGACATCGTGGACCGCGTGGCTTGCCATCGTGACGAGGTGCCTTAACACTAGGCGATGCAGTAGAGTTGACGGGCAGTCATGGCGTGCGTAATTCCGCGGCGGCGTGTTAGGCCGAGCCGACTCACAAGACGGAAAAACGCCAACGAAAAAGATCACGGGAACACTTATCAAACCAAGGGTCCTCATGCGCCCCGCGAGTCAAGCAATCTTGCATTCAGATGCTGCAGATGCTGCAGATGCTGCAAATGGACCGTTCTCGCCCGGAGCCGACATGGCATGTCCGCTTCGCCTCCGTGCATGTGAGCAGCAAGCCATTTGCCACCACTCAGATGGTTGAAGAGGCGCGGGGGGATGCATGGGATTTGGAAGGCATCGCAGAGTGGACCAATGAGGTCACGGCTCCAAGACGGGAGGTAGACCCTGTATCTGCCAAAAAGCGGCTTGCCCCGGACCGTGGCAAAGGCGAGTGCAGCCAACCGAGCAACCCCAGGTCTTTGTCCGGTTTGAGGCCCGTGACATTGGGGAACCCCTGGCCCTGCTTAACTTAGCGCGGCGCTGCGTCCGTCTTATCTCGACTTGCCGGGATGGATGGATTGTGGACGAAAAGGACATCTCGACAGTTGAAACCGGTCTGGGGCTGGCCGGCCCTGCTGTGATCGTCCTCAGGGCCCTTGCCGTGGAGTATGCTCCTTGTGTTGTGGGCCGCGTCGTATCTGCTCCTGGCTGTGCCATCACTATGCGACCATCAGCATGAGGCATGTGGAAATATACTGTGTCTGTGGCAGGAGACGCGCTCACGCACAACACAAGATCGGCAACCCCCAGCCAAGGAAGAGGAAGATGATGACGAGTCTTGACGCGAGCAGGAGGGGCAGCAGGGAAGCGTTCGTAAAGGATTGCACGCGACTTACGCACGATGCCACGATGCCTCCCGAAACAGCACTCGAAACCTGACCTGCAGGCGACGCAGATGCCCCAAGGAAACCCCCAGGGAAGTATTTTCCGACGAGGCCGGCGTCTTCTTGGGGGCCGCTGCTGGCGTGGCCAGCCTGTGTTGTGTCGTGCAACCCTATCTGGGGACACTGCAATCATTATCACCGAAGTCGCTGCGGAAGCTGATTTCCGCATGCTGCCCCGCCTCCGCATTTGTGCCTGCGATGTGCCGGCTGCGCCAGAGGCCATGCTGAAGTCTATCCGCCCCCGGTCCCAGCGGTTGATCCATCTCATCTTGGACACCGGCACGTGTGGCTCTCGGCATATCCCTACACAGCAGGAGCACATGGCCTTGCCGAGTCACGACTAAGTAATTACTCCCGTATCATCCATTTCCGCTACCATAGGGCCTTGGTCATGATGCCCCCCGTGTCCACGCCAAGAAGTCTGGGGTTCTGGTATGCACCCCCGCCGTGAGAATAGCATGCCTCGAGGAGAGATGCAAGCACACGGCCCTCCCGAACCGTGGTCTGTCTGGTTCTGGCCCAATTGCTGTAGTCCTGTTGGGCGACTACACTATGTACCATGGATACGCTTTTGGCAGGGCCAGCCGGGCTCTGCGAAGTCGGGGGGCCACACAATCAGTTGACGCCCGACAAGGAATGCCCGGTATCATGCCGAACATGGACTCGCCCTATCTCGTCTGTTGTGCCAGATGAAGCACGCTAAGCAAGCAACAAGCAGCAGCAGCAAGCAGCAATCAGGGCGAGCAGAGTGAGGATGGGCGATCGATCATCGTATTGTGCGTTATCGGGCCAACCAGCATGGCCGATCCGGACAAACAATGAGGCTCGGTGAGGGCGGAGCCAGATAGATGGACATTGATCGAGGGTCATGATGGAGGGCCTTGATGAGGTGCAGCGATAGAAAGACCAGCGCTTGGCTGATAAGTCGTGTTGCACTGTGGCACCAGCCACTGCCCACGGGGGGCCACCGAGCTGTGCCAACCCGGCATCAGACGGCAAAAGAAACCGCTCACGTGACGACCGCAACATCGCACCACCCTCCATTTGCACTGTTGGCCGTCCTGCCATCACTGTGACGGGGCATCTGCTCGGTAGAGGCAGGCCGATAGACGGGACTTAGCATTTGAGATGTGCAGGTGCGGAGATAGAGGAGCTGATCCAGCGAGGAGAGGGACTCGTGCTTGGCTATACAGAAAGACTTCGCCACAACATTGCATGTTCGTACTTAAGACATACATCGCCGTCTTCGACTGTCTGAGGTCCTGAGGCATACAGTATACCACTAGCATCAAGTCGTCGCTCTCTTCTAGCACGCAACATCACCAACACTTCTCTAGTCTGCCTACCTTGGCCCATTGACGACAACCACCTCTTCTGCTTGGTTGCCATCTCTCGAGTCAAACATTCAGGGGTAAACATACTCCCCGCCGCCCACCTCTCTTCCTCACATACCACATCATAGCCATGGCGTCGCCATCATCGACCCGTGTCATCATCATCGGCGCGGGCATCGTCGGCGTCAATGTCGCGGACGAGCTGGTCTCACGCGGCTGGACCAACATCACAGTAGTGGACAAGGGCCCCCTGCGCATGCCGGGAGGCTCAACATCGCATGCCCCTGGCCTCGTCTTCCAGACCAACCCCTCCAAGACGATGACGCACTTTGCCCGGTACACAGTAGAGAAGCTGCTCTCCCTGTCTAAAGACGGGCTGAGCTGCTTCAACCAGGTCGGCGGTCTCGAGATCGCCACCACCCCTGAGCGCCAGCAGGAGCTCAAGCGCAAGCTGGGCTACGCGCACTCGTGGGGCATCGAGGCCAAGATCATCTCCAAGGAGGAGTGCTGCAAGCTTTACCCGGGCCTGAACGCAGATCTGGTGCTCTCCGGCCTGCACATCCCCACTGACGGTCTTGCGCTGGCTGCGCGGGCGGTCCAGCTGCTCATTGAGCGCACCCAGGAGGCTGGCGTCAAGTACCATGGCATGACGGAGGTGACTGGAATCGAGCGGGCAGATGGCAAGGTCACTGGAGTCATCACCGGTGAGACGACCATCCCGGCGGACATTGTGATCTCCTGCGCTGGTTTCTGGGGTGTCGAGGTCGGTGCCATGGTTGGCCTGCCTGTACCACTGCTGCCCATGGCCCACCAGTACGTCAAGACGACGGCGATCAAGAAGCCCACGACAAATGGCGCCAATGGAGTCAACGGTGTAAACGGCACCCATGTCAACGGTGTCACACCGCACGCCAGTGTCGCCACACTCCCCATCCTTCGTTATCAGGATCAGGACCTGTACTACCGCGAGCACGGCGACCAATACGGCATCGGCTACTACGGCCACAAGCCCATGCCCGTCGTCGCCGCCACGCTTGGCAGCACTCCCGAGGACGTCGACGACAAGAAGATGCCGTCGCGCCTTGACTTCACCGAGGAGGACTTTGCCCCCGCCTGGGAGCTTTCCAAGGAGCTCCTGCCCGCTCTCCGCGACACTGAGATCGCTGACGGCTTCAACGGTCTGTTCTCGTTCACTCCCGATGGCGGCTCGCTTGTCGGTCGGCATCCCACTCTCGACGGCTTCTACGTCGCCGAGGCCGTCTGGGTCACGCACTCTGCAGGTATCGCGCGCGCGGTCGCCGAACTCATCGTGGACGGCAAGTCCCAGACGGACCTGGCCGAGTGCGACATCTCGCGCTTCGAGCAAGTCCAGCTCAGCCCGGCCTACGTCGAGGAGACGTCGTCGCAAAACTTTGTCGAGGTCTACGACATTCTGCACCCTCTGCAGCCCAAGGACTCCCCGCGTAACATGCGCGTCTCGCCCTTCTACGCCCGCCACGCCCAGCTGGGCGCATACTTCCTCGAGGCCGGCGGCTGGGAGCGGCCGTACTGGTTCGAGGACAACGCCAAGCTCATGAAGGACCTCCCCGAGGAGTGGAAGCCCGTGGACCGCGACGCCTGGTCGGCGCGGTACTTCTCGCCCATCGCGGCCGCCGAGGCGTGGAAGACCCGCACCGCCGTCGCCATGTACGACATGACCCCTCTCCGGCGCCTGGAGATCTCGGGCCCCGGAGCCGCGGAGCTGCTGACGCGCATGACTACGGGCAACGTCTCTCGCAAGCCCGGCGCTGTCACCTACACCCTCCTCCTCGATGGCAAGGGCGGCGTGAGGAGTGACATCACCGTCGCGCGCGTCGAGCAGGAGCTGTACCAGGTCGGCGTCAACGGGCCCGTCGACACGGCGTACTTTACCTATGAGGCAGCCCTCCAGACGAAGAACAAGCCCGACAAGTCGGTGCACGTACGCGACGTCACGGGCGCGACGTGCTGCATCGGCCTCTGGGGTCCCCTGGCGCGCGAGGTCATCAAGGCCGTGACGCCCGACGACTTCTCCAACAAGGGCCTCACGTACTTCCGGTGCAAGCGGACCTTCATCTCCGGCGTGCCCGTCGTCGCCATGCGGCTGTCGTACGTCGGCGAGCTCGGCTGGGAGCTGTACGCCTCGGCCGAGAACGGGCTCAGGCTGTGGGACGCGCTGTGGAAGGCGGGACAGCCGCACGGCATCATCGCCGCCGGCAGGCAGGCATTCAACTCGCTCCGCCTGGAGAAGGGTTTCCGGTCCTGGGGCACCGACATGACCACCGAGCACGACCCGTTCGAGTCCGGCCTCGACTTCGCCGTCAAGATGGACAAGGCTGCCGACTTTGTCGGCAAGGCCGCGCTCCAGGGGCGGAGCAAGGACACCGTCTCCAAGAAGCTGCGGTGTCTGACCGTCAACGACGGCCGGTCGATGGTGCTGGGCAAGGAGCCAGTCTTCGTCAACGGCAAGGTCCAAGGGTACGTCACCAGCGCCGCGTTCGGGTTCACGATCCGCAAGCCGATTGCGTACTCGTACCTACCCGCCGAGGTCAAGGAGGGCGACGCCGTCGAGATTGAGTACTTCGGTGAGAAGGTGAAGGCGACGGTGACTCAGGAGCCGTTGTACGATCCCTCCATGAGCAGGTTGCGTGGTTGAAGCGGGGGAGAGGTTGACGGAAGGCGGTTGCTGGAAGAGGACCTAGGGAAATTCATATGGCGTTTGAAATCTTTGGCACTGGCATGGCTTGGGATCATTTGGTGTGGTTTTTGTAAAGTTATTAGCATGTTTTTAATGATCATCTCATATTCTCTCTTCGAGGGACCCTGAATTCATTACATGAGTTTGTACTCTATACGATTAGTATTCCCTACTTTTACCTGTGCTCACGTGACGTGTCGGACTGTGGTGCCAGGAGGAACTACGGATTGTTGAACTATTCCATTTCCTCAGTTACTATAGTATGTCGATTGTCTACAATATGTTGATTATCATTATTTGTCAAAAATGAGCGAAATGAAATTCTTCCAAACCTCGGCTTTGCGCCTCTGGATCGGTATAAGCAGATTATAGACACATAAAGGCATGTTGAATGGAATAGAAAAAAGACTTGTGTTGGAGCGGCTGTGATGGCCAATCTGAGTTTCTACTGATAAAGCTTACTTGCGATGGAATGTATTCATAAGAATACTGCCGCGGTTGAGTGGTGTCTGGCAAATTGCCTCAGCTTGAATGCTTGACACAATCGAAAGCGAGAGTCTCCTAGAGTGACTACAAGTCAGCACAGCCGTATGTAGAACCACAACCCAATGTCAGCTCTTGTGAGTACAGCCATGATGCGCTTGACCCCGGCGAGGAGAACGAATCTTGGCTGTTAGAAAGGAAGAAATTATTCTGGGTGAAATACAGTGTGCCAGCAGTTAATAATGGCAACGAATGATTAGTTATATATTTCAAATATTCGAAATCCCATTAACTGTGGATTCTCAAAGACTTTCAACACTTTACAGTAAAGCAACGAGTTCCCGATCGCATGTCCTCAACAATGTCAGATCCATCCTTGCACCAAGGAAAGGCCTGTGGCACGAGCGACGCTCAGTACTCCGCGTTGGATGTGTTTGTTTACGAGAGCTGTCTAGCATAAGCAACGGATCACTACGTGCAACACAATCGCCAGCTTTCACGATTCAAGCACTGGCGTACTGCTCACTGATTTTGGCGCACAACGAGGATCGCGACAACGTGATGATGTGGAAAACGGTTAAAAGAAAAGTCTAGGTCTATCACTACACCACTTCCCTGTCTCAACATTCTGGAGGTATCTTACTCGGCATGAGTCGGGTATTATGAACGCTGCACAGGCTTGAGCCTCACCATCAAGGGACCCTTCTGCCAGAAGTTGTAGATACGCTGCTCGCTGTACCAGTTTCTGGACTCGGGCTGGAGCTCCAGATCGAATCGCCAGAGAAGACGTGCTAGCATGACGCGCATCTCGGCATACGCCAAACTGTGTTTCACGTTTAGTTAGTCTCGGCGTGTTCCATCCATTTGTGTGGTGTGTATCAATTGTGGTACAAGCTTCCTTTGCTTCACTCTCAAGTCTAATCGTTGGAGAGGAGTTCAGGAGGAGGAGGAGGAGGAGGAGGAGGAGGAGGAGGAGGAGGAGGAGGAGGAGGAGGAGGAGGAGGAGGAGGAGGAGGAGGAGGAGGAGGAGGAGGAGAGGACTGACTTCTTGCCAATGCAGTTTCGGGGGCCAGTAGAAAAGGGCTGGAGAGCGTCCAGCTTGTCGCTGGCGTAACGGACATCGGTACCGAGCCAGCGCTCAGGGACGAAACTCTGAGGATCCTTGAAGTTTTCTTCACACTGGTACGCGCTCCACTGTGCCACTGATATACTAGTCTATTCATCGGGAAGATTGATTAGTATTTGCCAAGATCCGAATGTGCTCACAACTATCAGTCTTGCTGGCCGTATGAGACGGGCAAAATTGCTTACCTTGGCCGGCAAGAAGTAGCCATCAACAGTCTCGCCTGCACCGGGTACTAGCCGAGGGAGGCCGACGGGAACAGGGGGATCTGGAGAGAACGTGTTAGCATTTCTACCCATTTCCACATAGATGCAAGCATATCAGTAATCCGGAAGTGACATACACATTCGGAAGCCTTCGTTCAATACTGCCAGCATGTACGGAAGCTCGTTGGCGCTGGTTATGGTGATCTCATCCTCAGAAGAGAACTTGCCACGGATCTCCTGCACCAGCTTCTCGTATTTGTCCGGGTTCGTTAAAAGGTGGAACGTTGTACCGCTCAGTTGGGTCGCCGTGGTTTCGCTGCCGGCAATAATGAGTAGGTTTGAGTTGCTGAGGATTTCCGCCTCGCTCAACCCCTTCTCTGCATTACCATTGTGTCGCAGAATGAAGTCCATAAAGTCCTCGCGGTCGCTAGTACCGCGTTGGAGCCGCTCAAGGGCCGTTTGCTCACTTAGCTTCGCATGCTCGACGAAGCTCTTGGCAAGATGCGCCGGAATAATCCAGGACCGGAATGCCTTGAGGAAAGGATACCGACGGATTACAAGAGCGATTGAGCCCGAAGCGAGAGTTTCGAAAATCATCTTCACCCAGGGATTATAGACCCCCGCCTCAAGACAGCCGAACGGTTTACCGAAAGCGAGATCGCCGATCAGGTCGAAGGTGCAGAAGTTATACCAGGTCACAATATCGACAGGCTGATTAGCCTCCGCCCGTTCCGTAAGCCTGGTGATGAAGAGATCAATATAGTACTTGATAATGTCCTCTTGAGCACGGAGGGCCTTCTCAGAAAAGGCATGGGCGAGTACGCGGCGCGCACGCCGATGCCCGTCCTTGTCGGTGCGGATGATATGATCGACTCCCGAGTACGTTTCGGCATAAAATTGGCGATCCTTCTCAAAGGTCTTGTCTTGCTGTAGCTTATGGCCATACACAGCCTTCCAGGTCTCGGGGGCGATAGAGGAAATATCGTTTGGTCCGAAGCGGAGAGTCGAGCCATATTTGTCGTGCAGGGTCTTGAGTTTAGCCGGCCACCGCCCAGTGACGTTGTAATATAAGAAAGGGATGTCGGTCACAGCGAAGAGTTTAGGTCCAGGTACCTTGGCGAGTGGGTGGAGGAATATGAGGTAGATGCAGCGAGCTGCGAAGAGGAGTCCGGCCTGGAGGAGTTTGCGAGGTCAGCTTGACTGTAGTTGGAATAGACGGGAGCTGAACCTACCGCTACAGGGACGACCACCGCTAGGTGCTGCAAGCCCATCGTGTTTAATGCGTTAATCGAGAAACGGTCAATTGCTTAGTTACAGTTGTCTACCTGTACAACATTAGAGCTGGATTCAATCCCTGGGAACCGTGGGGCCGCGACAGAATACTTATACAGCCAGGCTAAGAGGAAAACGCTCGTCGTAGCTAGGTCCGGATGGCGAAGGGCAGGGCGCAGCGTGCACAAAACTGCAGGTGACGAGATGGAGGTGTGGTTCGATGTCCAGGGTCCGGAACCACCCGCTGACTCTCCGTGCTCTAGAGCTCTAGCTCGTGCATCGTGCGCATAAGGCGAGCGGCGCAGCAGCTGCCGGCAGTCTGCGCAGTCGGATTTCGCTCCCAGACTTGACCGACACCAAAAGCCGCGACCCGGATGAGGAGGATCCAGGTTAAACCTAGTGTCCACCCATACTTAGGTACGTACGTGATGTCAAGTGCCGGGGCGAGACACAAGGCCACAAAGTATGTCCTGGCCTCACACAGCGGGGCAATGTGAAGAATAATTATCGCACTTGTATTGACTGGCAAGCCATCACGCGGGTGCGCAGCTGTGCGCATGTCGAATGACAGCACTCAGTCTCGTTGGTCCTTACTCTAGCTCTACTCTAGGCACGAAGCATCTGTCGACATAAAGAGTGTATCGGCACACACTACATCGACATTGTCTGTGGCCGAGCGACGTCGTGGTCATGCACTCGCTCGCTTTTGTGCTAACCAGCCCATACGATGTTACGATGTTCCGGGGTGGCAGGTGCTCGTGTATATGTCCTTGTCCTCAACGCCGACGGACCTACCTACAGTGCTTCACTGGTCCCCAGACTGTCCCGCCACTAGCGCGGTACCTTGTTCAAGGCACGCAGGCGCGAGGAGGCTGTGCGGCCCGTGATGTGGTGCTGTGTAGCCCCGACGACCGTCGTTACTTCTGGTACAGCGGTGGTTAGGTCGGCGGACCATTACTCGTTTTTGGTCAGCTTTGATTGGTCCATAAACCCCGCCCGCCCCTGTCTTCTACGTCACTGTATTACAGGGGGTCCGTCGGCGTCAAAGGCCTTGGCACGTTCCGTGGTCCAAGGTTCGGGGTTCGTGTCAAGTTTGCCGGCCGACCTGTTGGTGTAGCGTAGTCATTAGAGTGCCAGTATAGGCACTGGGAAAGGGGCACAGAGTACGAGAAACCGTAGGCGCTGTCCCTTAGTCATCGTTGCTACAGGCTGCAACCAAAAACGCGGCCAATCTCAGCAGAGGCTAACAGGTCCAAGGTCCGTACAGTGTAAGCTCGCTGGACACTGCCCAGCAAAACTATAATTCAAATGCCGCAAGGCTTCGACGTGTCCAGGTGAGACGGGCGGCCTGTCGACCCTTCTGCAATCAGCTGAACGCAAACTATAGTAAACTCGCAAGCCCAGCCAATTCAATCGGCAAGACCCTTGAAGTCCAGCACGTGCTCTGCAGAAGCCTCAAGATTCCCCTTCTCCGGACTCAACTGTACATGCCTATCCCAGGAGCTGCGTTTCATTGTTCGCTCGCCAGCCTACTTGACTGACTCTCGGATCACAGGCTGCACAAATCTTCCACGGGGCTGCATAACTCGCATAGATCCCCTCGTCGGAAATCCCAGATCCCGGGTCCTCGAAAGCGCGTCTGCCATATAGTGAGCTCCACCCCTCGGGATTGGGCTCAGGCCCCGAACGAGCATGAGTACACGCCGCGACTGCCCGGCCAGTGTCACCCAGGGTTCGAGAAGGTGGGCCTCGGCGGGCCAGGTAAGGAATCGCTTCGCGTTTCGCCAGTACCGTAGCTCCCGACCACGACGGCTTAGGTGACCGGACCCGGCACGATTTTCACGTGCAGAGCACGTCATCCTTGAATGCTTTCTGAGAGCTTGGTGGCGGGATAATCATTTAGCAGAATGAGATTTATCGCGTGATCGCATTGCTGCATGCGCGACAGGCGCAACTCGCTCCAAATCCTGACGAAACCTCCTCGCTCACGGACTTTTTCGGGGGAAAATGTTGGAGCTCGTGTATCTCACATGGCAACGAAAAAAATAGGACTTGGGAAGACGACAAATACCAACGATGACTGTAGATTTACCCCTTTTTTGGTATGAATCCCGCTATAATCGCAAGCTAATCTGAATCACACCAAATGCCTCCCTCGAAAAGAGCCTGAGCCTCACCTGAGCTTCGCCTGAACTGCATCCACTCCGCAACTGAGCAGTAGTGAGCTCAAGGACAGCTAACCCATGCACTGCAGCTTGCACAGCTGGTCTCGGAACGTAGTTGTAATGATCCTGCCTCAAAGCCAGCCAAGGCAAGGTGTTCGGGCTGCTGTTCTGAAAGGTAGGTAAAGCCCTGGCAATAACACTTGGGCTCAACTATCGTTCTCTCTTGAGGGTTAGTCGTCGTGTCTCTTAGAAGAGATACAACTCTCAATCGATTGAGTGACTAGGTGTTACAAACTGGCACCTGTAACAGTACGTTGACCACTAGGACAAAAGATGAGGCAATAATCGCAATGATTGGCGATTACCCAGGTGCTTCTAGTACCTTATAGTGCCTCCCCTAGCCAGGTCGTGACACTAGGTCAAGTGAGGGGCGAGAATGATACTCAGATTAATCGCTGGGGAACAAAGCTAGTGGTTGTACTAAGGAGACCCTTCGTTCCATATATCCTTTGTCATTCATCGTGGATCGCCCGCGATCCCGTTGGGGCTCACTTGGATCACGGAGTGATTTAGTGATCCTGAGGTTTGGCTCACTCGAGCGACCCAGCTTCGTGATCCAATCCTGCTGACATAACCGCTGCTTACATAACGATATGGGGATGTACGCCCTGCTGCCTGACCTGCCTGCTCTAGACTTGGCCTGGTCCTGCAACCTCTTGTTTGTCCCTTGTCCTAGCTCAAACAATCCCCTGTTGGTCCAGTAGTTACAACCTACTATATAATTCTTGATTTTGATAGGTATGATGATGGACGGGAAGCTTAGGTATCATTGTACACTGCGTATGGATTGGCGCGCGACTTGTCATGGTGTATATAACACTCCTGGGAAAGGGCTAACACATAGCTGGATGCAATCTGTCGATCGTATCTTGATAAGCAGAGTGCGGTAAATACATGGCGGACAGTCAATGCATTGTGGCAATCGATATATCGTAACCACCACGGACTACCTACAGCTCGGGCGCCAAACTTACTAGGAGGAATCGGAACGCAGCGGCTAATGCTTTGCCAACTAAATGCCAGCGCGTCGCCTTGACTACATGTCTAGGATAGAAAGCATATGAAAGTTGGCGAAACTCAACTATTATCGTGCATAACAGAGATCACTGCACAACTCTGAGCGCTGGTCCCTTATGAAGGATGCATTCGCACGACTCAGTAAGTGAGGCTGCACTGCATGGAAGAGATCCTTCATTATGCGTACACGACGATCACTGCCAGGTGCACAAAGGGGCATAATACTGCCCGATCATTCCTTTCATATAGACAGATCTCGTTTGAGATCACGGCTTTCAATACATACATATGCACCACTGTTCTTCCCAAATTATCACATGTGGTGAAATAAATATATAGATAAGCCCGCTACAAAGTAGAGGGTACCTTCGCTTTTGACTCAGTGGTAAATCTTAACAACTATGCAGTTGCAGGAGATGACGTCACAAGGATATCTGGGTACATAGACCAACAAGGAGGGGTTCAAGGACGACTCACCATGGCGGCCAGATGTGACCAAAAAGACAAGGCCTCAAGGAGGAGCTATCCCCTACCAAACAAGGAGTAACCCTCCTCGGGAGAAAGGAAGAACCTCATCTTTACACTATACTAGTGCCGCGCCTTATAACACCTCGTATCAATCATCGCATTCCTCGAGTGGCGATCAAAGAACAACGGAGATGTCGCGACAACGATCTCAATCTCTGTCGGACCAGCGTCCACTATCGATCCCAAGGGGAGAAAAGCGTTCACGGAAACAGGGCTTGGCCAACTCAGACTCACCACTCCGTCGCGTAGCTGCACTTATCGACGAGGTTCGCACGACGCAGCTGATATCCACAGCTTTCTCGAAGGTTACCTACAAAGGCAGCTTTTCTATAGTTAGCCACGACGTCGGATTGGAGACCGAGGTGGTCCTCTGCAATCCTTGCAGATCGCTGCTCAACAACCCTCCACCCATCTACAAGCGCCCAGATACAGGTTTGTGGCGGAGCTTGCCCCCGCCTGAGTTCCTGCGACCTCATCACCGTACCTTGTTTGAGCTCATTGACTGCTGTTATGGCCATGAACAAGACTGCCGCCTTTGCGAGCTCTTATGGCAGGGAATCCGAAGATGGATCATGTGCCCACGCGCCGAGACCGGAAGTCTACTATACCCCTCGTCGAAGAACGAAGTGCAACAGTCAATCAGGCAATGGGCTAACTCGGCTATCTGTTCGAGTTGCGATGAGACACTATCGATATGGCATCAACCATATGGCGACTGTATGCATTTGACGATAAACATTGCGCTTGCAAAAAACTTTTTCCAGGTAGACTGGTTCCATTTGATGATTAAATCAGGTAGAGTTCCCTGATCTATATGTACGAGCACCCATTTATTGCCTTGTACTGACCTGAAGGTTCCTGTACAAGCGGACGAGGCACCGGGGCTTGTACCGCGGTTGTCCAACAGCACATGTTCGCCCCAGACATTTCCAAGGATTCGACGATGGATAAAGTTATGTCAACCGACTCATGAAACGTGTAAAGAGGCGTGATTCTTGCCAGAGGATGGACCATCGAGGCTAATGCTGATCGACACCACCAGAAGCAAAATACGACTCATTGACGTCTCAGAAGCCCCAGAAACCTCGACACTGACCTTTCGCTATGTGGCCCTAAGCTATCGTTGGGGTGCCGCAGTTAGTCCTGCTCAGCAGACTGGCACCATAGATCTGCGCAACGAATCCGCTCAGCCACGACTTGTTTTCTCCTTCGGAACGGAAAGTCGCCTACGTGCGGGCGTATCCTTGTCTTCGTTACCGCAGACTATCAGGAATGCTTGCACAATCGTCCAACAACTAGGATTACAATACCTCTGGGTTGACAGGCTGTGCATTATGCAAGACTCGCCCGAAGATTGGAACCGTGAGGCTGGGCGTATGGCGTCCGTGTACAAGCATGCAGCTCTAACCATCGCAACAAGCTGTGCCGCAGGGGAGGACGAGAGCTGTTTTCGACGGCGGAGGCCAGATGGCGTTCAGCCTCTCTGTATACAGACAGTCTCAAATCCGCAGGAGGACTCACCGTTCAGGCCAGTAAGAGTTCGATCTTCATCTGCTGAACCTGACAGGGACGACGGCTTTGTACCCTGCTATCATTATTACGTGTCTGATAAAACCCCGACCGTGGAAATAGACTTTTGGGGAAGCTCGGACACCTACTTGATCGAGGCTGGATATTCCAAGAGCGCATATTGTCCCCACGTGTCGCTCACTTTGCCGAGGAGCAAGTCTTTTGGGAGTGCCGCGAACTAGAAGCCCGAGAGGCCTGGCCGGACGCTCTCGATCGCCAGGATGTACGCGGGTCCATGACGCGCCCAACACCGTGGAGGCTGAATGTGGCCAGTCGAGAGGACACCGATGCACGCGGGCCAGCGACGTGGTATCATATCGTACACGCCTACAGCCAACTCAGGCTCTCCTTCAGACGGAACACTTTGCCAGCGTTGTCTGGTTTAGCGCAAGAGACGCTAAGGCATCGCCAAGGCACGACTAGGTCCGAGAGTCAATGGGCCAGCAAAGCAGCTGTCCGGACGGGACAGGACATCAAAGAGGACTACTACGCTGGGCTTTGGCGAACCTCCTTTATACAGGATCTCTGTTGGACAAGGGGCGATGAGTGCCTGTCACTGGAGCCTGACATCACTTCCGACTACATTGCGCCAACGTGGTCTTGGGCGTGCTCTCCAGGCCGTGTGCAATTCCAGTTCTTTCTATCAACCATTCCATTGCATCACTTGATCGAGCTCCAAGACGTAAGAGTCGAGCAGGTCGGCAGAGATATGTTTGGAGCTGTAAGTGATGGCTGGTTTGCCATGCTTGGCCCATTATTACCCTTTACTCTGCATCGTACCGACTTCAGGCGTTCTAGGCCTTCTTCACAAACCGTGCAAGTCCTTACACAAGACTTCAAACCCAAGTCAGGCTCCCAAAGTGGTATTGTAGGAAATTTGGACTATTCCTGGCTATCAATGGTTATCCTGCCTCGGGCACCGGAAGAAGAGCTGTCACTGAATGATGGCACTCGCACAAGGAACAACATATCGGAGCCGGAAATCCAATCGAGCGAGCTACATCAACGAGAGCAAGGGCATATTCCAATATGTTGCGCCCCATTATGTTGTACGATAGAGGAGCCTTCAGATAGACTGACTGCATTCGGGCGTCGTCGAGAGCCGAATGTGCACGTTTTCTGCCTCCTTCTGGCACCATACAGGACCACCAAACGAGCAAAGCAGTGGTTCTTTTCCCAGCAAAAAGTTGATCAAGACGGGACCAACACTACTCATTACTCGATACCCCCACTATCATCGTCAGAGGTGGATAGCTCAGCCGAGTATGAGCGCGTAGGGTGGATTGAACATAACATGGGGTTGACAGAGTGGGAGGAATGGAGAGACTGGTTCGCAAAGGGCCCTGAGCGCGATGTCATTGTACGGTAACGGTAGCCACAAACCGCACGCACGATGCAGTCAGCGACAGATAGATGATATGGTATTCGAAAATATACTACGAGGATGAAAGAGAGGAAAGAAAGAAACGTTGCAACGTACAATATCGGAGATTCACTAGTAGCCACTAACCAAACTACTGATCCGGCGGTACTCAGGTTCTCAAAGGGGGAGCGGACGGAATCCCGAGCTCATTAGATCCTATAGTCGTACATGGAACACATCGTCTCGTTATATGTTATTAATGTTATTAATATTATCATTTGTAGTAACTACGCTTTAGTGATCTTTAGTGATTGATAAGGACGCAGATATGTCTGAATTTTTCTGCTCCTAACGAGCCATTATTTGAAGTTATAACGTATTATATGTTAGTACAGGTGTAAATTATGTATAGGTATTATCTGTGCATAACTTGGTGTGCTCAGATTTAATAGTTGCCCATCCATCTACTCGCTATGCATAGTGTGCATACTTTCCGTCCGCTTCCGACTTCGGGGGTGCAACATGTGGTGCCATGGCATCACTACGTGTGGAGACGTGGACTGAGCAGGTACTGAGCGACCCCATAAAAGGCACTTGCTATATTCGGCAGTGAGTGTGATCCAGATTAGCCATCGAATACCACAGTGTCTCCTTGCCACATGGCAATAGTTTCAAGTACACTAATCCCTGCACTATGGATTTGGCTTTGCAGGACAGGACTCATATCTACCTGAAAAGCTGTAGGCTTCCAACACTAACTGGCAGGACGCGATATGAGTGAGGAAGTTGAAATCTCTTCCCATCAAGAAGGGAACGCAAAAAACCCATCCAAGAATTGAATTCAAAAACAAAATAGCAGCATCGTACTTATCCACTAGAGGCAGCCTGAAAACATGCGTGAGTAAACCAAAGAATTGCCTATTGCTCTCTCTTTCATCCCGAGTTGTGATTGCGCGATCAAATACCATGTCACGCCGGGAGTGATATATACTGGAATGTAAATTTTGATGTTTTGTATTCAATGTTTCCGGTAACAGAAAAAAGTATTACCATGAACTGCCAATACCGCAAAACGCTACTCCGCGCGAACTCTATTTTCTTGTGCTATCGTAACACTTTACCACCACCAGACAGATGAGCGACTATTGTCCAACTCCTTCGACCCTGTCCCTCTATGCCCGCGCAGCAGCAGTAAGGCCAGCATTCGGGTCTGCCGCGCCAGTCTCGGCACGAGCGCCGTCGCTGCTGTCACCGCTGCTGGAGCCGGGGGCCTTGCTGCCGTCCCACTTGGCCGAGGTGATGGGGTTCACGCCGAGGACGTACATGGTGTCGATCTCCTCGAGGGAGCGGTCCTTGGTCTCGATGAGGAAGAAGTACACGATTACCACCAGGGCACCACAGCATCCGGCGAAGACGAGGCCGTACCAGTATGCGATTGCGTCTGTGATGAAGCGTGTGCTAAGTTTGGTGATGTAAAGTTAGCACCAGGGTTCCACAAAGGGAGGCCATGCGGCTTTTTTGGACGAAGGGACAGTGAAAGGAAGGACAGGCGCGGTTTGGAAAAGGAGGAAGGGGGAGGGGGGAAACTCACAAGAAGCTGATCAAAAAGTTCCAGAACCAATTGCTGGCGGTGGCTAGGGCCATGCAGTGCGCGCGGTAGCGGGCTGGGTACAGCTCCGCCACGACGGCCCAGACGAGCGGACCCCAGGTCGCGGCGAACGAGGCGATGGCCAGGCAGGAGAAGACGATGAGCACGGATCCAGCCTTGGGGGTGTTCATCGGGTTCTCCGAGTCGAGGGCGTATTTGCCAACGAAGGCGTAAATGCTGTTTTTTAAGAGAAAGGATCCGGTTAGCTATCGATCGCGATGACAAGCGAGGGCGTATGGAGAGTTTAGAGGCGCGTGAACTTACAAGAAACAGCCCATGATCCAAGCGGCACCGGCGATCAGAGCATTGCGGCGACCAAACTTCTGCACGACGTACAGACCGCCGAACGTGCAAACGACGTTGACGGAACCCAGGATGATCTGGGTGACATACGAGTTGTCAAGACCAGTCGACGAGAAGACCGTGGTGCCGAAGTAGAAGAAGAAGTTGGCACCAGTGAGCTGCTGGCCTGCCTGGAGCACGATGCCGAGAACAGTGCGGTAGAGCATGCGAGGTCCGGTGAAGATTTCAAACCACGAGGCCTTCTCGAGGTTCCTCTCCTCATCGAGCTTGACGCGGATCTGAGTGAGCTGGTCCTGAACGGAGCGGTCGTGCGGCTCGACACCGGCGAGCTTGGCGATGGTGTTGCGCGCCTCGTCCTCGCGGCCCTGGCGGTACGCGAAGCGAGGGGACTCGGGCAGGAAGAGGATGCCGACACCTAGGATCAGGGACCACAGGAAGCCCAGACCGTTGGGGATGCGCCACGAGGCGGACGTGTCCATCTCGTTGGTGCCGAACTCGACCATGTAGGAGGTCCAGATGCCGAAGGTGATGAAGAGCTGGTACAGAGAGACGAGGACGCCGCGAATGATCGCGGGGGAGCTCTCAGACTGGTACATGGGCACGACGACGGAGAGAGAGCCAATCGAGACACCAGTGACCAGACGGCCGATGGCGAACTGGAACCACGCGGTCTGGCTAGAGATTTCGATCACGATGCCTACGCACGCCCAGATTGCGGAGGCGCTGATGGCGAGGCGGCGGCCGAGAGTGTCGCTGAGACGGCCTGCCACCAGGGCACCGAGGAGGCAGCCTACGGGAAGAAGGCCGACGATGGTGCCTTGGCGGGCCGCGCTGAAGTAGTAGGTTCCGTCACCGTTGGGCTCGCCGAAGCGGCGGCCGTAGTCCTTCATGGCGAAGAATCCGGAAATTTGACCACTATTGTTTGTGAATGTCAGCACATACAGTTCTCCCGGGAAACATGAAAGGATGGTTTGGAGGTTTCTGGGCGCACCTAACGTAACCAAACATGAAACCACCGATACTGGCGACAAGACCGAGGAAGCAGGCCATGAAAGTGACTCTTTGCTTGGCGGGAGCGGCGAGAGGAGCCGGGCCGGTGCCATGGGTCTCATGTGTGGCAGTGGCGCCATTGGACGCTTCCACCTGGTCGGTATGCCTCTTCAGGAAGCCCATATTTGTCGTTGCGAGGGCCGATGGTATAATGATGAGTTGTTGACGACGTTATCCAGACTCAGTAGACCAAGGTGAGACCATCCAATTTGAGTTGCTTCCAACGTGAAGTCGAGAAGCAGCCAGTGGTGGGAAGAAAGATGAGGAAGAGGTATGGGGGAGACTGTAAGGAAATGTCCCTTGGGGAAGAGTGTGCTGATAGCAAACAATGTACAGAGAGACCCGGGGGAAAGGGGGTTCTCAAAGACTTTTATTGTATGGGGGCAACTCTGATGATTATGATGGCAGTTCCCCACGGGCACGACACGAGACGAGGCACGAGGACCGGAGACGCGCCAGATGACCAACGAGAAGTCTCCCCGCAAGCGATAGAGGAAAAGTTTCACGTGTGCCTGTGTGTATGTAAGCAAGCCCTTGACTTGCCAAAGCGCTTAGTCGCCGGCCGGGATGGCCGTCTGCCTACATCGTCATGAAAGTGGATGTCCGAGTCGTAGAATCCCATGACGGCTCAAACGGACAATACCGAACCATGGGAAAACCGGACACCGGCTTGACCCAGACGGAGGCGCGAGGCATCGCGCAAAGGGACCTACATTGACCTGGACAGAAGCCGGTTCCCACGGTGCCAAGACTAACAGATGCAGAGATCTGTTCTGGAGCTAATCAAACCCCGAGTGTCTCGTGACGCTCAGAGCCTAGAGAAAAAGGGAATTTCGGTACATTGTGGTCCCATATTGGCACCGAGAGAGTCGCGAGATCTGACGTTGCAGGCACGCCAGAAGAAGTTTGATAGTGGAGCTGCAGCCAGATGCGCGGCGCACCAACAGGGACAAAGCTCCACTGAGAGGAGGACCCTTCAAGGTGAGGGAAGGCAAGAGGCTCGGCGTAACTCGCATGAGATGAGCGGCTGTGTCGTCATCAAAAAAGACGGGCGGCGGACCGATAAAGAAGATTGTGCAGCCGGGCGCGGACCAGTGCCGGCACGACGTGGCCAACGTCAGTTTAGGGCAATCTGGGCCCCATAAGAATAAAGAAAACTCTAAAAGCCAGCATGGAAGAAGAAGAAGAACAAGACAAAGTCGACGACGTGGGGGCCCACGTCAATGGCGGCCGTGACCCGGCCGATTTGCAACGCCCCTCCCGTGTCGGCACGGGCGGGCGGCGCGCACCCCCCCTGGCTGCGGTGGCTCCGGCACTTGCCTTGAGGCTCTGCTAGGTCCCACGTCATCCGAAAGTCTCTTCAGCCTTTTCGTGGCGTTCGGTGTTCCAACGACCATCATCTGTCACACACGTGCGCTACACGTGTTGTAATACCTTCCTTGGTCGAAGTTTCCCTCCCCAGCCAACCATATCCAAAGGCGAACAACAGGCAATCGCAAAGGATCATTCCGGCTCGTTGCTCGTGCCAAAGACAAAACGCGAGCTGTACCCACCCGGGGCATTGAAGCGATCCGCCCCGTTTAGGCCGGCCGAGCAAGTCCCGAGTCTTCGGCCCTGTTATGGGGTGGACACGGTGGCGGTCGTGCGTTGATGGCTCTCGTGGCCCCAGCATCAGGTGTATCTCGTGCATCTTGCGTAGCAGTCGTTGCCTCGTGGTCCATCAGGTGTGTAGAGCTGCAGAGCGAGTTGCTCGAGGCTGAGAAGGCCATGCCGGTTTCCTTTCGCGTACTGTGCAGCGCCTATTGCCCACCTGATCACAGCTCACGGGCCCGAAACGGCCCTTCTGTGTGTCCATGCATAGAGGCTCCAGGACTTCATCTCGGCGTATTTGTGGTGTGCTCTGCATCTGGGGCGAGGGGTTGCTGGTCTCCAATCCCCGTGGATGAGGATCAGCTATAGGAGATACTTGGTTGATGATCCTCGTTGAGTGTTCTTTACTCGTCAACATCTGACTCAGTTCCATTGCCACTGTCGAGGACACTGGCACGGCTCAGCCAACTGTGAGACTGATAGCAAAACCATGCAAATGATGTCACTATAGTCGTCGACAGCTCTTATCTAGACGATCTGAAACTTCGAGTCTCTCGCTCGCGCGCGTCAAAGAGAGCCCCGTCTATTTCTCCCGGTGGGCTCGGCACTGCGATTTACAAGGGGAGGATCGGGGCCCATATTAAAGAAAAGCCTGTCGCACCGAGACGGGCTTGCCACACGCACTAGAGCAGAGCCGAACGGCCTCGGACCAGCTCCACTCGGCCGATCGCTTCCTTTGCTGCTCTTTTTGTCGTGTCTGTTGCGATTAATGCCATGGTATCATTTTATTTTTGCAATCTAATAACACGTCGCTCCAGCGTCCATGAAGAAAAATGCAAAACCGGTATCACGCACTACACCCAGCTCCAAGTCCCCTCGACCCGCCCCTCGCTCTCCTCTGCCAGCTGTGTGAATGCTCCCAAGCTCAGATCCAAATCCGTTACCTGGCACCCTACACATCGGTCGACAACCGTGACCTCGACTTGGCTCCTCCTCTCCAACCTCCCCACGTCCTCCAGTACACTTCCACTTCCACTCTCACCAATCCTCCTCCGCTTGCGACGCCTGCTCCCGCCCTGATCCCGCGTTATCCGGATCTTCCTCCCACAGAGCGGGTTATCGTTCGGATTTCCGCTCGTGCTGGCCGCGTCGAACAGGATGTGCGACACTGACACGATCATGTCGCTGGCATCGGAGACGACGCCGCAGGCCCCGAGACCCGGGGAGTAGTAGGTTAGGTCGCCCGTGTAGGTCTCGCCGGGGCTAGTGTTGGTGTCTCCGGAGCCGGTGCCGCCGGTGCCGCCGGTGCCGCTACCGAGGCCGGGCGGGAGTGGTACGTTGCTGGCGGAGTTGTTCTTCTCGGACAAGCCTACGCCGAGACCAATGGCCAAGGGCAGGACGAAGAGGAAGAGGATCAGCAGTGGGAGGATCACGAAGAGGAGCAGTGAGCGGCGGGTCAAGTGGCCGTTCAGATAAGTCCGGTGCGGCGGGAGGATTGCATTGAGGCGGGCTTTGAGGCCGGTGGTTTGTGATGAACGCGCTGGCGGCGGTGGCTGCTTCTGCTCTGTCGATGATTTAGCGAATGCTGTAGTCGCCGCCGCTGCCGCCGCGGGCATTGCTGGTGTTGTGTGGTCTGCCGCGTACGACGGCGGTGGGCCCGCTGTCGCACTGCCCGTCGTATCACGAGCGTCTCTTGGCTCTGTTGCTGTGGTTGTTTTCGGCGCCGCTGTCGTCGATGTCGTTGCGCCTGCGACTAGACGTCCTAGAAATGACTTGCGCTTGGGGCGAGGGGTTTCCCATTGTAGCGTTTCGCCGAGCTGGGGCGGTGCGTCTGTTTGTCCATGCTGCTCATCGTGTGCCGATTCCATTTCTCGCGATCTTTGGTGCTGCCTATCGTTGTCGTTGTGTGCTCAGGGCATCAATTGTTTGAAAGGATAGATGCCTGTCCCGCTTTGCCACACAGCCCAGAAGGGTGATTCTTGGGACTGCCATCGCGGCTGCTGCGCCGGTGCAGTTGGAGGCTTCATTTCCCTGATCCATGAATGTGTGCTGCGCGACCCCTGGCTCGTCGTCGTGGGCGCGAACCTTGGAAGAGAAGGGCGCCAATCGCAACGGCGCTGCCGGTTGCTGCAGGGGTTTGTCTTGCTTAACAAGACGGGCTGCTGGTGGTGCCCTGACGTCACTGGTCCTGTGGGTGATGACTCCTGAATGCATGGGTGTTCACCACGGCGTGGAAAAGCAGTCGATTGAGGCCCCAAGACCCAAGCGCATATCTATTTGAAGCCACCCAGCAGAAAGTCATGATACATACAGATTCTTATACATAATATCCAAATCGAACTCATAGGGCCTCCTGATTCCAGGGAGGGCGCCAAGTGTTCCCCAATCACTTTCATCACGTCCTCGAACCACGCTCCTCCAAGCGGCTCACCACCGCCGCAACACTCTCTCGAAACAAGAGGTCCGCGTAGAGAAGATGGAACCGGAACAATAACCTCTCGAAAATATTCTGCGGCCTGTCAGTTCGCGGGTTACACGTCGTCCCATGATAGCTCAGAATCAGCGTCTCATAGTCTTCGTTCTTCCGACAATTGTTGCCCGTGCTGCAAACTTCGCCAGCGGAGCCGACTGAACTTGGCGCCGGGTTCCCATCCAGGAAGACCGCGCTTTTGCTTGCTGGATCGTCAATATGTGTATATGGAGCTCGAGTCGAGCCTGCATTGCTATCAACATGATCAGCGGCCAAGACGCGTGACACACTGAACCTGTGAACACCCGCAAACCAGGACTCGTCGCTGCCGAACCCAAGGTCAACGTACGACGCAAAGCTTTCGTCTGTGTCGCTGTCTCCCGCGTTCTTGCTTCCTGTGCTGCTGTTGTCCTCACCGGCGATACGTTTGAGCAATACCTGGAACGTCCCGAAAATCACTGACGACGCTGGCGGGAGTTTCGTTGTAGACAGATCTGCCTTGGTCCAGATCTCTTGCGCATCAGGGAGGGCTTGTACCCCTGTGAGAGTTGATCAGCCAACCGAAACCTCAAATTCGCGTGCCACTTGTGACGATGCGAGTAGTCCAGTTCAGGAGATGATTCGAGTTTCTTGCCTCAGACATCTCCGGCTGTACCACGCGCGGCTCAAAAAGTGAGCATCATGATTCGAAAATGAGGTCGAACTCACTGCTGAAGCGCACAAACTGAAACCCCAAACTCCTCAACAGCGCCCTTTCCGGCGCCAACACCACGCCGCCAAAGAAAGACTCGGTGAACGTCGCAAGGATCTCCTCGTCGCCTACTCCTCCCACCTCCCCGCTGTCCGCTCCATGCCCGCCAGTACCCAGCACCCCTCCCCATACAAGCATCTCCACACCCCTCGAGTCCGCCGTGACCCTGTGCCCAGCGTGATTGGCCACCTCCATCACCGTGCGGGACTTTGAGAACCCCGTCGGGACAGATTCTACAGCCCAAGAGCTGAGCAGTCGCACGTAGCCTTGGATTCCGGGCACTGATGCGGCGGAGGATTGTGACGATACGGGTCCCGGGAGACGCGCCAGCCGTGCGTCGAGCTTGGCGCACGCTACATATCCCGCCGAGGCGAGGACTGCAGCCGTGATGCTGTAGGCTATGATGCCGCGTGGGGATATCAGAGTGCGGAGGAGCGCCATGGCCGTATTTGGACACGCCTGAGCAAATATTCTTGAGGAGTCTCTTTGCAATGAAGGGGCTGCTGACACGATATTGTGGGATATTTTGTCTCGTGTTGAAGTTGTGGTGTCTGGTCTTTGGAGCTGGTGTGCAAGAGTCTGGTGTCGCTCAGCCATGCAGTTATGCCAAAGCTCGCAGGACATAGCGGTATTTCTGCGCGGACGAATGCGAATTGTCCGTTCAGCACCAGATTAAAGGCACACGGAGAGGCTTTTCCCAAAGGGACGCACTTGAAAGGCAATGTGGAAGACTGGTCCGAAAAGTCTCACGCAATTCCTTCTCATCGTCTGACCAGATGACTCACCATGTCAGCACCACGACTAGCCATAACCTCTCTTTTCCGCGTATAGCTTCCTTGCTGTATTTTATAGAAGGGAGTTC
This sequence comes from Microdochium paspali, assembly GCA_031142775.1. NCBI lineage: Eukaryota > Fungi > Ascomycota > Sordariomycetes > Xylariales > Microdochiaceae > Microdochium > Microdochium paspali. Next base: position 1,765,580 of record JAVBIV010000008.1, read on the forward strand.
CGGGGGTACCAGCGTGACTTGACTTCGGAAGGAGTCGTTGCATCGCGGGAAATCCCGTCGTTGGCTCTGTCGTAAAGCCTACTGACAGCTTACAAAAGCGGGACTGCTTTGAGGCTCGTAAGGGGAACCCTGTTTGACCGGCCCAGCGGGTGGTCGACTCCTCCCAGTACTCTAGACCTTGGGCTGCGGAGCATTGATATGTGCTGTCGGGAAGCCGCGCATCTTGTGAGCATCGGTCACAAAGAGGGGGTTACGATTCACTGGAAATCCTCTATCTCTATTCGTTTATCTAATCTCTCTCTCTCTCTCTCTCTCTCTCTCTCTCTCTCTCTCTCTCTCTCTCGATATCTTGTGAATAATGATAGAACGGCTCTACTGCTTCAGGACCAGCCGATACGTGGCAACCTCGAAGCTCCCCAACTCAATCTCAAACTTGGACCCTTTTCCGTCCTCTGTAGCCTCAACTTCCAGCCCTTCGAGATCGTCCTCAAGGATATTCGTCTTGAACACCTTGTCCAGCGCAAAGTCGCTCTCAATAACGCCCCGACCAAACCCGCCAAGAGCATCGTACACTCTGACAACGATACTCTTCCCCTCCGCCACGTCCCGCGCCCTCAGAGTCTCACTTGCATCATGACACACATCCGCGTCATCCTCGCCGCGCTTGATCCAGTCCAGCACCAGGTTATCATCTCCCACGAGTCTGATCGGAGCAGCCCCCTGCCCATTCAGTCCTGCCGCCAGTCCAGCATCCCTGCGAGCAACAACCTTCATGGGGTTGTTGAAGTTGGCCGCGGCCCTGACCGTGGCGGCACCCAGCGCGCCACGGTGTGGCAGGATGGCCCAGCGCATCACGTGCCTGCCCATGTCGGCGTTGCCGTCGGGCGCCTTGGGCGAGCGCAGGAGGGACAGGCGCATCACGCTACCGACCGTCGCGAAGCCGTACTTTGAGTCGTTGAGGATGGACACGCCGTAGTTGTGCTCTGACAGGTCGGCGAATTTGTGCATGCATACTTCGAACTTGGCCATGTCCCACCTGGGAGTTCGAGGAAGAGATTAGCCGAACGCACGGGGAAAAAGAATTAAGTGGGAGTGGAAGAAAGGGTAGAGGGGAGTGGAAGCAGAAAAGACTTACGACGTGTTGTAGTGCGTCGGCCGCCTGATGACGCCGTACTGCGTCTCATACGAGGCCTCCATGTTGCTCACACTAACTGGGAACTCGACTTTGAGGAAGCGCATGGTCTCGTGCCAGTCCACTTCCGCCGTGCACTCGACCTGCGACGGCACGGCATCGTCGAGCACCGCACTCAGAGAGATGGTCGTCCTGATCGAGCTGGCCTCGCTAATCTTTGTCTCGGTCACCACGCTGGCCCGGAAGCCGCTGTCCTCGAGAAGCACGGTCGCAGACTTGGAGTCGTTCTGCAGCTCCTCGCGGGTCTCGAGGTGGTACACCTCGACGTCCCACGCCTGCCAGTACACGGGCTTGTCGTCGAAGATGACGTACTGGTTCGCCTTGCCCGAGAGTGTCTCGCGCCGGGCGCGGCGGTCGTAGAGCGATGTTATGCAGCCATTCTCGATCTTGACTGTCAGGTGGTCGTTTTCGAGCTGGAATATGCCCGGGGCGAGTTCCTTCGCCGTGACCTTGCCTTTGGTGCTTGTGGTGTTGAAAGGGGATAGCTTGAGCATCTGCCCGGACCCTCTGGAGACGACGGCCTCGGTTTCTGAGATGTTGATGAGTTCGCTGCGTGGCCAGGGGAGTGTATTGATTGCTGCAATGGTGTCGAGTTGTGTAGTCTGAATCTCGTTTGGACGTATCTCCTGGGCGCCGAGGGTCGTGAGGGTTTGCTGGTAGAGTGTTCCAACGGTCTTGTAGACATTGTCGTAGATCTAGCGGGGGAAACCTGTGAGCCACTGAATTGTATATGTATGAAATGAGCACGGGTTACGCCACCACTTACCTTATCCGAGTCGTCGTAGCACATCTCAATAGCAGTTCCCGGGAGGCAGTCATGAAATTGACACAGCATCACGCCGTGCCACATCTCATCCAGCTCCTTCTTGGGATACTTGAACTCGCCACCCTTCTGCACTGAAGCAAAAGTGGCCAGCATCTCCAGGTCGTGCAGCAGGATCTCAACGCGACGGTTGTGCGCCTTAGTTTGTGCCTGCGTCGTATACACGCCGCGGTGCAGCTCAAAGTACAGCTCGCCATGCCAGGTGACTAGGCTCGACGCCTTAGCCTCGAGGCCGTCAAAGAACTCATCCACAGTCTTGCCGACGTGTGCACGCGGTACTGTCCGGCCACCCATGGTATCGGCCATGCCGCGAAGCCGGCGCAGACGCTCGAGGTGTTGCCATGTGGGACCGCCACCACCGTCGCCTTTGCCGAACTAGAGTGTGTGTTACTCGTTAGTATCCAAGTCAATAAGGGCTATTTCCCAGGAACAAGCATACCGCGAGAAGGGCAGTATTGTCCTGGTCGAGTGACTTGTGATTCGCGATGCTGTTCTTGATGTTCTCAAAGTTGCCTTCGGCGCAGTACGTCTTTGCCGGGGGCATGTGGCAGATAACCTGGCTGCCGTCGAGAGAGACCCTGCAGTTGACAACGTCAGTAATCACTTGAATGGTTCATCTCTTGTACTCCTCTAAGTCTGCCACTCACCAGTTGAAACTCGTATGGGGAAAGTCGTTGACACTGTTGAAGCACGGCTTCTGTGTCAAGAATCGCGTCATGCCAGATAGCCGGCAGATTTGTGGAATCTGGCAGGAAAAGCCAAAGGTGTCGGGTAGCCAGGACGTCGTTGATCGGAAGCCGAATTCACGCTGGAAGAAACGCTGCCCGTAGAGGAATTGTCGCACGAGCGATTCGCCGCAGGGGAGGTTCGTGTCGTGCTCGACCCAGGATCCGCCGATGGGAAGGAATTGGCCGGATTTGACCTTCGCTTTGACACGCTCCCAACCATATGGGTAGATCTCCTTGAGCCATTTGAACTGACGTCCTCGATATTAGCGCAGTCTTGTAGCTCCTTGCGCTGTCACAAAACTCACCTGCTGCGCCTGTGAGCAGGCGAATGTCAACTCTGGATATCTGTCCATCAAATCGCACTGGTTTGACCACGATCGCACAACTTTTCGCTTCGTTTCTGCCCAAGGCCACAGCCAGCACGTATCAATGTGGCAGTGACCGACGGCGAAAACTGTCGGACGTCGGCTGTTGGTAACTGGACCACCTTTTGCGTATACCTCGGCTGAATCTATATCCTCGCCCAGGTACTCCGCAGCGATCTTTCTGCACTTTGCGACCGACTTGTCATCACCGACCCGGAATGTGTCGATGATCCGGCTCGCCACGTTGAGCGCCTCGTGCTGCTCCCACGTGTCCTCCGGTAGGTCCATCGCAGCGTCGTGGATCACGCTGAAGTCGGCATGGAGCATCCTCGCTTGGTAGTTGACGGCCACAATCTCCGCCTTGGTGAGCTCAAAGTACTTGTTCTGGTCGGGTGGCTGGATCGAGTCGCCGCCAGCGTTATTCTTGAAGATGGGTCGCCCAGGCCCATTGCCAAACATGCCGTTGCAGGCCATCTCTAGATAAATGGTGTGTTCTTTTCCATCGCGAAAGCTGTCGGGCACGATCCACTCGATACGCTCACCGCGACCGGTGAGGCCCTGTAGCGGTTCGCCGTCGGCCGTCCACACGGTGGCCTCGTTGTTGCAGTCCCAGTGTAGCTCGATGTGCTGCGCCGCCGGATTGGTCGTGCTACACAACGCCTCGGGTAGTCGGAGCACGCAGCGGAACCAGTGTGTGGTCCATGAGGGACCGAACTTCTCGCCGACCTTGGTCTCGCGGTAGTGGACGGATGCTGCGGTAGCTTGGGCAAAGGTTGGTCTTTCGGTGCCGGGGGCATCCCAAACGGAGAGTTGGACGTGAGGAGCACTAGAATATCTGCCATGGTCTAGCATGCTAATGGCAAGAAATCCATATAATGTCAGCCGACAAGTTCAAGCACACATGCGGTCCATATTAGCCAGTGACTCACGCCATAAGGTTGACTTTCTCCCATTGTCCCGGAGTGAAGAAGTTGGTCAAGCGCTTCTTGTACAGCGAAGTGACCTTCTTGCCTACAGGAGCAACTACCTTGGTGGGATATGCAGCGGCCGTGCTGCCCGGCTGGCCATCGCTAGATCCATGACCGGAACACATTGCGGTAGTCTCTCTCTCTCTCTCTCTCTCTCTCTCTCTCTGTCGTACTTGATAACGATGCTGGTCTCACACAACATTCAGCACAGCAGCGATCACAGACTGTCAACAACAGAGACACGAGGAAAAAAAGAGAACATGTGGGATGCGGGGAGTGCGACAACGCCACCTCCCCCGCACAGAGAGACGACATGGCGCATGATAACGGGGCTGTCCGCGGACAGGCATAGACACGGGGAGCCCTGCAAGTGACAGCTCGAGGGCCCAGGGACAGGGCCAAAGGAGCATTATTGTAGCTGATCGCCGAAGCGCTCCATTCCTGGGGGAGCCGCCATGATCAGCGACCAGGCCTTATCCACTACAAGTGAGGCACGGGTTATGAGGCACGTGTCATGGTTGCAATGAAGGCATCGTGGGTGCTGTTACAACTCGCAAGGCGGGGAAAGGAGACGGGGGTGGGGGATGGGGGAGAGGGGAAATGGCGGAGGTGTGGGGGAGGACAGTTCCTACTACAAAGTACAGTACCGCAGACTCCCTACTCAGACTTACTGGCCTCTGCTCGAATAGGTTGGGTGGTCCTTCTACGTGGTGGACTAGTGTCAAAGGGTCTCAGGCACACAGATCATGAGGGCTGTCCCGTCCCGACGGAAGGTGCTCGCTGGCTGCCTTCGAGACGGCAACCAACATGCCACATCCTGCGCTAGCTACTCCGTATTCTGCTATGTAGCCTCCTTGCGTGGACTGACTGGGCCTGTCGCCGGGCCAGAAGTTGGCCTTCCTCGTCATGCAGCCCGCGGGGCAATTCTCCCCGAGTCTCCTGGTCCTTGTCCACGTGCCCTACCTTGGCACTTCCCCGCCGCCAGTTTCAGCCGCGCCGCCGCCCGTCGGTTCTTTTCTTCCCTGGAGCTGTTAGTTGCCGTCGTGAGTGCTTGTGGTACCCCAAGGGACCCTCGTCTCAGCAGCACCGCGAGTCACGACCAGATCAACAACCTGGCTCTCCCAGTGTGCTGGGTCGCTGTACCCCAAAGCAGTGTTGCGTGCCCATCTCTCGCTATTCCAACGGCCTGAACATCTCATGGCCGTCGCTAGTGCGTGCTGCTGACCCGATGAAAGAAGTTGCCCCCCCCCGGGGGGCCCATGCAAGTTTGTAGGAAAACGGCACGAATGCGACTCCTTGCGTGTCTCCACTTGCATCAACATCTCCAGGTTTGCTCAACCCATTATTATGGAGTTCTACCCCGTGCCCCAGACCTGGGGAAAAGGTGGTTCCAGATGGGGACTCAGCTTCATGGCCTTTGGGTGACTAGGGCGAGAACCAGCCACCGCTCCGACCACCAGTGCGACATGTAATTGCACGCGATCGGAAATGGGACACAAGACAACAATTACCAATATCATTGCCACGCCACGACCAGACCGCTCGTCTAGATCGGCTCGTCTCATCCGAGAATGTCCTCTGCTCAAATCAATAATCACGGCTCAGACACCAACGACATGACAGGAGTCTGCACCTCGCCCAGCTCGCCTGGTCGTCATCTCCGGCCATGCCCGGGCAATGCTGGTTCTTCTAGGATTTGCCCCGGCCACGCCCGGACTCTTGGCCCGTGACGGGGGGTAGCAGCCATGGAACAACGTTGTACTCCAGCCGGACAGCGACATTATTGGTCGGCTCTGCTCTCCCGTAGCCTGTCGTGCTTCCCGACCAAGGCCTCTGACCCAGACACTAGCAGCAGTGCCCGCAGCACTTTGCAGCCACTTGGACACATAAGCACCAGTCAGAACGCAAACCACAACCGGTGGCCTGTAGCGTCGACCGCGATTCGCGGCAAAACCCCACGGGGTACCCGAACAGGAACTCGGCCGCCAGCGGGGTCTCGGGCCATCTTCTCGACGAGCTGGGCCAACCCAGCCTCGCCAGCCCTCCCTGGTCGCTCACAGGCAACTTTGGCCACCGCCCAGGAGTACTCGCCGGTTCCCGCAAAGCACCTCCTATCGCCGAGGTACTGCCCAAGCGCAGGTGCGCGCACAGACGACCCGAAGCCATGCCCGTCGGCTCGGGCACGATGAATTGTCCTCGATTTAGACCAAGGCTTGTGGACCGTCAGCCAAAACTGGCGTCTCTGTGCGGCCATTTCGCCGGATGTTGCCCGACCTTGTTTCTCTAGGGTTGTGCCATTGGCTGCCTGTGTGTCTCCCTATCGCCAGGGGCCCAGGTCGGAAGATGCACGTCCTTCCTGGAGACGAATGCGGGGATGTCGGTGTTGGTTCCCACGTCCATGCAACCTTGATCGTGGTCCACTCGGCCGGTGCGCGTGGGGATGGGATGGGGAAAAGAAAATGGGGAAGACCAGGCAGACCTGGGGTTGACTGATGGTATGTGCCAGGCACGTATTTATTCCCCCCGAGGACCCAAAGTCCTGGACGAGCTCTCCTGAGATCCTCACCTGTCACCTGCTCTCTGGTTGTCAGCATCACCACGCGGGTCTCGTCTCTGTCCTTGTCCTTGTCCTTGGGTCACGACGTCAATATGGCGAATACCACCTCAGATCTCGGTCGAACCGAGTCTGAGATTGGCAAGCCTCAGCCTTCGCACAGCGAGCATGCCGCTTACACGCCAGACATGGAGCTCATCGAGGCTGCCATCGCGGCCTCTGATGCCGAGGCCCTCCTACCCAAGAAGGAGCTCTTCTCCCGCTACTGGCCTGCCGTCACTTTCAGCATGCTGCTCAGCTGTGCGCTCATCATGGAGGGCATGGACACCGGTCTGATTAACAACTTTTTCGCACAGCCGGCGTACCAGCAGAGATTTGGCTGGATCAACCCTGCCACAGGCAAGAAGTACATCTCGGCCGACTGGCAGGCCGGTATTGGTGCTGGCAACAACTGTGGCTCCATCATCGGTCTCCTGCTCAACGGTTATCTCCAGTCCAAGTTCGGCTCTCGCCGTGTGTACATGGTAAGCACGAAACTCTCAATTCTTGCCCCTGGCTGAAGTTCTTATCGCTGACGAGCATGTCCGTCTTCACCAGTTTGCCATGGTACTTATGGCTGCAACCATCTTCGTGCTCTTCTTCAGCACCAGTGTCACCATGCTCCTGATTGGAAACATCCTCTGTGGTATTCCGTGGGGTATCTTCCAGACTCTCACCACCGCCTACGCCGCCGAGATCTGCCCTGCTGCCATGCGTGGTTATCTGACTGCCTGGGTTTCCATGTGCTGGGGCGCTGGAAATTTCCTGGCTACCGGCGTCCTCCGTGGCTCGCTCGATCTCCCCGGCGACGTCAGCTGGCGTTTGCCTTATGGACTCCAGTGGGTCTGGGTTCCGCCGTTGTTCCTCGTCGCCTATCTCTCGCCCGAGTCCCCCTGGTATCTTGTCCGCAAGGGACGCATTGCCGATGCCGAGAAGGCACTCCGCCGCCTTGCGCGCAAGGACTTCTACACCGAGCGTTCCATGGCTGAGACCCTCGCGCTGATGCAGCACACCAACGAGATGGAGCGCATCGAGGCTGCCAACAGCAGCTACCGTGACTGCTTCCGCGGCACCAACGTCCGCCGCACCCTCGTCACCTGCATGGCCTGGGTTATCCAGATGCTCAACGGCCAGTCCATCACGTCGTACGCCGTCATCATGCTCCAGTCTGTCGGCATGGACACGGTCGCCGCCTTCAACTACAACATGGGCATTCAGTCCGTCAACATCGTTGCTACTGGTACCGCCATTATCCTCATGGGTCGTATTGGTCGCCGTACCTTCTACCTGTTCGGCACGATTGGAATCGGTGTCATGATGTTGGTCATTGGCGTTCTCGGCTTCTTCGTCGTGGGCAACCAGACCACACCAAAGGTCATTGCCGGCATGCTGGTCATCGTGCAGGTCGTCTTCAAGGTCTCCCTCGGCCCTACCACCTACGTCATCGTCGGCGAGATCGCATCCAACCGCGTGCGCGCCCAGACCATTGTCATTGGCCGCGCCGTGTACGTCGCCTGCCAGCTCATTGTCCAGCAGCTGAACCCCCGCATGCTCAACGACACCCCGGGCGCCTGGAACTGGGGTGCTCGCACCGGTCTGTTCTACTTTGGCTTCTGTGTTCTCTGGGCTGCTTGGATCTTCTTCTGCCTCCCCGAGACCAAGAACCGCTCCTTCGCCGATATCGACTACCTCTTCCAGAAGAAGATTTCCGCGCGCAAGTTCCCTACCACGCCTACCGACAGTGAGTCTTTCCTCTCGCTTCAGCCTCTCACCACCTCTCTCAAGAATAACAAATCACTGACTTACTTCTTCTCTCCACAGTCTTCGAGATCGTCCCGGCCGGCCCTGGCAAGAAGATCGACGACGACGTCGAAGCCACCGCGACTGTCCACGTAGAGAAGCACACCTAAATCAGTCGCCAGAGATGGGTGTTTGCACCTCATTTTCTTTTTTACTCGGTATCGCGATAGTGGCGGGAAAACAAAGTCTTGCATCATCGTTCAATATGAGATGCCCAACCTTGGAGGAGGTTTCGGTTTATACATTTTATACAAGCGGCCCGTGCCAGTCCAGGCACCGTCCCTGTACGGCGAAATAGCGATTCGAATCCAGATACCCCATTTTTACATCATGCAAAAGACCTGACGTCCACTACCACTTGACTTCCGCCGCTTACGTGAAACGATCTGAAGAAGATAAGATGAACTGCAAATACTGTAGTGAATCTCGCGCAAACCTCTCAACCACACTAAGCTCTCGCATTACCGTAGCTCCTGCCTGCTGGCCCTTCCCGGCTTCGAGTCGGAGTGTTGTTTCAACCCCCCAAATCCAGCCCTGACGAGCCAATCCACATCTGATCTGAAAACCCTATCACGCTCATGTATAACTTTCCCTCACAAAGCCATATGCGCTAGTCGGCGTTGGAGAGAAACTAGTGAAGTTCACTGGATCTCGCTTCTCAACCCCCCCCCCTTCCCGAACTCCTTCTCTTCCCACGCTGAATCTTGTCGACAGCATACTATCATGCTCGTTTCAAAGTAGCAAGCTTACCGGGCTTCGTTGTGATAGCTCGTACCAAGAGGCATTTCATTTCCCGTATTTCCAGGGACTACTCGACGAATCGACGAAATCGGGTAATTTACACAAAAAGAAAGAAAGCAAGCCTTCCAAAGGGGCTTTGGGAGACGTTCAGTCCCCCTCCGGGACAGGCCATGGCGACTTTTTGCTATCGTTACTCAGGGGGGTAGAGATATCCTAGTCTTGACTGAGGCTGCAAATGAGGCGGTCTGAGTATCAACGTCTTTTACACGACGTGGCCAGGAGAGGTGTGTGAGGGGAGGAAAAGAAAAACAACGGAAAATAACCCGCATGGAAACAATCGCATGGTATTCTATCACTACTGTTTATTTCCCACGTCTCGCAGATCGGCTGCATCGTAAAGTCTGTGTACAACTCCTAAGAAAGTGTTTTTTTTTCTAGATATATATATATAATAGCGTCTAACTAGTCGAGAGAGATGATCGAGGATAAGGATGATATCAAAGATTTGCAACCTGTAACTTTGGGAAACGGGTACATGAGTCTATATAAAGTTCTACATGACTTGACGATAGTGATCTATATAATATTGGACATAGGGAAAAGAGGAAAGGAAACAGGAATCAGAAGAAGTCAGTGGGGTGACAGAATAGGAAGCCAAGAGGAGTTGGACATGGGTGCATTGCTGAGAGGAGGCTGCTGCTATGAGAGAGCAGTCGCTTCCTCCTGATCTCAACGGGGAGTGAAAGTCGTGTGAAGTTTGGACCAGAGGGTATGTTGATCAGGAGACTAGTTCTGATCTTCAGGGGCTTCTTCGTCCATGTGGCCAGAGATTGTGCTGTCGTAGTGGAGAGGCCCTTCTTGGTAAGGGAACGCGTGGGCGGTATCGACCAGGCCAAGTAGATCGTCGTGGACTGTGGTCAGAGTCCGGGGCGTTACAGAGAGGTCGAACTGACACTCGTCTACGCCTGTACGGTTCGGCACAGCCCTCGATAGACTGCCGTCGCGGAAAACCCATGGGTCATCATCCCGAGTCTGACCCTCCCATCTCTGCATGTTGTGGGCATCGGAATAGCGCTGAGAGTAGTCACTCAGGTCGCTGCCAGAGCCATTCCGCGTAGTCAGCTGTGCGTTCCTCTCGATCTCGTTCCCGAAGCGCTCTAGATGATAATTTGCCACAGCGTTGTCGTTGTCGTCGTCGTTGTTATTGTTGTTGTTGGTATCTGCGAGAAAATCATGAGGCTGCTGTGGTGAAGCCAGGTTGTCGGCAATTCTCTGCGCAAAGTCCTCCGGGGACTCGCCTTGATGATCATCGTCATTGTAGTTTTCGTGTGCCGCCGAAGGCAGCTGCTCTTCCTCGTGATCGTTGCGGAACCGGAGCGTGAGCTGTCGAAGCTGCCCGGCACGCTGGCGTCGTTCATTACGCGCTCGAGATTGACGGGATTGACGGTGCCTGTCGTCCGGAGTGCGTGTATGGGGGAACCTTGGACGTCTGGGACGCCTCGACCTAAGGGCCTGCGCGAAAAGACTCGTCAATGAAAGTGATACATAGTCGACTGTGGGATGTCCCTACCCGAGAACGGTCCATCGTGATGATGCTGGAGAACTTTCAGACTCTGTCTGCCCGATTTCGATGCTTGGACCTTTGTATAAGTGATTTGAGAAGACGATGGTGGTAGAAGAGGAAGCCAAGCGTGCGGGCTAAAGTTGTAGGACCGAATGATTTCTTTGGATCTTGGTGAGTTGTGACGACGGCAGGTCAGAAGAAGACTACTGCTAAGCAGCTCTTTATGTCAGGCCAGAGTCGGCCCATCATGACGGCCACCTGCTTGCAAAGCGATGTGTAGAAACAAGTCAAGCAGCAACGCCGTGAGATGCGCCTACCCGCATGTCATGGCCGCGGAATCGACCCGGCAGGCGGCCAACATCAAGGGGACCGGGGCGCATGCAGGAAGGGGCCGGCAATGCAGAGTGCCTTGCAAGAAGAGCCGAATGCAGGCTTCCACGCGCTCCGCATCGACTTGTCTGGTAATGTCCTCCATTGCCCTTGCGTTGACAAGTAGCTCTGGCGGGAGTTTGTGATGCAAAAACGGGGCAGGCCGGCCGGTGCCTGATCTTGCATGTTGCGTAGCGCATATGAGGCGCCCGCCGGGCGCGCCTAGTTCAGGGTGGGATACGGGGAAGAGCATGCGCGTTCCGTAGCCGGGAAATTATGCAAGAGAAGCATGCGTAGAAGGTCATGTAACCTCATGTGTCCAGCAGCCACCAGTCGGTTCGGGCCAGAAGAGAATGACGCTGGACCGGAGCGAAGAACATAGTCCTCGGACCGCCTCCCATTGTCCGGGCAGGCCCTGTCGACAGCAAGTCAGATTGCTCAATCGGATCCAAGACGTGCTTCCGCGGGCGGGGACGCGGACTCCTAAGGAACATTGTAGCCGCTCGGAGCAGAGGTGATATAGACATCTATTGGTCAGTATCGTTGTTGGCCGAGACAGTGTCTGCATAGACGCAAGCATCGAGGGCGTCCGTCTGTCGCGCCGGCCGCCGGGGAAGACATCCGTCCGGGCGGGCGTCGCATTGAAGCTGGACGCCCACCTAATTTAGGGGGGAGAGATCGTCCCCACGATACCGCACGCGAGGACCCTGTCTGGTGAAGCCAACCTTTGCAGTTCCCCGTGGTCACGCGGCTAGTATGGTTTGACGACATTGGTGGCGTCAGAGGATACAGATGGGATCGAGCCGTCTTCACTCCAGGCTTTCATCGGGTTCCCCCTTTTGTGTGTCATGCAGGCAATCCTGACATCGCTCTAAGTTCCTGTGATTCTTTCGGGGGCTTTGCAAGACTCGAAAGGAGACGGGTTGTGAATGGGCTGCCACACAAAATACAACGAGTACCCTACCTACCTTGGGTAAAAGTACGCAGCACTGTCAAAAGCTAGGCTCTGTCAGCCTGGCGAGGCGGCCACGCTCTTTCTTCACCGCCCCTGCCTGGAAAAACATACCAGTGTAAGGTCCCCTGAAGAAAGGGACGATGTCGTCTCCGGCGGGCACAGTTCACGCGGGTGGTGCAGAAGGACTGGCCTGAGCCCCATTCCAACGCAAATTGTCAGCTCTGTCGTGCATGACTAGCTCGCATCGCCCTTCAATGCCGAGGCGCACGTCACATTGCAGGCCTCCTGCCGTGTCTCCTTTGACGCAGGACTGGGAAGCCTTACAAGGCCGGTCAGCACCCATGTCGCCCAACACGGCGGTCCAGCATCCTTGTTTCTGCTGTCGAGCAGAAGGACATATCGTGCTTTCGCTGTGACCGACAAGTCAAGCGGTTGCTGCCGGCACATCCCTCCCCGGTCCATGCAAGTTAACCGGCTTTGCAGGCCGCCCGACTTTGCATTCAGACCAGACTGCTTTTTTCCAGACGGCCGCTACAGAAAATGCAGTTTGCCTTGCTCAGCCTTGACACAACAATATCGGGCGAACCCGCGGCGGCCAGGTTTTCTGCCAGGCCTCGCAATCACTACAGGGGCAAAACACAGCAAGTGGATGCTCTCTACGTCAGGTCTGAAACTGTTGAGCGTGGTCGTCGCAAAGTCAACCCTGTACCGTGAATAGCAAGTGCTTGCAGAATGTTGGTGTTTTCTACTCTCTCTCTCTCTCTTTTTCTTTCTCTCCCAGCTCTACATTGTCCCAGCCGCCAGTTCCTTATGTTTCCCGCCACGGGTGAGGGCAGTGGCGGTCACAAGGGGCCATTGAGAACACCACCCATAGAGGGGGCAGTGTTGGCTCCTCGTGCCAACTTCACTTCACGGCAAGAAGTGGGGAGAGGATCATTTCTGCCTGCACTACAACACACTCGGTCCCGAACTGGCTTCTGGTCTTCCTATTGCCGAGCTCACCGCTCGGATTTGCGAGTGCCATGAGACTATGCCGTCGATGTGGCTATATCGATTTGTGCACTTTCGATGTGAAGAATCTAACCCCACCGCAAGCAAGACTGACAGCAATGCGAGCGAAGCGAACACAACAGATAAGACAAGAGCTATGACGAAAAGGTGTTGAGCATGCGATGCAGCCTGGTCACGCCGACTCATCTGGCCAGCCCATTTACAATTTCGGAGAGCGGCAATGACGTGACGCACTCGGCACCCACGCGATCTTTTTGACAGTTTTAACCGACCCGTCGACGCGGCCTCGCGAGGAAGCGCAACGCCGTGCTTGACGCTGTGCCAAATGTACGACAGTAGTAAGTGCGCCGCGGGAATGTCCCGAGGCAGTCACCAATAGACGAGTTAGGACAATTAAGGTTGACACCATGTAGGACCGAGCGCACTGGTAACAAATGATGGGATTTTCAAAGTTCACCCGCCCAGGCCCTGAGCGCATTGACCTTTCAGGGCAGCGCAGGGACCGGGGGCTCAAGCCACGTACTTGAATGCCCTGCATAAGCCTTGTGTTCCGTGGTTTGGCGTTTCAACGCTCCAGGGTTTAGCTGGAGTGGAATGCTTTTTTTGGTGTCTGTGAGGCCTGGAGTGGCAGATGTCAGGCGGTATCTTGACTCAGCCAGCTGCGGAGGATTCAACGGGATATTGTGCAGGCAGAATCCTTTGGGCAGAGGAGGCTGAGCAGGGACTGCGCAACATCTTATTATGCCTCCAACACATCCTGTCGTGCCCGCCTGACACGGAAGGTCGGCTCTGGCCTGGTCGTCACAAGTAGAGGGTGTGTCTTCCCACGGCTTGCCAAAATCAGCTCATGTTTCGCTTGCGCGCGGAGGTTGGAAGGATCTCAATTACTGTCAACCTGGGCTTCAGCAATTTCGCATTGCGCGTCGGCCGAATTACTGTGCATCACACTTGCTCGTCAACCAGACAGATACTACAGCGGCCTCACCCAACAGGATGCAGTGGGACGACCACGGGAGCCTCTCCAACTATGACCGTCATGTCGCAGTTATACTGGGTTCTCGGCTACTGTCGCTCTATCGCTCCTTCGCGACACCACGTCCAGCTCGAAGTGGCCAACACGATACGATACCGCGACGTCATGGGCGCCGTGAGATTGAGCTGAGCAGTGGTGTCACGTTGCTTCCTGATGGCTCAACAAAGCTTGGCTGTGAGCTGGAGTCGGTTAACAATGTGCCGGTTGTGAGTTTTTCACGCAGCAATATTCTCGCCAATCCCGCCGATCCTCCCAATAACCCCGCCGCAGTGTCGTGCTGGATGGCCAGGCGGGGGGGAACCCGCGAGCCAGGATAATAGGCGAGGCTGAGGTCATCGCACGTGTGGGCACAATAGCGACAGAGGGGCTGTCTTAAGGGAAAGTAAGTACCTTAGTAGGCAGCTCTACGCTAAGGTAGCCTTGCACAGCTAGGACAGGCAGCTCCGGGTGGTTGGCCTCTACCACTACACTAAACGCAGCCGAGCGAGTTGCGAGGCTGGTGGGGGGGGGGGTGAGGAGGAGGGCTGGGAGATCCCCGCCCCCCCAACGACCGGCCAGTGGTACCACATGTTCGGCCACGCAGACGTGAATAATAGCATGGGCTCGCATATGTTTGCGCCGCACTGCCGACGAGCGGGTGTGATCTGCATAGCACTAGACCTGGGAGAGACATGTGTTTTCCGCTGATGGCCGCCCAGGGTCGGGAGGATCATCGCTTGCTCCGCTTAGATGTCTGTCTCTTCGTCATAGGTATTGCTGGTCCTGACCACAATTATGCGGTGTAGAACCCCCGTCAAACAGTCTTTTGTGATGGGGTTTTTTGTTTCTATTGTCTTGCGATGCAGGCCTTCTTCGCCTGCACAGCGCTGCCCATTTAGGTGGCTGCTGTCCCAACCCCGTCAGCTCGCAACGGCGTCAGGTCCGGAACACGGTAGCGCGACGGACTAGACGCCTTGGCGCTGAGTAGAGTTTACGGCCCTCCGTGTAGCGTGCGATACCCAGCCCCGGACCTGTCAATGAGTGAAGCAGTGAAGGAGTGCTCATCCGTCAACTGCCCGCTCGTCCAGTGGCAGGTGCATACTTTGCAGGTCGAGGTGGCATGGATGAGGACGAATGACGTGCCCATCACTGCCAGGACCCTGGCACTTGCATCCCGCCATGCAGGGATACAGGATACAGGATGCAGAGCACTGGATGCAGGGGTGGCAGGGCCAATCTCGCCCGTTTAGGAAACACAGCATCTCCTCCTGCTCCTTCTCCTCCTCCTCCTCGACTCGTGTCGGCCTCCCTGCCATCCGAGAACGCCATGCGGGTGGGTATCACTGGTCGTCCGGGCCCACGCCGAAGCATAGTTGGCGTCTGTAAAAGTACCAGTATTTCTTCTTCATATCCCGCTGCTCGTGACATTCTTCTCTACACCAGTTCGGCCAATCCTTGTCAACGTCCACTTACACCAACCATCAAGGGGCCACCACAGAGACACAACAACATAATCATAATCATCATGAAGCTCTCCGTGGCTGCTCAGGTTCTCTCCGGCGCTGCCGCTGTGTCGGCCGCTGCCCTCCCCAGCATTTCGAAGCGAGAGCAGCTCGTGCCCTTTGAATACAAATTCCCCACATTGTCACTTGACGAGTTCATCACCAAAGTCAGCTCCCACAACTCTTCTTCCTCTTCTTTCTCTTCCTCCTCCACCACCGTCTCGGACAGCACAACACAAGAAAAGACCGCAGACTTCGTGTCCGATGAAAGCACCGACGATGGCACCGTCACAACCCAGGCGGCGTGTGCCAGCACCTTCACGCGGGTCGAGTGGCGCAACATGGCCGACGCCGACAAGCTCTCCTTCGTCAAGGCCATAAGCTGTCTCTGGGACGCTCCCGCGCAAGGTCTCGCGCCGCCCGCGACGAACCGCTACGAGGAGCTCGTCTGGGTGCACCAGCAGATGACGGCCACCATCCACAACGACGGCATCTTCCTCCCCTGGCACCGGTACTACCTGTGGACATTCTCCCGCATGCTGCGCGAGGAGTGCGGCTACCAGGCGCCCCTGCCCTGGTGGAACGAGGCCGTCGACGCTGGCAACTTTGCGGCCTCTGGGCTCTTCACGGACGATTACTTTGGCGCCCTGCCGCCGCTCAACAACGGGCAGGGCACCTGCATCACCAACGGCGAGTTTGGCGGGCGGACCTTGCACATCGGACCCGGCAGCTCCGACACGGAGCGCTGCCTGTCGCGGGGCGAGGACTCGAGCGTCACCGCCAACGTCAACCAGAATTACGTCGACCAGTGCAACGCCCAAGCCGCCTATGCGGATATGGAAATGTGCAATGAGCTCGGCCCTCACGCGTATGGGCATAACGGGATCGGTCCAATCATGGCTGAGGTTTCTGCCTCCCCTTCTGATCCTAGTGAGTTAACCCCGCTCCCCCCTTTTCTCATTGAAGTAAAGAAAACATCGATTTTCGAAACAAGGCAAGAGAGCAGATGAACATCTTACTAACACCCTCTACCAAAAAAACAGTCTTCTTCATGCACCACTCCTTCGTCGACCACATGTGGAACCAGTGGCAGCGTGCGGACCCTTCGCACCTCGAGGCCGTAGGCGGCTGCGCGGCGCCGGGAGACAACTGCGCGCCCATGACGCTCGACACGGTGCTCTCGTCCATGGGTCTCCGGCCAGACGTCACGGTGCGGGACATGATGGACATTCAGAGCACGCCGCTGTGCTACACTTATGACTCTTGAGAGAGCGTCTGGTTTTTGGGGAAAGAAAGGGGGGGAAGGGGGGGATTTTCACAGTGAAGATGATGATAGTTGGAGTCGTCGACAGATTACTCGGGGGTTTTTCTTATTTCTTTCTGGTCTTGTCGCATTTACTAGTTAGGCGTTCAGGCTCTGTTGGGTTGATTTTAATGGAGACGACTTGAGGCATTGGGAAACAATTGACGTTTCTATATAAACAATAATAATCTTTTCGTCTGAAAGCCGATTTACACAGCCGCTGGGAAACAAGGGCGTGATCTCCGCGTGTGCCGCGCAGAAAGTTCTACCCACTTTCATTTAGATAAAACCGGTGAGCGCAGTGTCCCTCGAGCGGACATGAAGCTTACATGTCATGTACACCAAAGCAGCTGGGGACTCCACACACTGAAAAAAAGAAAGCACATGGGTGGTAACAGCATGTGCGTATCCGGATGACAGCCCACTGGCCGGGTCCCGGTCTGTGGAACGGCGTAGCAGAGACCCACCCACTCACTATATGTGTGCCAAAGTGCCGGGTGCACAGGCTAGGGACCAAAGACCCTGCCTACCCTGTCTGGAGGTGATTTATGTGATTCCGGCGGCGGGAGGTTTGAGAGCGTCGGTGAGTTGTTCGAGGTGTGTTGAGGGCGCGTGTGGAAGTGTCTGACCAGACCACCGGATTTGTGTAGATGGCATTGAGATAGTGGTGCTTTGATGTCCTGATGCCCGTTTTGGCTTTCTGGTTGTGTCTTGTGTAAGGTCATTCTGGTCATCTATGCGGTTACCTAAATACCTACATCATGAAATTCGAACGATAGCGAATAATTCAACAGTGGATTCTCCCTCACCCCCTTCAACCTCACTCCTCTTGGCGTAAAAGCACTCGCCGTTCTTCAGACGACCGGCCGCCATGGCGCAACAAGACTTGCCGGCGTAATGCGGACTCTCGCCGGAGCAAGATGCGCTTGAAAGACCGTGTGTGGGTCCCGCGCCCCACTCCGACTCCGCTCTGGCTTCGGCGCCGCAACACTTTGGCCGAGCCGCACTTTCAACATCACGGCTTACATGCCTCTATTCTTTTGTCTGTGTTTGTGAGATGATGGCACAGCCGCGCATGTAGAAGAAGTATCCCGGCGACAATCAACACCGATCCCGCCCGCAGTAGGTCATCGCCCAGCTGCTGCTGTCATGGGTCGCGAAAGCACGGCGACCTTGCGCAGCAAGCGCAAGTCGGCTGCTTCTTCGCACCAAGATGTCGAGGACTCGCAGTCGCCGAGCAAGAAGCCAAAGAAATCAATCGCGTATGTGTCTGAGGAGCAAAAGAAACACCGTGTGGAGATAACCCGCGGAATAGCTAACGATGCTTTGTCTGTTACTAGATGTAACCCGTGTCATGCCCGCAAGGTCAAGTGCACTGGCGGTAGCCCGTGTTCAAACTGTGAACAGGCCAAATGTCCGGCCGACTGCAAGTATCCCGTGCGAGATGTCAAGGTGACCGTCTCTGAGAGGTAAGTCTCGGCCCCAACAATCGTTTTGACCTTCACCGTGAGAGACACGCTGACGATTCTTCAAAGCTACATTGAAAAACTTCTCGAGGAGAACCGCCGACTTCGTCAAAACAACACATCCACAGCGATCCGAGACAACACCACCACCACCACTAACACAACCACTAATACTGGCACCCAACATGAGCAGCGCGACTCCGCTCGCAACCCTCTGCTCGATGACAGGGGCTGGTTCTACCGCCTCGGCAGCTCAGGCAGTATGCCGGTACACATCGGCGAGGCTGCCGACACGGCTTTTGCGACACGCCTGCGCCAGGCCATGTCCGAAGACAAGACGCTCAAGCACATGCCTAGGATCCACTACGTCAGTGACGCGCGGCTGACTGCCCTCGCAGCGAGCGATTGCGCCTGGCCCACGATGCCCCGTGCCCGCCTCCTCATCAAGTTCGCCATGGACACGGTGGGTGCCGTCTATCACACCGTGAGAAGGTCCGAGATCTACGGCGGCCTCAAGGGCCATTATCAGAATTTGGCTACCGGGGTCGCCGTCGGCGATACGGTGTATGGGTATAAGCTGTGGGCGCTCTTCGCGCTGGGCGAGGTGTATTCTTGCCGGACGCCGGCATCGTCGCCCGACCACTTCCCAGGGCTGGCGTACTTCTCCCAGGCATGTCGTATCCTACGCGAGTTCCGAGAGCGGCCGCTCTTCGACGATATCGAGGTGTTGTTACTTTTGGTGAGTTTCTTCTTTTGCTGAGATCAACTCGTGGCTCCAACTCCTTTTTGACACAGGAGCCCGAAGTAACTAACGAGGGTTGACAGTCCCTCTACTCCCTCATCACCAACCGGCGCTACCACGCACACTTCCTCGCCAGCATCGCAGTCCGGCAAGCCAGCGTGATCGGCATGAACCACAATATAGCCCTGGATCTGCTACCGGACCGCGCGACCCAGGAACACCGCACACGGGTCTGGTGGACGGCATATATCCTCGAGCGCCTCTGGGCTTCCAAGATGGGCCACGCGGTGTCGATCCAGGACTCGGACATCACCGTCAACATGCCCTCTTCCGAGGGCCTGCCCGAGTCCGTGGCGGCAGACTTTATCGACGTGGAGCATGTAAGGGCGAGTATAAGGCTTGCCAGGCTGAGCAGGGACATGATTACTTCCATCTACGATCGGCTGGCGACGCAGCCCTTCTCGCAGAGGGTGCAAAAGACTCTAGGGGAGCTGAGGGCCTGGGTCAAGGAGCTGCCGAGCCATTTGCAGATCGAGTCGCGGGAGCCGGGGCGGCCGCTGATGAAGCACGTAAAGTGGTTACATATGACGTTCAATCAGGTGATTTTTTCCCCAGAAGTTCTCAGGATAGAAGCAGACATGACATCGTCTCTGCATGTACTAATACGGATCTATTCCGCAGCTCGTAATCGTGGCAACCCGCCCCGTCCTCCTCCATGTCTTTCGAACCCACAAGCACCTCTGGTCCACCTCCACCACTACTACCACGACCAGCACATCGGCCTCCCAGAACCTCAAAACCGAGATTGGCGAGAAGATGCTCGCCCTGGCAGAGGCATGCATACGCTGCGCGCGGCACTCGCACCAGCTCCTGACGGACTGCTGGATCGACGGCTCCTTTGCCATCTTCGACTACACCTACACCCAGTACCTGTTCAGCGCGACCACGATCCTCGCGATATCCAGTCTGTCCCTGGGTAGGCTCGACCAGGAGGACCGGGACAGCTTCGAGTACGCGTACCAGTTCATCGACCAGCTCAAGAGGAACGGCAACTTTGCGGCGCTCGAGTTCTGGAGGCATGTCGATGCGGTAAGGGTCGGCATGGCTGACTTCGCGGCGAGAACGGGCGGCGGCGACGGCGGCGACGGCGGCGGCGGCGGGCTTGGAGATGGAGATGGTGAGTTGGAGGCACGGCCCGCGCCGGCGAGTTCTGCTGGTCCTTTGTCGACTGTCGCGGATGTGCCCCGCGCAGGCAGCAGCAATACAATCCCAATGACGACGACGACGATGCTGCCCATCGCGCCTACCGCCAATCACACCTTCCCGCAGACATACCACAATGCCACCACTACCACCACGCCAGGCTCCAACACCCCATGGCACACGGGCTACCAGTCCACCATGACGACGGAGATGGCCCTCGCCGAGCCCTCGCTGCAGGACTTCCTGTCGCAGGCTGCTGAGCTCGACTTGGGGTTCCTGGATACGCAGATGCATGACCCTTCTGGGTACCAGAGCCTCTATGTACACGGGGGCATGCCGGGGTATGAGGCTTGGGGGGATCCGAGTTGAGTACATACACACACACAAACACGTTCGGACACGGAGCGGGGTGATGAGCGAAATCGTTCGAGATTATGATTGGGTATTTTTGGGGGGTGAGTTGGTGGTTACAGTGGTGGCTGATCTAGTGATTACAATGCCGATTTACAGTAGATAATTACAATAGTGGTTACAGGATGGCGTGAGGACGTGGCTAATACGTACAACGCCGGCTGTCTAATAAATAAAGGAAAAGGAAAAGAAAAAGGAAGGGGGGTATCTCTCTATCCAGTGTAAATGCACACATGCGTCTAAAACTTTTGTCTAATATACCCCTTTTTCCCAATTAAAACACTTTTCTTTTTCCGGAACCCGCATAAAAAGAAATAAGCACAATGAAGAGACGAAAATTTGAAAAAGAAAAACAGTGCAGCCTCCACCGTGGTCGAAGGACAGCGACGACGTGGCGAAACGATAGAGGGGGAATAACAATAGACATAAATGAAAAAGAATTGAGCCAATATACTCATCTACAGCGCCAGAAGACGAGGCATCTTGCGCTCCGCCCAGCGCTGCATATTGATCCCCCAGCGCGCGGTGATCAGGCATAGACACCCGGCGATCAGGACGAGGAGGGCACCTATTTGTAGGAAGCGAGAGGGGGTTAGCATGGGTAAACTTTCTACTGGGTCTAGTTTGGAGCTGTAAACAACAGTCGTGTGGTCAAGCCATGACGAATCCCCCGACTAGGACCACGGGGAGGGGGGGGGGGTTCTAAGGCACGTCTTCATCACACAAAAGAAAGAACGTGATGAAAGCAAAGGAGAGAAAAAGACTCACTGATTGTAGTAGCAGGCCCCATCCCGACCTTGTCAATCAGGGGCACAGCCACCGCGCTCCCGACCGCAGACGTGCCGTACTGCACAATATACTTGCTGGCGATGACGTCCCCCCTCCTCCGGGGCAGCGCCTCGGCGCAGTACGTGTTGAGGCTCGCCATGGCGAACAAGAGGCCAAAAGCCTGCACCATGGCGAACACTGCGGCGACGGAGAGCCCGCCCGGCGCACCGGCAGGGACGTCAAAGTGCAGACACCACCCGTAGACGAGCTGGGCGGCGGGGACCAGGACGAAGAAGGCCACGCGGCCGGACAGCAGGCGGTCCTGGGGCAGCCGCAGGCCGGAGCGCAGGGCGATGTGCTTGCGCGCGGTCGCGTCCGAGTACCGCCCGCCGATGAGCGTGCCGAGGAGGAAACCGATGCCCGGGGCGATGTAGAACAGTCCGGAGACTAAAGGGGTGGTGAGGTGGAAGCGTGGGTTGAGGATGTGTCGTGGGGATGCGAGCAGGGTGTACTGCGACCAGGACATGCAGCCGCATGCTATGTCCTGTTTTGTTGAAAGGGGGGGCGAAGGTTGTGGTTAGCGGTGGGCTGGTATTACAGCGAAATAGTGTGGAAGGGGGGGGGGGGGCATAGAATGGGTTGGTCGACTTACAGTGAGCAATATGTTTGGATACAAGAACATCTTGAAAACCCTGGCCGGGTTGTACAGCTTCAGCACGCCCAGCGGTGTAAGCCGGTCCTCTTCCCTCTCTTGGTCGGCTTCAAGCTTCTTCTTGAGATCCTTGACATCGGGGAACACGCCCTTCTCGATGTCCTCTTCGGTCTGCTTCCTCGCGGCCTCGGCGGCCTTCTTCTCTTTCCTGCTGGGCGGAGACCGGCCGTTCGCTCGGATGTCCGGCAGGAAGACTGCGGAAAGGATCAGGCCGACGGTCGACATGGCGACTTGTAGCCATAGCACAGAGCGCCAGGTTGTGTAGGTCACCATTATGCCAGCAAAGCATGGTCCTGCGCGGAGTGGTTAGTGGTTGCTTTTTTCTGGGCCGTTTTGAGACTCTAGGTCCCGGCTGATGTCGGTTGGAAGAGGCGTGAGAAACTTACCGAAAGCAGGCCCAAACACAGTACCAAGAAGGAAAAACCCTGTCGCGGTACCTCGCTCCGTCTATAAAGCACACAACCATGTCAGCAAGTGTGGCCTGTAAAACCGCTCTCAAAGTGAGCTGGGGGCAGCGCCAGAGCAAGGACCAAAACCCACCGGCTCAAAAATATCCGCAATCCAAGTCTGCCCCGAGATGTGAAAGAACGTCCCCTCGAACCCACTAATGATCCTCATCGCGGTGAAAACCTGCAGCCCCAGGCCGCCCATCCCGTCCTGCTCCGCGCCGACGAACTCGGGCGCCAGCGCCGTGCCCGCGGTCGCTGAGGCGAACACCACCGTAGCAGCAAGCCACGCCCGCTTCTTGCCGAATATCTTCGCCAGGGGCCCCCAGACGAACACGCTGCATCCCATCAGCGCCAGGACGATGGCGTTGACGAGCTGGATGTGCTGAGACGTGGAGTTCAGGGACGTGGCTACTTCCTGCGTGAGGGGGAAGAGCGAGGTCGAGGCGAATGTTATCGGGAGGGCGGTGAATGCGATCACAAAGACTATGAGGTTCTTCCGCCACTGAGGGAGGAGTAGATATGGTGAGGGTGTCGTGTGGGTGCGTTGGAGACGGAGGGCTTCTGCTTCGCCGAGGGAAGTGGCTGGATGGAGTGTCGTTGTTGTTGCGGCGCGCGGGCGGCTGGGCTGCGCGGAGGAGGGAGGGGGAGACGTTATGATGCTGTCATATTGGTGGTCGTGCCGCTCGATAGCATCGTCTGAGTCGGAGGTTTGCGTCGTGAGGATGGAGCGGCAGCCGGGCGAGGTGAAGCCGCTGGCTTTCTCGTCGTGTGAGTTGGTGCCCATTTTGATGGGTTTCGATTTGTACAATGTGTGCCTAGATCAAAGCTGGAAATGGTGCGGTGGAAGGAATTTGAGAGGATTGCGTGAGATTGGTGAACGTGTATTTCTGATGACCTATGTTGAACGGCGATATCGCGACTCGTCAGTGATTCCAGCACGAGGCGAGATGTAAGTGCATTCTCCAAAAGACCATGCAATGTCGTCGCTCCAAAAGACGGCCTATTATTCAAAATCAAGGGCTACACTGCTACTATATACATCTATTCCTCGATCCAGATGTGATGAGTCTCCCAGCGATGGACGCGGACACTGTCGGCGTGGACGACCTTTCGCCGAGCACTGACTAGTGTTGCAGGGAACATCAACATGGAAGTCAATGAAGTTCAATGGGCTCCACTCCGGAGCGGCACCGCGGCCGATCACGGGCCGCGCCGGCTCCCAAGCTCGTGCTATCTTGCTGCCCGATGGTGCGCTCGTCATCTCCCATGTGTATGCACAACCGCAAAGTCGGGCGGACGCGAGGGGCAGGGCGCCACCCACGTGGGAGAGACCGTGCTATCGGGTCGAAAGGGTAATTTCAGAGTTTGCATCTCTCGTCCTTTGCGGCTCTGAGGGAGACGGGTTGAGTCGTCGCTGACGACTCATCAGAGGCGCCGCCCAACTGTGGGTCGGGCGCGCGAGTGACGGCCTGCCCTGGCAGCCTCCCTCGGTGAGACATGGTGTTTTGCCGGGCAGCCGTTATTGTCCCGTCCCGCACGGGACAGTTTCGTTTCGCCAGTGCCAATGTCGCAACTCCTAGTGTGATTCATCATCGAGGGGCGGCTCAAATATGACGGTCGTGCTGTGCTGCCGTGGTGGGCTCGGCTAGACTATTGATCATGCCAAGGATTACCCCAGGAGTGTGGACTTTGGTCCTCATGCTGTGGACCTCAATCGAGTGTCACTCCTAGAATGGTAGCGCCTTCATCTCTTCTTATCTTGTCGCTAAGCACGCAGGTGGCCGCCTGCGACACGAGAAGGCGCATGGATCAGACCGTTGCAACGTGCCTTGTTTCGTAGTAGGGCCCTTGGTGCCTGACAGGCACGGCGGTAGCTCGTAATGCAACTACATTGCCTCGGATCCCCCGTCTGAAGATCCGTCGTCTATGAATGGCTTTGCGCTTGAGGAGCTGGCCACTTTGGTCGCTATTCTCTGCTGCGCCCTCCAGAACGGCCGCACGCCCATCTCGCGGAACCTCTTGCCCTCGTAGTTTGTCGTTGCCAACCAGTTGCTAATCACCCAGAAGAACGCAAAGATGAAGATAGCTGTGATTGCTATCAGTGGCGCGATCATGGAGAAGATGGTGAAGCCCCAGCTGACGGCCTGGAAGGTGTCGTCGGCGGCGAGCTTCTCCGTGCCCAAGCCCACTTGCATCGAGGTGAGCACAATGACGACGTAACCGAGTATGGTGGCCAGCCCGGCAAAGTTGTCTCGGATGAGATCGCCGTAGACAGCGTGGCCGGTCACGCGCGTGTAGCCGCGGAAGACATAGCCCATGCGGAAGCGGTAAATCTTGTTGAGGCGGTTGAGGCGCAGCTCGCCATACCAGTAGCGCGGGTTGATTGACGCGAAGCAGTGGTTAGCAATGATCTCAGCCGAGAGGTCCTGCCAGGCTTCCCACGTGACACTGGGTGGGATGAGGTTGTTTGCCTGGGCGATGCGGAAGTCGGTCTCGTAGGCGATGAGGGCGCAGTAGGAGAAGAGGAAGCCGCGCGCGCACTGGGCGAGCTCCTTGCGGCCGGCCGACTCGTCGCAGAGCAGATAGTCGGCCCAGAAGCTTGAATCGAGCAGCCAGCGAGGCAGCGGCTTGATGAAGATGGTGCCGCTGGTCCAGAGGAGGTGTAGCTCCGGGTCTTCGGTGACGACGATAGTGCGCCGGATGACGAGCTGGTGGTGCAGGGCGCGCGGGGGCATCGGGCGGCCACAGGCCCAGAGCCAGTCTTGAACCGCGTTGAGCTTGCGGACGAGCAACTGCCGCTTGAGGAAGTCGTCATCTGGCTGTGCGACGACGATCTCGTCGCTCCGCGTGCGATGGGCGGCCGGCAACAGAGCGCGGACAGATGGGCGGACAGGATCAGACCCAGGTGTCACGCCGAGGACGCTGACCTGGAAGGGAGCGTGTGGCTTATTCATGTTGACGTTGTGTGTGTGTGTGTGTGTGTGTGTGTGTGTGTGTGTGGTGTGTGTGTATGTGGTGATAGACTGCTTGTCTGCCTGCCTGCCTGTCTACCTGGCTGTCTGCTGGGACGAACTTGTTGCGACAAAGATGATGGTAGGAGACAAGTATCACGATGGATGTGATGGAGAAGCGAGGACGAGAAAAGAGGTCGACGCGGCCCATCCCATCATCGTTGAGGCGTCGGAGGATCGCCTTGTCAAGAGGCGTCACAGCGGCCAGATCAGACCAGGCCAGCCCAAGACTAGCGGCGGCCGGACCCGCGTGAAGCCATCCGCACATGTGAACAAAGTACCCCAAGCTAAGTACAGTTTACTCAAGTAGATATCGTACAACGGGGCCAACCAGAGGCGTTGGTATGGGCTGTGGTGCTCAGCTGAGCCGCCTCCCAGCCAGGGTCTGCTTCTTTTCTTAGCTCAGCGCAGATAGGGCTGGGCCTGCGGTGCGGTTGTCGCTGCTTCAAGGTTCTGCCGTGCAGGCTGTGTGCAGCTGGGGGGGGGCCCAAGTGCTGTCGAGGCCTGCCTATTGTGCTTACTTGCAGGGATCAGCTAGCCCTGTTCGGCCTAGTCTCGTCAGCAACAAGATTGGAGGCAATTACCCTGCGGGAACCTCCATGGGTGCCACACCACACTACACCACCTCCACCACCTCCACCACCATCACCACCACCACCACCACCATCAACTCCGCCCCCAACTCCCATCTCCAAATCACTCTGCCTGCACTCCGGGTTCCGTACCCGACATTGATCCTGCGACAGCCATGCGTATTCTGCCGCCAATCATCCTGCCCAGGTCCAATCCGAGTTGCAAAGAGCAGGCAGACATGGGCCAGCATCACCGCCGGCCCGCACTAGCAAGGCCACTCTGGCCCAACCTGTCTAATTTTACCTGCAGCCCTCTCCGCACTGCAGCTGGCTAGGTCCATCACGCAACGAAGCTTGCCCTGGCTCGCCTGGTGGCTTGTATCCTCTTCATCCAGCCCCCTGCAGCCTCGATTGGCGCTGCTGATGTGCGGTCGTGGGCAGGGGTGGGCTACACATGTCAACATGTCCCGCTGCGGCTGCAATCACTATGTCGCGACGACGACCTTTTCCTCTTGTCTTGTTCTTTCCTTCCGATCACCAATCTTCTCTCTGGCACACTGAGCCCAGGCTCGACATCACCGGCTCATGATGGCGACTGTCCAGCGCTCTGGTACCGTGCACACCGGACTCCAGCGCTCGGCAACTCGTAAAGCGCCTGCCACTGCAGCACCAGTGCCCAAGAAGAAGACGTACGAGGATGCCCAACAAGGCATCAGGGAAATCAATATACCAGAGAACAAGGCAGCCCCCGCGGATGTAGAGTCAGTCTATCCCTCAGTATAGCATCCTTCTGAAGCCACTCTGACAACAACACACCTCTTAGTGTCGTCTTTGTACCCGGCCTGGGAGCACATCCAGAGCAGAGCTGGCAGTCCACAAAGGGCACTTTCAGCTGGATCGGCGATAAAGAAGGTCTTCGTCGTGACTTCCCCAAGGCGCGTTTCCTTCTCTACAGGTATGAGTCTGCTTGGGTGGGAGGCCTCAAGGTCAAGCAGACCATTGGAAACATCGCCGACAACCTGCTGGGGTCCCTCTCAAGCGTCCGAGAAGTAAGTGATAGCTGCCTAGGAGCACCACGAGTCCAAGCTGACCGTTGCGGCCGATCTGCAGAAATGCCCGAGACGACCCATCGTCTTCGTAGGGCACAGCATGGGCGGCCTTGTGATTGCCAAGACCATTGTGCTGGCTGATACACGCAAAGACAAGTATCCCAAGATCTTCGAAGCCATTACCGGCGGAATTTTCTTCGGCACGCCGTTCGGCGGCACAGCCGTGGCGCAAGCTGCTGCTATGTATTCATATATCGCAGAGAAGGCCGGCGCAGCAACCACGTCCAAACTCCTACCGTTCATGGAAGAGGGCAACGAGGAGCTCCGCGAACTTGTCCACGACCTGATGCGCCTGACGACCAAAATCACACCAAAGGTGGAGCTGTTCTGTTTCTATGAGCAAGAGCCGACCGACTTCTCCAAGATGGCAGGACTCCCCAGCATATTCAGCTCGGTTGCCAAGTTTGCAATGCCGAAACAGTTCGCAGATTTTGTGACCCGTGAGTCGGCAATACTCCAGGGAGTCGAAAATCGGGGCCTGGCATGCAACCATCGCGACCTCGTCAAGTTCGACAGTCCAAAGGACGACACGTGGCTGCAGTCTGTCCGAGACCCGCTCAAAAAGGTCATACAGGGTGCTCAACTCGCCGCCAAGAACCGCTTCAAATCGAACCGCGATATCGATCAGGCCCTGCTCACTAGCATCAAAAAAGCCCTGGAAGGAGGCCAAGTGCACAAAAAGCGAGACAAGCTCACGCTCACATTCCCGCCCTCTTCCTGGATACCTAAAGAAGCTGAATACACCGAGTGGCTTGGTCCGCAGTCTTCAGCAACAGCAGCCGAGGTTGCCGAGCAACCATCCAAGCTTCCTGCTGGAGACTGCGTCTGGATTCGTGGGAGACAAGGTCGGGGAAAGACCAACGCAACCATGGCGGCTCTCCTGGAGATCGAGAAAGTTATACGATTAGACGAGGAGCAGAACTCTGGAGAGGATCCCATCCTACTCGCGTACTTTTTCTGTGACAGTCAGCCTGAATACGCCACCGCTGAGGATATCCTCAAATCTATCATTCTGCAACTGGTCGACCAGCAAGAAACCCTTGCTACTTATGCGAAAGTGTTCAGCAAGAAGAAGTCGGGCAAGTCCGACGCAAACAATCAGACATCACAACCAGCTTCGTCATCGCAGCAGGCACAGGTCACCATCGAAAACTTGTGGCAGGCGCTCCAAGACATGCTCTCCGACGAATTTATCGGCAGCCGGATCTATTTCGTCATCAACAACCTCCATGTCTTGCCACCCGAGGCTGACTCCACTATCAAACTTATGCGTCTCCTCTCAGCTGAACTTAGCAACATCATGAGTAGTGACACGCGACATGTTCGAACTCGATGGCTCATTACTAGCAGAGAGTCACATGGTATTCAACATGCGCTCAACGTCAAGGGCGTGCGACTGATCGATCTTGAAGATAGCAAGTACGAGGATCAGGTGCAGCTTGAGTTGCGCAAGCATGCTAGGAAGAAGATATCCGTTCTTGGTAATGAGAAGAACTACAACCAAGCATTAGCCTATTTCGCAAGCAGTCTGATCGGTAAACGAGCACAAAACACCCAGTGGATCGACATCACATGCGTACAGCTTAGCGTGCTTGGCAAGGAAGAAAGCGATCTGCGAGTCCGAAAAGTGCTCGAGAGAACGCCCGAAGACCTCACTACGCTGCTGAATCGCAGCTGGGAGAAATTGTTCGCCCCGAATGATACGGATGTCGAAAAAATCCAGGAGATCCTTCGTGCGCTTGTGCTGACTTACGAAGACCCCACGGAGTCTGAGCTGGAGGTCCTTGCTGGCCTGGCTTCAACCGATCACGACAAAGCCGAGCTTCGACGCCTTCTTGAGATGTGCAAACCATTGGTGGTGGTACAACGCACAAGCAAGGAAGAGTCGACTGTTTCGTTCCTGAATGTCGTCGTCAAGACGCACTTGAGGGAGAATGCAAAACAACTGCTAGGATTGTCTGAGGAAGGCACGAAGTGGCAGCATGGTGTTTTAGCTTTGCGGTGCTTTGAATATCTGAAAGCGGCCTACAGCTTTCCCGACCCAGAACCTGCAGCCAACGAGGAGGGGGAGGAGGAGGAGGAATTCGAAGGGGAAGACACAGATGCCGTAAATGAGGACGGGGATGATATTCAATCGCAACCAGAGGTTGTGGTAGAGACCCACGAGAACAACGGACAAAGTGTCAATGGCGACGAACTTGAACACGAGGAAAACGAACAAGACCAAGACGATGCCGTCTCTGACGCAAGTGCGTCCAGCTGGTCTGGCGATGACGAGTACGAGGAAGATACAGACCCGGATGAAGACCCTGAAATCATAATGGTCCGCGAGAAGTCCTTGTGGTACACGGTCAAGCACTGGCTGCACCATGCCAGCAACGCGACGCTCGAGATTGCAGAAGATCTGAGCCTTGAAGAGGACTTCTGGAAGCCGGACTCAAAGACCCGAAAGCGATGGCTCATCGCTTACAGGTTATGGACTTCCACTTTTGACGACTTCGACAACGTTGAGTTGACTGGTCTCCACGTAGCAGCCTCTGTTGGTTTCAGAGCATTGGTAGAGGCTCTGATTCGTAACGGACACGAAGCAGAGATCACCCAGCGGGATGAATTGTCCAACAGTCCAGTAAGTGCGATGGCCTAAATATGTCGGCTTGATCCTTTATTTTTTTAACCACTTACGTAGCTGCATTTCGCTGCCTACCTAGGCCGGCCAGGGATTGTGGAAGAACTTCTCAACCGCGGCGCTCCTGTGGACGATGCTTTGGACATCCTGGAGGCTTCACCATTGCACATGGCTGCTCTTGGTGGCCATATCGAAGTTATGAAGAAGCTCATTCTCCGGGGAGCAAACCCGAACGGGATTTGCTCTCAGTACGGTCCAGTCGTGAACGCCGCAATCTGCTCCGGCTCGCGAGCTGCTGTTGAACTCCTGGTAGAGCACGGCATTTCACTGCACGTAGAGAACGACGACACTGAAAATATCGCGCCGCTTGCCTTTGCGGCCTGCCTCTCGGACCCCCCAATGTTCCAGTATCTCATTGAAAAATATTCAGACCGTCTGCCGGCAGAGGAGTTTAGCAAGGCCCTGGTTGCTGCTGCTGACTCAGGGAGACTCGAGGTCTTCAACAAGCTACTAGAGTTCCAACATGCTCAGGAGTATTACCAGCAGGCCATCGACACTGCCTCATACGAATCGAACTGGGACGTTGTCATGATCCTTATCGAGCGCTGTCAGGGACTGGATTGTGACGAAGTATTCGTCCGGGCTGCCACCAGCGCCGAGCCCCAGGATAGGGTCTTGGAAGCAATTTGGAAACACGATACAAATCACGTCTCGAAGGAGGCATCTGAGAGAGCTTTATACGAGGCTACAGACTATGAAAAGAACGACACAGTCAAGATGCTTTTGGAGGAATTCAAGGTCGACCCGAATGCTACTGGACCTGAGTAAGTCTGATCATTTCATCCCTGGCCAAATTTTGGTACTAAGCTCTTACAGATACGGAAATGCACTCACTGCAGCGGCGTATGATGCCAATATGGAATTGTTGCAATTGCTCATAGCGTCCGGTGCAGACGTTAACTCGCCTGATGGGTGGGCTCTGCAGTCGGCTGCTTCTTGTGGTCACTACGACATCGTCGAAGAGCTGCTCAAGCACAATTCTGATGTAAACGCCTGCACCACGAATGAAAATTTTCCTGCAGGCACTGCGCTCCAGGCTGCATGCGAGTCCAGTAAGAACGAGGTCGTGGCGCTCTTACTTGAGAAAGGCGCGGACCCGAACCGCGGCTCTGGGATCAGCGCTCCGCCCATTGTCGCTGCGGCCAAACAGGGTGATTGCGAGATCTTGGAGCTTTTGATCAAGGCCAAGGCAGAAATCAATGTCTTCGGAGGCTTTGATCAATCGACGCCACTTATAAATGCCGCTCGCTACATGCCCAATGCGTCCCTGCAACTCCTTCTCGATGCTGGCGCTGATATCAACCTCAGTGATAATGACGGAGACACTGCGCTGATCGTCGCTGCCTGGAGAGGAGATACCGACACTGTCAATTTCCTGCTTGATAATGGAGCAGACATACTCCACGCCAGCGGCCGGAACGAGAATGCGCTCCAGGGTGCAGTGAACAACGAGCGGTGGGACTGCGTCAAGATCCTTGTGGAGCGCCTATCTGTCATCCTCGGTGCTGTCAAGTCCGCGGTCGACGCCGGCAACCCTGAGGTCACTCGGGTTATTCGCAGCGCAGTGACGAGCAAGCAGGAACTCGACTACGGCGGTAGTGGCTCCGGAGACGACACTCCTGGCATTGAGACGCCACAGGTTGCGACTGCACGTGCAGTCTTGATTTCGTCGCCGACTTCAAATACTCCCGGCATAGAAGTGCCAGCACAGGCGCCAGCGAGCAACGGCTCGCCACACCATGAGCCAGTGCAGGCAAGCTTCGTGGTTGACAATGGTCCAGTGTACTACCCAACTCAGGAGCCAACAATACAGCCACCACAGCATGAGGACTATCCTGTCAACCAGGACGCAGCGACCGTGCCTTCTACTTCTGATTCCATGACCGCAGAGTTAGATCAGGCCCTGGGCCACCAGATCCGTCTGTACAACGAGCTTTCGTCTTCACGGCAGCCCACGCCCCCCGCGGAAGAAAATCAGCCAGCCCGACAATCAAGAGCGCCCAGCTGGGGCGCTCAAGACTCGGAAGTCATCTCGTGGAAGCAGCCGCAACTCGTAAACGAGCAGGTTGTGTCTAGTAGTAATTCAACCAGCAATGAAGTGTCAGGTGCTTCGGCCCAGAACACCAGCTTTAGCGACAGCCCTCATCTGCCCGTCGCGACTCCATCATCACATCCTTCCCAGCCTGCATCACCGCCCACTGAGCAAGAGCCTGTTGCGCCCATGCCTAATTACTACTATCAGTATGAGACCGAAGCAGCCTCACCACCCCAGCCTGTAGCTCAACCTCAGCAAGACACTCCGGCGCAGACGTACACAGCATACCAGCAATCATCCCCCCCAGCGACCACAGCTCCGGCAGTCACCACATCACTTTACGATGGCAATGACTATGGTGGCAACCACTTCGCAGCATACCAGCCTGGTGCCAATACTTACAATAACAGCAGTTATGCCAATCAGAACAGCCAGAACGGTAGTCAGCAGCCGCAGTACAACCAGTGGTACCAGACGCACAACAGCTACTACGGCGAGCAACAGCAGCAGCAGCAGCAGCAATACCAGCAAGCATACCAGCCACAGCCAGCGCAACAGCAGCAGCAGCAGCAGCAGCAGCGGCAGTACGACGGGGGTGGCTATGTGTCGGCAGCACAACAGTGGACGCAGCAGACCACCTCGAGCCCACCGGCACAGCAGCCGTACCAACAGCCGCAGAGGCCTGAGGTGCGGCAGCAGCGATCTTCATTCTTTGGGGTGAAGAATACGTTCAACAAGGCCTTGGGTGGGAAAGGATCATGGTCGTGAGCAGGGACCAAATGATGGGGTATTCCGTGTAGTATGTAATGTAGCAAAGGACTAACGTGCCTTTATGGTTACCAGTGTCTAATTAAGGTAGTTTGCAGATGCTTTGGAAGCGAAGCGTTTTATTCTCATGAAGTTCAGTCCGCAAGCTACTCCCGTGAACTGTCATTCTGGGGTTTTCGGCCTCGGAACTTTTTTCTCATCGCAAATATTCTTCACAATCAAGCAGCGTTTTCACACGGCCACATTCCTCAAGAAGGCCCTCGAGGCCTATCCTAATACTCTTCTTTTCATGTAATAATCCATATACTAAAACGCCATACTAGTGAGGAAGCAATGAAGGAAGAATAAATGGCCTGCCAGCCGCGCTTGCCCACAGTCTATAGAATGTTCGTTTGTGTAGCCTTTTTTTCCGCCCATCAACTCATCGCCTTAAACCGAGCAAGATGCCTGCTGAGCCATGCAAGAATAAAGCTCATTCCCCCCCAGCTCCGGCGTCAACCATCATGCAGTGGCCTATAGGCCAGCAGCCTCCTTTGCCTTGTTGACCACATCCTGCACCGCCTCACCAGCACCTGACAGCGCGCCAGAGATGGAGCCTTTGGTCTTGTCAAAGGTAGTCTCCTGCTGGCCCGAGACATGCCCGTGCCCATCTTCTAGTGTGTTGCTGACCTTGAGCAACTCCTTGACAAATGTTTGGCCCCACCACGACGATGTGTACTTGAACACATACTTCTCGAGCTTCTTGTAGTTGATCTGCCGCTGCTCAGCAGACATGGTGACCGCGTCGTGGATCGCATTGGCCAGATCCTCCGTGTTCCAAGGGTTGACGATCAGACTGCCATTCAGGGACTGCGCGGCACCCGTGAACTCGGAGAGGATCATGACGCCGTGCCGCTCGCGCTGGGTGGCGATGTACTCGTACGAGACGAGGTTCATGCCGTCGCGGGTCGAGCTGACAAGGCAGACATCTGACACGGCGTACAGCGCGCAGAGATCGTCTGGGTTCACGCTCTGGTGCAGGTAGTGGATCGGGTTGTACTCGACCGTGCCGAACTTGCCGTTGATGCGGCCGACGAGCTCGTTGACGACGGCGCGGAGGTTCTGGTACTCTTCGACATCCTGGCGCGAGGGCACGGCGACTTGCACTAAGACGATCTTGCCGCGCCACTCTGGGTGCTCTGTGAGGAATACCTCGAGAGCGTGGAGCTTCTGCGGCACACCCTTGATGTAGTCCAAGCGATCTACGCCGACGATGAGCTTCATGCCCTCGAACTTGCGCGACCAAAAGGCAATCTTTTCCTGCACATAGGGCTTCTGCAGTCCTTCCGTGAACTTCTCAGGGTCGATGCCGATGGGGAACGCACCGACCGTGACGAAGCGGTTGTTGAAGACGATGCCGGTGGGTGTGGTCGTGGTGCCCAGGATACGCGAGCAGGAGCTGAGGAAGTGGCGGGCATAGTCGTAGGTGTGGAAGCCGAGCAGGTCGCAGTGGAGGAGACCTTCGAGCAAAGCCTCGCGGACGGGCAGAATGCGGTAGATCTCACTGCTAGGGAATGGCGTGTGTAGGAAGTAGCCGATGCGGATGTTCTTCTTGTCGCCGAGCTGGCTGCGCAGCATCTCGGGTAGGAGCATGAGGTGGTAGTCGTGGACCCAGACGAGGTCGCCGTCCTGGAGATCCTTGACAATGGCCTTGGCAAAGATCATGTTAACCTGCTTGTAGGCCTCCCAGGCGGACTCGTCGAAGGTGATCTCGCCGGGGTGGTAGTGGAAGAGGGGCCAGAGTATCGAGTTTGAGAAGCCATTGTAGTGCCTGTCGGCGAGCTCGTTGTCGATAAAGATGGCCTGGGCGTTGTATTTCTCCTTGAGCTGCTTCTGGACCGTCTCAATGTCTGAGTCGGGCAGCTCCATGCCGGGCCAGCCGTACCACTGGAACTCTGTCGTCTTGCTGAGGCCGCTGAGGCCGGTGACGAGGCCGCCCGAGGACATCTTGTAGGAGAAGGTGCCATCGTCCTCCTTTGAGATGGTGATGGGCAGACGGTTGGAGATGAGGACGAGGCGGCGGTCGCCAATCGAGGAGGACTCGGGCTCGCCGGTGGGCGCCATGGTGGGGAGCAGAGGTGAAGCTCTGAAGCTCAGGGATGGCGGACCGAGCAAGGTGGTGAAGCTGGAGCTATGGTTGTTGCTGTGTGGTCGAGTCGCGAGAGAGGTCGAGGCAGTCGAGGTCAAGGTCGAGGTCGAGGTCGAGGTCGGAGGGGCAGCTGCCGAGGGGAGGGTGATGCAGGGCTTATCGCTGGGCAGTTAATTCGCGCTTCTAGATTAATCCAGGGGTGACGGGCGTCGGTTAAGCGAGGATTGTTGTGGTGCATGTAAAAGGACAAGGTCCGGCAGGGAAAGGAAGCTGTGACGTGGTGTGGTGTGGAGGGGGGGAGCTCCGGACTTTTAGCTCTGTCGCAGTACTGACGGCCACGGCGGGGTCGAGCAAGCAGTCCCAGTGTCGACGGAATTACGTTTGCTCGTGGCTGCTAGCGGACACGCAACGCTAAGGCAGAGGAAGAGTGCAGCCGCACAAAACAGGTTCTCGGGGGCATTGTTGGCCTATCCCGTCCCAGGAATGACACATGTGAACTCTTCTGGGTGCGCGTATGTGCAATGTGCGTAGCAGGTCCCGTACACTAACTACTTCATTGCTCCACCTGCCGCTGCGTGCCTGAGGCACGACTTCTCCACGGCAGATCATCGATGACTACCTGGGTAGCCTCGCAGGCGCCCTCAGGGTACTTGAGTACTTACTTACTTAAGGAAGTACTTTGTACGCTACGTACAACACCATCCACGACCTGCACCGCCTACCTACCTACCGCCCGCCACCATGCTTCTATCGTTCCTGACCATACCTCTGCCGTTGTCTCCTTGGAATTTTGCCGTTGCATTTCGAACCCTCTCCCACAAGAACTGCGCGGTCCTGTGTCGTCAGCCTTATCTGCCTTCACAAACTTCACACCCGGAGCCGGCGGCACGCACTGCCGCATCCCTGTCCAGACCGGATCAAATGGTCCTGACTGGCCAACCCCCTGTCCTGTTGTGTCCTGTCCTGTTCTGTGCTGTCCTGTCTTGTCCATCGCAATATGCGGGCATTACTCGCTTCACACAGGCTTTGCCGCGCCGGCGCATGTGTCTTTCGCCTAGGAGCCAAGGACAGTTACTCGCTGGAAGAATATGGGATTGATAATAGGGATTGGGTGAAATGGACCCAATGGACATCCAAAAAAAGATTTCAAAGAAGAAAAAGGGACAAGAAGGATTTTGACAAAGGCCTGAAAAGGCGAGTTGAACGGGAATCGTTCCGACGGGACGCAAAAGAAACAAGACAAAGAACCACAGTGGGAGGCGTGGAAAGGAACTTGGGGACGTGGGTTTCGGCTCGGTTCGTTATGTTTCTTTTTGGCAGTGAATGATCCCAGGACCTGTGCCACGCCGTCCGCACCACGTACGCTTCATACTTTGCTTGGATCTTCGAATCTTTTCTTTCTTGTTCCAAACTTTCCGGTAGTGCCGCTCTGAGAGCGTCTGGGGTTACTTTCGGACTGGCGTCTACATCTACACTACCCTCTGGTCCTCCATCAGACACCATGGCAAGGCCAATACATCCACGTTGCCAAAAGCCGCTTGTTGGAAGTCATCCATCAGCTGCAACCTCGATTTTCTCAAAGCTTTCATTTCAAGAAACTCAAGCGTGCTGCTCCTGCTTACTGTCCCAGATGTAGGCGGACCTTGACTCGCGTGCGCCTCCTGCTCCCGACTGGCTCCATGATTCAGCCTCCACAGCACGGCCGTCCTGACCACCCAGTCTGTTCCGAGGGCGCCATAGCTCTGCCACCACAGGTTCCCCGGGCAAAATCGAGCCATGCTCAAGATTGCACGTGCCGCTTCGTTACCCTCATCGCGGAGCAGCGTCTTCCGATCGCCGAGCAGTGGCCGTAGCTGTGTGCTCTCCAGAAGTGTTGAGTAGATTGTCAAAGTCACAGACCAATAAAGCTGCATCGTGCGTGCTGTCGACAAGTCGTCGTATGATATCAACGTGGTGGGGGTCACTTGGCCTGGAAAGTCATGGTCTTGCAGTGAACTCCTCGCTTCGAGGCTGCCATCTGGAGAGGGTCTTGTCTCGATGGCGAGCAGGCAGCCACTGGAGTGCATGTTCGCGAGCTCCCACTGTCTGAGGGCGTGGAGATGGCTGTCGAAACGATCTAGCAGGTACGTTGATGATGCTGATCTTCTCGGATCGGGTCCGACGTTGCCACGGTCAAGCTGGTCGGCTTCCGCGATCAGCTCTCCCGCGCCGAGGCCCAGGTCAAGAAGTTGCTGATAGCCACTCTTATGAACCCCGACGAAAGGCAAGGTCATCCAATATGATGAGGCCGCACACGCCTTCCGTCTGTTCTTCAGACTTTGTATCGTCTTCCCGCTCGTCAGCTTTAAAGTATCCAGGTTCATGATGGGAGGGCAACTTACAAAGAGCGTCCTGACGAACCGGAATATCTCACCACACAGAGGGTCCAGCACACCCTCTGGCTTCAGCGTTCTCAGGGAAGTAGTGATCCCCGCGGCATGGCAGATCCACCCCTTGTTCCGCTCATCGCCAAACTCGAACAGCTCGTACAGCGCCAGGAGTACCGTGGTGGCGAGGAACTGCGTCTGCCCTGGGTAAGGATTCTCCGCGCGCAGCTGGCTCGAGGCAAAGCTGTAGACCTGCAGGCCCTGGTCGACGAGCGCACTGCTGCCCTTGACGTGACCTGCCCAGCCGACTGCCAGGGCCGACATGGCAAGAGGCAGTGCATCAATGTGCTTGTTGACGGACATGAGCGGTCGCAGCCAAGATAGGGGGACTTCTGTGGTTGCGTCGGAGGGGAGGCAGGCGTCAATAAATTCGCCAAGGAAAGAGTCGTAGAAGCGCAGCCATGTGAGGCTGGGCTCGTGTGGAAGGGGGAGATGGCCAACGTTCTGATCAGTATGGCAGTGATGATCTGCTGTCTGTCTACAGTGTGCCTTCATCTGCTTCTTGGTTTGATCTCGTGTTGTGTCGGCAACTTGGCTTGAAGCAGTCGGCCACCTTGTTGAAATTCCCTTCCGAGATACCTGGGCGCCATGCTTGGTGATGCGCGTGTTATCGCCAAGAAACGTAATGGCATCGGGATAGCCCAGACAAGTCCTTCCATTGGTGATGCATGGTCCGCAGTGTGGTCTTCCTCCGTTGCACTAATTCAAGAGTCAGAGACAAGAATGTTGGAGCCCACTCTCGACCATTACAGTGAGGATTGTTGTACAAGCGAACCTTGATCTTCCTCTTGCGGCAGGTATGACACCTGTCGCGACGCGGCAAGCCGACCATGCCGTGCTTGACGCCGGCTCACCCGGGCTCTGCTCGGTTGTCGACATTCGGTGTACACGGTTGCCCGTGGAAGGGTGGAAGTGACTGTACGTCAGCTGCAATGATCAAATGTGGTACTTAACTGAGCAGGCCCCGCTTCCCCCAAAAGGCTGTAGATCGCGCGAGCTTTGCTGTTGCCGTCCAACTTACAGCACCTACCAACTAACCGTTCCGACTTGTAACGACATTGCTGAAAGGTTCAAGTATACATTCTGATGCAGAGGCCCCCCGTGCTGTCTTCTTGAGGGTCTACATTCTAGATCCAAGGCACCCAACATCAGAACACAGAGACACCTCATCGCCGCATTCCTACCGCACCTTCAACAGCAACCCTCCGCACCACTCATCTTTATCAGCGCCTCGTTAGGTCTGGTGTCCACACTGGTCCGCACGCCCAGGTCCGCGGAGCCTCGGTTGAAGGACAGTAGGTTTGAGAGGCAGAGACAGAAGACTTTTTGAGAAGCAGTGGGTTTCTATGATCAAGAAAGCTTTGGAGAGTTTGTGTGGCGAGAAGGAGATACCAGGTGATGGGGTTTGGAAGACGGTAAAAATAGCTTCTATCAAGGTCTATCATGCTCGCTTTTTCGTCCTCGTCGAGAACCTCTAAAGACACATGCCCACTTCCTGTCGTCTATCGTTTTGCTTGCTGATGCCATATTTCAAGCTGGTCTGCAGCGTCACGAATTTGGACGCTGATCGTCTCGATCTGTTGGCAAGTTAGCTCACATGAATTTTCGAGCATCACAACCTGCCCCTTAGAAGTTGATTCACTCTCCGAGGGTCGGAGGAAGTCTCTGATCACAAACTCACCTTGTCAAACCCAAAAACCGTAAAATGGGCTCCCGCAACATCCACAACTTCCCTGATAAACCCGCCATTCTCCGCATCATAGCTCTCCCACCCAAGCATCCTGAACTGCCTGGTCCGGTCCACAAAGCCCGACCCTTCGCCTCCCCACTCCTCCGCCCTCAGCAATATCGTCGACGGCGGTCTCGCCGCCTTACCACCACCGCCAACGTCCAACCCGCCCATCCAGCGCGGCATGTCCCAGTCACAGACCATCCGCCTGGCGTGCGCCATGTTCAGGCCGGTGAGCTCCTTGTTCGTCATCGCGTCGATGGCCGCCTCGCTCGCGCCCTCGGTGATCCGCTCGTTGGGGCCGACGTAGGTGCTGCACGTCTCCCCCGGGACGGACAGCGGGTAGACTGTGTCGACCCAGATCATGCCGGCTACCCGGAGCTTGCTGGACGGGGACGAGGCGATCTGGTGAGACATCTCCAAGGAGAGCGAGCCGCCTAGGGACCACCCTGGGTTTGGGAAACGTTAGTGACTCGCTGGAATGCTTCATGTGTGAGTCTTGCTGTGCCCTTTTCATCCAGTCCCGCGCCGGTCGGGAAGACTCAAACTAAAACTTGGACGACTCCCCTTTCTTTTGAGCTCAACGGCTTCCGGACTAAACCATTCTAAAAAGAGAAAAAGAAAGAAAAAATGTAAAGCGGGAAAGATGAACAATAGAGTCTGCCCTGTGGCCATCACGCTCACAAATACGCCCACGACCACGGCTGCCTCATTTTCACAATCATAGCAATAGACTCACTCACCCCAACACCCCACCCTCCAACACCAACGCCCCTTTTTTAAAGAGGGAAAAAAAAGAAGAAAAGAACACAATCACAATCACAACCAAAACTTACCACCAAGAAGCACATCACCCCCCTCACCCCCCATGGCCTTCTCAATCATGGCGACATACATCCTCGCCATCTGCTCGATGCCCCCCTCCCAGAACCCACCCTCGTCGAACCGCGGGTTATGGATCCCATACACGGTCCTCCCGCTCAGGGGTTCCAGGCAGGCATAGCTGAACGTCGTCCCGCCGCCGTCGTGGACGAGGAACAGCGGGATGCTCCGTGGTGACGACACCGGGTCGCTGCTGGTGGTGGTGAAGATGTTGGACTGGAGGAGGGAGGGGTTCTCGCTGTTCGCGAGACGTTGCCGCATCTTTTTTTTTTTTACTTTCTTTCTTTTTTTCTTTTTTGGGGTTGTGAGTGGTGTATCAATATCCCCTTTCCCCCTCGGGGCTGCGGTTGATTTGTGGTGTTGGTGGTTATGTCGCCCAGAATGATGCGTATGTATGTTTTCTTTTCTTTTCAGAGGTCCGCGCCGTGTATTGCTGTCCGGCGTCAAAGCTCGTGAAGATGCACTTTATTATGCCGCCGTACCTTTCGTCAGCAGGTGAAAGAGAAAGTGTGTGTGTGTGTGTGTGTGTGTGTGTGTGTGTGTGTGTGTGTGTGTGTGTGTATGGGTATGTGTGTATTTCGGCGGCTTACGCCCCCACGCAACCCGACTCACAGACGTTCAGAAAATAGCTCCTATGCCTAACCGTGAGCCTGCGGGTTGTCTACTCGTTGTCGTCAGATCCCCGAATACATCAGAAACACAAAAAGTGAAGGGGTAGACACAAGGCAATCTGTCAGCATCCAGGCAATCCGGTACGGCATTGTCTTCGAGAAAACAACCCATTGGTCCTCCGAGCCGTTCCCGCCGCTGTCCTCGGGGGAAACTGCTCGGCGGGCCCCATGCCTGAAAGTGGATCCGGCCCTGACCCGGAGAAAGTGGAATGTTTGTCGGCCGGGAGTATGGAGGTCCGGCGCATGGCTCTATCGATGTTGGACACAGTTGCTGTTCATATCAAGTCCATGACTGTATTTAGGAGGTTGCCCTTTATTTTTGAGAGGCCACCTTCATTAAAATTGCATATGTGACCGGAGCAGAAATATCCACTGGCCGGGCACTCCCTCACAACCGCACTAGGCGATAAGCTGGATCTTGTAGTTTAGGTAGAGTAAAAAAGTGATGTTCGCTCACTGACCAAGTCTAACCCGTACGCCGCTCATGCTATACTATTGCTCTATCACGAAAGACCCTCATGATTATGTTCCATGGACATCATCACATCTGTACAAAACAGTGACTACTGGTTCTCCCCAGTTTTGAGCCCGACCATCTCATACTCACCACCTCCGTCTCTGCCTCTCCCTCTGCCCCTCCCCCTCGAGAAACCCATCTCCTCGTCACCATGTCCGTCCCCGTCCCCAGCTCCGTGACCTCCATTAGACGAGCGCTCCCCAGAAGCCCCGTTCGTATTCGAGGACCCCGCGGCCCTCCCGCCAAAGTTGATCGGCCGCAGCTCCCGCCACTGGCAGCCATATGTGCCCCCCACGGTCGTCACGACGCACGACGCGACCATGGTGCCCCACCAGAACGCCGTGCGCGGGACGAGCCCGGAGCTGAGCGTCACGATGACGAGGTGTATCAGATGCAGCGTGATGGCGAAGTCGAGGATGAGCTTGGACCGCGAGACGATGAGGACCATGGCGGCGACACTGTTCAGGCAGAACGTTAGCATAAAGCACAACCTCTCTTCACACGTCCCCTCTCACAGGAAACCCGATTACAATCCCATGTGGAAGGAAAGGGGGCTAGAGTGACGGGCGAGGAAAGAATAAACGTACATCGCGCCAGAGCAGCAGAGCCAGATGAAAGCCATAAGCCATCCCTGAGTATTATCCCCGCGCAGACTAGACCAGCCGAAGACCAGGTCGAGCGTGAACCCTTGGCCCGAGACGAGCGTGGTGAAGACCATGAGCACAAGGGCTGTCGCGTAGTATATCGCCTGCAGAGCCGCGATCTGGCCGAGGATGCGCATCGGCGGGAGCTCTGCTATCGCGCCGGACCGCGGCGGTCTGCGGCGCCGGGCCATGATTGTGGTGTTTTTTTTATGTGCTGTGCTATGCTATGCTGTGCTGTGTTTTGTGTGCGTGTTCGAGCTTGTAGATGTTCGAAGGGGCGTGTTGTAGTCTATTGGAGAGCAACCTGTGATAAAGGGGGGTTGTGTTGGCTGGCGTGAGAAGCGTCGCTTTGTGGTTGAGCCGCACAGATGGATAGGCGGTATTCGAGGAAGAAGAAATGGCGGTAGCTCAGGGACTGGAAAGAAGGGTTGTCGTCTGTGTTGGGCTTGGCTAGCACATGCTCCTCGTCACTGAAGCTGTCCCGCGAGCAGGAGGGCGGTTCGTGTGACCCTATCCGCAGGGTTCGATGTGGGCCGTGTTCGTGGAGCGGTGGGCGCTTGTCCGCAATGCCAGTATCGAGGAAGAAAGCGCTTCGTTTGCGGTAGCGGGTGTGGTGTCTAAGACGTCGCGAGTTGCAGGACCAAGTGCTGGATCACCAGAGCAAGTGGTCGCAGATTGCCGGCAAGTGCCAAATTGGATGTTGTTGGGGTGCCTGGTCGCAAGAGTGCCAGGGCGTGGCCAGGTCTCGCATTCAGAGTGGGCTGTCCTATGCCGGCATGCGGCAGCCTGCTCCCTGCCCACTGGCGCCAACGGCTACGACCGCACAATGCATGTGCACTTGCACGCGCTAATGTTAGCGATCGGATCGACATCTCAGTGTGCATGTTGACAAGCTTGAATCTAGAGTTTTTGGCATGTCCGTCTGTCTGGACGAGCCCGCCAGATCCTGGTCATCGGCCATCGTATTTCTGAGCTCCCCTACAGACCATCCGTGTCATGCTTGGATGCCTGTGGAGGATCACTTGGAATACCCCTGAAGCGGCGGCGCAGTGAGGGAGATCCGCCCAGCCGCCAGCAAACGCACGTCACCCCAGCTTCGAGCTTCCAACTTGAAGCTTCTCGAACAGCCCGCTATCGATAACACTCTGGCGGGCGCAAGTTGCCTGCTCCGCCGTGGCGCTGTGCAGCCGGTCCTCCTTGGCCAGGCTCCGCGTCCAAAGACCATTCCAGGCCGCACACATCGCCGGCATCAACCCGCCACACAGACGACTACGAAAGATGGGCGTCCTCAACTACTTCACGGCCTCCCCGGACGAGAAGCGCAAGGAAGAGGTCCGTACCGGTGCGGTAGCGCCCGACCGCTCCGAGCGCAGGCGCTGCTGGGACGCCCGCGACAAGTACTTTGCCTGTCTCGACAAGCACGACATCATCGACCCGGTCACTGGCGACGGCAAGGTGTTGGCCGACAAGAACTGCGCCGCGGAGGATACGGTTTTCGGGCAGGACTGTGCTACGGCTTGGGTGCGTCTGCATCCTGGAGAGTAAAGCTTCTGCTGTGACGGACAGCTGGCTAATGCGGATGCTCGTTACAGGTCGCATATTTCAAAAAGTTCCGAGTTGCCGAATATCAGAAGAAGAAGACGTTAGAGCGGCTGCAGCGAGAAGGCGCCAACAACATGGGAGCGAGCAGCGCAACGAAGCAATGAGGCAAGCAGAATCAATACCAGAAACATATCTAGGCATGGATGAGCCTGGTCGGTGATTGAGGAGCTCCCAGCCAGGAGAAGATTCAAGCCAGCAAAACCAACATGGTAGAATTGTATTGATTAGTGTATCAACAGTCTGTACATCAAAGACGAGCAGCACGCATTTAGGGAGTTTCTTGTTTAAGATATTAAACTTCTGGGCCAGGCCATTTCGAAACCGGCCAGTGGGCGAACAACTTCTTCAGCGGGATCTCGGGATTATAGTCGTCAAAACTCGTCAGAACACGCCCTCGCTGATAAGTGATCGGGTTCTGCTCACAATGCTATACCTATGCCCGTTCAATCCTGTCAATGACTACACGACTCTGTAAGTCATCGCTGGTGGTGACATTCCTATGTAGGAACTGGGATGCGCACAATGGGCCAACCATAGTCACAACGAGCTCACTCATCCTATCGTGAGGTCGCTTGGATTTGCCTGTGATCCTGGTCCAGCTGAAAAGTGCTGCGCTAATATTGGCGTTCAATAATTGACGTGAATTTGCTTCTGCAGGCGCAGCTGCCGAGACTGGATTTGCGGCTGATCGTCAGCATACCAATAGCAAAGTCCTGAATCTTCA
The DNA here is from genome assembly GCA_031142775.1 of Microdochium paspali. NCBI lineage: Eukaryota > Fungi > Ascomycota > Sordariomycetes > Xylariales > Microdochiaceae > Microdochium > Microdochium paspali. Next base: position 1,809,761 of record JAVBIV010000008.1, read on the forward strand.
GATAAGCATATCGACCTCTCGATCTTGGTTGGCTACGTGGCCGCTGTCACCAAAAACAGGCATGGCTGTGGGAATTGTCGTCAGCTTGCAAGTCTGCACTCCACCGTGGCGATACTGGTGAAGAAGAATGCACCGTTGAGCAGGGGTGTTTGGGGGTTTGCCATGTGAGAAGGACCCCTTGGTCCCTTGTTCTACATACTAGTTTCTACATAGTAGTGTGGCAGACAGACGGCCTAGTTACTATGTAGCAGGATTTGATACCGGAGCCGAAGGCAGCAGCAGCAGCCGTCGAGAACAGTGCACGTCGTGCCCAGGGATTGGGTCTTTGTTTGGAAGCGCAAGGCTGGGCGCAACACCGGCACGGAAGTTTCGGCACCGGCACGCGTTGCATAGTACAATGCGCTGGCCCACCGTGTAGATCCCATCAATCATTTCAAGCGCTTGTGCTGAGGTTGGGGGATCCCAAGCGCGCAGAATCAAAGCCACACATGCATGCATGGCACTGGAAATGAGCAGCAACAGTGCCAGCCCAGCCACCTACCCGGGGGTCTCACTGCCACGACCCTCGACTTGCTGAAGGCCTCCGACGAGTCCCACGTCCGGCTGCTCGGCCCCTGGCCTGCCGCCAGTCCAAAGTCACCGTGATTGCTTGGCCGCCGACAAACAATCGCGAGGCCCCTGACGTCTCCAGCCGTGAACCCGTAAACCCGTAAGCCCGTACGCACGCAGCGGGATGTCCCTACGTAGGCGGTTGTGTTGGACCATCCAGGGACAAAACAGATGTGCTTGAAAATGCAGCCCCCAAAGCATGAAGCAATACGGTTTGCGTGCAACGGGAAATACCTAGCCGGCAGCTAAAGCAGGGCATGCCGCTAGTAGATGCGGGAGTGATGTGGTGGAGGGTTGATGCTGCGCAAAGTGACAGCGTGCCTGCAAGTGACGCAACGCCGCCTCCACATGCGAGGCAACGGATTGGGAACGGATTGGGAACTGATTGCACAGACACCCACAGTCTGGTCGACCTCGCTCTCTTTTATCGACTTGGGCGCTGCTTGAAACGACCTGCATGGCAGCATTATTAATGAAGCGGCCAAGGAGCGCGTAAGCGAAAACCCCAGGTACACGGTACAGCTTGGAATTTCATGACCTAGAGCTAGTTATCCGGTATCGAGCCCAACATGGCGGCACTGGCAGCAGCCGTGGGAGGCCGTTGCTGGATCGGCCATTACTGATGAGCATGGCATGTCGGAGAAGACAGGCTCAGTGGGCAACGGATTGGTGCTGTCCAGGTGTCGAGATGCGGACAGGCGGGAGTGGCCAATGTTGAAATATGCTTCTCCACAGTGATTGTCGAGAGAGAGAGAGAAAGGAGGCTTCTTGCCGTCCAAATCAAGTCGAAACCAAAGCCAAAGTCGAGTTGGCGCGGGTACGTTGCATGGAAGGCGAGGAAGGATGGCATGGGGGAGACAGGACAGGGCCAGGTCGAGGCGCGCAGACAGCTTGCATTGGAAGAAGCAAGCGCGGGTGCACGGAGCGGAGCGGTGATTGCTCGCACCACCTGGCAGGACGTGGGTGGTGGGCGGGCACTTGCAAGCAGGCAGGCGCAGAGCAGAGCGAGCCCAAGGGGTGGCTGACTCGTCCCGGGGCCAGCCTGCTAGCACATGGGAGGGGCTAGGGGCCTAGGGGCCTGGGGGCCTGAGGACCTGGCGCAAGGTCCACGTCCATGTCGGGTCCAGGCTTCTGTTGCTCCTGCTGTTGCTCCTGCTGCTGTTGCCAACTTTGTCGACCGTTGCGGCGCCAGCTCATTTCACCCGCCCCGTCCACTTGACTTGACGCCTCCACGGGCCACCTTCGTCCCGACCATCCTCTCTCGTCCACGACAACGGCGTCTCGACCCGACCGCTCTCTCACGTCGCTCAATTGCCCTCTTGCCGCTTGTCTGTCCGTCCCCAACACCGCTCCGCTCGCTCTCCCTGCTTTCCGTACACGATATCTGCATTCTTCTGCTTCCGCCCTCCAGCCGTCCACTCGTCCTGCCCGTCAGGGGGGCCAGCCAGCCAGCCTCGCATCAATACAGTCTAGATAAGGGCAAAACACGACCACAAGTGGTCTCGGCACAGTGCCGTTGGGCCAGCATCACCTCCCACCGCCCCTCGACCGACTGGCTGTACCTCCGCCAGACGATGCCCTCCTTCGTCAACGACGACAACTCTGCCGTGCACGCCTACAATGCTGGAATCGTCCACCTAGACAGCCGTCATCACGACTACGACGACGAAACCCGCGACGACGCCTCTGTCACTCGCAAGCCATTGGCGCCAAATCTCGCCCGCAACGTCGTCCACGACCAGCCTTCGCGCGAGACCTTTGACGACAACTCTTCGACTGGTTCATCCGCTCCCCAGGCCTCCATGAACGGGCCACAATCCACTCATACCCGAGGCAACATGCCGGCGAACGGCGACGCGGGTTACCCGATGAAGTCAGGGGTGGAAGCTGGGTACTCAAACGGTGGCAACCAGGCTGCGAGCCGAACATACCCCGAGTTTAGCCATCTCAGGAACGCTGAGCCTCAGGTTCCAGCGCGTGATGATGGACAACACCACGCTATGGGCTCCCAGGGTAGGTCACCAGCAGCGCCGACACATGCACCTCCACCGGTGCCAAACACGATGAACAATTTCGGTCCATCCGTCTCTCCAGTTCCTACCACTCCTATAGGCAGTCTGAAACATCGCCACACACTGGATGTTCCTCGGCCCCAACCAGGTCGCACCTCCCTTTCAAAGGAAAACGTCACCGATACTGCCACGCATGCCTCAGGGCGATTCTCACCTACCGTCGGAAATGGCCAAAGTGTCGGCGGACGAGGCACTTCACTGAGTCTAGCGCGCCGCAACACGAGGTCTGTCCACTCCGAAGTGCCTCGCGAGGATGTTGTCCCGGACGATGAGGCAAGCAGATGGGCAGAAGCATATCGGCAGAAGCGAGCGAGACGGCGGAGAAAGGACGACGACGAAGACGATGACAAAGTCCTTGTTGGCACCAAGGTGGACGAAAGCCACGCCAACTTTACGACAGCATACAACATGCTAACGGGAATTCGCGTCTCTGTCTCGCGGACGAATGCCAAGCTCGATCGCCCATTGACCGATGCCGACTTCGACACTAAGCAGAAATCGACGTTCGACATCACGGGCAATGAGCTTGTGCCTTCGGCAAAGTATGACTTCAAATTCAAGGACTACGCTCCTTGGGTATTTAGGCATCTCCGCGCGCTCTTTCGTCTCGATCCCGCTGATTATCTCATGTCTCTGACTGGCAAATACATCCTCTCAGAGCTCGGCTCTCCCGGAAAGAGCGGTAGTTTCTTCTACTTCTCCAGAGATTACAAGTACATCATCAAGACTATCCATCACGGCGAACACAAGTTTCTGCGGAAAATTCTCAAGGATTACTACAATCATGTTACCAATAACCCGAATACCCTGCTGTCACAGTTTTATGGCCTGCACCGCGTCAAGACCCCATATGGACGCAAGATCCATTTCGTTGTCATGAACAACTTGTTTCCACCACATCGGGACATTCACACTACCTTCGATCTCAAGGGCTCTTCAGTCGGTCGTGACTACAAGGAAGAAGACTTGGAGAAGAACCCTCGGGCAACCCTGAAGGATCTGAACTGGCTGCGGCGGAAGCGGCACTTGGAACTCGGTCTGCAGAAGAAGCAACTTTTCGTGCAACAACTGGAACGGGACGTGCGGCTGATGCAGAAGCTTGGAATAATGGACTATTCGCTCTTGATTGGCGTCCACGATCTTCGCAAGGGCAACGAGGAGAACTTGCGACAGAAGACCCTTCAAGTTTTCCAGCCCGGTGGCGAAAGTGCCGCCGATGAACCTTCACAGGTGTTGATGCGCACCCCATCAAAACTTGAGAATGCACGCAAGGCCAAGGAGCTGAGGCAGATGATCAAGGCCGAGAGACCTGTACCGGTGGGCGAGACAATGGACAAGATGCCGGACATTTTGGAACAGACGCATACGCGCGGGCTGTTCTACTCAGATGACGGAGGAATTCAGGCCACACATGAGGACGGCCAGCCAGCCGAGGAGATCTACTACCTCGGTGTGATTGATTGTCTGACTCACGTAAGTATATTGACCATGCTCGTCCATCATCACGATCCCGCTAACAATTCATCTCAGTATGGAATGCTCAAGAAATTCGAGCACTTCTGGAAAGGATTGTCCAATGACAGAACTCAGATATCAGCACGCCCGCCACACGAATATGGCGAACGATTCCTTAGCTTTATGACCGGGATCACCATGTCGCCTGAGGAAGCCGCGCGCGATGCGCACGATCGGGAGGCTGCCGCAGTTGCCAATCCTACTACTGGGCCACCAGTTCCCACGTCGCCCAATTACCTTCCCCCGGCACCTCCCGACATGCGCAGTGCCGGTTCGCCGGAACCTAACCCTATCGTCGAGAAAGCCTTGCAGGGTGCGCTTAGAATGGACAAGGACCTCGACAAGGAGGGTGTTGTGCCTGACCGCAAGATCACCACCAGCATACCGCCGCCTGGTCGCACCAACTCGAATACGATACTTCCGGTAGTCGAGGAAAGCGCTGAAGCAAGCTCGATCCGAGACCGACCTTTCACGCCCAAGGAGCGAGCCGATGGATACACTGATCTCGCCCCCGGTGGCTTCGGGGGTAGAGGCCCGCCAACGCCGCCCAAGTCTAGCTACGTCGACCCTGTGCCGGGGTTAGCCCGCAGTGGTAGCGATAGCGACAGCTTCCACGGCAAGCTTGTCGACCGGACCAGTCTCGACAAAGCCCTCCCACCTCTGCCAAGATGACTGCACTAGATACACGTGACGACCGCGGCAATTGCCCCAAGGAGGACTTTTACTCGGATGCATATTTCCATACTGTTATCGACTATGCGCAGCGGCACGAATCATCTGCAAATCGAAGCTTCCGTCTCATTACAATACCCTTTCTTTTCCTTTGTATGGCATGAATCGTTTGCTTGCGCGACTGGCGATGTGCGCCAAAGGTTTCTGTTATCATCCACTAGTTCTGTTGCATACATGTCCTTACCGTTCAGTTCTCGCGGCCTTGCCTAATGATGCTGCCTTGGTCGTTTCTTGTTGCGCATTTTATTTTCTTGACGTGTTGGGCGTGGGAGCATTGCGTTACTGCTTAGAAAAGAGAAGACAACTCACGATACCATCCACGTTTCGATTGTTCTTCTGTAGTTGAGCATGAGACATACACAGAATATGGCATATAGAGAAATGACTGCAGCCAACAGAAAAAGCAATCTATATTTTTGGACACGACTGGTCTGAGTTGCCTGTTTTGGTATAATGTCTCTCCTGGCAATGATTGCATTTTGCTCGTGCGGCAAGGTAATTACAAGACTCTCTTATCTGATGTAAACGCCCCCCCCCCCTTCCCTTGGGTTGTGATCCCCGTTTCGGAAGCTCTCACTAGGTGTGATTGGTTGACGCGCGAAGTCTTGGGAAGTCGGGAGCGTTGTTAATTAGTGGCCCACATGCGGGCACATGCGGGTGTGTGTGTGTATGTGTGAGTGGGCAGAGCATGGGCCGTAAGAGGCCAGTGATGATGACGTCGTGGGCTGCTGTGTTGTCACAAGTGCTTTGGACGGCACTTTGTAGCAAGCCGGGCTGGACTAAACGCAGTGATTTCATCCGCAGCCGCCCCTAGGTACCGACCGGTCACCAACCGCCCTGCGTGTTTTAGCCGTCATGAATCGAGCTTCTCGGGGAGGAGAGGGACTCTCTGCGATGCAGAGCCGAGCCGAGCCGGTGAGGACGTGCAAATGCTCCTCCACCGATCGCGCGATTCGATTTTGTAGTGTAGATAAGAAGCCAAGCAGGCGCGGCACGGCAGGCAAGTGCTTTTGGGATGACCACGCGTTCGCTCCAGGCTAGGCAATGCGAGAACAGGAGGGGTACTCCGGTCCATGAGCTGCAGGCTCGGCCGGCGTGCATACGTGCGTGTGTGCGTGCGTGCGTGCGGGATTATCTTGTTCTACGTGGCAGTGCTTGCTTGCCTTACTTGACCTGGGCCCTTTTGAAGCACGGGTTGTAAATCTGCGGTGTGCCGAGATTTTGTGTGGAAAGGTCTCTATATATTTGGTGAAAGATGAAAACATAATAAAAAACACCCTCTTGATTTCTTTGACGTATCTCCTTACCATTAACTACCTCCGATATTTATCTCTGGGAACAACACGAGTATTGCGATACTGTGGACGAGCGGCAGCAGAAAACGAAATTACCGACAAACGAGGGCGATTTGGAGAACAAAGCAGTGATATCATATTGTGGTCATCGACGTCTCCACGCGTCTTTTGCGGTTGTCCAGCCACGTACCCCGAGCCTTCCGCTGGTATTCGACCATCCCAGTGAGAGAGAAGAAAGAAAGAACAAAAGAAAGAGACCTATTCTCAGACGATCTTCTCTCTCTCATAAAATCGACACCTGGCTCCTTTGTCGAAGAGATGGCCGATAGTAGCTGCCGGGTCCCAGTCTCTGTCTCGGACGTACACACCAAGGCTTCTCTGATTAAACATCTCCCCTTTGAGCGCGAGAGCGGTATGGGACATGGCACGTTGTTATCGACAACGTCGACATCGGATCATCGAGCACAGTCACGAAGCACAAACCCTGCGAGCACGACGTCGCCACTACTACAACAAAAGGGAAGCACTCCTGTTGCAGCAGCAGCTCCAGCACCGACCGCGATGACCACTTCCGTGACCGCAGACACGACAACCACCACCATCGCTTGAGGAAAAAACAAAATACAAAAAAGAGGAAAAAAAAAAGGGCATGGACTTCAAGTGTGCCCTCGTTATCGGCGGGCCTGAGAAGCCATGAAGGAATGACGTCCAAGATTTGTTTTCCCGCGACGCGCGCGAGACCAGGAGCTCGATGTTCCAACGTGCGCGGGTCGATGGTAGAGTTTGGGTCTTTGGGAATTGGTAACAGTTTGATATAGCGGGGCTTTGGTTATAGAATGTCGATTTCGGAAGTTCTTTAATTCTCCTCAAGCCTCGAGCCCTTTGAATCCTAACTGGCCCCTGTCTCTTAGTGCGACATCTCTGTAGTCTGCCATGTCGTCCTTGATTGTAACCATGAACTGGAGTGAGGCCGTTCACATGGTTCACATGCGACGTGAACTTGACAGCCTGGGATACGCCCCCATTAGTTGGATGCTGACCAGTAGCGTGGACCATGGGCGCCGTAAAAGTGGGGGCTTATGGGATGGCACGTCCATGTGACCGAACCCCCCCCCCCCGCAACAGGGCGCCTCTAATACATTACGAAAAGCACGGAGGGTTTAGCTTGGGACTGTAGCTCCAGCTGTTGCCCCTCCATCCACTCGCAAAGCCAAACACCAAATGACGAGCGAACAAAACAAGCCCGGCACTTTGTGTTATGACGCAGTCCGTGCCACACCACTTGCACCAGCTGCCCTTCACCTCGCCCTCATTCGCCTGCTCTCCCGCCTGCCTTGACAACTCTTGGCTCTGTCGGCCGAGGCGCACAGCTGCCTGCTCCTCCCTGTCTCCTGCACAAACTTTTGAGCAGCCGCCTGTGGCTGCCATCGCATCTGCACCACCACCAACCAAAACCAACACCTGAGCTCTTCCGACAAGAACAGTCCTGTGCATCCTTTGCCGACACAAGGTCCACACCATACCCAACATGTTCATGCTCAAGAATGGTATGTGATCCCGCCTAGCCAACATGCGGCGGCTACAAAAGACACTAACCTGCCCTCTGTTTCTACAGTTGGCAAGCTCCTGTTTGGCGGCAGCGGCAGCCAGGAGTCCATGATCGAGCTGCCTCAAGGACAGCTCTACCTCGTCCGACCTCTCTCACCCAAGGGCTACTCTGAACTCATCTTCAAGGATGCCACCGCCCGTATTCGTCGCACCGCCCAGGAGTTCCAATACCAGCTAGTCGTCCAGCGAGTCTATGAGGAAGGCGAGGCTGAGCTTCTCGCCGAGGAGGAAGGCGAAGACGCAGCACTCGACGCTCTTGCCGCGGCTGAGCGCGACGAAAAGACGTTCCTCCTCGACGAAGCTCTGCACTTCCGCGTCGAGAGCAGACCTGGCTCAGAAAAGTTGATTGCGTGGAAGGACCTCAGCGGTGACGTCGGTGATCTGTTCGAGTTTGTCTGCGAGCCCTCTGTCCAGTCAATGCAGATCGAAGCCTTTGAGCGCATCGCCAGACAGTGCCAGTACGAGCGCAAGTACCGCAAGGTCTACTCCACCGCCACCGAGGAGGACCTCAGGCAGTTCGTCTTCGATCACGAGGACCCCATTCCCCAAGCCAGCCCGATCCACAGCCCAACTCTGGCACGCTCAATAGAGTCCTCCGATGCCATGTTCCAACTCAGGAATGAGGCAAACACCAGCGCGAAGCGTGAGCCTCCAGCTGCAGTGGTGGCCGAGCAGCCCGAGGAAGAATCCGAGGAAGAAGACGACGAGGCCAAGCAAGTTACAGCCCCGCGAGACCACGCGCCGCCCAGCACATCGGCAGCGCAGCCCGAGCCGCAGGAGATCTTGAGCATGGAGATTGCCGAACTTCATTTCTACGACTTCCCCTCCGGATCGTTCGTGCTGCAGGACTCATCTGTCACTGCGCAAGTGTCTGATCTTGGCAACTGGCAGTACTGGTTACAAGTTGCGAGTAAGGATCGTGACTGGCTTGGTATCCCTGTGATTGCGGACATCAATCCCGTCTTTAACTTCGAATTCCTCTCATTCATCTTCAACCAATTCACAGAGGACGGCTCTGCATACTCTTGGTTACTGCGTTTCCGGGACCAAAAGACCCTGGAGAGATTTCAAGAGGGCCTCATGCGTGCACTGTGGGAGCAGCTGAACGAGCTGAAATGGACCAAGGTCAAGGAGCAGGAGCGTGAGTACATCCTCGATGCATTTGAGGACCTCAAGATGGACGATGCGCCCCCGATTGAGGAGGAAGAAGAAGAGGAAGAGGAGTATGATGTCGAGGAGAACGATGATGACGCTCAACGGGCCGAGCAATACGACACGGATGAGGAGGAAGACGACGTCGAGACGCAACCCAAAGATCCGAACAACACAAACTCACAACTGGCCGTCGGCTACAAATACGACCGTTCTTTCGTTGTCAGAGGCTCCAAGATTGGTGTGTTTAAGCACACAAATAACAACAACTTGGAGTTCTCTACGAACATCTCCAAAGTTGAGACGCCCAATGGCAAGCTCTTCAGTCCTAAGAAGGTCATGCTTCACAACGAGGACAGGAACATGATTCTCCAGAACGAGGCAAACCCCAACAAGCTGTACCGCATGGATTTGGAATACGGCAAGGTTGTCGACGAATGGAATGTCCACGATGATATTCCCGTGGTGACCTTTGCTCCAGACAAGAAGTTTGCGCAGATGACCCACGAGCCAACATTCCTGGGTATCTCGCACAACTCGCTGTTCCGAGTCGACCCCAGGCAATCTGGCAACAAGCTGGTTGACTCTCAACTCAAGCAATATGCGTCCAAGAACGACTTCTCGGCCATGTCCACCACAGAGAAGGGTTACGTCGCCGTGGCGTCCAACAAGGGTGACATTAGGCTATTCGACCGACTAGGCATTAACGCCAAGACCAACATTCCCGCGCTCGGCGAGCCCATCATCGGACTGGACGTGTCGGCTGACGGCCGCTACGTACTGGCGACTTGCCGGACATACCTCTTGCTCATCGATGCTCTGCAGAAGACAGGCAAGAATGAAGGCAAGCTTGGCTTCGAACGATCCTTCCCTGCCGATTCCAAGCCGCAGCCTCGACGTCTCGCGTTGACTCCAGAGCACGTTGCTCAATTTGCATACGAGACTGGCAAGCCTGTCAGCTTTACACCAGCCCGTTTCAACGCAGGCCAATCTAATGAGGAGACCTCCATCATCACAGCCACTGGCCCGTACATTGTAGACTGGAGCATGAAGAAGGTCTTGCGCGGCGGCAAGGCACCATACGTCATCAAGAGATACACTGAAAACGTCAAGGCCGATGACTTCAAATTCGGCACGGACCAGAACGTCATTGTTGCCCTGCCGAACGAGGTCAGCATGGTGGGCAAGCAGAACCTTAAGCGGCCGACGAGGGAAAGTATTGCCGGCAACTTCCAGAGATTGAGCACGCCCCGACGGGCCTCGGGTAGGATCGGCACGACAGAAAGTGGGCGCTACAAGCTTGGCAAGGACGAGGTTGTCAACTCGCCATACTGAGGTGGTGGAGGCAATGTTATCGGAGGAAATGGGAAGCCGACTTTCCTTGGCTGATGGGAAGTGATGATGCGGAGGACAATGCGGAGAAGGTTACAGGGGCGTTTTTGTGCTTGATGATACACACTTTTCACCACAGCTTCACTGCGACCAAAGGCAGACTCGTCATGTGCTGTAGCTTGTCACCTTTGATGAAATTATTCCATCCTGATCTATTTCATTTCACTGCGCGACCTCATTCCTTCCTTCCATGTCGCTCGTGCAATGAAGCAAACTCTTATCTCGACTCCTTCGCGCCTCACACCTTCTCAACTATATGAACTAAAGTGCCCGTATTCCAGGACCAAACCAAGACATGCTTGATTTATTTTTTTGAGGGAGAAGGAAAAAAAAAACCCCCAGCCAAACAAAAGACAAGTTGATCATCACGGAGTTGCCTCAATGGCGTCATCCATACTAAGGTACAACATGGACCAGCCAAGCCTACATGCCCAAAGTCCTCAGCGCAGCACAAAACACATCTTTGCGACTTTTTCCCATTCATCCGCTATTGTCGTCCCCGCTTCTCTCCACCTCCTGTGGGCACACGACTATTTCCCCCCCCCCCCCCCCCCCCCCAAATCCCCCAACTCCCCCCATGCATGCATGATGCGTCGACAGCAGCTTCCCGCCGTCCCGTGCGCTAGAGCTGCGTAGAAACAGGTGCCGAACAAGCCGGGCATCCCCGCTGATTGGTCAGAATGCTCCGCCATCTCACCTCAGCGAGCCAGTCTGATTGGTCGACTTACCTTTCCAGCAAGGCAAAATGCCCATTGTGCGACTTTTTCGGGAACCTCGGGTACTTTTGGTTGGTTTATTTTTCTACTTCTTTTTCTTTTTTCTCGTTTCCCTTGTCTTATAGGGTGCTTCGAAGGTGGGTTTTTTTTTTCCAAGTCTTGGGAAAAGCCGAGAGCATTCTTGACTTTGTTGCTTTGAAGGATAAGCTGGGCGCAAGAGCTACTATTAGCCTTGCCTGGTCTTTTCAACTAATTCGCTGACGACATTCTCCTTCGGGGAGATCGGATCACGTAAGTCCCACTGCGCTTACACACGAGCATCGACACGAGACGGCTGATCAAAAACTCTAAGACACCCAGCTACGTACGGCCTGGATGAAAAATAAAACCTCATCATCTGTGTTGAATCCTGCCACTGCAAGTCCCGGACCCTTTTCTGGGGGGGAAGCGTCAGAACCTTTGAAACCACACCCCCCTCCCTCTCTTTCTCCAGCGGAGCACATTGAACACCAAACCATGTCGCCTCTGAACGACTTGTCGCCCGGTCAGCTCGTGCTCGCTGTCCTGGCCACCCTCACCACTCTCACGATACTCTACCTCTGGCGCATCAACAACATCCTCTCTCGCACCCCGGCCGAGGCTCTCAAGCTGTCCGGTCCACGCTGGACACCAGAGCTCCTACGCGAGACCTATGCCCGGCTCGAGAGGGATCCGCCGGACTTTTATGCAAAGGATAAGCTCCCCCCAAAGCTAGACAGGCGATATGTAGTCACCGGTGGTTCTGGTGAGTCTTTTTTTCTTTTTTTATCCGTTGGTCCAAGTTTTGGCAGATACGGCTATTTTATGGTTGAGTTGTGGTTTCGTGCGGATGTCAGCGCTCTCCTCAGCAGAGCATCCGTTGCTGGCCAGTGGAATGAACATCCTCAGGATGGTTCTTCTCAGCCGTCACCCAACCACTAGGCTAGTCACTCTTCTCTGGAGTGCTGAAAAAACTTATATCAACGGCGACGCTGACACGTCCTTTCTCTTCGGGCGCCTGAAGGCCTGGTGGGCGGCTACATCGTCCTACAACTCCTTGCGCGGGGCACACCACCGACCGCAATAAGAATCATGGACATCCGCCGTACGGAGCGGAGTGACATGCTCTCGCAAGACTCGCCCGCAAGAAAAGTCGACTTTGTAGAGACGGACATCACCTCGCCCATCTCGGTAGAAGCCGCGTTCTCGCTCCCCTGGGCCGAGGATGTGGCGCACTTACCACTAACAGTGTTCCACACCGCGGCCGTGATCCTGGCGTCGGAGCGCAGCGAGAGGGCATACTGGCTCCCCGAGGCCGTCAATGTCAAGGGCACCAAGAACCTCCTGGCTGCGGCGCGGAAACACGGTGCGAGCATCTTCAGCGCTACTTCGTCGGCGTCGATATCCATCAAGCCTGTACAGCCCCTCGTCGCGCCCTGGGCGAAAGAGCCGCAGAATTTCTTCCAGATGTTGACTCTAGATGATTTCTGGAAACCCTTGAGGAAGCGCACGGAGTATTTCGCGAATTACCCGGCCTCGAAGGCTGTTGCAGAACGGATGGTCTGTGATGAGAATGAGAACTCGTTCCGCACGGGCACCATTCGGCCTGCGAATGGTGTTTATGGGGTCCCAGCGGACAACGTGGTTGGGGCACACTTTTTCAAGGACGTTAGTGAAACGTACGTGTCATTCCGCTCCCACCTACCCACCTGCTCTTGTCGAAATAGTCATGTGAATGCACTAAGCTTACCGATTTCAAAACAGATGGGCATCGCATATGGTCCAATGTTACGTGCACGGGGCTAATGTGGCAGTAGCCCATCTCGCCCAGGAAGCCGTGCTGGCAAAGACAGCCACTCAGAGCAAACCTTACGCAGGCCGACCATACATCGTGACGGACCCCAACCCGCCCATTGTGAACTGCGACCTTTACCTCGCCCTCAGCACTCTCCTCCCTCGGCCCTGGCGCACCAAACTGCTTCCGCCTGTTGTGCCTTTGCTCATGGCGCACGCCATCGAGCTGTGGTCTGACTTACCGTATCGCTATCCAGTGCTGAAGAAGCTGATGCCGCCTATCACGGGCGAGGCGAAGCATTTGAAGCCAGCCATTTTCTCTATTACCACGCATCTGGTTGCCGCGGACGAGGACACGAGGAAGCCTGTTTCTGAGGCCGGATTGGGATACAAGGGAGTTGTTACTACTCTTGAGGGTATTGTGTATGAGATTCTGGAATGGAACCGCGAGGTGGCGGCCGCGGCGGATGACGTTGAGAAGAAGATCTCGTATACTTCGTCGTTGTCATTTGGCGAGAGGCTCTTGCAAAAGACCGGGGTTAGTGTTGTCGAAGCCGTTGCGCAGCCGCTGGCTACGAGGACTAAATCATGACTCGGGGGCTATCGTAATCAAAGATCGTACTAGCGCGGCTTTTTAGACAGAACTGGAACAGGCAGCGAGAATGATCAGAGGCCTTCTGATTCCCTGCAGCTTTGAAGAGTCTTGTTTGCAAGGCTTCACAGGCACTGGCTCGTGCCTGTCACACTTTTCCGCCGATACTAAATAGCCACCATGAGCGTCCTGGGCGTACGCATTATCAATGTGCAACGCGCAAGAACTGTGAGGACGGTGGTGTCGTCCCCTGGCAGTCCGTGTCGTGGTTAGTGACCCAACCGTGCGAGTTGTTCACATTCCGCCATTTATGCAGACTTCATTATTGTACTGCAATTTCATACTGGCGCATCCACCGATGCTGGTCAGGGATTTTGACTACAGCTTGTCTCGTGCGAACCTGAGTAAACGTCATTCTGACTTTGTGACAGAGGAGAGAATGTTGAAATATGCAAACGAGCCATATCCTCCTGGGGCACTTGGCTGGACAAGCATAAACCAGTCTCCACTGACTTCTAGTCAATTAGCGATCTTCGAGGAATAGTCTGCTAGCGTCGTTGCTGGCCACGGAGCTGCCTGTCACAAGAACCTACGAGACTCTAGGCAAGGCCCGTGGTTGATCGACAATACTACGCCGATCGTCCAACTTCGGAAGCGGAGAAAAAGCTGCGACAGCTGTCAGGCGGAATCGCCAAGCTTGTTTGACTGATGGGTCGTGTGACGGACGACAACTGCCTATCGCAGGGCATCTCCGTGGTCTCGTTTGGACGTGTCCTGTTCTGCGTGAGAATTATAACCTGCTCGAGCATGAATTGCACGCCGGAGTGGCTCGCGTACATGATCGGGTCATTATGCCGTGGCTTGACCACACGACTCAACAACACTAGAGTATCTGCTCATGATCTCCGCCACCCCTCTTCTAAGCTTGAGCGTTGGTTTAGCGTGGCGCCGTCAGCCGACATCGCCGTGCATGGCCGAAACCCCTCATCAGGCGTTGGAGTGAAGCTCAGGCCGGACGTAACGCAGCTGCCGCTTTGAGCGTGGCTGCAGGCTATCGAACACGACCGTCAAGGGTTGTAGCCGTCTGCGCGTGGACAAGGGCAGCGTGGCCCACCCAGCCACTTATCTGGGGCCGACAGGGTTGATATCGTACTCTGTACGGAGTAGGCCTGGCCTCAAGGCCTCCAGGAACATGCGCCACTAAGAGAGAGGTGGACAACCAGACGGCCGTGCGGAGCAATCGAGTCGAGACTCGTGAGCATCAATGCCATTGAGCGCTGCAATAACGAAAACGAGGCTGTGCCATGATCCGACCTCGATGACAATCGTGATTGGAATTCATTTAAAACTTAACAAACGTCTGTTGAGCTAGCAACCGGGGTGATCGACGACTGGTCCGTGCACATATGCGCGTAGTCGCCAAGGTGGGTGTCGATCTGGCTGGGCCGACAGTTCTGCTGCGTAGAGAGAAGCAAGCCCTCGCGACTAGCGGCTGGAGTCGATTACTCGGGCATTATGATTGTGGGAGATGAGGGCCGCAGGCTAGAGCTCTAGTGTGTCTGGGCAGCCTGTGCTCGGATCGCAGCCGCCGTCAGCCAATGTTGTGGGTCGTGAGGATGGGATTGACTCGGTGGAAGAAGGGGGGGGGACGAGGCGGCTGCGCGGTGCGTCAATGGAAGCATTCGATGCGGCTGGTGTTTGCGCTAGAATGCTGGAATGGTTGTGTGGTTGCCGTCAGGCGCTGGATCGTTTTCCCGCAGCGTCCGTGGGAGAATTGACCTGTGCCTCTGCGTTTCTGTTTATGCGTCAGGCGTCGTGTGCGCCCTTGCGTCCTTGCGTTGTCGTGTTGCGTGGGGGGGGGGGGGGGCACCCGAGGTCTGGATGGACCTGACTTGCCTTGAGGATGGCCCTGGCTGGGCCGGGCTGGGCTGTGGGATGAATTTTCTGCCCCTGCGGTTGGGGACTCCACTGCCATGCGCTCGTCGCTCTGCACTGCACCGGGGAAGGCACGCCCGCCCGCCCAGGCAACGCCGCAGCAGGCAAGGAACAGGAGCAGGCAACGAGTAGTTAGTAGAGCCCTCGGCGTCTCGCTTGAGAAGCTTCGCAAGTTCTCTGGCCAGCCTTGGAAGACGCAGGCAAGAGGAACCGACCTGCAGCCCGGCCTGCATGTCTCTGTTTTGGCGTCGTGCTGCTGACCACCCTGTTCCAAGCTTCCAACGGTTGTGGCTCCTGTATGGTTCATGTTCTTGCAACGGCCAACAGTCAAAACTGTGTCACACGGACAGGCCATGTGCCCGTCATCGGCTGGATATGAAGACGCAGGACCTGCATTTTTAGAGCTCTCGAGCTTCCACCAGGCGTCCCACAACCACGTGTCCGCTCCTCTCCAAGAGCCGCCAACACTGGTGGTAAGCCGCGGGACTGCTGCACCTGCGCGCGCGGACAGCCCGCGACAACATCCAGCGACCAGCCCGTGGCGCCATCGCGGGGCTAGCGGCGCGACCGGCGACTCAAGCCAACCCTGAGGGGGCTAGAGCCGCTGGAGCATGCCGGGCATGGCGAGCATGGAGAGCATGGCAGTCAGGGGCTGGCGTTGCATTCGGCCGGCCGCAAAGGTGGCGGCCCTGCAATGGCCTTGGTTCCAGGCAGTCTTGTTGGCTCTCGCCAAGACTCTTGTTGTTGCTTGCAGTTGATTCTGTAGAGATAGTCAGTCAGCCTGCTGGTCAACTTTTCAACAATGATTGCAGAGGGAGGGCCAGTGAGTCTCAACTTTCCCGAGCTCAAGGCCGCGCCTGGCCAACTTGGAGCAGAACGACAAGCAGCAGCGCGCAGTTGTCGGGCAGCCCGAGTCGAGGGGGCTTCAGCACTTGCACCCATCACCCATCCATGCCTTCGCCTGTTCGCCTGTTCGCCTGTTCGCCTGTGTCTGGGGACTTAGGAACTTGCGAGTCTGCTAGGGCGCCCGCAAGCAGGTAGACAGACCTCAATCGCGCGGTGCTTGAGTGGACGGCTCCACCCGCCTTTTCCCGTTCGGGCAGAGGCCGCTCCTTCCCCTGGTCGGCGCCCTGGTCGTTGCCCTGGTTGAGGCGCTGCCCAGCACTGGGGACTGTGCAACTATCCCAATCCCTCGCGTCCAGCTGGTTCGCTGCTCCTATTCATTCCTCTTGGCTGCGACCTTGCTCTCCGGCTCTCTGCAATATATCACCACCACCACCACCACCTCCTCCACTCTCTACTACCGCGCTCCCCCCTTCCACTCCTTTGGCATTTGCTGCTTCACACGCGACTTGTCCAGCTTCATACCGCTATCGCTGGTTCCATCTCGCGCCATCTCGCTCCTTTCTGCATTGCTCGACGCCGCTGCTAGTCGCGAACCTTGGTCCATACAAGACAACCCATTGTCTTGCATACAGTTTGCTTGAACACGACAAAGCCTCTTGGTTCATGCGTCGTCTGCCGCCGTCTTTGCCGCCATCTCTGCGCAGTGTCTAAGACATTTGACGCACGTCCGTCACTACTCCACATCGGCAGTCTCCTGTGCGGAACAATCGATATAGCCTTCTCGATAACGTGTCGACAATTTCATATCCGAACCAAATAAATTCAGTTCACCACACAACAGCCGCCACAATGCCTAGCCTTATGCAGAAGCTGCAAGCCAAGCTCGAGCTTTTCCGCCTCGAGCAGCGCTACACCCGCAACCGCCACAGGCGCTCTACCTTCCAGAGCAACGCTGTCTACGTCGATGGCGAGTACGTTTACCAGACGCCCAACTCGACTGGCTCCAGCAACAGCTCTTCTTCGATGCCACCCATCCAAGAGTATGAGACTGAGAGACGCCGCAACAGCCTCGAAGCGCGGGCGTCTCCCGCTCACCAGGAGGAGATGACCCCTGCTCAGCGCAAGCGCCTCAACCGTTTCTCGTCCATGCCTGGCTTCGGCACTTCGACAAAGGTCACATCACGAGGCGACTTCCGATCCAACACTGTCGACGTGCGTGAAATTCGGTAGATACTACACACAGGATGTGTCAGTATGCCACGACAAGAAGAATAAACAATTGAAGAGACTCTTTCGCCCGCTCCTGCGCAAAAGACGCAAACGGGAGCAAAGCGACTACTAAAAGTACATTGCAGGCGGTTCACACGCTGCGCGCTCCTCGACGTGAAGAGCTGGACAGCGCGGCCTAAGCCATTACAAAACTATATCAGCTAATATCGGCCCCTGCGGCTCGACAACGGCCACTCCATGGCTATTTTCCTATTCCTCCTCACCCGCCGTAAGGGCGTCCTGGTCAAAAGGACTCATAGACTACGATCACGAGCAGTTCAGTGCATATGGACGCAACGATGTCTACTGGGTCAGGAAGGCTGTACCTCCGTCATGCCCATCGCTCGCGCGACGAATATGGGCCACTGTTCCTGTAGATACACTTCACTTGCATATATCCCTAACGAATGTTACGACGCTTCGCTTTGCGCGAACCATCTATTCTATTGCTTGTTATCCAATTGTTTCATCCCAGAAAGTGATGTGCGATCAAGGCAATCTGGTGGTGTCGGACAGAGACGAGTCCAATAGGGAACCCTGTCATCCCTGGCCGAAACTCTTGTGCAACGACGCGCACTGCTCTTGTTCTTCAGCTCTATCGCATGAACACCGAGCACAAGAAAGACACTCGATATCGTCCCAGACTATTACAATGTGCATAATTATCTATTCCTGTGTGGGGTGTCACGGTTTCGCAGGGATGTTCCCAGTCGGCATCTGGAGTACCTGTTTCACATTTCATTTCATTTGCTGCTGCGACTGTGGCTGAGCAGGTTGCGATTAGGCGGCCCCCAAACTCAAACGCTCCGAAGATATGTCAGATATATGAAGTGACGTAATATGGACTTATGCATTATTCGTCACTGGAAGCTAACGTTACGTATTCCTGCAGACGAGCTGGGACTGGCATGTAACAAGCTAACAGAGACCATGACTTATTCAATGTCGTTCGTCTCATCGAACGCATTGAATGACCCTACAATTTACCCAATGGGGGCACCTCCCAGAAAGACAAAGCAGGACAGACTGTAGGCCAACAGGGCCTTGACATCATTAACCACAACGAGACGTGTCTGGAGAAGCTTGATTCGCGCCAAAAGCGACAAGCATCCCAAGAACAATGCGCAAGATGACGGGAGATGACCATGGTAATTGTACACAAAGCGGATGGCAAAACAACCAAAACCGAAACAAAGGGTAGACGGCGCTATGGCTCATTTCAACCCCTTCCCCTTCCCCCCAAACAAAACAAAAAACCAAAGCCGTGCGCATTCATCACTGCCAGTTGGTTCAAGCCCCATCAACACCTTGTTGTCTTTCGTCTGATCAGGATTGTGGCGGTAAGAGGTGGCGCGACATGTCCGAAGAACCATTTGTTGTCTGGCCTCTTGACGAAACCACCACCACCACCACCACCATGTCGGTCACCGAGGGGACCGAGGAGGAGGAGGCGGGGATCTCTATCCCGGGGGATCAGGCTGGCAGAGAGTTGAGCAGGAGCAGGAGCAGGAGCAGGCGCGATTTCATAACGCAGCGCGATGCAAGCCAGCGCGATCTTGAGCTGGCTCGCCGCGAAGAACCGGCCCGGACAGGCGTGTGGCCCGTGGGAGAAGCCTAGGAATCGCGCGGACGTGTCTACCAAGGACTGTGCGGCCTGGTGAGGTTGCGCGTGTGCTTGTAGTAGTGGTGGTGGTGATGGTGTTGACCATGATGTCGGTGGTGATGGCGATGGGAGTGTCTGGTGATTTGCGTGTCTGCCGTTGCTCCCCATGGTGACAGCACTGTCGCCATCAGCGGTGGCGCTACGTCCGACTGAAAGGGATGGAGGAGCGTGCTCTCCTGATGGCCCCTCGGTTTCTACACGGGATCGTGCTGGGACGGGGTTGGGCGAGAACCGGAATGGCCTGAATGTGTCTGCCTGCGCGTAGTTGCCCTCGTCCCGGTGGATGCTGTACCCGGAGACACCGACCTTGACGCCGTAGGGGATGTGTGAGCCGTCGGGCAGAGTCACGCCTTCCGGGTCGACGACCATCTTCATCACGCCGCGGTGGATGAACCCGTTTAGACGCATGCTTTCGCGCAGGGTGGAGTCGATGCGTGTCATTCTGGAGAGGGTCGTCTTGCTCCATATCGCGTGTGGCTGTGATGATGTGTTGGAGGCAGTGTTGAGGTTGCTGGTGGTTGTGGTTGTTGTTGTTGCTGGTGCTGTGCTGGTGGAGGAGGTGGCCTGTATGGCATCCTCGCGTAACGTAGCCATGATTTCTTGACAATCTGGCGACGAGACAATGTCGAAGATTGTGTTGGTCAGGGTTATGACGGAGGACTGTATCGCGGCGAAGCAGAGTACTGCGAAGCGCGACGTTATGACGCGCTCGTCGAGCTCGAGAGGGTTGGGGGAGGGTTTGGAGAGGGCGTGGTGGATGGACCAGGTGAAGTAGTCGTTCTGAAATCCGTTAGAAAGTGTATTGGTAGGAGATATCGAGAGGGGGTTTTCCATCGGTCGTTGCGGTGGTCGAGGAATATCTGGCTGGACTTACAGGTTCTTTCACGTCCGCAGCCGAGCTTTCCGGATCGCGGAGTTTCTGCAGCCTTGCTCGGAGGATGGGCAGGATGATCCGCCGGCAGCGTAGATACCAGAAGTAGTCGTACGCCGTGAAGAACGGAGCCACGAATCTGTAATCAACGATGTCAAAAACCACATATCCAAAACCCTGCCCGCCCGCCCGTACGCACACCTGTACTCACGGTTTCAAGAACTCTGGAAACATGCTGATCCCCGCCGCCGGCAGCGCAACCTTCCTGTTGAAAGACTGACAGGCCCGGATGAGCTCCTTGTCGCGACACAGCTGCTCTCCCACAAAGACGCGGAGCGACAGGCGGGCGACGATATCCAGCAAGGTATCATACATGCTGACCTCCTTCCATCCTCCCTTCCCCTCTCCACCAGTGCCGGTGGGACCCCATATATCATCCAAGCAAGCCTGCATCTCGTCCACGATGTCTGGGATGTGAGTCCCCAATTTGCGCGTGAGCTGGTGCCGGATTACTTCCGGGTGCACCGGATCTTTGACGAGGTTCGCGTGCGCAAAGACGAATTCGGCCTGGAGGAACTGGCGGTTTACTTTGTCCTGGCTGAGGAGTGTCTCTGGTTGTGCGAGCAGCCATGGGATTTGGGACGGGGGCAGGATGACCTCGGGGCCGTTTAGAAAGTAAGGGAGGACGTAGGCACGGTTGTGTTTGGAGTGCTTTAGGGTGGGAAGAAGTGATTAGTTTCGTGATTGGAACGATTGCGAAGGAGTGTGGCAGGAGGGGTTCACGGACCTCATTGTAGCCTTCTTTGAGGAGGGTTTTGAGCCTGAAGAAGCTTGCGATGTTGGCTCTGGCACGGGCAAATGGGCTGTTTTGACCATGTGTTCCTGCCCATGGAATTGTGCTGGGAAGATTGTGTTTTGTGAAGAGGCGGTGCACGAGGGACCCTATGGTGTACAGGGGGACCGAGATGAGTCCCAGAGATATGATCCAGGCGAGTACTGCGACAAAGCTCGTCGTGAGAAACATGTTGCAAGCTCTCTGTGTGTTTTCGGCCATCTGCTGGACCAGAAGCTGGAGGAGTTGGGAAACGAAGACTGTCTCTTGGATGTACACTAAAGCTCCCATGGCGGCTATACAGGAGCCATATCGCAGATACGTGGTCTTGAGGCGTGTGCCGACTTTAATAATGCTCCAGCCCCGACGCGAGATGCCACAGGCGGGTGCATACATCTTGACTCTTCTGGCTAGAGACCCATTTGCATGCGGTAGACCAGACGAGATATCATGCTCCGGCCTTGAAGATGTTGGTCTCCAAGCAGGTATAAGAGTAAGTCCAACAGGACCCCAACCGTTATGTCGCAGTGTCCGGAGCTCCGTTGTTGTTATCGACGTTGTTGGTCCTCGGCAGATAACCAACAATGAAAAAAGCATCTAAGATTCTTCAGAGTCGTGGGGCCCCGGATAATATCCTTGTACAGGATTGAAGAAAGTTCTCTAGGGCTATGAGCTGTCATGCCTAGCTGACCATGGAAAACCTCTTTTGTTTATTCTTCTGGGGGTTTCAACATAGTGCTGATCCTTGGAGGTTGTTTCGTAATACTTAACCAGCATGCCGGAGCATCACCGTTCCTTGGCGTCCCTTTGTAGGGAAATAGAGTTGTGTCAAAAGATGCCATAGTGCCGACGGCTATGAAGTTCCAGGATATCTGCAAGGGGCGTCGGCAACTTTCAGCTTCCAATTACTATCTGCCGCATCTTTGACAAAAGCGCAAACCCATGATCTCTAAGACCGTAGTTCAAAAAGCAAGTAGCTAAGTTCCGCCAGGGTTGCGGAGAGAAAGTGGTGCTTAGCCATCTCGTGTTTATCAGCATGCCTGCCCCTACTCGGATTTGTCTTCATTTTGAGACATCAACGCGTCGATATCTTCTGTAACACAATTACTGGATAAAGTGACTCTACAGGTACCTAGGGATGTATCGTGCTCGTATACCTGAAAGCGAGGTGTGGCAGCACAAAGTCATCGCGAGTCCATACTCGGATCTATGCTTGTTGTCGTAAGCGCGGACGGATTGGGGATTGAAGGCCTGAAGAAAGACCATGATGGTGTTGAGCTGCCTGCTTGCACAACTCCAATCGGAGGGCAAAGTGTGAGACATTGACCAAGGATAAGGAAGCCAGAACTGAGATGTGATACTCTGGTGATTATTCTGTAATGGCCAACAAGGGTGTCTACAACTCGCCGCGACTTTTGCCTACAAGCACGACACTTGTGTGTTCTTCCTACCCTCGGTTCGGCTGGGGGCAGGATGTTGTTTGACCCTGTTCCTGAAAAGCAAAATGAATGCTGTGACAGCCTTGTGCCCTGGCTCTCTAGAGTGGGATTAAGTTTTACAATTACCATTCTGACTTATACCCTGCAACTCTCAGCGCGGAAGAACCGTCATCCAACATCCTGAATGACCCCCACTTGCAATAGCACCGTTGTCCCTAGCCTAACCAGAGCGCGGTTTTGTATACACGAATAGTTCGCACGCCACATGTTGCGTCAAGATCAAAGCGAACGGAATCGAGGCTTGGGGTATTGACAGGTCTGGACAGATCTGTAACACAACTCACCTGATATTGTGCTTGGAGCTGACGGCGTTTCCCACCAGCCTCGCCCTATAACTGGCCTACAACCAAAGTCAGACCATATAACACTTCGTCACCGCAAACGGAAGTTTAGACAGCGAGCACCGCGGAAGAAAAGCGACATCCACAACCAGCCTTCTCGCATATGGAAATGCATGCCTGTCTTGTGATTGCTTTTTCATCGTACGAGCCACGGGGCAAGGCTGGCGGCCGGCAGCACGCATAAGATCACCAGTCCTTGTTACCCAGCTCGGCAAAAGGCTGAAGGGGAAGGGGGGTGCTGCCATGGATCTGGGTTGGTTGGTTGGTTGGTACGTCTCGCAGAAGAATGACCTGCAGGCTGCAGCCTGCGGGCCGCCGGTTCGTTGGCGCAGGAAAGCTGAGGTCCGAGGGGACGCCCGCCCGTCACAGGCTGAGACCTGCGCGGCTCTCGATTTGATTATTGATACAGCTACCTCGCAATGGGCGTTGTTGGCTGTCCAGGGTTGTCTAGGGTTGTCTAGGTATGCACCATGATTCTTTGTGCTACACAACTTTGGTTCGATTGTGCGCATTGTATGCGCTCTCGACAGCGGCTACCGTAAACCATGGGGAGCGGAAAAAGCAACCAAGGCAGTTGATCAACCCCGACTTGGACAGCCTCTAGCCTGCTGCGTAGGAGCTCCTTTCACATTCCAAATGAGGAGCATGAGTCAAGCTGGGCATTGGGTCCCGAGACCAACGGGAATCCTATCTTGTTGCGAAAAGGGGGGAAGGTCATCTGTTTTGTTCTAGATCTACAGATTTCCCGCTGTGACAACATGGTCCGCGCGTGGTCCTACTGGCCTTCCTCCCTTGGCAGCTTGAGATACTTTTCCAGCTGTCGAAATGCCAGGCCTGAGACATACAGACCTGATTTCGCTCCCATGTGCCGAGACTCACATTGCGCCAGGGGCATGGTTCCGATAAGGTATCCTAAATGTTGCCTTGGACCCTATCATGATCACTGTAAAGCCGGACCTCAATACGAGAATCTGCAGAACTCTTGACGTGTTCTTACTTCATCTGAAAAGAACGAACCCGGCTCCAGTTTCTTCTCAAGCCCCAATTAAAGCACATCGACGACTCTCTTCATCGATATAACCTCACAGCTCGAGAAACAAAACCAAATGGTGTGTCTAAATCCGACTTCGAGTCATTAAACGCCGTCAAGATGCCCAACCACCTCCTCGTCACGCTCCTCACCTTTTCTCTTGTCGCGGCATCGCCCACTCCGGGAGCAGACCCAGGCCTGATCCCAAATCTCCTCGACCCCGTACTGTCCTCAGTCGTGGAACTAGTCGCCAAACTCCCGCTCAACTCCCCGCCCCCGGATATCCTCTGGACACCTAAACCGAGCCCGGAGTGCGCCGCGATCAACGCCGGGGAGCTCACATGCTGCCAGGCTACCCTGGCGGGGGACCTGCCGCTTGTGGTGCACCTCGCTGAGATGTATGGCTATGCGTTGAATCCTAACGATGTCAACGGGGTTTACTGTAAGTTTGTCTCGTCTCCGTGAGGGCGAAGGAATCGCTAACCAGTGGTATGCTCGTGTGTTGGTGCTCTAGGTGGGAAACTCCCCGTTTCAAAGTGTTCCGGTGTCAAACTGTGCTGCCAAGTTACAGCTTTAGTAAGTCCAGCACATCACCGCCTCATAGCCCTGCTCCGTGGCCAGACTACCAATTTACCCGTGGAGTGAGTGATCACTTCAGAGTGGCGGAACACTAACGTCATCTGTTTGCTCGCAGAATCCTCTGCTGTCTCTGTATTGTCAAGATCCTCCTTTATAAGTCGGAAACGCCAAGTGACACGGAGTACATACGGGCATCGACGAGCAGCGGGAGGGGTTGCGATCGAGGAAAACTCGAGCATTACAAGCAAGTAGAATATTGCAGGCACGGAAAAGCAGTCGATGGTGGTTGTATAGGTCTTTTGATATGGCTTTCCTTCGCCCTTTTAGGATGGGCCCTCGCCTTTTCTCTGTCGTCCCTGGATTCAGATACAGTAGTGTTACAGCGACAGGCCAGTTTGCCCTTCAGCAGCTCGTGCCCGGTTCTCCTCTGATCGTCTCCCCTAAGTACTGCAGACGTTACTGCTCTCCATTTCTGTCTTTCCGGCTCTGGCTATCTGCGTGGTTGTACATTTACTTCGTGATGAGGTTGTATAAACATTTGAAACTGAATGGTGAAAATCGTGGTCATTCTTTATTTGTTGCGCTTAAGTGTTTTCATGGCCATCTCGACGAGACCATCCTTGGCCTCGCTCTCTGGGAAGCCACTGATTGCGGATATCGCGCGCTGTGCATAGTCCTCTGCAAGTGCTCGTGTTTGCTCGATTCCGTCAGATTGAAGGACAAGATCGCGGGCCTGAGGAATCTATTAGTCTATATATCCTGCTCTTCGTAGTCAATATTCTCATCAGAACTTACCGACTCGACATCACCGGGCTGCTCAAACTTGCGCCCTACCAGCGCACCCAGGTCAGGGTTCGCCTTCCAAGCAAAGAGTAGTGGCGCCGTAGCCAGACCAAGCTCCAGATCCGCACCCGCAGGCTTGCCGAGATCCTTGGCGGACCGCGTGTAGTCCAGCATATCGTCGACAAGCTGGAAAGCGAGACCGAGATTCCTTCCGTATTGGTAGGCAGCTTCCACCGTCTCCGGGTCTGTTCTGCCCAAGAGAGCAGCCGCTCGGCAAGACTTTGATATCAAGCTTGCTGTCTTGAGATATGTCTTTTGCAGATAGTATGTGAAGATATCCTCAGACCACTTGGGGTTGCGCTCGTCGCGGGCGGTGTTCTTGAGCTGCATAAATTCACCCTCAACCAGGTTGGCGATAACGGTGGCCAAGAGCTCGACGACCTCGACATGTCGCAGCCGTGCTAGCGCGACAGAGGCCCGGCCTAGCAAGAAGTCACCCGCCAAGACTGCCATCTTGTTGCCGAACTCGAGATTTGCCGAGGGTGACCCTCGCCGAGCGACGGAGTGGTCCAGTACATCGTCGTGCAGTAGTGACGCAGTGTGAATGAGCTCGGTGATTTCTGCCAGTCGTCTTTGCGCAGGCAGAATGTCGCTCTCGGTAGCTTCGGGGCTTGACGAGAAAGCGGCTAGCGAGGAGGACGGGTTCACGTCGGCAAGGATGTTTGTTGGCGATAATGATGTGTTAATGCTGGTATTCGTTTCTGAGGGAGGCGAGTTCGGTGCTTTGGGACATAACGACGTCGCCCGAGACATGAGCAAGACAATCAATGGCCGTACGTGCTTGCCCTCCGCCTGTGTGTAGTACTTTGCCGCGCGATCTAGCGATGGATGTCCGGACCCCAAAAGCTCCCGGATATTGCCAGTAAGAAACTTCATTTCCTTGGCCACTACCCTCAGAGGGTCAACATGCAACTCGTTCTTTGTGGCGCGCGAGACCGCATTTTGGACCATGTTGCCAGCAACTGCGACAGCCGCTCCCCATGCTGACGGCCTCCTTGGCGAGCTGTGGTATGCTGCGGTTGTCGGGGAATTTCGTATCCTGCGGTCGAGTGTGGCGGCTCTTGTGCAGTCTGAGCAGGACGGAAGAATTGTTGGTCGCAAAGTCAGCTGTGATCGGGCAAGGGCCGAGGCCCCAGATCGTCGCAACATGTTGGAAGGTCTTTGCAGCTGTATGAAGTCGTCCGAGTCGTATGATTTATAAGCTCGACCTGAGCATTTGCGGCAGTTTTGCACTACTAAAACCTTTCGATTGGGCGCTTGGAATGGTACGTGATGACCCTGTAGTTTGGGGAATGTCTGCGATTATCGGGAGATAGTCTGGCGCCGTGGATGGTGTGGTGGGCTTGGTTGAGGTCGAGTAAGCGGAGGGGTGGTTGTGGTAGTGCGGGCAGTTTCCGTGATGAGAGAATTGCTCGCCGCAGTGATCCGAAAAATATCGATGGCGTTGTTGGTGCAGCGGCCAATCCCTGCTCCCACGCGCAGATCGGGCTAGACTTTAGCGTGGGGCAGCATGTCGAGGTACTTACTCGTCGGTGGGCCGGTGACTGGATGGACCGGTACTCTGGCATGCGGCACGGCACGCGAGTGCTGCTGCAATTGTGATCTATCTATCCTGGTTTGGGGTCTGGGTGCAGCCTAACGCCCCAACATCTCCTACCGCAACAACTCCAACTTCGAAGGCAGCCTGCAACAAGCATGCCACAGCCATTTCCCGCACAATGGTTCTCCTCGCTATGACGTCCTCCATGGTGGAGGCGTTGCAGGCACTCCAAGATACCCCACGAACGGACACCGGCGGTGCGACACCAGAGACCCCTCAGCAGCCGTCTCTCGCCAGTCCAGCCATCGGCAAGCCCATCAGCCATAGACAAATTATCGAGCTGCGGAATAGTCTGAATGCATCAGGCAAGGGGCTCTTCACCCTCGAGGAGCTTCTGCGCGGCGCTGCGGTCTATGTGCCACCACCGCCGCCCAAGGCAGAGCCTGTACGTCTCGCTCATCTGTGTCCATCCCAAAGCACAAAATGCGCATCTGCTAACATTTTCTGCGCACTTATAGACTGCTGAATACAAAGCACTGATGGCCCGCCTCCGTCTTGAGGAAGAAGAGCGCGCATACGAACGTCTCACACAAAAGCACACGACCACCCGCGAGACCTTTGCCCAGCGGTTTCCAGGCGCAAAGATGGACATGGTGCAAGCATTCGCAGAAGCTAACCGCCCTTCCAAGGCCGAGGATATCGAAGGCGACGAATTCGAGTTCGGCGACGTACAGAGACAGGTCACGCTGATCTTCAACTTCCTCGTCAGCATCATCGGTTGTGGTGCTGCGCTGTGGAAGCTGGCGGAGTGGTGGCCGACGCCGTCGCGGCTATTCCTCGCAATGGGAGGTGCTATTGTAGTAGCGATAGCTGAAGTTGTTGTTTATTCGATATTCAACTGGCGCATGAAGGAGGGCAGTAGGAGGGAGGAGAGGAAAAAGGAGGAGAAAGAGATTCTGAACACGTGGATTGTGGGAGGTCCTGATGAAGCTCATCCCGCAGCGGAAGACAAGCTTCTGGACAACATTGGAAAGCAGGCTACGGGGGTGGACTGTGGCGATTCTGTCCGAAAGCGCATCAAAGAAGTTGGTGGTTCGTAGCAAGTAATTTCGAGGTATTGTCAGAAAAGGATGCTGTTGCAAAGGCTTGGTCTTGAAAAGTGCACTTCGATATGGGTCATGGAGAGTCTAATCCCTAATCCGTACAAGATTGGCCAACGGCGGACAGTCTGCAGACAACCACGGCATGACATAGACCAAGACAGGGCGGATTTGGGGTTGCCGTGTCCGTGTCCACAAGTACTTTGACTAAAGGCAGCCTTGGAACCTGGGGATGGCTGCAATAGAGTAGAGCCGCAGGTGGGGTTCCACTGCGGAACTTGACGTGTGCGCCCCACTGCACAGGCACTTTAGCCCCCTGCCCGACGCGTCTCGCTCGACTGCCGACGCGTCCTGCAAGAAGCTCGACCAGGCCAAACACAAAACACCACCACCACATTCATGACTTGGGCTCCAGGTACCTCCGTCGCACTTTACACAAAAAATCGCAATACACCATACACCAGAGAGTAGGGAAACGCTCACCGCAGGCCCTGGAAGTCTTGATACAGACTCTCCAATTCGTCTTGAACAGACCAAGTACGGCCCTACCTGTCGCATCAACGCGCTTCTACCAGCACATCACCAAAGTCACCATCCCGTGAAAACGACAGCAATGCTGCGATCAGCCGAACCCCGCAAAAGGCCTTTGCGGACATACGGCAGGCAACAACCTCAAAACACAGATGACGTGGTCGAGCCACGCGCGACCAAGAGGCGGTGCATGAGCGAGCATGGTGATAGTCATAAGCCCACAGCAACACCTGTTGCAATGCAGGCGACAACCAGCACGAAGTCCGACAATAGAACGCGAGATTCGAAGTCGGCAGCATCAGAATTAACGACAAAGCCTTCCACAACGAAGCCACAAACACAGAAGACCCTCAATCTCTCAAAACCAGCACAGCCCGTCCTGCCTTCGCCAACACCAGCACCAACGACGACCAAAAAGGCGATGATCACGAGCTACTTCCGCGTAGTTCCGCACCACAATTCAGACTCATCGAGCTGTGCAGATAGCCACGTACCCAGCAGCGACACCTGCGCCGGGGCAAACTCGTCTCCGTCCAGTCCGCCCTCGTCGCCGCCACCGTTGTCGTTTGCGGAGAAGGACGCGAGGGCGAGGAGGAAACCACGGCGTTTGACGACGAAGGCCAAACCACGAGAGGTATCCAAGGCGAAGGCCGAGGATGATGAGGATGGCTCAGATGAGGAGGGACATTCGGCAGCCTCGAAAAGTCGCAGCGTCAGAGGAACGAAGCAGGAGTCACAAACACCAGGGGCCCCCGCAGGACAAGTTCGCGAGGCCCTAGGAAGCACGACGCCATTTAGCCTGAACCGAGAATTAGCCACAGCCACAGAGTCCTCATTATCACCTCAATTATCAGCAACGACAAACCCGCGAAAAAGACAGAGAACCACCACAGAACCAGTCATGATCCAGCAGACGCTCAGCCTATCCATGTCGGAGAAGGGCTTTACTGAGTGCAAGGAGTGCAGCATGTTGTATAACCCGCTGCATGAGAAGGACCGGCGGTTACATGCGCGACAGCATGCAAAGTTCATAAAGCAGAGAGCGATGAAAGAGGATGAGGATGATTAGTGTGCAAGCACTGAGTGATGCATCCAAGTGTAGAAAGGGGGCAAGGAAGAAAGGGTGGGAATCGAGGTGGCACGGAAATGGATAGATTCTTTCGAGATACCCCTGGCATTGGCACCCGATAGCGCACCCTTTACGTGCGATATCAGAGTAGTCCTAATCAAATATGACGAATCCAATATAACATATGCTCCTAAGCAACTCTCATTTAAGCCAAGTGATATCGCTCAACAACGAAAACTCGTCACCCGACAGCCTGCACAGTCTTGATCTTATCCGCCTCCTGCTGCCCCAGCGGTGGCTGATAGCTCTCTCTCAGCAGATGCGGTTTTCTCTCATCCAGGTCCAAAATCATCTGTCCGAAAAGCCCATTGGCCCAGGTGAACCACTCCCGAGTCCACCTCCCGGCATCATTACTATCCACACTCTCGTGGATCAGTCCTAAACCCCCTGTACTCCCCAGAATCTCCTTCAACACCGTTCTAATTTCATCGTCGTCATCACTAGTCATGATTCGGATTATGCTCGACATCGGCCACGCCGCGCCGGGTCTTACATGCGGAGAACCCACGGCGTTGATCACTTTTCCCGAACACCACCATGGGTTCCGCCTGCTGAGGACAAACTTGCGCGTGGCTTGGTACAAGGGATCAGTGGCATTCACGTAGCCGAGGTAGGGGGCGGATAGCAAGGACGGGACATTAGCGTCGTCCATCAAAATAACGCCGCCGAAACCATTGACCTCGTACGCAAATATCTTGTCCCCGGACGGCGCGGTGACGATGCCGAACTGCTCGATCCCCGCGTCGATCTCCGCCGCCATGGCACGCATCTCTGCAGCGAGTCCTTCGGGCGCGCGGGCCAGCTTGTCCATGATGTCCGCGCACAGGGACAAGTACCGCGAGAGCATCATGTTGGCGGGGATCTGGTGCTCAAAGGTGGCGCTGTCGTCGCTCGGGCGGAACGGGGAGCGCACCATGCCCGTGTAGTTGACGAGGGAGCCGATGCCGTTGTTGGCCAGGGTGCCCGAGGCGGACATGGTCTGCGACTGGAAGGTGTAGACCGGCACGCGCCAGGTGCCGTCCGGGTTGTAAGTCGGCGCTTGCATCTCGCGGGACGTGGCGAGGATGCTCTGAACGGCGTATATCCACTGGAAGTCGTTGAAGAATTTTGTGTCGCCCGTGCGTGAGAAGTAGTCGTGCGAGAGCTGGAGGAAGCCGCCAAAGTCGTCGAGCTCGAAGTTGCATGTGAAGACGACGCTCGAGTCGTATGGTGGGGTGACGCGGTAGATGCCGCCGCTGCCGCCGGGGGGCATGCCCGCCTCGGGAGGCGGGTGGAAGGAGTTGCAGTAAGGGGCGGTGACGAGGTAGCGGGCTTGGAGGTTAATGGTGCCGCGAAAGATGGAGGCGATGTCGTCGGAGGACGAGGTGAGGATGGTTTTGTAAGGGGCGATCTGGTTGGCCGAGTCACGAATCCACATTGCGTTGATGTCGCCAGTGATGATGAAGGCGAGCTCCTCTTGGGTGTTGTTGCCCGCGTGGCCCCGCCAGCGGATACATGTGTCGAGAGTATTGGGGAATGTGTTTTCAAAGAGGCGGTGCAGGTCGAGATCGAAGATGCGGGTTTCCATGCGGTGGATTGTGTGCTCCACGGCGGAGGATGTGAAGGTCCTGCATTCTGGGCTGGGCCGCTGCAAGGGAAGGCTGTAGGCGAAGGGAGAAAAGGGCTCGTTGCGCTGCTTGGCGTAGGTAGAGTAGTTGGGACAGCTTGGGGGCAAAGGCGGCTGGGCGCTGTTGACAATGTCGGCGGCTGCAGCAGCGGCGGCGGCGGCTTCGAGGCTATTGAGAAACTCGGCGTTGGTGGCTATGGCTGGTGAAGGCAAGGTGCCGACGAGAAGCAGCAGGGCGGTGGAGGCCGCGGCTTGAAGGAGTGAGGGCGCCATGGCGATGAATGGCATGGCTCGCGATCCTCTGCTGCTCGGTGTAAGTATGGGTTGAAGTCGCGTCAGTCATGTGATGCCGAGCAAACAAACCTTTGGACCCCTGGAGGTGCAGGCGCCCCTGGCGATCATCACAGGGCCCCTGGCACATAGACATGCACATCACTCGCCATCCTCGAGTCGGCCGTGCAGCTTGGCGCTCAGGGCGGGGCTGTGAAGCAGGTGCCCGGGTGCTGCCTGAGGCCGCAACAGTCAAGTACCGAGTAACAAGGAACAAGGAACAAGGAACAAGTAACAAATAACAAGGCTGCCTCGTTCCATCACAATCCGATAGACCAATCCAATGTGACTTTGCCGTCAGCCGGTTACAGCGGCGACAAGTCCAGCTGCCACAAAGCAACGACAGTCAAAACAGTGTCAGTCAGATATGGTACTCCAATCTGCTATACTTTGCCATGTCGTACGCTTGGGGATCCGCTGAGCTTGATGAGGCGATAGAGGTTGAAGGCAAGCCCTTCCCGTTCGCCTTGAACCTGCTACACGTTTTCCAAGACGTATGTCTTGCCCGACCTGGTGCGCTGTTCTGGATAGACACCATCTGTATTGACCAGGACAAGCACGCGTAGAAAAGCCACCGGGTGCAACACATGTCCTCTATATATGAAGTGGCAGAACATATCGTCATCTACCTCGGCAGAGGAGATCCTCTCAAGACCTTGGGCATCTTGACGTGGTCTCTGGAAACTTTTGAGACTTATTGTGAACAACGTGGACGAAACTCGTTCTGAAGCTGGCAGCTCCGTCTCTGCCAGAACGTTCGCGTTGATGCCGATAATCCGTACCAAACGGTCGATCTGGACTTTACACCAACAGGCGATTCTGAATAAGAGGCCCAGACCAGACAGAAACAGCTCGTGAGAGAACGATGAATCGGCACCACTCAGCCTTCTGCATTGGTTCCGATCTTCGAAAGCTCGGTTCACCGTGGACAAAATTTACGTCTATCTCGGATTATGCCATGATAATTAAGCAAAAATTGTCCCCATCCTGGACTATAGCAAACCAAAAGCTGAAGTTTTACGAGACATCGTACCTTATATTTCGTCGGTGTTGGGAACCACTATGGATAGCTTCGCAGTCACTTTCGAAGATTTCTTTGGGGCTCTGGAAATTAGTCGCATTAGTCTTGACCTCCACTCCGTTCACCAAGATGAAGGAGAACAATATGAGCCCATCTGCGACACCTTTCAACTAAGTGGGGAGGACGATCATAGGCTTGAGCGACACAAGAACGAATAAAATACCCGTCGCTCGCTGAACCGACATGAGTTCTTTGACGCCGCAAGTGCCATCAATGGATACACACGCTACGCTTTTCCCAACGCATCGTGCCCTTCTCTGGCCTTCGACGCATGCTTTGGGACGAGCAAGATGAGGCGAGCACTTGCTTATGTTATGCGGATGAGGTGGCTCATTCATGCCGCAACGACGAATATGGTCCTCCCCAGGGCGTTTGTGGACAATACGTCACATGGCACACAGATCATTGAGACAATCCCGAGCAAGGTCACCTTCTCAAGGAATCAGACCGTGAGCCGAATCTCGTCTTTTGAGAAATTGAACATCCTGATATTCTTCCAGCACGTTCCCGTTGTAAATTCCTTCAGCCCCAGTGGCTCTGCGTGGCGGGACCTGGCGGCCTCGGCCACGGAGCGCGAACTGGACATTCTCACAGGCTCGGTAAGGTTAGAAAGTGATCGAGCTCCGAGCTCTTATCATTCTCGGGCTACCGAGGGATCCTTTTCTATGAGATTGCTAGAGCTTTCTTCTTATCAAACTATACATCTAGGACTTAGGCGCAACGATATAGAATCTCCTTGCATACGTGGCGGAGCAGTGCAAACAAAGCTTCGCACCAACAACCACCCTCAATTGCGGGGACAAATCGTATCAACGACCAAAGACCTCCATGGTAGTGATAATTTTCGATGCAGTCTCTAACTACCAATACATGACAAATCAGTGAGGCTGCGACTGGTATCGTGAGGGCCGTGCCTATCCTTAAAGGAGAGGGTTGCATCAACACCTTGAGGTCATCGGGCAGTGTCAACAGAGAATCTCAGTGAAAGGTGTAATGGCATCACAGAAAAGTAGCAAACATAACCTCTGAATATCTCCCGAGGCCTACAAGGGGACCACGACGAGAGAGTGCCGCCGCACAAGCAACTTAGTCACTGATGTAGGAGGTAGAAATCAGATATCATTATTCAAGAGTTCCTTCAATGCATAGCCAATATCCGTATCTAAGGTGCGCTTTTGTGGAGAAGGAAATGGAAGAGAGCCATCGGACACAACTGTCCCTTCCTCCCACGTCTCACTTCAAGATCCTATCCTGGCTCTCCCGATCGTCGTCATCCCAATCGCCATCTCTCCGCACACTCCTGTGATCATTCGACACGGCAAAAGTCTGCGTGACATGGATATTCTGCTTCCCCGCCGCCCTGCGCATATTCTGCAGCTCGGTGTCGTCCAGGTCCTCGAATCCGCGCGAGGCCAGCGCCTTGGACGTGAGCGTCCCGCTCCTGCTGACGTTTCCGAACCGGCCGCGACCCGTCCCGCTCTGGTGCGCGCTGCCGGCCATGTCGGCGTACTTTGAGCGGGACTTGTTGCTGCTGCCCCTGGTCTGGGAGACGAGCACCTTGAAGCTCGGCAGGCAGGCGACCATGACGGCGATGCTGGACTCGATGGTCGACCAGAGCGCGAGCCATGACACCTCGGGCTGCGTGGTGACTGTGTAGGTGACGATGATGCGGATCACGGAGAAGACGGTCACGATGCAGCCCAGGGCGAGGACGGCGACGAGGCTGACTTTCTGCTTGATGGACATCTTGAGGCCGATTGCGAGGTAGATTGGGAGGATCATAACTGTGGGTGGTGGTGGTGGTGGTGGTCAGTGAGCTGGGTTAGAGAGAGGCCGCGAGAGAATGCGGAAATTGGCATCGTAAAGTTGCAGAGGGGGCGAGAAAACGTACTCAAAACGTCAGTGGCGATGTCAACGCAAGTGCTGAAGCGCAGGCTGATCAAGGAGCCTTGAATGTTCTTTGGTGTATCGCATTGTCCTGCATGCGTAGCTCGTGTGTCAGCCTCGTATGTATCTTTCTTTGAACGGGCATGCCTGGAAACTGCTTACCCAGCTCAAATGACCTGCAAGACAACGGGTACGTGATGACCGACCCGACGTAGGCGAGACCGGTAAAGACACAAATGACGATCCATATCCTCCTCGGCCAGAGCAAGTTGTCGACCAAGCGATAGAAGAAGGCGAGGAAGCAGGCTTTGACCGTCCACAGGCAAGTCCAGAACAGCAAGGTCGAGGCGAACTGGCACTTGAGGTAGAAGGACGAGTTGGCCTTAAACTCAGCCGTGGGCACCAGGAGCCCCGCGGCGACGAGCAGCATGTCGTACATTGGCCCGGCCATGAGAGTCTGCGTGATGGCGTTGCCCAGCAAGACCACCAGCGCTCCGATCACAATGTAGTCATCGACGTAGAGTTGTCGTGAGAAGCGGAAGCGGACCCAGAGGCGTGCGGCGACCAGCGCGGTGGCGAGGCCTTGGAGTGTCCATATCGCGGCCTATTTCCCCCCAAAACCCCGATGGTGCGGTTTTCGTTAGTCAGGTGATGCTTCTTTGTGTGGTAAGGACACGAGTAGCTGAATGCTGATGAGTGGTTTGTGGCTGGCTGAGATTCGTCCTACTGCACAGGTCTTGTCCACCATGCTGGGCGCCGAGTGGCAAAAGGTGGCTTTTATGGTGATCCAGATGGCGTTCAATAGAAGACTTGTGCGTCGTGATGTGGTGCAGTAGGGCGAGTCTCAGCTCGGATTGCCACGGTAGACTTACCAGTAGTGCAGCCTCGGGCACCTTGGGTGGAGGAAGCGCGTTCTGCCGTTCGATCAGCGTCGAGATGGCCATTTCGGGACCGATTCGCGCTGGGATGAAGAAGACCACGCCTGTTCAACTAGGATCGTTGAGATGCTCAATGAACAGGGAGGAAGCCTGTTGTCGTCGTCGTCGTCGTTGTTGTCTCCGCTCTGTCTCTCTCTCTCTCTCGCTCTCTCGTGGGGGATATTCCGCTCCCCTTCACAAATTTCCTCGACGGCCTGTTTAGGCATCAGGCGGGTGAGGGATCATCATGTCATCTTATAATTGGCGGCACGGGAGGACGTGCAGTGGACTCAATCGGCCGGGACCAACGGTGTCAGCCACAGCGCCAGAATTAGCCGTGTGTGTCATGGCAAGATACGCGAAACGACATGACCAATGCTCACGTAGAGAACTGCAAGACCATCATCAAGTCCTGCCTCGCTTTTCGTCCCAGATCGAGCAGCTGCGTTCCCGATGAATGCTACCACGCCGGGGAGATGGACATATACCAGGGCATGAAAGGATCCATAACCATGCTGCAGGGCCTGCCGGTGGTTTGGAATTGATACGACTTGTATCTCTTCTGCAGCACATCCGAGCCAATGAGATGAGGGTGCTGCCGCCTTCCACGGCCACGAGTTTCCCCCCCAGGGTTCTTGACGACAGGGGCTCCAAGAACTTTGTGTTAGGAAGCATTCAGCACTTCTCGAAAGACGACCGGTAAGCGGTCCCTGACGGCAGATCGTACTTGTCCATCTACCGTGTCAGAGACTTGTCTTTACCCTGCTAGGTAGTTTTGATGCTTCACGGAATGAGGCATGCCTAAACTCTCTTCGCTAGTGTCAAATAGTCCATCGTAGTTAGTATACTTGCCATTTCCCGCCACGTCTGGAGGTGAGATGACTAAATGCTCTGCTTGATTTTGGCGTGGGGGCAGGAGTTGCAAAGACGGTAGTGCCCAGACCAAAGAATCACGCCATTGGTCCAGCGAGAAGCCCGTGGACTCTGACCCGTAAGATGGCAACCTCTTCGAATTCTTCCGCAAGCCATCGACAGTAAAGACCTTTTTTCCACAGGGGCCAAAGGGTTTTCAGACGTCAAGGGTTGTCCACCAACATCAAACAGGCAAATGTACGCAACTCGGAAGCAGCCAACTCGGTGCTAACAAGGGTGGGAAGCATCGCCCTTGTCACCGGCTGACCGGGGAGCGGTCCGTAGACCCTTGCAGAGCGAGATCTCACCCCCGGCCGCCCTGTGGGTATTTTTCAGCCTGGCAGACAATATTGAGTGCGCTAATGCTTAGCCTGCCCTACGAGCTTGACCCGCACGATCGTACCAAGGCCCGAAAAGCGTCTAGACCAGAGGGGGGGGGGAAGCTGGTTTGGAGACTAAACACCTTACAGTCTCACCCTACGGTCTCTTACCTTATAGTTTCTACATCAAAACAAAGGAAGAAATTGTTCAAGAGAGTTGTCAGCACGAGCACACAGTGGCGTCTTCCAGAATGTCTTGGCTGCCCCTTTTCGAAGCGTCCTGTCGAGCGGAAGACGACATGGCGTTTTAAAGTTAGCGTTGGATTGGTGAGCGCGGAACTGGGGGCTGATGCGGTGCGACAGTGGCGCACCGAACAAGACTTGTTGCCAAGATTAGATATACTGTAATAATACAACGAGACTTCTGGGTCAGGGGCGGCGACTGTTGGCAGTCTTGAGTCCCAGGACTGAGGCAGAGACTCGCGACAATAGTAGAACGACACGGCCTGGTCCTCGGCTGTACTCCGTATGTAATGTTGCAAAGTTGTATTGCGCCTTTATCCTCGTTTCGGGAGTCTGGCCGAGACGCAGCTGCAAATTGTCGTCAAGGACTCACCTGCCAAATCCAATGGGTGGTGTGGATAACCAGCTGCTCCGGTCCCTGACCCCTGGACCACAAGATGGAAGCCGCCTTTCCGGCGGCACAGCCCGTCGCCGCCGCCCCGGGCCATCTCACTTGCACCAAACCCCTTGCGAATACAGGCCGTGACAAGTTGGGCATAGTCAGCATAGCTGAACCAACACCACGACGACGCCTGGCGCTGTCCGACTCCGCGCGCACGGAATATCTCGCCACGCGAGGTGCTTGCCCCCGATACAGCGAGCTGGACCGCTTTGCACGCACTGCGGCTGCGGCTGCGGAGTGTTGGTTGCCCCCGTCCCCCCGTCCCCTGCCGCACACAGCCTTGCCTGCCGATGTTCACTTGCCGGGGGATGGGACCTGCTACTGATAATTATCAGCTATCCGAGCTGTGGTGGTCCGGCGTCCTCGGATCGCCCCAGAACCAACATGGATTCGCTGCCAGAATCTCGGTCTCCTCCGCAGAAGCAATCTCACATTGTGCCTGCGTGTTCGCGTCCCCCCACAGAAGTTGACTGATGTTCATGCTGAACCCAGCAGCAACCCCCGCATCCCACGTGCAGGAGAAGGATTCATGAGCTTGTATAAAGACGCAAGCCACGCAGTTTGATACTACCTGAAGAACCCAGAAACTCCGTGCAGAAGCCCACGTCGATCCTGCTC
Source organism: Microdochium paspali (assembly GCA_031142775.1). Classification (NCBI taxonomy): domain Eukaryota; kingdom Fungi; phylum Ascomycota; class Sordariomycetes; order Xylariales; family Microdochiaceae; genus Microdochium; species Microdochium paspali. Next base: position 1,847,620 of record JAVBIV010000008.1, read on the forward strand.
ACCGAGAGGAGACCCCAGGGACAAGAACAAGCACTTCCCCGTATTGCTTGCCCCCACGCCCCGCATAATATTTACTCCCTTCTGTCCTGGGAATTTTTGCAGGTGCTTCCGGCCGCCACCATCAGTCACCATGAAACTTTATGGGCTCTCAGCTGGCCTCTTGGCGGCGCTGCCGCTTAGTGTACTGGCCGACGACTTCGTCGCTTCCGTTTCGAGTGACTTGGCGAACATGGTGTTGAAGAATGCCGGCACTTGTGTGAGTTTCCCCTCAACTGATCCTGCCCACTGCCGAGTCTTGGCAATGTTTACTCAGCAGCCAAGACTACATGCATCCAGCGTTGGAGATTACATGCAGGAATCACAGTAATTTAGTTGAAGATGCAACAAGCTAATTCGAAGACCCGTGTGAAAAGTGTGCCGGTTTGAAGCTCTTCCTGGGGGACAAGGTCTCAGTCCAGGGACAGTCTGTGTACACAAACTCATTGGAGTCGTACTTTAGCCTGCAAAACGCCCAGCTGTCGCCAAACTGCATCGTCACACCAACTTCCAAACAGGATGTGGCACTCTCAGTGTTCCTGCTCAACATTGGAAGCAAGCTGTTGTCAGGCTGCTGTAATTTCGCCATTCGCTCTGGAGGCCACACTCCTTGGGAAGGGGCCAACAACATCAACGATGGTGTGACGCTCGACCTGTCGAAGCTCAATCAGATCAATATCTCCAATGACCGCAAGACAGTCGACGTCGGCCCTGGTAACAGGTGGATCGATGTCTACGACCGTCTTGAGCAACAAGGCCTCATTGTCGTTGGCGGCCGTGCCTCCATCGTCGGTGTCGGCGGCCTGACCCTCGGTGGTGGCATCTCTTACTTCTCTCCCCGCTATGGCTACTCCATTGACAACATTGAGAACTTTGAGGTCGTCCTAGCCTCAGGCTTGATCGTCAATGCCAACAGCAAGACCAACCCCGACCTCTTCAGGTCCCTCAAGGGCGGCTCTGGCAACTTCGGCATCGTGACCTCCTTCACCATGCGCGCTTACCAGCAGGGTCCCATGTGGGGAGGCTTCATCGGCTTCGACGTTTCCACCATCGACAAGCAGTTCGCCTTCTTCGAAAGCCTCACCGGCGCACCCTCCTACGACCCTTACGCATCCTTCATTTGCAACGTCGTGTACGACCAGGCCACCAAGTCGTGGTCCGCGTCGCACTCAGTAGTGTACTCCAAGCCCGAGGTCAACCCGCCGACCTACCAGCCCCTTCTCAGCATCCAGCCGCAGCTCTTCAGCACCCTCGCGGTCAAGAACCTGACTGCCCTCTCCATCGAGCTGGGCTACTCCAACCCCAACGGGCGCAGACAGCTCTTCACCACCGCGACCTACAAGAACTCGGCCGCCCTGCTGTCCGAGATCTACAAGATCGCGCAGACCAACGTGGCGTCCATTTCGGGCATCTCGGGAATCAAGTACAGCTTGTCCTTCCAGCCCATCCCGACCCTCATCAACTCCAAGGCCGCCACCTCCCCGGGTGGGAGCAACTCTCTCGGCCTCGACCCCAGCGACGGCAACTTGATGAACATGCTCCTCACGGTGTCGTGGGACAACAAGTCCGACGACGCCAACATTGAGCAGACGGCCAAGAGCCTGTTCGCCGCCACCAATGCCAAGGCCCAGAGCATGGGCTTGTCCAACCCGTACCTCTACCTCAACTACGCGGCCAAGTGGCAGGACCCGATCTCGGGCTACGGCGCAGACAACAAGGCGAAGCTGCAGGCTGCGAGCAAGAAGTACGACCCAACGGGCTTGTTCCAGAAGAACGTCCCTGGCGGGTTCAAGCTCTTCTAGAGGGCGAATTTAGCAAGGATACAGGAAAAAAGTACTGCTCTGTTCACATTTCGGAACTTGTCACGACCTCAGTGCGAAGCCAGACACGAACAGACTTTATAGATACATTAAGACATAATACACGACGACACAGATACCTATCTGCAATAGATAATGATTAATTAGATGTGTGCCAAAGTGTCAATCATCCCTGAATGAGTTGTGCTGTGCAGGCCATGCTGAATTGTGCGATGATTCCAATAGGAATGCTCAAAAACAGAAATCCAAACTGAACTGGATGCTGAAGCTGGAGAGATCCTGCCCACCTCGACCATCATCACAATAATTTGCAATGATTCACCATAAAAGATACAGGTGATCTGAGCTTGTGAGCCATAGAAGACCCTTAACCGCGACGACGGCGCATCCCCGCAACCAAGAGCATCGAAGGTCCTCAATGGGTCCCAAGAGGGCATGATTCTCTAAACTTGCTCGACATAGAACACCCAACCTAGGGATTTGATAACAACAATGAAAGCACTTTGGGGGGGGTGGGGGGGACCGACGCTGCCTTCCGCATCACACGTCACTGAGGTTTCACGAGTGGCTTGTCTTGGATTGACAACCATCTGTCAGCACGGCTCAAAAAGACTTTGGCAAACTGTGCTGCCGAGTGAACTTGACTAGATCCGGGCTTCATCAAGTCATCACTTCTTCAGATTCGATAGTGTCGACATGATCACGGACATAGCTGAGAGGTGAATCGGTTGTTCTCAACCTGGCATCTGTAGAAGTCTTTGCACATGAGCTGCGAGAAGACCTGCCTCAGGCTCGTTTGATTTATTGATATACAGTCGGCAGCTCACATCAACCCAATCACACAGTCTCACGAGATTAAATCTCAAGAGAACCGCTTTTATGTACGGTCTGACAGGCCAGCCTTGTTCTTCTGCCAGCCCGCAAGCGCTTACACGGATCAAGTGTTCAGAAGAAGAAAAAAAGGAACCATGAGTTCTTACCATGTCCAAAAGGCTTCATGACGATTGGCATTATTCAGGCAGCTTGTCCTTACTCATAGCTTGGTAGGAGAGCGTAAGGATGACAACCTAGGCAGCACGTCCCCCGGTGCTCAGCTGTGGCCATGACGCAATCGTGGCCATGACTCGCTACCATCTTCGTCACAATGCACTGCCGAGACCACAAGGTCCAGGGAGACTTAGGTAAGCCAGCCAATATCTATCCAGGTAAGTTTCGTGCAGAGTCATGAACCCGCCTATAAATGACCAATTCAGAGCAACGAGCCCGAGTCAAGCACGACACTAACGGGGTGACGGAATAACTCTATTGTCTGATCTGAAACGGCTTTTCAAGGGTCTCTTTCGAAGACTCAAATGCTGACGCCACTTCATGCAGTCAGGATTCCCAACATGACGGACAAGTCCGAAAGCAAGAAGAAAAAATGAGGCATAAAAAAAAAGGCTGGGATTTTTGAAATCGCATGAACCCTTCTGCAAAGCATTGTCCCAAGGTTAGTGAGTCAGAGATACTTACTCGGTGGACCGACTACGACTAATGAAGACTGCAGATGCAGTTGCGCCACTGAGCATTGCTGTATCGCATGAACTGTGCCGATAAAAGCTGGGGTGGAAACCATGGGAAACGAGGATTGTCACAAGTCAGGACCGAAAAACAATATGCAACTTGTCACGACTTGACCCGGATTGGATTCCAGCGAACCTTATTGCTTGTCATGTGTTCTCGAAGCAGCAGCACGATCTTCCAGGACTTTGCAAGTCAACCGATGAAACAGAACATCACTTCAATGACACCGTCACAAAAGTTCACAAATTTGCGCTTTAGAACAATCGCCGTGAAGAACAACGGCCACCATCGGGTCTCCCGTGCCACGACTTGGACAAAGGCAGATACATCTGAGACCAAGAACACGAGCCTCGCGGCCGTTTCCAAGAACAGCAGCGACCGCAACGACGGCTGACACATGCCACCGGCCAAGCAAGGTTAATTAACCCGTCCTGCTTAGTCCATCATGTGTCAGGACCCCTTCCCATGCCCTGTATCGCTATGCCATGTCATGCTACATGCAATCGGAAAACTTGTCCCGAATCATTCTCTTCTACAGCTTCCTTCCCTAACCGTGCGAGCTATGTGTGCAGGCATTCAGGCCAGCAAGCAGGCATGCAAGTAAGCAGTCGACGCCAATGACTCTCTACCGGACCGACCACGCTTTGAAGATCTCGACCCTCTCAACGACTCATATCGTAAGGGATCACCCCCCCCTCTTTCCCTCGTACGAGGACAGCAAGGCAGTGTGCATGCATACACATGCATGCATCCCGCATCGGCACCTCTGTCGGCTCAACCCGGATGGACCCTGTGGCTTATTCTCGCCACGAGCCCTCACCACCACCACCACCACCACCACCACCACCAGCGGATACTATGCTCCAGATCCGGTCTCTGCTCCGCATGTGCATTTACCTCCAAGATCGCATATCACGCCGCAGTCGGTTCTGATGCCGCGCTCGCTCGGGCGCTCTGTGCCGGCTGCTGTGCAGATTCTGGTTTCTCAGTACATCACATTACCTACTCTAAATGCTTTTGTCATGAACCCCGCTGCTGCGCGGAGTGCGGGGGAGTCTAGCAGACGGGCCACGCTTTTGGCGACTTCTAGCGCTGATCCTTCCAGGCCATTTAACTGCCGGCCCACCCAGGAATACTGGACACCCAAAAGTGCACCCACTGACTGACTTGGTGTCTAAACCCCAAAGACGACCCAGAAGTCTCTCTCCATGCTGAGTAAGACAGCAAGAAAAAAACCATGACGAATCATCCTCACTTTCTTCTTCAAGTTCCACCTCAATTGCCTAATCAAGAATATCCCCTTCTCTCACCCACTAGTCGAGACTGTCGGGTCAAACGGGAGAGGACTTCACACAAGTCATCCCGCCCCTTCCCGCAATTAACGAGTGTGTGCGTGTGTGGGGTAGGGGGGAAAAGGCGCATTCCGCGTGCACCCATAGCATTAGAGTTGACAGCCCCAGCCCCAGCCCCGGGGGCGGGGGGGGAGGTGGAAGGCATGAATGTTGCCCTAAATCCCCTAAACTCCCCGGACCAGTGGGAGCGGTTGAGCGCTCTGGCAGGGGGCGGGGGCGATGTCACAGTGCCATTGCGTGCATCCCTCCCCCCCCAATCGGGCCCTCCTCCACAGGGTAAACTCACAGCTACGATCAAGACAAACCCCCGACAGCGTGCACAATAGCTGGACGTAACGGCGGCTCACGACTGCTTTCCAACTGTCAAGAATCTCAGATCTAGAGTACTTGAAATGCACCAGGAACAAAAAAAGACATACGGTACTCAGAAACAAACCCTCAACTACAGACTTCTATCCCCCAGGCCCTCAGTGGCAAAGCTGAACAGCAAGCAAAAAAGCAGAAAGATAGAAAGAAAGAGAAAAACCCGAAAAGCAGCGCCCAGACTCAGACGCTCGCACAAACAATTGGAAGAAGCCAAACCCAGCCGCACAAGGCTAGTTGGGGAAAACAACCCCCTCCCCAAAAGCGGGCAGTCGATGCGCCCGCCCGGTCGCGCACCTTCCGTGGTGGTCTACATGATGTTTCAAACTATCGTCGCCTGCAGCGAGGCTGTGCCAAGCATGTGTGTGAGATTCCCCCTAATCCCGGGCGGCGGATCTTTGATGGTGCGACCGAATCAGCGCTCGTGGGTTTCGCGTCTGTGTAAAGTATGCGTGACACGCAGGCTTGACCCTTGTCTTTTTTGGGAGGGGTGGGATCGTGTATGTCAAGCTTTGGGATCTTCTAAATATCTTTCTGCAACCGTGCATCGTGGTGGATGAGTCGTTGTTGAGTGTTGCACAGGCACTTACAGCAGGTTGAGGGGGCCACTGTGTAAGTGAGTCTGGCCTGGCCTAGGCGGTGTGGACAGACACCTAGCGTTGGCAACCCACTCTCCCCGGACGAAATCTAAACATAGGATCACTGTGGTAGAATCCGTCGGATGTTGGTGTTAGGCCGGCAGCAAACAATTGCTGTACCACCAGTTCGAGCAAGTCAAAGCACCAACACAAGACAACCTGGATATCTCTAAGCCAACACAGCCCGCACGACCAACACACAGCCTGCATCGTCTACAATTTGCCATTGTTGATAGTACGTAGATTAAACACGTGATGAGCCTGTCCTGCGGACCCGGCGGGGTTCATAGCATCCACAAGGCCTCTTCTTCAAGGTGTCTCTTTCGACTCTGCCTGGGCGAATTGAATCTTCAAAATTCTGTCAATATTCATGTCTATATGTGCAATGCAAGGCAATCATCCTAGCCTGCAGTTTTTGTGCTTGTGTAACCAGCATCCGCAGGTGCCGTAGAACGCCATACCCAATGCTTGTATGAAAACACCTCCAAATGCTCTCCATGCGCCACAAACAGATTGAGCGCCTATCTCATCTTGAACATCAAAACCCCCACCTTTGCGTGACCATGATTACATTAAAGCTTCCTTTGTGATTTCGTACTGGCTCGCGAATCGTGTTGCTAGTTCGCGCCCTTTCATAGCCCTATGAAAAGCTCTTCTGATCGTGCACTTTGGGATCTTTGTATCGGACGGAAGTTCTCTATCGGGCTCATTGAGTTTTCGGAGATGGGTGACACCATCATGCGCACGCTAGCGGCGGCTTTGTCGTAAGCAATAGACCAGTCAGGCCCAGAAGAAGAAGAAGTAGTCTGCTCAATTGCGGACACCAGTCTGTTGTCACCAGGATCGCTGTGCGGTGAGTACAGCACTTCCGTGTCGTCGACAGCGCGCGTGGGCCAGTTGGTTGACTCCCGTTGACCCTGATACCACCACTGGTTCTCAAATCCGTTGTCGACAGTGACCAATGCCAGCGAGAGTTTCTCAAGCTCCTCTACCCGTGCTGGATCCTCGGTGAGTTGTCTTGCAGTGCGAGCTGCAGGCTCAAGATCCACGGTAGTAGGGTTGTTTTCAAATACAGCTATTTCCTCGGTGATTTCCTGCCCGTCCTCTGACGCTGGGAAGCCTTCAGGATACACCCAGGATGACCAAGGGAGGCCATCGGCTCCGAGGCGGAACTGGCTGGGAGGTGCTGGCAGTGACTTCCATATGTGGGGCGGCGCCGCCGTCCCATGTTGTTGGTGACGGTGACTCCTGTGTGTTGGTGGCAATGCTGGAGTCATGTAGTCCGCGTTGCCAATCCAAGGGTTGTTGTGAGATGCCGCAGGGGCTGAACTCCCTCTGTCATTTGCGGGCGCACGGTCACCACTGCGTGATTGCCTGTGAGCATCTGGCTTCTTCGGCGGGCGGTTCGAGTCGGTGGGCTTATGCTGGCGTCTATCCTCAGACTTCCGTGTGTGATGTGGGTGCTGTGGCCGAGCAGAAGCTGAAGTCTTGTGATGATGAGGGGTAGCATGAGAGTCTCGTGGCCGAGTCTGTTTGGCTACCAGCTTCGGGACTGGTTGTCCAAGCTGCCGTGGGAAATCTGACGAGTTGCGCAGGGATTTCGACATGTATGTCATGCCATGTGTTTGTGGCGTGTGCCGTGGTGACCAAGACATGCCGAACTGCAAATGAAGGTAAACCTGGGGCATTGACAGTGGCCGGCGTTCATTTTCACTCGCTTTCCCTTGGTAAGACTCCATGGTGAAGAATATGCCGCGGCACGACGGCGGAAACTGGTGACCGCTGTTGAGCTATCGAGGGATCGAGTCGTTGGGTGATAATGTTGCCTCGTAGTGACGAGGGTGCACTGGAGGCGTCTCGGGCGGTGAGGCGATGAGATATATGTGAGGACGACGCAAGAGCATATACCTGGAATAGGCTGGTGCCAGGTTTATGTCGTGTATGGCGAAGGCTCGATGGCTGTAGGTGCAGGGGGGTGCAGGGGTATCGCTAATGCCCCAGCTGCGGTTCTGAGTCCGCAAGGGGTGCTTGGAAGCTGTGGATCACGGGCTTGTAGGAGCGGCACAAGCGATGGCCGGATCGGGGAGGGCAGGCTTGGAGCAAGTAAAATTGCGGCAGCCAAAAATACTCGGTACCCAGCGCCGCTTGGATTGCAGCTGCAGTGGACACGGCCCAGCCGCAGGGGACCAAACTTAAGCAAGATTGTGTCTGGTGACTGGCAGCAGTGGCAGGTCGTCGGAGACGGGGACGGGGATGGGCGGACGGCTCGGTGACCTGAGGGCAGCGCTGTTATTCCGTAGTGCTGGCAATGCTGGCAATGCTGGCACTGCTGGGAAGAGGGGGATGCCCGCGCGCAGTAAGAGACAGGGGCGCTGCTGTGAAGCGTGCTGCGGAGGGCTGATGGGCGAGGGTTGCGGGTAAGCGACCAAAAATACCAGCGAGGCGGGGCGGAATGATGAGGCTAGCAGCCCGTTGCGCAGGATGACGTTGGCGAAGTTGTGGCGATGGGTTGGGTTGTGTGTCGGGTGACGATGGGAAGGGGTTAGGAATGGGAATGGGAATGGGAATGGGAGAGGGGGAGGAGGACGATGGGGAGCAGCGGAGGAGGCATTGAATGTCGATTCTCTGTTTCTCGCTGGTGTGGTCACTCAAGCTCAGCCCAGCGCGCACCTCTGGAACCTTAGAGCCTCCAACGTTCAGGCTGGGAAGGCACGCGGGCGGGCAACTGCAGGCCCGACATGTGCAGGCGCAACCCTGGAAAGCGGGGTCCAGGAGGCGAAACACTCCAGCACTCCAGCACTCCAGCACTTGGGCACTAGGCCACTTGAGCACCGCACAGGCCTCAGGCCTCAGGCCTCGACCCTGCCCCGAGTCACCTTGCACAGCACTCGCAGGTGGTCAATCACCAGCGATCACCAATCCAGCAGACCGTCTTCCACAGCCGCATCTGGCTCGTCGCTCGAGTTGTGCCAATCCGATCCATCCATTCATTCTGTCAGATCTCACTTCGTACGGCCAGCTCCGCCGATCTCCACGGTCCGTGGGCCGGCACGGCCTCGCCGGGCTACAACCACCTTCAGCCGATGCCAACCAGATGTCGTCGAGGTCGTCAAAAAGACATGGGCTTTCTCCTGTCCACGCGCTACTCGAAAACAAGTCTATTGCGGCTCCGTCCTCGAGTCTTCTCCGCACAGAGGCACCCTCGATACCGGCTGTCATCTCGTGTCACGTTCCATACCCACCAGCCGGCTTCGGATGCGGGCAGCTCGGCAGATCGTGTAGTGGTTAGCGGTGGCGACACCCAGTGGCTATGCATAAGCGGATGCCAGGAGGCGGCCACTAACACGAGCCGACCTTCTCGAACACACCGACACTAACGCGAGCAGATCATTCATTATTGTTCTTCTCTCGCCGCGCCCTTGTCACGCCTCAACATCCCTGTCCTGCCAGATCGCAAGCTGGCTCGGCTGACTGGCTGGCAAGGCGCCGGTTGGCTGCAAACACGGCAAGCAAGCACTACTCGACCTTGAATAGACTGGCCAAGACTCGCAGGAATAATCAGCTGAGCATTACTCGAGCTCAGCATGCTGACCAGGTTGCAGCTCTCGTTAATTACGTCACTGTGGGAGCTTGAATGTCCAGGCAATCCCATCACTCCACAAATAGCAACAGGATCACGCTAATCTGGTGTTAGCCAAGCACCTACAAAAGTAAACATGTCGCCTCACCGTGCCACAACAGAATAAGACGATGACCAGCCACAACGTGGCCCTCACCCCCGCTCGGAAGTTGTCATAGCATAGATCGACTGGATGCCTTCTCAACCTCATCGAGCACCAAAGATTGCCTCGGGATTCGAGTTGCCGTGGGCTGGCCAATTATGACTGAGCTTTTCCGACAGTGAAATCCGCAAGGATAGCCCTGACGCCCCGAAGCCTCGAAGCCCTGCTTGGTGCCATGACCCATGCCACATTGCCGGACCGGCCGATTTCCCTTTTGGGCAAGGCGACTTTATTGGGCACTTCGGACCAATGACAGGACAGGATGGCGCAATCAGCCAGCACATCCCTTTCTGGCCCGCATGCACGCTTCTAGGAGCACGATCGTGGCTGCACTCAGTTGAAGATCAAACATGAAATACAGACATTCTTTTCGCTAGGCAGTGCATACTGTTTCTGCCGTGGTAGTCATCCAGAGCCTTAGTTCCTAGAGCTATGACAGCCAACTATAGTTTCAGACAACGGCCGCTGATGTTCTGTCTTTGAGCGAAAAGAACGGACCGGAGACCGAGAAGTTGCGGGACAGGTAAGCAGTCAACCTGCCATTTTGGAGCCTTTTTCTTTTGTGGCTACAATAGCTTGGTCTTGCCAGCCACATCCTTCCTCTGACATAGGTAAGCATGTATTCCACGTCAGCCTGGGCATCACCTCGAACGGCCTGCCAATCCATTTCTCGCGCCTGTGGTGCCCAGAATCGTTGCTCTACTTCAGCTGCTTTACCAGCACTAATCTCATGTGTGGGGTATTTGTATACCTGTCATCTCGCCCCGATTGAGATGGTGACCACCTTCCCCTTATGTCATAAGATCTCAATATGGTGTGGTAGTATTGCGTAGTGGACTGATGCCTCGCTAATGATACTATTCACGTCAGTCGTTTCGAGGCTCAGTGTGTGGGCATGTGACATATTGCGCCCTTGATCAGGGTCGTTAGGAGCAAGATACTCCAGTGATTATTATTTGTTGTCTTCTTGAACTGATACGTGTTAGGCGCAATGCCGTAGTGCTAGGATCAGTCTTGTCGGACAAGACGACATGGCGCAGCGTTCATGCTTTTCAATATGGGTTGGTGCGATGTCATCATAGTGTGTGCTGAGTACAGATATAGACGACTTGAATGCTAACCTATTTAGATCGCTACTAAATCAAATGTAGTTCTGAGCATCATCTGCCGAAAGCCAGACTGAGAGTACTCGCTGTAGAAGCGTTGACGCTAACTTGACAGTAGCAAATCTCGCTAACCCAAACGCAGGACTAGCCTTGAGCGTCAAATCATTGCATACTATGCGGTTCAAGGTCTTTCCCCATATGCGGAACCAGTGCTACATTGGACAGTGGGAAGCAATAACCGAAGTACGGCACAAAGGGGCGCTGTGAGTCGTTATTAATAGCAACATTACCCAATTCGATCATGCTTCGGCAGACCTCAGTTGATCTCAACAAGCCAAATTCTCACTGCCCTCTGCCGAAAAGATAAACCCCTGTTCAACGATCCTTGCGCCACCGGTGCTCTTTACGGCAGAACTTAATTGAAGCAGGTCCCGCGTAAAAAGGGCGGCCAAAATTGATGGATTCCGCGACCGCGACGGGAAGGATCGTCAACCCTGTCTCGGGGAGATTTGGAGCACATGCCAGTTGACGACCATTTATGCTGCACCTCTCAACAAGCCCGTGCGACGCTACTCATAGGTACCCCGGGAGACGGATGAGGCCATGGCTGTGAAGAGTCGGCTCTGGCTCGTGGGGTGTAGGGCCTAGGTTGTCTTATTTTCTTGGTCAAGCGCGTTCATAGTACGTTGTCTGCTACCCGCTGTTGCTCATTGGAACTTATCACGATCTACACCGCTGCATGGTCCCAACTTTAGTTCGATCGAAGCGTAAACACCTACAGTCTGCAGCCCTGCGAGCCGCATCCTAGTCGACAATGCAGCGTCTCGGGGCGTGGAATCTATAGATGGCAGCAACGACATACCGCTCTTTTGTGGAGCGGAGCGGTGACTAACGATCAGATGGCTCACGAACTCGACAACTCAACTTTAGGGGAGCATGTGCATCCATTCCTCGCTATCGGAAGCACGGCGCCACCCACTCACCAGAGCTTGGCGGCAGAATCATGTGTGACAGATGTGGTAGCCCGTCATTGGCAAGCTGCTGATCATGCATCTGCATCTCTGATCCATCACAAGATCTTGCAGATCGATTTACCACTGAGGAGTGCGCCCGCTCGGGTGTCGAGAACGATAATATTGTGCAAAAAACATCTTGGGCTTGAGCATATCTACCCTGCTCGGTAGGCTCTTGACATATCACGGCTACGAGGAGTACAAGGATCCCCCGCGAAATTGACTTATTCAAAAGCAAACGCCTTTGAATACTTTCGGCTTGGAGCCAGGCCTCATTGCGGCTGCTTGTCTTGATAGCACTCTCTGAATATATCTTTATCACCAGATCAGGAACGTCGAACTCAGCTTCGAGCAGTCCTCTCTCTTTCTCTCGTGTTTCCTGCGAAATCATTTTGGCCTGGAAGTACAATCAAAAAGAATTTCTTTTTGTGCCTAAGAGTGTGCATCATGCTCCTCCTCAACCCAAAGTGCAACGAGTACACAGCGCGGGTGGCGAAGGAACAGCATAAAACAACGGCATATTTGCCGCAATCGGGCTAATTATAGTAACATGCCATGCCATGCATGCACCTTACCATCCTTGGTACTGTAGCCCCGATTTTTCAATGCACGGGCCCCACCCACAGACAGACAGACGGACCGCATGTGGCGTACCAGCCGGTAGGGATGATGATGCTCGCCTATTTCCCTGCATTGGGGAGTCCGACGGCAGGAAGGAAGAGGAGAGCGGCCGAGGACTTTTGTGGGGCCTTGACTTGGGGTGGTTATGGTGGTGGTGGTGATGATGTGGGCGGCGGCGTTGACATGCTTGATCGGTTGGTTGGACCGGCTGCTGTATTCCCCCCCGACCCCCCAGCATGCTCCTTACGACTACATGGGGTAAGATGAGGTTCCAGAGATAAAACTGGCTGGGGGGGAGTGTCCGCGGGGTAGGTGTCTAAAAGGGGGGGAGGGGGGCAATGGCGTGACTCTTTTCTCCCCTTTTCGGAGATTGAGGTTCGGTGCGTGGATGGAGGTTAGGGAAGGTGAGTTTGAAAAATCTAAGGTTCGTCGAGGTATTGGTAGTTGTTGGGCCAGATCTTTCATGTGTAGGTCGATTTGAAAGTATGTATGACTGAGCTGGAGTGTAATTTTCATATCTCCCGGAAAGCTCTCTCTTCAGCATAATTTTAGGATGACGTTGGGCATTGGACTACAGATACGGGTGAAATAGGGTAACGTATCTTCATACTGTGGTCATGCCACCTGGTGCGCTAGCCTCAGACTTTTGTGACGCAATGCAGATTTATCTAAGTACTACGCAATCACAAAATAGTCTTCTCGCTTCATCTCCGGGAGTAATTACACAAAGTACATCACATTGTTCATTCGAATGGTGACTACCCGCAAAGTCGAGATCAATACTCGTTACAAAAATTTCTTCGGGTTCGAGGACCCTGTCATATGTTCTACCTGTGTGAATGTCAGACTCACTTCCCACAATCTTTCAGTCTTGAATTGCTAAGCTACTGGTATTTTGCATTTAGCACCTCTCGAGATATTGATGCTTATATTATGCTTTCTGCCATCAGTGGTCAAACGGGAGCAACATGCCATCCAATAGAAAAATTCTGTTCCCACGGCAGGGATCCATAATAATGGCGAGCATGAAATCAGGAAAACTTTAAGCAATTTACGGTTTGACAGCATGTGAGAGAAACACGATATAATGCCAAGTGACCAGCTACACTGTCCTATCTCGAATGTTCACAGGGCTTGGCCTCAAGCTCTCCGCTTTGTGCGATATATTGTCTACGAGCCTTATCGATCAAGTAATTTACAGCTGCTAGAAAGCCGTCGCAGTCGTGGCTCTTCATGAGGTCTGTCATGCCAATATGAGGAGGTCCGTCTCCGTGCACATCAGAAAAGAGGCCTGGTGGAGATATGAGATCGACTGATCACGGGAAGTGTAAAGCTTGATTGGGCCAATGTGATTCATTCAGTCAATTGCTCCGCCGTACCTGATCAGCCAAATGAAAATTGGGATGCGTCGTTATCGAGGCTGCTTATTGTGCTAGCTGTTCACGTTATGGTGTACTTCCAATAGGCCAGTAGCTCCACACCGGAAGTGGACAGTTAAGTAGAGCTCTGCACACATACTAGACCCACGGGCGATGCCTGGTTATGAGCTGGATCATTGTCCTGGATCACCTGGCTCATGTAGCGGCAAGCAGGGAGGGGAATATCTGGAACAGGCACGAACGACATTCAAGGAGTGATCTGCTCGTGGAGATTAGCATCAGCACGTAGCATTCTGCATGTTGAAAATTCGATAATGACACGTGCCATGCCATACCGTGGTAGTCTCTTGAACTCGTGCCTTAGGCAACTAGCATGAATCTGCCGACGGCAGGAGATATCCAGTGGATGGCAAGAGTTACAACATATCCTTCGATGCCGCTCTCCTCAGCGGACCGCTTGCTCTAATTCCGTGACGCATAGACTCGGGTGGTGACGCGCCTTTGGCCCAAGTATCCTCTCCGTCGCTCCCTCCGCTACTTCCTCGCCGAGCGGAGTTAATATTTCTAGCGTCCTTGTCATCCTTCGTGACCAGCACAGAAATCCCACCTCCTCCATGCTCGGTTATCATGATGCTCTCGTCGCTGCTGCGAACGGCATCCCTCTCGTAGACAGAGTACCACTTGTTGGAGCTCGAGTTGTGCTTCTTGCTCCTTTCGACGCTGTTCTTGTCGGTCATGGAAGTGTGGTCGACTCCGGCTGACCCCTTGTCGCTAAGCTCCTCCATCTGATAGATGTTGTCGTCACAACTGGTTGGGGTAGACACGTTGCTGCGCTTCTTGGATGATCCGCTCTTCTTGTTCGCAGCCATACCGCTGGAGCCAGCGCTTCGGTCCTGACCTTCTTCCGTGACCTTGCGGGAGCTTGTCTTGTGCTGGATCAACCTCCGCAATGCAGGGATGCAGGCAGCGGTAATTGTCGTGGCGAGCTCAATCTCTCCCCACATGACTGCCAGGACGCCGTCGTACGCAGGGTCACTCGCCGCAAGGCCGGGAACTTCTGAAGCGCGCATGAAGGCCATGACTCCGCCTCTGAAAATTGTAGAGACCCGGAATATCAGCCTTAGATGCCTAGAATGGGGGGAACCAAGGGTGATGGCCCGGCCGTTGAAAGGGGCTTGACTTACACACATCCGAGACTCATGGCTATGCCCACGCCAACTTTCTCGACTGGCCGCATTTGGAGGTTCCAAATGATCTTCCACGGCACCATTGCAAGTAGGAGGTCCATGCAACCCGAATAAACTGCTCAAGTGTGGTGAGAGTTAGCATAGATGGCCTTCAAGAACTGACTAAGCCGCAGACACGATAGCCACGCTGTGGAACTCACTTCCTTGGAATATACCAAAATTAACGGTTGGCGCTTTGTCGATGCACTTCCCCGGGAGGAAGTCAACAACTACTTTGGCCAATGGCTTACACTGGATCCAAGGCAACGTAGCTACTGGCACTGCGAACACAATAAGGGTGACAATGATTGTCCAGATGGCCCAATTGATCCACTTCCACAAGCTGTTCGCGAGATTGAGGAGCGTGAGAGCGAAGGAGACTTTGGCAATGGTGGTGCCAACCGTCAGGATCGTGATGCTGCTGAGGCCGTAGATGGCGGCGTCATTAAGGTATGAAAAGGGCACTGTTGAACGGGTTCAGCTTCTGAAAGGTGAGCTTGAAACGAGGTGAATAACCAACCGTCTAAGCCATGCTTTCCGAATCCTTTGGAAATTTGAAACTCTAGTGTGACCGAAAAGGCTATTTGACAAAGCTAACGAAGAGGTTGCGTTGTCAGCATTTCCACTTTTTGAAGAAATCCAGCAAGTTATAGAACAGCGCAAGGAAGGCTAGAGACTGACGTGTGCAAAAGTCAGACATAGATCATCTGCTTGTAACTTGCTGTACTTCCAACGCAGCCATAGCCGAAGGCTCAGGGCAAGGGTGCTGAGACTGAGGAGGGTGAACGTGATACCCTCGATCAACGGGGCTCGTGTCTCCTCTGGTTTGCTGATCCAACCGAGGGCGCCTGCCATTATTCGATATTGTTCGAAGGCAGTCTGGACATTGGAGGAGCAGGAGAGAAGTCTGCAAGAACTTCCCGGCAATTACCAGGGAATCCTGATGTTAAAAGCCATCCAGGCGAACCAAAGCCCACTGGAACCCGAATCGTGGGTCGCGCAGAAAGGGCCGCTCCGCACGAAGGCTAGGAGCATTTTGGGAGTTGGGGCATTGCAGATCGGCCGGCTGTTGGAGACACTAATATCGAACTTGGCAAGGCTAGAAAGTTTAGTGTCTAGGAGCACCGCACTGCCGGCCGGCATGTCCCGCCAACGGAGCGAGAGATCCGCTAATCGGGTTTGATTCTTAGGTCTATGGCTGACCCTCGTGGTTGAGTTCCCCTTGCGGATCTTAAGCGAGGATGCCGAGCCTCGAAAGAGGGTCACTGCTTGGCAAGATGCTCCAGCTTCGACACTAAGGTATGCTGCCACCGTATCCCTCACTTTCGCCAGACAGCGAAAAGGTGTCATTCCGTACCCTCAGCAGCATGATATGCGAATACGAAAACCATCGGATGTTACGATGGAACAGACGGCGTGTTAGAGATTTGGAAAACAATCTGATAAGGGACAAGTCGTTCATCGCCACTATAAGGACGTGCTGCCAGTATGCTCACGTAGCCCCACAAACCGGCTCGCCGAAACAAGTGTAGAAGGCCGCGCTTTGACATATGCAGACCCATTAAGCCTGGAGCTCGTTTCCTATTAGATGTACATACAAGCCATTTACGGTGGCTTTCAAGGAGGTGTTGGCCGCGCACGAGCAAAAGAAAGTGGGAATACGCTCGGAGACTGATGACAGACTCCTCTTTTCGCCAAGAGACTACCGTCTCAAGATCGACAGCCCTATGAGATTGTGGAGATGGTACTTCCAAAATGGAGAAGGGGGTTTACGTGTTGAGCTCAATAGAACCCATCTAGATATGGCGTGTCCGCATCGGATGTCCAAAAGGCCATTTGAGCAGAAGCCATGTGGCATGGAGAAGCTTCATCAACGTGTGTGAATCATGAGTGCACACCAATATGATGCGAACTAAGTCTGGGCGAGGTCAAACAACGCAAGCCGAGGGTACATACGGGAAACCCTTGTTTTGGATCAGTAAATGCGGTCACGGTCGACAAAGCGGCCGCACGCTAGTTTTGGTTCAACCCACTCTTCCTCAGACCCGGGTATTTGCCTGTAAAACATGGCCCAATGCCGAACTATTTGCCGTAGGAAATGGGAAAGGTTGGTGGTTTCCACACTACTCAGGTAGATCATGGAGCCTAACTCCTTAGCGTTGTCTAGTCAAAGAACGCTTTGACGTGAGCTCCACGTGCCAGCTTTATATCTGGCGCTTGAGAGGGCAGCGTTCCGCGCTAGTTTTCCACTACCTACGTGTAACGACCCGAAGCCATGGGTCCATTGTCGATTTTGGCCTATCGCAATCGAGGACGACCAGGTGATGAAAAGAACGGTTGCCCGTGAGCGGGTCAGTGATTATGCTTCGGATTCTGTACCCCATTTGCCATGACTCAAGCATGACTATACTGAAAAAGTCCCGCGGCCCATCCGTAGATCAATTACATTTTGATTATTAAACAGTACGCCCGTACAGATCGTCCCTTGTCTGCATTCTCACTTGCCGCTGAGTCGTGGTTGACCACATTTGCTCGATCGGCAAGTCGGTCTTTCTCCCTCATGCTCGAATATGTTGGACCACCAATAACGGCGATCGAGAACTGTCCATTCCAGGACTATTACCTCTCAAACTCAAAGTTTGGGGTTAATGACAGAATGACAGGGCTTCACTGACTTTCCACGTTTCTGTGTAATCCACAGGCACGGCTACCAAGTGCTCAGGCCACAAATCAACTTGGCACGATGTGATTATGAACGATCAAACATAGAAGCTATCATTTCCAAGCAGACAGAGACTTGCAGAACGGTGCAACGGTCTGGATTCAATGCTCTGTACCCAGAACAAATTCTAGAATCATAGCTGCAGTGGATGACATTGTTCTCGGCGAGGAGGTACTCTTGGACAACCCAGCAGCGTGTCGAATACGACCGGCCTACTAAGTCACCTAGCGCATCCCTCCGGTCGAAGTTGTCCCCATCGACAAGATCGATTGACAGACGATCGTCTGCTCTGTATCTAGGCATGCCAATATGCCAGGGCGTGCTTGCGAGGCCCAAACAGACAGAGACACGAGACGCCTAGCGGTATTTCTCATCCATGTTCCGAACTTGAGTGGTCTTCTCTTGATTATCATTATGTTTGATGCAAATAGCGTTCGTCAAAATCTATGACCATTCCTCGCTGAGCGTTCTCTATGTAGTACAGGCATCCTTACAAATTAGGGCGGACTTTGAAGACTTTGCTCTATTCAAATAGATTGACTCAGTTGGTTCGTCGGGTTTTAGGTGTATGACAAGGTGCTATAGTTGGTACCTGAGTATTCAATACTTACGTATTTTATGTGTTGGCCTTACTTGGTGGGACAGTCCTTTTGATACTGTCCTAACGAATTTGATTGAACTTTGCGTTGTTGATGTGTGCGTTCTGCCAGTACACACTTGATTTCACCATATAATCGCAATAGAAGTCTAAGTAACAAAATCTCTTTTTCAACCACGTCGCATTTTCTATACACGATGTTGATGCCACTATGCTGTGCCAGCATGGTTTACGTTTGTCATAGAGTTCGTTAGCCCTAAGCATGAGCCTCTTCCTGACGCGGTGGACATTGATTTTAAGTTCAAGTGACAAGATGTGTTTCATGTTTTCGTGACATATCTAGATGTTGAGGTTCGTATTAGGAGGACTTTGAGGTTGGAGGGAAGTTGCAGGGCGAAATCATCACTATTCCGGATGAGGTGAAGACTATGGTCGCATATGTGAGTATTCCTTGGGAAGTGTCTATAGCGAGTTCCTGGCACAAAAGTATTGCTTGCAATTCCATTAAGCTTAAATTGATTTTCCACTTGTTCGTTCAGTTCATACTATAACGAAGAAAAAAGCTAATATATAGACTTCGGAATCAGTCAAAGGGCGGCCAGAAAATGAAACTGGCTTGGTTCATTCATACTGTGCGACGATATAAGGACAACGCGAGAGCCAACGCCACTGCTCCCACGAGCCAAGGCATGCTCTGCTGCAGCCTGGTGAGGATGACCGTATTTCCAGACTCCTTAAATAGTGCTTTAAACATTTGTGGGTCGTTCAGCCTCGGGAACGGCTCATTTGGCACCTCCTTGCCCAGAAACGCGCAGAGCGGCTCCCACCCGTCACCTATCCTGTACTCCAGCCGCCGCTCAGGGGGAACCATCTGTCGCACCCGAGCATAATAAGCCTCGTACTTGGCGCGTGCTCTTTCTTTTGTGATCTCTTGCTTGCTCCGGACGTCAAAAAAGCCAAGCAGAATCTTGCGCATCGCGTACCCGCCCCTGATGCCCAGCAATCCGCCGAAGAACCGACTCACCCCGGCAGCGGGTTCCTCGAGGAACACAAAAACAGTGCTCTGAATGCTGGCCCACCAAGCGTCAAAATCGCGCTCGACGATGATGACTTGGGCGTCTGGGTACGCTTCGATGAGCTGTGGCGCAAAAGGAGTCAGAATGTCCGTGACCACGTCGTAGTCGCCCGCCCACGCGGCGTCCCAGTCTGCCCTCGTAAGCATGGGGCGGCCAGGCTTGACACCAGGGACAGATGGCCAAGTCGCCTCTGCTGCATGCTCGATCGACACCCAAGGCGTCTTGGTCGGGTTGATGGTAGATACGTGGTGTGTGCGGTAGCCAAGCCGCTCGTACGCGCTGGCCATGGACAGGGTGCCAGTGCGGAACAGCCCCGCATGGATGATCTTGAGACCTTGGCCGTGGGGAACCTGTCCCACTTCGTGGTCGGACGACGCCATATCGTTGCTACTGAGACCATAAGAGGTCGCTGTATCAACTCGATACTCGAACGGATTGTGAGACGTCGTTGTCCGGGAGGCTATTCTGCCCTCGAGTTGCGCGTAAGCTTGGCACGGTCGTTAGTCCTGCAGGATGACCGCAGATTGACCCACAGTCAAAACCCCGCTACGTCATCGGGGAGATATTTCCCGAAGCAAGGCTCCTAGTTTGATGTATCTTTTCAGCTGGCATTGACCATGAATTCACCTGTGCAGTTTCCACACGCCCTTGAATGGAGATAACCAGAGCTCTCAGTATCGCTCTTTGAGCTGCGCCACTTACTATCACAGTGCATAACAATAACTCTGCACTGCCATAGCATTTTTTGTGACGAATGGGTTTACGTGCTCATAGAGCGTGAGAATCAAGATATAATGGGGAATTTATAGATGCCTATCTCAAAGAAACGAAAGGTCTGAAGTAGTGGCAATGAGCTCTGATGTGCCATTTAAAGACACACAGGGAGCTCTAGAGCGATTACGCACGTACTAGGGAGGTATTCATCCCCGCCCTTTAGTGCCCCACGCGACAATCTTCCTAATCGTTTCCCTATGTCACGCCCTTAGATGGATAGAGCCTCTGGCCAAACACGAAAGCGCACAGCTACAAACAGGCGGCCCATTTTTCTGCACTCCCCTCTATTCTTGAGTCTGCCGTTTTGGCGAAACCAAGCACCTGAAACTCGTTCAGCCACATATTTACCGCCCTCCCGAGGCCATTCTGGACGCATTTTTGGATCACAAGATTGATGTACGGAATATTGACTGGATGGTAAGGTCTTAAATGTCAGGAGAGTCTTGAGAGGTGGACATTCCATGTTAGTCCAAGAGTAACTATGAACCAAGAACTGGGAAATCGTCAAAAGTTTCCAACCGTTGGAATGGAATAGCCCAGCACACCATGTTAGCGGCAGAAGAGCTCACCTAGCTGGCAGCATGGAGTTCTCGGAAAATCCGTCAACAAAGGTTTTAATATGGAGTGATCTGACAAGCAAGGTCTTTCTCGGCGACAAGAACGCCTATGCTCTGGCGTTCGCTTGACGACTTCTCGAGTAGTCTCTGCTGATGAGTCTCGTCTTCTTGGGTATCGTTAATGGTGGGAGCAGCAGTCTGCTTGAGGAGATCCCCTTGAGAGGCAGAAGAGCTTCTCGGTGGTGTAGATAAGTGATGCTTTGAGGTATTGGAGTAGGGAAGATGCTAAAACGAGGCCCAACTAAGCGCAGTTCTACTGCCGACCTACTACAAGACCACTATTTGCAAGCGGGTCTCAAGGCATTGGGTTGATGACCTCATGTATATAGTGAATTTACAACGACGTTATGGAACTGCATTAATCCTATTTGTGCACAACAGTCTTATAGTGGGACGCGATCATACAATCCTTTCTTATCACATGTGCTTTTTCGCGCTTTCATAAGTGGTGTCTTCAAGCGGGTTATGCGGAATCCATTAAAGGAATAGATAGGCCATGGATGGCCATGCTGCTCAGGTTGCTTATTGAATGCTCACTGCGGTCAAATCGTTGGTTCTGCCACTAAATAAGGACCATTGCTATGTCCCGAGTATTCACTGGCCCTGATGGTCATTATCTAAGAGTCACAGTGCCATGGTTGGTCATTTGCTTGCCAAATGTTAGATTTAGTGTATATCAACCACGAAGAAGTAGACGTGCACTTAAGATAGGAATGCATCTATATAAAGAAAAGAACTGGATAAGCTACACGAGGAAGTAGAGCGAAGGAAGCAGGCTGCAGCACAAGACAGGTGCAACAGCCCCTGAAAGGGTGCCTCCTGGGAACAACAGAATACACAAGAGTACTAGCACCTGATAAGAGCAGATATTACGCGCAGCAGTCGAGGTCAACACTGAACGCATTAAGAGTTCTGAAAAGAAAAGGCTCAGAAATGCGTACAGTGTGCCAAAGAAATATTTAGGGAACCCAGAGTAGCGTTTTACATCAGCACAGTCAAGCACCACATCCAATGTTTGTATCAACTGGGCGCCGTGCTTCCGCTATGACTCTGAAATGCGACGCCCTATAACGTTCAGTGGTCAATGTGAGTAATAAAGCCTGCGACGAAAGTGCTTGCATGAGTGTAACGCACCAGTACGGTTATGGGCACACCTCATCTTGGTGCTGCAGGAGGCCAACCAATGTGGAAACGATGACGATTGGGCAGAACGCGGTCATATGACGTGGGCAACACGTCGGTTGACCGAAAAATTGCCTTTCACTGCCCACGGCGCAACGGGAAAGGCGCAGGAATACAGCCACAAGGCATCTCCCGAAAAACGGCTGAAGAAAAGGTCCATGCACCGTTGTATACATGCGACCGAGATACGAACGATAGGTACTACGGCGCAGAAAGTGTACTAGAATATTGAGTTCAGGTTCCCTCAGACACAGCGGTAGGTTCTTTGGTTGGTTTGTTGATTTGTTGGTTGGTCGATTGGTCGGTTGGGCGTTTGTTTGAAATACCTCTCCCCTACCCCCAGCAATGCTGGTTTCTCTCTTCCCTTTCACATATGCTCACTACCTCTCCAGGTTTTCCATCTCTAGATTGCTGCACGCCCATTGCTGCAAGATGATTTCCTGCACGTGTGGGAAGACATTTGCCACGGATGCCGCTCTACACCAGCACGAGACGGACAAAGGCAAATACATGTCGGGGAAGGGCACCAAGGCCCGGAAACCGCGTCCTGCTCATACCTTTAGCGAGGCTTGGTTATGGAAGCACGTACTCAAGACCATACCCATCGGCCGTATCCAGCTCACCACCCTCGAACCGTCGATCACACCTGTCTCCAGCGCCTCGGGCAGTGAGCTCGTCTGTAGCTACAACTGGAGAACGGGCAAAGATACGACACCATACATACCCGGTATGCTCCTACCAGCTAAGAAGCAGAACTTGTCGTAGCAAGGAAACTGACTACAAAGCAGGCTATGCGGCGGTCTGGCAAGGCATTACCTTGCCGGTAACCCTGACGAAGGACGAGGGCTTCCACTTCGTGGATCAGAATGCTGCGCGCGCACCGAAGTTTCCCTTCGGGCCAATGTTCCAGGCCACCGCCTCCATGAACACGGCATTTCGCTTCGACGAGGTCGATGTACTCACTAATCGGAACAGCCTCCGGAAGCTCCTCGACTTCAGCGCCAGCCGCCGGCAGGACAGCTTCCGCCTAAACCTCTACCTGGTACATAACACCCTGATCATCGAGCGCTGCGAGAAGAATGTGCGCACGCTCACCATGGGCTCACGGGATCCCGGCTATGGGAGGGTCTTTGAGCAAAGATTCACACAATATCCGCCCGGTCTCGAGGATAGCATAGCACATCACCGGTCTCTCCAGTACCGACTTGGAGACCTTGTGTGCGTTGTGCAATTCGAAGTGGACGCGTGCTACGATGAAGGAGGCACAGCAAGCGATGAGTCCAACACCTTGTCTTCAGCCATGGAGAAGCACTCTCTAGACGACACGCCCAGAGACAACACAGCCATCACCAGGCCACCAGGGCAGGAGGCTCCGATGGCCCAGGAGTTGGCGGCGGAGATCAAGACGGCAAGCAAGCCAAAGAGCATAGGCAAGAATCTGCCCCAGCTCTGGTTCGGTCGAACTCCCTGGCTCATTGTCGGCCAGCATGACCAGGGAACCTTTACAGAGTGCCGGGTCACCAACGCTACGGAAAGACTGGCTGATTGGGAGCAGCAGAAACAGGCAGACTTGCGCAGGCTCGTTACCATCTTGGGCCAGTTGAGGGAAGTGGTCCGGAGTAATGAAGGTGAGCATTGTATCGCAATTTGCGAGAAGAAAGTGTTCCCTCCCGTGATCGAGGTCTTCCCATCAATTAAAGCGAAGGAGGCGGTTCCGGACGATCTAAGAGGCAAATTATGGGATGCAGAGGCGGGTGGTCATGTGACTGGTGCGGCACACTAGATTGAAGAGGCCGTAGCAGAACCATTGTATGGCATGACAGATACTCACCATTACTCCGCGTTTCCCAGCCACAAATAAGTAGAAGTCACAAACTGTAGAGCAGGAGCAATACCGCTACTTTTTGCCAGCATTGACGCCTATCATTGTGTCGCGTAGTATATAATGTACAAAAAGCCCGCTACATAGTCGAGTATGTCCCATTTTGCTTTGGTGGTAAATTGTCACACATTGCTATAGAAAGCGCGCTGCGATGCATGTCCGTGAAAAGACAGCGGCCGAATCAAGCCCCTACCGCGACGCACAAATTCAAGGATACTTGCTCTTCCACCTCGTCAAGTCATCATCATCGAGCACCCCCACACGGTAGTTTCGCGGGGGCCGCGCGGAATGCAGCACGCGATTAAACTCATCAACAGGCCGGCTAGCCGGACCGGCGCTTAAGACATCCGCTTGTATCGTCGGCGAAGCTTGGCGAATTCCGCCAAGGAGTTTTAAAAAAAACTTTCCACTCCAGTTCTGTAACTACTATAGTACCGATACTACACAGACAGGAAAGGTCGCATTAAAGAAATTTTTCTTGCATGAATCCTTGGCTGTGGAATGCGTTGTCAACAGTGGCACAGCGCATCCACGACGCGATGAGCGCGAACACAGGCTGCAGAGCTAGGCAACCCTCATCTTTTCGTCATGAACAAAGAAAAAAAGGAAACTGGCTAGAATCAATGGAGAAGAATGATGTTCACATTACAGACCACACTTATGCGGCTACCTTGAAAAAACTAGCGTCGTGTGGTAGTGTTCAGTTTCTGCGGAATTGAATTTACGCCATGTTGACTTGATATTATATGATGTACAATAAGCCCCCTGCACATAGAGGGGGGGCATATTTCCGTTCTGCCCCCGTGGTGAAACGTCACATGTCAACTATAAATGATTGCGCTTAGCCACTTGTTAGCTGACTCGACTGGCACATGGCGTGGGCTAGGCTGCTGCGTCAGGTAGGGCGAGCGAGACGTGGTATAACTAGCTTGTCCTTCGTGTGGCTGACACGCAGAAACACGATGCGTAGGTCTAGCTTCCGATGGCTGGAAATCAGCATGCGTTTGTTCGTACTAGAGCAATAAGACAAAAGGGGGAGATAGGGACGGATAACCCGGAATGTGCATATGCACATGCATGTGCGTAAGAGTGTGTGTGTGTGTATGAGGAAGGTATCGACACAAGCTCGGGTTTCCCTATGGGACGGGTAGAGTGGTGTTTCCAGGGCACTGTCTGAGATTCTACAGTAACGACAATGGTGTGACAACAACGCCATCTGCGGCTGGGAGACACACCAAAGGAAAGGGCTGATTCAGGATAGTCCTGTGCGGCTGTGGGCAGATCGCTTGTGGTTCGCATTGGAGATACAAGCAATTGGATGCAACAAAGGGGCGACCTCGTACGAGCCATCCAATCGAGTGTGAGACATGGCGAGTTCCAATGATATTATCCCGCGTGCTCCCTCGTGCCGTGCTGTTGTAAATGCATACATAGCAGCTCACAAAGAGAGTACATGCAGGGTACAGTGCCCTCCGGTAACTCGGCTGTCCGTCCACACATATCCGCGACTTCCGAATTGTTGGAGCTCTGGAAATTACCAGAGTGGCCCGTCCGGAGGCCGCAGCCGGCCACGAGTCAGAGACCCCCCTCCCCGATGCTGAGAAACATGTGGCAGATCGAGTTACAGGCCCGTGACGATCGAATCTACCTCGTGCTTGCCTCGTGTGCAAAACGTCGTGTTGGTTCTCTAATGCGCGAGGACATGCATGGGAGCCAGGGATCCCCATGGAGGGTCGGTGGGTGGTAAGCCTAACGACTCTTTGGGACAACCCAACCGTCTTCTCCTCCTCCCCACCTGCAGTCGAGAATAGGGGTTCAGGTGTGGCGACCACCTCAGTAGTCCAGTGCCTACTATGTGATAATCTATGCTAGTCCGTTGGTATCACTGGCAGGGCTGAGGGGCTGATTTGATCCGTCGAGACGACGTAAGATAGTGGCTCTGTGGCCCGCGTGAAACGAGAATCGCCCGAGCGGAGCGGACGGGTAGCCAGCGCCGGCGGCACGAAGCAGGTTGATTGTTCCGCCATGCGTCCAGTCTGTCGCTTAGCTTGGCTAAGGGGCCTCTTCAACAGCATACTTACCAGGGTCTGGCCGTGGCCCGTGCCACCGGCGCCGCGTGGTCTGATGCATCCAGCGATACCCTGGTGCGGTCCAGGGTTTTACAGAGTGCCTACATGGCCTCGCGTGCCTTCGCATGTGTCCCAGCCCAACAGCTGAAGACGACCGGCCATCAGCAAGACCCCGAGCGTCCGTGATAGCAGCTCACTGGCAGTTCGTCCATACGTACGGGGCAGCCCCCAATCCCACCAAGCTGCGGAGGTGAACGCATCTGATAGGCTGCTAGCGTCTCGGCCGGTAGGAAATACCTAGCTCTCGTCGTTGGGTGCCACCTGACTATCCTGGACGTTCAACGTTCAGGTCAACAAGGAGGAAGGGGGGGGATGATGGGGTCAGGGACAGGGACATGGCACTCCTAGTGCGTAGAGTAGTTTATGTAAATATAAGACGGGACGTGCAGACACGGACGCAAGCAAGCAAGCAAGCAAACGCCAGTGCCTGCCTTGTCAGAAATTTGATTTCATATCTGATTTCAGATCTCGCCCATTCTCGACTCTCACCGCAGATTACTCGCTTGCTTGCGGCATACTACAGTCTGCAGACAGCAACAGAATGGCCACCGATACCACGACACCCGCGGCGCCCGCGGCAGCCGGCGCGTTCACCTCGGCTCACCAGGTCGTCATCGTCGGTGGCGGCATTACGGGCCTGACCCTGGCGGTCATGCTCCAGCGACTGGGCGTCGACTACGTCCTGCTAGAGGCCTACTCGTCCGTCACGCCGGAGCTGGGGGCCAGCCTCGGCCTGTTCCCCAACGGCATGCGCATCCTCGACCAGCTCGGCCTGCTCCCGGCCGTCGAAGCCGCCGCCGTGGTGACGGGCAGCTGCACCTGGCGCGACTCGAACCGGGGCGGCAAGCGTATCATGGCCCGCGACGTGGGCTCCGTGGTGGCGGCGCGGCACGGCTATACTCCCTGCTTCATGACGCGGCACGAGCTGGTGTGCATCCTCGAGAGCGCTGTGCAGGACAAGGAGCGCCTAGTGGTAAATGCAAAGGTCTGCAGGATCGATGACGCCGACGACCAAGGATGTGCGAGGGTGCACACCACGGACGGCCGGATGTTCGAGGCCCAGGTTGTCGTCGGAGCGGACGGCGTCAGGAGCTTTGTCCGGACCGAGATGTGGCGGCACGCCGAGGAGCGTGAGGCCAAGCAGCACAGCGCGACCACAAGCACAAAGTCTGCGCCGTGGACCATCCCGGCCTCGGACAAGGCCTCGATTGCCGTTGAGCACGCCTGCCTCTTCGGTACTTCACGTCCCAAGGCCGGCATCGCGCCGGGCGACACCATCGCGGCTTGCGGCGACCGGGCCGCGGCCGGCCTGTTGTGCGCGGCCAACGGCGACGTCATGTTCTTCTGGTTCTGGACGCTGCCCTCCTCGAGCAACAGCTGTCCCATCACCGACATCCCCCGCATCACCCCTGAGCAGGAGGCCCACGAGCGTGCGCACTGCCGGGACGTGGTAGTGACGGACGGCGGGGTGACGATGGGCGAGGTGCTCGACGACGTCCAGACCATGGGCTCCTCAGTGCTGCCCAACTTTGTGCTGGATCGCTGGTCGTCAGGCGGGCGTGTCGTGGTGATTGGCGATGCCGCGCACAAGTTCAATCCGTTGGTTGGCCAGGGCGGCAACAGCTGCATCGAGAGCTGTGCGGCGCTCGTCAACCAGCTGCAGGCGCACGTCCTGCCTTCTTCTTCCTCCGCCGAGCCGTTACCTCAGCAGTGGTCCCTCGAGTCCCTCAGGGCCGCCTTTGCCGCCCTCGAGGCCGAGCGGGTGCCTCGGGTGCGGTCCATGGTTGACAAATGCCAGGACGCGATGCGCAAGACGGCGTGGGAGTCGTGGAAGCCCCGGGTCCTCCAATGTTACGTCGCTCCGCTACTGCCCGTCAGCATCCTTGCCGACTTCCACAAGCCCATGCTCACCCCATCGCTGCGGCTAAAAGGCGCCGAGTTTGCAGACCCGTCGGTGCGGGAGCATAGTGTTCCCTGGGACGATGAGGTGGTTATTGTACCCAAGCTACAGGATGTGGGAGAAAAGGGCACCGTAGTGGTATCGAGTGCCCCGGTCCCGGTCACTGCGGCTTGAGAGAGAAAACACATTCTTAAAAACGTGTTCTGGAAGACATATGCTCGTTTTGCGGTGGACCTTTTGGGGGGAAGCGATACATAGCGATTTCTAATTATACTTGTCTTTTTGGTCTCTTCCCAGAGCAGGCATCTAGGATGGTCTGTCTAAACACTCTGCAGTTGTCCTTGACGAGAAACTGTCCATTCGATGAATTCTACAAATAATTATACAAACTCAGCTCAGTGCGAATAGATTTTTCCATGTTGCAGACTGCCATATTACTTAGTATACAAGCGCCCGTCCCATAAATGATTCTCAGATCTCCACGCCACAGACCCTCTTTTCCAGGCATGCCGGAGGTGATGCCCTGCCGGCAGGCAAGTGGACAACAACCCGCTTTCACTTGAAATGAATTCCGGGGTTATGACCCGCCCAAGATAACCACGTGCGGGTCCCCAGCCTGCCGCGATCAAATACCCACGTGAAGAAAATTAATGAATGAAAAAAGAAATAAACACGCCATAGACCGTGAAAGTGCGAAAATAATGATGATGATGGTAGTGACGTCAGTGAAGCCCGTGGGCACCATAGTATCGACCGTGGGCCACCTGATACGACGGCTTCAGATTCGTCTTGATGCTGTTACTCCTGCTGCTAATGACGTCAGACCACACACCACGATAAG
The DNA here is from genome assembly GCA_031142775.1 of Microdochium paspali. Taxonomy (NCBI): domain Eukaryota; kingdom Fungi; phylum Ascomycota; class Sordariomycetes; order Xylariales; family Microdochiaceae; genus Microdochium; species Microdochium paspali. Next base: position 1,876,240 of record JAVBIV010000008.1, read on the forward strand.
CGCACCGTTGCGCCTTGAGATTTTTTTTTTTGGTGGCTGCAAACTTTCGGGCTGTCCCGCGACCGTGGGAAGCTCGCCGCTATGTCTCGCGCGGGCGCTAAGTTAAACAGGGCGAGTTTGCGGGAGCTATAGCATTACGGCTAGTAGTTAGTCCCTCGCCCGCCTTCCTTCGGCTTGGCTCGATTCCCCAGGCTTGGAGGGGAAAAGTTTATCTACCTCGTCGATCACCCACGGGGCACGGGTGCGTGTGTGTTGATATCGACGTGCAGTAAAGGAGAGTCGATTGGTCGAGCATATCACCACCACCACCACCACCGCTGAACTAAGTTCGCGGCAGGGCTTGCAAATGTGCTGTGCGCGCGCGCGCCTGCGTTCGAGAGCGCGGGCAGGCTGGAGAGAAGTAGAGGAGGTGGGGCTTCGGAGCAATAACATACGGAAAAATATCCGTCAACCACGCGCAGACAGAAGGCTAGTGCTAGTGTACTGCAGATCGCTTTCAACCTCACAATGAAATTGTCTTTGCCTCCTGGGATCCTTTTGAGGGAGAAACGTAAGCACGAGCGGTGGCGACCAACATGGCTTTGCCGTGTCGTGTGGACCGAGTAAAGTAGCTAACTACTACTAATCGCTCTGGAACACTCGTTTCTGGTGGCGCCAGATATGCAGCAAGACTGGGCAGCGTGACTGATGATTTCAGCCTCCAGTGACTACCTTCCGAGACAGTCTGGACGTCGCACAGGGTCCCTGCGTCTTGCGCCACCCACAGACTGGACCTACTAACAGATGCCGTGCCGTGTGTGACATTGCTGCATGCCTGCCAATCAACCATGCCCCGGGTTTCCCTGCCGCAGTTCTGTGGCTTTCTTGGCCTCTGTCTGTGTAGCGGTCCTCGTATGGCGGCGCGCGCCATGTAACCCCGTATCCTCCGCGAATCGGGCGTACGGATGTTGTCGGGTAGGAACCCCGTCAAGCCCGTAAGACTTGTGTCGATTGCAATCTCAGCCACTTGTTATCCTCGTTGCCGGCGTCGTGGCCCGGCGAGCTGGGTGCGAAAAAGCAACCTCCCCTGCGTATCACCATAAGCATTTTTCAGTAAAGTCTAATGATACTTTCTTTCTGGCAACCACATCGCCCAGGGTAATCTAGATTTCTCCCCGAGGTAGACTGCTCGCGGCCGGCCCGATTCCCGTTGCATAGCCTCTGGCAGTTGATTGCTGGCGGTATTGGGACGACGATCCAAGGGGCTCTGACATTCGTGTGTGTGGGGTTGAGGTCGGGGTCGGGGTAAGAGTCGGGGTTGGGTCTGAGAGGAAGAGAAAACAGAACCTTTGGCGAGGTTGGCTCGTGTGCCTCGTCCAAGGAAGCGAGGCAAGCAAGAGGGCGCATGCACCCGCAGACGAAGCTTGCAACGGGCGCGCCGCGCCGTTGTGCTGGAGTCAGAGCGAGCGACAGGGTTCTCGGACCTCTTCTGTACGTGCCGTCTCGGCATTCCGAACAACTCCAGGGATCAGGGTACCCAGGATCGGCTGTGATATTCGCGTAACAGAGAGGACGCTCGGGGATCTGTGAATCTCTCGTTATGTCTTTCTGGGACAAGATTCAGGTAGGTGTTGTAAATAGGGGGGCAGGTACGCTTCGCGCATACGTGGGGATGACTGACCTCGTGAACAGTCTCGGTACAGGTCAACGCTTATCAAAATGTCAGATAAACGATGCAGTTCTTGTGGTTGGCGACTCCAAGCTTGCAATTGCTAGCATGCCTCGGAATGCCTCGGGACGGTCCAACATCAAATTCTGCGAAGGCTCTGCGATCTCTAGGTTTAACCAAGAGCTTCGAAGGGCACTTGATTGTTGGTTGAGTGTCTGACGCTAGCTAATCGGACAATGCCGGATCCGGAAATAGATATCTGGGAACCCTTGTTCTGACAAGTCCAAGGGGTCAAGACAGAAGCGGCATAGAACCCAGGTGTCTCTGGACACACAAGGGCTCCCCTTGCTAGCCGAAACTCTATTACTGTGCCTGCATGGCATGACTCGATTTTACCACACCATGCCGTACTGTGGAAATGATGCTCTGCACGCGTAATCGATTGCGCACTCTCCTGTCTCGCCAAGCTGTTTCGGACTGCATGTTCATTATTCGGCTATTCTGGCCTCTCTCAGAGTGGCGCATGCAGAACCCTTTCAGCCACCGTCCGGCTCGTGCCCGTTCCGCGAAGCACCGTTGGGATGATCGAAGTGGCTGTATCCACGACGGACCTAATGTTAGAGGACGCCAACGTGGACAACCCGTTGCCCGACCTCTGCACAGACGATTTCCCAAGGCTGCGTACGCGACTCAACTCAGTTGATCCTGCCGCGGACAAGCAGACGAAGTGGAGTGCTGCCTACTATGTGAGCGGATAAAATGTGGCTGGTTCACTGCTCGTTGAATGCCTCGAGGTCTGAAACCAGACCTTGTTCGGCAATCCCGACTGATGCAACGTATGAGGTACTGGACGGAACTGGAGACTGTGTCTCTGGAGCCTGTGTCTCTGGAGCCTGTGTAGAGGCGGCTCTGTTTAAGTTGACAGCAGTATGCTCGGGGGAAAAGATTCGACATGCCCTTGAGATGTAACTGTGCCGATCTTCAGGCTGATCTGACGGCATGTGAGGGGTCATGATCCTGCACGATTACTTCACATACACACTCCCTATGTCCGCTCTTCACCTGGCTGGCCGTCGCTAGTGTGTACGCATGGGGAACGCGGAAACTTCCCCGGATGAGATCCCTGGAGAGAGATACATGGTTCACGGCTTCTTTACCGTTTTAAGCTCCTATTGGTCCGCGAAACGGGCGGCCTATATTCTCCCATGCCACCCTTCGCATTCGCCTGCTATTGATAACCTGCATATCTGCTGACATTAGTGGCAACTCGTATAGACCTTGTGGCATCTCGTCTGGGTCTGAGGGCCGGTTTTCAGCGCATAACTGGCCTATATGCAATGCCGACTTTAGTCTGGCCCTTTCGGCCAAGTCTGATGTATCTGTAAGAAAGTCCGAGCCTATCTAGGGTCGCCATGACTCGTCTCCATGTGATTCGACACGGTTCCGTGCCTGGCCCCTGACACACAACATTATGGTTTTCCAAACGTTCGCCATTGCCGACGGGCTGATCAACGGGGACATGATCGCTGCCCCTGTTTGGTCAAGAACAGCACGGTACCACAGATGGGGTCTGCTTCTGATGCAGACATGAGCAGGCTCGCCCTAATTCTGGAAAGCAATCTCTTGTGTTTATGGATCCTTACTGGGCTACCCATGACAGGACGAGCATCATGGCTGGCATCTCAGCCGTTTAACAAAGCCAAGTCCTGTGTCAGCCGCTGTAGCCCCTGCGGGCCGCAGGAGCGCAAGTACAGAGAGTGCACGCTAAGTATGCAAGATGAGACACTCTTCCCTGCTGCCACGGCGCTTAATGGTGGTGTACAAGCCTGTGCTGAAGGAGCTCGGGCTTTTGCCCGTGTGTTAATTTCTAGCGTCCAGGTACCCGTGGCGTCCGTCTTCCGTTAGCGTGTTGTCTTTTACCTCTTTAACATGATATGAAGCCGATATCTTCTAACTACTTCACGTGAAGCATCGACTAACTCCGGAAAACTCGTCCTGCGGGGAACAACATCACCACGGCCCTTGGTTCGACTCAGCGGAAGCCGGTACTGCCTTACCCTAAGCTTCATTCCGGTTTCTCGCTACCCAGGCAACACTAGGAGCACCGCACAACGGCAGTGGACACTGGAGCACGATCACACCACCAAAATGACGCCGCTGACGACAGATTCGATGCTGCTTGCAGCGCGCAATGCGCAGGGCGAATACATAGCCAAGGCAGTGCACGAGATCCCCATGGTCCCATGGTCATCTGTTGGCGTCGCGATATGGGTTATGAGCATTTTCTTCTCTGTAGTGTGCACTGCCCTCATCGGCCTCCGGGTGTACGCGCGGTCATCTCTGGTCGGCAGGACCCTCAAGGAGATGGGATGGGACGACTACTTAGCAGTTGCAGGATATGTAAGTATCTGCGCTGCGGTGCTTAGAAACTCTCGCAAGCTACACGAGGACACAGAGAAACTCCTGAACACTACCCGGCAGCAAACATGTATTGGCACTTTGATCATGCAGCAGGCCAGCCATCGCTAATGCCTTACTCGACGAAACAGGTACCACTCATTCCCTCATGCGCCGTAGCCATGTACGCCGTGGAGTACGGCTTGGGCGCCTGGGATTGGCAGATCCCCGAGGGCCAGCTGTTTCTCTACCAGGCTCGTACGAAGGAGTTGATGGTATACTATGAAATTATCTACACTGGCTCCTCACTGGCTACTAAGCTCTCCATGGCGCTCATGATCTTGCGCCTCAGTAGCGAGAAGAAGTACATGTACATAATCTGGGGCAGCGTCGCCCTTATGGTGTCAGTGTTGGTGGCCTGCCTGGGCGTTATGTTCGGCAACTGCCAGCCATTCCAGGCCACATGGAACGAGCAACTGTAAGATCACTCCCTTCTCGATGTCATTGTCGGGAAATCTGCGAGAATTGTGTGTAGTATGCTAACTCGACTCTCTTTGGACGGAATAAGGGGCTACTGCCGGTGGCCACAGTCGCAAGGCTGGATCGTTCTTAGCGTTTTCGGCGCGATCGCCCTGGCTATCGTCGACTGGACTTGCGCTATCACGCCCTTCTTTATTCTCCGTGGACTGCAGATGCCGAGCCGCCGTCGTCTCTCGATTCAGCTTATCTTGGGCCTAGGCCTGATTGGCAGTATTGCGGGCATCATCCGCATCCCGTTCTTCTTCCACTACGATGTCGAGAAGTATCCCATAGACACCCTTTGTGAGTACCACGATCCCAAAGATATCTGAGGTCATGCATGTCAACTGTCAGCCGAAAGGCTGAAGCATATAGTTCCATGCGAAGCAACCAGCACTATACTCGCAATCAACAGTGCGCTGACATCGATCGTTTCTGCAGACTTCTATGGCCACAACATCTTCTGGACAATCATGGAAGCCGGCCTAGGCGTTGTAGCGTGCTCGCTCCCGCCTCTCCGTGCATTCTTCTCCAAGTTCTACCGCGGCTCCTCTGGGCAATCCGGAAACGCTGCTAGTGGGACTGGCAGACTGGGCGGTGTAAGTTCCTCTTATCCTCAACATGTCTTTTCGTTTTGCCCCCATAGGGATCTCGTCGCCCATAGATGCACCGCATCACGGGTGCGACGAATCTCTGGGCACCTGTTGTGGCGAGGAATATAGGGCGCTAACATACAGGCCTCCTACCCGAATACAGAGCGCACACGTCAGCGCCCTCAGTCGATCTCAGAAGCCCGACCAGCGAAGCAAGGGGAGCAACTGGGACCGGCTCGACGATGATAATGGGAGCACCGAAGGGATCGTGCGCCTCACCGAGATCCGCATCGAGACCAGCAACGGCAAGCTGGGCCCGCGGCAGAGCAGTGTTGAGGGCCTCCAAGAACCCGTACAGCATGTTTAGTCCGAGTGCAGCATGTGTAATCCAAAGAAAAAAAGCTTAAGCGCTATTCCCTTACGCCTGTTTCATTCCTGCGCATTTTTATCCTGGTGTTATATTTCACGAGTATCGGCGGCGTTTTAAAAGTAGGGATCGGCAGGACGGATCCGGACAAGGCCGCCAGTCTACGAGAAAAGAGCAATCTCGTTACTAAAATCACAACAAGGGTGAGCCGCGACAAGCCTCTCAAAAGAATCGTAGCATAGACCGAGTAGATACGATTTCCCGGTCCTAATCTGTAAAACTTATTTTTCCTTCTTAGTCGAGCATTCACAAATGGACACTTGACGATGACGTACTAGCTTTACGATACTATACCGCAGCTAATCCGCGCGTACTTGCTGAAGAAGGAATCTTGACTCAGTCTTGCAGCGATGCAATTCCCGTCAATCATCCCAACCACCTCACTTACCTACACGCATAGAGTTCTTATCGGAGCTTTTGAGTAGCTTTGCACTTCGTTTCTCAGTTTTGTAAGCATCCGCAGCTCCCTTCTCGAGCCTCGCACCCACCATGAAGCGCTGGCACGTGTGGCGCCCAATGACTGTGTTCTCTAGACATGTGACGAAACTGATTGGTCACTGGGGGCGTAGAGACACGCCTGGACAATGGGCCTGCTGTGCAGGCCTCGAGCTTTACTGAATCCCCGTTTTGTGGCACTGACAAACGCATGACAGACTACTTATACCAACTATGCTAGTATGCTACACACCATAAACCTAGACCCTACACGATGGGTGTCTTTACCCTGCCGCCCATATCTCATTGCTTTTTGGAATGAAATCTTGCCACTAAGTAGTTGCTTCGAAGTTGAGCACTACAACCTCTGGACGCGGCATGTGGTCCACAACAGGAATCGGCCCGAGCGTAGCGCCTTTCTCGAGCTTCTAGAACCCGCGAGTCGACTCTGCGTCCGACTTGTAAAGCTCTGGTAGCCTGTCGCTGTACTTCATGACCGATCCTTCATCCAGAGCATCAACTAGCACTTCCGCCTTTTCGCCAAAAAGATTCCATCCAACACCGCCAATGGAGAACTCGTGGTGCAGGCCCAGCACGTAGCCCAGCTCGTGGACAAAGACGTTCCACACTATACACGCAGGGCACTCAGTATGACTTCAATAACCAACAGTTCGAATCAACTATGCACCCGCGCGAAAAACAGTCGACGGAATGACTTACGATTGGCCTTCCAGGCCTCACCAAATGCGCACGAATAGACATTGAAGAAGCTCAACTCAGGGTTGCTGTTTGGGAAGAAGGCGGATGCGACTGCAGTGCCGTCCGTGCCGCCGTGCACAAGCACAAATGTCGCGTCCTGGGCCAAGTGAACTTGTTCAAAAGTGACGCCGACTTCAGCCAAGTTCCGAGTCGCTGCTCCCATTTCAGTTGATCGATGGCATAGTAGGCGTCCTCGTCCGAGTCAAAGCCCTCAAACCAGGCTGCCCACCGGATCGTGGAGCCTGGCTCCCACCGCGGCACCTCAGATCCAAGGCTCACGATGATTTCTGTGGGCTCGCCGTCGCGTTGCACCGCCTCTAAGACTACGCTGGGAAGCGGTTGCTGTGTGATGCACACTGGAAAACCCATGGCCTCTGGTCTGAGTGCGTGGTCGGGAAGCTTCAAGACACTGTTAAACTTATACGTCTCGAGGCGGATATCCGCGGCAAGGAATACTGCTCTACAAACCTTCTAGCTGATGCGAGGATTGAGACCGAAGGCATGTCTGTATGAATGACCGCAAAAAGAGACTTCTTCGACTTGAATGAAAGTGCATGGCGGCAATGGCGGACGACTTTCGAGGACTTCATCGAGCTCGTCATGCTCTTGTACTCTTCAACATTAATGATCACTTATTTCCCGTTGGGCCTGAACACGCCTGTCGATCACTCTGCCGCGGCTGGATTCATGGGCCCGAGCGGCAATTCTAGACTCTTTCGCCTCGGCTGAGCTGAAAGTCTGGCCCTTTGCAGTCGAGCTACTACTGGTTGCCACCTTGGCATCTTTCTGCCGCTGCCCTTCTACTGGCTCGGAGAGATCCAGCTCGAATTCGCAAGGAAGGCCTAGACGAAAAGTCCTAATGGGCTGGACACACGATTATCAAGGTAATTATGTAGGTACATTTGTGCCCGCCAACCATAAATAAATAAAGGACGGACTCCGTTGGCTGCCTCACCGAGCCCTTCTTCGGCATGAATGAGGACTATCCGCTTTGAGCGGTCATTTGCCCCCACGAACTCCGTAATATGGCCCGTCAATCCGTCACTCTCACACAACCCCAGCATTCCCACCTCCACTCTAAACACAGTTTTGGTGAAAGTCTGCCTCCATTGGGAACGGACACAGAGTTCTGCTGAACTCCTGTCCAGGAGCGGTGTAGGTAAACTTCACTGACGTGCTAGACGGCGCGGTCCCATTCTCCACCCGTGCGCGCCCTTACGCAAGCAGCTCACCCGGAGAATCCCCCAGCATCGCCACCGCAGTGGCCGATGCCAGGAGCTTGAAAGTAGCGGTAAAAGTGATGGACATTGGGAGAGACCGCAGCACTGGCGTCATAGTATGGCTGTTTTCCGACTTCGGGGATGATTTGATCTGCCTGGGAAGTAAAAGTGCCATCCGATGGCCGTAGTGAACCTCAATGTGCACACTAATGGAAATTCGAGGCCGCGTGTCCAAAATGGAAGCCCACAAACACTGATACAGTCGGCTCTGCGGGTGGCGACATAGTGTCTACTTCATCGATGTTGCCTTGCTTTTGCACTAGAGGACTCGAATCCAGAAATCAATGGCGCTTGGAGTGATCCGGGCATGAGCGGGTGGTGAAGTGATGAACTGTCTTGGGCGTGACTTGAGTCATTTTGTCGGAAGGGTGAGACATAATTATTCTCCTAACGCACACTCGATCACAGCAAAGCCACACAGAAGATGCATCAAGTAACACCAGGCCACGGGCCTCCCTGACGAGTACAGTCTGGGGTGTATACTCAGGGCAAAGCGACACCCTGTCGGATGGCAGTACCTCCAAGATGCGCCTTGAGGCTGTGGGTATGGAAGTGCTCCATATATACCTCGTCTCGCGGCAGTGACTTAGCCAGAAGGACATGACTCATTGGCTGTCGTCGTAAACTCAGTCACAGAATTACCACTGTCTGCACCTGTGAAAGCTACATACGCCGTGGTGTGAAGTATGCACCACTTAGAGTATCGTGGATGATGACCAATGGGTGGTTGAATTAACCTTGTGGCCCATTAGTGAGGTACTTACTTCTTCACGACGCTTCGAAAATGTCGTGCCGATCTACCACTAAGGGAAAATGGAACATGCTCCACTTTGTAGCGAGGTTCTGGTCACTTTTATGTTCTACACGACGGAGATGATGGCGCTGGACTATCCTGATTTTCACTTTCGCTAAGGGCCGCGGCCCGTCTTTGGTACTAGGCCGAGATAGGGCGTGCTAGCTGCATCACGGCGCAATGACGGACACTCCCGCTGAGTAGTGATTGGGCGAAACATGACCATAGTCCGTTGGGGGCTATGCTCAAAAGGCTTGTGTTTCCGCGTGGCGCTACTGTGGTTCCGCTTTCGTGTCTTAGAATTGCACCGCGACTACTTTTTAGCTCGCATGGGAGTTACGAGGGCGTGATTACTCCATTTGTCCTTGGTTGGGATAATAGCGCGTTTGTTTTGCGGTAAGCTGTTCATAAGATTTGATAAATAGCGGATGTATCGGCAGGCCTTTCTAGGTATATCAGTTCCAGCAAACCCCGCATGTTTTGACAAGCATCTGAGACTCTACCATTCGTACCACAGCTTGGCGGAAAGGCAAGATGCCAGCTTACTTGCCGGTGAACCTCATAAGGGCTATGAGCTAAGAGATCGCATGAAGCTGAAGAGACCAGTGAGACATCAGGTCATGAATGAAAATTTATGATACTTTGCAAGTTACTAGCACATGATCCAGCTGCAGAAAGCATGATGACGATCGCCCGTGGTGTTGCACACAATATCCCAAAATGGCCCAGCCGAAGTCCTAAAAAGAACAAACTTCGCGCGGACGCAGGAAGCTGACGTGATTCTGTACTAACCCTGCCGCCATGTCGTGGGCTGATGCAGTTCTTCCTTTACCCCAGCCCAAAGTCTCCGTGTAGATCGAACAGACCGTGGCTGAACATTCCAGTTAGGACTTCATGCTGACTACCTCTAGCTAAGTCTTCGCTATCACAGGTTGCTAAGACATGGGAGCTTAGCGGTGGCGGCTACTTGAGTCAGTACATTATAGACACGAGTGGAGTTGAGATTTGACCCGAATGTGAAGTACTGCCACAGGATCGGACGCTGCCGCCACGGCATTGTTCTACTTCGCTAGGGGCATTAAAAAGGGCAATCTCAATATTTTTTTCTGGCAGCTCTTCCTTAATACTTGTCAGGATTGCGTTAGCTTCACGTGAGGCGGAAATCCAGCTAGTGATTGTTTTCCTCAGAGGGGAAGAGGGGAAGAATTGGGCGTAATTCTTTTCTTTCTTCCTTATCAGATGTATAGCTTGAAGCCAGACATCTTTGTACGTAAAGGGTAGCTAGTACGTTGATGGCTCTGAACTTACAAGAGCCTACCTTTCCACGAACAGACACACACGAGACACGCGGTAAGGTTTCGAGACCATGCTGCGCCTATGACCTGACGCGGGTTGATGGCACATTCCCCGTCTGGCTTTGAGACAGTGGCGCCTCTATCACGAGTTCTGACAGTTCTTCCTTTTCGTGAGGGAGCGGAGTGTCACCCATGACGTGGCGTTATCGCACGACTGAGCTTAGCTGGGTCGGTCATGTCGCGCGAACTCTTTGAGGTTGTCTCATGACTTCGGACAGGAAGGTTTCAAGAGTGTGTACAGCTTAGGCTCATTGCGGCATGCGTAGTTGTATGATCGTCGTCATGGTATGTGTCTGCAAGCAAGCTGTTGATGCATGACTGTGGCACGCAGGACGAAGCAACGATGAAGCTTACGACAGACACACCTAAGACTGAGCTTAGGATCCGTGTATAAAAGGCCAAATCTTTCGCAAACACTTCCCTCATGTTGGACTCTTCTTCACCATCCCAATCACAACAAACAACACTTCACAATTATAGCTTTGAGCATTTGTCTTGAAAACTTCTCAGATACTTTTCCCAAAAATCTGCTCCATAGCATCACCATGGGCTTTTGGAGCAGTCTGGTCGAAGGAGCCAAGTCCGCTGGTGGCTGGGTGCTTGACCACGCTGGAGATATTGCCGGTGCGGTCGGAACTGTGGCCAAGATCGCAGGCTCTTTCGCCGTCTTGGAGGATGGCACTATCGATCATGCTGCCCACTTGGACGACTTTCAGAAAAACTTCAAGCATGCCTCATTCAAACTCCAGCAAGCTGCCAAAGGCTCCGTAACGAACAGCGTGCTCGACCCGAAGCAAGCAGCGTTCAGGGCTTCAATTGCTGGTGACTATTCAGCTGAGAATGCCAACTTCGACTCATTCACGGGCGTTTGGAAAAGCCCAACGGTCGTTGTTGGTGGCAAACCCCCGATTCCAATGTACTCGGACGTATCGAAGTGGCTTGCTGCCCTTGGTGTGCCTGCCAGCAAAACTGAGGATATGGCACTATTCCTTGCACAAACCCTGTTTGCAAACAAGAACGACGACAAGACATCAGTCTCAGCGGAAGGAATCAAGACCATCAACTTCTCGACCACTGATCCCAACGGCGACTACACTCTTGACGTTGCGCACTCTTATTACGTTCTGCCGATGCAGGAAAAAGTGTCCGAGACGTGCTGGCACAGCTGCGTGTATGGAAAGTTCCACCCATCGAACAAGGCTCTTGCCATGAAGGCGCTCAACCGTCGCCAGGGCAATATTTCTACCACCTACGTTAGGGTCAACAACGACTTAAAGGGTGAGGTGGCGAAATGGGTCATCAATGCTACCGTCGACTGGGGAACTACGTTGATTGCGGCGGGAATTGCGGACACGTTCAGAAAAGCATGGGACTCCGCGGGTAAAGCCGACGCACGCTCCGTCGTCACGAGCAACCTACAAGGGACGAGCCAATTGATTCAGCTGCAGGCAAAATCTTCAGACGACCCTTCTTCAATCCGTCAGGCCCTGATCCGCTTGGCAGCCACAACTTTGACCAAATACATGGCTGGTCAGGGTGGAACGCCTGGTGGCGGTGCTCCGGGCGGGGGGCCTGGTGGCGGACCTCCAGGTGGAAAGCCCGGTGATGACGATGATGGCACGGATGGCGCTGAAATCGAGTGGATCGACGCCATGGCGGTTGATGGCCTTGATGTGCCACCAGTCATGAGAAATACATTCGGACGCAGTGGTCGTTCAACTGCGACCAGAACGTCTGCCTCTGCTCTCGACGTGGCTATGCCCAGTTCCGTACCTCAGGTCTTTATCACAAAGACCCAGATTGTGTTCACGCCATCGTCGAAGTGACGTCGACCATACAGTATCATGAAGTATCTTAGTGCGGGAAGATCGGTTGGTTCGTCTTTCTTGAGAATTGTTCAGTCTTTAATATTGCGTTGGAGGTGTCTTCTTCAAGACGTCTATTTTGTCCTGTTTGTCTAACTTTGAGTTGAGATACGAGTATTGATAAAAAAAAATCCAACTGTTGTCACTCCTTAATACTCGTTGTTCAATTGGGTGCAAATTTCCACAATGTGACAAAACAAAACTGATATTGTGCATGGCGAGACTTTGCAAAGGTTAACAATTCAAGTCAATATCCACATCAAATCATTCTCGTTCCTCCTGCATCCCACTCCAGTAGTATACATTGAACATCATTGCCGGCGGTCCAGAATTCACTACTAACACCAATATTAGCATGAAAGTGCTAAGGGACCCCCCTTGCACTTGATTCGTAATAAATGGTTGTAGTTGCTTCCCCATAAGGTGTCGTTCTTTGGTAATAATAGAGCGTAGAATTAGATATACGCTGTACTAAGCGATACCGATTATTATAGCTCTATTTGTGGAGTTCGCATAGGAAGACTGTTGGAGTTACGGTACTATAAGTACGTAAAGCCTATGTAATCTGATTAACGTTCTAACTATCGTTTGTCTTTTTCTTTGGGAAAGAGGGGGGGGGGTAGTGCCGTCACATCTCTTAGCAAAAAGAAGAGATGCTACTTTCCATAAATAACTGATTTCAGTGAAGGGTGATTCAAATACTCATGTGGTTTACCTACTTACGGATTACGTTACCCTAATGGGTATCTATTTATCCAAGTAGAGGGAAAGGTATCTTTGTATTCTGCTTCTGCAGATTGAACTATATGATCAACAATAAGTTCAGTTGATCATATAGCATCAGTGGTTTAGTGGTAAAATCCATCGTTGCCATCGATGGGCCCCGTGTTCGATTCACGGCTGATGCAATTGTTCCAGTCTCCGCCTCGTTGAGCAGGGCGATCGTCTTTTTGCATGTTGTTTCTGAGCCCTACTAGACCAATCGCTCCCAGTCGCCGAGATTCAATTATTCAGATGAAGCGGTCATTTATTTGATTTGAGGTGGCGGCGAGAATGGAGACTTTCTAGTGGCCCTCCAGCCTACGTTAAGCCGAATCAGGCAATTTACTGGCATTCCCGCACAGTGGCTATACGGGATGACACAACCAAAAGCTCATCGTTCATCGTTGTCTAGCTCGTTAATTACTACGGGAGACTGGTACTACAATAGACAATGACGGAACAATCTTTAATGGAAATCCTGACCAAAGCATGAGCAAAAACATCCGGCCCTAACACCACGATCAATTGACAAATACACTCGGCGCAGCCCGATAATACCTTTTCGGCTGATCGCTCACAACCCTCGGCGCATTCGTCCCGATCTTCTGATACTCCCTACTCCTAGCACAACCGGGTAGATTCTCTCTGATTTCCCGCACGCTTCTATTCTTTCCATCTGCACTCTCCTTCATTTCTGCCTCCGTCAAAGATGGGAACAACAGCCCAACAAGCTGCCCCAACACATCCTCTCTCTTGATCCGTGGCTTGATCCCGCCTTTACCACCGGTATACGACGCCACGCCATGCGGGACCATCGTGCCGCGGACACGACTCCATTGCAAGCTCTCCCGCGTAGCTGGGTGAGTTCGTGTGTATCGGGTGCCTCTTTCTGCGCCTTGCCCTGCGCCAAATACTACGTCCGATGAGGATGAGGCGATTAGCTTATTCCCCTCCGAGGGCTTGGCTTCCCAAGTCTGTTCAATGGTCTTGGTGAGTGTGATCGTGTCGGCTGACATCATTGGCAACGGCGCGCGCAGAGTCAGGCCGACGAGATGTTCCACGGTAGGTGCGATTTTGTCTGGACGAAGATAGTCGCTGCCGTCAGGGGAGAACTCGCCCCAGAAGTTTGGTGGGAGTTGTGCGAGGGTTTCTGAGACGCGCTGGAGAGCGATGGGGCTCGATGATGAAGGTGTAGATGCGGATGCGGAGGCAGGTGAACCCGGAAGGGGCACCGGGTGAGCAGTGATTGTGAGCTCAGATTGTATGGTGTGGTTCGTGTCATTCGGCGAGAGGTGCATTGGTCTGCTGAGGATGACTCGCCGCTGGGAAGATGCTGGGCCTTGGAGTACCGATGGGTTTCCGGAGTTGAGGGTATATTTGTTCAGCGGGACTGGGCTGCGCAGCTGGAACACGAAGGCATCCGCCCTGACCAGCCAGACCTCATCACGCTTCTCCTTTTCTTTCTTATCTGCGGCTCCCTCCCCAGCACTCGCCAACCGCCCCGAAACAATAGACAGCGCATGCGGATTCTTCGCTTTGGACCCTTGGTCGGAACTCTCTTTGAGCACCAAGTCCACAAACTCACCCAGCGCCAACGCCTTTGGCTCTCCCCTGCCCCTACTCTGCCCAAAATCCACACTGAAACTAATACTCACAACCTTGAAGTGTACCGTGCCTCCTAACGGCGGCCCTTCCAACTCCAATTGTGCTCCAACCGACGCACTGAGCTTGTGACTAAACGGCCCAACCCGGATTTCATAAGTTACACCCGCCTCGACACCAATGCTCGCCTCGTAGTGCAGCGGCGCGAAGTTGACAAGGAAATCCGCGTGTGCGTCAAAGTGTGCGGACAGACTCCCTGAACTGAACACAGCGGACAGTCTGGCGCCGGCCATGAGCGCACCTGGAGTGACGGCCGCGTAGGCCTCTCCCATGACGCTGAGGTTCGAGCTTACGCGCCAGTCGATGCGCAGACGGTCCGGTGATGGATAGTGTGCAGGTCACGAGAAGAAGGGATGGTACCCGCCAAAGGTGACGATCCAGTCCCCTGCGTGAGGGTTGTGCTCGGCGGCATCGAACCAGGTGCGGATCGCGAAGCCGCCGGAAGGCCGGCAGTCACGGGCGAGGATGAAGGAGGTGAGGTTTATCAAGCCATCGACAGCGAGTATGCCGTGCTGTAGGTCTAGTTTACCGAGGATACTTGGATCAATGAGCATCAGCACCTCGTCGGGAGGGATACCGCGGGGCAGCGTTGCGGTTGCACGCGCGAGAAGACCAAGTTCTTTCTGGCCGGGGCCGAGTGCGAGGGTGACGACCGCGCGGATGTCGAGGAGCTGGCAAGCACGGATTATGAGGCCCGCCGCGAACCAGAGGGATCCCATAGATGGAGTAATGTAGGCTTCCGGGCCGCCGTCGCCGGTGAGGGTTTTCAGAGCGTCGAGGATGGATACAACTTGGCCGTCACCGCTGAAATCGGAAACGAAGGGGAATGTGATGATCTGGTCGACGGGCGGAAGGCGTGGGCGGGAGTTGTAGCCAAATGCTGCGATGATACCGCGGATCTCGGCCCAGCCGACGGTGAAGAGGGTGCCCTCCACCATGCCGTAGACGAAGAAGGAGTCGTAGGCTGGCATCGGCAGGCCGGCGTAGACTTGCTCGTACATGCCGAGGGCGCCGATTGAGATGGCTTTGAGCGAGATGGTGATGCCACCGCCGAAGCGGTTGGAAGTGGAAGTCTTTTCGTGCTCGAGGGCTCCTGCGAGTAGCAATGGGCTGCGGTCAGGGAGAGCTCGAAGCCCTGGATGTCAACGCTAATGCCGATATCCAGCAGGTCATGAAGACCTTTGACTTTGCCAAGGTCGAGGTTGACTTGGAGACCATTCACGCCCGCGCCGACAGGACCGACAAGGACTTTGGCGTCGAGGTGGATGCGCAGTACTTTGCCAAGACACAGAACTCGCTGCCCTTGAAAAGCAGCTAAAACTGCTTTGCATGCAATGCAGCTATCTGTGTACGGTCTAGAAGACCTCGAGGATAACCTGCTCACACTTCAGCGTGGTGTCCACATCACGCCTTACGAGACCCATGAGAGTATTATTGACTCTGCAGCGGACACCCCCGAAGAAGGACGTCTTCGTTCTGCTCTGTTGGAGATTCAGGAAGGCTTTGACGTCGCTCCATATGGCGAGGCCACATTCTCTGAGCCTGAAGCAGAATGCGAGTTCCGACCTGTCACTCATGGCCAAGCCCGTTTCACTCGTCTCAATGTGGTCGACAAGTTCGGCCAAGTTGTCTCGCCCATGCTGACTCCGCACCTGTCACGAAACCGTACATCCACACTTTATCCTTGCGTCGCCCCATCAATGGCTTGTCAGCAGAGCATAGCGGAAGGAGATTACTTCGCCAACAGTATCAATCTCGATGATGATGGTGCCTCACAGTTCTTCCAGCTGGACCATCGCATCAATCAGGATGTCCGGCTCCATCCTACTCCGCTATAAATTCAACTGACTGGCGAGGCTATCACGAGACTGCCCAATTGTACCAGGGCGATCGCACTGATAGCGGTGCTACTGCACACTCCTGGAGACCCGCCAGCGAGTACGAGGATCCAGTCTGGGGCTGGCTATTGATCAACTTCCGCAGTCGCGGCATCTAGATCTATAATGCCGCAGGCGAGTCGATGGGTGAGGCTCTGCTGCCAAATTCGATCTACTCCAAGGTCTACTGGCAGGTGTACTATGCCGATGGCGACATGTCAGAGTCGAACTCTCGCCAGAGCCCCCAGCTCCGCGAGATGATGGAGAAGATGGAGGATCCCAAGTTCCTGTTTGGTCTTTGGACGATGCTTGCCGATGCTTATCAAAACATCAGCCACGACGGATCTAGCTTGACTGACAATCTCTCCACACTCGTCGGCAGACCCATGGCCCTCGTAAACATCGGCCTTTCACTTGATTTGGCCACTCCAGTGATGCGAACACATAGTTATGCTGATTTGCGCAAAAGCCAGGATATCAATCTTGATCAGTACAAGTTCGAGGTGATGTTAGGCCACAAGAGCAATCTCTGCGATGGGCTCGTGGGCTACTGGCCATCCGTCTCAGGCACTAAACCTACGGCGTTTTCGTCATCCATCAATATACCTGTTGAAGCCAAGCATCCTGACGCAAGCACGATCTACACCAACTTCGGTTATCCAGGCCGTAAGATCATCGACAAAGACAACATGAAACCAAACCATTTCACATCACCAGACAACTGCCCCGTCTACATCTCACCATATCACATCAGTCCATCAGACTACCCTCGCGACCCGCCAGCTTACGCGCGCGCAGTAAGCAACCACCCCAGCGCCACGATACTTGGTGCCATTATCGACCCATATCAGCCCGTGCACATTGCGACGGGCATCCTACCGCCAACCACACTCAAGCTCCCTCAATGGGTCGTCACACGCACGCTCGAGCGTCTCCGCTTGGTCTTCAGAGGCGGTCCGCTCCTCGCCCCGGGTGACTTGGATGGCATCGACGATGACTTCGACAGTTTTCCATCGGCCGGAACTGGTCCCGGTAGTGCTGGTGGCGTTGGCCCCGGACCTCGGGAGGCTCAAGTCCCCACAGTCACCGATGGCGGCGCCGGCGGCGGAGACTGGACTTGGCTCCAGCCGTTGCTACGGGATCCGCCAGACGCCACGATAAGTGTCGACGGAGAGATGCCCGTGTTTGTGCCATACGGTGTCAAAGGGGAGTCTCTGCTGCAGTATCCAGTGCCTTTGGGTCCTCATACAGTGCTAGAAGGATTTTACAAGTTTGGCTTCAGCAGCCTCGATAAAGGTGCGAAGTTGGCGCCCGGCAAAGGCTCCAGGAATGAGGGCTTGGGGGCGGATAAGGTGCAGAGTCTGGTGCAACATGTCGAAGCTGCGAAGATGGGGGAGAGAACAACTGCCAGGGCTCCTGGGCTGTCGTAGTAGCATTCTATTCAGCATTATCACATCTGCATCCTTAATGACAATTAATGACATGCCCATCTTGAGATTACCCCTGCATATTATTGTAGCTTGTGGCGTTGACTTCGGTCTTTGGCTGGTTATTCGAAAACATGACAGTGTCGTGTTGTGCTCGGATGGGGGACTGTATCCAGCTTCCATTTTGCCAAAATATCACCCATCTAGAAGCCTCTCAACCTCTTCCAGCGCTTTAGCACAACTCTCCAGAAGCTCCTCGTCCGAAACACCCTTTCTCGAGGTATACTTTGCCTTCAGCACTTCTTCCACAAGCGCCCGAAAACCTATCTCGTGATCCTTGGGCGAGATTTCCCACTTCGCACCGTCACGGACATTGTAGAGCATGACCCTTGGCATGAAGCCGCCGTGCTCGACGGACCACAGATGCGCATACACACAGGCTTGGACCACATGTTCCAGCGTAAGCTGCTTGACAAATTTGATCTCCCATAAAGTCACGCCTTGACCTCTCTTGTCATTGGCGGGGTGTAATGAGGTCCTTTGAATGATATCCGCGCGGGCCTTAAGGATCGTTGACTGAGGCTGTCCGGCGCTGCCGTCACCCTCGTACTTATGGTTGGGTACAGAGAATGGCGACTGCATCTTGTACTCGAACTCGAAGTCCTTCTGCGCCACGTTCTGGAACTGGTACCGGAGACGATCGCACGCCGTCGTTAAGTACGGCACCAACCAGTCGAAGGGGTGTTTGTTCATCTGCATCAGTCGGGAGCGATATGTCGACAGGTCAGACAAGTACCGACATGCTTCCCGGCACAGCCAGACTGCTCTCTCCTGCGCTGATTTGGGTACTTGGAGCCAGCTGAGGCCTCTAGTGCGGAAACCTAGCGTTGCGAGGGTGCCGCACAGTCCGAGCTCATACGCCGCGACGACGGCCACGCCGTTAATGTCGCTTACTGCTTCAAAATGCTGCCTTTCGGCGTCTGTGAGGACTTTATCCGGGGCCGTGATCTGCTCGGACGGTAGCAGAGAGGGTGATAGGATCTCGATATGGGCCTGCTGTGAGATGATGGCGTGCAGCGTTTCGTCCGGAACATGCCGCGCGATTTCCGACGCCGCCACTGTTGTGGGGAGATTGAGGCCCAACTCCGTCGTTCTTTTCGGGGGCCTACTCTCGAATGATGCTTCGGTTTGAGGGGAGAGAAAACGATGTATTGCTGTTTTGCGCAGCTGTGCGATGTCGACAAATGGCATTATCTGTTGCTGGGTGTTGTGGATCACTACGAGCTGCTTTGATGCCCGACTGAGTGCTACAAAGATGTCGTTGGGGCATCTGTCGTCGGGCTCATCCTGGGCGATTTCGAAATAGTAGTCATCCAGACCGTAAAGAATGACCAGATCGCGCTCGCTGCCTTTAAATTGGTGGATCGTTGAGACGCAGATCTTGCCGCGGATGACAAGCTCGTCAAGGGCCATGTCGTCCGACACGGGCTCGGCTACGAGCATCTTCTCCTTGTCGCTCAAGTGGTTCGTAAGCCGTGATATCCTCTTGTTCGTCCGTACAGCGGTGCCGAGGATAGCCGTGTTTTCTGCTCCGTGCTCGCGGATGAGTGGTGCCAGTTCCCGAGCCAGAAGCCCGACGTTGCGTACATCCACGTGGATATACAAGGGTTTCCGCCCCTTGTGTGAGCCGACGACATAGTTCTCCCCATAGAGGAAGGCCTTGTTAATGAAGTTTGCGTTCTGATGGGACAGCCGAAAGCTCTTGTTGAGCGTCATGCGCTCCCATGGGTCGGGGGACAAGTCCATCATGATTGTCGGGCACAGACTCAAGAAGCGTGCGTCTGCACCACGGAACTCATAGATAGCTTGTCTCTCGTCCCCGAGGACGATAATACGAGGTGGCTGGCCGCTGCTGCGAGTCACACTTCTTATGAAGAGACATGCCAGCCAGAAGAGAAGCTCTGTGCAATCTTGCATTTCGTCGAGGATGACGACCTCGGGGGGATCCTCCAGCCATTTCGGCTCGGTTCGAGCGGCGCGGAGCGTGTTTAGCTCGCGATCATTTTTGACCACTGTCGAGAAAAGCTCGCCAGCCATGCCATGGAAGGTGTAAGTGCTGCATTTGCGATATTGTTTAAGTCGCTTCTTGGTCTCGACCTGCAGCCGTTTTGAGTATGTCAACACCGCGATAGACTTGTCCGGGTGAGCAGCGACAATGGCCTCGGCAGTTGCCGTCTTGCCCGAGCCTGGCCGCGCTGAGACGACGATGTTGTGCGTGCGTGCACGCTCGACGATGGCGAGTTGCTCTGCTGACCATTGCCGCCCTGACTTAGCAGGAGTTGCATAGTTTCTGTGGATGGCAAAACAATGTGTAGGTGTACAGTCCGACCAGAAGATCTATATGATGATTAATGATAACCTGCAATATCGAGTTTGTCCGCCGTACTTACTTGTACTGCTCGGCGGAGTCTGAAGGCGCTGTGAAGAGACTGCGGGCAACCGGAAGCCTCAAGGATGCTCCCCAGCCTCGATTTGACCGCGGCCATTGATTGTGGTCCCTGCAGAGAGACCCTGCGCAGGACCTACTTAGGACTCCGTCGCCCACGACAATTGGAGATCAAGAGGCTCCAACCAGATTTTGGTGCAAGTCTCGGATTCCATATTCTGCATTGGCTGTTCCTCCAGTGGTGTGGGACATGACAGTGCCGTTCACCGCGTCATCGAAACCAAATTTTCCAGACCGGGTCTTGTGGCAGTTTGTCTGAATCAAACCCAAGCAATACACCTAAGGCGCATCATAGACGCTTCAATCTTACCGAATCAGTACATTGTCTAGTGCGTAGAACGTGAAGTGTTTCCCTTGTCTAATAAATGGGGGTGTGCAGACGCTGGAAGTGCAGAACTCGTGGGATTGTCGCTGAGATTTCGCGCTGGCCCAGAACGGAAATTATGGGACCAGGCTGCTTCTGCACAACTCAATTTGGCGACAACCTCAACAGCAGCCACGACTACTTCGTCTGGGGGCGACCTTCGCTGTGATTTGAAACCCGATTTTTCTGAGAAGCTGGATCCCTTGTTCACAGCTGGTTGGTTGTATTTTATGTTTCTCGATTCGCCGTCGCGCAGTGCCTCGCTGGATGATAACCAACTCTTCACAACACAGATGACTCATGACAATTGATTTCTGACTTTCTAGGGTCGACTGGTGACAACTCGGCGACATCCAATTGCGGTTCCAGAAGCTGGGCCACCAAGCAGGGCAATCAATGGTCGTCTTCTCTTCTATAGAGGTGTTTCCTTCGACTCGCACCTGTAATACAATACGCACACTCTGCTGAGAAGGCCCAAGATATGTCCAAATCCACAACGCTCGCCATAACCTCAACCCTCCCTCTCCACACAGTCACCACCAAGGCCACCCTCGCAAAGAAACAAAACAGAATTCCCATCCTTGGCCTTGGCGTATACCGCATTAAACCCTCTCCAGGCGGAGCATGTCAAGCAGCATGCCGCGCTGCTCTACAGGCGGGGTACCGCCACATCGACACGGCCAGGCTTTACCGCAACGAGCCGCAGGTCAGGGAAGCTGTGGATGACTTCGTCACTGCGACCACTCGTGAACCAGGAGAAGCTGTTGAGGATGATGGCGGGGATACTGCACGCGCCAAGTCATTGACGACGCAGGATATCTTCCTGACGACCAAGATCAAAGATAGCACGGGCGATGAGGAGCGGGACTACCGTGCAGCGCTGAAGTGTATCGAGAGACTCGCGGGACTCCAGAGCCCGTCGCATGCCCAAGTCAACAACAGCCATGGACCAGACCGCCAAGGTGAAGACACGGGAGAAACAGCCCAAGGTCCGCGAACCAAGAGACGCAGAATCACAGACACCACATCCGCTTCCAGCTCGGCAGCATCACACACACCACCGACCTCCGCATCACCACCATACGTCGACCTCATCCTCATCCACCAGCCCCCTTCGACTCTACTGGCCCGGAAAGCCCTCTGGCGCGCCCTGGAGCGTCTCCACCGCGAAGGTCGCGCGCGCAACATCGGCGTGAGCAACTACCGCATCGAGCACCTCGAGGAACTCCGAGGATATGTGGGCCCTGGCTACTGGCCGCCGAGCGTCAACCAGATCGAGGTACATCCGTGGTTCCAGCAGGCCGAGCTCACGGAGTACTGTGCTGCTCAGGGAATTGTGGTCCAGGCCTTCGCACCGCTCGCGCAGGGGAAGAATTTTGTGCACGAAGGCGATGGCGAGAATGATGATGGAGGCGAGAGAGGAAGAGATAGCCACGTTGTGATGAAAATAGCTCGAAAGTACGGAAAGACACAGGCGCAGGTCTTGATACGTTGGAGTCTGCAAAGAGGCTTTGTCGCGCTGCCGAAGAGCTCAGCACCGGAGAGGATACGCGAGAATGCAGATGTCTTCGACTTTGAGCTTGAGGAGGACGACATGCGCGCTCTCGGTGCGCTTGATCGTGGTGGAACGGCTGGAGCGACTTATAAATGGAATAAAGCGTGACGGTGAAGTCATGGTACTATCCTTTGTTTTGTGCGGCTCGACAACATCTTGTGATTGCGGATAGTATGAAGACAAAAACCTGCCGATTATGTATAGTATGACGGGTATAATGCTATGTCTGCGTCCGGTCAACGCAAGACTTCGTGTTTCAGACCCCTCTACGAAGCACGCGCGCAATTTCCGCCCTGACGTCCCAGTAGAAGTTCCGCATGATACCAAGGTGAAAGGTGCGGCAGAACTCCAGGTCTTGCTCCGGGAATCCATTGACCGCACCATTGCTCGTTGACCCGAGAAGTTCCTCTAAAATTTCGTGGTACACATCCGGATCAGGATTGAGTGGCTGTGGCCACTTCCACTGCTCGGCTTCGCTGGCCGCTGAAAATGACTCTCCAATGAGAGCGATCCATATCAACATCCCTCGAGAGGCCAATAGTGTGTCCGAATTCGTGGGTTCCCGAGTAGAGATTGGTGTTGAGCTAAGCTCTGAGGCTGGCGTTCGAAACGTTTTGAGCTTTGAGAGAATTCTGCGGAGGTGACCGTTTAGTAGCCAAAGATGGCTCACATGCTGGTCCCACCTCTCACGAGAGCCTCCTTTCACCAATTTGAAGAACATCAGCGCTGCGATCCTGAGTGCCTCTTGCAAGGAACCAACGTTGCTGGCAACATGTAAGTCCTCGTCGGCAGCCGAACAATACACAGAAGAGTCTTCTGTGGAATGTTTACTGAGGAAGTCCTGGGGCGTTGTAAGCATCGTTGGACATGTGAGCAGGCGTTGTACAAGATAGAAGTGGGAAAATGCAAGCCTCGGAAGCTCAATTTGTTGCATAGTCTGAGTTTGTGCCGCTTTTCCTACGACGTAGGCCATGTAGGATATCTCAACAAATGTTTCCCGCACGGTGAGGAAGCGATCGCCTGTTGGGAAAAGATGTCGAATGCTTTCCGCACATACATCTAAAATCCCCTGTGGCAATGACGACCATATCGGCTCGTACGCCCACGAAAAGGGGATCTTTGGCTTCTCAAGAGTCTCGAACGCGCCTTTTATGTCGGCTCTAAAAGCGGTCAACATCAGTCAGCCATTGGATTTATTTTCATTAAAGTTTTGCAACTCACTTCCGGATGTGTAGCTGAACAAGAGCCGGGAGTGGCTCTACGCCACCTAGTCCATTAATGAGTTCGGCAACTCCCTTCATGTGGCTGTCCCATTCTCCATATTGTCCCGTGAGTGTCTGCACGTATGTCAATTTCGAGTCCTATGATGTGTACAGTGAAAACACTAACAGAGATCAACGCGAGTGTACCAATGGTTTGGGCAGTGATGACCGGCCAGGCGACACTGCTACGAGATCCACTCAACAAAGAAATGGCGTAGCGGTATAGCTGGCCATGCTCTTCGACAAGTTCTGAAGACATGAAATCTCTCAAGCGTAATAAGTCAAATAGAGTAGCGTGTATTCTGACTGCATCGCTTGTGAACGTCTCTGGGGCCACCTCTCTCAGCTCAGCAGTAATGGTGGGCGGCGCAGGAAGGGCTCCTTGAGGATAAATACGAATGGCGTTTGTGAACAAATTGGCGGGTAGAATATGGACATCCCTAAGCCTGCCAGCTGGAGGCAATTTTCGTGGAGCTATTGGGGATCTGTCCAAATGCTCAAAAGGCAGTTCGCTCTGGCTATGATCTTCGGAAGATCCAGGATAACGGCCATCGTGTTTCGATCTTGACCTCTTCTTCAATCGTGAGCCTTGGCCAGGTTTCCTGCCTGGTTTCTTCTTTCCAATGATCGGAGCAAATATCTGTTGACCTGCGTCTTTCGAGCTTGATATCTTCCACGTCATTCCATTGTGGCGCTCCTGTTGGACTTTGAATGTTTTGTGCACGCTGACAGCTTTGGAGCGGGTCTGACAGTAGCTGTTCTTCGTGGTCAGTTGCCGTGACATCGCTGACTCTGGTCTGTGTTGAACTTGTGCCATGCGGTCGTCGGAAGGCATGGCATCGAAGCTGTCGGCGAGACACTTCCTTCGGCAAGGTGTTCGAAGTCGACTGGCTGTGCGCGGACGCAATGCCGTGATAATCAATGTCACGCTTCCCAAGTGTGATGCTTGGAGACGTCTTGAGTGGTCAGCCGCGATGTTGCTTCAGAGCTGTCCGGGGGGGCATCGCGAGGACTCAAACATCGATGTGTTCTCGATATGTGCCGTGGTTAGGCGGCACCTTTTATTCGAGAGGATTAGAAAGTCATGCTATCAGTCGCCAAGGCCTCCTAACGGATGCCGGTCGGTTACCGCCGCAGGTGATTCAGGGGCCGTATTATAGCCCTGCCACAGGCTCACAGGGCTGACTCCAGAAGAACGACAAATAGGGCCCTGTCTTCGGGGGCGGAGCATCCTGCATGCTGACTGCCGAACGGGGCTGAGTGTTTTCATTGACAGGGGATCATGATGACATCGGCCTGCTCCTGCCTCGCACAGACTCACAATTGACTGGCTGCTGTGCAATAGTGAGTGATAAGCTCTACAGTGGCTATTCGGGTGCCTAAGTCAAACTTGATGCCCCCCTGTCTACCAGTGTGGACACAGCTTAGGGTAGGGTGGCTCAGAGGTGATATTCCTTAAGTTCCTGTAGTTCAACATGACTAACCTGCACTATGTTTACAGGGTTTCTGGAATTAATGACACACATCCGACACTTTTGGAAGCGTGACCTGTGTTACTCCTCGATAACTGGATAATTAGTGGCCTAATGACCAAAACAAGAAAGAAGAATAAAAGAGTGCAGAGGTCAGCCCAGACATTCACAGGAACAGACACTCAGGAGTTTCGCATTCTATGGTTACTCCTCACGTATCGCAGGGATCTTGCTCATCCTGAAGACCTCATGCCGACAATAATTACCTTGGGTTGTCGCAGCCCAGCAAGTGGTGCAAGTGGTGTCGACATTACGTAATCACGGAGCTTGGTGCAAGCGACGCCGGTCGGGGCCCCGCAGCTGCCCCTCGGTGGGTGGGATTTTTTGGGTGGTTGACTCACAACACCAAGCACTTCTTGGCCCGCAGCTAGGAATCGCATCGCGTGCTCTTTCTACAACAGCGGTCGAGACAACACAAAGTTCTGAGCAGCCGCGACCATCATGGCTCCGAAAGCAGCGGCCGGCAAGAAGGGCGGCAAGGGAGGCGCTGCTGGCGACGAGAAGCGCGAAGATGTCCTACAGGCTGTGGTGCGTCTTCGCAGCCCCGCTATCCGCATTCTTGTCCCGGCTTGCAAGTGACGACATGACCACAGTGCTGACGAGCTCTCAATGCGCCTCCAGATCATTGCCGATACCTTCCAGGATCGCTTCAAGCCATTCACCCTCGAGAAGCCCAGAGTGCGTCGATCTCGCAGATTCATGGGAGAGCTTTAGAGCATATCTAACCGCATCGACAACAGTGTCTCCTACCTCTGGCCAACGTCCCCTTGATCGAATACACCCTCGAGTATCTGGCCATGAATGGTGTTCAGGATGTCTTCATCTACTGCGGCGCCCACCACGAACAGATTGAGAGATACGTCCACGACTCGAGGTGGTCCACAGCGTCAAGAGCCACACCATTCGCGGCCCTCGAGTTTATCCGTGTCGCCGACGCCCGTTCCATAGGCGACTTTCTTCGCGATCTGGACAAGCGCAATATCATTGGTGGCGACTTCATTCTTGTACACGGCGACGTCGTCTCCAACATTCCCCTCGACGGCGCTCTGGCAGCACATCGTGCCCGGAGGGAGGCCAACCGCGACTCATGCATGACCATGATCCTGCGCGAGACCGGAGAAGAGGAACACAAAACAAGATCTCCAGACTTAACGCCAGTCTTTGTGGTAGACCCTAAGGCGAAGCGCTGCCTCCACTACGAGGAGATGCACCCCCTGCAGAGCGACCACTATACGATACTCGATCCCGACTTCCTCAAGAGCCCCGAGCTAGAAATTCGGACCGACCTGATCGACGCCCAGATCGATATTTGTACGCCCGACGTTCTTGCGCTCTGGTCAGAAAGTTTCGACTACGAGCTACCTCGCGCCAATTTCCTTCATGGTGTGCTAAAGGACTTCGAGCTCAACGGCAAGATGATACATACCGAGATTGTATCGGAAGGGTACGAGGCACGCGCTTCAACTCTAGCGATGTACGACGCAATCAGCCGAGATGTGATTCGCGGCTGGACTTACCCCTTCTCGCCGGAGTCAAATTTCATGCGAGGCCAGACATACCAGCTGCAGGCAGGGAATACATATACCGAGGATGAGGTCTTTATCGCCGCCGATGCCACAATTGAGGACTGCATCATCGGTCGCGATACCAGGATAGACCAGAGT
This sequence comes from Microdochium paspali, assembly GCA_031142775.1. NCBI lineage: Eukaryota > Fungi > Ascomycota > Sordariomycetes > Xylariales > Microdochiaceae > Microdochium > Microdochium paspali. The sequence goes on from JAVBIV010000008.1 coordinate 1,902,922, forward strand.
ACTACGATTTCCAACTCTGTAATAGGGCGCAACTGCAAGATTGGACGTAACGTGCGCATAACAGACAGTTACATTTGGCACGATGTAGTGATTGAGGACGACGCCGTCATCGAGCATGCGGTGATCGCAGACATGGCCAAGGTTGGCAGCCACTCAAAAATAGGATCAGACTCGCTGTTATCCTTCGGCGTCCAGATCAGCGAAAACACAACAATCAAACCAGAGACAAAGATTTCTCTTCTATCGAATAACCTCGAGCCCGTACAAGCGGATACAAGCCTGGTTGGTTCAACAGGTAAAGGCGCACTATTCTTGGACCCAGAAGAAGACGAGCTTGATGACGAGGATCCGGCAAGACTTCAAACCTCTCTGAGCCTACACCTCTCCAGATTCGATATCGAGACATCCTCAGTGTCAACTCTCGCGGACGAGGATGCGCTCTCCGACGACGACTCGCAAGCAGGCTTTTCCCAGCCTACGGAACGCTCCCGTCTATCCTCATTCGCATCTGACGACTCGGGTGCCGCCAACTTCTCTTCATTCCACGCCGATGCCGTGCACGGCCTTCTCGAGGCCCTGCGCAACCCGAACTCCGACTTCAGCGCAGAGAAGCTGGAGTTCACGTCTCTCCGGCTGGCCAACAATGCTTCAGACGCCGCCATGCGTCGCGCCGTGGCCACCGCGTTTGTTCGCCACGGCACAGAACTCATGGCCTCTGAAACAAACCCACTTGATGCATCTCGCGCGGCGAAGCAAGTGCTCACCGCGAAGAAGGGTGCTTCAGAATTCGTATCCGAGGTTGGTGTTGGCGGCGAGGATGTTTCAGAGCAAGTTGCGTTTGCGCTTGCCGTCCAAAAGGCGTGCGCGAGTAGTGTAAAAATAGTCGAGGCGACGAAGGCGGGGAGTCTTTTGGCCGCGCTGTTCCAGCACATGTACGACCTTGATATTCTCGAGGAGGAAGGTATCGTAGGCTGGTGGGGCGATGAGCGGAGCAAGGAAGGCGATGAGAGCATGAGCGCTGTACGGGAAAAGTGCAAGGTTTTGGTAGAGTGGCTTGAGAATGCGGATGAAGAGAGTAGTGACGAGGAGTAGGTGTGACACAGGGAATGTGGTTGGGCTACATCGGAACGTTACTTCTGGGTCGCGAAGGAATATCACCAATACCAAATGAGTCATTCTGTCAATAAACGTGATTTCGCGGTACGAAAATCTCACAGGAGGTACTGTGAGGTGTTGAGAAGGTTCTATGCCTTGTTGCTGAGGACTTGTGGGCTAGACATAGTCCAAGATCATGAGAAGGTCTGTCTAGAGTGTATCGCTAAAATGGGCACGAGTTACAATTTATACGGGCATTGAAAGTAAGATTTGAAACGCAAAAATTGGAAAAGCCACCAAACGGAACATAAAGACGCTATTTTCAAACAGAACGCTGGACTAAGGAGAAAATCCACGAAGAGACTGCGTGAAGATCGTATCGGGACATGGAGACATGAATTTTCGTAAAGAAACGCGCATTGTAGTGAAGGACCGTGCCTGCTACCACCGTATGTGCTTGCGATGACTTAAGCTGCTGCTGCGATTGGAGGTACCACCACGGCCATTGACGGTGGTATTTCCTCCGACTGCCTCGGTGGAGGAAGCAGTCCGTCCACTGGTGCAAAGCGCCATTCGGTATGCGAATCATACGCTGGGGGTAGGTTACTCGCTGCGTCCTCAGTTGTCGTCATATCATCTCCAACTGCTGTCATGACAACGTCCTCATCCAAGTCCGCAGTGACTTGGTACACAGGCAGATCCTCCATAATATCGTTCGGCAACTCGAGGGGCGCGTGGACCGTAACACCCAGAATCTTCTGGATTAGAGCGGTCTGTCCAGCCACGGCGAGCGTCATGCTGATTTCCAAGCGATGAACTTGACGGATCGAAATTGTCCGGAATGACGAAGAAACATGTGATGTCCCTGGAAGATCGAGAAAGTGTGTCCAGGCATTTGACGGGCCGAAGGATTCCGAGAAAGCAGGCTGAGATTGTGATGACTGACGTGGGAGCGTTGATGGAAGTGATAAAGATACTGTACTTGTGGCGGCTGATGACGAGGCCGAGGACGAAGGGGAGTTCGTTGGAGAGGAAGCGGATGTGGTGGATACACAGGTTGTGGTTACTGCGTGAGGGCTGCTGAGGATGTGCGTCGGCGCACGAGCGTGGACGACTGAGATGAGGCGTACCGAGTACTCTCTCACGGTCACCCCCGGAGGAGTGATATCCGGGGGAAACGTCCCCTCACGGGGCTTGACGGATACTTTGATCCTGGCATACTCTGAGCGATGGATGTGTGTCGGCACAGAGTAGGACCAGTCATAGATGCAGCCAACTGTCTTGCCCAGCGAGAATATACCCAGGTGCTTCTTTGCAACGGATGATGAGGACGACGATGATGGCATCGAAGCCTGGGGGATGCTAAATTCACCGCGGAATTCGAGCCTGCGAGCCCGAACACGGCGAGGCATCCGAGGTTGCTCGTAGCGGATGCTAGGCTCGTGAGAGGGTTCCGGAACCACGATCAGAACACGCATACCGGGCATGGTGACGCGGAGGCTGAGCTTGTACTCGACGAAGGCATTGAAACGGTTGTTGAAGCGCGTGCTGGAGGTCTTGGTCGACGGTGGCAATGTCTGACGCAGGTCCAGATCGAAGCGATCGTCGTCCTCGTCCCAGGCGTGCAGTGCCTTGGTCTCGATGCGTTCAGGGAGCGTCAGCTCGAACCGCTGGCCCTGACAGTCACCCTTCATGATGCGAATGGGGCCATTGAAGATTTCCTTGCTCTTGGAGAAAAGTGGCACCCGGCCACGGTGCACGTGGTTTGTGTCGAGAATCTTGGTCTTGAGGCGGCCATGAAAAATAATGCTGATGCTGAGGGGACCAAAGAGCTCATGATCCGCTGGCAGGCCCTTGCCTGGTTCATACCACAGGACGACACGACCTGTTATGGGCTCGGCAGAGCCACAGTACAGGTGCTGAGGCTTGTCGAGCACAGCCTTGGCCGAGAGAGTCCCCAGAGACATGATGAAGGTGACTACGCCTGTTCACAAGGGTAGATGTGAAGAATGTAACAAGGCAGATCCAGCGATGACAGGCACAGTCAACCGACGAAGAGGCTCAGCCTCCAGTGCAGATGAGAACAAGCAGGGAAGGAACCACCGGGAAAAACACGTTTTGTCGATCACCCAAGCAGGCAAGTCAGGAAGGGGGCGAGCGAGAGTCATGCAGGAACATGGGCACTATATCAGTTCCTGACACCCACAAGCCCATGTGGGGGAGGCACGCAAAGAAAAGACTTGGGGACACACGACGGAGAATGCCATGCTTTTTTCGCATGCATGTCGACGGGTGTGGTTTTCATTCAGGCTGGCCGCTAGAGTACTAAAGTAAGTACTTGGTTCTAGCCCCAGCCCGCCTGGCGCCCGCAAGAGGCAGTGGCTGGCGGATACGGAGCCGACGCGCCGGCACACTGCGGCGTGCGTGCCTGGCATAAGCACCCTGGTGTGGGGGAAGAGGGAGGGGAGGGAGGGGGAAGATAGCGGCTGAGTGTTGTGGTGATGCATCTGATAGGAGAACGATACCGTCTGATGCCAGCCAAAAAGTCTAGAATGTCAGCGCCGAGGGCCTCCCCCGGTGAGAGTTTCCGAGGCGTTGGGCCCTGGATGCACCGCACAGATGCAGGGGGGGGGGGCTGTGGCAAAGGGCTGATCAGGCCTCGCAGGACTCAGGACACACAGCTCAGGAGGGCTGCTTCTGCTTCAGGCTAGTTCGTCCTGACGACTGGCTGTCGAGCGCCCGTTGCAGTGGTCTGGAGCCTCGCCCTCAGTTTCCAGAGACACGTGTTTCCCTCTTGGTCCTCAGTCGGGAAAGAATCAGTAACCACTGATTTACCTATTCCGTGGGCTTGAGCTCACAGACCCTCTCCCTCTCCCTCAATTGTGGTTTCCAAAACGAGACGCCCAACCGCTGTGCATGCTCAGACTATCAGGCGGCGTCAGGACCACCAACAAGGCGTTCGCTTCCCCGGCGCGCCGTCCCATTGCTCCGCTGCTTTTGCACCCATCCCTCGCCTGTCTTGCCATTGCTGCGCAACAAGCAGTTCAACACACGCAGTCTTCCACCAATCGCCATGCTGGTCTCGCTCAGCTGTGCATCCAGAAAAACACTCGTACCTATCAGGCCTGCCGTACACACCCTTGAGTCCCTGCAGATGGGTACACCAACACCCTGCCTGGCTACGCCTCTAGCCTGGAGGTAGCCCTTGACCTTCAGCCGTATCCGATAACGGTAACAGGAGACCACTATCCCCCTTGACCTTCTGCGGCCTCTTTCCAAAGCTCACACTCTGTCCCCTCGGGGAGACCTCCCTTCCCGGAAAACAGCCTGCTAGTCTGGCTGGCGGGGTAGGCAGCCACAAAGGCAGCTTGTACCAAACGGCAAACACTACAGCGACTCATTGTCAGTTGTTCCTGCGCCACCACCAGCACCATCACCGTCGCCAGCACTGGTTCGGCTCAGCCCTTCCTTTTCAGCCGGGTGCTGGGGGGGGGGGGTTTCGGCCAGGGCCCGGTCGGTTATTATCCGGTAGTTGGCGCAACATAGACCGAGCCATCCGCAGCCTCCCCAGGATCACCACCTCCAGAATCGTGGGGTCGGGTCGGGTTCCCACTTCCCTCGGGGTATCGAGAAATGCCTCACATGGGCGGCTTGCGCAAGTGCTGAACTAGTCCGAGCACCTTCCGCCGAGATATGGGCCCGTTGCTGTCTTGGCCTTGTAACAGCAAGGAAAGTCCGGGGCAAGAGCTGAGGGGGATGGCCTTTTTCCGGGGACCTACCTGCGTCGCAAGCAGAATCCGCTGCTTGGTGGTGTGGGACGTGGTGGGGATGTCAGCTTGCATGCGTGAGTTCACGGGAACTGACAGGTGCGCGTGGTTGACCAGATTAACAGCCGTCATGTCGGCCACCTACGCCGACACCGCCGGCAGGATCGTGAGCTCCTCCCATAGAAGGGGGTTCAAAAGAGGGAGGGCACGCGCCGGATCCCCAGTGCAGCATTAGCATGTCCATCCGTTGATAAGGAGTGCGAGCAAACTATGAACCCTTGCTACTTAATTATTGATCACCAGGGTCCTACCCATGAATAAAGCGGGGTTTCGGGCTTCATCGCCCAGAGGTTGCACTTTGCCGCGGTTTTGCAGGCAAAAAGTAATCCATCGTCAGCCTGACCATTGTAACCAGTATGTGAACGTGGCTGACAGTGGGTGATTCTTTACTCTGATGATACAATCTTGAGCTATTCAACTATTCAACAGAGGCCTCATCATTTATCTTGGACAAGTCAAGGTCGTTTGGCGCTCGATTTGTACTTTGTGGTTTTGCCCCAAACAAACCCTCCCCGGTTCTGTGCAAGGCTCGCTCCTTCGAACTACTTTGAATAATAAACAGTAGCATAACGATCCACGGTATGGTATTGTTGTGTCTGTAAAAAAAAAAAAAAGCTCAACGGGAGGATAAAGGACCAACGTCTCTTGGCGCTACACCTACGAGGAACCAGGCTATCGCTTGAGCACTTATATGGGTGATGACATGTCACAGCGAATGCTTGGCATCCTGCTCTCTTTTAATGTTGCCAATAGATTGCATTGTAGGCTTGATCAGTTCGGATGCGGAGCTAAGCGAGTGTGAGGAAGTGTGTAGTGTATTTCTTTTCACTGTTGACTTATGGGGACTGACACAGCAGAACTTGTATCCCTTTAATTAGGCATTCTGTAGATGAACATGTAGTATAATGCCGTCGTCTTGATCAATGCCAAGCCTGTTCTTCCTTAGTAGGAGGTCAAGGAGTCGAAGCCGTTTGGGACCAACACTCTAGCTGATTGTTTGAAGCGTAGCCGCCAGAAACTAGACAAGATATTGAACCGGCAGTCCAAGTCCCAAGCAACCTACGGCAGATCCACCTTTTCTCAACCCAGCCCTGGAGACGCGAAAATAGCACCTAAAGGATGAGACTGAGAAATAAGTCTTCAACCACAGCATCATCTTCACCATCAGACAAGGACTTCCACCGAGGCTATAGTTTTGCAATACCACAGCAGCGCAAATTACACGAGATATCAAGGCCATGGAAACTCACTTATTTCACCTCTTTTCTCGGTTACCTCCCGAGCTGCGTTGCAAGATATGGCAGCTCGCCACAAATCTGCCCTCGGTCCTACATGTCATCCACATTAACACCAACAGCAGCGATGAAAGACCCTGCCGCTACCTTTCGTGGAATCCTTCAGGGAATATCGGTCTAGTTTGTACCGAGGCGTGCACTGTTGTCGCGCAGCTTCTTCGGTCACACCACACCAAGCTAGAGTCGACAAGGATCACCAGCGAATCGGAATGGGCAATCAACCACAACAGCACAGTCTTACACCTCGGCACGGCGCCGCAGGCATACTACAAGCTCAACGAACACTCGCTACGGTTGCGCTGGGGGAGCGTCCGGCACGTAAGCTTCGTCTGGACGCAGTTTCACGATGCGGTGCTGGTGCTCAGGGCGATCTCGTGGCTGTGTGCAGAGCGGTGCGCGGTGTATGTCTTTGATTCGGGGCCTGCCGAGGTGCATTCAGATCCTGGACCGCTGGGGCCGCGGGAGGTTGAGCTTCTTCTCGCCATGGTGGACAGTGGTTGCCCGCCAGGCGCAGTGCATACCCCGGCCTGGCTTGGATCTGGCGAGGTTGTGGACGTGCATAACGAGCTGGCGTTTTATCTGAACGGTCCCGATGTTGAGGGTCCCAGAGTGGCGTTTTTGCCGATGAGTGTCTAATCAACTCGTGGAGTGAGCGTGTTGTGTAGAGTCCATGGCTTCATGAACATCTGACACTCAACACCAGCAGCTGAAGCACGAATCAACACGTCCACCTCGGACCGTACCTGGCTGGAAGAGGACTGCTACGAGGAATTGTAATAAGACAAAAATATTTAAGTCTAAGTACTTATAGAGTCCACGCACAGTTGAAACGCCACAGTCGAGACAAGGTGTAAGAGGGGGTGCTGAACAATGGAGCTAAATGAAGGGCCGACCATAAGTGCCCCACCTTCCACCAGCACTTTAAAGTGCAACGCGTGAGGCCCACGTCCAACGCGTCCAAGCGCGTCTTCTAAAGTGGGATTTTGGAATCTGGCCAAGAAACCGATGGCATGACCGCCAACCCGACAGGCGCCAGGGCTCTCCTCCAAGCAACTTTGATTGTGGACCAAGGCTCCTTACAGGCATGCCACAAACAACATAGTAACGACCAATAGACCATTCCTCGTGCGAGCCATTCTTCGACATTGGCCACTCACCGCTACGAGTCTCGATATTGTCTACTTCCGCACCTCAGACTACGACCGCTTTCTAATTCGTCCCACCAACACGAACATTGTTCGCCCTCTAAGGGGCCTGCGATCTCCAGGGCTCACACAGTCGGTCGATTGAGCATCCTGTCGCATCATACACAGCACCACAATGCCTAACACATCATTACGGAAACCCCAAAAGGGGTTTGTCCGCCGCGGCGGCAAAAAGGCGTACCATGGCGGTACCCGGACACGCACATTCGCAGCCTCGACGACGCGGAATGAAGGCACATCGGCGGACGAGAAGGCGGAGCGGACACTGCTAGCACACCAGATTGACGAGTCGATGGGCTTCTCGCGCTACGAGTCTGGCCGGAAAAAAGAGGGCTGGCTCGTCAACGTGCAGCCGACCACGATCGGGCTCGACGACGACAGAGTCCCCGGGGGCCGCGCTGCGCTGGACTGCTATTTTATTGAGGAAGACGGGCAGACTTTCAAGGCCACGGTCGAGTACGAGCCGTACTTCCTCATAGCGGTCAAGAAGGGGCGCGAGAGCGAGGTCGAGGAGTGGGTCAAGCGTGTCCCCGGGGATGGTGTTGTGAGGGGTGTCAAGAAGATTGAAAAGGAGGATTTGAGCATGCCCAATCACCTGCTGGGATACAGGAGGACTTTCTTGGAACTGCGCTTTGCCAACGTGCAAGACTTGATGTCCGCGAGGAGGGATATCATGCCTGTCGCTGAGAAGAACAAGAAGGCTATGGGAACTGCGGATGTTTATGCCGAGGTCGCCGCGTAAGTGCCTGATGTTGCTCATCTTTGGAGGGTCGTATGAGACTGACTACGCCATAGCCAACAAGCGGGCTTCGATCTTTTTGACGATTCACGAGACGATGACCTGAAACGAACAACGACTTCATTTGCAGATGCGAGCGACTACATCACTGATATTCGAGAATATGACGTACCATACCATGTACGAGTAATGATAGATTTGAGTATGGAATTCCTTGTTTTACTTCCTAGGGCTCGGAGGTAGCTAACGATATGCGCAGACATTAGAGTGGGACGATGGTACTTCGTGGAGGCGAAGCACGGCGTTACGACAGTCAAACTCAACGAGGAGCGCCTCGTCCAGGCCGACCCTGTCGTCATGGCATACGATATCGAGACGACGAAACTTCCGCTCAAATTCCCCGATGCAGCCATCGACCAGATTATGATGATTTCATACATGATAGACGGGCAGGGTTTCCTCATTACGAACCGTGAAATTGTCTCCGAGGATATTGCCGACTTTGAGTACACGCCAAAACCAGAATACCCTGGCCCCTTTATGATCTTCAACGAGCCAAATGAACGAGGGGTCATCGAGCGCTTCTTCTTGCACATCAAAGAAGCCCGGCCGACAGTCATTGCGACATACAACGGTGACTTCTTCGATTGGCCGTTCGTGGAGGCAAGAGCCACAGTCAACGGCATCGACATGTATCGAGAAATCGGCTGGAAGAAAGACAGCGAAGACATCTACAAATGTGCATACGGCGTACACATGGACTGCTTCGCCTGGGTCAATCGAGACTCCTATCTGCCGCAAGGTAGTCGTGGTCTAAAAGCTGTCACAGTGGCAAAGCTCGGTTACGATCCCGACGAACTGGACCCAGAGCTCATGACGCCATATGCCAGCGAGAGGCCACAGACGCTTGCTGAGTACTCAGTCTCCGACGCTGTCGCCACGTACTACTTGTACATGAAGTACATCCATCCCTTTGTCTTCTCACTCTGCACAATTCTTCCTCTGGGTCCTGATGACACACTTCGAAAGGGCACGGGAACTCTTTGCGAGATGTTGCTTATGGTTCAGGCTTATGAGAAAAACATCGTCATCCCCAATAAGCATGTAGCGGCAAAAGAGGCGTTCTGGAATGGTCACCTGCTTGATGCAGAGACATATGTTGGTGGCCACGTGGAAAGTATCGAAGCAGGTGTATTCCGTGCGGACATACCAACAAACTTCGCGGTCGACCCCACCGCTATTGATGAGCTCCTAAATGATCTCGATGCAGCTTTGAAGTTCAGTATCACGGTTGAGGAGAAGAAGTCGCTGGACGACATCGAGAACTACGATGAGATCAAGGAGCAGATTGCTGCGAAACTGCGACTTATCAAGGAAACACCAAATCGCAATGAATGTCCTCTGATCTACCACTTGGATGTCGCCTCCATGTACCCTAACATCATGACGACGAACCGGCTGCAACCAGACTCCATGATTCAAGAGTCCGATTGCGCCGCCTGCGACTTCAACAGACCAGGCAAGACATGCGACAGAAGACTCCCCTGGTCTTGGCGTGGAGAATATCTGCCAGCAAAGCGAGACGAGTACAACATGATCAGGCAGACGCTGGAGAATGAGAAGTTTCCTGGCAAATGGCCGAACTCACCGATGCGCACGTTCCAGGAGCTACCCGAAGAGGAACGTATCGCCCTGACCAGGAAGCGTTTGACCCTCTATAGTCAAAAGGTCTACCACAGAATTCGCGAACAGACTGTTATGACTCGAGAGGCTATCATTTGCCAAAGGGAGAACCCGTTCTTCATCGACACCGTGTCCGGCTTCCGTGATCGTCGTTATGACTACAAGGGCAAGGCCAAGGTCTGGAAGGGCAAGACAGAGGCGCTGAAGACTTCTGGTGCACCCGGAGGCGAGATCGACGCGGCAAAGAAGATGATTGTCCTCTTCGACTCGCTCCAGCTGGCGCACAAGGTCATTCTCAATTCCTTTTACGGCTACGCCATGAGAAAGGGCTCTCGCTGGTATTCCATGGAAATGGCAGGTGTGACCTGTTTGACGGGTGCCACCATTATCCAGCTTGCCAAAGAGCTGGTGGATCGCCTTGGCCGACCTCTCGAGCTGGATACTGATGGTATTTGGTGTATGTTGCCAGGCAGCTTCCCCGAGAACTTCAGCTTCAAGATGAAGAACGGGAAGAAGGTTTTCATCTCGTATCCTTGTGTCATGTTGAACCACAAGGTCCACGCCAAATTCACGAACCACCAATACCAGACCTTGGTCGATCCGAAGACCTTCAAGTACGAGACACATAGCGACAACTCCATCTTCTTTGAGGTCGATGGTCCGTATCGTGCCATGATTTTGCCGACCTCGAAGGAGGAGGACAAGAACCTAAAGAAGCGTTATGCTGTGTTCAATGACGACGGCAGTCTGGCTGAGCTGAAAGGCTTTGAGGTGAAGCGCCGTGGTGAGCTGAAGCTTATCAAGATCTTTCAGCAGCAGATTTTCAAGTTCTTTCTGGACGGTACGACCTTGGCAGAGTGTTACTCTGCTGTTGCCAAGGTCGCGGATCGATGGCTTGATGTACTGCACAGCAAGGGCTCAACTTTGGCAGACGAGGAGCTCATTGACCTAATTTCCGAGAACCGTAGCATGTCCAAGACACTCGAGGAGTATGGTTCGCAAAAGTCCACATCCATCACCACGGCCAAGCGTCTGGCCGAGTTCCTCGGCGAGCAGATGGTAAAGGACAAAGGTCTCAACTGCAAGTACATCATCTGCGCGAAGCCACGAGGTGCTCCCGTCACCGAGCGTGCTATTCCTGTCGCTATCTTCTCTTCTGAGCTCGAGATCAAGAGGACATTCTTGACAAAATGGCTAAAGGAGGAGCCCAGCAACATGGACCCTCGTGCCCTGCTGGATTGGGACTACTACCTGGAGCGTCTTGGTTCCGTCATTCAGAAGCTGATCACTATCCCAGCTGCGCTGCAGAAAGTTCGGAACCCGGTACCCAGAGTTGCGCATCCGGATTGGCTGCAGAGAAGAATCAACATCAAGGACGACAAGATGAAGCAGAAGAAGCTTACCGACTTGTTCAGCAAGGGACCGCTAGAGGACATAACAAACCTCAGCCAACCGCGACTTAATGATCTCGAGGACTTTGGGTCAAAGTTACTGAAGCCAAAGAGTACCACAGCGATGATCAACTCGTCTCAACAAGCAGCACCAACCAAGAGGAAATCTCCGGAGCCCACAAGAGAGGTGGACCCGTTCGCTGCGCTTCCTAAAGTCATGCCAAGTCCTTCAGAGGACTATCCAGCCTTCCTGCAGTACCAGAAACAGAAATGGAAGATCCAGAAGCAGGCACGGATACGCCGCCGTCACCTTTTCGGCGATCGAAGGGGCAATATTGGTAACAACATCCAGCAGACTTTCCGCAATCAGGCAGAAGTCACTTTCAGGAACAACTGGCATCTCCTGCAGCTGCGGGCTACTGACAACCCCGGCGTCGTCATGGCGTACGTCCTGATCGATGCCAAGGTCCACACATTGAAGATCAAGGTTCCGCGACAAGTGTTTCTCAATTTAAAGGGCAAGGATCTTCCGGATATTCATATCGAGGGTTGCGAGGTCGAGCAGGTGAACTACACTCTTCCAAATGGTCACTCGTCGACGCACTTATTCAAGATCACTGTCCTTGAGGACATTTACTTCGCTGAGGCGGAAAAGTTCTCTTTGCTCTTCAACCACCCCAGTGTAGAAGGCGTATACGAGAAGCAGGTGCCGCTCAACATCCGCGCTGTACTGCAGCTAGGCAACTTGTGCACGATTGATCAGTCGCAGGCCGGTGTTCTAGGCAAGGGTCTAGAGCAAGGCTTCGACCTTAGCAGCTTGATCAGACCTCCGAAAGCAAGGACGTACCTTGAGTCCAACCCACTCGGCTATCTGTACATCTCCCACATCACGGCAGGCGAGAAGCAGATTTTTGGTATCTTCTCAACCTTGAGTGATCAAGCTCACGTCGTCATCCTTCAAAAATCACGGGACAACGGCCAAGATCTCCCTAACATCAACAAGATCTATGCGGAGATGCTCGCACGCAGGATGCGAGACGAGCCAGAGGGCAGCAATTGGAAGGACTGTTTCAAGTATCAAGACAAGCTAAGCTTCAAGGTTACGCAAGTGACGACAAGACGCAAAGTTCATCTCGAAATTGGAGACTTGGTCAAACGGCTCAAGAAGGATGAGACTCGTCCGCTCATGCTCGTCATTCAATCATCACAGCGCAACCAGCTTGTGCACGACGTGCCTGCTCTTGGGGACTTTCCCATCCTGCCTCTCAGATATGATCAAGCCGACAGCTCGCTGCCGCCGCTGGGTTGGCAGGGTGTTGTTGCGCGACGACTGGTTACGCACTACCTCAGCCTGGGATCATGGGTTTTGCATCTTACTGCACTCGCCAGATATGGCGACATTCCTCTTTGCAACCTGGAGCGGGATGACCCGCGCTTTCTCATCGATGTTGCATACGCCCGCAGACTGCAGACCAATAACGTGGTTCTATGGTGGTCGCCAGGCGCACGGCCCGATCACGCAGGATATGAGCAAGACGATGTCACCGGTCCGCTTGACAAGGTCAGTATGCCATCGGTTAATCAACCAGGGACATACGCCTCTGTATGCATCGACATCGACGTCCGCAACCTGGCCATTAACACGATCTTGACCTCCTCGTTGATCAACGAGCTTGAGGGTTCTGACTCGATCTCGTTCAATCCGGCAGCTGACGCAGGTGGTGGTGATGACGCAATGTTGCACTCCGAGTCCGCCTTCGCCAATGCTGGCGTGCTTGTGCTTCGAGAGATGGTCAAATCGTGGTGGACAGAAGCTTGTAGAGGTAGCTCGATGGCAGATGTCCTCGTGCAGCATCTAGTGAGATGGGTCGAATCCTCAGACTCATTCATGTATGACCGTGCTCTGCACTACTATGTGCAGATGATGAGCCGCAAAGCTCTTCTCCAGCTTATGGCGGACTTCCGTCGCGTCGGGTCTCAGGTCGTCTTTGCCAACTCGACCAGACTCTTGCTCCAGACCACCAAGTCGGAAGTCGGCAACGCCTACGCATACAGCCAGTACATCATCAAGAGCATCAAGAGTAAGGCTTTGTTCAATTTCATTGAGCTCGAAATAAAAGAGTACTGGGACTACCTCGTGTGGTATGACGAATTCAACTATGGAGGCAAAGCCTGCCAGGAGGTCATCGAGGCCGATGAGCAGCAGCTCGAAACAGTCATGTGCTGGCAGATAAAGACGTTCCTGCCTCTGCGGCTCCAGGATGTGTTCCAGCACTGGACGGTACAGTTCATTGAGCTTATGCACAAGATCAAGCGCCCTCTCGGCGATCCTGACTCGACGCCTCGCCTAACGCAGCTTCCCGTACCCAGCGGTACGCAGGGCGATGACACCACTCTGGGCGACAAGAATTCGATCATTCTTACCAAGACCTTTGAGCGCCCTCTCAAGAAGGAAATTCAGTCTCTTGTCGCAACGCAGACCCGTGAACTTTTGCACCCCGAGCTAGCCTCAGACTGGACATTCCCTGTTCTCCCCGGCAGTCACCTCAAGAACATGCGCAATCGCAATGCGGTCCTGGAGCTGGTCAAGTCCCTCATGCAGGTGCTCAGTTTAGACAAGAACATAACCATGGAAGCCCGCCTTCTCCGCAAGGAACTCCTCCAGCTCTTCGAGGTTCGCGAGTTCAGCAAGGACGGCACGTTCGTCAATCCCAGCGAGTCCCTCAAAGTCCCGCAGTGGAGCTGCGCGGAATGCACGATGGCCCGAGATTGGGACCTATGCCGCGATGAGGCTCTCCTGCCAGACATGGACGAAGTCGTCGCCGCCGCCGGAGGTGCTGGCAACAACAACGTGGACGGCACACTTCTCCAAAATGAAATGAAGCGGGCCGCACAGGCGAAGCCCTGGAAGTGCACATACTGCGACGCTGAGTTTGACCGGCTCAAGATGGAGGAAAAACTCCTCGCTGACGTCCAAGGTTTCATAATCGAATGGACCACCCAGGATTTGAAATGCGCCAGGTGTGGCGGGGCCAGGCTGAACGATTTCATGGAGCACTGTCCTTGCTCTGGGGAGTGGGTTGAGAGTGTCAAGAAGGATGAGGTGCTAAGGAGGTTCAGGGTTTACAAGGGCGTCGCGGACTGGTTTGGCTTGAGGATGTTGGCGGCTCTTGTCGATGAGGTTCTCGGGGCGCTGTAAACAAACAGTGGTCATTGGACTGGTCTGAGGGTAACGGTCGCGCTGAGAGATAGGAGCTGTGTATAATGGGCGTTATTTGCATTTCATGGTGTTTTTGTGGCGGTTTGTCTTTCGCTGAAGTCGGGGCCATAGCCTGACAACAATCACGAATGTAGCGTTCGCATGAAAAACAATGAATTCCTCATCGTGTGTTTTTCTTCAATTCCACTGAAGCTGTGAATTGTTATTGATACATGCAATTTTGTTTTTCTCTTGTCCAGCAATGCCAACTTGTCTTTCACATACACATTGCCTCACTCCGCGATGCAGCCAAGATTGGCTATCCCATTGCTCTTTGATAGTAGTACAACATTTTTGTCTCTCACCCACCTCATCGATATACTCTCTCTCTCCCTTTCCCACATCAGTCAAACGTGCTTGCTTTACTGTTTGGAGTCTCGCTTCCTCATCTCACCCTTTCCCTCACCTCCACCGTCGACAACGACTTACACCTTCTCCCCCGTTTTAGCAGGAGCAGCAGCCTCCTTATCCATAAGCTCCTGCTGCTTCACACTACCCTCGCTCTTCGGATCGACAAACTGCCCCGTCGCCTCAGCCGCAGTGTCCGCCTCATAATCTGACGCCGCTGCCGCCGGCGTCGGTGACGCGGTAGCGGTAGTCGGCACAGCAGCGCCCCGAGCGAGAGCTTCGTGGAGCAGCTGGGACTGCACAGCCTTCTGTCTGGCCGCGGCTGCCGCGCGCTCGGCCTGGCGTGTCATGTACGTTGCCACCGCGCTGGGCGTCTCCCATGTCACGTGGCCCTTGGCAGCGGCGGCTAGGCGGCGCTTGTTGCCTTCCTCACCGGCGCGGCCGAGGATGCTTGCTATCGTGCCGACAGCGCGGAGACTGTTTTCAGCTCGAGTGGTTAGTTCAAGGATTTCACCTTGCTGGAGTGGATAGGTCTGGAAGGCTTTAGAAGGGGGTTTGATGGACTGACCTGTCGTCGTTCGCCGGGATAGGGTACGTAACCCACGTAGGCTCAGCATTGGTGTCGATGACACCGATAGTCGGGATATTCGCCAGCGCACATTCGTGCAGGAGAGTGTAATTCTCTATGGGGTTCAAGCACACCACGAGATCAGGCTTGATCGGCTGGGCGTCGATATCGTCATATCTCAGCGCTTTGATAGGCTCGTCATGCTCGTCGACCAGGTCGACCTGCTGCGTCTTGAGGAGGACATCGGCATTGGTGATCGCACCCGGAGGCCACTTGGTGAACAGGTGGTACCCCTTACTCATCCGCGCGGCTTGCACCACCATGCGCGTCTGTCCGGGCCGGTTTCCGACGAAGAGGATGTTGCCTCCCGCGTAGGCCACACCGTCGACGATGCTCGCTGCTCGACGAAGGTGAGCGGCCGTCTGTTCCAAAGAAATGATGTGGATGCCCTCGCGAATACCAAAGATGTACCGGGCGTTGGCGGGGTTCCAGAGGGACGTGTTGTGGCCCATGTGGACCTGTGCGGCCATCAGAAGCTCGAGGGATATGTCTGCCGGGCCGGGCGGATTGCGGAAGATGTCGTCGGGATGGTATGTGCGTTCTGTCACAGCACCAGCTTTGCCGATGTAGGATTTGAGGTTTTGCGCTTTGCGGAACTCGGCGGCTGTATTGTCGGGAATGTTTGACTTTTTGTTGCGGTTCCATGGCTTGGCTGTCCGTATGAAGAGGGATGGAGGCTTGGAGGAAGATGGTGGCGCCGCGCTGCTGTCGGCTGCTGTGGTCGGTGATGTTTCCGTCGTCTCGGTCGAGAGGGCGCGAGCGCATCGTGGTGTTGATGCTTGCGCAGAGGCTTGCCGCAGAGGAGCAGCCAGTGCTCTCCGCGCTGGGGGGTAAAAATGTTAGTATGCGGGATGCTGGAGACTTGTCTTAAGCAACCATGAGGCTACACATACCTTGGCGGACACTCATCTCTCTTATTATCATGGCAAGCAGGCACAGAGCTGTTCGTGCTACGCTGTGTCAAGGGTCGCAAAGCCGCTTCCACAAGCCGGCTCTCGATGAGGTCGTCGCGACTTTTCTTGTAGTGCTGCATCCCACTGGGCCAGCCAATTGGAGTTTAATGTGGGGTCATTATGGGCCTGGCCAAGGACAGTGCGTGAACAGTGCCTCCGTGTCATGCACAGTACATATGGATACTGCCCAATACGTGTGTTTAGAATGAAACCTTCCACAGAGAGAGCACTATGTGTGAGCGATACTGGGAAGTGCAATTGAATGCCATGGTAGTACACGGCGGCAACGACAGCCATTGTATAATCTTAGTCTATGTACTATATCGCTGCGCCTAGCATTGCTGCAAACAAAGATCATGCCGTCATATGTGGTCTCGTCAGGGCGTGCAGGAAATCAGCATCTTCTCAACAGGGTATCTCATAGCAAAGCCTTAGCGGTTGCTGCTGGTCAGCCTTGAAATGGTGAAGAGACCAATGATGACCACCGCCAAACCCGCCACCGCTCCAGGCAGGAGCAACTCATTGGGCACACCAGCAATGACCTGGTCGGGCTCTGACCGATGTCCACCTCTCCTCCGCCGTCTGACCGAGCTCACGTCCTCATCTTCATCGTCATCGCTGTCTTCCTCATCGCTCTCCTCAACATGACGCCGGCGGCGAACACCGGATGGAGCAGTGCTGGCCGGGGGCGTCGGGATAGGTACATCACCTTGCGGATTTACGACGGTGACGGGCGACTGGGATGGGTCATGCACAAACAGGTCGACTTTCTCGTGGTGGCTATGCCTCGCTAGCATGATAGCCTCGAGCAGATCTTGATCAGTGGTGATAGAGACGGTGTCGCCCTCATCGTCAAGGTAGCTCAGGGCGAAGCCTCCACCACTCAGCTTGCCATCGTCGTCGACAGCGGGTATTCCACCAATGGCATCGGCCTCCTTGCCTAGCTTCGCTGCAACACTCTCAACAAACTCTTCGATGCCGTGGCTCGCGACCGCCTGGAACCGGTGCACGCGGCCGCTGGGCGCCTTGAACTTGAAAGAGAATGGCTTATCCTCAATTGGGATATCGGGAGTGATGGGCTCAAGCATGGACCCTTCTCCGACGTGAGAGGCACTGTCTCCAGGCGCAACAGAGTCGCCGATCCTGTCGCGGCCGTGGTCAGGCGAGATGAGTGACCGCCCATGGGCGTTGTGGTGGTGATGGGGGTGGTGGCTGCCATCACCACTGATAACAGACTCGGTTTCATTGTCGAGTGATAACCAGAACTTGTTCCAGGCGGGACCTTCACTGTCACCATTGCCCATGGTGTTAATCTGCTCCAAAGTCGCGTATGTGAGCTTGAGAACATCAACCATACCGACGATCTCGCCGGAATCATTCATAACAGGCAGGTTGAGGTAGTGGCCATCTGAGGTTATCTTGTTAGCGCGTTGATCGTGTAAAGGGGACAAATATACATATAAACTGACCATGCATTTTCCTGAGTGCAGCCTGGATACTCATGTCCATGGGCGCAAAGTCAGGGTGAGGGGTCATGACTCTGACGACGCTGCAGTTTGCGGGGTCAAGACCAGGAGCAATCACTCGCAGGACAACGTCCTTGCTTGTGAAGATACCAGTAATTTGTCCCTGATCCTGAACCAGCACAGCCGTGGTATGGTTCTCCTTCATAAGCTGGGCAGCCTCCTTAACAGAGGTGCGGACGCTGACAGTGGTGGGGGGCATGCCGTTGAGGACTGATTCAAGCGTCGGACCGGACATTTTGGACCGCAAAGCCTCCACGTACTGAATAATCTGCTGCGGCTGGCTAGTGCCAAGCTCAGACTGTACACCCTCGAGAGCGGCATACAGCTTGGTGGAAGAGGCATATGCGCGCTCGAGCTTCTCCATTGCGTCGTAGAAGCACTTGGTGATGTCGAGGATGCCGGAGATGTCCTGGTTCTCGTCCATAACGGGCAGGTGGCGGAAGCCCTTGCGCACCATGAGGTCGAGCGCGTCCGTGGCGCTGGTGTCGGTTCTCGCGCAGAGAGGGTTCTTGGTCATAATCTCGGCGATTGTGACGCTGCTAGCCTTCTGACCAGCACCGACCACACGGAATGCCAAATCCTTGGCTGTGAAGATACCGGCGATGCGGTCGTCGTCATCGGTAACTAGGACACAGTCTTCGCGCTTAGCAGCCATAAGCTGCGCAGCCTCGGAAACAGTCGTGGAGGGCTTGATCTGGAGGGCCGGGCTGGGCTTGAGGGCGAGGACAGTTCCGGGAGGAGCTTTGCGAGAGTGGCGGGCGCGGTTGGTTAGGCCTTTCTTCTTGGAAAGGTCGCTCTCGAGTTTTCTGCGGATAGCCTGGAAGATTCATGTTAGCGATCTATAAGACCAGCGAGCTTGTGAGTCGTCGCAGTCGACCTGGATACTGAGCATGAGAACATCTCTCCTTCTCTCGATCCCTCTCTCTAACATACCTCATCGCGCTTTGACTGCTTCTGCCGACTGGCGCTGACACCAGAAGCGGCCTCGCTAGGAGTAGGCTGATGGCTGGCCTGGGTGTCGAGGACGGGCCTGGGGATGGCAGAGCCTCCAGCCGGGCTGTTGTGCTCGCCTTTACGACTCTGACCCCGATTTGGGGTGCCTCGCATGGTTCCGGACATGACTAGAGGCAGAGGCGCTGCAGGCGATACGTGTCGGGCGAGTGGTGGACTGTGGTGTTATTTGTGCTGTCGTCGAGGAGGGGGAGGCTTGATCTGCAGTGGGCGATGCGGGACCGGACTGGCAGAGGAGGGGGACGTGCTGCTGGCGCTGCTGGTGCTGCAGGTGCAGGTGCGTAGAATGGCGACAGACAGGCGCAGCGCAGGACGAATGAGGGACGGCAGAGGCAGACCAGCCGCTTGGGTCTCGCGATGGTGGCCCGAGGTGGTCTGGCGACAGAGGGGACAGACTGGGTTGGAGCGGTGTATATTTACTGCTCGAGGGCCTCGTGCCGTTATTTTTCCCTGCCTCGAGCGGCACCCGCAGGTGGTCAGGCTGGGCCGGAGCAGGTTGGGCTCGGAGCACAAAACAATGAAAAGACGACTGTAGCGGGCGCGATCGGCCCCGCAGTGCGTAGGCACTTTGGCCGACCAATCAGCATGCGGGTGTTCTATGCCGGGGCCAGCGGCTGCGGGTGTTGGGGCTGCTCGAATCGGGAAAGTGCGGCGCCGTTTTTCAATGGCTCTTTCCCGCGAGGCAGGCACACGACAGGCTCGACAGCGGTGTAGCCGGCAACCCCACCACGCTCAGAACTAGCCCCCCCTGTTGACATGACGACAGCCGCCCACGCCCACCACAACCCCTCTATTGACTCAAAAGTCAGCACCTTGCTTGCATCATGGTCAGCCTCGCCAGCCTCACGAGTCATCCTCGATGGCTCTTTCGGATACCGAAGAGCCATAATGCTCTTCAAGATAATTGCGTTCGATTGGGTTTGGGTTGAGCACCATGTGCCTCATCAACCCCTATATGCAAATGTGTCTACACTGGCCGGGATATTTGTTTACTTGGTCGCTGACCCCAAAAAGTCACATTCATACTTTCTTTCTGAATGATGGCGCTAGACATAGGCGCGACATATTTCGATGTCTGATTGACAACACGAGACCGTGACCAGCACCAAAGAATCATGGCACGGGATTTCTGCCATTTTTCTTGATTTTATTGTGATTATCACAATTTTGTCTGCCCGCAAGTCGAACGTGTCTTGCGTACGTGAAAACAAATCATTCAAGCTTCGCGAATCATTGGGTGTAATTTGTTCACCCACGACAACAATTTCAATTACCGTACATATTGTAACGTAGTTCTCAGCAAGTCAGAGATTATGAAGATGATGCGGACAACTCCTCGCAAAATAATCGTGTCTCCCGTTTCAGCCCAACGAACCCGAGCATTCCATCAAGACTCCTCAAGCAGAGCTCCCGTGATAAAGCGCATGAAAAGCAGAACCACGCCGCCCCAAGAGCTGCCGAGGTTCACCATACTCGATCAATTTCGCATCCTTGAGCACGACAACACGGTCGAACTTATCAATGTGCGTGTAGCGATGTGTGATTGCGATCATCGTACGGCCTGCAAACTCGGTGTCGAAGATCTCCTGCATGAACGCCTCTGTGTCCTTGTCCACACTTCATCACAGTTGTAAATGTCAGTAAAAGCCCCCTTTTTCGGTTGTGGATGACGCCACAAGGTAATGTTGCGGCAGTGAAGGACAGACAGGGTAGAGAAAGAGGGTAAAAGAAAAAGGGGGCAGACTTACTTGCTCATAGCTTCATCAACAAGAACAATCTTTCCCTCACTCAGCAATGCCCGCGCAAGACTCAGAAGCTGCTTCTCACCAGTCGACCACTCCGACGTGACTAAACTCCCGTCCAGCCCACCTTTCCTCTCAACCTGTTCCCAGAGACCAACCTTGCGCAGCCCTGCCTTTATTTTCTCATCAGACAACAGCCCCCCAGGAGACAAGCTCTGTCGAAATGATCCCGGAATGAAGTATGGCTCTTGTGGTATCACGTTGAAGCAGGCGCGGATTTCTTCTGGGGAGTATGTGCTGATGTCCACATCGTCAATGAGGATCTTGCCGGAGCATATGGAAGTCATGCCCAGAAGGGACATGAGGATAGAGGACTTGCCGCTCCCGGAGGAGCCGCAAAGGGCCAGTTTAGTGCCTGGTGGAATCGTGAGGGTTATGTTTTTGAGGACGAGGGGTCCGTCGGCGCTGTTGATAGAAGAGGGATTGTGATGTCAGCAAGCGGGCTTGTTTCCTGTCGGCCATGAAAGCACAGCATAAGTGACTGGCGAGAGACTCACATATAAGCTGCGTCAACTTTCTCGAACTGCACAGCGCCCTGAGCAGGCCAGATCGTAGGCCGAACATTGACCCCTGTTGGCTCAACGGGCGTGGTCTGGACGAACTGCCTCACTCGTGCAACTGCTCCAATCGATGTCTCCAGCTTGACCCAAGCTTGAATTGTCTGTCAAGGAATTACCCATCAGCCATCGTCAGCTTATTCGACGCAGGACTTCTCGTGCAGCACTCACCCCAATCAACAAAGTATTGAACTGGATCACCAAAACCAATGCAGCACCAAGTGAGCCAGCACTCATCGCCCCGTTCCCCGTCAGACCCAGCGCCAAACCCACCAGCACGACCGCCGACCCGCCGACGATGAGATCCAGCACAAGCGTGAGCCACTGCTGGATCAGGAAGAGCATATAGAACGGCTTCTGGCTCTCGTCCAGCATCTCGGCCAGTTTGTCCCCGAACGCGCGCTGGACGCCGTACGCGCGGATACTGGCCACACCCTTGATGGTGTCGGTGAAGTGCGTGTACAAGGGCGCCTTGGCCTCGATCTCGAGAAGGCGGACTTGTCGTGATGTGCGGAGGTAGTACCGCTGCACGAGGAAGAGCGCGAGGACAAGGACGGGGACGGCAGGCGCAAAGAATTTTCCGAGAACGCAAAGGACTATTACTTTTACGAGGCAGTATATGAAACCTGATCATAGGAGTTGGAAGCATGTCAGCTTTTTGTGTTGTGGGAATCTTGGGCGGCGCGGCGCGGTGGGTACATACCGGAAGTGAATACTATCGCTTGCATTGGGAGTGTCATATCTATCAGGTTCATATCCTGACTGAATCTGTAGTGCGAATCAAACTCGTATGTCAGTGATTTTGGCAGCGCGAGGTTTTCTGGTTCGTTTCCAACTTACCGATTTGTGATGGAGCCTGTGTCGGTTTTGAGGAAGAATTCGTACGGAGCCCTTGAAGACACGTCAGTACTGAGTGTATCGTGTAAATAGATCGTGGTTCTTAGGCAATGCGGACCTCATTGTTGAGCTCAGAAGATCTGCATGAAGCTTGAGAGCCGTATCTCTAATGATCTTGAGGAAAAACGCCCTATTGAAGGAAACATTAGCAACTGGCGCTAACCTAGGGGCTGGCAAGGCGACAGCAAAAGTGTAATCGAAAACATCTGATGCTCATCTGCTCCGAACTGCCACACGCACTATCTCAAGCACTTACCAGCATTCGCCAAAAGTTGACGCGACAGAGACCACCATGCAGAGGAAGTAGATACCGAGATAGTAGCCCGCTCGTTGCGTGCTATCGTCTCCCGGCGCGGCAGTCCAGTAATTAACCCAGAGTGCTTGAGGCCTGTTAGTGACGATGAAAAAGAAACATGACAAGTTGTTCAATACTGACTTGATAATGTTGAAGCTACAGCTCCCGAAATGGTACACGATGCCCATATGATGACTGGCACCACGCCAGCGCTTCTAGCATAGTACGCATATACTGACCAGCTGCCTGTTTGTCGCGCATTATCTAGTTCGTCCTTTGAAGTCGAGTGATTAGGACTAAGGTCATCGTGCGAGCTTTCTGTGGCAACCTGATGGTCTTGAGTCGACCGTAGAGTCATTTGATGCGACTCGGCTTCCTCTTGAAGAGGGAGCTCGTCGAGGTGTTCAGTACTGACGTCAAAGACGACCTTGCCGGCATCAAGAGAGATGACTCGGTCCATAAGAGGCAAAAGGTCCGCTAGAAGGTCACTGTCAGTCGATAACAACTGAACGTTTGACAACAAGCCTCATTCCTTACTGTTATGAGTAGCCATGACAACAGTTACACCGGCATTTCTGAAGTAGCTTCGTGCACCAAAGAGCATACCGGCAACGTCCATGGCTGTACTTGGGTCAAGACCACTGAATGTATCGTCCAGTATCACGACTCGCTGCCTTGAGTAAATTGCTCGCGCCAAGGACTAAACGAAGCGATTTGTGTTAACGAACCTTTCAAACGAGCACATATTTCCTCATCGCATGGTCGGAAGAGTTTTCAGGGCACTTACAAGGCGTTGCCGCTGACCACCGCTTAGAAATAGACCGTCCGGGCCTACCTGGGTCTCGACCCCTTTCTCGAAAGCCATGATATCATTATGCAGCTTGGTCAATTGAAGACAAGTATTCATCCACTCCTCATCAACTTCGTGCTCGGCAGTACCCAGGATGTTACGCCGGATGGTATCATTCAAGATCCAAGACGTTTGAGAACAAAACGCAGCCGGAGACAGTCTTTTTGAACAGCTTCCACTCAGGACTACAGTCTCCCCCAACATGCTTGCGAGAAGAGTCGATTTGCCAGACCCGATCGGACCGATGATGGCGGTGAAGCCGCTTGATATCCTTATGCTGATATCGTCCAGAACAGGCTGTGCATCTTGAGACCAAGCGATCTGGCATGTGTCAAAAACAAACAGCTCGCCTGAAGATTCAAGCGGCTTTAAATCGAGCTGTTTCAGGGTGATGGTTGAATTATGAGGCTCGAGCTTATCTTCACTCAAGTTGGTATTTGGCCTGGTGAGCAGATAAGCCTGGATGCGGCCGAAGCAGGCGGCCGCCTGTGCCAGGGAGGGCAGTGCTTGACAAAATCTAACCATGGGATCTGTAACTAAACTGATGAGAGCCAATGAAGCAAAGGCTTGTGAGGCGAGTACACCCTGCTGGGAAGTCGTCAACGCGATGATCGCATATGCAGCGAGAGTGACAAATGGTGCGATCTCGCCAGGGGCATTGCCTAAGACGGGTCATTACAAGTTAGCATTTCATGTCTATTGGACTACTCCGTAAGTTCACCGGAGTTACGAACCGAGAAGAACTATCCATATGATCAGCTTGCGAAACCCTTTGGAGGCCGAGATCTCCGTGTCGCGAAGACGTCGTATAAGATCTGACAAAGGAGTAATCAGACCCAGCATTTTTACCATCTTCATGTCGCTGAGCATATGATCCGTTGTCGCGACTCGCTTTTCAACACATTGAACCCATGCAACTTGTGCGGGTCCGAAGCGATTCGACACGAGTGACGATGCGCCGATTGAGACTGCGAAAACACGAATAGAATATTGTCAGTAAGATGTTCCGCTCACCCATAAATACAGCTACTAGCGAAGAACCCGAGGACTCACTCAGGCAGATAACAAGTGGCAGGACAGCAGCATAAGAAACCTGTCGCGTAAGCAGCCAGACGCCGACGGCCACCTCAAGTAAGCAAGCCCACAGCTCGTGGACCATCCTAAGAGACTCAATGATACGCTCAACGTCGGTGCCCATCAGTGTCAAAGCTGCAGAATCCCGGACAGTGTTGCCCTTGAGCGAGATGGTGTGTTGGTAGACCATGCCTGTCAGGCCAGCTCTCACTCTTGCGAGCATACGATATGTTGCATGCCAGTACATAGCTCTCGATATCTGTTTGTTGTGTATTAGTCAAATGCAGGAGGTGTGTAAATTGGAAGCACGTACAGCGACCCCGATATAAGTCAGGACAAAAGCTCCAATGATGCTAGGCCCGTAATATCGGCGACCAAACACTGTCGTGTCATTCAGGTGCTCCACAGATATTTCGATCAGGAACGGCAGGCAGAATGTAAAAGCGGAAAGGACAAGTCTGGGGCAGATAGCTGCCGCGAACGGCCATCGGAAGGCTCTCATCGTGGCTAGGAGCAACTGTGATCGTGCAGGTGACGAGGATTCCCATGCTTTAGCCAGCTTCGAACGTGCAGAAGCCTCGGTCAGCTCCTGATCCACCTTGGGCAAGTCGGAAAGGCGAAACACGTTGGAGTATCCCATTCTGAGAATAGGAAGAAGCCAAGTGAAGAAGCTTCGACTCCAGAAGGCGGCGGTCTGTTCGACAGTGACATACTTCGAAGGCGAAGCGAAATTGTCTTTCTTGCTCATCGACTCAAGAAACACGACAGCTGTGATCAGAGCGAGCGAAATTGTGCCCAAGGCTTTGTGTATATTGTCGACAGGCATAAGCCATAGTGTGCGAACATGTGGCAGCAAAAGCAGAGCGAGCAGAGTGTATGCAAACACTAGCAGATCTGACGGGCGTGCCGAGTGTCGATGTTCGAGGTAACAAAGTGGCACCGTTGCCAAAATGAATATTGCAAGAACTATGCCGCATGGTTGAGCCGCAGGAGTGTACAGAGCAGGGGCTCTACTTCGGAGGGCCACTACAAGTATTTGAAAGATCGCGAGAACGGCCAGTAATACAATTTTGGAGATCGATCTGAAATTTATGGTAAATCTTCTCCTGGGTCGTGTCCAAAGGAACCAGATGCGTGCGATAGTGAGCAACAGGAAGATTGCGGTCGGGATTGCACTGAAAATAATATCTTCAAACAGAAGTGTGAAGTCGAATTCGCGACAGGATGCATTAACCCGTGGTCCAAAGGCTTGATCGTGCCATGCTGAACAAGCGATGCTTTGCGCCATTGAAGGAAATGCAAGCACAACGGACCTAGAGTGTCTGCTGTAGAAGACCAGGTGAGCCGTTTGTGTGGGCGTCGCAATTCTTAACAGAGCTGCAAGGGAAGAAAATAGAATGAAGTGCAAGCTCGGGTGCAGAACACTTGAAATGATCACCAGAGACACAACGGGTGGCAATGGGACTTACATGTCACCCACGGCAGCCAACATGCGATAGTGGCTGCCAGGGATCCTGCTGGGATTGCTGTGTAAGTCAGCACCCCTGTTCCGCCTTGTGTGACCTGATGACTCCTCCAGGGGTCCTTTGGCTGATACGTTGGTGACCAGGCAGGCGCCAGTCGGCCGCCAAGGATTCTCATCGAGATCCATGAATTCTTTCATGAGACAAACATGCCTGTTATTTAGGTCCTGTTTGCTCACCTTCCTTGGCTTACTTCCAGTGCACTAAAGAAGACAGCTACGATACAGACTTTTGCATCGTTGCGAAAATGAGCGCCATACACAACGAGACGAGCCCGCTGCTTGGGAATGAAACTGTTCTCAGTGATGCAGTGTCGCTTCAGCAGAAACCACAGCGAGACTCGCAAGAAGCCTCGCCAACAGGCATAATTGCTGTTGCTTCAGTTCTGGTTGTTGTAAGCATAAGCAACTTTCTGAGTTTCGCTGCAGATCCGGTCATTCTCGAAGCTATCATCTGCCGCAAATACTACGAAGGCCGGAATGAGCAGGCAACGGATCTGGCATGCAAAGTGCCTCAAGTGCAGAGCGAGGTGGCCTTTATTAACGGCTGGAGAGGTGTCGCTGAAACAGTTCCTGGTACGCTTCGATGAATCTGTCAAACCCGTCTCCCTAAATCAATACAATTACTCACACCAGTCTCATAGCTCTTGCCCTTGCTGTTCCTTTCGGCATTCTCGCAGACACTATCGGCCGTAAGCGCGTGCTACAACTGGCTATGGTTGGCCTGATCCTGAACGATATTTGGGTGCGCGCTGTTTGTAAGTGCACCACTGCCAGATCCATAGAAAGGAGCAGATCACTGATAGACCTAGACTGGTTCGGCGACCACTTGCCCATGCGACTCGTTTGGTTAGGTGGATTGTGGCAAGCCATAGGGGCTGGGGCTATCACCCTGCAGTCACTCGCCTTCGTGATAGTTGCCGAGCAGTGTTCACCTGATCAAAGGTCAGAGCATGATTTGAATCGAAATACACACGGCTCGAGTCGTTGATGGAAAAAGCTGACATGCCACATTTCAGGACTGCTGCCTTCTCTCTAATCCAGTCCTCGCAGCTACTAGCACAGTTCTTTGTTATCCCAATCGGAGGCCTTCTACTCTCTGTCAATCCGTGGCTTCCAATCATGTTATCGACCGCCATCAGCATTGCAGCTGTTCCGCTGGCTCATTTCGTGCTACCAGAAACTATACAGAGGGCAAAGGTCACACAGATTGAGAGTACGACTCCAGGAAACTTTACTGAAAATTGCGAATCTCGAGTTCCTGATGGCCAGGATACGGTATTCGGAGACGTGTCTTCACAACAGAAGCATGAGTTGATGCTTGCCTCGCTGCGTGATTGGTCATACAAGCACGGGAGAACAATCATCGCACTCACTTGCTTCCTCACGTTTAGCTTTGGAAGGGCGTCAAGAGACGGGACCTTATTCTTGCAGTATGCTTCAGCACGCCTTGGCTGGAGTTTTGGAAAGGTAAGGGCTCCATCGGCAGTGCTACCACGGGAGCATATACTGACCTGGACTTCAGGCTTCAATATTCATCTCAATTGGCGCAGGCACAAACCTCATCGTCCATGCTCTTGTCGTCCCGGCACTGTCCACACTCATGCTTGAGCGTTGGAAGCTGACAGAAATGGTCAAGGACAAATACCTAGCACAGTGGAGTGGTCTTGCACTGGTCCTAGGATGCTTGGTGATCTCACAAGCTTCCTCGGCATTCTTGCTAGCCCTCGGTCAGGTTCTGGCATCTTGTGGTTTGGCTTTCACACTCGCGGCCAGAAGTCTGGTTACGAGCATGGTCCCACCAGAACACTTGGCGACATTGTATACCTTGATTGCCGTGGCGGACTACGCGGGAGCGCTTTCCGGAGGACCTCTGTCGGCTGAGCTTTTTCAAGTGGGTATGGCTTGGGACGGAATGTGGCTTGGCCTGCCTTTTCTGGTGTCGAGCGGCAGCTTCGTGTTGGCACTCATTGGTGTCACTGCAGTTACTCCCAGTGCTGCATGAGGACTGGCTAGTTGCTTGAAACCCATAGAAACAAGCTCAGACGCGTACTGAAGCCTAATGGATGTCGCTTGGTGGAATTGTGGTGTGGATACGAACGAAGATCTCTGCACAGCGAGTTAGGGAATAAGCTACTGTAACACGCAGTACAAGTGTGAATAGAAGACAGTAAGATGCTATACAGATTTATACTACTTAGATAAGGCTATGGCTGAATCGGAGAATGTACGAAGTCTGTTGCGAAAGAGTTAGGCCCTTTTCCCGTCGTTCTCTTTTTGGTCCTGTACCCCTGTAAAAGCCCATGGAGAAGGCAACCCTATGAGTGTAAGGAAAATCACTGATGGTGAACAAAGGATCAATCCGCAACAAGTCGACAATAGTACAACCGACTGCCAGCTACAGTACACAAAAGAACCTTGTCAAGTGTATGATAGTTTTTGGCTGATTCCTTGGAGCTGAGGAGGTGCAAAACCTTGCGACGTGTGCACCTCCAGACCACTCCCAGGCCCTCAACGCCAGGCATAATTCTGCGTAGGTGCCTGATTGTTTCCGCGTCCGTGTCATCGTCCTCCTGTAAAATTACAGCCAAGCCTACCTCGTTTCCATAACACATCTATGCTAAGACCCGAAGCATCCATTCTAGATAACCATCATCAGCCACTACGACGCCACGTCTCGGCGTTGGAGATGGATTCGGCTTCCATTTTATACATATTGCGGAGTCCGCATCGGAGTGTATTGGAGTTCACCCGCAGCGTAACGCTGGCGGTCTTAGGACTGAGCAACCTTGAATTATGAATTCAAGAGCGTCGCAGATCCTTCAGAGTTTCCGGGTGCCCTTTCTGAGGGCGGTACCACACTGGAACACAGGCGAGGCCAGAGTGTGCCATTGAAGATAGACACTTCTTATAAGTCAAAAGGATCAAACGCTAAAAGAAATGCCTAAGTTAAGGTACACTAGTCCAAAGAACATGAAGAAAAAGCCCTTATGCTGAGAAATCTGCCCTCTCATCATCAGCGCAGCAGCAGTGACCTTCCGTTCCGCCTTCTTAGTGGTAAAGCTGAGGCTATCACACCAATCGATTCAAAGACCCCCAAGTGCCATTCATCCGCGCTCAGCTGGTAATTTCACGGCCTTTGTGATTTGCTAGAGCTGGCTGCCCCTTGTTCCTCATTCAGCCACGCAGATTGGTCAATGCAGGAGCCAAAATCTTCGATGGGAGCTATGCCGCCGCCACCAACGCCAACACCAACAGCATCGATACCGCCCGGCCCTGTGCCAAGAATCAGGCCCTGGACGTCGTCATAGTACTGCCCGGCTTCTGACTCGGCAATATGCAGAGACTGCCAGAAGGGGACACCGTTGGCGTCGTACCGACGGATCTTGCAGCGCATCTGCGAGACATGCTCCCGCTGCGCAGCCCGACGAGAGAACCGCTGCCCGCAGCGTGGACATTCGACTTTGCCCTGTGATCCGTCCTTCTCCTTACAGTGCCGTCGGTAGTTGCTTATTGAAGAGAATGCTCGCCCCGCGCAGCCGTGCAGCCAGCACCTTGGCGCCATCTCGGTGCCCGGCAAAAGCTGTTCGTCGCTGCTTGACCCTGATGTTCCAAGATAGTTTGGAACTCCTGTCGTGTATTCCAAAGATGGATCACAATTTGAAAAGTCCAATGGACTCAGGAGAGAGTCCATGTCCACCAGCGCGAGCTCATCAGCGGACAGGAATGCCGTTTCTGGCGTGGTATTGTGCGAGGCTGAATCGCTGCCTGGCTCACAGCTCATGTCCAGGTACTGGTCGGGGTCGTATTGGTAGTATTCCATTGTTACTCGATTGCCTGGCAAGCCTTGCCCTGTGACCTGGAAACGCTTGCCGCAGTATAACTCAGGGGTCCAGCGGGCTGCTTGCGAATTTGAAAATGCGATGACAGAATGTGATTGAGTGGGTATGGGAATTGCGCACGGAAGCCGATGTTTGATTCGAATCGCGATCCGTGGTCCCAGAGCATCGATGATCAGGATGTCGAGCAAAGAAATAAAGATCGGGATTGCTGCCCTTTTCTTCACGGCGATCATGATCTATGCGTGTAATCGAGCTATCCTCATACGTAAGTCCATGGCATTGTCAGTTCCGCGTTCCGGGGGTGGGCTAGATCTCGATGACCATAACATGTCCCCATTGAGGGCTGCAGTATTGTGCAGGATATGGAAGGACTAGGAGTGAGCGGCGGCCTACATGGCGTTGTCTTCCCCTTGGCTGCGCAAGAAGCAGGGGGAAGCCCTACTAAGGTGACGGCGTGGTCAAAAATCTGAGCAGTTTGGCTAAACAGCAACTCCATTTCAGACATCTCGATCTGCAAGTCCGGGAAGGGCTCAGAGCACTGTAAACAACAGAAGATCGCTTGGTGCCAAATAGAATGGACACGGCCCGGCGTCCAGTTCCATTACCTACACAGGTGAGCGATAAGAACTAAGTGAACCGTGGGCAGCACATGCATGCTAGGAACTTCTCAGCTGAGCCTGGCTTATTTTCAAGCCAAGTTATGACCAAGACTTGGCCGCGCCCAGGGTTGCAGCGTACCGTATCTGGTACTGCAGGCGGCCATGACTGATGCTATCATTCGCGCAAAATCTCACCTGATTTGACCTGTTCCAGATTTCCGTGGACTTCCGTTCGCTACGCATATCACCAATGAACTCCACGAAGCTTCCATTCGCGTATGTCGACCGGTTTTGCGAGCTAGGCTCAATGAAGCTTTCGCAGAGTTCTTGCTGTTCCATGGCTGAGACCTTGGCCAGGCTACGACTAACTTCGGGATAGTGCCGAGCTTAACGGGAAGGGACCCTTGAAGGCCAATCCCGGTCTTGTAAGAATCAGGCTTCCCCGCTTATGGCCACCCTGCAGACGCAGCGTAAGGTGCACTTTTACGACTTGAAGCCGAGTATTAATCAATCCTTATTGTCTCACAACTGAGAGCACTTCGCGGCCGTCGACAATATTATGAATGATGGGGTTAAATTGTCATCTACTAGGAGAGATTTGCGATCCAGGAGCCAATCAAGGACTTTCAGCTTTCTTTTGTTGACCACGAATCATCGTGGGTAGCCATTCAGACTGCATCGCTCAGCTGGAAACTGGCGTCAATCAGTGCGCAACATCGTGCTGGCTCCGAGGGTCACAAAGTAAGAAGCTTCAGGCTCCGGGCAGTTGCCGAGGGATAGCTTCGCCGTGTCCCTCTTGAATCTTATCTGGTAAATGCTAAAGTAGACTAGGAGAAATTTCAGTCCACCGCAATGAGAGTGCCAAGCTGTGAGCAATGCCATACAAGTCTGCGCTTCTCATGTTGACGCATCCACAGCGCATTTCTGATAAGGGATCGGGATCGAATTGAAGTTGTCCTTGCAGGGGTTTGTCAATCTTGATGCGTTGCAGGAGTGGGACGGTTCGTCACAGCTAAGAAACGCCTCTTTTTGATGGCTGATGCCAGCCAAGCTATGATTCGCTGTCGTATATGCCGGTGAGATCGCCAACACAGCTTGACCTTCATGAATGTTCGCTTTTGGATAGTCTATAAAATTACGATGCGAAGCTTGACAACGGGATTTTGGCGAAATACTAGCTTTGGTCGATTGCTGGAGAGACTTGGATCAAGGTCTTGCAAGAACACTTACGCGTGACCAATAAGACGACCCACCAGGGAGTTTTCAGCAGCTCAAGGAAAGGACCATGGATTGAACTGCATTCAAAAGCCGAGATGTAGTGAATATCACAAGACCCATTCGAATTCGTTGTTGAAGCGAAACAGGTGAAGATCAGCGACACGCTACGGAACGGCCCGTGAACATGGGGCCGTTAGCGCACTGGAAGGAATTGAGCGCAGTGCCGTACAGACCCCAGGATTTCCAGCTTTACGGAATCCCTGCATTGTCAATGGAGTCCTTAAATGTAGCACCCTGCGATTTCCAGGAATTTGCGTCTGTATCTCTAGATCTCCACAGCTCTGAGACTTCAAAGCTCTGAGTTCTGGGCCTCTTTGATCGAGCGACCCATCATTGTCTACTTCACATGGATTCTGTAGTAAAAAGATATGCTGATTTTGCAACGGGATACTGGTAAGACAGATGAATATATCAAATGTTATCGAAACCCTGCAGAATGCTGTGACGGTGTTGCTCACAGCAGTCTCGGTTGAGTGATGGCACCTCTCTTGCCTTGTAGCAAAAGAGAAGTGGGTGGGCAGGCGTTATAGACAGGGGTTGTTCTTATTGCTGGGATCACAGGACGGACCTGCATGAGGGATCAGTACGGAGGAGCAGGTCCATGGCTCAGTTCTCTGGACCAGTTGGTCGGATGTTAAACACGGAATTCATGGAGGGACGCTTACGGGGGAAGTCCTGATAGGACGTTCCTTTAGGCGGCTGACTTCGGCAGCAACCTAAGGAATGCTGTGGCGGAGCCTGGCGGAGGAATGTGGAATGGGATGAGGGTTCGAGCTGCGGATCATACCCAGGGAGCTCGAGCAAGGCGACAAGACCTGGACGCAGCGAAGGGAATTGAAAGTGTAATTTGGCCTTGGAGCTTAGTAAGTGACGCGAAGATGGATTTTGTTTCCTCGAACAAGAGGCGGAGTAGGAGAGCGGATTAATTCTGGACTCATAAGATGGAGCTTTGAGAAGGAATGGCCTACGGGATCCTCATGTCTGACAAAGCACAGCCAATAATTTCCACATCTGCAATGCAAAATAGCTGGTTAGGTGATCCATCACCAGGCATTGTAATATCGCGACTTCTAGCGTGAACGATCATTGCCGTTCCTCTGCCATCTTCTTAATAGAACTGAGCTCGGTCCTCTGCATAATCCGAAAAGGTTCGCGACCCATGATGGATGGATATATCAACTCTGCACTTCTGAGAACTATCATGCTCTCAGAAACGGGCAATTTTACAACACTACAATGTAAATGCACAACGAGATTTTTGAAAATGTATTTTAATCCAGAGGTCTTGTTGCAGACTAAAAGGAAAATCCCAATCGTTTCGCATACTCACTTATCGAACCGGGCGACCCATGCATCCATGTTCCTGACAGCGTCCACACCTCCATCCAGGTCGTCCAAACTTGCCTGAACCGTATCGCGCATAGCCATAAGAACTGTCCTTACAGGGGTACTAACTTTGGCATCCTGCAGATTCTTCCGGAAGATGCCCGACCGCGTGACCATCATCACCTCGCGCCAAGCATCCCTGAGCACCGCAGCCGGCGTGATATATGCCTCGCTCGTCGCCGATACCCAGCCAGCGTCCTTGAGCGCATTGGTGATTTGAACTGGTGTAAGCGCACATCGAACATTGAATATGCCTCGTTCTGGAAACAAAGCCTCGATGGCTATGTTGTACTGAGCTGCCAGCACGTGCGGAAACGCTGCTGGGAGAGAGGTCTTGTAGCTGTACTCCGCCACCAGGACACTGCGCACGTGTGTCCGTGCCTGGGCAAGCATCTCGGGGAGAGTCTCTGGGCTTGGGAAGAACCAGATGCAATGGCCAAAAACTATGTAGTCAAACGTTGGCGTTGCTGTTTTGGGTAGCGAAGCCAGGTAGGTAGTTGGATCATCGTTTATGAAGGTGATCCTGTCACCAAGTGGACACTTTGCCAAGTAGTCCTGAGAGTCAACGATCAAAGGGGTGCCTAAATGATATCAGCTTTAGTCCGAGATTCAGATCCCGCACGCACGAAGGGAGGTATCATAATGAGGAACTTACCCCAATCCAGAGGAGACGGGTCAACACCTGTTACGCTGCCTTCGGAACCAACAGCATCAGCGAGAGCGATGGTGAATTCGCCCTGGCCACCGCCGATTTCCAGGATTCTTGAGCCTCGAGGTATTGTCCAAGCCTCTATTACTTGTTGGCGGTACCTAATGGAGGCCACGGAATGTTTAACATCCGACTGATCGAGCAGATATGTTGCTAAGACTTCGGGAGGCGTAAGCGCTGAGGTGAACAGGACTGAAGGCATGGTGCAAACAAAGTATGCTGTGGCTAGGCGAATGATCAATAGGAATCAGACTGGGACTTTTCAACGAGACCGCTTTGTGCCCAGGCGACCTAACAGTGCTTTTAAGCACATATGAGGGCATGTCTGCTCCCGCACGCGGCTCATGGATCATGCATACGGATCAGGTGCGACACTGCGGCTCCAAGACTTGCCGCCATTGCAACATCGGAACTTCAACACCGAAGTTGCAACTTGGAGGACAAATCATTTTAGAATGATCCTACGGGACCAGCCGTAGCACGATCCATGGTTTGGTTCCATGATGCACAGCAAGGAAGACAACTCCTGCGACGGTAGCTCAGTGGGCCTGCCTAATCGGGCGATCCAAGTGACAGGACTTCTTAACGGCTGGGCGACTAAGCGCCCAGCCTGTGGGAGAGAACGTCGAGGATGATCAAGTCCTTCAAACATGAGACTGTGCCTATCTTGTTGTTGCTCTCCATTTCTGGCTCCTCTCATTATTCTTCTGTTCCCGACGTGCAGAACTTCGAGCAAGACACCCTTCTCACCACACCCTTGCAGTCATTGGCACTGCCGTAGAAGCTCCCACGATGCATTCATCCAAGTCGCTGTCCGCAAAACTCTACCAATCTTCTGGCTATCTCCCACGAATAACAATTTATCTTCTGGCGGTATGGGGTCTTATCACTTTGAGCACCCTCATAGCCTCAGGCGCAACTCGTTGGCCCCCAGTCAGTGCTCAGGCTCCTACAGTTCGGCACTCCTCAGCTCATCAGCCAGATCCATATCGCCCCGCAACGCTCCCGCGCGGGCTCAATCAGTGCGATTGCGGCAGTAGTACCGCTGAAGCGGCTGGTAGATCTTGCATTTACGACGAGATGGCCGCAGCTTGGCTCCCACCAGCCTGTCGGGACTCAGAGCTTACGCTTGAGTTTCAGAAGGCCGGGCCCAACGACGATGGAAGCTGGAGCTACTTTGCTGACGCGGCGGGCCAACGTCGAATTTACGACGATCATGGCGAGATCGGCGCGCTGGCAGATACCGACTCTGCTTTCTGGGTGTCGCGAGACTGGCACCTCGCGCACTGCACATTCTACTGGCGCAAGTACGCCCGCATGAGGGACACGGGTACAATCATGGAAGAGCGATTTGATGGAGAAGGGCACGTCAGGCATTGCTCTAGATTGCTCTTGAAAGAACCCCCGCAGGGATTCTTTCTTCTTGAGGTCCAGGTTCGGTTGAATGGGTCTGTGGATGTGGAGGACATACACACTGGGCACATGTAGTCAGATTGACGCGTGCTTGATACTGGAGGGTTCAGATATCCTTAAACTACGCGACTGTAGATGGTTGACCGCAACGTCTTGTTCACATAAATATATAAATATATAGCCTAGGATCGCGCACCAATATCATAGTCACCATGGTTTGTTGTGGGAATATATCTGTTTGCGAACTTTTGAATATCAATGGCCTACCACGCAGCTGTATCAAGACCTCGTGAGGATAAAAAGATTAGCATTTGAACCCATGACCAAGGGGTAGTGTGCCTCTTTATCTGATACTGTTCTCGCAAAGCATCATATTGACCAAACTTGACCGAATTTCAAGAATAACCGCAACTACATAATCAACGCTTGGATGCTTGCCACATTCAGTCATCTTGAGGCCTCTCATCTCCGCCAAAAAGTTCTGCATGGCCATCGGGGGAAATAACAACCCCTGTCGCGTGGTGGTGCTCCTGCTGGCTACCGCTGCTGGATCCGGCGTAGGGATTACCTTGTGGGATCAAACGACAATCTCATAGTCAGCAAATACTGTAGCGTCCAAGATTTGAGAATTATTTGAAAACTACCGTTGGCTGAAACTTACCGAAAATTGGATGCACGAGCAAGCCTGGTTCAAAAGGATTGAATGAGCGTTCGCGCATGAAGTCGACAATGGGATCCCATGCGACACATGTTCGCTTACCCCAATCACGACTGACGGGGCCAGCAGACCTGTGTTGAGCACGATCGCGTGCCAGAGTCAGTAGGTGATAACCAGTTGAGGCTGTTCAGATTCAGGAAATTGAGTACGTACTCAGCTGCCCAGCGAATAGGAACGAGAGTCGTGTCCGCATTGCATTGGATATACTGGCGTAGCCAATCGAGGCAGTGGTCTGTTCATCTTGATCAGCTTCCATATCGAACGATAAATTAGGCACTGATCAAAATCTTTACCAGTATGCGCTTTGAGTGCGAAGTCGTCCGCTGCCGATATGTTCGGATAGTAATGATCGTGGTAGATGTAGTGGTGTAGTCGCTGGACACAGTGCAAGCCGTGGAAGACCGACATGGTCATGTAGTAACCGCTCCCATCTGACAGTTTCACTAAGCTCTTCTCTCCAGCAAACTGTCCCAACTCTTCCTCCTGGACACGGAAGTTTTCATCTGGGATGAAGTACGCAATCAGTCATGGTGTTTACAGAGATATCGGGTGCAACAAGCGAAAAGCTCACATTGCATGAGTTCAGCCCATGCCTTTTCGTACTCGGGCCGTGGCGGCCCAACAAAGTCGATGCCTGGCTTTCGGAGATTCAACTCGGTGGTATTGCCTCGAAAAGTAGCCAAGTCATCAACCCGTCTCGTTTCGTATCTGGTACGACCATGGAATACAACTGAAAATCGTTGTCAGCAGGATTACTAGAGGAGACTCCGGGGAGGCTTACGTCCAGATCCCCGGCGCGCCGAACTGAAATCAGGTTGAGCCCAATGGAAAGTGACAAGACCAAATAGAATGATGTTTGCCACAAGGAAAAGGATATTCAGGTGACCAAGCGAATACCATTTAGAAACCTCACTCGGTGTCTTTTGGCTCGTTCCTGAAAGTAGCCCATCCTCGGTGTCGGCGTCGTCATGATCGAACGCGCGGTCATCTGAGAGGGCATCGTAGTGCACCACAGATTCTGAAGACTTGAACGAAAAATATGGTGCCATGACGAGAACTGTTTTGAGTCACGATAAGGCGACTTTGTAACATGTGTGGGCTTGACAGACCACTTGCGTCTAGAGGAGCAAGAAGATTATTGACGAAAACAGAGGGCATGAAGAAGGCAAGTAATGAAGGCTCGAAAAAGGATATGCGGGCAAGCATGAGATACTGAAATTCGGTTTAACTCCAGCTCTCATCGAGATTGTTTCGTGAACCTTGTCAAGGACTTGCATGATGTCCGCTCCTGCAGGACCGCCGTTGGGACCGGTCGTGGGATCATGGCAACGGATTCCTTGTCGGACCAATCATACACCAACAGCGCTACGATCATGCTGCCATATGTCTTTGTGCCTTCCTCGTAGTCAGTATAGCTAGAAAGGCATGATCACTGGCATAAATAGTCCATTAGAATTCGCCTCAAATTGCTTCTACTCTCACAAGCATCCAGCAACAATCAAGAAACAACCTTCATCATTGGCAAGAACACAAGCAGTCTACTCATCTTACTTCAAAGACATCACTATCAACCCTTCAAAAATGCAGCCTCAAAACACCCTTTACATCATGGCCCTCCTGGCCATCGGCTCCTCCGCCGCCGCCATTCGTAGTAAGCTTGCTTGATCCATCTCCGCTAAATCTTGGTTTTCAACTGACTCGGAAACAGAAGAGGTTGAACGCTCTGCTCAGCCCGCTGCCGACGAGGCTTGGGGATTTGTATGTCGGCTCTCCTGCACAGTGTAGTGCTCCTAGTAAGGGTTTTATTGACAGTGTGAAGCACTCTTCCGCCAAGAGGGATGCGAAGCCCGCCGTTGATGAAGCATGGAGCTTCGTAAGTCACCCCAACTTGTTACAAAACCACCGACATGAGGAAAATGCTCATGATCCCCAGCACTCTTCCGCCAAGCGCGATGCCAAACCTGCTGTTGACGAAGCTTGGAGTTTCGTAAGTAGTACAACCACAGAATTTAGACACTCTACCAGTACAGATGCTGATGATATTTCAGCACTCTACGGCCAAGCGTGATGCTAAGCCTGCAGCGGACGAAGCCTGGGGATTCGTAAGTCGAGATTTGTGGCAGCCTCGGCTGAACTTCCACGGAGAGACTAACATCAAGTCAGCACACTGCTGCTAAGAAGCGCGCCGCCGAGCCCGCTGTCGATGAGGCTTGGGGATTCGTAAGCATCTTTGCAACTGGATTGACGCACGCAACTCCAAGTTGGCTGACACAATAATAGCACTCTGACGCGAAGCGTGACGCCCAGCCTAACGTTGACGAGGCTTGGGGCTTCGTAAGTCTGCATAACAATGGAGAGTTTGGGGATTACGAGCTAATCTGAGTACAGCACACCTCGGCTAAGAAGCGTGACGCCCAGCCTAACGTTGACGAGGCCTGGAGCTTCGTGAGTAGAACGGCAACCACCTCATATGGACCTAGAAGCTGACGATATGATAGCACTCTAACGCGAAGCGAGACGCCCAGCCTAACGTTGACGAGGCTTGGGGCTTCGTAAGCAACAACGGCAACACTTCGTGTAATCTATATGCACTAACAAAGCCACAGCACACGACCGCCAAGAAGCGCGATGCCAAGCCTGCCGCCGACGAAGCCTGGGGTTTCGTTAGTAACCCTCTAGACAAACTTCCAAACGGAAAACACAATTTCGCTAATAACGGTTTGTAGCACACCACTGCCAAGCGCGACGCTAAGCCTGCCGCCGACGAGGCCTGGGGTTTCGTAAGTAACCGATTTGTCAATTTTACGGATTGAAATAACGCGGTTTCCCTAACAAAAACTCGTAGCACACCACTGCCAAGCGTTCTGAGGAAGTCAAGGCATAATCGATTGAGGTCGTAAAAGGACGAAAGTGGGCTCCAGTCAAGTCTGAGGCGGATTGGTACAGCATCAAAGGTACTCATTCTAGAGGATTGCAGGTTATGGTGTGGGGGGTTTCACGTCTCTTTAGTTCCTATGTCGAGATGTTCTAGCAGAAATTATCAGTTGGTTTAAGAAATCACCAGTCGCAAGTGCACGTGAATTCAGGCTGAATTTGACTGGAAGAGCTTGACTATTGCAGTGCAGGTAATCAAACATGGGTTCCAGTGGCTCGTTACCACGCTGCTGTGGAAGATCGACGCCAGTTGAAGAGCATCGTCGCATCTTCGATGAAGCGGTGGGTGTTGTTACGGAGTTGCTGCGCTTCAATAGAGTCGGTCAGAGTTAGAAAAGCCAAATTCTTCTCCGCAACTCCGCGTATGTAAACTTTGATCAATGTGCAAAGCTCGTGCAACACGAGACATAGTCGACAAAGATAGCAAAGGTAAAGGGGTTAATTATAGAGTCATCGCCCAAAAGCAGGCAATAATCGGTAAAGTAGTTTTAGGAAGCTCTAATAACGAGAAAATGAAAGCTAGGCCGTGGCTCGTGGTGCTCTATTATGGTTTCTCGGCACGTTGGCTTGTCGTGTAACAATGGCTAGGGCGCAAAATGAACGCGCCTCGTTAAAAAGAATAGAAAGACCAAACAAAATATGAAAAACCATCAAAAAAGCGAGTTTGGAACGTCTGAGACGTTCGCTGTCTTAGCGACGCGAGCAGGATTTGAACCTGCGCTCCCGAAGGAAATAGATTTCTAGTCTATCGCATTAGACCACTCTGCCATCGCGCCAAGTGGTTATTGTTGAGAAACTTGGCTTTATGCACGTATATATTAGTGTAAATCATGGCTCCGAAGATTTTTGCGCTGAAGTGGAGACCTATGCCGACAAGTGGGTCCTAACCGCAACTGCTGTGGACTCTGTTGCACTTTCCTTAATGGGGGAACTTGTCGTTGAAGTTTCATCACTAGGAACTCTTATCCATGCCTTCTTCGCTCATTATGACCTGTAGTAAAACTTGGTATGCGGTTTCTACTGGGTATTGCACAATTCGAACAGTTCTGTAATATTTGAGGAGCGTACAGGCATGTTACTTGTGGAAACCGAGACAAGACAGCAAAAGCCAATGGTTCTCCCAGTCTGACCATAGAAATCGTCTTGGGCAAGTGGCTTCCAATCGAACTCAGCAAATGGGCAGGTCATCCTCTCGACTTTTGGCTTCGACAGTTGTTGCTCGTTTGTGCGCCAAATGAAGGTCATAGACGGTTGCCGTAGCTGTCTGATTAGAGATGGACACCCTAAATTTAATTAGCCTTATGTTTTTTTTTTCGTATGAGTAGCTACAGTTCTGGGGCGCACGAGATGGTCCAATGAACTTGATTTGAAGCTGCGCACAATTAGGAAATCACCGCTCGAATGGAATCATTTATCTTGAGCTAAGAGCTCTGTATATCGCCCCTCTGTAGCTCGTGTACTGGAGATATCCAGATCGTCAGGGTCGATGTCAAGCCTGGCGCTGATTTTATGGTGGTCATTGTTAAAATTGACGGGTCATATGGTTACTGTAATGGCTGCTTCGGTGGGAATTCAGAGGAGAGACCGGGCGAGCACTGACAGCCACCTGAGCTCGCCGAAGATAGTATCATATGAGCACGGGAAAGTCGTGCATAAGCGCTCTGGATTTCCCAATTCCTCGAGTCTTTCCAGGATCTCGTTATACCGGTATCTTAATAAATGGCTCAAAGAAACCTTTGATACGCAAGAAACGTTCCGTGGTGTCGGAGAGCCAACTCCGACATGGCTTCGCGCGCAAAAAACTGTTATAGATGTGGTCTTGGTGCCTCTGCTCACGCTATTATCCTTTCTATGCCACCCGGGCAGTTACCATACACTCACCACCACGCTCAGCAGCACGCCACGACAATGACACGGTATTCTTTGTTTTTTATTAAATTCGGGGCTTCGCGTGAACTCCCTCAAACCTGTCTAGCAGCTCACTCCTGAGAAGTAGCGCTCCATCGCGCTTGGGATGATTTATCTGCCATCGTCGAGACAGTCCGGCCGTGTATCATTCACCAAGCAGAACCACCAATATCATCCCCACCCCCAATATTCCCCTTTTTGACGCACTCTCTCTTCTATCTCCCCATCCGTCTACCCCGCGATAGGAAACCTCTTCGGGCAATTTTGTCTTGACCTAAGCCCCCGTCAAGCCTTGGCGTTTCTTCCCAGTCTTCTCCTTACCCTCACCGGATCTACCACCCTTGCGCTTCCCACCTCTGCGGCGCGGCGCGGGGGAGCTGTCCGTTCCAGCCCCGGCGTCCTCCTGCGCCATACTCTCCAGGAGCTTCAGGATATGGGCTGTCTTGTCGCGGATCTCCTCGAGGACCGCTGTCTGGGCCGTCATTTTCTCCTCCACGACGCTCATCCGCTCCGTGTAAGCGACCAGGACCTGTAGCATCTCGGACGGGCTCGGTTCGCAGACCAAGCTCGCGTCGGTTAGGTTGGCATTATGAGCACTGCTGAAAGGGGAGGGGGTGAGGGGATGTCTGGATATGGTTGTGGGATGTGGGGGGAGCTCACTTGGAGGAGGGATTGTTGGACGCCATGATGGATGAAGTTTTGTGCGGGTTGTCCTTTTTGCAGGTCTTGTGCTGGCAAGGATTGAACTCGAGTTGTTCTGGGTGGATTAGATGGAGTTGCGGAAATTGTCGTGACGTTGCTATCTGATGTGTTGGATAGTTCTGTGAGTTAATCGTCTTGTATCCGTGATATGAGAGAAATGTAACTATCGCTTGCCGTGATTGTGCAAGTCAGGAGGTCTTCTCTCTCTATTAGGTGGACAACTGGTTGACTGACGGTGTTGTAAGTGCCAGCTGTTCCTCATACGGCCCATAAAGCAGGGCGCGCGTGAAATACCCAATCTAGTGGATGAATCTCTGTGCGAGCTCGTTGAAAGCTCACAGCCTCGTCACGTCGACTCATCACTGCTACTCACAACAGGAGCCTCGTCAAGTTAATGCTAAGTTCTCTCGAATCTCGCCTTCTCAGAACCACGATCTCCAGGGTCGAAAGCCCACTCAGTCCGCACAAATGAATCAAGGTTGCGACTCGCAGATAGTGTTCTCCTCCCTACAATAGCGAAGACCAAACACCAGAAAGACTTATGAAACCACAAAGACCAGTCTCATTCATTTCCCCCCTCCAACGAGCCTTCCATTTAGCTGGGCAAGCAAAATAACTTGTGCATCGATTCGAGCACACACCATCTCCACACCGAAATAGCCACTGCCGCAGCCCCCCCTGACCAAAGTGCAATACCCCTGCAAATGCTCT
The DNA here is from genome assembly GCA_031142775.1 of Microdochium paspali. Lineage (NCBI taxonomy): Eukaryota > Fungi > Ascomycota > Sordariomycetes > Xylariales > Microdochiaceae > Microdochium > Microdochium paspali. Next base: position 1,945,079 of record JAVBIV010000008.1, read on the forward strand.
TCTTTTTCTTCGGGGGAGACGAAGAGTTCTTTTTTGTTCAGTGCGCTTTCAGTACCATGACTTCTTTTTCTCCCTTGAGGGATGATTTTTATTCTCTCCGAATGGTTGAGAGCTTGAGAGGGGCCGTGGTATCTTTCGTTGGTGGACCATTGAAAGCACTCATCGCTGGTTTCACGTGGAGTGCGGTGTGTAGCGCCTGGACATGTTCTCGTGTGTATTGCTTCACTTTTCCGCTAATCCTCTGTCTTGATACATATTGCTTCGTAACCATTGGGCACTGCTGTATCGTTGAGGGCCGGGTTTTTTTTTTTTTGCATTGCATTGCATTGCATTGCCACAATTATCCCCTGTATCATTCAGGCATGACCCAAGTGGTCAACTTTTGTCCTGCTGCGCGTGCTCTGTCAGCTCACCTCCTGACTATGGCCAGCGAGTCTCTGCTGAAAGTCTAGAAATTCATCAAGTACATTAAATTTGCCTTAATCAAGAGGTTTACAACTCAAAGAAAACCATCATAAATTGTCAAGTCTAGCACAATCTGAGTGGTACGTCCACGCGTCCGTACATAACGGCAGTTGCATGCAACCCAAATCTCTTTGCCCCACCCTCGATCGTCCAGAATAGCGTTTTTCTTACAAGGCTTTTTTTTTCTTGCAACAGGACCGTTACCCGTCCAGGGTCTAGGCCTGTCCAGAAATCCAGAAGAGCACCAATGTTCTCGACCGTCGCAGCCCCTTCACCAAGCCTTTCCTGGCTAGCAAAAGATGTGAAAGCATCACGACGGAGCCGGAGTCAAAGCCAGGGCCGGAATCAAAGCCGCAGCTAAGGCTCAAGCGCCATTGGAGGCTTAACGTGGATTGCTTTGCGCGTCTGCCTTTCCCCCTTCGCTGGGTCTTTCGTTCTCCCTCCAATCTTCATGCAAGCATCGAGTCTCGCGCAACTCAGTCGCTGACGCAGACTTCGCCGTCTCACAGCTTGCTCACAGGGGTCTGGGAAACGGACGAATCTCCGACGTGGCGTCGTTGGCGCCATCGTTCCCGGCACGGCTGACGGGTTCGTCGACCAGCTAAGGCGCGCAAACATTTCCCGCGATTTGTTGCCTGTTTCTGGTTGGCACTTGCAACATACTCTGGCATGATAGGGGCGCCGTGTTTACACAGTGCCTGTACGCTATGGGCGTGCAGTGCCTTGCGGGATTTAGATTGGATGTATGTCTTAGACTTTCAAGACGTCGTCTCACCCACGTGAAACCATGTTGCTGACATCGCGGGTGATTTTCGCTGCCGGCTGTGGTACTGTTGTGTCTTGCTGCACGGCGAGCGCGTGTCGATGGCAAAAGTGTCCATGTCCAAGAGTCGCAACATGTTCGCCGTTCTGATGCAGACTTGGACAGGAGTGAGTATTATGACGGGGTCGATTGTCGAAGCTCTTGGTGAACATCATCCACGCTCGTGATTTGAGATACTACCGGCATGGATGCGCTGCTTTGTCGGTCCGTGGCGGCGCAAGGCAGCCAAACAGGCCCTCGGTGCACCGGACAAATGATCCCAGCACGGAGCGAGTAAGTGCCGGCGCCGAAGGACATGGCTTGGCTCGACGGACAGCACAGATTCCGACAGCTTGGTGCTGCAGATCACAACGCTGTACGTCAGCCACAAGTCGATCTCAGTTGAGAGACGACCCCATGCGGCTGGAGCATGCCTGCAGGCTGACCAAAACTAGAGCCTTGTTCCTCTTTGGGCCAGTCGCCGTAGTGGTAACGCTTTGTAGACAACTGGATCCCCAAGTTAATTGATGTCTAGACCCATCGCTGAGATCTGAAGGACCCTGGCCTCGCTCGCTTCGCTCTGTGATCGTCCTGGTCCCTGATATGATGCTTGAGCTCCACCGAGCTCGGCGATCTGCGCTAGACCTGAGCAGCTAGACCTCTACTGTATCCAGCTGCCTGGATCTGGTCAAGTCTGCTCGTTGTGGAGAGCTGACAACAGAACAAGCAACCGTGTTGGGCAACGCTGGCAGAAGCTGTAACCACTCAGCACTCTGAGCTCATAAGCTTGGGCATGAAAGTCAAAGCACCAAAATTATCGTGACTGATATCCCACCAAGCGTCACGCCAGCCATCGACTTCGACAAGGTTGAGCCTGAGCGAGCTCGTGGTATTTCTACGCTGCGCAGATAACGAGACTATCCAAAGCTCATTCTCGTTGATCGACCCAGTGTTGTCACGGCAGGTTGCTCGTCTTCTGATGATTCAAGGAAGTCGATATCCTGCGCTTGACCTTGTCAGCAATGACGTGGAATGCATATGCGTCGACGGATCCGAAGTTTAGAGCCAGGCGATGGTGGAGAAATGCACCTGACTAGCTCTGGCCACAGGAGAAGCACTTGTAGAGCTAACTTCTGCTGCGACCCTATCTCATCTCCGGTCAGTTGTGCTTCCGTGACGATCACAACCTTTCCTGTGCTTGCCCCGATAACTGGCATAATTTCAACGTCGACGACAAAGGCCGTCGCCACAGCTCTGCCGACGATATCCTAGCTAGTATATCACAAGCTGAAGCTCTGAAAAGTCGGTAAGGCAAGGTTATGAGATGGCAGACGGAGCGATTGCTCATTCGTCCTCAATCCAGCAGCATTCGTCCTTGGTGCACGCTTCTCAAGAGCCCAGGGTTTTGTCAAAGGGTGTCAAAGGTGTGACAAGGCACAGGGCGCTGGGAGACGTCAAATATCGCACCTCACCCCCATTGATAGGAAAATGACCAACGTCTGAATTGGTAGATGGAGTGATGAGCTTTCTGACAGCACGCGGACTGAGGGGTATCTCAAGAACGTTGGCGATGGCGTTGACGAAGCTGCGCTAAGCAACGTTTGTTGCCGTGGGTATCTGGATTGATCGTCAGCTGCTGGGACGCTCGCATAACCTGGACCCAAACAAGAGAAACAAGAGTCCATATTAGAGTCTAGCCTGCATGCATATAGGCTCTCGAAGGTTGCAGTTTGGGGTGGACCAGAAAAGCTGGCCCGGAGCTTTCCCCGTCAGATTTTGCCAAGAGCCATGAACTTGTTGACCGAGACAGTAATACGCAGACTGACACAAGCCTAAGCCGCGAGGGTACTGCCGTTCTGCTCCCGATTGGTATCATTTTAGTTGTTGGCGAGGCCACATTGAGGAGTGATTTTAGGAATCGAGTAACGGGAGGCACGAGTCAGATCTGTGTGAAAAATTCACTGGTGGTGAGGATTATCGCCACCAATGAAGTGTGCGGCGATTCCACGTCATCGAAGCTCAAAATCGCACGCAGCAATGACTCGACCGACACCTGGAATGAGGCTGACCCGCACGAGGAGTTGTAAGGGCGCTGGCTGGGAAGAGCTGGGGTTGATAGCACACGGACCAGGGAGGGAGCAGGGCCAGGGGGTGACGAGAGCTGAAGGCCTTATTGACAGCGAGCTGAGGTGGTTGGGGATCGATTAATTAATTAATTGATTAATTAATGGATCTGGCAGAAGAAGACGAGGAGCGTGATTTGGTTGAGGCGGGCAAGGGCAGGCAGGTGGGCGGGCCGGGGGGGGGGGGGATGAGCAGCAGTCGCAAGTCGGGTCCATCTACGGAGTGCCATCCATGGATTGCAGGACGGACTGCAGGTGACACCTGACACGATGCTGCCCCAGATGCAGCCGCGTGCACGATCGGCAGCCGCAACTTCCATCTTGGACAGGGGCTGTTTCCACTTTGCTGCGAGCTCCAGCACAACACGGCACCCCAACCCCCGACCCTTGACCCTCGACCCTTGACCCTCGACCCTCTGAGTGTGCTCTCACTAACAATTACCGATCATCCTCTGCTGCACAGAACTGGCAGAACTGCTCGCGGCTGAGCTCCAGAGCATCGACACGAGAGAGCCCGACCAGCCAGCCGAGTAGCCGGGTGCTTGCAATAGCCGACGGATCCCCCGACGCGACAAGGTTTGGGGGCGTCGTGCTGGCTTTTCGAGGCCGCCGAGGGCGTCGAGAATGTTTTCCCTCGAAAACTCCTTGCCACGGCCGGCATCAGCCAAAGCTTGCGGCTGGGGTCGGATGGACTGCCTGGAGAATCAAGCCCTATCGCGTCTTGCCCCGTGAATGTCTGCAACGGCAGGTTGTACAGTCAGTCATGCCGCTATGACCATGATGACGATGAGGCAATCGCCAACAGCGCTGGAGAGAGGGGACGTACGCGATGACGGGAGAGGCTTGGCTCGATCGAGCCCTGGCCGCCAGCGCCCCAGCGCCCCGGCGGGAATAGAGTGCGCTCGCGAGGTGCGGGTGAGGCGCTGACCCTGGGCTGGTGCGCCGCACGGCCGCATGCCAGCCTGCCCAGGTGCCTTGAGCTGGAGATTCCCTTTTGCTGCCTGGCCATCGCCTGTGACGCTTCTGCCCAAGTGTGCCTGCTTGCACAACCTTAACGTTAAACCCGCTCAGGGCAGCCAGGGCAGGAAGCAGAGACAGACAGTGCGCGGCATGCACTGTGGCTGCCACCAGGACGTGTACCGCACTGGCTGCCACCCTCCCACAGCTCCCAGAGCCTCTCTGGTGTGCCCGTCCCCCTTCTCCACGCCCGCGACGCCGGTCCCGCCCAGCCGACCCTTGGGGGTTGGCCCTCCCCCTGTCCCTACCTACCTAGGTAGGTAGAGCATCTCAGAGGACAGCAGGTACCCTTGGGTACTGTGCGCCTCTGGTCTTGCTGCTGTGCTGTGCCCACGCCGTGACTGGCTGCCGCAAAATTCCTCGCTCAGTCGCGCCTGCCGCTGCTGAGCCTCTGAGCCTCTGGGTCTCTGGGCCTCTGGGCCTCTGAACCTCTCTGTAGCCTCTGACCAGCAGTCTCTGCGTTGTCCGACTCGCCGCTGCTGGGTTCCTGCCTCGCCTGCCTCTCTCTCTCTCCTCTGGCCCTCGACCCTCTCGTACCCTCCGGTCTTGGCGGGTATCCATTACTCCATACCTCCTCTTCCCGTCCCATCCTAGACCCGACCCAACCAGACCAGATCAGACCAGACCCTCACGCCAGCCCAGCAGCCAGGCCTCGTCTTTGTCCCATCCCCATTGCAACTCACCCGCCCACGACCACAACGCCGCCCCTTCCGCCGGGCGCATTCACGGCACACGACCATATCGCTAGTCGGCCATGACGATATACCACTGAGCCTACAGCGCACCTCTTTCCCACTACTCTGAGCACCACCTCAGAGTTCGCGCATCCACGACAAGAACGACGACTCTGCAGCCCTTGCGCCCCGAACGCGCATTCTCCACGACAACACACCGGCTGACAGGCCTCTCCGTCTCGGGAACCTCATCTTCGAGACGGAGTTCCGCCCCAATCACCCTAAGCTGTTCAGCCGACAACAGATCCCCTTTGCGCCCCAACTACATCGTGTAACCTTCTGTGGTACGCGACATTGCACTGTTCACGGACTGCCAACGTCGTGTCGATTGTTATGATAAATAGTTCTACACCAGCCACTACTTGCGACCTGCTGGCCGCTTCATCGCCCAAGATGGATGGCCAAGGAGGCAACAATTCTAGCGACTTTGTAAGGCCACTCAGCCAGCACCCGACGGGACTGGACGCTCACTAACATCGTTACTGCAATAGGTTCGCAAGCTCTACAAGTAGGCCGACGACCTCTAGTAATATATTTCCGTGAATCTATACTGACCTGTACCTGCGTGATAGGATGTTGGAGGATCCAGCCTATAGCGAAGTCGTCCGATGGGGTGATTCAGGCGATAGTTTCGTCGTACTCGAGGTATGACGCGCGCACAAGAGGCGTCTTACTGCACTTGGACTACACCGTCACATGCTAACTTCTTGCTATAGAACGAAAAGTTCACAAAGACGATATTACCGAAACACTTCAAGCACAGCAACTTTGCTAGTTTTGTGCGACAGCTAAACAAGTACGACTTCCATAAAGTCAGGCACAATGAGGAGAACGGACAATCTCCGTATGGTGCTTCCGTATGTCGCCATCAACCCTAGGACCTCAGTCATATTTGACTAGGATTTCGCTAATCAGCGTGAGCAGGCGTGGGAATTCAAACACCCCGAGTTTGGTGCAGACAGAAAAGACAATCTCGACAACATCAGACGCAAAGCCCCTGCGCCGCGCAAGGCTCAGCCAGCCGACGAGCAATTTAGCACTAACCAGCAGATTGCGACCCTGTCAGACACGCTCACAGCGACCCAGCAGCAGGTGCAAGCCTTGCAAGAGTCGTACTACGAGATCCTAAACGCCAACAAGATTTTCGTTGAGGAGATTCTCCACTTGCAAAAGCTTGTCCGTGCACAAAATCAAGTGCACAATGAGCTCATCAATCACCTCAGCAAAGTTGATAATGACAAGCGGGATAGCCGTACCAATGGAACCACGAGTAATCACTCGACGCCAGCAGCGTACACCAGCGCAACTGCCCAGAACTATCTGGCCGACAATGCCGACCCCCCAATCGAGCTGCGTCGCGCCCGCGACATTCTCAATGGCCTAACTGTCGAGCACTCTGCCGACCCGGATCTGAAGAGGATGTCCATCGCCTTCGCGCACCCGCAAGGCTCTTCACCCGAATCTGCAGGGTCATCATCAATAATGGGACCTCCTGGCTCTGCAGGCATACAACCTTACTTCCAGGATCCGTTGAACGACATGCGACATATGGTGTATCCAGCCGGTCAAACTATCGGTATCGATCCATTCGCGCCTGAGCACTTAAACAATGTGCCCTACAACAGACCTGTCCAAGAGTCTGCGATCAACAATGTTGGCAGTGAGCTCACCAACAACAGCATGCACACTCCTGCGGCTGCAGCGAATCACGGTACTGGACCATGGGGCATAAAGAAGCCCATCATCCTGCTCGTCGAAGACGACAAGACGTGTTCCCGGATCGGCTCAAAGTTTCTCGCCCAGTATGAATGCGGTGTCGAAGTCGCGCGCGATGGTCTTGAAGCTGTGAACAAGGTCAACCAGAAGAACAACTACTACGATCTCATCTTCATGGACATTGTGATGCCGCAACTTGATGGAGTGTCTGCCACCGCAATGATCAGAGAAGTGCAGCCAAACATCCCGATTATCGCAATGACTTCCAACATCAACCAGCAGGATCTCGAAATGTACTTCCACTGGGGTAAGTTTAAAAAAAGATCTTTGCTGATTGCCTTCGCTCGCGAACCGTGTGCTGACTCTGAACAGGTATGCGCGACGTTCTGGCCAAGCCCTTCACGAAGGACGGCATGATTGGCAAACTGAGAAGGCACCTTGCCAGTTTCTTACGAAACCCGCCGCCGGACAGCATGATGGACCCTATGTACCCGAGCGGCGGCAATACCCAGCCGCCCACACCTGGTCCTTATGCCAACCAGAATATGGGCATGGGTCAGATGGCTGGCGGACCGAACGGCGCCGTCGCCAAGTTTGAGACGACGCCGATCCAGTCCCCAGCCACCAGCACGAGCTGGAACTCCCCAAGCCAGCTGCCTCAGCCATCCCCAACCATGGCGCACGAGCAAGGGGGATATCTTGCAGCAGGCAGCGGAACACCCATGGGGTTGACGCCCGGAGGCAGCCAGAAGCCACCAGGGCAATTCCAGAATGCCATGATGCCCACGATGAGCGGCCCACCGCAACACAGGATGCCCAACGAGGGGCCTCCAGAAAAACGGCAACGGCTGTATGGTCCGACCAGTGGATACCAATGAGGGAGAGGCGGGTGTGCTGCGAAACCTTTGTTCCGCCCATGTACGAGCCATATATGCCGAATTATTGCGGTCACTGGAGAGTACCGTGGCAATGTGGAGGAGGATTCCGCTTGATTTCGTGTCAAGTCAAAATTCTGTATATGATGGAACTGTTGGCGATTTGTCGGTGTATAGACGTTTGGTGCTGCAAAGACAGCAACCATCTGGGGACAGCTGGATACCCCTTGCACCTCGGCTGTTGTTTTGTCAGTATGTTGCTCTCCGCTTGTAATGCTGAGAGCCTGAAATGGCTCGAGAACGAGTGCCTCGTCAGGCCGTTCACTACAGACGACCGAAGCTTTGACGAAATGAAACGATCATAGTTTGTAGAAAGAAGCGCGATGCTCGTGACCAGTGGAACTGCCGTGACCTCAATCTAAGTCGCCATTTGTGCCAAAAGAGTTGTGACGCGAGCGGAGCATGGTTGGAGCAGGAAGACGTGGTCGAAGCTAGTCTTCTTGCTGGTGTCCTGTCGTTGTGCTGTCGTTGTGCTGTCGTTGTGCTGTCTGCGTGGCAGAGAGTAGATGCGGCCTCGATCGTCGTTGTTTAGACATGAAGGTCGACCTGACTGAGTGAGCACGTCATGTTGGAGGTTCCTATGGTTGATTCCGTACTGGATGATGGAGATATGACCAGGAGGCGGCGCGACGTATGTTGTAGACGTTCTGTCGTGGAAAAGGAATTGAGGTGTGGTAGGTCGAGCCCTTCCCTCCGACATTTCGCAGCAGAGAAGGGTGTCCGGGCCGACTTATACACAAGTACACACAAGGCAGCCGTGGCTGCAGCCTGCAAGCCCACGGAATGGTCGGTCGGACAGGGCTGGGGCTGGGGCTGGGCTGGGCACGCAGGGCATGCATGCCTCAACTCACTGACCATTGTTTCCCCCCCCCCCAGACGAGAGTGTGACCAGGAGCAGGCAAGCCCCGGTCGGCCGTTGTGTGTGTGTGTGTATGACAGGCCAGCACGCGGTGAGTAATCTGCAACCACGGGGGGAGGGGGACCTGCATGGGCCGCGGTCCAGGCCCGGCTCAACGGTTGCAGCCGGGCGGGACGCAGTTTTGGGCGGAAGGAGGAGAGACAGAGACAGAGAGAGAGAGAGAAAGAGAGGCCAGGGTGCGTAGGGGGTAGATGCGTATTGTTTGTTGTTGGGCACTGGTACAATAGCACGGCGAGGTAGAGAAGGAAGGGATGACGAGCGGATGCCTACGAGCGATAAATGGACAAAAAACACAACCTCGAAAGAGAAGCCGGGACGTTGTGAGGAGTTTGCTTCCCCGAAGGCGGAACAGCTGGTGAAGCAAGGCGGAGTTGTTGGGCGAGACGTGATAAGCTCCGCGGGTCCTTTGTGTTTCAGCGCCCTGCATGACTTCGTAATTTAGTAGAACGCCCGTGAGCCCTGCAAGGTCTGCTCGATTGACGGAACATTCCGGTAGAAGGATCGCGATGTGGAACATTCATATTGTGCAGGCGGTGCGTGTGTTGTGTTATGTGTTGTGTTGCGCGCCAGGAGAATTACGAGATGAAGGGATTGTTCGAGAGAAGGAGACGGCGAGAATGAGATAAAGACGGGAAGAAATCCTTCATCTGGCCTGGTCGTGCTGCCTGAGGCCTTGCTGTGATTTCATCCCCCCCAAACAAGAACAATGAGCACACGGGCAGTCGCGATCTGGCAAGCACGAGGATGACCAGACGCAGGAAGGAGCCACCAGCCACCCGAGCCAGCCAGCAATCGGCAGTTTAACGTGCATATCAAAGTGTGCAGCCTGCAGCTGCACTCCCGCAGTGTGGTCTGGGCCTCGTTGTGACAGGCCCCCCCCTGGGAGCCCTTCAGGGTCTAGACCCTGCCGAGGCCGTTGGCGATCCTTCTGCACTTGCCTCGATACGGCCGTTGGCACAAAGTGGTGCCACTTTCACTTCCGTTGTATCCTGGCCACTGTCGTCAGCGCCGGGATTTCCTGCGGCACAGAGAGTGATGGTTTGTAAGTACTTAAGGTACTCGAGTGCTCAAGTATGCTTGGGAAAGGAGGGATCGCGATCGTGGTCGCTGGCTGGTTGTGTAGGGACCAATTACTGAGGGAGCGTCCTTTGGCACCGTGGGGTTCTGTTTGCTGGACAGAACCGGGCGGTCGTGAATGGGGTTGCATTGCCTTGCTTATCCAGGTCTTCCAGGCAGGGCTGTCGGGCTGAGGACGTGGCTGAGAGGGCTGATTGAAAGACGCCATGTACAAAGTATTATACTTATGTACTCCATGTACTTGAGGACGTAGCAGCTGGAATGACCAGGCTCAGACTGCAGCCATCAGGTCTATCCACCAGTCTACGCAACTCCAACATGCAAACACATGATCGGGCAATCAACAATATGCCCCAAGTCAACTCGTTTCTGACCGTCAAATAGTTGAGCCTACATTTTGTCAGATCAAAGCCCGCGTCTGCGCCCTGCGATATCTCACGACCAAGACACAAGACATACCAGCACAACCACGGGGTCACAACTACCCTACCCTCTTGGCGCACCCCACGCTTCCCCAAGCCTGAACGTACTTCCACGAACCTAGCGCAGAACACTTGCAGCCAGCAGCAGCGGCGGCAGTGACGGCGGCAACGGCGGCGCGTGTGTGTGGCTGGCTCTCGTCCCCAAGGACCGTTAAGACGCCCCGACTCTCTTGGTGGCACACCGCCCATCATGCAAGAATCAGCCCTGTGCTACATACATGTATACCAAAGTCAAAAGTAGGTACATGGACAAAGAGGCCACATGCCGAGACATGCAGTACCGACGAGCTGCTTGGCCTGTCCGCTCCGCCCGCCGCTGCCATATCACGGGATTCAGACACCTAATAGAGCCCACTGGTCTTGACAAAAGTTCTCCCAAGTTCTACCACTCATGCACAGCTCAAGATTCCCCAGACTAGGTTTCTATGTGTGTGGGTGTGTGTGTGCCCAAGAGCCCGGGCGCCACTGCCTGAACTCCGAATTTTCAGCTCATGTACCTCACCCCCCACCCTTTTCCAGGTTTTCCAATGTCACAAACAGCACACTAGTCGACTAGCTGCGTGCTTCTCCACGACGATAGGCGGGGGGCTCTCCTGAGTGACATTTTCAATTGGTTGTTCGTAAACAGATGTTTACATGGAGCACCGTCAGCTGAGTTGACGATACATACAAGATTCGAATGTTGATCCACCAGCGAGGGGGGGGGAACCGCCCGAGCTATAGCGTAGCTTTGTATTAATATCGCAGTCCCGTGTCTTCTTTAGGGAATGAACTATGCCAACTTCTGGTTGGATTTTATGTGGCCATGTTCAAGGCAAACCGCGGCTGGGCAGAGACGTGCAGAGACAAGCTCCAAAATCCCATGGGCGAGGGCGAGCACGGAGATCTGAGGGAAACGTGTGAACCCGAGGAAATTAATGAGAGAGGAAAGATCGAAAAGGGTCCTGGCGAGATCTGGATCTTTGAACAGTCAGCCAGGTCCTCCATGGTAAGTCATACACTTTACGAAAAGGACTTTCGCATATCCCAACGGCAGTCCCGAGCGACCCCGTGTCATTTGAAGAAGAAAAGGACACTTCAGCAACACATGACCAAAAGCTAGGGGAAAGCAGTCTCTATCAGATATCTCTTTCATCTCTTATTTGGGTATTTCATTGATTTTTAATTGTACATGGGGATTTCTTTAGTCGTTTTCCAAAGAGCGGAATAATTTTGCTACAAGCGCATACAGGCGAGACACGAAGCGTTCAGTCCCTGGTTCCCTCCGCGTAATACACAGGCTTCATCCTCGTTAACAGCGACATGCAGTCCTTTGTTGAGTTCAGTCGCCTTCTGGGTTTTGCCGTGGCACATTTGCTAGTCCATGAGCAACCCATGATCCTGCATGGCAAGGCCACGCACTAGACATGCTGGTACATTGACAGCCGACAAGAGCTTTACTCGTCAACAAAGGTCTTGACCTCCTTGAGCCAGGCCTGGTACTCGCGCTGCTCCTTGACGTCCATGTAGTCAGGCACAAACAGAGCTAGAGCCTGGTTCACACCACGCTCCTCGAGGTACCGCTCCATTAGGTCCTGGAGGTCCTGGTCGAGGCTGCCGAAGGGGGGACCTGGGTAGACGTCCTGAGCCTTGTGAGCGGCCTCTGCGTCAGACGAGTGCGCGATCTTGGGGTCCTTGAAGTAGTAGAAGTTCTCGACCATGATCTGGCCGTCCTGCGCGACCGCCTCGACGTTCAGGCAGCCCTTGCCGGAGCCCTTCTCGATGACAACGTTCAGGCGGCACGGGATGGGCGTGTCTTCGCCCTCGGCGCCCTCACCGTCTACGCCCTCCTCGGCCTCGATTGCTTCACGCTCGTGCGCGGGGAGCTCTTCATCACCGAGGGCAGAGTCCTCATTGTACATGTCTGGCTCGAAGTTGGAGAGGTCGGAGATGGAGAATGTGACGGTGATGCTGAGGGTTGTGTTAGTGGCATTCATCCAAGAAAGCTATGCAGATACGGTGGTATCAAACTCACGTCTCGTTGCCAAACTGGCGAGTCAGAACAACATCCTCGTTGCCGGGAGTATCCTGAATCTTGAAGGGGCTGTTCTCGAGGAAGTCCTTGACGCTTGCGGGGGTCTGCTCGGCCTCCTTGAGCTCGCCCTCGAACTGCAACTCGCTGTCGAGTTTGGCGGAGAGCTCCTCGTCAACCTCACCGGCGGGCGCCCACCGCAACGGCGTCGTCGAGAACGCCGCTGTGTGCTGCACTGTCCGCAGGGGAGCGGCGGCGGCGGGAGATCTGAGAAGAGAAGTGGTGCGCGAGGCAGCTGTGGGCAGGCGCATGGCTGAGGAGCTGAGGCGGGCAGTGGCGCGGGGCGCTGTGCGCGCTAGGGTTCTGAGAGACATCATTTTGGCGGTTTGTGTGCGGATGTATGGTTGAAAAAGAGGTTGAGAATCGGAAAGGGCGCCGACGTGGGGTTAAGATTGGGTTGGAAGGGTCTTTCGTATGCTCGTATCTTGTTTTGTAGAAGCTCTCGAAGCTCGACGAAGGTGAATTTTCTGCGGGTCAAAGCAAGCTCGAGGTCCGTCAAATTCACAGTATCTGCACGGACTGCGCCCGCCGCATCTGGATCACAAGCACTGTTGGTGGCAGGCGTGTGGAGCACAAGTATCAAAGTTGCTCTGAACCACTTTCACAGCTCGACCAGGTCTAAGTTCTTTTTCTCAGTGTTTTTGTCCAATTTATTCTGTATAGTACACAGTTAAAGCGATTCTTGACCAAGTCGGTTACCCGTCCCACTCATGGTTGTGAGTACAATCATGGCTAACTGACGTCTGATGCTCAGTGTCAACCAGGCTCCCACAACCACTCCCTGGGCCAGCCAGTGTTGCAAGAAGTTCGCAAACTAGCCAAATGGCTCTCAATGCTTTCAAATTTCTATCTCTATTCTTACTTTATATGGTGGACCTTACCCGCAAGATCCAGCGTCCGAACCATAATTCATAGCCACTATACCCACGCCACCTGTCCGCCCCTTGCATACGACTCCTTCTCCATCCTTGCGCTACACTTCCAGCACCGATACTGTGATCTACTGGACTTGCTGCCAACACCCCTGCCGCAGCTCCCGAAGCCGCTGTGCTTCCTGGCCTGACTGCACGACTTTTCTGATATGAGCACAGTCTCCTCGGTTGCGCAGAGATAGCAGGATCGCACATGGTTGATGTAGTTGCACATGCTTCGAAAATGTGCATATATGTGCCTGGAATGAAGGGCGCGAAATGGTATAAGTTGATATCCCACCAAGACAGTCTGGCTGTCGCCGGGATATATGAGGCCTGATAAGAACTCACCAGTGCAAGCTGAATAGCAGTGTGACAACGCTCAGGGGTGACTTGAGATCGGGAAGACTTAAACTCCTTATAATGAAAGTAGAGATGATATTCATCGGATCTGGCATGCATCGATATCCTACTCATTGAGATGATAGAATTATTGACTTTTTATAATTTCATCTGATCTCTCCAGTCCCCCGAAGTTGGGGATGCCGCGCGTCCTTGTTAGAATTGACAGAGTGCAACATTGTACTGCATTTTGAGCAACTGAAATCAACCTCAAGAACCAATCAGGCTGGCTACAACGCAAGGAACTTCAGACAAAACATCAAGGTCTGCCCTCGAGTACAACCGTTGTGCATCTCGCCATTGTTGAATTGCATAAGCTTAACCGTAGGATCTAGACTACGGTGGACCTCTTCTCACAACGGCGCCGGCTTTGCCATTGGTACACAGGCCTCGGGAGGGCGGCTCCATTTGTCGAGCCTTAAAATCCGCGGCTGCGACGTCCGCTGCGTGCATCCGTGCGGAGACATCTGAGATCGGGCACGGGGATCGAGGGCGGTCTTGTCCAAGTTACACTGCCTGGGTATGCAAGGATTCATGAGACGGGGAAGATTCGTCGACGTTGCAGACCGACTGCCCGAGACCACGGTCCGGTAAGCCTGTCACAGATTCTTTGTATACGCGCTCGTGGCGAGATACTTGCTTCAGATAGATGCGCGCTGTGGTGAGATGCAATGGCCACGTCAATAGGTGGTACGCGCTGGCTTTTTCTTATCAAGCTGATATGTGATAACTATATTTGTGTGTTGGTCTGTACCATGACCCTATACCAAATGCATGGGAGACCCATTGGATGTTTCTGGTGAATTCGTTTCGAGTTTCGCTCGTTCATATGGTTATATGGTGAGCGCTATGCAATGTCCACTCCCCCAAGGCGTACGTCTCCTGTGTAGTTGATTGCCCTCGGGAAGGATTGGGCAAGCCCATTCAAGCCGGTGTTGGTCGTGGAGATTTATGATGCGGAAGTGCTGCCAGGAACCGAAAAGCCACGTTTGAGGCCAGGCATCGCGCACCAGTCAAGGCTGCCGCTGGTGGTGCTTGGCCTCATATTAGTCAGGGGCTAGGCTGAATGGCCATTCATCGAGCGCGTGTCCATGTTGCTCATGAAACGACGAACCTGGATGTAAGTGCCCGCATGGTGTAGCAGAGGCCCGCCATGACAACGCATCTCGCCAAACTGCATGAGGGCCAACAAAGGCCAGCTGTGTAAGCTTCACATGCCAAACGTCTCTGTTCTGGCGTGCGTAAAGTGATGGAGTGCTGTGAAGCAGCCAGCCACAGGCAGTAAGTAGCGACTCCGCCATTCCGTAGATAGTGGTAACGGACTCCTCGGCTTAATGCTCGCCCTTGGGAGGGAAACTGGAAGGCTGCACCTTGCCTTCTTCTGAAATCCGCACCCACTTCATCTGGGTCAAATAGGCCCAGTTGCCGTCCCACCGCTCGAACATGGTGACATTGGTTTCGTCATCAAGTACAGGCAGCACTTTAGACCATCAGTACAAGCCCGTTATTATCTTGCACATGAGGTAGACTTACAGAAACCATTCTTGTACTCCTTCTCGAGGCTAGCAATTTTGACTTTCAGTAGGTCCTCACGAGCGCTCGCTGGCCGACCTGGCCGCCGAGCCTGCTTCACCTCGGCCAGCTCTTCGTCATATTGGTGGACAAAACTGGTCGGAAGTCAGTCAGCTGAATGCAGCCGAAAGAGACGGCTGCATCTTTCGAGAGAATGCAATGGGTATGAAACTCACCCTTTGATGAGTTCGTGGATGGTGTCGCTATCAAGCGGCTTTCCCTCGTTCTGTCGAACGGCTTCTTGAAAGTAGGTCGCTCTCTCAACTGTGGGGGAAATCATCAGCTTGACTGTTGCAGAACGGAGGAAGATGGACGGAGGACATACCGTGTGGCCTGTCATTCTTGCGGCGAGTGGCCGCGAGCTTCTCGAGCCTCACATCGCGAACCTGTGCCTTGTGGAGGCGTTTTGAGTCTCGCGAGTACTGGTGAAGTGCCTCTACGGGACCCTTCTTCTTGGCAATGGCCTTTCGAGCCTTGTCGAATGTTGTCCGGCCCATTTTGGGTTGAGCGAGATTTCCGAACCTTGGAATCAAACGGACGGGCTGTGTCTTTGTTTCTTCGTCTTGGAGATTGTCTTTATGCTTTGGATCGCATTTGCAGACTGCAGAAGAGAATCTGATCGGGGCGCCGATGTCAAAATTTAGGCGGGGCACATCCTTGTAACGACCAGTCGTGGAGAGGCCCCACCATGCAGGATCCACCAAGCGCTCTTTCTTGCCCAAGCGCAATTACCGTGCGCATCCTAACGGAGAGCACTTGCTTGGTGTACGTCAGTCAATCAAAGTAGATAGTATGCCATTGCAGTATTCTGCCTCTTTACTCTTGATGTTCCAGAACTGTAGTACACCGCGTTGCGACCAATTTTCCGACCTGCTCCTGGATCCTGGTCGAGGTTGTCGCACACCACTAGAGGCAGAGTGCGCTCCCTACATATCCATAGTATAGCGTGGCCGGTGCGTGTGAAGGTCGTGGTTGCTCTGGCGATGGACGGGTGGCCCTTTGTGCAGACCTTGCACTAGCTGCATTGGGCCGCTGTGCATGTGCATGAAGTACTGTGCCAGCTCGCCTAGGCGCTGGGCCAGTGCGCTGGCGAGCCTGCGGGCACTTTAGCAGCTGCAGTCGCGCTGCACGGCGAGCACGGCTCGACGCGGTCGCCTGCCTGCACTTTCGGTCTACTGCAGGGGCTCCCCACGGTGTCGCGTCTGCCTCGTCCACCGTCATGCCTGTGCTTGCCGGCCGACGACCTTCACCCGCTCCTCACCTCGGACCTTTAAGTCTCCCACCACCGGCAGCAACCTGACACTCGAGTCCTCTGCCATTGCTCTGCGTTCTAGAATAATTCCTCGCTCGCCTGCTCGACCACTCCATCTTGGCCTCCGTTGCGCTCGACAGGTCTCACCGCCAGCGCACCACATTGTTCTTGTTTACTTCGCCAAAACAATCGCACGCCACATTGACGTTCCGCCACCGGATCCGCGCCACCACCAGTGCCCTCCCTCAATCGCAACGGCTCACCATCATACACACTGCCGAGCTCTGCATCTGCTTCTACACCCATGCGATAGCCTAGGTTGCACCTCGGACAGCTCTTTCGGCCAGCTGTCACTGAGGCCTGCCGAGAACACCCCTGCAAAATCGGCAAGTGTTGTGCTACTGCGATCTTTGTCAACAAGATGGGTATTCAAGGTATGTTTAGGAACAAACTCAGGAAACCTGGGCGCCGCTGACCACCTGCGCAGGGTTATTGCCGCTTCTCAAATCTATACAGCGGCCAGCTGAGCTCAAGAAATATGCTGGCGAGACCCTCGCCGTGGATGCCTATGGCTGGCTTCACAGGGGCGCGATTGCATGCGCTATAGAGCTTGCCGAGGGCAAACCAACCCGCAAGTAAGCACAGTGCTGGACATGCTCAGGTCGTTGACTGGTTAGCTAACTATTCTCTAGATATGTTGACTTTGCCATGCACCGTGTCCGAATGTGTCTACATTTTGGCGTGACCCCTTACCTCGTCTTTGACGGCGATTACCTTCCCAGCAAAAAGAGCACAGAAGAGTCCCGCGCCAAACGGCGCGAGGATACCAAGAAAGCCGGCTTAGAGCTACTCAAGGCTGGCAAGCGATCACAGGCGCATCTCGAACTTCAGAAAGCTATCGACATCACACCTGAGATGGCCCGGCATCTAATGGAAGAACTGAAGAAGGCGGGCACGCCTTATGTTGTAGCACCCTACGAGGCAGACGCCCAGATGGTCTACTTGGAGAAGCATGGTCACGTCTCTGGCATCCTGTCAGAAGACTCGGATCTGCTGGTGTTTGGAGCCAAGAAGCTGCTCACCAAGCTCGACCAGTATGGTCACTGTGTTGAAATCAACCGCAAGGACTTTTGTGCCGTACGGGAGGTATCTCTGACTGGGTGGACCGACAGAGAATTCCGGCTTATGACGATTCTTAGTGGATGCGATTACCTGGCGGGCGTTAACAACCTTGGACTCAAAACAGCTCATCGCATGATCCGAAAGTATAAAACTGCCGAGCGCGTGATCAAGATGCTGCAGTTTGACGGCAAGGTGCGCCTGCCAGCAGACTACGCCACACTCTTCCGCCAAGCTGAGCAGACGTTTTTGTACCAGTGGGCATTTTGCCCCAACAGCAAACAATTGGTCAATCTCAATGAGCCTCCGGCCGACGTCGATGTCTCGACGTTGCCGTTCATCGGCCATTTTGTTGACGCAGAGACAGCGTCCGGTGTGGCCAATGGAGACTTGAACCCGATGACCAAAGAGGCGATCATTCTTCGAGCCATGCCTGAGGCGCGTAAGAGGACTGCATCAGGGACTGCAAGGGTTCCCGCTGCGATTAAACCGGTCCCTGCACCCAAGAAACCAATCGATACATACTTCCAGGGACACCGGCGGATTCCTTTGGGCGAGATGGAGCCCAACTGCTTTTCAATTGATCCTAATAGGGTGGCTGATATGACGGAGAACGGCAATCATCCAATCGTATTTCCTTTGCCGCGTCCGTACATTGAGGGCGCCCCAGAAAGCGAGCCTGGCCACTCGAGAAGATATATCAGTCGCAATCAGGAATCAAATCTTCGCCGTGTATCTGAACCAGTCACAAACCTCCTTGTTGCGGGCGGTCAAGCCCTGGGCTCCTCACGCCGCCAGACAGCGGGTTCCGAGATGCGCTCCCGGTCAGATAGACGATCGATAGACTCGACCTCCATGCGTCCTCCGAAGAAAGCTAGGCTGTGCGATGATGCAGACGCAGCTTTGCCTGTTCTGGAGACGAGCAAATTCTTCTCGGCAAAGCAAGATGGTAACGCCGATGCTTCCTCAAGAGGTGACTATTTGTTCTCGGATGATTCCGTCGAGGACGCCCTGAGTCAGCTCCCTGATCTCGATGGCTGGGGTTCGCGCTCAGAATCGCGACAAAGCCTGCAGGTGTTTGAAGAGCCTACTCCAGCGAAGCCAGAGGAGATAGAAAGCGTGGCCACGGACACAGCGGCCGAAGACGAGAGTACCCAGACGTCTTCAGAGTCAATGTCTCAGCTGGTATTCTCGCAGCCCAGCCGTTTTGCGCGCTACCAGTATGAGGATTCCACGACTCTGACTTCGGCGAGTCGTCGGTCATCTGTCATTTCTACTCCAGGCTCGCAGTCAAGCTCAACGCCAGGGTCATCCTTCGACATGTCGAGTTCAATACCGGTATCTGCAGCGACAGCGCGCACCACGCCAGGCACACCACGATTAACACCATTACAACGACTTGGAGCCCAAGCCCTGACCCGACCTAAACGGCTGTCAGCCTCCCCGGTGGTGTCGCCCCCACGCAGGGACAAACGCGCGTCTAAACCACCGCGTCGCAGCCTCGAGGCTCTCCCAGTAAATGCTGCTTTCGTTCCGCTTCCACCCGTGGATGTGAAGGAGGTCGAGGCATTGCACAGGCCCACAGGTAGCGAAGACCTGCTTGGCCCAGAGAGCGAGAATGATGAGCATGAGCTCGACGACGAGAACATCAAGCCTGCGAAGCGACAGTCTCTTTCGAGAGCACTTGACCTGTCCAGGTTTTTGTGTGTATAAAGAGGGTGTGAGCTGGGTATGAAGAGGAGCATCTTTGTCTGGAATTCATATTGTGTCATTAGCAAGCATGGCGTCGGCGCTGGGCAAGAGATGGTCTTTTTGTTTGGTATTATTGGGGGTCTGGACATAGTGCCTTTGTGCAAAACCACATGTATTCCATAGCATAGCATCGGCCTTCAGCCAGCAATGCATCCAAACTCTCTGTCAACGCTGGCTTGTCCCTGCTTCCAGTCCGTGCAATAAAAGGCTCTCACTCGAGACCCCTAAGATGAATCACAGCCCGAACTCAAAGCCGCGGAGCCGCGGGGCCCTGCCAAGTTTCCGGAACCCGGAGATATGGGCCAGGTCCGGAACTTGCCGAATGAGCATTTCTCAGTCAGCCAGCAACGTCCTGGGACCTGGAGGGCAGCGCTTTTGCCAATAATTAGTCCCCATGCTCATTGGTCCACTTTCGATGATGGCATGATGGCTTGACCCGACGAGCTGGCCGACCTTGCGATCCGTGGGGGTTCAACTTGAATTTCAGCTAGACATTAACAATACTTAATTGTAAATTGTCCTGGCGCCGATCTTCGGAAGCTTGGCTGCTCCCTAGTCGCCGCTGGAACCTGCCCCAAATCATAGTTCGGTGCTAGGTCCGGCAGTACCCGGCGGGCCATTCTGGACTTTTATTCTATTATTGTTATTGTTTTTTTGGGATTGGTTTTGTGAGAAGAGGATTTGTCGAATTCTGGACGAGTGCGCCTCAGCACACGCGGGGACCAGGCGAGAGATTGCTTATATCCTGCGCTCCAAGGGCTTCCCCCCCCTTTCTCATTTGCTCAGTGGCCGAGGACAGCCGCCCTACGATGCATCCAGACGACAACCCTTCCCCGGGAGTTTCCCCGGCGTCAGCCCCGAGCACAGGACAGCACAAGCGACAGCCGCACGAGAAAGAAGTGCAACAATTTCTCGACACTGAAGCGGGAGCCAATCGCCGCGGGGGCGTCACCACGGACAATGTCGGGGACAAAGACGTCGCGCTGCTGATGGTCGGCGAGACACAGCATGAGATTGACCCGATTGTGGCGGCGCGCGCTGTGCGCAAGACGGACTGGTTCTTGATCCCGGCTATGACTTTTGGCTGTGAGTGCTTTGCCCCTTGTTCCGAGGGCGGACTTTCGAGGGGGGTCATACAAGTTGTTGGAGGCTGAGGGCCGAGGGTTGAAAGAATTGGAGAGTTCTCAGGATGAGTTGAGCTAACAGAATATGCGACCCAGATGGACTGGTTTACTACGACAAGGTAAGTTATGATACGAATCCCCAGAAGCATGTAGCTGCAGTCGGAATATACAATACCGGAACTGACACATCTCTGAAAGGCCATCCTCGGCTCCGCCGCCCTCTTCGGAATGACGACCGACCTCTCGCTCTCCGTCCCCAGCCCAAGCAACCCCTCCGTAGTAGACACATCTCGCCTCTCCTGGGCGACATCCCTTTTCTACTTTGGCATGCTAGCGGGCCTGTACCCAATGTCCTACGCGCTCCAGCGCTTCGACCTGGGCCGCGTCCTGGGCATCGTAGTCTGCGTCTGGGCAGTGGTCTGCGGCGCCACGGCCGGCATCAAGACATACCAGGGCCTGTACGCCCAGCGGTTCTTCCTGGGCTTTATCGAGAGCGTCATCCCGACGGGCTTCATGACCATCATCTCCGGGTACTACACGCAAAAGGAGCAGAGCCTGCGGCAGAGCTGGTGGTTCTCCGCAACGGGGCTCTGGACCATCATCGGGGGAGGGCTCAACTACGGCTTCGCCCAGATCACCGCGGGGACCCTGCGGCGGTGGCAGTACATTTACATCCTCGCCGCCGCGCTGACGTTCCTGTTCGGCCTGGCGTGCTTCGCCATGCCCGCCTCCCCCGTGAGCGCGTGGTTCCTGACCGAGGCCGAGAGGTTCGCCGCCGTGGAGAGGTTGCGGCATGGCCAGACGGGCGTGCGGTGTACCAGGTTCAAAGCCTCGCAACTGAGGGAGGCGGTGGCTGATGTCAAGATCTGGTTGATCTTCATCATGATGAGCTCCGCGTATACTGTCAACGGCGCGGTGTCTGGGTTCGGACCCTTGATTGTTTCGACTTTTGGGTGGTCTACTCTGCAGAGCATCTTGTTTCAATTTCCTCTGGGGGCCCTGTGCTGGATCGCGATCTTGCTGACGGGATGGCTTGGGTCGAGGGTCGAGGGGATCAGGTTGGTCATGTTGGTCGTTTGCTGCTTGCCGGTGATAGCAGGTTGCGCCATGATTTGGAAGTGTGAGTGGTCGTACCATGCTGCTGCTCCGGTCGTGGGGTATACTATCACTGGGACCTTTGGGGCGGTGGTGAGTCTGATCATCACGGTGGGGATGAGTAATGTTGCTGGACATACGAAGAAGAGCTTCACTTCTGCGACGATATTTGTGGCGTACTGCATCGGTAAGCTCTTGTTTTCTTGATTTCGAGTATATGGAGAGCGTAGTCTGGTAGAGAGCAGATGGAGCATAGGACACTAATATCTATCCATGGTTGGTGGTAGGCAACATTGTCGGGCCGCAGCTCATCAAGTCGCAAACCAAAGTTTACCATTACCCGGAGCTCTGGCTGGGCCTCATCATCTGGTATGTCAAAGTTCTCGTCGGCCCTTTCTTTCATCACATAATCGATCCAAGGAAGTAGCTTCGCGTCTGGACCGGCCTTTCTCCTTTCCCCTATCCTCATCTCAATCAGTCTTCACGACCACGACATCTCTCGAAGGTGATATTGTACTAACGAAGACCAGCTACTGCATCACGATAATCTCCTCGATAACACTATACTTCATCCTGCGCCGGGAGAACCGCCTCCGCGACGAAGCCGCTGTTTCTGCTATCGCCGAGGGCTGCGAAAGTGTGGACAGCGAGGCGGAGCGTGCGAAGCTGGCGTTCTTGGACCTGACGGACAAGGAGAACCCGTACTTTCGGTACGTCATGTGAATCTAGCACATTGTGAGAAGTGAGCTTATCGTCGAGGGTCACGAGAGAATGCTTGGTGAGGAAGAAGATGGTGATACTTTTGGGGATAAGCTAGGGAAGTAGTACGTTCCTGCAACAGGTTAGCACGGAATCAACCAAACCCCAGAGGTATTCTGGGAATACTGGACGGAAGTTAGATCATATTATGCTGTCTAACTCAGGATCCATGGGGCAGGCCACGTTGATCCCAGTGACATATGAATACTCGTTTAGCGTGTTGAACCGGGAGACAAGAAGCCTGTTTGGCCGGTTTTACATAGACCATTCGAATCATATTACTGGAAGAACATGCTAAGACTTCATCGCGCGCGTGCCGGTGCTGTGAGATATTACTTTTATATACATAAAAGGATACAAGACAAATTCAAAGCAAGATAAAATGATGCCAATGAGTGCTTTTGTGGAGATATTGCCTTCTCCTCAAGACCAAATCTCCCACACCGAACTCCAATACCGGCCTCAACAGCATTAAAATGTGAATCTGCTACATTCGTCCCTCGCATTTACAGCTCAACTGGGGCGATCACTTCAGGCTGTTCGCTCGCACCCTCAGGCACAACCGACACAACTTCCTGAGCCCCCGTCTCAGCCGTCGTTGTCTCTTCTACCACACTAGCAACCGGAGGCACCTCAACCGTCGTTGTAGTCTCTTCCACTACATCAGCGACCGGAGGCACCTCAACCACGACGATATCCTCATCATCCGAGATCGACGTGACAGCCGCCGAGGACACCATATCATCCACAATCAACCGTGCGACGTTCATGCCCATCAGCGCGCTCGTCTCCATGGTGGAGATGAAGCTCTCAATGCCAGATGTATAGTACAGTCCATCGCGCAAGATTGGGTCCTGGAAAGTGACGCGCGGCAGCTTCTCCGGATAAGGATGGAAGAAAGCCGGGTGGTACCAGGAGATCGGCTCTACAGTGGCGTTCTCGCTCTCGTCACCGTCGGCGGGCTCCGAGGGAATTGCGCCGGTGAACGTCTCGGGAACCTTGACGCCGAGCAGCTTGGATAGGAACTCAGGTGTCACGGCCTCAGGAGAGAAGATCTTGTAGACATACTCCTTGTTGTCAGTCTTTGGGTTTGTGCCAATCTTGACAAGAGAGGCAGAGTAGAAGCCCGGGTGGCCGGCACCGTCCGAGCCACGCTTCGGCTCTTCGCCCTCAGGTAGAGTGGTGAGCACTGATGTCGGAGTCGTTGTGCCGGCGGGAAGATTGAAAAACTCTGGGCTGAACTTGAACGGCGAGGCAAAAAGAGTGACATGCAGCTTGACGTAGGGGATCTCGTCGATAGGCTGCTGGAACAGGTCATCCTCTGTCTTGATGCCGCTGAACTGATAAGGTGTAGCGATGACCACGTTGTCGAAGGCAATAGGGCTCTTCTTCTCGGCGTTTGATCTGCTGCCCTTCGAGGAGCTTGTGATGCTAAACCGCGAGGCCGGAACGGCAGGGTCCTTGCTCTTGACCTCGGTAATTGATGTCACAGATGTCTCAAGCTGCACATGCGCCTTGGAGTTCTCAACCATGCGAGCAAACATCTGCCAGTTTCCGCCTGCTACCGAAACTGCACCTTCGGGGGCCATGGACACCATGGCACCAAGGCCGTGGATATAGGCGAGATTCGAGCCATAGTTGACGCGCGTCGCGGCCTGAACGATATGGTGGGCGAAAGAACCAGCTAACTTGTTCTCAGCGAGGAACTGCTCACCCGTGAGACCCGTGATACCTGTGAGGCCGAGCTCGAGGGCGCGGTTGGACAAGGAACGGAAGGGGAAGTAGGGTCTCTCGTAGAGCTTGAGGAATGTATTGACGACCTGCTTGACGAGCTTTTCGGTGTAGTAGGGGGCGGTACCGTACTTCCAGAAGAGCTTTGCGAGGTTCCACCAGCCCGAGGACTCCGAGTCTTGCTGGTACACGAACGTGTAGCCGTCCCAGATGGCGAGGACGCCCTTCTCGTCGGCGCCCGGGTCGACGCGGGTGAGGTTGAAGGCGTCGGTGGCGTTCCAGAGGATGTGGTTGACCTCGACAAAGATGGACGCGCCGAGCTCGACGGGCTGGAGAGGATCATCGTAGACATCAACAGTCAGGGAGCGGCCGCCAATGTGCGAAGTCTTCTCGAAGATGGTCACGTTGAGCTCAATGCCCTCCTCAGCGGCGAACTTGTGCAGGTGGTATGCCGTCGACGCTCCAGCGGCGCCAGCGCCTGTGTGGGGTTCCTGTCAGCGCGTGCAACGGTGATGCAGCTTGTTCGCGATGATGTCCCCATTGTAGTCTCCTCTGCCGTGCAGAGAGGCGACAGAGAGCATGGAGCGGTGAAGAACGTACCAATGATGGCGACCTGCTTGACGGCATTGGCGCCGAAGTCAAGGGTCTCAGTGCTTGCTAGCTGGTTGGCAAAGACGGGCGAGAGGAAGCCCGCAGCTTGTTTGACCCATTCGAAATGCATCTTGGGCAGTTGTGCGGCGCGGTGGCAGCAAGAACAGCGATGCGAGAAGAGCGTGCGGTTTTGCAGAGGGAAGGAGTCGCGCTCTGCAAGGGGAAATGGCGATACGAGGCTTCAAGTCTTGGTCGCAAGCACCCGCGCTCAGAGCTGCGCACGGGGTGTCCGTTGCCTGGCCGCGACAGCACTGGCAAGCGGGAGCTCCTTGCGATACCCTGAATCTAAACAACCCGGCCCGCCCGGGGTCTCCAGGCCGCGTCAGGGGTCAGTGGGCATCTCCAATTTCACGCCAGGCTCAAGGGGTCCAGCTTAGTCATCACTGGTCCTGGTCGGGTCTGCCAGAGCGGACACGCACCACGCACAGTGCTCACACAGTCGGGCACTTTCAAACAGCCCAGGCTCCAGACTACAATTCCGTGGCTACTTCAACAGCAAGTGCACCTTTTAGTGTCCTCGCAGTCAAGAGTTGTGGAGTGGCAGAGTCCCTGACGACGCTGAAATTCTGATAACACATACATACCCCGCCGTAGGCACACCTGGATTTGGGCCGGTTGGGCTGTGTGACTTTCTGCTGCGCGACCTCTGGCGGGTCTATTCTCTCCTGCACGTCTTGGGACACGTGCATGCCCGTCGCGGCAAAGAGACAGCGTTTTGGACGACCTTCAGCTTATCTACGAGGGGACACTGGCTGCTGAAGGTGGACTCTGGAACCTTAGTCAGTTGCCAATGGCCATCTTCTTGAGCTGGAATGATCGGAGAAAGTCGTCAATACAGTTGGTCAACGCTGCGATTGTCGGTGGTCTGCGGGAAGACTTGCGACGGGTACCAATCAAGGTGTATACATGATGGATGACTCTAAGACTTTTATTTGTGGATGGCCGAGAGTGACTTGAGGCTCAACTTCGAAAGAGGGAATGGAAAACACGCGACTGCCAAGCGCAATGGCAACTATCACAACACCCCGCCATGCCTATCTCGCGATAAGCTGGCGGAGTGGAGGGGCAGACAGGTCCCAGACTTCAGGACTCAGGGGTCCAGCCTTGGGCAGTTGAGTCTGCCAGCTGCTCCAGCATCGCTGACGGGCCGATGCTGCCCTCCGCGCGCGCCTGGCCGCCTCCCCAGGCAGCTGCACCCGTGCCTGCAGTCCAGTTGCACCAGGGGAAAAAAAGTTGAAGGCTCCTGATATTGGCCCACCCCCCCTGGCGAGCCGCCCGCAGAGGCGGAACACAGCATACAACCAGAGCTCCGTTGAGGGTCCCGGTCGACAACAACACCCGACCACAACCTCTCACCACCAACGGCAGACCTTCGACACAGTCATCATGTCTGCTGCTCAGCTCCTCAACCCAAAGGCCGAATCTCGGGTACGTGGAATCACCCAGAAAGACATCACTGTTGCGTGGAGCAACTGCTAACGGTCAACAGCGGCGGGGTGAAGCTCTCAAGGTCAATATCACGGCCGGTGAAGGACTCCAAAATGTCCTCAAGTCCAACTTGGGCCCTCTGGGTACCATCAAGATGTATGTTGCTAGTTTGCCAGTCTGCACACGATCTGATTACATACTAACATCCGCACAGGCTGGTCGATGGCGCTGGTCAGGTACGAACGAGCCCCTCAATCCTGCGAACCGCGATCGAGCCCTATCGACACCCAGTACCACGAGCTGACGTACTCCTAGATCAAACTCACAAAAGACGGCAACGTTCTTCTCCGAGAGATGCAGATCCAGAACCCGACAGCTGTCATGATTGCCAGAGCAGCCACTGCTCAGGACGACATCTGCGGTGACGGTACGACGTCGGTCGTACTGCTCGTCGGTGAGCTGTTGAAGCAGGCAGACCGCTACATCTCGGAAGGTCTACACCCAAGAATCTTGACGGAAGGTTTCGAGATCGCCAAGAACGCTTCTCTCAAGGTAAGTCAATCCTCTGAGTGCTCTCGGCTTCGATTGGATCGTTTCTAGCTAGAGGATGTTCGTGTCGCTGACCAAGCCGATTGTGGCAGTTCCTCGACTCGTTCAAATTGCCCAAGGAGGTCGAGCGCGAACTCCTCCTCTCAGTTGCCCGCACATCTCTGTCAACGAAGCTCAACTCGACACTTGCCACGAATCTGACCCCCGCCATTGTCGATGCCGTCCTCGCCATCTACGAAGCGCCAGCTAAGCCCGACCTGCACATGATTGAGATTATGAAGATGCAGCACAGGACTGCCTCCGACACCCAGCTCATCCGCGGTCTCGCCCTCGACCACGGTGCGCGGCACCCAGACATGCCCAAGCGGCTCGAGAACGTTCACATCCTTGTTCTCAACGTCAGCTTGGAGTACGAAAAGTCCGAAATCAACTCCGGATTTTTCTACTCGAGTGCCGAGCAGCGCGATAAGCTCGTCGAGAGCGAGCGTCGCCACATCGATGCCAGACTCAAGAAGATTGTCGACCTCAAGAAGGAGGTTTGCGGGAACGATCCCAAGAAGAGTTTCGCCATTGTGAACCAGAAGGGTATCGACCCCTTGTCGCTCGACGTGCTCGCCAAGAACGGCATCTTCGCCTTGAGGAGAGCGAAGCGGAGGAACATGGAACGCCTGCAGCTTTCTTGCGGCGGTATCTCCCAGAATAGTGTCGAGGACCTCACACCTGATGTTCTTGGCTGGGCTGGCCAAGTCTACGAGCAACAACTCGGCGAGGAGAAGTACACTTTCATCGAGGATGTCAAGGACCCCAAGTCCGTGACCTTGATGATCAAGGGCCCCAACGCGCACACCATCAACCAGATTACGGATGCGGTTCGTGATGGTCTCCGCAGTGTTTACAACATGATTGTCGACAAGAGTGTGGTGCCTGGTGGTGGTGCCTTCCAGGTCGCCTGTGCTGCGCATCTGAAGAGTGATGCTTTTAGAAAGACCGTCAAGGGCAAGGCGAAGTGGGGTGTCGATGCCTTCGCCGATGCTCTCCTCATCATCCCCAAGACTCTGGCTGCCAATGCTGGCCACGATGTCCAAGATGCTCGTAAGTTTTCATTGCCCTGTTCGTTCCTTACCTCGTAAGTATCTGACCATGGGAATCACAGTCGCTGCTCTCAATGACGAGTACCTTGATGGCAACATTGTCGGCCTTGACCTGGCGACCGGCGAGCCGATGGACCCCTCTCTCGAGGGTGTGTATGACTCGTTCCGTGTGCTACGTAACTGCGTTGCCTCGTCCTCCAGTATCGCGTCGAACCTTCTTCTGTGTGATGAGATTCTCAAGGCCAGGCAAATGGGTCGGTCAGGTGGACCTGGACCAGGCATGGATGAGCAATAGAAAAGTTTGGGCATGGAATGATACCACTGTGTTAGACGGAATAAGGTTATGCCATAGACTTGAATTCTACACTCATCTGGCCGGGCAGAAGAGGTCTTGAGAATGGCGTGCATGTGATGGAATTTTCTACGGACTCATCCGGTGTCGGGGCCTTTTGATAAAATGACTGTGATGCATGACTCCGCTCACGCAATTCTCACCAAGTTCGGTCGATCGACATGCCGTTCAAATAAACCTTGAAGCCTCGATTCACGACCAAATCGAAGAAAGAGATACACCTGCCTAATTGGGCGAATAATAATAGCATACGTTGCTTTTTTTACAGGGACTATTCGCGGGCATATCATTCACTCAAGGACTTTGATGTGACTCTGAGACAGTGTATATTTCTGGAGGATGCGGGGCAGCCTGCTGACGCTCGCACTTGTGTATTTAAACCCATGGCGAGCAAATACAAAAGCGTCACCATCCGTCTGCATTCACGTTGAAGGTTTTAATTCATCTCAAAATCGTGAGCTCACAATCATGGCAGCCAGTACCGAGTCAATTGGCGGTGCCGAAAAAACCACCGCACCCTTTGGGCTGTGGAAGAGCGAGATCACCAAGGAGGCTGTCTTCCAGGGCACCTCAGCGCTGAGCTCCCCACGAGTTTGTGTAAGTCCTGCCAACACTGACACTGGAACCTCGTCACTTCTGACTCGACACCACATATTGTGCTGACTTCTTCCGCAATTACCTACTTAGCGACGTACCGGCAGGGCATACTTCACCGAGTCCCGCCCAGATGGGGTGAACTACATTGTCGAGCTCAAGAGCACCAAGTCCTCCACCACGAGCAGCAGCCCCGACGGCGCCGTTGAACTCCAAGACGTCCTCCCCGCGGGCTACAACGCCAGCACCCGCGTCTACGAGTACGGAGGCGGGCCCTACGCCATCCTGAACCACGGCAGCGGCGGGAAGCTGATCTTCTCCAACAAGGCCGACAACAGCGTCAACATCCTCGACGCAGACTCCCGGGTCGTCACCAACCTGCTGCACACGCCCAAGCTGCGCTACGGAGACTTTGACGCGCACCCGGACGGTGAGCAGCCCTGGGTCCTCGCTGTCGAGGAGGACCACGCCGTCAGCGAGGTCCCCGAGAAAGTGAAGAACTATGTCGTCGCCATCAACACGGCGACGGGACAGGTGAAGCGGCTCGCTTCTGGGGCGGATCTCTACATGTATCCCCGGTTCAGCCAGGATGGAAAGAGGTTGTGCTGGGTCGAGTGGGATTTCCCGGATATGCCCTGGTCTGGGGTGCGGCTGTTCTGGGCCGAGTGGGAGAAGGATGGGGGCGTGAAGAACGTTGAGCATATTGCTGGTGATGCAGCGGCTAGCACTACGGAGCCGAGATGGGGACCTGATGGGTATTTGTACTTCTGTCATGAGATTACTGACTGGAGACAAATTTATCGACGAAAGCCCGGTGATGAGAAGGCGCAGTTGCTCGACATCAAGGGCTTGGAGGGGTCGGAGTTCGGGAAGGCTACTATGGCGCTGGCAAAGTGAGTATTTCGTTTTTCCCTTGGTTTTGTGTTGCTGAACTTGGGGCTGGGGATACTAAGGCTAACCTTCCTGGTAGCAACTCGTATGACCTTTTGTCGGAGAAGTGCCTTGTCGCAGTCTACGTGAAGAACGGCACGAGCTCAGTCGTCCAGATTGACCTCGACACCTTCAAGTATAACGATGTCAAGCTGCCACTGGCAGATGTAGACAGAGACGGCATTACAAGACTGGACGGCAACTCATTCCTGCTTGTGGGAACAGGGCACACATCGTCACAAGCGCTATATAAAGTCTCACTTGGCGACCACGGCAAATATGACCTGACGACCATCCGCAAGTCCACTACCCAGGACTTCAACTCCTCCCTCTTTTCCGTCCCAGAGCACGTCGAATTCCAATCCAAGAAGAAACCGAGCCGCATGATCCACGGCTTCTTCTGGCCGCCGCACAACCCCAATTACACTGGCCCTCAGGGACACAAGCCACCTCTGATCGTGCAATCCCATGGCGGACCAACAGGCCACACCCCTCCAGGCCTGAACCTGGGCTTGCAATACTGGAACACGCGGGGCTATGCCACCTTCGCAATCAACTACAGCGGCTCGACCGGCCACGGAAAGGCCTACCGCGACTCACTCAACGGCAACTGGGGCGTGCTCGACGTGGACGACGTCGCCGAGTCCGTGGCTCACCTCGCAGAGAGCGGTCGCACGGACGGCACGCTGACGGGCATCCGCGGCGGCAGCGCGGGGGGCTACTCGGTGCTACAAGCGCTGTGCTGCTACCCTGACATCTTCGCCGGCGGCGTGTGTCTGTATGGGATCAGCGAGGTCGCGCTCCTGCTGGCGGAGACGCACAAGATGGAGTGTCGCTATGTGGACAACCTGATGTTCAGGCACGACATGGGTGAGGCGGAGAGGGCCAAGATTATGCATGATCGGTCTCCCGTATATCACGCTGGGAAAATCACTGCGCCATTGTTGATGTTACATGGGACGGATGACAAGGTTGTGCCGATCAGCCAGGCGTATACTATGTATGATGATATCAAGAAGCGGGGAGGGGAGGTCAAGCTTGTCAAGTTTGAAGGGGAGGGGCATGGGTTTCGGAAAGGGGAGAACCTGATAACCGGGCAGACTGAGGAAGAGGAGTGGTGGAAGAAGACGCTAGTTAGGAAAGCTTGAGGCCTGCCTGGTGGTATTGGGGTTGTCGGTGTCAGTCATTGGAAATATGGATCAGGGGAAAAGCTTGGCCCAGATCTTACCTTGCATATCCCGCATCGGCAAAGGCACGAAATTCGACGATGACAGCAGATGGGCGCGATGGCCGGGGATAAAATGACAGTGGTGGTGGCGCTAATCAGTCGGACTGATGTCATGACGTTGATTCGGCAGCTGCCGCCGTGTGCGGCAACTGTACAGTGTTGTACAGTGCCACTCTATACTGTACAGTACCAGTGGGGGGGGGGGGGCAGCATCAACCACAGCAACTGCAGTCTGCTGCCTCGTGCTTGCTACCTGCGCAGCTCTAGACGTTTTCTTTGATTCTAGTTTCTTGTTTGTTCCTGCTGATGAATCGAATCTCTGGCACTCCATTTACCTGGACAGTCTCACTACTGTGGTTGCTGGTCTGCAGTGGAACGAATCGAGGAGGATTTTACCACTTACACGGTTGCCGCCAATAGTCTTGCTCTCATGCCACCCTTACAATCTTGCTTCTTGGAGCATTGACACAGCAATATCGCTGAGAAGGGGCTTTTGCTTCCCTCCAAGGGGGCAATTCACAGCACTAACATCCCCCATCTTCACCACAGCCAAAATGCCGTCCTCAACATCACGACAAGGCGGCAACCGCTCCAATCAAGGACAATCCTCCTCCTCCTCAGCCTCCTCTTCCCAGAATAGCAACTCCAATAACCCAGATGGCGGCCCCCTCAGCTCTCTCATCACTAAGAAAGCCGAAATCGTCATGTTCAGCAGCACGGCCATCGCTCTGTACGGGTACGACCAGGGCATGATGTCCATGGTCAACACAAACTACTCGTACCTCGACACGATGGGCATCGCCGAGACGTCCCCCTTGGTCGGGATAATCGTGTCCGTGTACTACCTCGGCTGCACCGCCGGCGCTGTCCTCGCCTCGCGCCTGGCCGACGCCAAAGGACGCAAGCCGAGCATCTTTATATGCCTCGCGACCTGTGTCGTGGGCAACCTGCTCATGTTCATCTGCGGTCTGAGCTTCAAGCCCAACGGCAAAGGGGGAGAATCCGGTGCATGGCCTACCTCCGCGTCCCTGGCGTGTATGCTCGCCGGCCGCGTCGTACTCGGCCTGGGCGTCGGGGGCATTGATGCCGTGATCCCCGTGTACTCGGCCGAGCTCTCCAACGACGGGGGACGCGGCAAGGCCCTCGCGCAAGAATTCCAGATGAACATCTTCGGCTTGCTGCTGGCGTTCGGCATCAACCTCGGCGCCACTCTCGCCCTGGGCAAGTCGTCACAGTGGGCGTGGCGTACCCCGATCATCTGCATGCAGTTCTTCCCCGTGCTCCTCATCAGTGCTATATCCCGCCTCCCAGAGTCCCCGCGGTGGTTCGTCTCCCGGGACCGGCCAGACGACGCCCGCAAGGCATTGATGAAGCTGCACAACGGGAGCCAGATGGAGGCCGACGATCTACTGTCCGACCTGCAGACCGCCGCCGACGAGGAGTCGGACGACAAAGTAGGATACAAGGACATGCTCCTCCCCTCGGGATCGCAGTACCACCCGACCATGCTCACAGTCATGGGGCAGGTCAATCAGGCCCTGACGGGCTATGGCGCCGTCTCCGTCTACGGCCCGCAAATCTTCGAGCTGCTGGGCTTTGGCGTCACTACGGCAGAGTTCATGACCTTGGGCAACTTCGTCAGCTACTTCCTCACCATGACCATATCCTGGCTCACCATCGACGTTCTCGGCCGGCGGAAGCTTATGGTCTGGGGCGCCGCCGGTCTGGCAGGGTGTTTCCTCCTCCTTGCCCTATTCGGCGGCCTGGCCATGGACGCGCCCGGCTCGTGGCACATCGACGACCTCGCGATCCGCATCGTGGGCTCCATCACACTGTTCCTCGCGACGGCCATCTTTGGCATATGCTGGCTCGCGACCGTATGGCTGATCCCGACCGAGATTTTTCCTTCCTCGGCGAGAGCCCGGGGCAGCGCCGTAAGCGTGATCGTCTGGGGCCTGGCCAATTTTGCCGTCACGCTGCTCACCCCGCTGGGGTTCAACAATGCAAAGTACTGGCTTTTCCTCGTCTTCGCGGGGACGAATGGTTTCGCTGGGTGGTGGACTTGGAAGTACTCCCCCGAGACCGGGGGCAGGAGCTTCGAGGAGAACCAGGAGTTCTTCGAGGCTGCGAGAGAGCACGGTGCCGAGGGGGAGAAGGGGAGTTGGGCGGTTCACGACGTTGACGAGGGCAGGTTTTTGTATTTTCCCAGGCAGAAGGGTGGGGACGATGAAGAGGAGGACGCGCAACGAGGGGGTAACGGAGATGGGAAGAGCAAGAAGAAGAAGCAGACGAAGACGAAGAATGGTGATGGGGATGGGGAGAGGGAACCTCTTTTGCGGTCGTCTTGAGTTGGCGTACCTGATAGGGGGGTTCCAACTTGCTCGTATATCATATCATGTCTTGCACCGGAGTAGCCTGGCACCACTGTTTTTGCAAGAAATGGGCTCTCGACAATATCACGAAAACAAATTAATTCTGGACAATGGGTCAATATTACAGAGCCAAAGTCAGGTTGAGCTGGTGACTATGCATCGTGAAGACGGTTGCCATGCTGAGCAAACACGTGAGGCACGGAGCGGATAGATTCACCAGAGAAATGCATTTCGCTATTCCGCCAAACGCCGAGGAATGCTAATGGTATATACACAAGCCCATAAGACACCGCCTGAACTTTTTTTATACCCGAGATCAAGGAACTTTTCTTTTCGGCAAGCAAGGAAGCAAGGACGAGAACAATCGCCTACTTCTTCTTGCCACCGACCTTGAAAGACCCCTCAAAGCCGGCGCGACCCTTGCTCGTTTTCTTGGGTCCGGTCCGGTTCTTCTTCTTGCCGCCCGCCTTATGCGACAGCTTCTCCTCGCGGCGCTTGCGCAGGTTGTCCTCACGCTTCTTCTGACGGTCGTGGATGCTCTTGGCCACACCGTCCTTGCGGTCCTTCCACTCCTTTTCGCTCTTCTTCTTGGCGTGATCTTTGCGCTTGATAGCCTTCTTGAGCATCTTCTCGTCGTCGCGCACCTTCTCTCCCTCGGCCCGGCGCTTGGCCGTCAGCCACAGCTCTTTGTCCTCGATGTCTTTGCGCTTCTCATCGTCCATCGACTGGATGCGCTTCTTCTGGTTCTCCAGCTTGGCAAGTGCGGTCTTGGCGTCTTGCGGGCCCTTCTTCTTGCCGCTGCTGAGGACGTGCGACAGGTCGTGGGAGAGCTGGGAGCCGTCGCCAAATGCAATGCGGCCAAAAGAAAAGTTGTTTTCTTCGAGATCGACGGACGGGCTAAGGATACCGCCAGGCGAGTTGCGCGCCGACGCTAAAGCCTCTTCACGTACGCGGTCAGCTTCGTCCTTAGCTTTTTTCCTCAACTCCTTCTTGTGGGCCTTGCGCTCCTCCTGCTTGGATCTCCGTGCCTCAATCAGTTCCTGGCGGGTGCGGATGGGCTTGCCGTTCCGATCGGCATTGCGGGCTTCGCGAAGCGCTTGGATCTTGGCTGCCAGGCGCGCGCGAAGCTCTGTTGTGTCCTCGGGAATCTTGATGTGCTTGGGCTTGTCGGAAGGTCCGGCTGTGCTCGAAACGGACGTGGATGCACTAGCGGCTTGTCCTGTAGAGTCTGTGGGACCATCAAACACGGGCGACCTCGGCGTCGACTGCGATGTGACCTCGTCCTTCTCATCAGGCTCGATGCCATCCACATCAATCTCGTCCATATCGTCAGCATCCTCTTCGGCAGGTTCGTCCTGCTCAACTGACTGGCTAGGCGCAGCCACGGCGTCCGTGCCTTCGGCGACAGCGGTTCTGGGCTCGCGCGTGCCGAGCTTGATCTTGTTGACACCCTTGATTGTCCTCCTGTTGAATTCGGCCTCCTCTTCCCTCAGAGCCGCGCGCTCCGCCTTGCGGTCCTTCTTGCCCTGCTTCTTCTCCTCTTTCCGCCGCTCCTGCTCGGCCTGCTCCAGCTCGGCCTCGGCTGCCTTCTTCTGCTTCTTGCTCATCTTCTGCTTCATGCCCTGACGAGGCTTCTCGGCCTCGACGCCCTCGACATCGGACCAGTCGTCTTCTGCGGCGCCGTCGGGCATCTGCTCGCGCTTGCGCTTCTTCCGGGCCTCCTCGTCCATGACTTCCTTGACGCTTTTGTTGAGTTCGCTATTGGGGTCGAGCTTGTTGCGACGAGCTTCTTTGGCCTCTTCTTTTGTTTGTTTTTTGCGTTGCCATTGATCCTGGAGCGTGAAGGAAGTGTCAGTGGATGCGACGGGTAAGATAGTGAGGGTAGCCTGTGATGGAGTATGGTTGTGGTGTACGTACAGTGGCATCCTCTCCGTAGTACATCTTGGCTGGAATCAGGGACAGCAGGCCGTCGAAGGCCTTTGCATGCTGCTGCAAGCGCTCCTAAACGGGCGGGGTTGGCAGAGGTCAATATGATGTTGGACAGCACCTAGCAACTGTATCGGGAGCCCGTTGCAGGACAATGAGGGCCCGCATACCTGCAGCGATGATTCCTCCATGGCTGTGTGTGTATATCTTTTGACGATGATAGACGTCTCCTCCCGAGGGGCTTGTAACGATGTGAAAGTGTCGAGGAGGGAGATCCGGGTTGTCAGCAGCACGATTGTGTGCGAGGCTGATTTGTGCTACCGAAGGTTCGAGATGAGCTCCCAGAGCACTGTTATTCCACACTGCAGTATATGGTTGCCGTCAAGCAGTGGTGCAATCGTGCTGTGGCTATTGCTATTGGGACCGTTGGCGACGACAGGCTGGAACAAAAAAAAGTCGGCGGAGAAAGGCAGGCATGCACCCGTCCCACAGTGGCCGATCCCCACCGCCCGGCCCGCAGCTAGGGCTGCTGTGATTCGCCAGAGCTGCAACTACATGATAGTAGCAGCCGCCAGATCCCACTTCCTTATCGATAGGACCTTACCATGCAAAGTACAAAGT
The DNA here is from genome assembly GCA_031142775.1 of Microdochium paspali. Classification (NCBI taxonomy): domain Eukaryota; kingdom Fungi; phylum Ascomycota; class Sordariomycetes; order Xylariales; family Microdochiaceae; genus Microdochium; species Microdochium paspali. The sequence continues at coordinate 1,980,879 of JAVBIV010000008.1, forward strand.
ACAAAGTACTGAAGTAGTGAACTGTCGTAGAGTGGCTCCTTTCTGTCCCTGCTGGCTGCACCTGGGCAGGTTCCACAGGGTCTTTCTGGCGGCGATTGATTGACTACGATTGAGCTTTCAAGAGTGCTGGACATGGTGGCCGCGTTTTTGCAATTATGCCAGAGCGACCACGCTGGCCGAGCCGCAATGTCCGGCATAGGCACCCTTCAATGCAGATCACAGCACGGAAAGCTGCCGCATAATTAGGTCTTGAGTCGAGTGAGTGAGGGGTACACTACTCCACTGCCTTGACGAGGGCATAATGCCTTCTTTTACCTTGGGTAATTACTGACAATGCATACCTCGGGGGGGCAGGTAGGTACACTGGTTACTCCCCCTGCCGAGATGGGCTGTGTGGCTGGCCTGATTGGCTCGGCTCGGATGCGTACCCCAGAGACGGCACCCCGGCCACGTGTGATTGGCGGATCTGGCACCGCATATTAACCACCCTCTGCCTGCGACTGCAACGCTCTGAGCCCTCGGCCTCTCCAACGCGGCCCTGTCGATTGCCACGATGCTGCGCGTAATTCATGCCCGCCCGCCATGGCAGTTCCGGCAGTCCCCTGCGCCACCATGCTCTCTACTGCCGACGCCAACGTAATCACCTACCTGCCCAGGCAGGCAAGTCGTCCCCCGATGTCGATCAACATGCCCAGTCTTCATGCCCATCACAAGCTTGTGGCAAGTCGCGCCGCAATGCCGTCCCGCAGCAACGCTGTGAGTTCACAACAGGCTGAGCCGCAGTATACCGCTCACGCCATGGTACATGCCTTGTCCAGGGTGCCTACTATGTAGTCCTGCGTGTATATATAAAGTGTCGAGGGTGCCCGCCGTCCCGTCAAGAGTGCTCCTGTGCGTGTCGTTGTCTGTCACGGGCTACCTGAGTAACAATTCGTCCTTCGTACACGGCACGATGCTCTCCTCGCTGTTCCCCCTCGCGCTGCTTGCCTCGTCGGCGGCAGCCCTGCCTACTGTCAACAACTTGAACAAGAGGGCTCCTCCGGCCGGCTTTGTCTCTGCCAACGGCAACAAGTTCGAGCTTGACGGCAAGGACTTTTACTTTGCCGGCAGCAATGCCTACTACTTGCCCTTCAGCCAGGTACGACTTGACTTTACACCAAAGACCAAAAGATCCCTTTCGCAGTTGCAACGCTTGCTAACAAAAGCTTTCCACCCCTGCTACAGAATGCCTCTGATGTCGACGTAGGCCTCGCCGCCGCCAAAGCCGCCGGGCTCTCCGTCTTCCGCACCTGGGGCTTCAACGACAAGAACAGGACGTACAACCCGTCCGGCCTGCCACAGTACGGCGCCGAGGGCGCGGGACCTACCGACGTCGTCTTCCAATGGTTCGAGTCCGACGGCACTACCACGATCGACCTGTCTGGCTTCGACAAGGTCGTCGACGCTGCCGAGAAGCACGGCATCAAGCTCCTCGTCACCCTGACCAACAACTGGGCCGACTACGGCGGCATGGACGTCTACACCGTCAACAACGGCGGCAAGTACCACGATGACGTGAGTTTTTTATTTATATACTCATGCTACTACTACAACCACCACCGCCACAAACACTCAGCTAATGCTTCCCACTTGCCCTCAAGTTCTACCGCGACGCCAACATCAAAGCCGTCTACAAGAACTACGTCCAGACCTTTGTGAACCGCTACAAGTCCTCCCCGACAATCTTTGCCTGGGAGCTCGGCAACGAGCCCCGCTGCGGCGCCGACGCGGTACGCAACCTGCCCGCCAGCACGTCCTGCAGCCCCGCCGTGCTCGACAGCTGGGTCGACGAGATGAGCACCTTCATCAAGTCCCTCGACCCCTACCACATGGTCACCATCGGTGGCGAGGGCGGCTTCAACATCCCCGGCAACGCCGACTGGTTCTACAACGGCGGCGACGGCGGCGACTTTGTCCACGAGCTGACCCTGCCCAACATTGACTTTGGCGTCTTCCACACATACCCGGACTGGTGGACAAAGACTCTCGACTGGGTCACCCAGTGGATCTCGGACCACGCCGAAGCCGGCCGCAACGCGAGCAAGCCCGTCGTGCACGAGGAGTACGGGTGGATGTCGGCGGCCGCGAGGCTGGCGCAGCTGGGCCAGGTGAGCACCGTCACGAGGGTCCAGGCCGAGGGCGCCTGGCAGGCGCAAATGCTGCAGGAGAAGATGGCCGGCGACCTCTACTGGCAGTTTGGCTACTCCAACTACTCGTACGGCCGCAACAACGACGACGGTTTCACAATCTACCTGGACGATGCCGAGGCGCAGACGCTGGTCTACCAGCATGCTGCGAACGTCAACGCCCTGAATGCGTCTTGAAGCAGGGGGATAGGGCCTATGTATTAGGGGTTATCCCTACTGAATACTCTCCTGGGGCTTTTCCAAGAGTAGCAGTTCGTGTGTACAAAATTATACCATTTCCCCAGTAACTGCTTTCCTAGCCGAGACATGTATCACTATCATCTTCGCGTGTGCCGTGCTTCACAGGTTTCCAGCGGTCGACAAGGTCCAGCCGCCATCGATGGTGATGATGTTTCCCCACATGTAGTCATTAGTTGCAATGTTGAGGATAGTCTGTATCACGACGACCAAAAGCCGCGTGGGATGTAACTTGTCAGCTTATATCAATACCCGACATATCCCCCCCTCTCGCAGTACTTTGGCTGGACTGTCTCCACGCCAACCCCACCCTCGGGGACCCCCAAACACACGGGATAAAATTTGGGAAAAAGGAAACAAAAAGGAATAGACAAACTTACACTACCAACCTCCCCCGCGGTGCCCATCCGCTCGAGCACATCGACGCCAAAGGCCTTGATCCCAGTGCGGAACTGCTCGACGTCGTACTGGCTCTCGTTGGCGTCGTCCGAGGCACCCAGCGTCATCTCCGAGGGGAACATGCCCAGCGCGATGCCGTTGACGCGCACCCGGATCTTGTCGTGCTGGAAGTCGTGGGCGAGCTGTTTCGTCAGGTGGTTCGCGGCTGCTTTGCTGGCCTTGAGAGAGAGAGACATTGTTTTCAGTCTTGAAGATTATCACGAATGGAAAAGCTGTTTTTTTTTTTCTTCTTTTTCTTTCTTTATATCTTTTGGCAGAGAGGAGAGACGGTAGAAGGAACTGCAGGGGGGAGGGGGGGTTCTCACATTGTAGGGAAATTGTCCGTTTTGCGTGCTATATGTGAATATCATGCATTTAGCTCCAGTGCTATCTTGTCTCGCAACGGCCTCAGAGAGAGAGAAAGACAAAAAAAAAGAACTTACAATCTCAACGCCCCGCTCAACGAGGTGTTGTTAATCACATTTCCCGGCTTCTTATTCGGCCCATCCGCAGCCTTGACCAGGAGCGGCAAGAACGCCGCTGTAACAAAGTACACGGCAGCGACATTGGTCTCGAATGCTATTGTTCGCAGGAAAAAAAAGCAGATCATCTTGTTAGTCGTCTAGTCACTCAAAATATCTCCTCGCAGTGCTGTAGCTGCCACAAAGAAGCAATGGGGATGGCGACATATTAATGAACTCCACGGCATGGGCCATATTGTGGGGGAAGGGGAAGAGGGAGGGGGGGGCATACATTTCCCAAAATTCTCCTCCGTCACGTCCTCAAACATGGATCTCGCAAAGGCCTCAACGCCCGCGTCGGGGCGCACGTTGGCGCGGCCGGACCAGATGCCGGCGTTGTTTATCAGCCTGTTTACACTCCCGGTTCCATTGAACCGTAGTATGGAATGGTCAGCCCGTGAATACATGTCTTGTGAATTTTGATCCTCGACGTAGACCAAAAAAAAAAACAATAGCTAGCTTTTCAGGACCACACACACACGCCTCGCCCCAAGGGAGCGGAGGGAGCCACAAATATCAAGGCCAGTGAAGCAACAGGGGAATGCAACAACAATAACAATAACAAGCGGGCAAAGGGAACAAGAAAACTCACACATCGACCCTCCCATCCGCCTTCTCAATCTTCTCAACCCCAGCCTTGATACTATCCTTGCTCGTGACGTCCATGACAAGAGGGACGATACTGCCTGCACTTCCACCACCCAGGGCCTCCGCACTACCGTGCGTCTGGGCGCTTGTCTTGAGCACGTCCTCTCTGCGGCCAGTGATGTACACCTTTGCGCCATTGGCTGCGAGAGTTTTGGCCATCACTGCGTCATTTTTTTTTTGGTTAATCTCAGGACGGAGCAATTCGTGGATTGTTCCCCGGACCGCTACTTGGGGGAGAAAATGGGGAGGAACCTTGGAGAAATTACAGAAGCCCAGGGCGGCGTGATGAAGAAGGGGTATACGTACTCAGACCGACGCCGGTGCCGCCTCCAGTAACTGCGCATGTATATCAGCATTCGTCAATCAGCCTTCAGCCTTCAAATCCTTCACAATGCACGAGACAAGAGAGGAGATCAAACCGGGGGGGGGGGGGTTGACCTACCGACCGCAACCCACCCGGAGAGGTTAAACAACGCGGCAGCCGAAAGAGGGTGTACTTGAGCGGACGACATGTTTTTTTAGTTTCCCAGAGGAACAAAAAGAATTTTTGGTAATGGCGAGAGTCCGTGCAAGTATAGCAGGTATTCTTCTATAGTTTGAATACTTTGACGAACTACTACTCCCCAAGTAGCAAAAGGAAAGAACAGGTCAGCAAGTAATCTACATTACACTAATTGGCAGTCTAGCACCACACCAGGGGGGAGAGGCGGGGGGGAAGCTGTGGTATTACCGCGGTTCTGACAAAACTGCACTGAACTTGCCTGGTTAGAGCGAGAAAAAAAAAAGAGAAAAGAAATCTCCCGTCTTTCTTGTGCAGAACTAGGAAGTACTTGAACAAGAAAGGAACAGGCAATCTGAGAAAGTGTTTTCCCAAGAGGGGGGACACTTATAAGCTAACACCGCAACGCTGCTAGCTAATTAGCGAACCACGTTGACAGGATTGCCATCCTTGGCATCCCCCCCCTCTCTCTCCCGCTGAAAGTCAGCCACCATAGGGCAGCAGGCCACCTAGGCTAACTAACTCCTCGGTTCAGCATAAACCGGTAGGTATTCGATCGCACGGCCATTCCTTGACGAATAGTGGTCATTTCCTGTCCTCCCGAGAACCACAGATCTATAAATACATATAGTATTTTTTTTTCTCCTTTCTTTCTTCACCATTTCTCCGGCGGTCCCTGATGTCCCCGCCCCTTCTTTTCACGTGGTACCACCGCATACTGCCAAGGCGACCCGGCCATTACTCCGCAATTGTGAGCCGCAGTGCAGCCAGCCTGCCTCCTGCCCCAGTTTTCTCTCCCCGCCCCACTCCTCCCACAATCGGAGATATAAGTTTTTATAAACCTCGTGCTTTTAACGAGCGGGGATAGCTCAGTTGGGAGAGCGTCAGACTGAAGTCACAACTTCGGTTCTAACACCAAATAATCTGAAGGTCGTGCGTTCGATCCGCACTCACCGCATTCTTTTTGCGTTTTCCTCGTGTTTGCATTGGCCGGCACAAAGGTTGCACGCATACACACATCGCGATGGCTGGCACCCACCATCGTTGTTCTTTTTGGGTTACTTGCTTTGAAGATGACCACCGCTGACAAGACCCAAGGACCGCCTGGTGGGTACCATGCTCGCCTGAAGGTCATGCCCGCGTCCTGTTTTCGGATTTTTCCGCCTCAGCTCAAAGTCACGGACCTCGATTCTTGACAATTAATTGTACATGGATTGTCGTTCAGGGTATAAAATCTATCGATTTCTTGCTATGTACAGCCTACAGGCAGCCACATGTTTGTCTTCTTTTCCCTCACCATCTCCGTGAGACCCGGTAATCTCTATGAACAAATCAAACACCCAATGCCGCAATAGTGGCTGCATGCGCCAGAAACACCTGAGCTAACAGTGAAGCACCCAAGCAATGATTACACACGTCTAGCCGCTTCCACAATGCCGTCTCTACAATCCAGCAAACTGCGGGCTGCCAGGTGTCAGGATGTTCTGAGACCCGGCATTGCTCTGTGTCTTGGAGAGAGTGGCTTCCCTATCAGCCTTCTCCTTCTCCAGCTGTGCCTTATCGGCCTTGGTCATTCGCGGCTTCCTCACGACACCACCACGCGAGCCAGGGCCGCCACCACGGCCACGACCGGTGCCAGTACCTGCGCCGCGAGCACCGCCACGTCCGCCGCGTGAACCACGACCTCTCTTGGGAAGACCATCACGCCTGTGAGTATTGTTAGAAAGTTTCTTTGCGGGGTTCAATCGGGCAAAGTCATACTTAGTAGGTTCCTTCACCGGCTCTGGCACCAGAGGACCAGAGTACACAAAGAAGCCATCACGACTCGCTGCAGCCTGCTCCTCCCATAGCATCTCAGAGTCGTCGACGAAACCATCATCTTTGTCGTATTCATCTTCCTTGAACTGTCTCTTCTTCTTGACGGGCTTGTCTGTGCCACTCATGCCACCCATCTCAACATTCGAGTCGTCGTGCTCGGAGTCGTCTGAAGACATTTCGTCACCTTCACGACTCGAGTCGGTCTTCTCCAGTGCTGAAGCGGCGGCGGCGATACGGGCCTTCCTGGCTTTGGCCTCGGCCTGACGTGGGTGAAGCGCGTCCCAGCCATACTGCTCCTCCGCCATGCGCATGAAATTGACATACTTGTTGTTCTCGCCAATAGATAGTGGGATGTTCAGAACAATGGATGGAGCGATTAGCTCCGAGCCAGGCTCGGCTTTGCCAAAGTCCAGGATGGATCGTTCGGCACCGCCGGGGCCTTCCTTGGGCGATGATGCCGTGCTGTATTCCTTTGATGAGGCCCGCTTAGCCGAAGCGGCACCAATGGTTGTAATGGATTGCGGTCGTATCTCAATCTTTGCTGAGGCCACGGTGGCTGGCTTAGTGAGCTCGGATATAGGTTTGGGCTTTGTTGTAACGGCGGTGAACTCCTTGCGCACAGGATCTGGGGATACAGGTGTCGATGTGGCCGCCGGTGGCTTTGGGGAAGCTGGAGCTTTCGAGGGGAAGAAGGCTGATATGTCGAGGGGCATGAAAGGTGCGCGCGGTTGCTCCAGGAGACGGGCAATCGACCCCGGGGTATCAGTGCGCTTGGCTGTCGTTGTCGTTGTCGTTGCCGCTGGAGTGTGTGGAGAGCCCGAAGAGGGTGAGTAGTGGTTGGGTACCATGGTGCCTCTGATGGGGTCGTAGTTTGAGGAACGTATCGGATCGTAGGCTGTTCCACTGGAGCGAGGTGGTGGCGCCGGGGGTTGTGGTTGGTGAGTTGTAGGTTCAGGGTCGGCATTAAGGATCTTGGCCATTGAGCCGGGTAATGATTCGCGCTTGGGCAACTGCTGAGCATTGTGATCGAGCCGGCCAAGGGTGCCTCCGCGCTCGTCGTCGGCGAATCTGTGTACCTGCTGCGAAGCAGCACCTCCAAGTCCAGGGCCGAGACTAGCAGCACGTGATCTCGACTCGCCGCCATCAGGGTCTGCTGACGCATTCTTGCGCTTGCGCTGGACGGGGGGAGCGTTGGGGTCCTTGGGCTTTCGCGGTTTTCTGACCTTGTCGGTGCCGTCTTCGTGTACGTTGCTATGGCGCTTCAGGGTGGTGCCAGGCTTGGGGCCTGGTTTCCTGCGCGGAATGCCATTCTTTGTGAGCATGGGCTGGCCATCGGGGCCATAACGGATGTTGTCTTGGTTGTTGTGGACGACGACAATCTCATCGACTTGTCTGCCAGATTTTAGCTTTGTGCTGGCATGGGGAGAGGATGGTGCGGAGAGCACCGAGGGGGGGTCTGACAAGTCTGGAGAGGTGCTGTAGCGACCGTGGGCGAGGCTGCCAGACGCGGCCATGATGATAGTTTGGAGAGTGCGTTGCGGGCGGCAGGGTGGCCGGTTGCGCTAGCTGACTGCAAGTGACACACCCCTGGCGCAGCGGATCCGCGTCGGAGAGACAGGGGCAGGTCCGCTGCCTGCTGCACACTGCGTGCGGTTCCAACGTCTGCAGCGAGGCTCAATGCACGTGAAGCGTGCACGCGGATAGCCTCAAAGCACCCAGCCAGTCGATGCACTCGCGCTCAGTGTCGCGCACTCTTCTCCTCTCTGTATCTCTCTCTTGCGCGCACAAACACACACGAGTTGTCGCAGATTGTGCTGCAACTGATTCCAAATATGTCTGCAACAAGATGCGGAATGGTATTGTGTAGCCGGCGATAAAAGATCTTTCACTGGTAGAGACGCCGATGGTGATGATGTAGTGAAGAGACGCGTGAGATCAGGTGACTGTGGTTGAGTCAGGTGTGGTGCATGTCCAATGCGGAGAGTCGAAATGGCGGTAGTGGTGGATGTCAATGTGGCGGCTCAGAGTGGGCGACCAAGTGCGTGCACAAAAGGACTCCTCCGAATAGCCTCATCCAGGAATTGCAGAGGACTGGTGGGGGCCAGTTGAGGATGACAGCGGACCTTTGGTCGCGTTTTGTGGGCGGCGGACGTGTCGCAGGCGGCTCAAACCCAGTGGATTGCGTGCATTGAACGCGGCCGTCGATAAGGCCGGTCTCAGAGAGATGGAAGAGGTGCCGAGCGCGTGTCCCAGGGCGACGGCGAGTTGTTGCGATGGTTGAGAGGGTTGCGAAGTTGTGGGAGAGGAAAAGGTGTGCAGAGAAGGAGGAGATCGAGGAGATGTCGAGGAAAATGCAGAAGTGGGCGATGGAGATGGCGGCGGGAATTGGACAAGAAGGGCAAGAGCGGCCCTCCGGCCAAACGCAGCACAGCGGACAATGGATGGATGGATAGATGGGCAGCACGGGTGACGGAAAACCGGGGCGGCCAGCAGGACAGGCCAAAGAGCAGAGAGAAGACAGCGAGCAAGAGAGAGAATGACGAGACGGGGAATTATTAGGTTGCGTGCGAGCAGTCGAGTCGAGATGGGCGAAGCGAGACCGACCACGAGAGATGGGATTACGAGAGGGCAAGGGCCAAGGCAGGCAGGATAGCGTCAAGGGGCGGGCAGCAGAGGACCAACCGGCCAGACAAGGCGAAGCCAGATTGGATGGGACATGGCCCGGCAATGGCGATGACTTCAAGGGCCGCAGGCGCAGGACCAAAGGGGGAACCGGCCAGTTGCGTTGGCAGCGGGATACTGCTCCTGTACATAGTATGGGGGTGAGGCATACTACACTCCGCCATGCCATGTACGAAAGTAGGCAGAACCGCCTCGCCAACGCCGCGAGCAGGCAACGAACCACACGAGACGGGCTTCAGGAACGTGACCCCCCTCGAGGCCGGCAGGAAGGCAGACAGACGGCACTCTGGGTGTGGAGCCCGCCAGCCATGGATGGGATGGATGGGGACAATCATCACCTCAGACTCCCAGAGCCACCAGGGCACTCTCTCGGCACTGGCTGGCCGACTGCAACAACGGGCACCAGCACCCAAGACAATGCCGCAACGTGCAAGCGGCAGTAGTTACCTACCCAAAATCGACAACCGCCCAGCGAGTCGTTGTCGTCGACGGGGACTATGCGCGCCGGCATCTGTCTGCGCCTTGCCTTGAGTACTCAAGTACTAATATGCACGCTACAGGGTCCGGCTAGCGCCGCAAGGGGCCAGGGGGGGAACAGAGAGAGTGAGAGGGGAGGGGGGGCTGCACCTCTGCACCACCCATGGCTGCCGCACTTGCGCGCATAAACCGAACCCCATGCTTGATCGAAGCACACCAGAAGCCTGCTGATCGAGGTATCTTGTGGTAACTCGGGTGGTGGCAGGGGTGGCACCGCTGCAAATGGCGGGCTGCCTGGCCAAGAACGCCACAGATAGACACCTCAAGGTTCTTTCCCCAATCTCATGCGCCCCACACAAGAGACCCACTCCTTGGCAGCAATTCCGGACCAGACACTCGGAGAAATGCATGTTGGCAATTGATAACTGTACTCTCGTCACAAGGAAGCATCACATTTTGAAACATATCCGGCTTTGCGCAAATCTCGAAACCCATCGCGCGTGCACAGCTCCGTCGTTCTTGCGCACTTTTGTAGTCCTCGCTGTCCAATAGGTCGTTCCACCTGAATCTGCGGCTCTTACAGGGCGTGATTGGGGAAGTGGGGCCTGCCCACGAGTTGGCCCAACATTCATGACTGACAGGGAAATCAAGCATGAAAAAAGTGCTGGTGCAATGGTGCGGGACGACGGGCTCATGGCATTCTACAGAAAGACAGAACTGCGTGCTGAAGGGTGTTTGAAATTGACGGGGAGAGGTTTGCTGCGTGGCAGAGAGCTGGGGCTGCAAACTTGCCCACGACTCAAGCTGAAACCACGTATGCAAACGTGGAACTCTGGCATTTCAATCTCTATGCCCTCGCACTCACACAGAATTCAGGTCGGACTCACCGCATCGAGCGAGACATCACATCAGGGCGCTCGTGGTTTCATTCGGTCAACGCAGCCACCGCGAACGAAAAGCCCCAATTGCGAAACACGTCTGGACCTCGGAAACAAACTGTGCCGAGCACTGATTGGGCCTATCCCCAGAAGAGCGGGGCCGTGCGTACAGTATGTACCTGCCGAGATCCCAAAAATACTGTCCCTCGCGATCGGGCGCTACTGCACTTCTCCCCTTTCAGGCTAGCGCCGACAACTCTAAATTCTGATGCACAGGGCAAGCCAGACCTGACACAGGGCGGCCAGCCTCCGCGATGCACATAGCCACACTCATGCACATAGCGGGTTTTGTGTCACCCCAGGCAGTCAGTGCTGGTCCTTGGAGACCCGACGACCCTTGGGACCGAGCCCCACCACGAAAGTTGAGGTGTCACTCGAGAAGCTTCAAACTTTCGCGGAGCAAAACATCCTTTCACACACTCCCACGCACACGACGCTCTCGCGCGCACTTTGGCCGGCACACGCATCAAGACACGAGCCGCCTGCATTTGTGCGACCCCAGTACTCCCCAAAACACAAGAAATCATGGACCCCTCCGCCCTAATCCTCGACGTCCAAGAAAAAGAGGTCGCAGCCCCAAAACTGCCCAGCTTCCCGCAGCCCAACAAGACCCCCAGCGGCTTTCCCGAGCACAAGAAGCGCACAACCCGTATATCAGCATTCAAGCAGAAACGCCAAGGCCCGCAGCCACCGGAGCCAGTCACAAAGATCTTCACCACATCCTCCAACGAGCCCCTCACAGTTGACGACACCACCACCACCGACAGAAACGATGCAGCACCAACAGAAGAAGAGACGGACACCTTCGACGCCCGCGAGCAAAGACGGATAGACCGCGAGAATAACGAGAAGCTGGCGTCCATGTCCCCCGAAGAGATCGAGGCTGCTCGGCGAGAGCTATTTGGCGGGCTGGACCCAAAAACGCTCGAGATGTTGCTCAGGAGGGCCAATATCGACGATCCGAACAGCGGCAAGCCGTCGCCTTTCGATGCGCCGGGGGCGAGCGATCCACCAGCGATCAAAGTTGAGGACACGGATAATTCGGAGGACGCGGATGAGAAGGCAGAGGCAAAGAAGGTCAGATTCCAATCTACCGTAGAGGACGAGGCGGAGACACAGTCGCCAGCCCCGAAGACTACCTCGAAGCCATCCTCACCATCACAACCACAACCCGACACCGAAAACGACGCCGAGGACGACTCCGCACCTCCAGCACCACCATCCGACCAAATAATACCCTCCACCTCAGCCGACCAGCATCCCGAACCAAAACCGCACTGGCCCCCGTCCCCGCAGCCGCCCGACCTCGACCCGAACGACCCGGACTTCCTCGCCTCCCTGCACCAGAAGTACTTCCCCTCGCTCCCCGCGGACCCGTCGAAGCTGGCCTGGATGGCTCCCATCCCGACGCCCAACTCCCCCGCCGACTACGACTCGCCGTACCACCCTTCCCAGTCCTCCTTCCCCGTCGCCTCCCTGAGGTTCGACTTCCGCGGCACCCTCCTCCCGCCCAGGATATCCCGCGCCGTGCCCATGTCCAAGGGCCTACACCACCACGGCGAGGCCCCCGAGGCGGCCGGGTACACGGTCGCGGAGCTGGCCCGGCTCACGAGGAGCGCGGTCCCCGGGCAGAGGTGTATCGCGTATCAGACTCTGGGGAGGATACTGTTCAGGCTGGGAAGGGGGGAGTTTGGTGGTGGGCCGAGCGAGGATGTCCCAGCAGGTATATGGCGGCAGGTCGAAGAGGGTGCGGTCATGAGGAGTATCTATGAAGAGGCCGGGACTGAGGAGGGAAGGGGCCATCGGAGTGCGCGAGCATTCGCTATTGAGGCGATTTGGTTGTTTGAGAAGGGTGGATGGGGGGAGAGGTTGAAGAAGGGGAGGTGAGGATGGGTGGGCATGGGACGTGCGACTCGTGAAGTATTGATGATTGCAGATGAGATGTTCTGCGATCAATATTTCACTCGGGACATCAGACACGTGAGAAGCACTCTCAAAAACGTCAAAAGGATTAGGCATGGCAGACGTCAATTCGCATTGCCGGATATCATCAGTCCAAGAAGAATTATTAGAATTGAAAGAAGATTTTGGAGCCTTGATGAACGAGCAACAATACCTGGCCTTTTTTTGCTAATGACATGACGTGAAAATGAGCGGCATACCCCAAGCCATCCCGGCTGCCCTGGGCCTTGACGTCAGGATATCCCCCGTAAGCGACTTTCGTTCTCATTCCTGCTCTTTTCGGGCAGCTATACGTGTCGCACATGCTTCAGCACGGACGTGGTCACTCCACGGAAATTGAAACCATGCCTCTGCTGCAACCGCCTGTACTGGAGGCAATGATCCTCCTTGACTTCGTGACACACTCGCATGAGGGGCAAAATGACTGGCATCTTGGGTGGTCGTGATATCATTTGATATTGTACCCCTCCGGTGGGGTTTGTGGTCATCTGTAGAAGGGATTCGTGCTCAACGATCAACGTTGGTTCTTCGCTACGGTGGTCGATTCGACTATTGGGTTTGTGGACGCGTGCCCTCGTAGCTCAAAGCAGAGAATCAAGACGAGTGAAGACACTCAGGCATGCGGCAACGACCTCAAGCTGCAACTCCTTGTCCTTGGCGGCATTGATTTCCTAGATGGCAGAAAAGTAAGTACTACTATCCAGAATCGCAATACAAACAGATCTACTCACGTCAGAGATGGCCTGGGGGATGTTAGCGCCAATGCCCTGCGAGCTCGCCTTGCGGCCAAACGGCCACTGAGAGTACTCGGCGAGGAGCTCGTCCGTCTGGGTGAAAGCGCGCTCGCGAGCCTCATGGCCAAGACTGCTTAGAGCGTTCTCGAGCACATTGGCCGCATACGCGGCACAGACCATGGCAATGGTCCTGATGTATCGAAACTCGAGGTTCTCAGGGAGCCATTGCGACCCTTGTATCACGACAGTGCGCTGAGTCAAGACATTCCTGACGCGCCGTCGGATTTCGTCCTTGGCACCACCGTCGGCCACAGGGTGTGTCGGCATTTCGAACAGGAGGAAATTGCGCTTCTCGGTACGGAGGATGCCCTTGTCGACAAGGCCCTTGCAGAGACGTTCACGGACCTGCTTAAGCTGGTAGCCGATCTTCATCAGGTTCCAGGTCTCGCCTAAACATAATCGAAACATATGTCAGTAGGTTATGAGCCGAGTGGTGCAGGCACAGGAGATAGGCTTAGAGGTGCTGCAACAAAGTGCTTACCACTCATGAGGTCAATCCATGAAGAAACGCTCATCTTTTCGCTCTGCTTCATCATCTTGAGGGCCTCGTCGAGAAGCACTTCGCCAGTCAACGTTTCGTCAATGACCTCGATGAACCTGTCAGCCAAGGGGAATCTCCGCCTCGAGGCGTCCTTGGTCATGGCAACACGGCCACGGAAGGCCAGCTCCAGCACAATGCAGCCTCTGAGAGCATAGCTAATGTTATCGTTCCAGAAAGAGAGGTATCCCTGTGCCAATGCAGAGTCAGCAGCGATCGCAAGGTCATCGCGTGCGCCATCAACAAGGCCGAAGTCCGAAGAGGGCGCAAGCGATGGGCGGTGAAGCGTTGAAAACATTAGCTAGGCGAGCAGAGCGAACGTACCTGCTTGTCCTTGAGGCCCAATAATATGACTTCCTCCATGAGCGTGAGCTTAGGCTGCTTGCTGCGCTCTGCGCTCTCGTTCATGTCCCTGGGATCGTAAGCAATCTTGTGGCCATTTTCGCTGTTCTCGTAGCTCGTCTCGGGGGTGCTGTTTTCGCGCACGTTCTGGGAGGAATTGGTGCGGGCGGGCTCGCCGTCGGCGGAGGGGCCGCCGCCGCCTCCAGCACCACGGCGTCGAGTGAGGCCGGTAGACATGGTCGAGACTGTAGTCGAAACTGTAGCCGAGACTGTAGTTGTGCTTAGGCGAGATGCGATGGCGGTGTTGGGGAGGGCGTGGCCGCAAGGTGGTGGAGTCTCGTGCGCGGTGCCCAAGGATGACGACAGGCAGAAGACGGAAGCCTGAATGTCGCGCAGGACGAGCAGGTGGTCGCAGCTGGAGTCGCAAGAGGTGGCAGGACGCAGGGCGGGAGAGAAAACGTCAGGAAGCTGCAAGAGGCGATGCAGCTTCTAGTCTGGTTAGGGATGCAGGAGGACAATGAGGCAGTGGAGCCAATGCTGAGTTGCTGGTGTGCCGCAAGGCAACTTCAGGGAAGCACCCGACTTTGTTACGGTACGCTCTCAGCCTGAGGCAGGCCAGGATCCGGCGGCGGGATGGCTCGCAGAAGTGACTGGCAGCTGGGCAGGGCATGCGGCGATTGGGCGACTGCGCAGCCCCACCTTGTTGTGCTCCTCGACAAGCCAGAGCTAGGGCAAGGTAGGGTCCCTGGAAAGGAGAACCTGGGAGCCTGAAGGGAGGGCAGAGGCCGCTTCCCTCTCCCACACATCCGAGACGCCAGCACTCCCTTGCGCGGGAGTCGTCTGGACATTCCCATATATCTAGAAGGCATTCCACAACGCACAGAGGAAGCCGTGTTTAAGCTACGGGCATCTTTTGCTACAAAGTACGTAAGTATGTAGTGTACAATAAATAAGTGGAGCCCGCAAGATGAGATTCCCGCTCCAGCATGGAAATTCCCATAGGACATTCCCAGGGCCGTGATATCACACTCAACAGACAGCAAGCGCAACTCGAGTGCCCTGCCCAGCTTTCCCAAGCTTATGAAATTATGTCTTCTGCGAAGCGGGACTAGCAACCTACCACTTTACTCCCAAAGTACATAACCAAGTGCCCATTGTTCAAGCGGTATTCTGCTCGATCTGCGGCTGCACTAAGGACCAACTCGTGCTAGACCCGATTGACACGGGGTCCCGTCCAATCCCATAGCCCGTGATCCATTTCCACGCGCTCAGCTTGCAATTGATGGCATAGCAGTCGTCATGCTCTCGACGCAGCGACTTGAGGCACTCGTGGGGCGCTTGAGAAGCCGCTGGGCCCCACAAAAGCGGCCGAGGCGGAGCCGCTCCGTTCGTCGGCCGACCCCCGTGTCACCCCTCCATGCAAGCGCGGCCCGGCGTGCCTTCCGCCGGACTCATTGCAAGCACACGATCACGTCTGGCACTCCAAGTAGCACACTTCTGCTGGTCACTCGCCACAGCTTCAGCTCAGTTGGTGGAATACAAGCGGCCTGCTACAATGGGACACTTTGTGACGGTTGCGACATGCAACCTCAATCAATGGGCACTCGACTTCGAGGGTAACACCAAGCGCATCATCGAGAGCATACACAAGGCCAAGGAGGCCGGGGCTACACTGCGCGTTGGACCTGAGCTTGAGATCTGTGGCTATGGCTGCCTCGACCATTTACTCGAGCAGGACTTGTACTTGCGTGAGTAAATCGATATCTTGGTCCGCTGGGGGAGGTATTTTTTCGGCTGACACTTCCTCCAGACTGCTGGCAATCGCTCGAGGTCATCCTGCGCGACAAGTCATGCTACGACATCATCCTCGATATTGGCATGCCGATCCTGCACCGTAATAACCGCTTCAACTGCCGTGTGGTGCGTTGCCCCCCCCCCCCCCTCCGCCGTTCACTTCCTCTGGCATCCATCCATCTGACAATAGCTCCAGATCTGCTACAATGGCAAGATCTTGCTCATCCGTCCCAAAATCTTCCTCGCTGGCGACGGCAACTATCGCGAGCAGCGATTCTTTGTCCCATGGCTCCGTAGACAGCACTGTGAGGAGTACTACCTCCCCCGAATGATTCGAGTACTGCAAGGCGCCACCAAGGTCACCATAGGAGACGCTGTCATCAGCACGCCCGACACGACTATCGGCTGTGAGACCTGTGAGGAGCTCTTCACGCCAGACCCGCCGCACAATGCCATGTCTTTGAATGGCGTTGAGATCATCACCAACTCGAGCGGCTCGCACTGGACGCTCCGCAAGCTCAACCTCCGAATGCAACTGATCACAGAGGCCACGAGGAAGAATGGTGGCGTGTACATATACGCCAACCAGCAGGGCTGTGATGGAGATCGTCTGTACTACGACGGTTGCGCGATGATCATCTGCAATGGCAAATTGCTTGCGCAGGGATCCCAGTTCAGTTTGCAAGATGTCGAGGTGGTGACCGCCACGATCGACTTGGAAGAGATACGGGCTTACCGTTCTGCACCATCCAGAGGTCTACAGAGCGTCCTCGCACCCACCTACATGCGTATCGAAACAGAGTTTGAGCTCAGTTCCGAAGAAGAAGACTTCAAGCTGAAGCGGTTCCCCACACCGGAAATGCAACCGCGCTACCACTCTCCAGAAGAGGAGATAGCGCTGTGCACAGGTGCATATCTCTGGGACTACTTGCGTCGTTGTGGCGTTGCCGGTTATCTGGTTCCTCTCAGTGGTGGAATAGATTCTTGCGCGACCGCTGTCATTGTGTTCTCCATGTGCCGCATGGTCTCGGAGGCATGCAAAGCTGGAAACAAGCAGGTCATTGCCGACGTTCTCCGGATCGCCAAGTACACCGAAGGCGAGGTTCCAGAGACTCCAGAAGCGCTTTGCAATCAATTGTTTCACACAGTCTATATGGTAAGCATTGCAGTTATATCATAAATCATAGTCCATACTAACATCGTATAGGGAATGTCCAAGCAAAGCTCCAAAGAGACAAGGCAAAGAGCCAAGGACTTGGCTGCCGCTATTGGTGCTCACCACGTCAACCTTGATATTGATGAGGTTTACAATGCTCAGAGGAACCTGGTTGTCAATTGCCTCAACTTTGAGCCGAAGTTCAAAGTCGAGGGCGGCACTCTTGCTGAGAATCTTATGCTGCAAAATATTCAGGCTGTGAGTGTTTAACCTTTGGATCTGTCTCAAGCTCCGTATTGGTGTTCTTCACTGACCATTCGAACTTTCCAATATACAGCGCTCCAGGATGGTGACAGCGTATGAGTTTGCTCAAATTCTACCCACAGCTCGTGGACGTCCTGGTGCTGGATCGCTTCTTGTTCTCGGCAGTGCAAACGTTGGGTGAGACTCGTCCTCCACTGATTTTAGGTCCAGAGATACTAACATTAACGCCAGCGAATCTCTTCGTGGATATCTTACCAAGGCAAGCCTTTCCTGAACGAGCCTACCTAAAACTCAGCACTGACAGCAAGCATAGTACGACTGCTCTTCTGCCGATATCAATCCGATCGGCTCGATCGACAAAAGTGATCTGAAGCGTTTCATTGCGTGGGCTGAGACGAACTTCAACCTGCCATGTCTCCATGAGTTCTTGACGGCGGTACCTACTGCAGAGGTAAGATCACTCCTCAACGAGAATTCAGCAGCAGTTCATTGACGTCGGACCTAGTTGGAACCCATCACCGAAACATAGTAAGTGAATTTTATGATGCGCATTTTCCTCCGTGAAATACCAAATACTGACCACTACCCTAGTGTTCAATCTGACGAAGCCGACATGGGCATGACCTATGACGAGCTCACAACATTTGGCCGGTAAGGGCTATGACAATTAAAAATCTGCGTGGGTCAATTTACTGATGAGAGTCCGCTCTACAGCCTGCGAAAGGTCGACAAGCTCGGTCCATATGGCATGTTTCAGCGACTCGCCCACGAATGGGGAGCGGACCGCCCAGGTGCCAAGGACGACGGCTTTCCTGTCTGCACACCGCGTCAAGTTGCTGAGAAAGTCAAGGTAGTCGCAATCATTTTTTCTCAGTTGAATCAAGGACACTACCCCTCTAATTGGGCATTGCTAATGCTATATCCATGATGTCTAGCGCTTCTATCACTACTATGCCATTAACAGGCACAAGTTAACAACACTGACCCCGGCCTTGCACTGCAACGACTACTCACCAGATGACAATCGCTTTGGTATGTTTTCTTCTGATCTCCTCAATCGACTATGACTGCGTTGCTAATACTCTTCGCGCAGATGTAAGCAGCACTCAAAATCGTTTCAAAGCGATAGCTAACGCCGAGAAACTGGCCGATGTGAACTCATGATATTGCTTCAATGCTAACCACTTTATCTCCAAATAGCTCCGACCTTTCCTGTATCCACCTTTCTACCAGAGTCTTGGATTCAAGTGTATTGACAAGGAGCTGGAGAAGATGGAGGCTGCTTTGGCGGATAAGGATATTGATTGAAGCACACCGAAGCCATGTTGCGCTGAGCATCGCGGATCAACTGCTTCGCCTGCTGTACTAGACATATTATACGACAATAGACATACTCACAGACTGCCAGTCAAGTGAGGCTACTAGCTGCATTGTGTGATTTCAGTCATGAAATCAATTAGGACCTCAGGCCGAAGCTTGCCCCGCAACGGCCCGGCTTGCACCCCCGCGCTTATGACACCCTCCGGATCTTGCATTCTTATTCTTGACTAACAAGTTCATCTCTCTATATTCTTTGGCTTCTAGCGGTTATTTTCTAACCTCCTCGACTGCCATCTTGGCTCTTTGCATGATTCGGTATCTTTCGGTCATTGCCGGATTTTGGTCCCTCTATCATCCTCACTCCTCTTCACTTGAACCACTTATATGAATCGAAATGGCCTCTCACTCACTTCCTCCGCATACAACAACCTCCATATCATCCGTCCTGAGCGACGCACTGGACCGCTACACAGCCCGCAACCCCCTCTCCCTCTCAGCCCACAAGTCCGCCCTCTCCAGCCTCCCAGGCGGAAACACCCGCTCGCTCCTCCACGACTCCCCGTTCCCAATCCACATCTCCCGCGGGGAGTCACACCTCCTACATTCCGTAGACGGACACACCTACATCGATCTCGTCGGGGAACTCACCGCCGGGTTGTTCGGGCACTCCCACCCTCTGCTCCTCAAGACGCTGACGGACACGGCGAGAGATGTCGGTCTGAGCCTGGGCGCGACGAACGTGCTCGAGGCGAGATACGCCATGGCTCTGTGCGACCGGTTCGCCCTGAGCAGGGTGCGCTTCACCAACTCCGGGACGGAGGCGAACTTACATGCCCTCGCTGCGGCGCGGAGGTTTACCGGACGGAACAGGGTTCTGGTTTGCACGGGGGGTTATCATGGTGGCGTGTTGACTTTTGGGGCGCCTGTGGGGGACGATGGTGGTGGGGATGCCGGGAGGAAGAAGATGATGAAGTATGGACAGGCGGAGAATAACGTTGACCAGGATAGTTTTGTGCTGGTCGAATACAATGACTGCGAGGGGGTTGTCGACGCGTTTCGAAGGGAAGGTGAAGGAGGAGGAGGAGGGGAAGGGGGTTTTGCGGCAGTGCTGGTTGAGGGTATGCAGGGCTCTGCTGGGTTCATTCCTGCTACCAGGGAGTTTTTGGTCACTATACAGGAGGAATGCGAGAAAGTAAGTCTTTCTCTCTATTTTTGTTCCCTTTGCTTTCAATCAAAGTCAGACAAATTCCGAGATGAGGTATTCAAGGTTGATTTAATTTTTCAATTATATGTAGGCTGGCGCGGTCTTCATCCTCGATGAGGTAATGACGTCCCGCCTCGCACCTGGTGGGTTGCAGTCTACCTTCCTCGAAGCCAGCAGCAACGGCAGTACAGAACAGTCCATCATCAAGCCCGGGCTGACGACACTCGGTAAATATCTCGGCGGCGGCATGCCTTTCGGCGCCTTCGGCGGCTCCGCAGATATCATGGCCGTGTACGACCCGCGCGATCCGGCCTCGCTGTTCCACAGCGGGACGTTCCAGAACAATACCCTCATGCTGGCCATGGGCCACACGGCTCTGTCGCAGATTTACACGCCCAAGGCTGCGATCGCGCACTCTGCAAGAGGGGAGAAGCTGCGCGCCAGACTGGTTGAAGTTCTCAGGGGTACGAAGATGAGTGTCACGGGCATTGGGTCGCTGATGTGTTTGCATTTTGGTGTAGGCTGGGGCAGGCTGGGCGAGGAGGTGAGGAGTAAAGAACACGGTGGAGAGGAGGATGAGGATTTGAAGAGCTTGTTCTGGCTGGAGATGCTGGAGCGCGGGTTTTGGGTGCAGAGGAGGGGGAGTGTGGCGCTGATTCTGGATATGCCAGAGGATGTTGATGGGCTGTTTGTCGACGCTATTAGGGGATTCGTGGAGAGACATGTGAGTTACGTGAGAATGGAAGGGTGAGGGATGACATTGTGGGAAAGCGTTCTGTGGTAGTTCTCAGTTATCTCATCTTCAGCTTGGTCTAAGACCTGTTTGTTGCTATTTATGCAGGGATAACAAAGTGGCATCGTGGTGAAGATGACCCTCTTCTCGGTATAGGCTGATATGCGAATGCGTACATATTCACTTATTTCCGAGTTGACGCTTGTAGTTGGTTTCTTAAGTAGCTATATACCTAGAAATCCCTGAAGTCGGTTTGATGTACAGTGCAGCGGTATGTGCGAAACTGTAGTGACCTAAAGACCGACGATCCATGTGCCCGTCGCACACTGTGTCTCCGACATGCCGACCTCCGCACTTGCCCCCACAACTGCTCCGAGACCAAGAGTTTCCCACCTGGGTATGGGCCGATGCGCGCTCCTCCTCGACTCCCGATTTCGACGAAGATGAGCCGGTCCTTTCCCAATGATTAGCCGCGAGTCCAGCGCTCCGTGTGTGGCCTGCGAGCACCATCATGTCGTCGCTGCCCTCTGTCTATCATGACCTTGCCGCCGTAGCCAGAGCTGCTGCCGCGACCTCTCCACAGCCGCAGCAGCCTCCCCCCCAACACGACAATCACGACAAGCACAACCAGCCTCAACACAAACCCCTCGAGCCGCCTCTCGACCACGATGTCGCCGCCATCGCAGTCGCTGCTGCTGCTTCGGCCTCAGCCGCCGCACGGCCATGCTCGCCCTCTCAATCGCAGTCACAATCGCGGAGCAATGACCCCGACCCCGCATTGATTCAAGAGCACAAGGCCGAGCAGCACAAAGATGACTCGCACAACGCCTTCAACGGCATCGATGTCCCCCATCATGGCTTGCACAGCCCTGTACATGGATCAGCTCCTGCTGTCACAACTCCGCCGTCTGGATCCCATATCACGACGACAGAGTCTCCAGTAAGCAGCCAGTACTATGCGCATACGAACGGCATGCGGCAAAGTCAGCCTTACGACAACCACGTCTACGTGAGCATCGAGCACAGCCTGCCAGACATGCCTCCGACTCCAATGCAGGCTCTAGCTTCGTCGCCGCCCAACTCTTCCTCGTCACACCACAAGGTGACCCGTCTCAGGCGGGCGTGCGACATGTGCAGCCAGCGCAAAGTAAAGGTGAGCTCAGAAGCCCCATTCAAGGACCTAGTCGCGATTGGAGAAGGATAGTGCTGACTAGACACGCCAGTGCGACGAGAGTGGCCCGCCGTGCAAGCCCTGTGCCGACCTCGATGTCGAGTGCACATTCACCAGAACGATGAAGAGACGAGGGCCGCCTAACAAACATGCCGAGGCCGCAAAGGCTGCGAAGCGAGCTCGCGAGGCCGAGGACCGGACGATTGAACCATCTCCAGTCGCACAGGCGCAACAGCCAGCAATATCACCGGTCTTGCTGCAAGATGGCACGAACGAGGTCCTCGACGGGGAGCTCGTTGCTCCTTGGCCAGTCATGGAGCTCCTGGTGGACGACTTCTTCACGTATATACACCCACTCATACCGTTCCCGCACGAACCGACTTTCCGACAAGCTTTTGCCAACCGGATGGACCGCGTGAGTCGCGAGTTCCTGGCATTGCTCGCAAGCATGATTGGGATATTAGTCGCGTCATTTCCTCGCAGTGCCCGGGCACATCTCAAGTCCACACACAGCACGAATCTATTCCCGACGTCGCTGACTATGATTGAGCGCTGCCGCCATGTCGCGCTCATCGCACGAGGCTCTCTTTTCATGGCGAAGGGTGAGATGACAGCAGACGACGCAGCTACGAGCTACTTTCTTGGAGTGGCGGCTGCATATGCACTCCAGGAACGGCTATGCAATCGCTTCTTTGCAGAAACAATGATCTTTTGCAGAGAAGTCATGTCGTCTCGACAAAATGTGGGCTTGGTCCTGAATGACCAACAAACGAGGAAGCCGATAGACCACATTCAAGACCAGATGAGCAAGCGCATTTTCTGGGTGATAGTGGCGGGTGTGCGATCCATGACGCAGCTTGGCTGGTCCATAAACGAGCTGCCACTTCCTCCGCCGACCGCTCAGGAACCATATCCTGATCAGCCGCTCGAGGTAGATGACGAGTTCATCTATGCGGATCACATATTGCCGCAGCCAGAAGGCATCCTGCCACTTATAGCAGGTTTCAACAGGAATATCCGTGTCTACACCACGATGAACGAGCTGGTGGGTGTGGACATGTGTTATGGCATCAATTTCTTCGACTGGAGCGCGCAGAAGAACATCTTGTTCAACGGGCTGGCCGCGGCGAAGGGATCGACCGAAGGTCTGCCATTAGAACTCCAAGTCAAGATAGAACAAGGGCAGATCCAAGACCCCCTTGGATTCGAGAAGTCTGAGCTTCAGTACTACCCACCGTCATTCCCCCTGGCGCAGCCTGCAAATGATGTCCGGTATGCGTTCTCTCAGCATCCGGTGCGCAGGCGTCAACTCCAGTTCGAAATACAAAAAGCCAATATCTATGCCTCGCAACTGGCGACAAGGTCATATTTCGTCGAGCGCTACCTCAATCTACGCGACGCTCACCGCTCACAACTCAGCTACGCGGAGACCGAGCAAAGTGACCACGACAAGGACGACAGGGACTTGCAGGTTGCGCAAGAACGCGAGCTCATTGTGCAGAACCTGCTCACAGTTTTGGGGTCGATCAGCCAGCGCAATATCGAGCCGAATGGTGGTTCGCTCGTCAACAAGATCCGACAGGTGGCGGGTACTCTGCTCAATGATGCGCCGGAGCGGAAAGGTACCATGGCGGTGAAGGCAGATGAATACCTTGGCCGGTTCCTCGAAATATTGACAAAACTGGAAAAGACGGGCGCGCCGAGCTCGATGGGGACCATGACGCCGCAGGACGAGGAGCAGGAGTTGCAGCACTGGGCTAGTCTAAGGGATATCCAGATTCAAGTTGCCCAAAGCGGCGATTTCTAGAAGAATGCTCAGCGGAGGGAGGTTGGTGGCGATGGAATTGAAAAATGGTCGTATTGCTGTGGTCCGACCTAATAATGTCGACTCAGGGGCTGTTTGTTCTGGCTTACCGCCCCAGCCGACCATTTGTCCTACAGCCGACATAAGCGCTATGTATAAGGATAAATCATGTATATATGTATATGCGCATGCATGTAAATGATCATCAAGAGCACATATTCTTCACCGATATTCCCCACATGAATATATACTTTCCACACAGTAACCACTTCCCCGGCTCCCACTTTTGCTATCTTGATTGTTTCATGTTAATCCCGGCCGCGCGGTCCCGGATCCGGACCCCGGCCGATCCTCCTCGGAGGTCGTGCCTCCGGGACTTGTCCACTGCAACCCTCCTCAACGAAGTGGCGTTCAACGGCCCAGACGGGACGGCCACTACCGAGCTGTCGAGTCTCGTACTCTGCCGTAATTTGCGCCTTGTCATCAAGTTCGGGGATTTTGTCTGGACCTTGGCAGGAACAGGCGAGCGGTAGGGCTTCCGTAGGTGGAGTGGCGTAGTGGCCCCCCAGGAGTTCTTGGCGGATCGGCGGCTCGGTCGGAATTACAGGCCCGTACTCTACGTAACTTTGCAATAATTTTGGTTTTGAGTGTGAACATGCTGGCAGGGCATGAACTCTCTGTGTACTGGATTTCGGAGAGGGGGACAGGGGTGATATTGACAAACTTTGGGGTCCTGGAATGATCCGTGTGACCTTTGTGGGTTGGTGGCGGAGACCAACAAGTGCACGTCAACTTTGTATGGGATATTGACTGGGTGCGCACTGGTGATGGATCCAATGGCCTGTTGATTTCGATCGTGGTTATAAAGAGGAGGGGCCCTTGGCCCAGAAAGAAAGCTGCTCTGTCTTTCTGTCGATATCCTGGCTTTTGTTCAACAAGGGAAAAGCTCAACACCACACCTTCCACAGGCAACCATCCAGGACAACCACACGCCAAAAGACAAATCTAAAGACAAAAATGGTCGGCATCACCTCCACCGCAGCGGCGGCAGCAGCGCTCCTGCTCGCCCCGACCCTGACCCTCGCGGCGTCGGGCAGCGGCCACACCACGCGGTACTGGGACTGCTGCAAGCCCTCGTGCTCGTGGTCGGGCAAGGCGTCCGTCAGCAAGCCCGTGGGCACGTGCAGCGCCAACAACAGCCCCCTCTCGGACCCGGACGCCAAGTCGGGCTGCGACGGCGGCTCCGCGTTTACCTGTGCCAACATGTCGCCCTGGGCTGTGAATGATAGCTTGGCTTGTAAGTGTTTCCTTGGCTGTTTGAGGAGTGGCAATGATTATCAGCTGGAGAGGAATAAGTAGAAGAGGGCATGTAAAAGTTGTGTGAGGACCAGAAGAACCAAGCTAATCAGGGATTCTTCTTTTTCTTCGCCAATAGATGGTTTCGCGGCTACTTCCATCAGCGGTGGGACTGAGTCGAGCTGGTGCTGCGCCTGCTACAAGTAAGTCCATCCAAGACCTCGACCTTCCAGCCAGAAACAAACACTGATTTAAAAACTTCCGCGCAGGCTGACGTTCACTTCTGGCCCCGTGGCGGGCAAGACGATGGTGGTCCAGACGACCAACACGGGCGGCGACCTGGGCAGCAACCAGTTCGACCTCCTGATCCCGGGAGGCGGCGTGGGCCTCTTCGACGGGTGCTCCAAGCAGTACGGCCAGCCCTTGCCCGGGGCGACCTACGGCGGCGTGAGCTCGCGCGACCAGTGCGGCAGCTCCAACATGCCATCCGCCCTCAGAGCCGGCTGCCAGTGGCGCTTCGACTGGTTCCAGGGCGCAGACAACCCGACCATGACGTTTGAGCAGGTCAAGTGCCCTTCTGCGCTGACGGCGATCTCGGGCTGTGTTAGGAGTGATGATGGGAGCTTTCCCAGTGCTTGAAGGATGGAGTGAAGGAGGACAACGAGGGTTGCTATAAGCGTCAAAACGGGTACTGGAAGGTTAAAGGTGGCCGCGTCTTGTTTCGACAATTCGTTGAGCAGAAGAAAATGGAAGATTGATTATGAAGAGTAAACCATGATGAGCGACGACCAAGATCGTAATGACCATTTTGATTCAGACCATCCCATATTGGACTACCATGGGCCACAAGAAACTACGGCTGAGGAGAGGATGTGCGACTGGATACATTTGACACGGGATTTGACGATGAAACGCTAGGGGAGTCCAACGATAGTAGATGATTCAATATGATCAAGTGGCATGAAGTTCTTGAAAATTTCGAATCAACGATGGTGTGTTTGAATACAATTTTAACTGCAAATATTGGCATAGTCAGACTGAAGTTGTTGTATCAGTGGTTCAATGCAGTGAGTGGTATTTGGTATAGTCAACACAGTGTTTTGTCCTGGCATTTTGGTCGTGACAGAAGAGTTTCCAGAAAGAAATAGAAAATGCAGCAAATTGAATCGGAAATGGAGAGATAACCTAGGAAACCCTGAAATCTTGCCTGAAAAACATTTCGTTCATTGGAGGAGCAGGGTCATGTTATGATGCAGTGACCGATATAGATCTGGGACACAATACTAGAGAGCCTGCTGGACGGAAGAGCAGAGTTTGCCGAGTGATGACGGTGATGATTGACAGCCAACAGGCGGCGCTCCGGTCCGTGGCCGTGAGGGGAAGGATGCCGGGGGACGACGAGGATACCTTGATGGGCAGCTCCGTCATGTATATAAGCCCCAGGAGCGCTGACTCTGACACGGCAACCCTGGTGCTTCTGGCGAGTCACGACAGAATGGTTCGTCACATTCTGCACGTGGCCCGAGCCTGAGCCTGAGCCTGAGCCGTCGTGTGAGCCGGCAGTTGCGGCTCCGCACCGGGGGCCGGAGCTGAGTCTCCGGGGGCAGCCGCAACCCCACCGAACCCGCACCTGCACTTTGTGGCCAGCGCGTGGCCGACATCATCGACGTCACCGCGACGCGATGCCCGGTCTTGTGTGCCTGCACACAGCCCACAGAGTCCACATACAGTCAAGGATGGCGTCATGTCTCCCCTTTCGCCTGTCCCGCCCGCACCGCCGCCCGCACATGGCCGGCCGTTCTCCCTCTGGTCCGACTACCAGACGAGGCTCAGTCGTGCCCGATGATGGATCAATGGCAGGATGAGCTTGCTGCGCTACCGACAACCGCGATCACGATCACGATCAGTACCTCGCTTGCCAGCGTTGCAGCAGCCGCGATATGAGAACGATGACTGCTCGATGTCTTGCGCCTGCCCATGTGCAATGCTACCCACACGCCAGCGGAGACTCGACACAACAGCTGTACCTGGCATTGCTGCCGTCCAGTGCGCTCACACATGCAGGAGGAGCAGAAAGAGCAGAGCATAGCTCGGGCTGTTCCTCCACCACGTGCGTCATGCAATCTGCGGTTGCTATATAAAGCCAACCGTTCTCCTACAACACATACCACCCGTCCACAACCCAAAGGTCATACACCACACGCATCGCCTCCAAAACCCTCCTACACAGCACCTCGCGCCATACCACATGCAAAGCCTCAAGGAGCAAATCAAAGAGCACCTGTCCGACATGTCGTCCTCCTCGTCCTCACCCGAGCAGTTTGAAGGCTTCGTCATCAACGACATCAAGAAGTGGACCGAGTTCAAGAAGCAGCCCATAAAGCCAAAGGTCTTTGGCGACCACGATATCGACATCAAGATCGAGTGCTGCGGTGTCTGCGGTAGCGATGTCCACACTATCACCGGCGGCTGGTCCGAAGATGTCCCCACGCCCCTCGCCGTTGGTCACGAGGTTGTCGGCAAGGCCATCCGTGTCGGCAAGGCCGTCAAGGACATGAAGGTCGGCGACCGCGTTGGCGTCGGCGCCCAGGTCTGGGCCTGCCTCAAGTGCCAGCAGTGCAAGTCAGACAACGAGAACTACTGCCCGCACATGGTCGACACTTACGGCGCCCCCTACCCCAAGGAGGTCGACCCAGACGAGACAATCTCCCAGGGCGGCTTCTCCTCCCACATCCGCGTTCACGAGTATTTCGTCTTCCCCATCCCTGACGCAATCCCCTCTCACCTCGCCGCGCCCATGCTCTGCGCCGGTTTGACCGTCTGGTCGCCCCTCGTCCGCGCAAAGGTCGGCACGGGCCAGAAGGTCGGCATCGTCGGTCTCGGCGGCTTGGGTCACTTCGCCGTCATGTGGGCCAACGCCCTCGGCGCCGAGGTCACCGTCATCTCGCACTCTCCCAACAAGGAGGACGACGCTCGCAAGCTCGGCGCCAAGCACTTTGTCAACAGCAACGACAAGGACTGGGCCAAGCCTCTCGCATTCACCTTCGACTTCCTCCTCAACACGGCCGACATGACCAACGAGTTCAACATTGGCGACTACCTCTCCACCCTCAAGGTCGGCCGGCAGTTCCACCAGGTCGGCCTTCCGGACAAGGCCATTGAAAGCATCAAGCCTCAGATGTTCATGGCAAACGGCTCCTCCTTTGGCGCCAGCCACATTGGCAACCGGCCCGAGTGCTTGGACATGCTCAAGCTCGCGGCCGAGAAGAAGCTCTTCCCCATGGTCGAGACCATCCCCATCAGCGAAAAGGGCTGCGCCGAGGCCGTTGAGCGTCTCAAGAACAACAAGGTTCACTACCGCTTTACCCTGACCGACTACGACAAGGCTTTTGGCGCTTAGATTTAGTCAAATGGAGAAAGCGGGTTGATTTCGTACATAATGAAAGCCGTAGTTACTTAGTAGTAATGAGATAATGAATTGCCACAACGAGATTTATACCCATATTCTCAACGTCAGCGAACTTGTGACAAGCCCTGGACATAAAACGCTACATAGGGTTTCGCTCATAAAAGTGAGGATCGCACAGTCTTAATATCTAGTCCGTCAATCACCTACGCCTACTACCTGCTCGTTTAGTCTTGGTTCTCCACGTTGACAGAGCCGGCGAGGGAACCCCTCAGGCTTATATAAGAATTAACTCGATAAATATTTTTCAGCCAGTTCTTAAGTATCGGCACGAGAAAAAGTAGTACCGACGCAAAATAAAAAACAAAAGCAGAGTGACCTTAAAAAGTGAAGTGAAAGGCGAAAAGAAATAAAAAAGAACGAGACTAGGTTTGGAGCGGTCGCAGTCACAATTGCAAACACGGCACCAACGACCACCACTGCAATGAGCCAAAAGAACACAAAAAAAGAAATGCAAGTCGATGTCAGCCTGGAGACGACAAGAATGCAAAAGGAATGCGGTGAGTGCGGATCGAACGCACGACCTTCAGATTATTTGGTGTGAGAACCGAAGTTGTGACTTCAGTCTGACGCTCTCCCAACTGAGCTATCCCCGCTTATTGATGAAGAACTGAACCCATATCAGAATATCTATATCATTGAATTTTGCAAGGAATTCGGTACTGCTGCCAAGCGCATCCTAGATGTCGCGGGCACGAAGTCATGCAGAGGGTAGTGTGCAAGATGACGCAGTGGAGCAAGATCTTTCGATTCGTGTATGAGTGTATGTACAGTGGGACCTAGTCGAGCTTTGCAGTACGCGCCAGTGCCCGTGTTTCGAATTCATCAGCTCCCTGCTAGACATATAGCGCACGACTCAAGGTTTCATCCCATAACCGGCCTTTTTGACTCTGGCGGACATCATCATATTGTTTCATCCATTCATGTATCATGACTCGTACCACTCCGCCGTTCATGAACAATCATTCATTCGGAGCGGTAGTAGTGCTTGTCTATTCTCCGGTCAGCCCTCCTACTCTCCCCACTCCATCCATATCACACGACACCGGCGACAACCTACCTAGCATAGTGAGATTCCGGCCCGCGAACCCGATTGAGGTCCCATTGCGCAAGAGCGGGAAGGCGGCGACAGTCTCATTGCCCTGCCCTGCTTGGCCGTGGTGGGGTATCAAAGCGCGGACGGCGTTGGCATTGACGTCCGGGGCTCGCGGCAAGCGGAACGTGGGAAACGCCGAGGTCGTTGCGACAGCTATGGCGAGCAGTGCCAGGAGTGTAGTGGTGGTGAAGTCCTTCATGGTTGATAGATTTTTGTGGACTTTGGCAAGGAAAAGTTGGTTCGTGGGGGCTAGTGTAGTGGTCCCCGGAGAGTTTGAGAGAGAGAAGGCGATGCTGTTGTGGTGTTGTGTCAGTCTTGGTTCCTCGTACAACTGATGCGAGCGTAGAGTATTAAATTCTGGAATGTCCTCTCTGGCTGTGGGAAGAGTGATCAGAATTCGTTGCAGAAGTGAATCGTCCAGCCGCATTCAGACGAACTGTATATGCACAAAGAGGCAGACAGGCGAAGCCCTAATGTTTGATGAAGGACCCGAGACAGCATATCGAAGCAAACTGGTCGAGCTTACGTCAAGTCAGAATGCAGAAAGTCAATGGACGCCACCTAGGCAGTGATGCACGGAAGGCACAGAGACGAGGCAGGAGCGACTTGACTTCAGACAGGAAGTGGCATGTCTGAAGTGTTCTGGTGAGTGACATCCAGGAAGGCACGATCCCAGCTCTGCGTTTGCACGATCTGGGCTGCATGCATTACAGCAAGTGCCTCTCTCAGATGATAGTAATGACTACTTGGAAATCTGCAGCAGCTGTAATCATGATTTGTATCCGCGTGCAACACGTTGCCTCAGATCTGCTGAGGCTCAAGCACATTCACGATTTGACCCCCACGTGAGGTCGGACACCCTTGGGATGAGCCAATGCCTGGCCGTCCCGCACCGCGGATGCGGTGTTCGCCTGTCAACGGGAAGGCAAGCCAGACGCAGGACCCCTGTTCTGCAGCTTTCGTCATCTGGTCTTTTCTGACGAATCGATTTCCAGCCGTGCCTGCAAAATGCCAAGCCTACAGTACAGATTGTCACAGCCTCATCCCTGCACGACGGCGCTGGTCCCAGTTCAGATGTCACTCTGCACATGCTCGGTTCTTGCGCCGTCATGGTACATGCAAGCGACGGCTGACGAATCACCCAGCTAGAGGCTCAGCATGCCCCTGCACATGCAGCCCACTAATTACGCCGCACCACGCCGCACCACGCCGCACCACGCCGCATCACATGTCTGTCATTCGATAGCATCAATTCTCGACCAGGGGACACTGACACAAAGGTATGTTTCGTGAGTAGCTGAACTTGGCCACTAGCCACGGTATGATGTACCAGTGCTATTGAATCAGATATGTACAGGCAAGTCCAGGAACGCCTGGATTTCTTATTAGCATATAGTGCTTCTTCGTCTACATCTTCGCGTTAGCCTCAACCGCCTTACACCAGACGCTTGTCCACAAGCGCCTGCTGGATCCAAGTACAACGCGGGTTCTTGAGGTCATCGATCGTTGCGATGACGCCCTTTTCAGAGAAGTCAAGAACATTGGCCGCTGTACCGTACTTGGGGAACGCAGGCAGGCCAGACACTGAAGGGTTGCCAGTCTTCGCGAAGTTGACGAGGGTATCCTGCAAGTTGAACGCAATCGTGGTGTTGATCAGCACACCGTTCACCAACGTGCTCGTGTCGCCGTTGAAGAACTCGTATGTGACGTCGCCGGCGTGGTAGCCAGGGGGGTAGGCGAAGATGTAGCTGTGGGTGTTGCCGTTGTAACCAAGACTGATGTAGCGGGCTGTGCAGGCAAAGTTGAGCTCCGTGGCCAGAACGACAGCACGTTCAAATTCGGTGGTCCAGGGGTAAGTGCCGTTCAGGACATCAGGGTACACGTTGGTGAGAAGGTCGTCAATCACGGCCTGGGATGTCGCGGGTAGTACCTGCTTGGCGTATGCGGCAAGCTCGTCGGCAGTCTGAATTGTAGGAGGCGTAAAAGGCGCGGCCTCGCTCACGATGGGCATGTGAGAGATCATGAGCTGCAATCGCGGATTAGCATATTAATCCTGGTACTGCATTCCGCAGTATGTCCCAAAAGGTACTTACGTTGAGGCCCTTGTGAAATCTGCCTTGGTCAAGGAGAACCTGAGGCAGCTCGGGCACATAGTCGCCGTCCACACAAACACCGTAGTTGAAGGCACCATAGACAGCAGCCTGAGTCACCTTCTGGTTGACCGACTTGAGCTGGTCAGCAGTCAGGTTCTTGAGCTCAGCGACGTTCGACACAGTCGTCTGGCTCACTGACGAAGCTTGACTCATGGTCAACTCGTACGAAGCTTCGGTTTGAATGTTGAATTGGAAGGCAGGCGACTGCGGGATGGCAGCCTGAAATGGCAGGGTGCCAGCGCCACCATAGGCGGTGATATGGTGAGTGATACTGGAGGCGCCAGCACTCTCACCCATGACCGTGACACGCTCGGGAGAACCTCCAAAGAGTCCGATGTACTTCTGCACCCAGTCGAGGGCTGCCCTCTGGTCGTAGAGACCGAGATTGGCAGTGGCATCCGCGCCACCGGCCAACCATCCGAAGAGACCCAGACGGTAGTTGATGCTGACGAAGATGATGCCGTCGCTGTTGCCGAGGCCAGCACGGGCGATGATACCAGCCGGGTCGCCCACAGAAGTCTTGGATCCGAAAGTGAAGCCACCACCATGGATCCACACGAGGACAGGAGCTTCACAGGGTGTTAGTTACGAGTACCACCATCTACCGGACTTTGCTAACCCTAGATACTTACCGTTGCCGAGCTTGCCCTTGGCCAAGATCTTCTTGGGTACATAAACGTTGAGCAGCAAGCACTCCTCAGTCTGATTAGCTTGGTTGTACAGCGCCTGGGCCACCACATCCGAGGAGACGCCGCTGCCAACAGCATCGAGATCAATGATCCATTGCGGGTAGCTCTGGTAGCACATGAGATCGCCGCCGGTGCCCTGGTTGAGTGTTGAGCTGGTCACAGTGATAGGTTGAGGCTTGGCGAATCGAAGCGGACCAACCGGCTGCTGAGCATAGGGGACATTGTTGAACAAGTAGTAGCCACCAGTGACCTATTCAGACGATCGTCGTTAGCAGCCGACAGCATAAAATCCTTCGCTATGTTTGACATGACGTACATTTAAGTTACCCTGGTGCACCTCGTAGCCCAAGTCAACGGTAGCTACAGTGTTGTTCTGGCAGCTAGCACGCCGATGGGGGGCTGCAGCAGCAAGGCCAGCCACGGCCGCAACAAGGCCAATGGAGGTGAATGAGGTCTTCATAGTCGAATCTACTTTGGCTGTACTGAATCAATAGACAGGGAAGAAGCCTAGGACAGACTAGAGAGATCTGGCATAGCAGAAGGGGTCCTCAGGACTGGCGCTCAGAGGACCCAAGTATATATCTGAAAGTGATAGACACTAGGAGGGATTCCTCATCTCAAGCACGACGGGGTCCCGGGGACGTAGGTGCATCCCAGTTCTAATCGCGGTTCTTTGGTACTCCGCAATGGATCCGAATCGTTCTCCCTTGGTCGGCGCAGGGGTCGAAGGCGCCACGACTAACTGTATCCGACATAGCTTGCGCGTGTACATGAGAACCCATGCTTGTTGACTTATGTGCTGCCCACATGGCAACCAGTCAAATCTTGCCTACTATGTAACGTCGCGGCTGTGGGCCGGGGGCCAGTAGCGGCCGCCCTCGCAGATTGCCATGCGAAGACGGGTGAGGAGCGAGGAGTTAGAGCCGATGGTGGTGGAATCGGGACGCCCACGCAAAGCCAGGACCTCGTGCACTGAGCCTTATCCGGCCCACGTAACTGCCAGAATAGGTACATGTCTCCGGCGCCGGTCGTCGCTCAGTGGTTCCTTGCCGCGTTGCGTTCATCCTGGTTCCCTGACGTACTATCGATGGTGCAGCAGCGATACGGAGCACTGAACCAGCAGCTTCAGGATGGAAATTGCAGGCTAACTTCTAAGGTCCCTTGGGAGACGTCGGGCTGTAGCTTGCAAGTGAGCGGAAGAAGCGTGATTATGCGAAGCTGGGCCAAAAGAGTCTCACGAAGCCGGAGAATTGCCCCGTTCAGGCGGCGAGACGAGAGTCAGTTGGTGGGTCCATCACGACTCCGTTGCCGTAAGGAGCGAGTGCTTGCCCGCAATGAGCCGGCGGACGAACCTCCAGGCTTGCACTAAAACCAAAAAGAAGAATAAATCAAGCACCGGAGAACGCTGCTCGCGGAAGCCAGTGGTGCTGGTGTTGGCGCCGGCGCCGCCGTTGACGACGACCCGGCCGGCCCCGTGTAACAATCAGTGCGGGCATATCATTTGTTCTTTGCAGCACGTCGAGCAGAGGCCTTTGCACCGCCTACTGCAGGTCTGTAGGTTCTGGCCAGCGTTATTCTGGTGACTCGCTGCACGAACTAAGTTTTCTCTTCCCCCGTTGCGGCAGCTTAGCGAATGCGATTCGCTGCGGCCGCACGCCGAGAGCTAGCAGCTCGGGTTTTACTGCATGATGCAGTCGACGACTCGCTTCCTGAAAGTCGGTCGCGCCGCGGCGGTCAGGCAGGTTTTTGCACGCCTGTTGTCCTGTGCAGCCTGGCGTCTGGCTCGACCATGGGTTGTTGTTGATGGACGTGGAATGGTGCCATTGAGTTCGGACTATCGTGGGAGGCTGCCTCGGCTGGAGGCATTTTCTCTGCAAGCTGGGGTGGGCCCCCCCTGCTGGCGCTAGTCGTGGATCGTGGATGCTCGGCCTAGTCTGGTCGTCTTTCACCGACTCGGGTGTCTCGCCACGCGGCATGCCTGATGGTAAGCATGCGTGCATTGTCTCGATCTTCCTCATGGGTGGTACGGATAGCCCGGCCCTCACCGTGCTCCAAATCTCCAGCATGCGGGGTGCTGGCGGCGGCTGTGATGAATTGGAGCAGACAGGGCTCTAGCTGGCTCGGCTGGAACCAATTTCTTTGGGGCACGTTGCGTTGGAACTTGCGTGGCCTTGTGGGTAATGGATGCGCCGCAAAGGGTCGCAAACAATAGTCCGTAGTCAATGGCCAATATTGCAGGGTTGCCATCAGGCACCAAACGCAAGGGTTTCGAGATCTGGACATTTGGGGTGCACGGGGTGAGTAATCGTCGACGACAGCTGCCACGGATGCATAAGTGAGGTCATGCGCATAACAGTGTAATTCTCAGGATGACGACGATGGTGTTGATGATGATAGTGGGCATGATGCTTATAGTATCGTTCATGGATGGAGTTGACTCAGATGTGGCATATCCATCAAACGGCAGATATCGGTCGTCAAACATCCGCAGCTGTTGCCCCATTCAGATCCCGTCGGAGCAGGAAGGCACGACTGACAACCGAAGTCCAAACCCACAACGACTCCAGCGCCAGCGCCAGTCTGCGCCATCCTTTGTAAAAACATCCTGGACGCCCCGCCCCCCCCCCCCCCCCGGCTCCCCCAAAGCCGCGATGTCGCATTGAGCCCCATCACACGCGCAATCTCCACCAAATACCCAAGCCTCACCCGTACCAGCCAGCTCGAATAAATGAAGGAGTAGAAAGCTTGACTCCAAACTCCAGACAGCATCGCCCACCCGAATCCACGGAACCTTCTCCGTACCCGTTCGGACCCTCCTCCCCCTCAGGCGAAGCACGGTCCCCACGAAGAAGGGGAAAAGGAGCCCGCCAGAAGACCCCTTGGTGATTTAGGTATTCTCCCGCGCACGCCACGCCGCGCGGCGACAGCCACGGACAACATGTCGTGCTGGGGTATACTCTCTCTAATCTCTCTCCAGAAGCCCCATCCCATCGTCTCGTTCCGCGGCTGCCCACGTGCCTGCGATCTATCTCTAGCGTCGGCCGGGTCTCTTATCCGGATTACATCCAATCTCGCCTGCATCTGAAAGACCGGATCATGTAATAATTCTCAGTAATACACTGTCGTTCGTGCTGTTTTGAACCGCTCGCGTTGTTCTTGGTACACAACGCACATCACTGCTGTGGCTTTTATTCGGGAAGGCGGCCGGGTTGAATCGCAACATGTATCTCTGGACTTCATGCCGCGAGAAATGCCCTGGAGTATCGCTGCAAGCACATGCCAAATTTGGGGAATGTCGTGTTTAGAAGGGGGGGAAGCGCATAGTGAGGTATAACACGCATTTATGACTGTTATCCTTAAGGCAGCCACACATCTTGTTACTGAGGTTGCGGGCTTACGTTTTGGTACCTTTCGGCATACCTCAGAGGTCACTGAATCTTGTAATGTTCTGCCTAAACACACCCTAGTTACACACAAGAATCCTCACATGAGATTGATCTTCAGAGTGCTTATGATCTTCATGAAGCAGAAGACTTTCATCGGCGCACATAAGCCGCATTGTATTTTCACTACCTTCCATACTGCTAAAACGCAGCGACACCCAAGTATGCCACAAGACCGGCGCCTCAAGCACGGTTGGAAACACGATGGGTATGTTTGCCTCGCGTATATGGTGATATGTCAGATAGGGGCAGAGTATTCTATACTTGGACGCTTAGATGGCAGCTGAAAATTATGCAGTACTTTCTTGTCTTCGTGGTCTATGCTACAATGAGCTATATAGTTGACATACACGAGAGATTCACCAACTGCCAGTCTGTCAGGTACCCAGTAGATGGGCGTGGATTTATATCCTCATACACGGGGGGCAGAAGGCGCTTCTTATCCAAACATATATATACACTGCTCATGGCTCGATGTCTTTGCTGGATTCCCGATTTGAGGTGGTCTCAACTTCTGTTCCGTCAACGTTAAACAGAGTTTCCTGCGCTACACACCGTAGAAACAGTCATGATTAGCATAATGAATTCCATGTCACCCGCCAATCGTCAAGCTGAAAATCAAGGACCTCAAACAAGAGAAAGAGAAACCTACCACTCCAAAGCTGTGAGTAAAGCCCATCACGATCGATGAGCTCCTTGTGCGTGCCCTGCTCCGCAACCTTGCCATCGCGCAGCACAATGATTAGATCCGCATCATATATCGTTCGCAACCGATGTGCGACAAACACACTCGTCCGATTCTTCTCCCTCAAGATGCTGTTAATGTTCTGCATAAGCGCCTGCTCAGTGTGTGTGTCCAGCGCACTGGTCGCCTCGTCAAAAAACAGCAACGGGGGGTCTTTGAGGAGTAAGCGAGATACAGCTAGACGCTGCTTCTCGCCACCGCTGATCATGAGGCCGCGCTCGCCAACTTTCGTGTCGTAGCCGGAAGGCCAGCTCGCGATGATGTCGTGGATGCGGGCGCGCTGGGCAGCAGCGATGACGGCGGACTGCGGCGCAGCCATGTTGCCGTAGCGGATGTTGTGCTCAACAGTGTCGTTGAAAAGGGGCGTATCTTGCGGGACAACGCCAATTGAGCGGCGGAGGGAGTCAAGTGATACTTGCCGGATGTCCTGGTCGTCTATAACGATGCGACCTTGTTGCACATCATAGTATCTGAAGAGTAGGCGGAGGAGAGTCGATTTGCCGCAGCCGCTGGGGCCAACGATGGCGACTTTCTTGCCGGCGGGGATTGTGAGCGTAAGATCGCGGAGGATAGGTCGTTCAGCGTTGTAGCCGAATGTGACGTTCTCGAATCTGATGCCGCCGCCCTGCGGAAGCTGAAGGGGCTTGGCATTTGGTGGCTCGGCGATGGAGACGTTGACTTTCTGCAGGTTGAAGAGTGTCTCCATGTCGAGGAGTGACTGGCGAAGCTCACGATACACTGAGCCAAGAAAGTTGAGAGGCACAGACAGCTGGAAGACAAGCTGGTTGACCATGACAAGATCACCAACAGTCATGGTGCCCTCAGCGACGCCGTTGGCTGCAAGGTACATCATGCCCGTTAATGCAGTAGAGAAGATGATGTTTTGCCCACTGTTGAGGAATGCCAGAGAGGTCTGGATCTTAATTGAGCTTTTCTCATAATCCTGCAAGGCCTTGTCGTACCGCGCTACCTCAAACTTCTCGTTGTTGAAGTACTTGACCGTCTCATAGTTGATGAGCGAGTCCACGGCTAGGGTGGACGCCTTGTTATCGGCGGCGTTCGCCTGACGGCGAAACTTCGTCCTCCATGCCGTCGTCCAGATAGTGAAAGCCGTGTAGGCGCCCATCGTCATAACAGTAATCGCCGCGAATTTGACGCCGTACTGCCACGTTAGAATGCCACAGACCATGCTGATTTCTAGCGCTGTCGGCAGCACATGGAATACCATGCTCGTCAGCAGGAAACTGATTCCCTTGGTTCCCCGGTCGATCGCCCTTGTCAAGCCACCAGTCTGCTTGCTCAGATGGAAGTTGAGATCAAGACGCAACAAATGCTCAAACACGTTGCCCGCAACCCTTCGAATCGCCTTCTGCGCGACAGACGCGAATACAGCATTGCGTAACTCCTGGAACACTGTGGCGCCCACGCGGGCTGCGCCGTACGCCAGAATCATGCTGCCAGCAATCACAGTGGCATTGCCCCCCGTGGCACCAATGTCAATGTTCATCGCGTCCACGATGCTCTTGAAGTAGAAGGGCACCTGCACGTTGAGCAGTTTGGCGCCAATCAGTAGGGACACAGCGAGCGAGACGCGCATCTTTGTGTCCAGGCTGCCCTTGCCCTTGGCCGGCCACAGGTATTGCGTCATCTCTTTCATGATGGCCCAATCTGCCTTGCGCTGCTCTTGTGTAGACTTATTGTCGACAGCGAGCGGGTCTTTCGACTTATCGGTCGTTGTCGGTGTCTTTGTCGTCGCACTCGGCTGGTTCGAGGCTTGCGAGCCAAAGGCAGCTCGTTGCTGACCCTTGTGGTGTATCTCAGTGCATGAAGTCGGCCGTAATCGTGCGGCGAGGCAGGAGGTGGTTGTGAAGATTCGTGGTCTGACTTGCAATCTCCTGGAGGCGAGAAGAGCTCCCCTAGTGGCGGCGGGCGACCATGCACAGCCGCTGCCAGTAGCATTGGCGCGCAAGATCGTTCTTGATATCATGATGGCGATCGTGTGGAGCTGTGAAGGCTCATCTTGTGCTGCTAGAAGCTGGGCGATGTATACTGAGCACTTTTCCGAAGTGTCCGCGAGGAGGGGGATGTGTAAGATGCGGAAGCTATGATGGAGTGATCTCGTAACACGATGATACGGTAAGCTGGCCGAGTAGCACCTCAGACTGCCTTGCAGCTCGAGGCTGCTCTGGCGTGCTGGTTTACTCGTAAGAGAAGGTGATTGAGTGGTGCGAGGATTTCAGACAGCGCGAGAGGGAGGGTTCGGACAGTCGCGGCATGGTGGCCATTGCGGTCATCGGAGGGGCGATGATGTGGTCGCAGAAGCAGCCTTTAGGGTGGAGCTTGGTCGAACAGGGGCCTTGTTGGAGCTCACAGCGCAACACCCTGATGACCAACCCTGGAAAACGACTTATTGTATCATTGTAGGCTTCCCATTAGAGTTGGCAACAAAGATAAGGCAGCATGTAACCTGTGGATTTTCTCAACCGCCATTGTTTCATAGTCGTCTCGGTCAAACACATGCTCGGAAATGATTGAGCTTTGCAGGAAATCAATGTTTGAGAAGGCATAATGTGTATATAAATTACAGATCCATAATGATCAGAATAAAATCGACAAGAACCGATTATAGGCCAGAATAACCTCCCATGGGTCATGACTTGAACGCCTGAAAACGTGCTAGCCCGCTTGCGCATGTGCGGCAGTCGAGAGCGCGATGCTAAGTGATAGTGTACAGTTCCTTCTTACAAGCAGATCCCAAAGGCTAAATCCAATGACAGCCCTGAGCTTACGCACCCGAGTACACTGCAGTGACGTGACGACCACATTCTACACGCTGCTCGACACTGACTTTTCGGCCCTTGCCGCCTTCACCTAACCTTACAGTCCTGCGAGGGGTGATTTGAAATCTGTGCTCTTCACCCTTGCGACCTTTCTCGGCATCGCCGGCACCACCGTCCAGTGGCTGGATGTAAACAGGCGTTGCGACGTTGTTGCGTCTGCCTGTACCTAATTGGTAGTGCTCGTTTCCACCCCACCAGACGATGTCAGCTCCCCAATTAGTGTCGTTCATAGACTTGTTGTCTGAGGAGTCGAGGTAGGTGACGTTGCTCATCACTGCAGCGGCGTGCGTACTTCCTGCACTCAGGCGAGCCAGTCGGATCGGGATGACAGAGTTATTGTTCTCGTCCCATTCACGAAGTCCGGAAAGACTCTTGATCTTGGTAGGCCCAAGAGACACATGCGTCCAGCGCCCATTGCCCAGACCGCCAAAGATACCGGAGCCACATGCCCACGTATCAGCGGTGACTTCACCAACATTTGTGACCACACTAGGATCTTCGTTCTGACCGAGCATCCGTGTGGCATCGATGGTGAAGTAAGAGTTGTTGCCGCCAGCAGCAATTGAAGTTACAACAGGCTTCTGTTTCGTACCACTGTACAGTTTACTGAAAGGCAGTGGAATCGGTCCGTCAACGTATGGGATTTCGTTCTCGGCCTCGAATCCAAGCTGCCCAGAAGTGTTGTCGCCCCAGACGAAAACCCGCCCGTCGTTCGAGAGTGCGAGAGAGTGATTGTCGCCAGCGGCAACCTGCGCGACCTTGAAACCCTTGAGCATATCGATCTCATGAGGCTGGTCGAAAGCACCCTGAGGTCGTGATGCCCATGTCAGCCCAGGGATGCCAAGCTGTCCCTTGGAAGGGAAGTCCGTCGTGCTGGAGGCGAACGAGAACACTCGACCCGCCGAGGTCAACAATAAGCCATGATCTAAACCGCTCTTGATGTCAGTCACCTTCTCACCGCGACCAAGGTTCTTTGGCTGCAAAGTGCGGTAGCTGATTGGGCTTGAACTCGTCCACAAAGACCACGATGACTGTTGAGGCTTGCTGCCCCTAGCTTGATCATTGTTAGCGACTGGAATACTGTAGACAGTGCCGTTACTACCAAGAGCGATGATGCGATCTCTAGATATGTCAATTTTGATCAGATCTTTGCCCTTGAGCGTGGTGGCAGGCTTAGGATCTGTGCTGGAGAACCCTAAGCCCCATTGCACAAGATCGCCTTTCTCGGTGACGGCAGCCCCGAAGTCACGATCGAGCTTGATGTCACGCAATAGCTGGTCGTCGAAATAAGTAAAGCGGCGAGGCGTCTTGATGACCGTCTCTTTGGAGTCCGGTGCCGCGACTTTGCCTGAGTTGGACCCCCAGATGTAGACGCCAGGATGCTCCCAACTCTGCTTGACCTGCAAGTGCTGACTGCTGATGATATCGCGGTTGTCCTCTTTGGATCGGGCGACGGGCCTCTCCTTCTCATACTTGACAACAGCCTCCTGCGGCTTGGCAGGCTCCTTTGTAAGCTCCGGATATAGTGCTACAGCACTGCCAGCGGCCACGGTCAGAATGAAACCGGCAAGAATCTTGGCGATGGGAAGGCGCTTTCGAGGCGATGGCTGTGGCTCAGGTGAAGGGGGAGGTCTCCTGCTGGAGATGAATCGCCGAGACGAGAGGCTTTTAACTGGGCGTGCCGGAAGCAGGAGCCGGGGCTGGTGAGAAGCCTGACGGAGGGCTGCTCGGTACCCTGATGTGAACGACATGGTGTTGGACTGTT
Source organism: Microdochium paspali (assembly GCA_031142775.1). Lineage (NCBI taxonomy): Eukaryota > Fungi > Ascomycota > Sordariomycetes > Xylariales > Microdochiaceae > Microdochium > Microdochium paspali. The sequence goes on from JAVBIV010000008.1 coordinate 2,021,898, forward strand.
GACAAGCTGTAGAGCTTCGACAACTTGGAGAAGTTGAGTGCGACCCAGTGGTAGGATCCCAGCCGTAAGCTGAAGCACGTTGTGAAGCAGCGGGGTGGCGGACAGAGTTTGGAGGCGATGAGGCACCGCAGATGAGGAGGGCCTGCGGGTGGTGAGGTCATGAATTAGAGACAGCGCTAAAGGCGATGGTTATCGAGCTCCAAATTTGGTCAGGACCCTGCAAGGCTAGAGCTCTCCACAATTTGCATTGCGCCTGCCATTCATATCCTTGGCATTGCCAACAGCTTGAAGCCTTGCATGCAGCCCAGGCACATTGGATATTGTAATGTCAATTGCTGATGTTGCGGCAAGGCCCTTCAACTCCAAGGAGCAGACCCTGATGGTACGCAATGGGACTTGCAAATAATTTTGGCAGCCCAAGCGGGCTTGTGGATCTGGGCCTTGGATCACATGTGCTGAACCTTCTGCAGCTTGCATATCAACTCGATGTACAGCCAACTGCCTTGTTGTGGGATTTCAAGATGAATGACTCGCCAGACATGGCTGGAGATCTGGCCAGCCTGCCATCGTAATCGAGGTGCAATCCCTGCCTCATAGTGGTCTCTGGCCAGCATGTGGTGTCTGGGAGAGTTCTCGTCCTCAGCAACCGCAGCAGCACACTTACTGCAAGTAATCCCTGGCCTTTGGCCCCACTGCGGCTCGCCAAGGCACTTGTCAGTGTCCCACTTGTATGCAGCTCGTGCATCACGGAGACGACACCGTGGAGGCTCAAAGGCTTCCACTGCTTCAGCGATGGATACGCCCAACCACACCAAGCAAACTCCCACCGCGGCCACGAATGACGGGAAAGCCTTGATGCGGTGATCGCGACCGACAATGTACGAAGACTCCTGGTACGCCTTTGTGCCGGATGCCGTCAACAAGCGCAGCATTGCCGCACCGCAACCCACCACCCACCGCCGGAGGGAATCACTGCTGCAGCAGCCAAATGTGCGCCGCTATTCCGAATTCTTCTGCTTCAGTATCAACACACTCTGCTGACCATTCCCAAAGGGCACTAAGCAATTCGAGACCGAGCCCCTACCCGAGCTCTACGAAGACGTCGAAGTCAACAACGACCCCCCCGAGCCGACCTTAAGCCGCCGTGCAAAGTCATACAGCGACTTCTACCATGTCGTCAGGGCCCAACTTTCTCGCGATGCCACGGTCGCTAAGAAGAAGCGTAGGCGTCATAAAGACCGCACCGCCGAAGCTCTCGCACTATCGCAACCGGAACATTTAGTGGAGAAGAGGGAGCCACCTCGATTGCGCACAACTGGTGATGAACTGCTCGAAGCCAGCCAGAATGAATACTTGCTCTATGCACAGCAATTGGAGGTCACAGAAAGACATCTAGACTCATTGATAGGGGCAGCTGATGGCGCCTTGAGTCTTTTGACGTCCCTTGGCGACTCCTTCCGGGCAGTAGAGTTGCGAACGACCACCTTCCAGGCTCAGTGCGATGATTTGGTCTCGGAAGAGAAACGTCTTCAGGCATTGGCAGACGAAGTCGGCACGGATCTACACTATTACGCATACCTAGATGGCGTCACGAGGAGACTAAACGCTCCTGGCGCCAGTCGTCTGGTCGACCACGAAAACTTTGGAGAGATCCTGACCAACCTGGATGCGTGTATCAACTTCATGGCTCAGCACGTAAGTCGTTCTACAGCATTACCACTCCGTTCCTCAGTACTGACCTTGCTCGCAGCCAACGTATCGCGACGCTGAATCGTATCTTGCAAGATACCAGGCTCTGCTGACCAAGGCACTGCACCTGGTGGAGGTCGGACTGACAAATCACCTTAATCGTATCTCAAGCGAGATCGGCAAACAAATCAACTCGACCGCTTCTGACGCTGCGAGACACGCGCTTGCATATGGCCGTTACCAGGACATGGTGCTTGAAGCAGATGGCCTCATCTCTAATGTACAGAGGGTCGTTGGCTACTGCTACGACAGAGCTGGGCACCCGAAGAACGCACGCAATTTCGACTCGTGTTCCGATACTGCAACGAACCTTTTTGCGCTATACATCGATATTCGAGATAGAGATCTGCGTCCCATTACTCAAAAGGATGTTGACATTTTTAAGAAGGAGGTCGCCGAAGCCAGTGCGGAGACTGCGAGTCGCAACTATATCAAGCAGTGCTACGAGCGGTGTTTCAATGAGTCCGCTTTGTTTGAGAAGGTCTTCTCGATTGATCCGCAATACAGCACTGACAGCAAATCTGCATATATCGCTGTCAAGGTTCAACAGAAGCAGCTCGTTACTGGGATCAACATTGCCCCCATTGCAGCCACTCTGCAGCCTGTCCTTCAGGTGGCGGAGCTCCAAACAATCTGCAACCTTCTCGGTTGGGTCACGAACGAGTACCTCATTTTTGAGTCTGAGGAAGAAGAGACACAGTTCACGCTGAAATGCCATGAACTGACAGCCAGGCTGCTGTTCGAGCACTTGTGGCCCTTGACGGATAGCTCATTCGAGGCTGAAGTCACGAAATCAATCACAAAGGCCGTTATTGCGCCAGAATCACTGAAGATCGTTTCATCCGGAAGCGATACCTCTTCATCAAACGCTCATCCGATTGCGAAGCGGTCACTCGAATTGCTCAGCATGTATGACCAGGCGATGCCGAAAGAGCGCAGTGTGAGTTCTCATCTATGCTAGATGCTGATTTGACTACAAAAAGCTGACAACCTCGATAGCAAAAGTCGAGCCCCGTGGTGTACAAAATTGTCACAGAAACAATATCAGCTCTACAGAGAGCCGAAACCAAGCTCAAGACAAACAAGGCCGCCATTCCCGAGCCGGATCCCGACTTGTTCATGATCAAGAACCTCCTGATCCTCAAGAACGGTCTCCTCGCGCTCGAAATCGGCGACGTCCGGTCACAGCCAGCTACCATGCAGCATTTCGGGGAGATTTGGGAGACACTCAGTCCACAAAACCTGATGGGTGTGGTGCGCGGAATCTTTGGCAGTGGCCTGTCCTTGGGACTGTGGTCGTCCGGTGGCGCACAGGCAAACGGAGCTGCATCTGGCAAGGCATCACAGGCGAAAAGCGTGTCTGGCGCCGATCAGGATGCAAGCGAGAGGCTTGATGAACTGCTAAGGCAGAGCATTTACTCCTTCACTCAGCGATGGGGCACGTTGCTGACGTCGGCTCTGAGCAGTAGGACGGGCGGATCAAATCTGGCTGCTATGGAGAGAGACTTGGATGAGAAGCTTAAGGCTGCGTTTGGAGGACAGCCAGAGGTTCTCGGGAAACTGAAGGAAGCTATCCAGATAAACGCCCAGGCACAGAAGGATGCCAAGGAGCAAAAAAAGTAAATCTGCCTACAGAGGGTGTAGCATAGACAAACAAGTTGAATATACACCTACACGATGAGTTCAGAAGACAGAAATGTCCTTCTGATCAATATCCAGATATGCCTGTGAACACAATAGCGCGCTTCATGTTTGGTTCTCAGCCCTCTTCTGCACAATCTGCCTCGCGTGTGCAGGCGTGAGCGTCTCGATCTCCAGCTCCTCCAGCACAGTCTTGGCCTCGGTATTATCCTTAAAAAACCGATCGCTAGCCTCCTGCAGTCCCATTCTGCCTTCTCCGGGGCTCAGAGGCAGATTCAGCACAACAGCGCCCTCAAGGATCGTACTCAGCGCACTCGCGGCAAAAGGCATGGGGATGTACCGATCCACGAGCATCACCAGGGCGTCGAGATCGCGCACGAACTGGGCTGCGCCGAGAGTGGTGAAGGTATACCGCATCAGCACCGACTCCCAGAGCATGTCGGATAGTTTGTCTAATGCTTCGCGCCAGATGCGTCGGTAGGTGGTTGTGCTTAAAGCTGATTTGAGGAATTCAAGGTTTTGCTTGAGGATGCGAAGTGGTTCGTCCAGCTCAGGAGTTATGCTCAGTTGTGTGGTGTCTAGAACTAAGAAGTGGGTTAGCTGGTGGCTTTTGTGGAATTTAGGTCTTGACGTATGTGAGTCTGGTCCGAGCAGATTCTTTCTTACCATCTGAGTCGTCGCCGATGATGCTCCACTCCGTCTTAGAGAGATAAGAGCGGAATGCCTTCTGGTGAGACGACACAAGGGCAGAGACGAGGTAGCTCTCGGCAGCTTTCCGGCGGTGGCTATATGAGGTGATTGTTTCGTCGAAGAGGATACCGCCGTCGCCTTGTAGACCGACAGACGAGGAAGTCTTGTCCTTGACCTGCTCGTAGCTTAGGCCGCCGGCCAGGTCGTCCTCATTGGCCACGTTAGTCGCACGTGATTGCAACTTTTCCCACAGGGAGATGAAGAACTGGGGAAAGTTAGTAATGGACTGTCGAAGAGAGTCATGTCATATGATACGGACCTCCTCATTGCTCCATATTTCCAGAGTGTCAATGATATGATCGGTGCTGCCGAGGACCTTGCAAAGTGTTTCGAGGGCGCCAGTGCCTTCCATAGCTGCCAACTGCTCCTTGGTTACGCCGTGTAGAGTGCGACCGAGAGTGGAAGTAATAGCGGAATACGCCTCGAGTGAATCCCGCAGGCGATCGTGGTACCGGTCAAGAATTTCAAGCTGGATATCGATCAGGAAGCGCAGCTTGTGCGAGAACCGGCGGACGCGGTCATACTGGGCCGTGACCGACTTAAGCAGATCTGCGATACGCACGGCCGCGAAAGTTGGCTTCATCTTGCCCGGGCCGCTGTAGTCGTAGTCGATCTGCCTAGCATCCACGGAGCTCAAGATGACCTGGAACCGCTCCAGTGCAAACTCCTTTTCAGCAGTAATCCAGAAGTCAAAATGCTTGTCGAGGACTTCAGAGGTTAGCCCGCCCCAGCCGCGAACAGGGTCTCCACCATCGTATTCAAACCTGTTACGAAGCTCATCATCCAGATCAAGGAGCTGAGATATCAGGCTGCTGAAGAACTGTGGGTTGCGAAGACCGTGCTGGAGAACAGAATTAATCTTCTCGCGCACCACAGGGAGCATCGCCGCGATCAGCGCACAAGCTGGGTCTCGGTAGACTGTCATGTCCTTGACTCTGGTCTCGCCGTATCTCGAAGCGAGAATATAGCTAACGTTCTCGCGGAAGAAGCCCTCCCACTTTTCAAGCAGGGATAAGAATTGCGGGATGCAGAAGGTGCCGAAGTTCTGGGGCGAACTGGTTGGATTATCGCTCATAAATTGGAAGCGGAACCACTGCACAAACGGCTTGACCATGACCTCAAAAGGAAGCAAAGGCAAGGCAGAGTTCGAGTACAGAACCTCGGGGACTTGCAGGTCAACGAGCTTCTCAAAACACTCTAGCCACTCGTCGTCCATCTCGCTTGAGGGATCCACGCCACCAGTATACCAGCCGCGCTTCGTGAGCAAGCTCTCCATCTCCTTCGCCATAATGTCCTTCATCTCGTTCCACAGGCTCTCAGAAATCCCCTTCACATAGTTGACAAGATGCGTTGCGGCCTCATCAGCACCATCGCGGAGCTCCTCGAGGTGGCTTCCGAGCTTCTTGAGCCGCGTGTATGGCTGCAAAGCAGCTTTCGGATCCTGAGGTAGGTGCGATCGTGCCTCCTCGCGCATGTTCTCGACATCCTGGAGCAGTGAGACATAGCGATACGCCAAGTCGACCTTGTGCAGCTGAGCCATGGGCTTCTCGAGGCGGCGGATAGCTTCATCCGGTGCGTGCGAGCTCGCAACGGCCTCGGTGCGCGAATCTATGCTCCGCTGGAGCTCCTCGAATTCTTGGATAGATATTTGTAGGCCGCCTTGCCGGTCCTGCCCGGCGCGTCGCGCGGACTCGAGCTCTCTTGTGGCATCATCAAGCTGGGCTTGTAGCTGGCTGCGCTGGACTTCGACATTGGCGAGCAGGCTGTCGAGAGTGTCGAGGTCGGCGGTCGACTGGAGCTTGTCGTCAAGATAGTCTTCGAGCCGAATATCTGGCTCAGCTGTCGGCGAGCGGTAGAGGCTCGCTGTAGCCATATTGGCGGCGATGGTTCCTGTGGTGTTGAATGTTGAAGCGGGATGCTTGTGGGGTTACTGCTGCGCAGGCCTGTGACGTGGTGTTTCTTGCCAGCAGGTGGGTTGCCGCAATACAGTGGGGTCGGCGAAGATGCCTGGTGTTCTCGCGATCGCACCCATATATTTTATAACAATGCAACTACAAATCGGACCATGGTAAATCCAATTGATGTGAGCTATGCGCCTTTGTGAGCCCTGTTGATCATTCCTCATAAAAATGGGCATGGTCAGGTAGCCTGTTCATCTATTATGGGAAAGTTGATTTCCACCCTCTAAAGCCATTTCGTCCCTTGGTTACCCAGATGGTGTTGGCAGACACCCCCCAGACTTCTCATTTGCTGTTGTCCTCTAGCTGATGGCGCGCATCGTCATCTCGACGACAGCAAAGGTGCCCGCGCTCACAGGCATGGCACGCAACAGCGTCGGCCCGAGACCCTTCCAGAACCCCCTCATGCCCTCGGCACGCCACGTCTGCGCAAAGCAGTCGCGCATCGTCTTGTACTTTTGCTCCGCGCCGAATCCATCTGTCTGCATCTTGCTCTTGATCACATCGAGTGGGTAGCTGCCCAGCCACAGGACCTCACCAGCCAGGCCGCCGTAGAGAGCGACCTTCCACGGCGGAATCTCCTTGCGGCTGATGTTGTTGCGCGCTGCGTCCTGGTTCATCATGTACTCGAAAGCCATGAACCATGCGCCGTAGGCCTGGGCCTCACGTAGGATCGTGACAGCCTCTCCACGGTATAATCCTTGCAGGACGCCGCCGTGGGATGAGAGTTTGCGGACGCAGTCTAGAGGTCCATTGTATAGGCGGCCTGCTCCATGAGGCTGGGTTTGAAGGCGGATACGGACGTGCTCGATCGGGCCGCTGATGACCGAATTGGCGACACCCGCGAAGGCGCCAGCCGCGTAGTATTGCCCGTAGGATAGGTCTTTGGACTTGAGGGGGTTCAGCGGCGAGGCGGCGGCCGCATTGGCACTCTCGAGGTATCGCTTCGCATAGCCAAACGCACCGAACTGGATGCTGACGCAGGCACCGATGCCCACGAGGGGTGTCAGAGTGCCCTTGTAAAAGGCCAGGGCGCCCTCCTTTGCGTAGATGCTTGTCGCAGCATTCAGGGCGCCGCTGTAGGCTGTTGATGTCTGAAGTCGGACCTTGACAATGTCAAACGGTTGACCTGGAGGTGAGTACTGGATCAGCCTGGAGAATATTTTATAAAATGGCAGGTCGGGTTCCTGAAGATTTCTCACCGATCAGAACCTGTGCGATACCGCCCGCGGCACCGGCGAAGAGATCCTTGGCCGGGTTGCCCGCGCCATCTCGGATCTCTGCCTCTGCAGCATCCGCCATGGCTGCCCCGCGACGCGACGATGCCCTTCGTAATCGGTGCAGAGAGCGCTGAGCAGTGCGTCTCGCACTTGAGGCTTCCAGCAAAGGATCTGGTCAGATCTCGCCTTGGAAGTTGGAGCGGGTGGGAGTGCTGCACGGCGAATTGTCCTTGTGTTGTAGAAAGTGTTCTCGAGACGGGTCAGATTAAAGCTTAGGTGATTGATTGTTCCGATTGGGAAACGCCGATATCGCGCCGCACGGCGGGGGTTCTATCGGCGTTCGGTGAGCGGTTCAGTGCGGGCCGGTACGGCCAATGCAGAATCGGCATTGGGTCCAGCTCCATCTCTATGAGGCACTAGATGCGCTAATGATCAAACAGAATGGCACAACCATCGTACTTTAGCAACTAATTGTATTCAGTGTGCATCGAGGTATTTGGCCAAGGTACTGCCCAACAGCTCTGTACATTGTTAGGGCAGTCCACAGTAACACGACTGGGATCCAAGTCAGAATTGCAGCCGTCAAGAAACCAATTTTCCAAGACAGGATGTCTAGACCCATTCTTGCCGTCAACATTCAAATATCTGCTGCGCCACTTGCCCGCCAACGAGAATTGTAAGATCAGAGTCGCATAAAACCACTTGCTAGTTGACAGCAGGTAGGCATATGCCTTAATCCATTTCTCCTTGATCACAATCTGACCACGACAGTATGCTTGGCTACCTAAAAGGCGGTCTCATAACCTTCTGGAACCCTTCCAAGCTGCCCATGCCGTACTTGACAAGTCCAGCGCAAGATCGCAGCGGAGCCGAACATGCGCCTCAGCTGGAATCAAGCCCTACACTCAGCACACCAATAAGACCCGAGCATACGGCTCGTCGTCTATGCTAAGAACATATTCCCGACGCACGTCATATCGGTGCCGAAAGCCGGGCCGCTCCTCAGTAAGGCGAGGCGATCTGAAAAACAATCCGCGCGCTTCTGGAGCAAATCATCACCAAGATAGGGGACACTGCGCGAGCCTTTTCTCATACCGCCTCGTAAGGCAACCGGCAGTGGGTTGCAGTGGGTTCGCAAATCCACGTGTTACACAAGGCGCGGCGACCTGTAGGAGGGCGGTAAAGATACGGGCGTTGGGCAGTGATGCAGCTGCGTAAATCGGACTCCACGTGATGGTGGTGTGGTGTTTGCCGTTGATAGGGAGGGGTGGCTTGATGCACACCAAACCCATGGGTTGCGGTTGTTGCAAAAACATGCTGGGTTCTTGGGATTAATGTGACACAAAGTATGAATCAAGAAATTTCTGATTCTTTACAGCGACAAAAAGGGTTTCTTCAGTACATTTACTTGAACTAACTTACCTTAAGCTCAACTCGTTGGCACTATCAACTTGCGTTTAAACTCATAATTAAGTGGGACTTTTATGTGGAACCCGCCTCCACTTTGACCACTGGAGACAGCATTCACAGCGATGTACGGAACCTTGGGAGTGAAGATAGAGAACAGGCAACCGCGGTGAATCTATTATAAGAACAAGCCCGGAAAATATAACCGTAGCCATATGGACACACGAGTCCTCAGCCCGCCACCGGTGAGATGCCAAGCAGATGCATCCCGTTGGCCAAAACCCGCTGCACATGCTTGAACAAGACAGCCTCGGCAAGAATCTTTTCCGGGCTCTCTGGGTCATCGGGTTCACCCGCATTAACTGTCGCAGCCCCGGCTTCGTCTCCCGCCCCTTCTTCCTCATCTCCCTGATCGGGTTCATCGTATAGGAACTCTTCCATCTCCTCCGTCAGGCGCAGCAAGTACGTCATGACGAGTGACGGCTCGCTCGCCTTGTAGGCAGCAGCTGTTACCTCGGGATATTGCATCAGTAGGCGAAGGACTTCCATGTATGATTCGCCCCACAGGAGGGTGTAGTCTATCTTGTCCAATGGAGTATTCTCCGCTTTTGCAGCAACTATTTTGGCCTGTAGCTTCGCGTACGCAACTTGCACGCCCAGTCCCGTGCCTTGCTCGAAGGACGTCATATCCTTGTGGCTGAAGGTGTAACTGCTGGACCTTTTGTGGAGTGCATCAAAGGACAAAAGACTGGCGACCCCGAGGGCAGCGCTGGCGGTGGTACCGGTCCGGTTCATAGCACCCATCAAGTCTTCCTGCTCGGCGAAGCTCTCCCATACGTCCTTGACAGAAACAGTGGCCTGGTCAATAATGTCGTCAAGAAGTCGGACCTTGCCAGCCGAAGGCGGCGTTTTGTCTATGACTTTGCCAAAGCTTATGTGCTCAAGCTTGTCTGCGACGTCATCCCGCCCCATGTAGCGCAAGGCTTGAAAGACTTTCTGAAAGTGTGCGTCTTGCGATTGGTCCACCACATAGACCATTTTATCAAAAGCGTGCTTCTTGAATCGATCCAATGTGGCAGCGATGTCACGGAGGAGGTAAGATGTACTGCCACTTAAGCCCCTGATAACGGCGATACCGAGACCCTTGTGGCCGTGCTTCGCAAAGTCTATGATCCAGGTTCCGTTGTACTCTTCGTAGAAGCCCTTTTCCTTGAGCACGGACTCGACCTCCTCAATTGATTCTTGCGATACCTGAGATTCTCCGGAGAACTCGTTGAAATTGATGCCGAGCCGTGCGTAGGCTTGGGCGTAATTTGTGATGCTGACGTCACGAATGCGCTTCCAAAGCGCGACAGCCTCCGGATCGCTGTCTTCCATGCGCTTGAAGTACGTGTCACGCTCAGCAAAGAGGCCTTGACTTTCTATCGCAGAACGACTCTTCTTCTCCGCGCGCGCCAATGCACTTGCTTGTTTTTCGGGTTTGAAGAGTTCGTTGATTTTTTCGTAGACGTCAAGTATGTGGCCCATTGAGTCTGCCTCGAAGGACTCTTCGGAGCCAAATCGACCCCAGCCGACCCCGAGCAAACCAAGATCTTTGCCCCAATCACCAAGATAATTGAGTTTCATGACGTCCCATCCCATGGACTGGAAGATGTTGCCAAGCTGTGCTCCAATCAGAGTGCTGCGGAGGTTGACCAGGGTAAATTCGCTAGCAAGTTTAGGGCGAGAGAAATCGATGACTACTTTCGGAATCTCAGCTGTGATGTTTCCATAGTCACGCTTTGCGCATTCAATATTAGAGCCATAGCGCTCCCACTGGTTGTTGATGTAGTAAAGAACGAGTTGAGGCAGTGTTTGGTGAGAAAAGAAGAATCGAAGGTGTACACCATCAGCCACCGGCCTCTGAAACAGTGGCGTGGAGACAAACTATCACCAATCAGCGCCATTTCTGTCGGATTGGTATACAGCATGGAGTCTCCTACCTTGTCTGATACCTCATGCGCGATTTGCTTTGGCTTGTCGCTCTTGAGCTTGAGCTTAGGCAGCACGAGGTCTAGGTCTGAGTTGTCCTTGACATTGGTCGCTGGCCTCACCTGCACCGCCTCATATGCAAGGCTGGCCGGAACATCGAGCAGCTTTGAGGCTGTGTCGGCGAGGTATGCTCGATGGATGTCGGATGGCCTGTGAAGGTAATCCGAATCTGCCAAGGTTGGCAGATTGTGATCGAGTCCCAGTGACGATAGCAGGCCCACAAGACTGGTCAGTGAATGTGTGGCCATCCTGTCAGGTATTCAACTCCGCACGAGATGAATATCCAAAAGTCAGATGAGATTCATCATTCTTGCGCACTTGGGCGCGAAGGCCCCTGAAGTATGACATCTGCGCAGCTGGGCATACAAGCACTTGGTGGCGAATGATGGAAGACCAGTCGTCCCTAGCCACGTTTCCTAGTGCAGTAAGGCTCTGGATACATGATATGCATGGCAGAAGTCGCTCAGAAACCACTCATTTGGTCAATTCGCCAGAGAACGGAGAGGAGAGGCATGTCTATTGGTTCATGTATGCATTGGCGGCGTGCGCCACGTCAAGTGATGCGGACAGAGCTGGAGCAGGACGGGGTAACGTCCTTGCAGAAGACGTGTGAGGAAGCTGCGAACTTGTCTCATTTGTGCTGCTTACAGGGGATTAAGGCGTAGGGAAGCAAAGGCTCTGAGCTGACCATAAGCGGGGTAGGCCTCCGGATATAACAACCTTGAGGATGGGCTGTACGTGTCTATGCGGCTGAAAAATTGGTGGATATTTGGAGGGTTTTGATGTTACACCCCGGCTTCTGAATCTCAGCACAATTCCAGGAACATCACAGTTAACATTAAGCCATTCGTAACAAAGCCATCAAACAGACAGCCATGTCCTCATTCTCTGTTTTGTTCGCCCGATGCAGCAGGTCAGCAAGCTTAACCATGTCTTGACTAATATAAGGGTATCGCTTTCCCCAAGCCTGTGAAATACTCAGCTATGGAAGGACTACGTCATGTAGCTCACTGGCGAATCAAGCTCGCGGAAAGCAGGCAACCTAGCTGAGAACACCATGTGCTCGTCTAGCACAACTGAGGCTTGTGAGAAGACCACAAGCAGACAGTAATGGTCAATAGAACGACTATACGCCGGCAAACCCCAAATTGTCCAGGTCCATGTCGAGTACCGCGCCACCCTCCTTGTGAGGCACATGACCACGGGGTGTGGTTGGAGTGGCTCATCATCACAAGACACGAAAGGACAAAAGTTCCCCAGCAGGGTGAGGTGTTGGCCATGCGGATCACGCAGCTCGTAACTGCAAGATATTGTATGTGTGCGGCGTAATAAGGCCATGTGACTTGTACTGCCGAAGCCAGGCCAGTGAAGGACGCGCTCCTGTCACTAAAACGAGATTGCTGATCCGTCTCTTACTGCATTGTGAAACGCTGGGCGTAGCCCTAAAGTTAGAACAGATCAGCCAAACAAACACTGCCACGCTCACTCAGGCAAGAGCACAAAGTGTGGTATATATGAGGCTATTGAGGATGCCTCCGAAGTCGGCACTTTGGCGCAAGGCTTCCCCGGAATGACCAGACTTAGCAGAATGATAAGTTGTTGGTGGCCTTGTGATATGCACGTCAAACGAGCCTGGTCATGTCCCGGTAACGGTCAACGCTCCATTTTGGGGCTTATGTGACAAAAATTCTCACCGCGGCTGCCCGTTTCACAGATATATGCAGTCGACGTAAAGCAAGCCCAGCTCTTTGATAACTTGCTCTTCAGGTCAAAGCGTCTCACAACAAAAAGAAGCTCCTAACTATTAGATGTCGTTTTTAAGCATTAGGGAATAGGATATATGATCAGCTATCGGATGGCGAATCCAACTCCAGCGGTTCCGTTACAGCATAATTTGGAGAACGCGGTGTCAAGCCGCCTACGAAAGGCACCCTTGTGCGAATGGAGTGGTGGTAATGATGGGACGGGGTGCTGGTCACAGGAGCAGCAGAGCTTCGGGGGCCAGTCTTGAGCGATAGGCTCTGCTACATATGAGTAATAATAGCTTCAACGTATTGCGTTTTGGCGGGCCGATATCCTCATGGGGATTCAGCCTTGGTACAGGCTTCTCAGACGCACTTAATCCGCTCCTCTCGAATTCGTCGTATAGTCCTGTACAAGGTGTTTCAGCTTGGATCTATGTACATTCAAGACACCCTTCATGGCTGAAGCAACCCCAACAGACACTCAACTCAACAGGGCAGTTGCGTGGGGCCAGAAGTCTCTGTGGCCCCTGTGACATGGAGCCTCTGCCTCGAACAGATGGCAAGTGTATCGAGGCCCGCTAATAGCTGTATACTATTCTTCACCGAGTAGCCCTATAATGGGAATGCATTGGACGTCTAGGAGTAAGGCAACCTGCACTTTCCGTAAAGTCGGGGCCGTGATCGAACACAGAGTACTTCTATCTAAGTGGCTACAAAGCAATGAGGCAACCGCCAGCCCTGCTTGATAAAACGACCAAGTCGCCGATCTCGCTCACCGCCGCCAGCCATTCTCACGATGACATGTGGTCGAATCTTTAGAAGTGGTTCGATACTGTTGCCAGCTATTCAATGTATGTTTGCGCCGATCACCAAGAGCAGCGCAACTCTCTGCAGCACGCGCAGGTCCCCGTACCCCGGCAGTCTTGGGTCTTGGCCGCGGTACCGCTGATTTCTTTCGAAGGAGAAGCCTGATATCGTTGAACAGCCACTAAAATGTCATGAGAAATTAGACAAGGGTTGCTTCGATGTCATGCAGGATGGGCGCTCCGTGCCCTCGTGAAGAAGTATAACATGCTTTATAAATTGCGTGTGGTCAGCTCCCTTCTTCCATTCTTCGGTTCTGGCACTCAACTGGAACCTGACATGATCACACATCAACGTGAAAGCCTTTCGACACTATCGGTCCGTAAAAATGTGTAGCTCTTCAAATCCCTGGAGGCCAAGTGCCTGGAGACCACAATTCGACGACAAAAACATCCTGGATCGATTTGACAAAACTTGCGATCTTAAATCACACCTGAACGGCGACGTCAACTCCCTCGCAGATGGCAACGATGTCGATAGTTCTAATGCCGAATGGTATATGTGCCTCAAAGGGGAAGAGGCCGACCACGGAGGCGAAGATGACGACAGTGACGTGGACGAGGAAAATGGAGAACCGGAGTTCGAGCGAGTTCTTCACAACTTTGCTACGCCTCTGGAAAGGATGCATCCTTGGAAGCAAGTGCCAAACATGATAGATTCATTACGGAGAGACACCAAGTGGGAAGACTATGAAGAGATACTCCGTGATGATCAGGAAAAAATCGCAATAATCGATGATTGCGGCATGGACGGTTCGTCCAGAGAGTGTCGCCCGGCTCTTTCCATGAGGGAGATGCGTGACGCTTTGCAAGAACAGGTAAGTTTTAGATGAGGCAGCATGCGGAATTACTAGATGAAATAACTTGCGTCCGTATGATGCTCTTGCGCTAACGTAGTCATGCAGCGGTACGGAACGATTGGGCGTGTAGACAATGCCGACATTCGCAGGGTGTATGAGCCTCCCCCTAATGCAAAGCTGCAAGTTTCATGCTAACCAGCAATTGAACACTAGTTACATACCAGACATTACCTTCAAAACCATAATTTGTCTAGCGGACACGATTTCCACGACTCAGAATCGCATATTACCCGACCATCGCGTCTTACCCGAGTTCATCCAAAGTCATCTATCAGAGGCGCCTCTCATCGATACGCGATTCTTGGTGAGAACAACCAATGAACCTCTTCCCGGGTATATACTAACAAAACACACCAATTAACAGCCCGATGGTGATGAAGCATTCGCATTTGAGTGCCATATTCCCCATGTCGTGCTTCGCAAGGGTCGGGGTCTCCGAGAGGATACACGGCTTTTGGCCAACCACAAACCACTTCGCCGTTTTAGAGACATCACTTCTCTTAGAAGTCCTTCCGAAGACACGGAAGGATTTGGGCGTGACATGCTTTACCATGCAAACACTTCGCTTCTGGTCACGGGCCGTTACAAAAAGCGGTGGACGGCTTACCTCTTGACGGACAACTATTTTGCAGATCCCAACGACAAGACTGTCACAGAAGAGCGCCTAGAGAGCTGGAGCAAAGAGCGCTCCGGCATACAAGATCCCCTTCATAAGCAGAAGGGACATGGCGTTCAGGACCCATTCACACTTGGAACCACTCAAGCTGACACACCATTGTTGAATGGTCGGGATTTCTTCATCCACACAATGGTCTCCAGGTTTGGGCGAGTCATTCAGGAATACGATATGGTCGTGAAACACTTCAAGGAACAGACAGACGACCATGTGAGTTCTTCCTCTACAATCCTCCCGTGCGGAGAGACTGACTTTAACTGCTGGAATAGCTCGATGACAACGTGGCACTGGCGCTTCCATTAAGTAGAAGCTTCAGGAACGATGAGACTTATGCACCAGTATCGGCCACAACGGAGAAGGACATTCTCAGAAGACAAAACTCACTCACGTGGATGAATGAGCAGTCAGCCCACATCGGCGTCGCCATGCTTTCTATCCAGGATAACATCAAGCAACTTGACCAGTCGGAGTTGATGATCTCAGAGATGTTCTGCGACGGCAGCTCGGGGCGTGGCGACAATGGCGACAGGCCTGACACCCGAAACAGAGGTGTAGCTGAGCTGAGGCACCTGAAGAGGAAACTCGAACTACTAGTAAACAGGTTGGCCAGAGCCCGGGAACTGTTGGCAGATCGTATGCAGCACTTCCGAAATTCTGTAAGAGCACCTTACCAGATTACCAAAAGTACATCCTGCTAATCCGTCAACTTCACCCCAAGCTCGAGCAGGATCTGAGAAGCTACGAAATGAACACGGCGAGATTAATGAAATATGCAACGACGATCGCACTTGTAAGTCTCACGCCAGATTATTCAACGAAGCAGGACACCTTGGCTGATCGAAGTGGCTCACCTGCTAGGTCGCGTCCCCGATTGCTCTTATTGCAAGTCTTCTCAGCACGCAAGTCGGTTACGTCCCGATCGAACCAAACCCCGGTATTCTGTTTGGGGCCGTGGGTGTGGCAGAGCTCATGATATTCCTCCTTTGGCGGTTCAAGGATGAAATCAGGGACTACGTCTACAAGTTTACAGAGCCTGTAAAGCAGGAATGAAAAGGGCAGCCAACCCATCAGCCGGACACGGTCCACCTTCAGCACTGATACTGAAGTACTCTTTCAAGGGATTTTTGTAATTATGCGACAGACCTGTCAGCAGGAGTCAGGACAAGCCAACCAACAACGCGACGGGGCGGTTCCTCATGGCAAGGAAACTAAATGGGCCGGTTTAGATTTTCGTTTATCAGGCATGGATCGCGGCGCATTTACGTCCACTTTCAGACCTCTCCTAACTGGGACCATTTCTCTATACTCAAATTCATAGCTGTTGTGCTTTTCCAAACGCTTGACTCCAGACCTTAACCACACCCCGCTATTTGTCACATGCAGATCACAGAGACAGTGGGGAGAAACATGTGCTCGATCTTCCTTCCCAGCTCTTCCGCCCTGGATCAAATCACTCCTTCTCTTTCGATGGACTGCTCGAATACGTTTTCTCGGATGTGCTGGCCAGGGCTTCAATAATTCGTCTCGAAAATGGCTTTTCGTCTCCCAAAGCGTGCTGACAGTTTCCGTGAAAGCTGACGCCCACGAGCGGGGCAAGATGGTTACTATCGCACAGCTCTCTTCTCTGCTCGACAATTGTTGCAGCGTACGTGGACGCAATGGACGCAGTACTCGGTGCGGAGCGACATGTCGGGCATCGCACAACAACACTAGTGACAAACACGAGAACCATCAGCAACCGCTCTTCAATCAACCAATGCTTTAGGCTGCTGCCTACACAAGTCCAGAACCATGCGAACTTGACCTTTCTCTGTTTCGGCGGTTTGCTAGGCTGCCGTGTTTTGTTCCTTCTGGTCAATTCGGAATCCAGGAATTCACGCAACACCTGGGTGTTTAACGTACCATATCCAGGCCCTTACGCAGTACGCCGGCCCTCAGTTCGAAGCGGGATAAAAAGGCAATTGCTGGGGGGGGGGAGATCATGCGGGGACACGCCCTCACTTATGTGCCTAGACCATGGGCGTGCTACTACTGACTTGCAACATGCCCAGCCCTCATTCCAAGCAATTTGTAGCGATACTAGTCGCACAGCAAGACATGGCGTACATGGTTCAAAACATCCGTGCGCAGTCCAGTCTGTACCGACTGCTCCGGCAACAAGTGCTACATCACCCTCATTTTGGTCAAACACAAAAGTTGTCAAGATACTCACACTGGAATGGAGACACGCTTGGTCGCAGGTCAGGTCGAGGGACCTTAATGGTTTTATGCGACAACGACTATTATAGATCTAGATCTCTATCCGTCAGCCCGGCGACCCAGCAAGGATCTCGAAGGTGCATATCCGCCTCACTAGAGCCCAAAAGCGACCTTCTCGTTCTAGCCCTCCACCGGGCCGAATGTTTGTCCGCTGAGCTGTCTGACTTGGGTAATCAAGCGCGCGGGGCAGCTCGCGGCTTTTATACGACTGGAACGAGAGATAAAGAGAATCTCAGAGTATGACGTTTCGACTCATCTCATGATGTGTAATGGTGACCAGCATACCACGTACCGAAGAGATCTCAACTAGTGAGGATGTCAGGCCTATGAGCCCCCCCCCTCCAACTCAACAACAACAACATCTGGCGCGAGTACTGGCGGAGACCAGCATCGCATAGTAGAGCCACCGCTAGGTACTCTACAGATGCCTGGCATTTTGATCGTGCCAGACTGTGCAGTGACTGAAACCCGGTCAGAGCACTGCCTTACACGCCCATGCAGCCACCCTCTGGCAGTCACAATGCTTTCAACACCTACATTCCACGACGCGGCGAACCTTTAATACCGCCAGCTTAAGGAACCCCTCTAGTGGGGAACGTAGAAGACCCCGAAGCTGGTTGTGATTGTGGGGAGGTCAGTTGTGAGACGGGTGGGGCATACAATACAGACTGTACACACAATGTCTGCACTGTGACTCCCTATGATTGTTTTATGACCGTCCACAACGTTGTACATAGACACAACCGATCCGCGCTGGCCATATCATCGTTCCAAGAGCAGTTACCGCTATACGAACACGTCCCAGCCGTGAGCTACCCTTTCGTGTCAAGTTTAGTCAAATCGTCAGTCGTAGGTCTTACGTTGTCCGACCATGTGCCACCACAGCGAGGAAAGGGTTTATTATCTAAGACAACGATATGCGTGTCACATCTACTTCGGCTAAACCGAGGTTGATCAGCTTTCGTGATACATATATCTTGCAAGAGACTGACTTACGTGCGTAGGCAGGAATGGCAGCGACCACGTCTCCTGGGTCGCAGCGGCAGCGCGAGGAAGCCCTCAAAGACCTCCGCGTCGACCCCATAACATCGCCAACTGTCTTCTACGGCCCATCCGACAATGGAATAAACTCGGTCCAGTCTGTGATCGAGAATGCGTTCGGCCGCCAGATCTGCGACGCCCTCTGGCGCGCAATGAACCCGGGCTGGGACACCCCTGAGGGCGCAAGAGCCAGCGCGGAGCGCACAGTCCACCGGTGGCAGAACGTCACCCAAGACAAGTTCGGGGACCCAAACACCATCTACCTCATGGCCACCGTGCCCGGCAAGGGTCTGCCGGTCGAGGAGACCGCCGGCGCGGACAGAAAAATCGTCGGCATCGCGATATGGGCCCAAGTCTCCGAGGTGCCAGGGTACGGTGAGCCGATACACCCCAACCTGCACGATGTCGACGGCAACGGGGCCGATCGCGCTTCGGCCATGTATCCGGACGATGAGCGGGAGCAGCGGTACGTGGCGCAGGCCTTCGCGTCGCTAGTGAAGCGCGGCTGGGAGTTGAGCAAGGAGAAGGCCGCTGCTTTTGAGAGCGGGACGCTGCCGGCGGGTGAGAAGCCTGCTCTGTTCGCGCTGACGCTGTGTGTGGTCGATCCGGCGTGGCAGAGGCGCGGGATCGCGCAGAAGCTGGTGAGCTGGGGTCTTGACGAGGCGCGGAGGAGAGGAGGGCTCGAGTGCAGCACCGAGGCGAGCAGCATGGGCCGCGGGGCGTACATGAAGCTTGGGTTCAAGCCGGAAGAGGACCCGCCTAGGGATATCGAGTTCGAGGTGGATGACGAGTTTAAGAATGAAGGGAGGGATCCGCTACCGCCAAATTTGTTCCTAAGGACAGGAGTATTGAAATAGGCAACTCCCTAGGAATTTGTATGAAGTCAAGACATGTTAGAGGCATTCTGCGTACATCGCAGTATCCCATGGATAGCAATATCTTCAGCACACTATTCTGCCTGACCGGGCGCTCGACATTCCATACGATGCTTCTTCCAGTCCTTCTTTTGACACTCCTGCGAGCAGTATAGCGCGTCCTTGCACCGTGTACATCGCATTAGCGGCCTCTTGTCACCGCTGGAATTCCCTGTCTCACCACCAGTTCCGCCTTCCCTCTGCGTCGCGCCACATCGTCTACACCGATCTTGGGCCGCAGCCACCATGCCTTCTACGCCACCCGCGCTCCTCACCAGCTCGACATCCATGATCTCCTCAACCCACGGCACCGCGAAGAGCGGACTGATCGCCACTCTCACCGCATGACGAGCCGCTGCCTCTTCCCATTCAGGTAGACCACCCATGTACCTCGGGGGTAGCTTCCCATTCCCACACGAGCACAAGAAGGCCTTCTCTGGCTCCACGCTTAGCGGGATGGTCCCTGTCGAGTACGAGAAGTACTCACAGTCCTCCCGGTGGTCCCAGGTTCGACACCGCTCCACGAGCGCAGGCAGCACTCGTTTCCACAAAACAAGCTCTTCATCACTAACATCAATAACACAAGCCTCAAGCTCCCTCAGCACGAGCAAGAACCCTTCCAACTCGCCTGAGTCCAATAATTCCCTTGTGATAGGCAGCACCGCAGCATCTGCAACAACTGAACCCACACTGCCATCTATCCTCAGCGATCGCACAAAGATGAGAATCTGGTTCCCCTTCTCAGGATGCGAGAGCGTGAAGAGCCCCGTGCTGCCCCCCTGCAGACCTGAGGCGAGCATGAATATCGTGAATAGCGATTCTTTGAGATTAAGTTTTGCGGACGGGAGGGTGGTGTCATCTTCGAGTGCCAGCTCACGTTCTTTTCGTTCGCGGGTGGAGAATTGTTGCGAGGTCAAGGTTGATAGCCACGAGTTTGCCTTGCGGGATGCTTCGGTATCATTGTCGACGCTGATTATTGGTAGGGAGTCGAGGTTCACGCTGTGATTGTTGAGAATGATTGGTGTATTTCTTGTGCCGTTGTGTGATGAAGTCGGGAGAATCAGGTCTGAGAAATCTTCCAGCTCGAGCGGATCGACTTTCCCGGCAGTGAGCTCGATGGTAATGCGAGTGCGAACGGAGCCCGGGACTGAAGGCGGCGCAATTACTTTGTCACCAGAACTCTGCAACTGCTTGGTCGATGTGCGGATCTTGCTTGCATGCACAGGAAGTGGGAAAACCAGATCCCGAATCGACTTGTCCACGCCATCGCCACGCGCTACGACCGTGACGACAAACGGTGACTTCTGCCGTAACTCGACCGGCGCATTTTCCTCCAGCAGGCTTGCGCCCTCCTCATCATCCCAATCGAATCGGGTAGACATTTCGAACTTGTCCGCGCCAAGATATTCAATCTGAAATGTGACATCTCCTTTAACCGCCGTGTTCGAGGCAGTGACGCTGGGAACTGTCCCTGAAGACTCGGCCTTTCGAGTCATTGCTGCAAGTCCTGGTGAGTATTGCTCCAGTCGTTCTGCCACCGTGCTCAAATCCAGCTTCACATGCTGTGCCACAAGAGAAACAAGTCGTTCCGTGCGTGACTGTAAATCTTCATGAAGCTCGGCGCTTGCGGTTGTGACATCGGAGAATGGCAACACCGTCTCCTGCGAGAATCCCATCTTGAGCATAGCCAAGAACATCGCCGCAGCAGACTCGCCGTCCATGGAGACCAAACTATTCCTGGAAATGCCGCTCTCCGAGGCAGACTGTCCAGTGAAAGCACTGGTCAAGCGCCACGAACTTCTAAAGTTATTCTTCAATAACCCCCCCTCCATCTCCCCATTCTCATACGAACCCTTGATGAGAACATCATCGATACACGACTCGACGTTTGTGTTAGTCCAGTACTCAACTGGACTCAGGCCGATGACCAGCGAGTGCAGTGACGCATCACCGCACATGAGGAAGTCGAGATTCTGCTTATACGAGAGATCAGGTCGGCGTCGGAGTGTCTCCGTGTAGAGAATTGACATGGGACTCGGCTTGAGCAGTGGCCTGGCTGCCACAAGGAGGTCTAGAAAGCCATACTGGTCGGCAAGAGATGTCGTGTCAATTACGTCGAATATCCCCGTCTCCTTCTGAGTCAGTCCCTCCTGTGATGACGGTATGTCCGAAATGTTTGCGAGGTCGTGGAGAAGTTCCACTGGCGGGCGGATGCAAAACTCCGTCCTAATTCTGCCCTCTCCGGCTAGCACTCTGTATGCGCTCGTCCACTCGCGGAATTGCGTTCGTATCGAAGCTAGTACATGATCGTACCGACTACCACCATCTTCATTCTCCCTTGTCGATAGAGGCGAGCCTGGCGCCAGTCTAGCCAGCGCAGTGCCGAGATGATATCCCAACAAAGGATTCGTGGTCGTGTCCAGCCCGTTCGTCGATTTCATCGTGTTTGCTGATGTCACAGTGCTAACACAGCTCGTGACGGTTGGGTTTGGCACACGGCTTACTTCGGCATCTGCGACAGATGAGCCCTCCACGACCCTACTCAAGCACAACCGTCCCTCCTCCCAGAACCGCTTATAACCCTCTAGCACAACACCACTAGAAGCTAATGGCACGGGCGCCGCGGAGCGGAGACCACTCAGCGAGATGGCCTTGTCGATGTCTGCCCCTTCTCCATCACCGGAGTTTGTGGATAATCTCAAGCTTGCGAGAAGCTGCTCCGCTATCGCCGTTTCCGATTCCGGTGAAGCATACTGGCTCCATACCATTCTAGCCTCTCGCAAAGACGCCACGTCACGAAAGCTCACTGCGCGACCATACGGGCTCGAGGCCCAAGTTACTAGGTCGCCGTCATTCCCAGTGAGCAGATCAACCAACTTCTCCGCCTGGGCGACCACCTTCCCATGCGCTTCTCGCGAAATAAGCAAGTTGTGAAACACCTCCCACATCGTTTCTTGCTCGCTCTTGGGCTCGTCGCCGGTGTCCCTTGCGTCCAACAGCATACTCAGGAACAGCACGTCCCGCGCAACAAGTCCCGCGTCATCCCGACAGACCAACACGCGAATCCCACCATCCGTCCGCTCCGGTAACCAACTTCCCTCGCCTCCGCCACCACTACTACCACCACTCGTGCCACCGCGCTCCGCGTACGCAGTAAAGAAGACATCCCTCAGATCAAACGTGCTCCCGCCGCTGCCGCCGCCGCCGCCCAGCCCGCTACTCCCAGACTGCTGCAGAACCAGCACATCCACCGGCCCAGCGCCATGCGGCAGCGCCCGCGGGAGGCTTTTCGCAGGCGTGCTCGAGAAGAGACTCAGCATCCCCGTCCGCTGTCCGTGTTTGCCCTCGTGTCGTGCTTGCGGTGCTACTCCTGCCCCAGACGGACGCAGGCAGCCCTCCATATCTAACGGCGACGACGACCGGTCCGCTGGGCTTGGACGACCGAGAGGCCGGATTTGATCAGAGTCCTGGTCGGCCATGCTCGCTCATTGATGCCGGGTCACTGAGACCATACTTCTCCTCGTTTGGTCTCGAAGCTGGGGTACAAGTATGACGGAAAGAAAAGTATGCAAAGACGTGAGTGCCAAGTCTGATGATTTACTGGTGAACAAAGTTGCGCAGCCCCAAATCCCGGAGATTGCTGCCGGGCTGAACAAAGGAGGGACACAAGGTAACGCTCGTAGCCTTCGCGAAAAAAGAAGAAAAGAAAAGAATTTGTGAGAAGTCGAGAGAGTTCTTGCGTTACACTCTCCGTATGCGAGATGTCAGTACGGGTTCGCAGCAGTTCCTTCTACTGTTGCGATGTTGGCGTATCTTGTCTGTACCTCTGTGCGGTAGTGGGGAGTGTTTGTTCCACATGCACAAGTGGGGTTCAAGTGCAAGTGGTCAACGGAGGATGTTAGCAACCGCACAGCTGTGTTAGTGACTGAGAGCAGGCCACCTACAGCAAATGAGCGCTGGACTCCGATAGACAAGGAATCACACGAAGTAGCTCATTGAAAAGGACATTGCTCTTTTGGGATTATTCCAGACCTTCCGGCAAGCACACATAAAGCACATAATGCAGGTATTGACCGCGAAGCATCCTTAGCCAGCCTTGCATATGCACCCACGTCAAGATCATTGACAGCCACAGCGAGAGACATGCACATATCACATAATTAAAAGAAGTTAGCGAGAGTGAAGGCACTCGAAGCTTTTGTATTCAAAATGCTGCATATATGCGCCAACGGCCCTAATAATGGGCTTCTCGCGAGAGAGGTCTCTGAAAGCAACCACCGGCGAACTTCTCGCAACATTAAAATAAAGTACCATATAAAATTCCCAGATAATGTTTACCCATCACGACCCCGAATTGAACTCCAAACCCAAATCAACCATATCGCTCCGGCAACACCGAGATAGGCCCAGGCTCCAAATCATAAGCTTCATAACTCTTAGGCGTACAAGTTCACAAGGGGCGCAGTCCAAGCAAATAAAACACAAGCACAGGACAGTCAACGCCTCAACTTAGTTTGTTCCAAAGAAGAGATCAGCGTTCGAGGTGAACAACTCTGTGTTGCTGTCAAAGGCATCGTCAAACTTGCTGTCGTGGCCGAGCATCAGTACACTATCACTGTGCGTGAACTGCAGAAGAATATCATCGTCTTCTGGTCCCGCAAGTGACGGGATGCCCGAGAGATCGATACCGGTGCTGATCATTATGTCTCCAGCACTTGAGCTGGGCTGCAGATCGAAGAATGGCGTGCTTGATGGCGGTGGCGAGGAAGATTGAGAAAGCTCGGGCAGCTCATTAAACTGGCTTGTGACGCTCTTGGCTGGCGATGCGGGATGCGAAATGCTGTGTTCGCTAAGGAGGTCCTGGGGATGTATTGACATGTGTGACAACTGGGACACATATGTGTGAACGCTGTCGGCCGATGGAGAGTGCCCGTCTACAGACAAGTCCAGAGACGGCATGGGAGCAGTAGAAGATGTAGCGCCGTGCAGACCCATGGGGCCCATGGTGGGTCCGCTGGCTGACATGTCGAGGATGTTGTCAAGCATGTCGAAGCTATTCGGGTTCTGCTCAGGGGAGTTGACAGCAGAGCTGTCCGAGTATCCAGACTGCGATGACATAGAGGAAGTAGACTGGTTCTTTCTCCTAGTCCGAGCCTTGTTATCCTTCCGGTCCTCTGACTCTGGCCGGTTCTTCCTTGGGCGGCCGCGCTTGACGAATTTGCGAACAACACCGTCGAAAGCTCCAATGCACATACCGCGCTGCTTGTGGCGCGTCAAGGCATCGTGGCGGGCAAAGCTGTTGCCGCACTCGCAAGGGTAGGGTTTGATGCCTGTGTGGATCTTGGCATGGCGCTTGAGGTCGTGCTGGCGGACGAAGCACTTGTTGCAGTGTGGGCACACGTACTGGCGGTCATTCAGATGGGTCTGGATATGCGATTTGATGTTCTCCTTGCGACCGAACTTCTTGTTGCAGTCCTCGAAAGTACAAGTCCACTTGTTGTCTTTGGGGTCGGGGCCGTCCATATACTTGTCGATCTCGTCTTGAGAAATACCGGTCTCAGTCTTCGTCTTCTCAATGTCCAGGCTAGCGATGCTTGCAGCACTTGCCAAGCTAGCGACAGACTCTGTCCGCCTATGCGGCGAGCCACGTCTTGACTGAGTGGCACTGGAAGAAAGATCTGGGAGAAGGCCGGCATCGAAAGCGTCCTGGTGCAGCTCTGGCTTGAAGTCAAAGTGGTGGGTATATTCGGGCATGAGAGGAGTAATGGGGGAGGGTTGTAGGGAAAGGTTGGGAGTGGAGGACAGGGAGTCGGTTGCGACAGCGAACTGAGCCTGGGCAGCAATGCTTTCCATTCCAGAAGGTTGGCTGAATGAGCCGAGAATTGCCATGTCGGGAGTTTGATGGTGCATCATTGATACACCCGAAGCTTCAGCGGCATGTCGCATGTCGTCAAAGGTTGTTCTGGGTCTTTGGTTGGACCGTCTAGGCTTGAGGGTCTCTTCCATAGAGTCATCGTAGTCTACCGAGAACCGTTGTGGTTGTCGGCTCGCCCTAACAGTTCCCTCCATGGGAGTAATCGGGAAGTAGTCTGTCATAGTGTTAACACTGTGAGCTCGGATACATGGAGATACTTTAGTGATGTGCATACCTTCGGGCTTGTTTTGTGAGGGCGTAAGCGGCCTCAAGGGATCTTCAGAGCCTATCGTCTCGAACTTGGCCACTCTGTCCATGATACCGTTGCTGATCCTCCGAGAGCCACGGCGCGAGACCATGTTCTCACTATCGGAGAGCCAGCCTGGGCCAGCCGAGGCACTCTCTGGGACAGCGACAAATGTCGGCGAGGAAAGAGCGCTTGAGGAGAAGAGCTCGAACTCTTGAGGTGTGTTCATCATGCTGTTCTGGTTGAAGGAGATATCGCTCTGCTTGATGGCCATGCCTTGTGCGTTGTACATGCCCAGAGTGTCTTGGATGGGACTCTCTTGGAAGGCACCAAAACGATGGCCAGCGAAGCGCTGTGGTGTCCCCTGAGGGGATAGTAAATAGTTCTCATCACTGCTCAAGTCTGCAAACTGGGAAGAAACTGCTGCTGAAGATGGCGACGAAAGCGGATGTCTATAGCCCGGGCCTGCTGTGCGTTGCTGCTGCGTTTCTCGCAGCACATGCTGTGGGTGGTTGTATCCTGTGCTGTTAGTATTGTTACTTACCATGGAGAAGTGATCCTGCCTGGGTGTTGTTGGTGTTGTCGTTGTCGAAGGAGCTGCCGAGAGGGAGGCACGCAGCTGTTGCCGGCGAGTGTCGAGGCTCATGCCGCGGCGGTGGGCCATGCGCTGGCGGACGGCCTGTGCTTGCGTGGGCTGTGCGCCTCCGAAGCTCTGGTTGTCGTGCTGGTTCAGTTTGCTGGCGATCTTTGTCGCTTCAAAGGCCGTGGGTGTCGAGTTCTGGCGACGGTGGACCTGTCGCCGGGCCTGAAGACCGCTTGAGGGCGGATGGGACAGCATTGTGTGAGAGTCGAGTCCGGGGTGTGTTTGTCGGGTTTGGCGAAGGGTTTCCTGGAGCGGAAACGAGGGAGACCAGAGAGGGCGACTTATCTCTGGTTCTGATCCGGTACTCACGCGGCGAGCAAGCCAGGCTGGCCGGGCAGAGGGGGCGGCTTAGGACGTCTTCAGCAGCAGTAGAGACTTAAGAGGATGAGAACTAGAGGATTGTTTGCGGCCTGGTGCAGGCGCAGATAGTTAGTTGAGCACGGGCGCGTGGGCGGTAGCTTGCGACCTGGGGTCTGTGTGCTTCCTGGCCGTGCAGGAGTCGGGGTGGGCTCTTCTCGTGGAGAGCGCGCGTGGAGATGGAGCAAGTTCGCGATGCGACGACGACGACGAGGTCTGCGAAGTGGAAGAGGAAGTGGATGATGGGACAGGAGTGGGCTCGCAGCTCGAGATGGGGACGACCAGGTCAAGAGCACTCGAGGACTTGCGCCGGCTTACTCGACTGTCGCAGCGCAGACGGCCGGGAAAGCGGTTGCGGGCCGCGATTGTTGACTCGGGCGATGAGGTGGTGGTTGTCATGGCGACGGCCAACTTGGGAAGTTGCCCTGGCAGGCGCAGACACAGGCGCAGACACAGGCGCAGACGCAGACGCCCTGCGTCACTTGTCGCGCGCCGGACCTGCTGAAGTGGCCCCACCCGGCGCTCTCATCCCCCGGAGCCGCCCTGTCGCCTCGAGTGCCCCAGGGTGGGTGGCATCGAGAATTGCGATAGGTGCTGTCCTACTCCAGCCATCATCAGACGATGCCTCCAATCAGCTCTCCCAAGACCTTGTTGTTCCTTTCTGACTAGCCTCCATCACCAAAACCTTGGTCACCGCAATGTCATCGCGACCGTGTTTACATCTGCACATCTGCGGCTCAACGCAGGTTAAGCTCGCAGTCTAGCAGCGGCTTCTGTTCCGCGCATCACATGAAAAGCAACTGGCCGACGAACCTGTTCGCCAAGCCCAAGGAAAGCGCCAGAGCTAACAAGGGCACTCGACTCGACTCGACACACGCAAAGCAAAAGTCTGAGACATTTGCACCCCTGTCTCTGGCTGCCTTGCCCATGCGATGGTGGCCATCGTTGAAGCAACCAGTTGCTGGCTAAGTAACATGGACGTGGGCACCCGTAGGCGGAGCAACAGGGCGATCCTGCTCCCTTCATCCTCCTCCTCCTCCCACGGGGTCCAGCAGTCAACCATGTCATCCACGTGTTTCGAGCTATTCCAGGCATCCTTTCGGCCACTACACCATACCAGGCTACCCTCGGGGGTATTCCCATGATTAATTCCAGTACTCCGGTCAGATCCAGGCAAATGAGGATCACATCATTCAAGTGCGCCTGCACTTGCGCTGGGGGAGAATGCGTCATGATGCACAACAGTGCGCCGCACGCTAGTGTCGCTCTCGACCACGACAAAAACACACCAGTAGCTGTTATTAGGACTGTGCTGGCAAACTCGGTTAGTTCTGCGGCCAAACAAGATCTGCATTAATACTCTAGTGCTTCTCCTATGGCAACTTGATTTGATTTCTGGCGTGTGATTAGGTTTGCGGTTCATGTAGCAACCATTGCCATTGCCAGAAACCAAGACCATCAATGAGCACCCATAGCGAGCTTGACTTTCGAGCTGCTCCATCTTGGCCCCACTGCGGCGATGGCCAACAGTCACCACGAGCAACACACTGCGACAAGCTACAACAACATCATTCGCTTTCGGAAACATCATCTTAATTACGTGAATGGGCTCTATATCAGGAAAGTCAAATTTGTACTAGTGCCCGGCGTCATCTTTTGCCTTTGTTATATTTGCAGATCACGCCTTGCGACATGTGATAACTCCGAAGCTTTTCGCGTGTGGAGCATGAGGTGAAGATGATTTGATTCGACGTCTGAAAAGTCCACTTTCCCACTGCTTTGGGGTCGACTGGATAAAGACATTGCCGTGTCAACAGAAGGGGAGAGTTTATTGTTGATGGGTACAACAAAAAGGCAGATTTTATGCCGGCAACCTAATAGACATCCAACTCCGCAGAACGAATGGTGCGGCTGCCGCTTAAAGACAAGTCCCCTAGGCGTGGTGCGAATACCAAATCTGGCAAAGTCCACTGAGACTCGCGGACGGAAAATACACGCGTCATGCTGGGTCAGTGTCTCATTGATGTGCCAATCTGTGGATCACCACGATGCCTCAAAAAAGATCAATATTGTAAATAAATGAAGACAAATACGAGAAAATTACCTGCATGGACTGGCCAGCTTGTAGAAGTGTATGGGTCAGTTCAAAACGTAGGCCGATATCTGCATTGAAGGAAATATATTGTGCTAGTGTAGAGATGTTCGTAAAGTCAACAGACGTCATCGCTCGGTGCGCGCAGCATCAGGGATCCCCCATCCTGTAGCCGGACCCTCTTCCCCGCAGCAGGCCCCCAGCACTGGATGCCAAGCAACGTCCCGCCCCGCACTGTCCCACACAAACACCACCACCACCACCTCCTCCTCCTCCACTGCAGACAGTACACACAAACAGCCACCGTCTCAAGCGGAGTCATCAGATCGCAACGGGACTTTATTCAAACAGCTTCTCTACGCTGTACCCCTACCTGCAACGCGCCCAGAGATCCCAACATGGGAGGAGCAGCAATGCACACTGAGAAATACCCCCTCAAACCACCATCGCTCTCAGCAATCGCCTCGGCCCTCATCCCACATCTCGAAAACAACTACGCCTCCTCATGCGCCAGTGTAGTCCCTTGCCCGGATCTACGAGATGCGCCATACAACCTCACCACCCGCGGACTAGGCGGCTCCCCTAGAGTAGCAGAGGTCGGGGGCCAGTCCAACCTCTTCCCGGACCCGCGGAGGGAAGCGATGTGGAACTTCCCCGACCTCGCGCGGGAGATGGAGATGTTCGGCCCCGCCTACGGAGGCGGCGGCGGGAACCTAATCGGTGCAGGCGCCGGGCCCTGGCGAGAGGTCGGGCAGAACAGCGAGCTGGCGGCGGACTACAGCTGGACCTCGTCATCGCCATCGCCGCCGTCTTCCACGGAACACGGCTCTGACTACAGAGGAGAAGAGTCGTCGAACAACTCGCGCTGCATCCTGGTCGACAAGGCCACTGCGCAGGTCCAAGTCCACAAAGCCCCGGCGCCGGCATGCGCGCTGATGGCCAACCTCTTCGGCTCCCGCGGCCAGCCGGGGGATGTGCTCAAGGTCACCGCCGCTAGCCGGACCGGCGAGAAGGCGAGTTTCACAGAGTGTATCCAGGAAGCGCTGCACTCTGCGTTTCCCACCTCCACTGTGAGCATAGGCGGTGTCGTCCTGATCAAGCCTTCTACTAGAGCAAAGTACCACGTCATGCCAGACTTCCCTGCCGACTCGGACTTGCCGTTCAAAAATGTAGATGCGGTGACGAGGTGGTTGACCTGGCATGATTACTCGGGCCCGATCGTTGGCTTGTCGGTGATACACTCTTCAGATCCGGAGAACAAAATCGGTCTAAGGCTGGAGCATACCCATACTTTTTCGCCGACGGGGGAGGACAAGGGCGGACATTATCATTATGATCTGGAGGAAGGCAAGGAGGATGTCGAGTACGAGGCGTACTTCAATGTCGCGGAGGTGATCTATCGGGTTGACCGGGTTGCGCAGTAAGCTTCTGTGGCGGACTCAGCCTCGGGGTTGTAGAGATGTAGCTGACTGCTTGTGTAGCCGAGCAAGGAAATAAGCTACATAACCTCCAGCGAGCTCTAATTGTCATCCCTCTCAGTCCACTCCTTCGCCTCATAAAGCAACGCCTCATGCGGGCCAAAGTCCTTGGCAAACGCCTTCATCTTATCCCACTGATCCTCCCCAATCCTCCTAACGAACAACAAGAACCCGATCCACCGGAAATCATCGAACGAAACATCCGCTCCACACAGAAACGGCCCTCTCCCATCCTCTCGAAGCAGCGTGGCAATGGCATCCACCACAGGCCCAGCCTCCTTCCACGCCTTGTCCATCAGAGCGCCCTCATCAAAGTAGAGCTCCGCCTCTACCTGCTCGAGAGTCTTCCACCCCGCCGCGGACTTTTGCGTCTCACCAGTGTCGTCAGTACCAGCAGCGCCGCAGCCCGGATTAACCCACGGCTCCCGCGTCTCCCGCCAGAAACCGAAATTCACCTCATTCAAGATCCGCTTGTGCACGTGTGTGAGGATGACGGGCTCGACCGCGTCCCAGATCTTGCCTTGGAGTTCAGTCATCCGCCCAGTGAAGCGGGTGTCGACTAGCAAGGGTGGGTCCGGGTAGGTGGACTCTAGAGCTTTGGCAATGTCCTTGCTGTTCATGATGTATCTGCTCCCATGCTCGTTGGGCAGTGCGATGGTGGGGACGGTGTAGGTCGCGATTGATGCATTTGGGAAGCTGTCCAGGGGTTTGGAGGAGGAGGGAAGGTGTTTAGCATGAAGACTACGAGGTGCTTCGTAGTCGAGGCAATATCTATATGGCTAGGAGAGTTTGCCGACTTACTGCGGTGCGAGAGTCGGCTTGATGTCTGGATACTCAACCTTCCAACACCAGGCAAATCAGCAAGACGTGCCTGCACGCGCGGGTGTGCTGCACGACGGCAGGCCCGCTGTGCTTGCATCCCGCCAGGCAACTACTCACCCACTCCGTTCTGTATGGGATGTTCTTGTAGTTGAGAATCAAGCGGACTGCCAAGAACGACCATCAGCATTTCACCAGCAGCCTCATTTCGAGGTGCGAACGAAACCGACCTCGCCAAGTATTCAAAGACCATGCTCTGCACGGCGCGCGAGACGGGATGTCGTATAACACGACTTCCTGTGACCCCATGTTTGTCATTTGAAAAAGTGTTGGGCCAAGTTGGGGTTTTCATATTTGTTGTGGTCTCAAAAGTCTCATGGGGAAAGAAGGCAGCCTGGAGTTCATGCTCACTCTGCCTGACTGCGGTGGAACCACTTTTCCAGGCTTACATGCGGGGTGTAAGGACGAGTTGTTTGTCATCAGCTGTTTTGGAGTGCTGGACGGGCCTTTGTGTCTTAGACTTGGGGGCCAATTACATGAGAAGTACACCAGAACGTTAAATGGACAACTGAAAACAGGTATAAACTGTGATCCTCTTCCCTCACGAAAGCAGCCTTCTACAGGAAGGCCTTGCCGTCAGCGAACGGTACCGACAGAACATCGTCTAGACCCTCGCCGTCCTTTTATTTCTCTCCAGACGATTCTCCATTTCTAGATATGCCGCCCTCTCCTGCGCCGAGGTCAAGCTTGCAAACTTCTCAACAAACTCACCAGCCTGGCTCTTCGCCCCAATCTGCGCAAACTGTTCCCGCAGACTCGACGACGGGCGCCAGCCCTGCGTGTCCCATAGGACACGTCGCTTCTCAGCATCCTCGAGAAACGCCATGTCGCGAAACCAATATGACCGTTGCCCGTCCTCTGTGCGCTCCGTGCCAGGGCTCAAATACTCGACACCCCACTTGCGCTTGTCGTACGCCATCTCCAGCCCGTCCTCATCGTATATGCACGCCGGGAGCCAGGTCGAGACTGATGAGCTCTTGAGCATGGGCATCGACCCGCAGGCGCGGGCAAAGGCCGACAGGAAGACGGATATTCCCGGCTCGTTGTCGTCAGCGACAGCGACGGGGAAACCGCTCACCGCCCGGTATGATGTGTGTTCGCGCTCGTCAAAGTCCCGCGCGGTCGCGGTGGCCACCGTGGTTGTGGACATGTCCCGTATCGAACGCTCCTTGTAGCCAGGCGGTACCCCGAACTCAGTGCTCCGATTGTTCAGTGGTTCATCATCGTCATCGTCGTCGTCGTCATAATAGTCGTCGTAGTCATCATCGTCAGAGTCAAAACCAGGACGGCCAAGCAAAAGCCCCGTCATCCAAAAATAGCCGCCCCCTTGGGGCCGGCGGACGTTTAATTCAATTTGAAGGTCTTCAAGGGACTTGCCCCAGGTCTCAGTAGCATGCAATGGCCCTGTTTTGTGGGCGTCGTCTTCTTCTTGGACTGAGCAGATTGGATCCTCTGTGAAGAGCGAGGCATCAAAGGTTCCACCAAGGGTGAGCCTTTTGAGGTTTGGTAGTTGACCAAGTCCGATACGAAGGGCGCTGCTCAGGTTGTCATGGCTGCCGTAAGGCGAAATCGCTGATTCCGTGTGTGCCTCATTGTTCTGCAGGAGTGGATACTCCCACGCCACTGCCTCGTCTGACCAAGGTGAGATTCGGCTGCGTTTACCCCGCGAGGTGTCTCCTTGGATGAAGTCGATTGCCCACTCTGAAATGTCTGCAGTATGGAATACTAGTTCTTCCAGGCCTGCTAGGTCTAGAAAGTGGTTGACGACAGCCTGGGACAGCAGAGAGCGGTATTCTCTACGTAAGGTCAGATATTTGATATCCCAGATTTGCAGCCTCCAAATTGCCTTTGCGACGTTCGGCATACACTGTGCTGCGAGTATTACTGGAACGTGGTCGGCAATGTTTCTAGTGGTCAAGTCCATTGTGAATTCGCGAATCGCAGGGACCTGTGGGAGCTGCTCTCGTTCTATGAGAAGTCCTGGGTCGAGATCGAGGAAAGAGTACAGATGCCGCCAGTTGTACAGATCGGTGATGGTATACCCTTCGTCATCAGCGCTCTTGCTGTACTCGATGCATTTGAAATCGTCATCCGCTCCCACGAGAGCATGCCGTCGCATGGTAGGGTAGTCTGTCACAGAGTAGACATCGTGGAGCGTGAGCTGGACGTGTCCTTCCTCTGCCTTCCAGCTGCTGAGGATATCGAGTAGCCCGAGGATTTCTGCGGTGAAAGTCCTGTTGTTCTTGAGTCGATCCGAGTCATTTTCAAACACGGTCCGCTTGGCCTTGGGATAGGCTGGTAGCTCGACGCTGAAGCGGATGTGTTGAATGTGTTGATGACGGTCGGGTCTGCCGTGACAGGCTCGCTCGAATAGGTCCAGGTCTGAGCTTTTGAGACTGATTTCTTTGAACGTTCGCTGTTCAACTGCTGCCTGCCATTTAAGGGAAATCGGGGCTAGCGGGGCGAGCCGGGAGTCCGTGGCCACGTAGGAGATGACCTTGTCGTATAGTTCCTGTGGCATTCGCTCCATGATGTTGTGTTTAACTCAGAGGTGGGAAGGACGTCCACTGAGCACTAACCCGCGAGGTGTTGTTGACTGCATGGCCACGATGCCCAGCCGCGTGTGCATGTGCCACTAGCCGCGCCTTGTAGGGTTCTTGATAGTGCTTGCCCAGGCTTCACGATCATGCCTCCTAAGAATGACTGCAGTGACGTTGTGTTGGGCAGATTTTTAGCCTGGGTTCATTTTATTTGGCAAATGAAAGAGGAAACTGCTGTTTTCTGTTTGCTTTATGGGGAGGAGTGCTTACGCGGTACTTATTCCGATGCTCCCCAAGCACCAATAC
This sequence comes from Microdochium paspali, assembly GCA_031142775.1. Classification (NCBI taxonomy): domain Eukaryota; kingdom Fungi; phylum Ascomycota; class Sordariomycetes; order Xylariales; family Microdochiaceae; genus Microdochium; species Microdochium paspali. The sequence continues at coordinate 2,055,468 of JAVBIV010000008.1, forward strand.
TGACCGCCGGGGAACAGAGGGCCCTTAATTACTTTAGTCGAGTAGTAGCACTGAGTCGCAGACTGTAGGACCCAGACCCCTGTTGTAGTGGAGCCTGATCCGCCTGCTGGGGCGATCCACACACATCCGACGGCACAACCACGCTGCCAAGCTCATCAACATGGCTTCATCCTCTGCTTGTAATGGCGAGGCTTATCTCTGCACTTCTCACAGGCTATCGCTCGCTACTTAGCACAACCCGTCGCCATGGCTGGCCTGTTCTCCGGTAGAGCAGCAACGTCCACCAGATACCAGCCTGTAGCCTCTAGCGAGGACGATAGCCACCATGGCTCAACACGCCCATTGCCGTCCCCAGCCACAAGCTGCAGCCGTCCTGGCGAGCTACTGCGCAAAAAGAGCGGCGACTTTGGACGCATCGTCGTGACGCCCGAGGACGAGAAGCGCGTGCTCCGCCGCATAGACTCGGTCCTCTTGCCCATCATGCTCGTTGTGTACTTCCTCCAGGTTGCGGATAAGACGACCCTCTCGTACAGCTCCGTCTTCGGCCTCATCGAAGACATTGGCCTTGAAGGCGACCAGTACAGCTGGCTAGGCTCGATTGTGTACCTCGCCCAGCTCATCATGCAGTTCCCGCTCGCATGGCTGCTGGTCCGGCTGCCGATCGCCAAGTTCACCAGTGTCATGGTGCTATTCTGGGGCACTGCGCTCTGTCTGATGGCTGCTACGCACAGCTTCAAGAGTATGATGGTCGCTCGTTTCTGCCTGGGCGCTTTTGAGGCCACCATCGGCCCCAGCTTCGTTGCCATCACAGCCATGTGGTGGAAGCGTGGAGAGCAGACCACACGTACGAGCTACTGGTACGCTATGAACGGTGTTGCTAGTACGCTAGGAAGTTTGGTCACGTTTGGCATTGGGCACATCCAGTCTTCTCTGCGACCATACCAAGTATGTATCCCTTTATTGTAACACGTAACCTCAGGAGTGTTGGCTGTACTGACGGATGTGTACAGCTCATTTTCTTGTTCTTCGGGACCACCACCGTGGTTTTCAGCTTCGTCATGCTGGCTTATATGCCAGACTCGCCAATGGAGGCCAAGTTCCTTGACGACCACGATCGCCTAGTTGCCATTGAGCGACTACGAGCCAACCAGATGGGGAGCGCGACGCGCGAGTGGCGGAATGACCACTTGACCGAAGCCATCTTTGACCCCAAGACGTGGCTTTGGTTCGCCCTCATGCTCGCCATCAGCATCCCGTCAGGAGGTATTAACACGTTCGGTCCCCTCATTATCAGCACCTTTGGGTTCGACAAGTTCCAGAATACGTTATTCAACATGCCCTATGGGGTTATCCAGGGCATCGCAATCCTGGGCGGCTCGTACGTGGCGACAAAGTGGAAGCAGAAAGGCATTATCATTGTGTGGTTGTGCTGTCCAGTCATTGTGGGATACTTGATCATGCTTGCCCTGCCGCATAATGCCGACCACCAGGTGTCGCTGTTGTTCGGATACTACCTGATGTCTGTATATCCTGGCATTTGTGAGTCTTTCTGGTACCCGCAACGCTCAGGATATGCTTGAACGTGCTAACAAGGCAAACCAATCAGCGCCGCTCCTCTACTCATGGTCAGCACAAAACACAGCCGGCGACACAAAGAGCAAATGCACCAACGCCGTCCTCTTCCTCGGCCAGAGTTTAGGCAACATCATTGGTCCTTTGCTTTTCAGCCAGGCCGACGCGCCCGCATACTCGCGTGGTCTCACATACAACCTGCTTATGTTCATCGCTATAATTGGTCTGGTAATGGTGGCAAGCGTGCACTTGCGCCGGCTTAACAGCAAGCACGCCAAGATGCGGGTGGCGATGGGAAAGAGTGCGGTCATTCTCGACACCAGCCTCGACAGCGCAGAGGAGGCTGCTCAGCGGAACAAGGATAGAAGGAGACACGATGGTGAAGAGGCCGTTGTCGCTGCGCAACTGATGGAAGAAGGCGATGCAGTCGCAAGCAGAGAATCGAGCAGGGAAAGGATTGGCGAGCATGCTTTTGATGATCTTACGGATTTGAAGAACGAAGAGTTCATATTCGTACTTTGATTCAGGCGTTCAGTCACAATTGATTGCTCATCCGACAAGCCACGATTTTGTCAGCTGAATATCATAATATTCCAGTAATCCGTTGAATCGTGTTACCGGGCTGGTTGAGAGATGACTAGGGCGCGTTGTGATGTAATGTTTGGATCAGGAGCTGGTAGAAATTAATTACCCCAGCCACATATTGGCTTCAGTAGAACATCTCAGAGACGACGATGAATTCAAGTCGTGATCTCGTTCTACACTAAAGGGTTTCGCCTTAATCCGAGCACGGTCCATCGCCTTGCTCCGCAGAATCAGAAAGACGTGTACTTGTCGCTCTACGCCGCTCTACGGGAATGGATCATGCTCACAGACTTTGACGAATATGAGCGCCGACACGCTCGGTCGGCCATGCAGCCTGCACTGCCAGTACCACAGCTGATTTCTAACGAAGAGCCAGACTCTCAACTTGAGACGATTCAGGGCTTACATGAATGTATCGCAAAGCTTATCGCGGAGAACGAGCAGTAAAATAAGCGATTAGAGCAGTGGGAATCTGAGCAGGCCATGCAAGCTGAGGCGCTGGCCAAAGTTCTTGCTGACAATTGGACGTCAAATGCTCGCCACTTGCCTCGCAAGCTGCAGACTTGGTATATCAGAATGGTAGAGGATATAGTGGACGTTGGCTGTCTCGACACCAACACAGAGACTCTGATCGCGTGTCTTGGAAACCTCAATGAGGGTCTGCCATACCGCGAGAACAATCATGAACTCCGTCGATATTTGCGGAAGGTGATCCAAAAGCTCAAGGGTGAGTATGTGACTTAACATTGAGACCGTAGATTATTTGCTCGTTCACGTGAAAGAAGGTTCGGATTAATGCGTTGGGATGGTGAATGGTTTGTACACTGGTGTCGGTTTTGATCTATCTCTCTAGAGTTTCTTCTGGTGAAACGGAACCGGGTATTCATAATTGCCCATTTCATGAATATATTGACACTAGTCTGGTGATATAGATATTAGGGCTTTGTGTCTCCAGACAAACATATTAATGTCTGTCTTGTTGAGCGATAACATCAAGTCGGTTAGTACAGCTTTATTGGTGGCGGCCCTCTGATTCAATCTAGAAAGCTCTAGCCAAATCACAAATTTAACCGAGCTGCCCTTTTTTCTCTCTCTTTTTCTTTTCTTTTTTTTCGTTTTGATCTTAGGGTCTCTCAGTGTGAGTTCAATGATTGTGTCTGTAAAAGGCCTTAACTCTGAGCTTCGCCTTTCGCAGCGACCACCTAAACACCTTCCTTAATTATTCCAAATAGGAACCGCATGCACCTCAACCAAGACGCTTATCACTAATTCATCGGGCATCAATAATCTCTTGCCAAGGCTTATTGCTCAACCACCATTACTTCAAGATACATAAACGCCACAATGATTTGCGATGATGTTTTAAGGGAATCTTTGCGCAATAACTCTTCGTAGCCAAAGGTCTCGAAAATGAAATGTGCAGGAGTCTGAAGTCTAGCTGCATTGTAAATTCACCATACCTCATAGCCAGAGCTGGCAAACCATTTCGCTTTCCAAGGGATCCTGATGCCTCGTGGCTGCACTCATCCTACCAGCTGCGTCCTTGTCGAACACTCTACGATGTTGTGTCACAGGCCTCTCCGTCTTCAATAGTAGTGCAACCTCTAATCGAAACAAACACTTAGCATTCTAGAGTCTCTTTGCATGATAAATTCTTCTCGGGAAGACTGAGCGGCTCGTCACCACGCTAAACAGTGTGAAGAATATCCTGGCATTCCCCTCTTCCGGTTTCCACCATGCTCACCCGACAGCGCTGTCATACTCTCCGAAGGATTCTCCGTCTCACTCCAAAGAGACGGACGTAGCATCTTGGTTCAGCGCCACGGGCAAGGCTCACCATACGATCACTATCACACATCATGGTCCAACCACCACGACACAAGCATGGATCAACCGTTCAGGTAAAGAGCGGTTGTTACTAACAGCTGTTCCGCCGCACAAATCACACAATGAAGTCACGAGGCTCCCGGCGGAGTTTCAGCAGGAGGGCAGATATGCTCAATGAATCTAGACGGGACAACGGTACTACCAGATAGCACACGTGGACGGTAGAAGGAGAGCAATTTGAAAGCTAAGCTACGCATCGAGATTCTCTTCCTGATGAAGAAGACCACAACGGGATTTTCAGCCTAAAGCGAGGGAAAACCTCACTCCTTAAGAACGAGACAGAGCATACCCGAGCCTCTGGGCCGTAGCACGCCGAAACTGCAGACAAGGAAAGCGTGAATGTGATTACCCGGACCAATACGTACATGAAGGAAACCGACAAAATCAGAGGCTGGACACACTGGCGGTGAAGGAGATGGTCATCCAGGACTTGACAGCAAATTTGGGAATAACAGCGAACACGCGGAAGGCTTCAACCGCGAAAGTCGGGAAGGCCACGTCTCACAAGGCAGAAAACGAGCAGCTCGGTTTCAAACGTAAGCACAGCGACTAGAGTCTTTACACTACGAGAGCCCTGGCAGATAAGGCGACCAGGAGGCGGAAGCAGGCGAAGCAGGAGTCTCCTCTCGTTCAGACCCAACTCCATGCGGCTCAGGAAGATTTCGAGTCGGTAAGACCTTGTTCAAGGAGCGTAACATTGCAGAGGCCAAGTTGTTACTGCAGCCAGACGCGTAGAGACGTGGCCAAGCTCACAACTCAGACTGCAGCAACGGACATTGACCGCTTCGAGGTACTTCTGGCCCGATCGAGCTGTTCCCCAGCGATGAGCCTATCACGGAGGATACGCGTCACGTCTAGCTGTCTATGTGGCGGCTATACCGCTCTATGGTTGCCGCTGGCGGTGCTGTCAATTCTGAAGTGGCGGACAGAGTGGCTACCGTGGCGGAAATGCTGCATGAGTCGGCATCGAGCGATTGCGAGCGAAGATTGAAACGTGATACCGGACCGGGAGTTTCGGTACGGATACGGGAGCTTGAGCCAAGTTCTGGACCACCGTTATGGAGCTCGATGCACCCAGACCATGCGATCGTCCGACCCCTGAGTAGCGTGTGCTTGGGGATTCAGCGTTGTAGCACGAGGCATTAACCAAATCATGACAGATCGTTTGACAATCCCTGAAGATAGACATTCCAAGCAAAGGCGCCAAACAGAATTCAGATCAACTCGTTGGTCCTCTATCCCGTCCCGTGAGATATGTGACGTGCATCTGCACCGGGAATGTCGCCCCTTTTCCCGCGTTTATCGAGCCGTAAGTATCCCGCTAGCAGGTACCTTCACACTTCAGACCGCACCTCGATAAGACTGGACTTCATGCACAGTGTGACGGCTCACGAATGTTTTCTGCGTGACACCTTGAATTCCGCGATTGGCGGGCTCGGCGGGCTACGCGCGTAGTTGTCCATGCAGGACATCTGACACTGTGCGCCTAGAGACAGAACGAATGCGGTGATCTGCAGAACCCAGGCCCGGATTCTGCAGGTCCGCATGTTGCCCATGGCACGATTAGGCGGTGATTGGAACCGCCAAAGCGGATGTACTTGGCACTACCTATGCATTTACATTTTTGAAGATTGCCGCAAACGCCGAGCTTTTTGCGTGTATCGAGCTCGTCTGGCGCTTTAAACACGCTTCTACCATCTTGGTATGCCCCTTTTGAGTGGATGTTGCAGTCCAAGTGTCTCTGGGCTTTGACCCCGTTCCACCGTAACTTCAGTCGATTATGTTATGGAGACTCTCCAGACGTTGTATTTTGCCGAAGCTAGGAAGTGGAGCCGGAAAGCGCCATCTTCTTTAGGTGATTTGCGGGGAGAGTGCCACTAAAGGCGGAGTAGTGGTTGTGGAGTGACTATTGAGACATGGGTAGTCCTGTCGCTAGATCTATCAGACTTGAGACAGGGCATCATCAGTGTGCCACAAGCACTACGGCTCTCCTGCCTGACAGCATCCAGCCAACCAGCCTTTCCGGATATCGCTGGGCCTTATCGTCAGCCACGATGTGCGCCTCAAGCACAAATGTCGATCTCAACAAAATCGTGCCTGACAGAGTCAAAAAGCCCAAAACGAGGCGCATGAGGTCCCATTGGAGGTCTGCTGTCACTCGTTTAAGGTTGCTGGTCCTTGCTGCGGACCCATCAAGCCCACCTGGCTAATGCATGTTCCCGGCATCCATATGGGCTCGGGGGTCCCGGAAGGCGTCCTGCCCACGAGCCGGAGAGGGGAAGAGGCGGCGCCCTCTTTCACCGGCTTTGACGCTGCGCAACGCAGGCTGTCGTCACAACACCAGGCCATAATAGGTCAGGGCTGCTGACCGGGTACACGTGGACGGCCAAGATCACACGACACCGCGGTGACTGTGGTCTCGCTCGGGCTGTGAGGGTCTATTCAGCCGACCATACCCTGTGGTCGGTAGCGTTTGGCGCCTGGTAGCGGCGACCGCCGACGGGCGATGATGCTCAGACCAGGCCCAAGCAGAGAATTGCCTACCATGTCCCCTGCCTCAGAAACCGATACTGTAACGGTTGGGCAAGGTTCGATACCGACGCGGCGACCCTTCTCAAGGTTGTGTTGGCAATGTGGATCATGGACGTCTCGAAACGGCTTAGCGCGGCCGAGTTCCACAATTATGGGTTGAGCAAATGTTCGAGAAACTCTGAAATTCATGATGGAAAGCGATTGAAACCTGGGGAATTATTTGATGCCTTTTCATCAGGGATAATGCTGTTAGTTGTTGGTCTTACCGGTCTGATCTCAGGTTGCCTAGATGCCCGAGTGCACCAGAACTCTGGCCTTGGGCCGAGCAGTGGCAACGTGATTGGCGTTGATGGGGCGCCTAACCCTAAGCTAAACTGCACTGCTGCCCAACGCGGGAGCCGCGCTCACCACACAAATGGCCCAAGGCCCAGCCTCACCTCGCTTCCCAACCCACCGAGGCCACGGCCAACTTGTGACAGGCTCTTTGTTTGGCTCGACGGGTTACCCATCAGGGGCATGATTGGCAAGGCCAGGATGAGTCAGGCACAGCATTGCCCCGGCCACGACTCGACACCCTACAGGCCGCGGGCTGGCCGAGGAGGTACTTTTCATACCGTTCGTTTGGTGAGGAGTTGCAAGTAACGCTCGTTCAGGAATATCAGGGGTCTTTTGGCATGCAGCCTAGGCTTAAGGCAGGGCATTATTGTTGCACAAAACGGAGTTTAGGTTGCCATGCCGTTTGTCTTCTTCCGGTTTGGGTTTACGACTTCTGCCTTCCCCTGCGTCGGTCTGCATGACCCAACCACGGAAGCTGCTGCTCACCTATTTGCAGGTACGATTCGTCACCTGAGGTCGGGCGAAAACACGGGAACGGAAAAGAAGCAAGGCTGGTACTCCCAGAGGAGTCACTGATCTACCCTGGGTAGCCTGAGGACCCATAACCTTGCAGCAGCCCTTTCTAGTAGATCTGCAAAATACAATGCCTTGCCACCAACCTCAACTTCGTCCACATCTTCTCAGAGAGAGACACTTCCAAAAAAGGAAGACACCTTGAAAACTCCCGGCATTATCTAGAATCATTATCACCATCATCCCCGGACTGTACCATTATAGACGAGCTGTAGATCAAAAAGATCGTCAACGATCGCCATAACAACAACAACGACAACAGCCATGAGTTCGGCAAACAACCGGCCACGTGGAAACAAAAGCAACCTAAAAGTCCAACAGTCAGAGGACATCCCCATGACGACCATGACCTCGCGGCGAGACCAGCAACGTTCCCGCCCACAAGAAGACATGCCCATGGCGACTGTGCCCTCCTCACGGAGGGAGAACAACCAGCAACGCTCTTCTCGACCAAACTCTAGACCACCCCAGCATCGGCGCCACCAGGAACTGGAAGAGGCCAGGAGGAGTTTCGACTCAATAGACACGCCACCTAGTTGGACTTCATCACAGTCGAAAAGCACGGAGGACAGCACATCAGCGGACCAGAAAGCTCTGACTCTTGCTTCTACTTCACAGCAGCAACCTCAGCAGCCAGAACCTCGTATGCGGCCCATTGTCCCGCCTAAACCCAATGGACTCCGAAGTAGTCATCCTCATCACCGAAAAAATTACGCATCAACTGAAGCCAAGACAGTAGCTAACCATGTGCCTTCCGTTATAGCAAAACACCCGGTTCGAGGTATCCTCAAGAACCCAGACCCCAAGCGTGACCATGCCATTCTGGCATCACGATTTGATCGTGCTGAGCCGCTCACGCAACATGCTCCTCCATCACCATCACACCCCCCTCCCCCTCCTCCTCCTCCTATGCCTCGGAGGTTGGAACATTCTTCATCTCAGCACCAGCAATACCAGGACCCTAACAGCGGCGGTATGGACATGTATGGCGCCCCCTATGTAAACAACGAAGGACCCTCCTACCACAACGGCTCCGGCCCTGGCGGGTACCCTCACCACCATGACCCAGGATACGAGTACCTCACTGAGAACCCGTACGACACATGGGACAACGAGAGCTACGATGGGTCCGCGGCGTCAGAGCTGTCCGCTGGAAGTACCGACGCCACCAGTGTCATCTCCGAGTCCACCGACGCCTCGGACGGGTACTACAAGAAGCCACCGCCGGGTCGGATGGCGCCGACGGTGCGGACAACGACCATCGCCACCACGGCCGCAAGGACGAGACCTCCAGTGCCGCCGCAGCAGCGCTCCACGCTCATCCAGCAGCAGCAGCAGCAACGGTACCAGCAGGAATCCGCCTCGTCGACTGATGGGAGCGATATCACACCTACCGCCCCCGTCAAGGCTAGCACCAAGACCCAGAACAAGGACAGCGGCAAGAGCACCAGCGGCACCAAGACCAACAGCAACAACAAGGAGAGCAGCAGCAGCAACAGCAAGAAGGAAGCCCCCAAGCCGACAGTGCACATCCAGATCCTGCCGCCGCCCAAGGCTGCTCCCCCTCCGCCGCCGGCCAAGAAGGCCATCGCCGCGCCTCCCCCCAAGCAGGAGAGCGACAGCAAGGAGCTCGTGCTAGCGGTGGCCCGGCGCGCGGAGCGCAACGAGCGGGACCTCCTCGACAAGATCGACGCGCTCGAGAGCGAGACTGAGTCTCTGCACGTCGCCCGCTCCCGGCTCAACAGGGAGCTCGCGGACGCCGCGGACGAGATCCACGCCCGTGGCCAGGAGACCAAGGACGTCGAGCGGCTCATGCGGCAGGAGCGGCACAACAAGGAGCTAGCCCTCAAGGATCTCGAGAGGTCCCGCAGGCTGGTTGACGAGGTCAGGAGCAACCTTGACTTCCAGATGGGTGTGCTCAGCGAGGCGGAGAGGGAGCGCAGTGCCTTGAGGCTGGCCAGGAAGGAGCTTAAGGCCCAGGTCGAGGAGTTGGAGAAGAGCTCTGTGAAGAGGGAAGCGGAGTCGAAGAAAAGGGAGGAGGAGTCGAAGAGCCACGCGGAAATGATGACCATGAAGATCTCGGAATTTGAGAAGGCTGCGGCGATGCTTGAGGGCAAAGTCTCTCTATTGTCTGATCAGGTCAAAGATATTTCTACGGAGAGGGATGAGCTTAAGGCCGTCTCAAAGAAGCTCGAGGGAGAAGTCGCCTCGCTTGCGGACCAGGTCAAAAGTATCTCGGTTGAGCGGGACGAGCTCAAGGCTGCCTCGGACAAGCAAATGGAGCAGATCCGCGGCCTCGTACAGGAGCGTGACGGTCTCCTCGTAGCCAGGGTCAATCTCGAGCAGGCTCAGACTCGGTTCGAGGAGACTATCAAACGACTTGGCGAGGAGAAGGAAGACCTTGAGGCTAAGAAAGGCAAACTTGAGGCCCAGATCGGCGGTCTACAGAACGACGTAGACGACCTCATCGGACAGATCGGCAACTGGGAGCCTGAGAGAGCCACCCTCCAGAACGAGCTCGAAGCTGAGAAGGCCGCCAACGAGGCCCTGAGCCAAGAGATCGAGCAGGCCAGAACCGCCCAGATCGACGCCCTAATGCAAGCCCAGTCAGAAAAGGCAGCTGCCGAAGAGCTCAGGGCAGTCCTCGAGGCCGAGAAGAAGATGCTAGAGGAGAAAGCTCAAACTGTGAGGCGAGAGGTCGAGGGGATGGCTCTAGCTGAGCGTTTCGAGCTGGCGAGGCAGCTCAGCGAGGACAAGATGCAGCTCCAAGCCCAGATTGACGAGCTCAAGGCCGAGATTCTCGACAAGGAGGCCGATATCGAACGCCTCAACGTTGACCTCGGCGGTGCCAAGGCCGCCAACGTGTCTCTTGCCCACCAGCGCCTCGAAGTGGACTCCAGGCTGGCCAGCACTAAAGGCGAGCTCAACTCGACCAAGGGCGAGCTCGAATCTACCAAAGGAGAGCTCGACACCACCAGGAGCGAGCTAGCCACAACCAAGGGCGAACTCAACTTCACCAAGGGCGAGCTCGAGAAGCTCAGGGAGAGCAGCGCGGACGACCTCCAAGACAAGACGGCAGACCTCGCGGCCAAGGCGGCGGAGCTTGAGAAGCTCCAGGCCGAGCACCAGGAGCTCGAGGACAGGTCCAACAGCCTCGAGAACGAGCTCAGCGACCTCCAGCAGCAGCTCACTGAGGCTCACGAGGCTACCGAAGCAGCTGAAGCCGCCGCGGCCGCCGCAGAGACTGCCAGATGGGAGAACCCCATCACCATCGTGGAAGCCGCACCCGTGCGTGCTCCTCCTCCGCCTCCCGCTCCGCTCCTCAGCCCAGCGGCCGCCGCCACCGGCGCCGAGCTGTCGGCCAAGCTGGCGGCCCTCGAGGCACGCAACCTCGAGCTCGAGGTCGAGGCCGCCAAGGTGCCCGACCTGCTCCAGCGGGCCACCCGCGCCGCCGAGCTGGGCGCCCAGATCGCCGCGCTGACGAGCGACCTCGACGCCGCCCACGCCGCGCACGAGCCGTGCGGGGGCACCATCGCGGAGCTCCACGCCCAGCTCACCTCCCTGCAGGCCCAGGCCGCTGCCGCCTCCCTGCTGGGCGTCGGCTCGGGACACGGGGGCAACAAGGAGGGCAGCCGCCCGCCCTCGCGCAGCGACTCGAGGCGCCGCTCCGCCAAGAGCGGCGTCGCCAACCATGCCAGGTCGCGCAGCACCAGCATGGTCTTTGTGCGCAAGCCGGCGGACCGCGCGTCTGGTGTCTCCGTCATGAGCAAGGAGGCTCTCCGCGGCCGTGGCGGTGGCAGCGAGGACTCGTACTAAGGCCCCTGTCTTGCCGGTGACTTGAGCATGGCTTTGCAAGCAGAGAGAGAGAGGGCGGTGACAAAAAGAAAAAGAGTGGGAAACATGTGTGTCCTGGCACGTGAAGATGCCAGGGCCCGTCCCGCGCGTTGACGATGATGACGACGACGATGGCGATATGAAAATGATACTGACCGCTACAGCAGCGACACGACACCGCCCAAACCTGTGGCACTTTCCTTTGTTCACCGCTACGGCTTTTCCTTGGTATCTTCTATTTGTCTTTGGCTATTAGTCTTCATCAGCGTTGAGCGTTATTGTTTCTCTACTTTATTCATTTTTCCATAGCGTCTGGTTTTTGGGTTTTCTTGTTTTGCTTTATTCTCATGTATTACGCTCAACTCTGAAGAGATCTAATAGTCCTTTTCGTTTCAAAACCCCACAGCCCATCGGCACTTTCCTTTGTCTTTGTCTAGGTGTTACGATATGGCGGATATTCTCATTTACGATCTCAATTTGCTACTCTATAAGCATAATGTTTTATGTGTGCGGTGGTACATCTGTTTTTTTGTTCTTCTACCATGTTCAAAGGTCCATCATTGAGATTGTATCTGACCACAAAAGTATCGGCCATCTGTATCTTACCTCTGAGTACGTACGTAGGCAGTCTATGAAAATTGTTGACTTGAATGATTGTTTCCCTGACGTTGATTGATGATATATGCTTAAAGTGTATGCTTCACTTACATATTTATTGATTGATTCATTACAATTGAGATCCATAGTCAGTATACCAGCCTGATTTTACCATAACATTGACTAATATGCAAGTTTTGTCGAGCGATTTGCCCCGTAAGCACCTCCCACAAAGATTGGTGTAAGTGGACGTAAAAGGCCAAGCTTGAGGTGGGGCAAACCCGGACCCTGGCTAACGGCAAGCTGTCACACAAGCTCTCATTGTTCCTGGCAACAATTTAGGAGCTTTCCTCTCTGCACAACCGCGGGGATCCGAAAGCTTGTACGGCGAAAAGCCCCGAAGCCTGGCATCGATACAGAAGTCGCACGTCACGAAGCCCCGACGTCGCGTAAGCAGACAACCAGCCACAGCGCACCCCGCACGACACCGCCGTAATGGCCGACCTCGACCCCGACGCAGAAGCAGCAGCATCCTACATCGACTACGAGACCTTCCTCTCGCCAGACTTCAGCCCATCCGTCTTCGCCAACACTTTGGTTCTCGCGACGAACAACCCCAATGATACTCCGCTCGACCTCTCCACCCCTTTGTCGAAAGTGCTCTTCGACGCGCAGGAAGTAGACTCACACATTGACTCGCTCACCACGCGCTCTGCCCTGCCTTTACTCTCGCATACGCAGTCCCAGACTGAAGCGAGCGGGCGCATCATCGCGGAGATCGACAGCCAGGTCAAATCGTTGAATGATAGCTACAAGCAGCTCGAGCGGCAGGTCATTCAGAAACATGCTGAGGCGGACCAGGTTCGGCTCGTGGCGAGTCGGTTGTGGGAGACCTTGAGGTTGGGCAGGTCTGTGGCGCGGTGTCTACAACTGGGGAGGCAGTTGGAGGTGCAGCACTCTGAGACTCTCGCTGGTTCCACGGCGGGGGGAGCGGGTGTGGTCGCTGCGAGCCTGAGAAAGGAGGACCATCGCGCGATTGTGCGGTGCGCCAGTACGATTGTTTCGCTGCGGGAGGTTCTCGACCGGACGGGGCCGGGCGAGGAAGGGTATGGACTGGACAGAGTCACGGCAATCCGATCACTACGGGACGGCGTGATAAACCCCGTTTCAAAATCGGTCAAGACCGCTTCCGAGCAGATGATCCGAGAGTTCTCCATGGGCTCGGCGTCCGGGGCAGCTACATACGCGCAGAGCGAGGAAACGAAAGCACGTACCGTGTCCGCCATGACGGCGCTGTATCTGCTATCGCCGACGCAGGGGATCAAGTCTGAGAAGTGGACGCCGGGGCTGCTCCTGCAGGCACTCGAGGTGTATTTGCGGAATGCATTGCAGAGCTCGGTGGCGAGCTTGGCACGGTCACTGGCCACATTGCCTTCGCTGGACAGGACGCTGGCGGAAGTGGGCGCGCGGTGTCAGAACATCATTGCGTTGGAGATTATTCTTGAGACGACAAAGGCCCCGGCTCATCCATTGTTAAGTGGGCTAGCTGAGAAGAGCGGGAATCTGCTGCAGCCGCTGCTGGCGCATCTTGAGACGGGCTCGCTAGCGAGCTATTTCTGGAGGACAATGGCGAGTAATCTGTCGCCCAAGGTGCAGGAGATAGTCAACCGGGGCGGCGTCTCTGCGCGGACATTGAGATCGAACCGGAACAATGTGGCTGATGCGATACGGGATTGCGTGGTTAAGGGCAGTCAACCGCCGAGCACTATGGTAGCGGCAGGAAAAGGTGGCAGTGCCGGGGGTGCAGCGCCGCCATTCGGGCCGGCCAAGAGCGGGTGGGATCGTGAGGTTGCTGTCATGGTGGGGAGCGTGACGGGCAGTTTGGGCCGGTGATCACGCAGATTTAGCACATTGAAGCATGGTATTTCATAATGCCGGTGGCATGCAGCTCTACTATGGTAGAGACCAGCCAATTTGCAACTCGGCCTGCCACTACGACTCGGGCGGGACGCAGAGGGGCGTAGAGTCGATATTGTCGTGCGTGAGGGTCTCGATCAGCGGCCCAGGCTCGCCAGGCCAGGAACCACTCGAGCAGGTCGACGCGGGATCCCTGTCGATCCGACAGACAAGCAAACAAACCCCACCATGAATACGTCATGCCCCTCATTCTGTCGCTTCGATCCGGTGCTAGAGCTCTACAAAGTAGATGGTGCTATTTCTGTGCTCTGCGATGAGCAGACAGATGGTGTGGTATGTGCCCACGTATTGGTTTGAGAGCGTTCGACTGAACGGAATTATTCTCTCGGGACTTCAGCTCCGACCTCGGGTGTCGATGAGCACTGACAGCTCGAGAGACGTGTGTGTGCCTCGCTGGCAAGTAGGTCCGAAGGGCAACCTGATCGACAGGGCAAGCCTCCGGGGACAGGCACATGGCAGATAGCCCCAGGGGATGGGCGTCAAGGTTGCATGGCGCATGCCGTGCCGTCGCTCACACCTCAGTCGCTGCTTGACGGGAGTCTTTCCGATTTAGGAGCAGGCGCAGAGGCAGGACGAACCTGCGGCCGTACAGTAGACATGAACCCACGTGGGACGGTTTGCGCATGCTGGTGCGCTGCTTCAGCCCAGCGCCCTCAAGCTCAACTTGGCACTGGTGGACAGGTGGACAGGTGGACAGGCGGACAGGCGGTGATTTGACGATGCGGCCACATATGTATGCAGGGATGCAGGAGCAAAGTCTCCTGCCACAGCTGCAGCAGCGAGCCCACCTGCGAGTTCGGGGCCTGCGTGTGATGGAGGTGAGGGGCACGAGAAAGAGGAGCGAGATGGAGGATGAGGATATGAGAGAGGGTGAGAGGAAGGATGTGAGGACTTGGCATCTGGCGATCGTCGGTGTTGCACTGTGTCTTCCCGAGTCTGGCTGGCTTTTGACGTGCAGATGGGCATTCGAGACGAGATTACTAAGAGATGGGCGAGGATACCCAACAATGGACATTGTGTCCAGTCGGTGAGGCATCGAACCAGAGACGGGGGGAACTTTGGGACCTTGTGGCTGCCGACCGCCTTGGAAGGACTCCAGACCGTCTGAATGGCCTCAGGCATCAACCGCCAGTACCGGGCGGGCAGGTAGGCACGCAGGCAGGCCCGGGCAGTTGCAACCTCAGGCGCACTGCACACCGCAAAGTCTGGTCAAGCCGGCTTCAGGAGGAGTCGTCCTGGCGGGCAAAGCAGGGCATCCATCGGATGTTGCGCCGGGGCTGCACGGGGTCAGGTCTAGAGCTCTAGAGCGACTGCAGGTAGTCTGGCCGGTGTCGCGGCCCCGCTTCCCACCCATGGGCAGCTCCAGGCAAGTCGAACCACGGAGCTCCCAGCGTCCTGTCCCAGCCAGCACGCAGTCCCGCCGGCCGTCCTCCCGCCCTCGGCCACGTCTCTGCCTTTGGCCCTGGCGACGCCGCTTCACATGCTCGTTTGGCCCGCTGGCCCTCTCGCCCGTCTGGCGTTTGTCCTATTTTGCTGGCCGCTGCCTCCTCCCCGTCCTCCTTCCCCTCTGGTCGCTCCCACGCCCACCAGATATCACTGTCCTCACTGTCCCGCCCACCTTGTACACATCTCCGGTCACGACAGCCCCACGTTCCTTGCTCTACGATATCGCTACAACGACCGCATACAACAAAGTCACGCACCACTCGCCCCCCAGGAACTCCCTACGTGAGGGCGATAAGCTCAGCTGCCCCTCCACATCACCCCAGCTCGATATATACACCATAACTCGGTTCACCTCAACAGCCACCACACCTGAACTCACCTCAGCACCACCGATATCCCGCCTCCCATTCTGCTGCAAATCTTTAGCAGTATGGCAGACGAGGACAGGGCTACCGCCACGGGCTCTCGACCAGCGCCCATCGTGGTGCGGGCCACCTCCAACGTCTCTCAACATTCGTCTACTACCCAAGTCCGCGACGACGAGTCCCCCGAGCTCGCCCACGAGCGTCCTGAGATCAACCAGGTTCCCGTCACCCCTGGAATCCACCAAATGACATACCAGAAGAGGCCGTCTGACAGCGAGTCCGAGGAGCGCAGCGGTACGCCTGGCTATTTCACCAAGGATCCTGTCAGTAGTGAACGCAAAGGCCGGTCCGTCACCATCCAGTCTCCTCCAGCCATTGAAGGCACCGAACCGCAGAGGCCCGTCTCCCCCTCTGATCTCGTCCGTGGTGCCACTTCGAACCATGAGGTCCTCCGCCGCATGAGCTTATCCAAAGAACCTGCGCGCAAGGAGTCTATCACCGACTTTCAGTCCGCTGCCCCTGATCTCGCATTGACCGGCAACATAATATCGGCCACCTTTCTCACACCACACTCTCTGAGATACCACAAAGATGGCACATGGGTATGTACATGATAGTAAGCAGCTTAAAGCGTCACGTTGGGCCGGCACATGAAGCTAACCGAATATCCATGTGTGTAGGAAACAGGTGTGCGGCGCGGCCAGTCTGCCCTTTTCGACTCCTTCGTATACCTCTCCTCGGATGAATCGCCTTGGCAACACACAGTTGTGGCATGGACCGGCGAGATTGACCGCCCTCTTGACCACTTGACACCTGATGCGGCGCCGCAGTCCACCGCCAATATTCCTGGCGCAACGCACTTGTCTGCCCCAATTCCTGTACCTGGAGATGCGCCGCCTACACCGCCCGCTGTAGACGGCCTCTTCATCCCCGCTGAGCACAAGGCAAAGCTGGAGTCTCAGCTGGCCCATGACAGTCAGGTGAAAACGATTCCTGTCTGGCTGTGCGACGATGACGATAACACCGACGAAGGAATCCATCTCAAGGACCAGGAGCGATGGAGGCGGTACGCGGAGCACGAGCTCTACACTCTTCTGCACTATAAGCAACACGAACCTAGCAATGGGAACTCGGAGCGTGTAGAATGGGCCGATTATTATCGCGCCAACCTCAAATTCGCTAACAAAATCATCGAAACCTACAAACCAGGTGATGTAGTCATCATCCACGACTACTACCTGATGCTGCTGCCCAGCATGCTCCGGCAACGGGTTCCCAACATGTACATTGCCTTCTTCCTCCATTGCCCTTTCCCTAGCAGCGAATTTCTGCGCTGCCTACCACGGAGGAAGGAGGTACTTGAGGGGGTCCTTGGTTCAAATCTCGTTGGCTTCCAGTCCTATAGCTACTCGCGACACTTCTCTTCGTGCTGTACACGCATCTTGCAGTATCCATCCGACTCCCTCGGCATTGATGCTTATGGAGTGCGTGTCGAAGTTGGTGTTTTCCCCATTGGCATTGATGCAGCCAAGGTGGAAGAGACCGCCTTCTCCCCGCAGGTCACTGAGAAGTACCTTGCTCTACGAAAGCTATACGAGGGGAAAAAGATCATCGTTGGCCGCGACCGCCTGGGCAGTGTTCGGGGTGTTGTTCAGAAGCTCATGGCATATGAGCGCTTCTTGGAGTTGTACCCTGAGTGGAGAGGCAATGTCGTCCTGGTGCAGGTGACCTCGCCGACTACAATCAGCGAGGAGAAGGATGATGCTGAGAGCAAAATTGCGTCTCAAGTCAACCAGCTCGTCATGCGGATCAACGGTACCTACGGTAACCTCGAGTTCGCGCCAGTGCAGCACTTTCCGCAATATCTGCAGCGCGATGAGTACTTTGCTCTTCTCCGAGCTGCTGACATCGGCCTCATCACATCTGTGCGTGACGGCATGAACACGACCAGCTTGGAGTACGTTATATGCCAGCGCGACACCCACGGACCGCTCATCCTGTCTGAGTTTAGCGGAACTGCCGGCAGTCTTCAGGATGCTATTCACATCAACCCATGGGACTTGACGGATGTCGCCAAGCAGATTGACAATGCTCTCTCAATGTCCGACGAGATGCGTTTGACTATGCAGCACAGCCTGTACCGCCATGTCGTGCACCACAATGTTCAGAACTGGATTAGCAAGTTTATTCGCAAACTCGTAGGCACACTTGCCACAACCAGCAAGAACATGATCACGCCATTACTGGACACGACGAAGCTGCTGCAGCAGTACCGTAAAGCGAGTAGGCGTCTGTTCATGTTTGATTACGATGGAACTCTGACTCCAATCGTTCGGGAGCCTAGCGCTGCCATTCCGACCGAGAGACTGATCCAAACCCTCAAGTCACTCGCCGCGGACCCGCAAAATGCTGTCTGGATCATTTCTGGCAGAGATCAGGATTTCTTGGAGCAGCATCTCGGTCACATCTCCGAGATAGGCTTCAGTGCTGAGCACGGCAGCTTTATTAGACAACCTGGTGAGAGCACTTGGGCCAATCTTGCCGAACAGTTCGACATGGGCTGGCAGGCTGAGGTCATGGAGGTGTTCCAGAAATGGACTGACCGAGTTAATGGTAAGATGGATTGACAATGTCTACTACAATCCGTATACTAACAATTTTTGCAGGCTCGTTCATTGAACGGAAGCGATGTGCCTTGACATGGCATTACCGCCAGGCTGATCAAGAACAGGCTATCCATGCCGCCCAGGAATCCCACAAGGAGCTTCTGGCTGGTGTTGCCAAGAGATGGGAGGTCGAGGTTATGGAAGGCAAGGCCAACCTGGAGGTCCGCCCGACCTTTATCAACAAGGGCGAGATCGCCAAGCGCCTGGTCAACGAGTACCACACCAGTGCTGACGGAGAAGCAAGCGACAAGGGCGGCAAGCTCGAGTTTGTCTACTGTCTCGGCGATGATTTCACTGACGAAGACATGTTCCGCGCTCTTAACACGGTCAGTGGACGACTTGTAGAGGATGAGCACATCTTCACTTCGACGGTCGGCCCCAGTAGCAAGGTCACACTTGCCAAGTACCATCTGCTTGAGCCCAAGGACGTCATCAACAGCGTCGCCTTGCTCACCGGTGTTGGTCAGAGTGGCTTGCCTGAGGAACAGGTCGCTGCCGTCAACCTTGCAGCTACTGCTGCGGTCGATGGTAAGCTTCCCGAGTAGGCAGCTCCAGAAAGCGGTACTTCCGTGAAGGCTGTTGCTAGACTTCACGTACGACGGGACGAGATCATGAGTGGTACGTGTTTGGATGACTGGCGCCTGGTTTGAGGGCACTGGCTGGTAGATCTGGTGTTTGATTATGGTTATGCAATTAGCTATTAGAGGTTGCCGATTACAGCTTCCGGCGTATTGATCAGTGTAGACAGGCAAATTCACGTGTGACAATCAACTACAAGATGACATTCTCTGACTTGTGGAACATTTGATCTGCATATTACTGATCAAAGTAACACCGTTCTCTACCCTTCACCTATCCGTCATGGTAGCGATAACCTTCTATAGATGGCTGCTGCCCCAACCAATGTTGCGGAGAATGACATGAGTAGGGACGAACCCGAGGTGCACCCTGTGAACAATTTCGAAAGAGGCAATTGACACTCTCCGTCGAGGCCGGCTTGGGGCCGCGTGGCTGGAATCAGAAATCCGGGCCCTGCAGCTCTCGAAGGGGGCCAGCTTTGGAGGCCGAGTGTTCTGAGGCTCCTGGGCTCGTATGAAAACGACAGTTCGTCAATCGTTTGTCTCAGGATCTGCGAGCACAGTCCGGTGAGATCTGTAGTGCATTTGCACTCAAACAAAAGCCACAGTCGTCGCCCAATTATGAAGACACTTCAAATGTATCTGCACTCCAACCGAACCTCCGTCTCAGTCTGCTCGCTAGGTAGAGAAGGTCGTAACCTTCTATGATGGACTGATGGGGACGGTGGATGGTGATCGATGTGTGTCCGTCACTGCCGCGGCTGGAAGTCTTCTTCTCGGCCTCGACAGCTTCCACAGCCTGCTTAGTTGTTGCGCTGTCATCTCCAACTGCGCTCTTTGATGCCGCCTCGAATGTGTATATCGAGCCTTCCCTGGGAATCACGGAGAACCCAGCATCAGCCATGGCTGCCTCAAATGCCGTCCACGTGATTGGACTGCGCTTTTCTGACTTGGCGAAGATGGTGGCGAATGTTTTGGCCGTGGTGCTTTTCACTGGAATGGGCGGGACTTTGAATGTCTCTGAGGTGGTCTTCGCTTCGTTCGTACCCGATTCCGAGGCTTGGGTGGGCGTTATGTCTAACGCAGACGATTGTGAGGGGCGCGTCTTGGCCTTCTCGCGCCTCTGTTGAATTTGTGCCTCTCCTGAGGTTGCAGCATCAGTGTTTGGCAAGGGCACAAACCCATCCTCGCCGCCCTTTGACGCAGGGTCCTTGATCTGCTCAAGGTCCCGAATGCACCCAGATATAAGATCTTCGTATAGGAAGCCCATCTGCACGCCAGTCTTCTCCACGACAAAGTCGTCCAACTTCTCCAGTGCCTGATCAGCCATCCCTGGCTCGAGAAGCATATCCAATGGTGCCGCGAACTCCGTGAGGTCAAGCTCAGGCTTGATCTTGTTCATCTCTGTCTCCAGCTTTGACGTCTCAGCAACAAACTGCTGTCCCTTCTTCCGACTGAATGCCGGCATCGAAATGGCTTGACCGAGCGACTGTGTGAAGAATACAATCGTGATCAGATCGCCAAGAGCATAATACGCGACGACTACAAGGCGCTCCCATTCCAACGGGTGTGACTGGCGAATTCCATCAAGTTTCTCAATCCAGTCGATCGCTTTTGGGGCGGTAGTTTCGGGCTGGCAAAGACGCAGCAGATGGTGCAGGAAAGGGTCTTCACGTATCAGAAGGCTTGGGTCGCCCTTGATGGCCAGCCGCGCAACGCCGTTATCCGAGCCGTTGCTTAACCGCTTGAACCACTTTGTTCCGAGATTCGTGGCGAGCGCTCGCTTCAAGGCATTCTGACATCGCGTATATTCCTGGTTGCAAATGTTTGCAAGCTCTTGGGCAATGGTGGCCTTGGTCGACTTGTCGCTCTCCGTGGAGTACAGCTCGAGTATCTTGTCTATATACCGCCAAGTAGCAGCATTCTTGACGGCACTATGCACAGCATCCATCACAGCCCCGCTGATGAACTTGTCGTGCAGAGACGGCATACTACGCCCTCTCTCGTCTGGCACAATCTCAGGGCGGGTGAAGAATGCGCAATTGACAGCATGCTCGAGAGCAACGGGCTCTGTTCGCAGCAGCTCAATGTGTGCCTCGAGAGCAGAGCTCCGATCGGACGCAATAGAGATGACATCAGGTAGTTCCGCTTTTGCTGCCTTTTGAATTCCGAGTTTAGACAACGACTCGGTAGCTGACTCCACAGTCCGCTTGTTGACATTCTTCGTGTTGCGTGTCTTCGACCCGAGCTCGAGGATATCGCCGATGATGATATTCAGACACTGCAGCAGGTAGGTCTGTCTCATCAGGACCAGCTCTCCCACAGCCTGCGGAACACAAACACCAGCCTTGATGGCCGGTCCGAACGCTTTCAGGGTCTCTTCCTTCTCGAGCTTGACCTTGTACGAGTGGCCGTACTTCTCGCCGTCAAGGAAGAAAGTGAAGCAGTCCTCAAAGGGATCCTTGTGGCGAAGGTTCTTCTTCTGCATACTGTGCATGATCAACTCGTAGTCACCCGGTCTGCCGTCGAAGCCGGAATGGTACTGGTCCTCGAGGGTCGTGGTGGCCCGGTATCTCAGCATGTCAAGCAGGAAGTCAGAGCCCGCGGCAGCGACCTCCTGCGTGTTCCATTCTGGGATGAACTTGTGGACATTGCCGAGTGATGAGTCCGACGGGTTCTTGAGGACAACTCCGTCGGCGGCGCCAGCTTTGATTGCCTCGAGCCGAGTCTTTTGGTCCATGGATCGCCATATCTTCTCAATCTTGGCGGCATGGAGCTTCCACTTACGGGCCAGATCTTCGTGGATTTCGACCAGGAATTCAGGAGAAGCTTCGGCCATGGTCAAACTGATGCGATGACGTTGATACGTGACCCGTTCGAGAAATTGATCACAGCTCCGTGCTGGTAGCTTTGCGGCATTGGAGTGACCAATTGTTGAATCGTCACTGCGAGGGGAATGCTAAAGGCAATAAGTGTTTGGTGTGGTCGCTGCAACGTAAGTGTCGGGGGGAGCCGTGCATAAACTGTGCTTTGCACTGTATTTGATGTGCGCCATTATTGAGTTCATGCTACATGGTACATTCGAGCACTGGATGTCTCGCCTGTTCTTCTGTCTCGAATTATGTTCATGGTACTGAAGAACAATCCAAGCTTCGAGCCCCTTGCGATTCATCTGTGCTATAATGGACAGTAGACAACGTCTGTGACTCTCAAAACGTATTTCTTGATGTAGACCCCAGTAAGTCTCGGGATATCTCATTGGTATCTGGTGTAGTTCCCAGCCAGATTTCCTGGCTCATATGCTTCACCGAGTCTGGTTACAACGCATCCGATTCCTTCCACAGAATGTGCCTCGCTGGCAAACCGCACTTCGCCGATATATCTATCTATAAAACATGAGTTCAAAAATTTTGCCCTCGCCGGCCGGAAGAAGCTATCCGGATTTAGTTGGCGAAGACCCTCAACATCATGTCCACGCTTCCTGTCACAAGGACGCATGGCGTCTGCACCTCGGCAGCAGGGGCAGTCGGAGGTTTGCTTGGCGTGCCGTTCTCGCCATTTGCTGGAGCGGCGGGTGCAGCTGTCGACTCTTTCAAAGGTGCCCACCTTATACAGGTGATGAAATGCTCGTGTGCGTCTCTGAGGGTTTTGACGCATTTGCCTTCTTGGCTCAAATCCCAGCAGCGTATGGACTTGTCGTCGGCCACTGAAACCAGATATTTGCCGCCCGGGTGAAACACCAGTGCTCTGACCCAATTGTCGTGGCCGACAAGTGTTTTGACGCATGTTCCTCTGGCGTCCCAAAGCTTGATGGACTTGTCTCGTGAGCCAGTAGCCATAAACTCTGCTGAGCTGCTTGCCGGCGGCGGCTTCTTGTATCCAGCAAGCGTGGCTAAATGTTCGTATGCTGAAGGGGGAGCGAATGCACAGCATTCGACTACGTTTTCGTGGCCCATCATTGTGACCTTGACATCAGGATTTGATGCCGACATGTCCCATAGCCGAAGTGTTCGATCGTTACCAGTCGAAATGAGGTATTTGCCATCAAAAGAAGGCGAGACATCTCGCACCCAGTCGGCGTGAGCTCGCAGCGTCTTCAGGCAGTAACCGGTAGTGACGTCCCATATCCTCAGGGTCTGGTCTCTGCTGGCGCTCACAAGCAGGTTTCCGGATGCCGCGCCAAAAGCTCCCGAGGAAATGAACTTCACGGCACTAACTGTGTGATCATGTCCAGAGAGTGTCCTGATATTCCTGTATCCATCGGCGGGGTCCCACAGTTTGATCGTCAAGTCGGAGCTGCATGACGCGAGAACCGTGTTGCCAGTTGGGCCTCCATAGTCCACCCCAGTCACTGACTTTGTGTGGCCTTTCAGCGTCTTTTCCAGCTCGCCCAGCTCCCAATCCCAGATCTTGATGGTTGATTCCTGGTCGCCTGATGCAATGGACGAGAAAACAGGATGGAAAGCCACGCAATTGATGGCTGACCTGTGCGACTTGAGGGTATGCCGCGCTGGTGCTGATGGCAGCCAGGACGTTGAGTCTTGCTTGCGCTTGAACAGAGGTGTAGCAGCGACGCTGTCCAGCTCGCTTCGTAGTGAGACGTTGTCCGATTCTAGGTCCATGATCTATGTAGCGCAGAACTTGGTCAGTCCTTGCCGCGAGATGCACACGAGTCCCACATTCGCCTGCCCAGCCTACCTTTTTCTGAAGTCGGACCACACTCGTCCACTTCTTCTCCAGGAGCGTCTCATATTTCTTGGTTGTAGCGGAGTCGAACGTTGCTTCGTCAAGGCCAAGCTCCTTTCGCATGGCAAGAGCGGTTTCTGGCAGATTGCTGGCTTCTAGGTATGAGATGATGGAGCGGTGCCTGGTCAGCAGCATGGGGTCAGTCGTCAGGTCTCGTCGGGCATGCGCGCAACTTGGACTGGGGCGACGTACAGCTCCTCGGCCTGCCTGGCCGTCAGGAGGCGACTCATGGCGGTAGTGATGGCATGGACTGCGCGCAGGCGCGCGAGTCAACAGTGGCCTCGGATGGGCGGCCTGGAACTTCGGGGGCGAGGGTCGCGATGTCGTGCGGTGTTGAGGTCGCGAGCTGCACGTCAATTCAAGGGGGGTCGCATTCGAGGGGTTCAGCAGCTACGGCACCGTTCCGGGGACGGTGGTGGTGACACCGTTCAAATAATCGCCCGACGGTGGTGATTGGCGGGCCTTGCTAGTACGGCATGAGGCATCAGAGCATACACTCCGTCCATGGGCACGGATGCTGCATCCGTTTAGCACTGGCAGTTTTGACAGCTGGCCCGCTGCGTGCGTTATCCTGGCAAGCCCAGTGCGACCCACTTCCCCTTCCTCCTTCCACGCCTCATTATCTCGCCATCCTTCGAGGTGTAAGCCAATAGCGAGTTGCCTTTATTGGAAGCCTTCTTCTTGGCAACACAGAGCAGCATCACATTTGCATCAACTCATTCGTCAGTGCGATAACTATAGCGTGATCCTCAGCAACGAGCAGAGATACAGGCGCCATATGCAAAACACCACGCACGGACGAGCACCTCCGTATCCCGACCGCTCTTTATTATTCTATTTATGTATGCCTATTTGCATGATTCTTTTCATCATAGATCAAGATGGTTCTATGCCCTCCCCCAAAGGAGCCCAGAGCTTGCTACCTTGCCGCTGTCCCCTAGCTCGGTTTTCGATTCGTGCAACTCTTAAAGTTTGTACCGATCCATCACGTTCCTTGGGTTTCTCCAAAATTGCCCCAATGCCATTCTAAATTTCCTTCTTCGAAACTCGGCAAAAGTCTGGCTGTAGCTTACCAGGGAAGGCAACTCTGGCTAGACCGATACCGCTAAACCCTGTTTCAGATACGCGAAATGCCTCGGGTAAACCAATGACAAGATAGGCATAGGACTGCTGATATCGCCATGTTCTCATTATTCGTCATGAACCCAAGTCTCCTCGCAGTAGAGGTGAGCCATCTCTGAAGAGGTGCTGATAAGGTGATCGTTGGGACTCCTTGAAATGGCAACACATCGTCAATGCTGTTTGTGCAGTGGTGGCCATAGCTGCTTTCCGGCACCTGAACTGTTCAGCCACGTTCTGGACATGGACAGCGGCATGTTCTACACGACGTCGGCGCTGCTTGGCAGCCTCAACCGCCACGAATCCTGCGATTCTTCGATATCTGCTTCGCTTCCGCCGACTCGTCCAGGCGATCCTGCCTCTCTCTGTCCGGGTGGGCGCATTTATGACATGGTACCCGCGTGGAGGTCTCGCTGCGTCTGGTGGCCGTAACGTTGCCGCAGCTGCCGTATTCACTGCCAGCGGCATGGCACGTCGCTGGGCGGTAGAGCTCGCTGACTATGCGGTTGCAGTCTACACAGCGTTTTGTGGTGACGGTCTCGAAACACATGTCGAGGTTTGGAGTTGACGGGCGCCGTTGTGAAATGAGAACGTATGTGAGAATGCTGAGTTGTGAATGTATTGCAAAGTGAGAATGTGGTTGAGTATTGCATAGAGATCGCAGCAGAGTTGGCTCTCTGGTTGGTGTGGCGAGCGGAAGTACAGATCTCGTACACTCAAATAGTCATCCTTCAGTCCTGCATCGCGAGCTTGGTGGCAATCTTCGCGAACTTCACACCCTGCTTAACCGCGGCTCCGCCGTTCGTCTTCAATAACCCAATTAATTCGTCAAACATGGCCTTACGCAAATGATCTCCAAAGATCAATAACATGCTAAGCACTTTTCTGTTGTCTTCTTTGTTAGTCCAGTGGCGTCGCGAGCCGTACATCAGAAAACACTAACTTGTAGAGCCGGGGCCATAAAGACTCGTTTCGAGAACATCTGGGAATCGCATGCTCCTTAGCACGACTTTTAAATCATGGCATTAAATCTTTGTGTGATTCAAAATCGCCAGATCAAATTCAGAAACAAGCACATACAAACCATAACATCCGTGCTCCCTCCAGGCATCATAATCACCACCACGGCGAACTGACAGGACGTCGACCATTCTGGCTCCGAGTCTCCTTTTGGCACGCCGGACAGTCCTGCGGTAACGTGATGGTCTTCTCCTGGCACGAGGGCTCGCCGCAAGCGCCCCAGACACACCTAGCCTCGAAACAGGTCCTTAGCTCTTGGCGCTCGTACACCGTGTGCCGGCACTGCCGGCATTCTTCTCGGGTGGTCTGGGACCAGCACATTTGGAAGTCTGCGGACGTGGTCGCTTGTTTTGAAGTGAGCAAACTCGGAGGGGCCGCGGGCGGTTTGTTCCGGCTTTGACGTCGCGACGGTGCGTTCCCAGCGGCGCGGTAAGTTTGTCGGTGTTCTTCGTTCTTTTTTTCTTTTTTTTTTGGGGGGGGGGGTTTAAGTGTTGTTTCTTCGGTGGCGGAAGCAAGCTCTCTCGACTCGGGTTCATCAATTCATTTCTGCTCGCCAGAGTTCGAGAAAGAATGGAAAGAGGACATGGATCATTCCTTGTTATGCGGGAAATAGATACGAAGAGCTTGAGACACTAGTGATGTTGGTGAACAATGCTCCGGGGTGACTGAATCACAGATGATGACGTTTCACCGGCTTCGTCAGAGTCAACTGCTTCGTAAACCATTCGAGTGAGTCAACCTATGGAGTCGTCATATGCGTTCTTCAGGCCTATCATTCCGGGAGTTTGAATAAATCTAGTTCGTCTAGCTCAACCACCCTAATTCACTCTCACAGATTAAGACGAAGTCTTCACGGGCAAACATACGACCACATGTCATGACGAGCCAGGCATCACAATGCCTTGTCAAAGGCCCTGCAATGCCGCGTCACTTCTTCTTCAGTATTCTAGCCAGGCAGCGAGCATGAGAGACAGCACAGCGCGCAAGCATATATTAATGCCACAAACCCAAAGAGCTGTTCTTCTGGTCAGATCATATCGTTCACCAGCATCCGACTCCGTTCTTCAGCAAACTAATCAACCACACTGATTCAGTCAACGCTGTCAACCCACCACCCAAGCCGCCGAACATACGCAGCCAACTACCTCGACATCAGCACCGGACAACTGCCCCTTCAAGATGTGCCACATGGCGATCTGGGCCATTTGGTGCTACCCCATCAACGAGGGTGGTTGTGGCAACTTCATAGGCCGCTTCCCGAATCTCGAGCGCTGCCACGACGATGGTCAAGGAACATGCAACAACTAGGGAGGGGAGCTGACCTTCAACCTGGTGCGGATGTGCAGACGCTGTGAGCGGAGAGCATGGGGCAGGAGGGGCCAGAGAAACTACTGTTGAGGTCGCACGCGTGCTGTCGGCCGTGGAGAGAGGGCAGAGAGCATGGCGGTCTTGGTTTTCTTCATTAGTGATTTCTCCTGGGTACAAGATGAATTGGGCGGTACAGCGACGGCTAATTCCTTCGCTTCTCAGAAGTGAGGCCTAGCGGCACAGTCTCAGAGCAATTAGAATCAACCACCACTGGGGCTCATTTAGTCTATGGTTATCGAACTCTCCACCACTATTGCACGCGAATGGACAGGCACTGTTAAATCTCCTACAGGCACTTTTCTTTTCTCGACGAAACTCGGTCTGGTGTCAACTAGGCAAGAGAATGGTGAAGAGGCATGTAGTAAACATATATATGAACCCAGCCCATTTGAGATGTTATTCACACTTCCCCTTAGGAGTTTTTTGACACGCGCGAGTACTTCAGCGGTGTCCCTGAGAGAGTGTTAGCTTTGAGAACCAGTGTCTTCAAGGCAGTTGCACGAACGACAACAGTCGTATTCTGAATCGAGACTAAGGAGGGAGGAAATTCTGGACGGAGACCCGTACTGATATTTACAGGGTGGCACATCTCGCGTGTATTTATGGTCCACCTAGGGTATCGTGCTATGCGTTACCAAATCAATTAAATGATCGCGAAACTCCAATACTGTACTTAGGACCTCCAAGACGAATTACCAATCACTCCAATCTTCATCCTACGACCCTGAACCGGATTTGCTGTCTCCACGCGTCACCGCGCGGGGATTGATCATCTCACTCAGCCAAACTCAGGCGGGCATACTGGATGAGGAGCATCGTACACGCGATGTTTCTTCGGCTTCCAGCTGATCTTGCCGCAGGAACCCCAGACGAGGCTCTCTGCTCTATCGCAGGGCCGGTTCACAAACTTCTCGATTCGGTTTTCTAGACCGCATCGAGGGCAGTGGTGGACAAACCAGATCGGACGACACATGGTTTGCGGCTTGAACGTGAGCGCGTCCAGAACCGAGTTTTGCAAGACGTCCTGTAGACTTTTGGTGGTTTCTCTTAAAACTGTAGTGTTGTCTAGGCCGTGAGAAGCTGTATGGCTTTTCAGATTGCTGTCGGTAGCTTATATTGAGCTAGTTTGTGTTTTGTGTTGTATGCGTCGGATCGCTATGAAAAACCAAGGACGAGAAGAGAATCTGTTGGTCGTTATTTATACAGTTCATGGCACGCCATGATATGAGCGATGATGCCTTGTATTCGCATCGTGCCTTATGCCTTATGGTGGTTGATACAAATCTGGTTCGAGGAGAATCATTAATGACCAGTTTGCCGAGAATGCCTGGCTGGTGTTATCCTTGAGCAAGCACAAATGATGATCAGAATGCCACACAGAGAGGAAAGCGCTCGATGAAGAGTCTTGAATCAAGGCGAACCCATTTCGAATCCACGTGAAGTCGGAAGTCAATCCTCTGTCCATCAAAGCAGTCATGTCGACTCTCGCCAACGCTCAAGTCCAATCATTGGTAAACACCCTACCTCGAGTCGAGCCTGAAGCAGCTGCACTCACGGGCAAAGTAAGCAGAAAGCACGGACGGTCTTATTTCGCTTACATATCCAATGAAAACATCCCAACGACCCTCAGGGTACCGGGTCAGGTTGCCAGCACCTGGTCCAGGCCGATCAAGTGGTGTCTATCCCCAACCAAACTCTTAGCTTCCCAAATATGCTGCAGGCTCTTTGTAGAAGACAGAACCCGCCTCGCAGCGCCATAATCGTTTCCTGCGCACAAGACATAGGAACGCCGGGGATATCGAAGGCAGACCAAATTTCCGTACAGCCTCGACGAGGTAGACAGGCACACGCGCAGCACAGCACAACCACAGCCTTCTTCGGCCCTTTCCATGCCCACCCGTCCGGGCTCCCCGACCCCTGTCAGCGTTGCCGCCCTTTCACCACCACACACACACCAACACCACCAACACCTCCACCTCCACCTCCACCTCCACCACGTGGTGGACAAGGATGTCCCTGCACGCCACACCTGTGCTCTGGCAACGGCGAGGCCGATGGAGCGTCGAGCTGCTGGTGATGTTGGTGGTGGTGGTGTGTGGTGGTGACCATAATTCCAACCCTTCGACCATTTTCCATTTCTTCTCCACTCGTCATCCCCCGCACGGGTAGCAGGACGCCAAGGCTCACAGGTGTGCCACACCCTCTCATGGCGACGTTGTGAGCGGGCTTCCCAGTCCCGTCTGCAATAGCTCATGCTTGCGGGATGTGCGTCCAGCGGCGGGGCGTGAAGTGCCTGGGGGCAAGGCTGTGTGGCCTAGAATACTTAGATACGCAAGGGTGCGGAGCTACTATAGTACATGGTAAAACTGCAGAAGAAGCTCGGGACAGGACAAGGACAGGGGGGGCGAGGGGCTTGGTTCCCAGCGCCGGTTTGGGGCAGGCTGTGTGATCTGGGATTCTCGATTCTGACCTCCTGAACGCGGCTCGAGCTCTGCGTCGGGAGTGCAAGGTCCGTTGCTGATCTCTCGGTAAGTAACCACTTATCAGTGGGGATGGGCCTGGATGGGAGCAAGGACCAAGGCTGACTGAACATGCGACTCCATACCATCCAAAACAGATTGAACCAAGAGACATGCTTAAGACAATGGAAAAGAAACCTCAATATTCTACAGTGTCCCGACATGATGAATGGAAATCTGCATTCTAGCTTCATATTAACAAACAACTGCTTTTCCTCGAACCCCCAGGCTTCACGGACAAGGACCATCGGCGAACCCCCCCTCCCCTTCACACCACATCATTCTGCAAGTCTGGCAACATCCTCCAGAATCCTCCCGACCCGTCGCTCATGATCAGCCTTGAAGTCGCCGGAGCACAACCTCTGCAGCCAATGCCCCTCACTCCCGCCAAGACGACTCCCACCATTATCCTCCAGCAGCAACAGATTCAGCCTGACCCTCCTTAATTCCCGCTGCTCCTGCCGCGCGGCTTCGAGGCAGCAATGCCTCGGTGCACCCCTACGGCTGCTTCTTGCGCACAATTAGCCTCCTAAACTCGTGGTCTTGTGTCATGGCGGCCAAAAAGATTAAGCGGGCCGGGGGGGGGGGAGAAAAAGTGTAGTTGACGATAAGCATTGCCAGCGAACATGTCCAACTCAGCTTGGCTTGGTCAACCCAGCCGCCGTGGAAGCCCGCTAAGCAGAACGGTGATGCGCCTCACTAGTAATGAGGAGATAACTGGTTCGACTCCAGTAGTGGGCATCGTTCTCTTTTTTTTGCTCTTCAGGCTGACTAGCAGTGAGGGTTGTGAGGGAGACATCAATGGCTTACGGTTGTGCATCTTTGGTTGTCGTCGTTGTTGGGAAAGGCTCTGCAGATTCCTGAGTGGACGGCATTGTGGCGTGGGAGAACAAGGCTGGATTATTCACAGCTGGAACGGTCACACTTGAACTATGCAGATGAATCTCTGGGGTTGGCACGGAAGGAATCTGCTTCTCTTATATGTCTTGAGTCTTCCTGGCCGTCCTGACTTGTCCATAGGCTGCTCATCCGCCATCAGTACTGGATGATACTGCTCTAGCGTGTTCAGACCATGCGTCCTAGACCGTGCTTGAAGGATAGCGGGTACAGCAGTTGTTCCAAGGAAAGCAGGCAGGGCGTCGCGGAGTAATGTCCGCTTGCCGATAGGTGTGGCCTCGAGCGTTGGCCCCGGCCAAAATCTGGCCGCTCTTGTCGCAACTGTAATGAATTCACACGAGAGACATGCCAAGGACCGCAAGGCCCGCCACCAGTGTCATCAAGCACGGTCCGCAGAATGATCTCGCGAGCCATCTCGTCCTCTTCGTGTTTTAGTTCCATTGGTCGAGACTCATCGTCATGCAGGTCAGTTAGCAGAAATGTGACTCTACATCCCTGTCGCCACGTGCAGCATCCTGCAACGCATCGGGTAGGGGCCGCAAGGTCTGAACCAATGCCTCAATACAAGACGCCAGTAGGGACGCACTCTGGCTCGAGCTCCTGGGTGGATTTTGAGCTATGGTGCAGCGGTCCCAGGCGTTCATGTAATTCCACACGCCACCCTATAAGGCGGTTGTTGCGTCGTTCGTGAATGGTCCGCGGACCAGCCGATCGAGGCGTAAGCACGTCACGCATGCATGCTCAAGCTGCAAGACCATCCTCCCTATTGCGCTAATCATTCTGGGATCAGCGTTCTACTAAGAGCCTATGGCCGGTGGGGTCCTGCCACAAGGGATGTCAGGATGTTGGAATTGCGTTGAACTGCCAGGGACGCGAGGCTCCATAGCTGTTGGATGTTGCTCTCTACAAGATGATTAGCTGACAATGTGGGGAGGGCGAGTGGTGAACTGGGACTCACCAACAGCTGTCTCACCTCCGGGACCAGGTATTGTCCCCATGGCAGCGTAGTGATATTCCTCCCCGGGCCCGTAGGTCCAAGTCCAGGCTTCTTTGCTGGCATGGATGTGGTTAGCATCGATCAGATCCCAAAGATGGTTGTATGCCTCTTCCACAAGATGCCGCAGGTCGGGATCCGCGCAAAATTGAAGCTGTTCCGTTTGACATCTGCTTAGCTGACGTTCAAGCCCAGCGGCCATCATAGCAAGCTGCCAGCTCCATATAACAGTACCATGGTAAGCCCCATTCGTAAGGACCCGTGCTGATTTAGGGTCATCAGCATATGCAGGGTTGGATACCACGAGACCTAGTGGCGTCGAAAGCCCGATTGGAAATGGGGCAAGGATATTGTCCGCAGTCTGTTGTAGAAAGCTTGAAAGTTGCCCATCATTCGTTGTGTTCAGTAGGAATAGTCGGAAACAGGAGTCTGTGTTCATAACCCGCACAACCGAGCTCTCGGAATCCGTACGCAAAGCAAGCCCGTGGAAAGTGACATCTCTGCTTTGATTCGGTATCGTCTTTGGTCCTTTGAAGTCTCCGCCTTTGGTGTACTTGTCGAGTAGCTCATTGGCCTCATCTGAGGTGACGATTACCTCGAAGAAGTGGAGACTATTTTCTTCCCAAAACACAGCTCTCCTTGCTGCAGCGTGGGCGTTGTCTGGGGTGCCTGGGAGAATATTATGTTTGTACAAGGAGCTGATGGCCTTGAGCGCAGCCGGTACGAGAGCGGTATTGACGTCGTACGGGATCCGACCTCCCACAAGACCATCGTTGCTGTCTCGCCATTGGCCAACGGCTTCTTTTTCGTGCAGTCGAATTAGATTGCTTACAGTAGGGTCTTGCTCAAATGCTGCGGTCTCTTGCATGATCTTGCTCATGGTCTTCTCTACCAGGTCTCTATAAGTCAACCCTCGACTTTCAGGAAGGAAGGTGGCCGTCGTTGTGAGGAAATCTTGCGCCCGTCTTGTCTCAATAGGAGACCCTACGAAATAAGCCTCTAGGGCAATGACGAGCAGGTAATCCGTGTCGACCATTTTGTAGTCGCACATTGGCTCGTCAGAATTCGTCCCTTGTCGCTTATGCAGAAGGCTTGCATAGTCGCCAACTACTTCCTCGTGGCAGACGCTGCCATCAGCGGCATTGATGCGCTCTATCGCAGCGCTCAGGATGACCTCGGCAATGCTATCTTTTCCCATCTGCAGGACAGGCTGAAGTAAAAGCAGGGACAGGAGGCTGTCCCGGCCGAAGTAGGTAAGAAATCTCCAGGCACCAGCCACAACCTTATCACTATAAGACAGGAGGGAAAGCGAGGCTGCATCCTCCGAGGGCGCGATATCGGGAAGCTGAACTGGTGATTTCAGAACCTTGTCAAGGGCCAGGTTTTCGACGAACGGATGATTGTGCCATGCCTGCAGCTCATATTTTCCGCGGGGAAAATAGACATCTTGTCGACGTACTAATATGTACCCTTCATTTCCATCGGTAGGTCGGAGAGTCACAAAGGTCTCTGATGTACGGTCGAGCCACTGCCGGCTGATCAAGATCCCACCACCAGGTAGGATCTGATACCGTACTGCACCTTGCACATCGTCGTCTAGTGCTCGACCGCCCTCAATGAAGTCGCGGAGTGATCGGATGCTGCCAAGAATTACAGTGCCAAGTTTAGCTGGCTCGTCGAGCTCGATCGTACCTGCAATACCACTGATCAATGGCTCGAGGGTCCGACTAGTACCCGAAGTTTCAAGCAAGCGCATGGATTCCGTATGCTCAGAGTTCCCTTGTGACTTGAAGTACAAAACAATGCCACTATTGCCGGCCTCCCAAGCAATCAGAAGACGAGAGGCACCAAGATCTTGCTGTCCTTCAGGCAGTGGACTGGTTACCAGCACCTGACTTGAGCTGCTGCAGTCGGAGAGGAAGTAGTTCGCTGAAGGGCCATCCGCCAAGTGCATGTAGCTGATATCGCAAGCCGCCGTACTGGCGTTTACCGCTTTCTCGGCACTACCGACGACGATTGGAGATAATTCGTTGTTGAGACACCTGGCGCAAACGTTAGAGCTGGCCGTTAATGGGCAAACGTTGTACAACGTACTTGTACTCTAAAGGCAGATAACAGGAATCGCCGCACCGAAGCGTTCTACGGCGATCAATAACCGGGCACAGAAAGTCTCTGTCAGTGCAGGTGTGGTTGTTGACCATGTAGAATATGTCTTCACCACATGGTAGGAGGTTGCGGTCAAAGATAGGCGCTGGATGAGACAGCCAACGATGCCACGCAAAGATTACACCTGACAGTAGCAGTATGGCGGCTACTGCGAGCCAAGCATAGGTGGGCCACGAGAAGACTACCCGAGCGGACCTCTTTTTCGAGAACAAGGAAGATAGCGACCTATCAACATGGTTTTCTGGTCTGTGAACCTCAGGCCGGGAAGGAGTCGCTAGCGGATCATCGGCAAGAAGCTCTGTGCTGTCATCGTGCTCGCCGCGCCAGTCGAGTCGCGATGAGCGCTTCGGACGCACGCCAAGGAAGGAGGCAGCTTTGTAGAGCCATGTGCTCCGTGGACCACTTAGTGCAGACGCCATGCGAAAGATACACTCGATTTTGGAAGGATGCGAGCGACGATTGGATGGTTATAACATGATCAAAATCTCGCTTATACGGGTCGACTGAGCAAAGAGTCCGTAGGAGCTGATATAGTCTCCGTCCGGTTTATATCTCTCGTCAAGGTTGCTGGATGTTCAAAAGGGGATTTGCAATGTATGAACCGCCCCTGGAGCATCGCTGTGCAAGTGCTCGGACCTACCCACTTAAATTATGCATCCTTGCATCGTAATGACAACAAATGTCCACTGTCTGTAATGCTCTGGGGGGAACTAGCGGACCGATAGAATGAATTGAGATCAAGCTTGATGTATGCCGCGGTGGTTGGGCTATTCTTCTTCTCTCGTGGTATTGATGTATTGTGTTGATCATCTCGAGTCGCCGATGGCTTCACGCAATCGGGCCAGCCGACCCTCCGTCCAGCCTTTCTGCCAGGCTTCGACACGCCCCCCTTGGATGGCACACGAGGCAGGCTCGAGAAGAACGAGACCGCGAGCCACAATAGCCCCTTTTCTGAGCAATATTTTCTCTCCAATGTTCAGAGTACCGATACCGATTTTCTCGATTCTCTTGTGTTCGAGGCCGTACACTTTCTGGCCTTTGCAGTCCTGGAGCACTAGTCGGTGTGTTGAAGACTTGGAGGTGCTGGACGCCGGGCCTTGTCCACCCCTGCTCGAATTCGCAATGGGCGCTGTGGATGCTTGTGTGCCGCCATACTGGTCTTCGTCGTCTGCACTGGCCGTGGGGAGACGGATGACCTCGCGGCCGCGAGTCTGCTCGCCACGTGCTATGGCCTCCAGCTCTTCGACCTGTTCCCACTTGCTCTTCGAGAGGTTATCCAGGTCCAGGACCTGTACAAGCACATCCGTAGGCAATTTGACTTCCTTGGCCTCAGGATTGCTCAGGTCCTGCGGCAGCCCGGGTACTGTCTGCTCAAAAAGTGACGGCTGGGTCAGATCTGCTGCAAGAAGACGAGCTTTGGCAGTCGCCGTCAGTGCAGCGAGTGGTGGCAGTGGCCTGCGTTGTGGCATCACACTCTGGATCCATTGTAGGGTTGGTGGTGGGAGTCCCTGCGCCTGTAAGCCAGCACGGATCTGGGACGGGACTGTATCCATGTTGAAAGTGATCCGAGATTTTGTGTTCGGGAGCTTGCATAGCCGAGGAACCAGACGGGTAAAACACCCAAGGCGAAGCAGCCGTACCCCTCTGATACGACCTTTCGAGGTTGAAGCATGAAAGGGTATGGACTAGCGGTTCTGAGCAACCACGGTTGGTGTAAGAGACGCTTCGTAAAGTTGGAAGGGGCCCGTCAAGTGCATGCCTGGCATTCAACATTGAGCGTTTGCAGGGTCCAGCGCAGTGAGTGATCTGTGGAGCCGGCCCCCCTCTCCCCCAGGGGAACTTCGCGACCTCAAGCTCCAAGCTGTCAGCTGTCAGCCTTGCTTCCAGCCAGTAGCGGACAGCACCTACCTAGCTCAGAAACAACTGCGATACTCAGTGGCCTTCAACAAACGAATAAGACGAGTCACATTCCATCCGCTGGGGAACAGCTCGCGTCCCAGTCAACCCGGTCGCAAATCATCGGCAAACCCGGCTGCACAGGCACGATAGCCTACGTTCCAGCCATGTCGACGATAGCTTCACCTCGCGAGCCAAGCTCCCCATTGCCACCTCGAAGAGTCCCATCGCAGTCCAATGCTACGCCAAACTCCTCCAACAGACCATCGCTCGACATTCCACGATCAGCTGCCGGCTCACCCACCCCAAGTCCTGCCTCTGCCGCGTTTCCAAGCCCTGGTCTGCCTCCAAGTGCCACCAGTGCGCCAGGAGCTGCCGGGACAGGACGTCGCAATCGCGCCGCCTTGCGCGAGTACTACAATCTGCGTAGCAAGCATGGCGCAGCCATACCGCCTGCACCTTCAGTCGAGGTCACCGAGCCAGTCGACGACGGCATTTCGGCATACAGCGAGGTTCCAGCTAGCGAGATGGACAAGGACGGCTTCGATGCGGACACTTTCATCACACAGGCGTTAGCGGAGAAAGGGCTTGATGAATTGCTACGCTTATACACCAGAGTCCTCGGCGAGACGCGCGCACTAGATGCTGAGAAGAAGGCTCTGGTCTACGACAATTATTCGAAGCTCATTGCTGCGACGGAGACAATAAGAAAGGTACAGATGGGCCAGCAACCTAGCTATTCCATCAAGATAGCTAATTTTCTTGACAGATGCGTACAAACATGGACCCCTTAAATCCGATGGCATCCACACTGGATCCCGCCATTGCGCAGATATACACACAAGCCTCCCAAATTCGCGACAACTTGCGCAAAGAGATCCCAGCACCTGATGAAGACGCGAAAGCATCCGAAGATGCGGCAGCGAGACAACTGCGAACAAAGAAACTTGCGCTAGCCGTGCTCGAAACCCCAGCCAAGCTCCGAGAGATGGTCAACGAAGGTAAAATGAACGAAGCAAGGCAGGCATGGAAGCTGCCGAAAAAGCTGCTATTGTTATGGAAAGAAAAAGGCGTGGGGGGTTCCGAAGTGGATGCTTGCATAGAAGACGGCGATGCGGCTCTACGTGGCGAGCCAAGCCGGTCTGATTGGCGAAAGAGCGAAGATAACAATGATGACAACGAGTCCGAGGATGATTAGGGTCACAGCGACGAGCTATCATTGCCAAGTGCATATCGACAACATCGGAGGGGGCCATTGTCATAGGAAGCGCCCCAATGAGCGGGCTTCTTCGACAGCTTCAGGTCTTCATACTCTTATGTGGTCTAACTAAAGCACCAACCGACGATCCACGAGCAAAATTGGAGCACCTTCACAAGCTCTCTACATCTATCACGTCAAATGGGTCGCAATCAGCGGCACTGACGACAACACGTGTGTTGGCGTGCGCCGAGTCCTTCAGAGCCTCCTCGAGCATCGGCTTCATCCTCTGTGTCAGGTATTGACGCTCCGAATTGCTGTGGAAGACCGTCACGACTATCTGGCCGAGCGAAGCATGACGAAGAGCGTCGTGGTGGCTCATCTCTCCGGTAACCAGGACCTGCGCGTCTGTGCTGCGTAGTACGCTGGATCCTGATCCCGCGCATACTGCTGCCTTCGAGATTGGTGGTATCGCCGAGATGTCCTTCTTGTATTTTGTTGGCAGCGCAACCATCATGTAGCGATGGCCGCCGATACCTTTCGAGAACCTCTTTAGCAGATCAGAGAAGTTGAGGGCATTGCTGAACTCAACCGTGCGGCCGTAGCCGCAACCCTTGTGTTCTTCGGGGAGAGCACTCTTGATGGGCTCGACCACGGTCTTTGAGGCAGCTTCCTCGCCGTCAAGCAAGAGATCGCAGAGCCAGTCATTCAAGCCG
Source organism: Microdochium paspali (assembly GCA_031142775.1). Classification (NCBI taxonomy): domain Eukaryota; kingdom Fungi; phylum Ascomycota; class Sordariomycetes; order Xylariales; family Microdochiaceae; genus Microdochium; species Microdochium paspali. The sequence continues at coordinate 2,093,055 of JAVBIV010000008.1, forward strand.
CCAGATGCGGCATCGACCGCCGTATGTGGGCAGTATACAGAGACGCCAGCGGCGATAAGGCGTAGGAGCTGTGCTTGCATGGGGTCACTGGCGGTGATGGATTTGAGGGGCCGGAAGATGACGGGATCTGTGCTGAAGTTGTGAGTCGATGGGCTCGCGACAGCGATCAAGTTTCATGAACTGTCATGACTTACGATAGCAAATGATGACCTTGGCTCCTTCGTTGAGAGCCTCATCCACCACAGCAGCAGTGAGATCATTGGTTAGCAGCACGGTCCCCTGTGCTACGCTGCTTGTGGCAGACGTGAAAGACGGTGCCTCGCCAATGAGTACTTGATTTAGTGTCAGCACATAGCCATTTTGTACCAGATAGCTCTAACACGCCCCACGGAGTTATGCCTGGTGCTTACATCCAGTGTTGTCCCATGCTTTGTCGGCGAGTGCTTCGGGGTATCTACCATATAATTAGAATCACACAAACACAAAAGCAGTGACCAGAATCAACCAAAGACAGGCATATTTTCCGTATATAAACGGGTGGACTTACAATGACTTTACAGCCTCGAGCACCGTATCCGTCAAAGAGGACGGGTTCGTCATTGTACTGTAGTTCCTCGTTGGGAACTCAGAGAGCGATGAGGAGGTAGTCAATGACTCAGATGGCGGTCTTGTGAGTGGCAGACTAGCTCTCAGGGTACTAGCTGGGGCCCGTTGTGATAGCAGGAATCGGGCTGTTGTTCCTGAGATGGTTATGGCTCGAGAAAGCTTGAAGATGAGGGCTGATCGAGTCGTGGCTGGTGCTACTCGGAGCAATGCTCGGGTTGACATTGATGGTGAGCAGGACCAATGTGTTGTCGATTTAGTCAACAAATAGATTGTCCCGTTGCTTTGAACTCGAAGCAATTTAATCACCTACGGGCAGCGACGACGACAACAGCTCGGAGCTTGACCCTCAACGCTGCAAGCTCAGGCAAACCGGAGTGGGAGCTCACTATCGATAAGAGCTTTCTCCCTATGAGCGGCGGCGGCGGCGGAGCGTTCCCGCTCGGGGGGCAAGCACGTCGGACCCCTCCTGCAGCAGCTAGAGCCGGAGCATGCCATCATCGCGGGGGCCTTGTCAGTAGTGGATTTCCAGCCGCCGGACCCTCTAGTCCAAAGCTGCGCCTTCACTTCAGGCGCAAAAAAACCACTCAACAACTTACTCTATTAACAACATATATTCAGAGAGAGAGAGAGACATACACAAATCCCTTTGCATATTCCCAGCCCGGCATCAATCAACTCTTCTCCTTGCTGGGCCCGCAGCGCCAAGCTTCCACAACGCCCAGTTTCCGCCGCCCAGCGAATCCCCCCGATCTCGGCACTCCAGAACAGCATCGCATAAAACACCCAGCAGAGACCGCTGCAGCACATCCGCAACAAAACCAGCAACCACCTACCCTGACGAAGTCTGTACCTTTCTACCACACAGCGAGGGAAATCAAAATCCTCAGGAACGAACGGCAACCGACCAACCGTGCCGGGAGAAAGACCGGCATTCCCAGCGCGCCGAGCTAGGGCAGCACAGCAAAACCACAACCTCAAAAGCCCTTTCCGAACCAAGCACACCCACACCCACACCCACACACACCAACCATGGCCGCCGCAGACGCCTCCTCCATAACCGAGTCGACCTTATCTGCCGCCCTCACAGATCGGCTGGCCGCGACGCACGTCCAAGTGACAGACATGTCCGGCGGGTGCGGACAGTCCTTCACGTCGCTGATCGTGTCGCCGCAGTTCCGGGGCCTCAACTCGCTGAAGCGACACCGGGCGGTCAATGCTGCTCTGAAGGCCGAGATCGCGGCGATACATGCGTGGAGCGCAAAGTGTCTGACACCCGAGGAGTGGGAGAAGCAGGGCGGTGGCGCGGGTAAAGACGGCGGGGAGAAGCCGCCGATGGAGGGGACCGTTGATGGCAAGGTCGAGGGGACGACGCAGTGATTCTGGGAGGGGATGGCGATATGTCGTGGATGACTTGGGCTGGTTGAACTTCAGGACTAGAGGAGGGAAACCATGAAATCGCTATTGGTGTGAGGTAGAGGCAGTGGATGATATATATACATGGCTCTTGTCACGCACACGGGGTCACTGTCACACATGTTGTTGCAACGTATCTGCAAAACGTGTCTTCATTATACTATGCTTTTGGGCGGCCCGTCTAAGCTCCAAACACCGATATGTAAGCCGTCTCAAGATGCAAATGAAGTGATAGTGGCCCCTACAAAGGATTGGCGCGAATCGTGCAGTATACAGATCTCGCACTCAGAAAAGACCAAGAAGATCATCACTATCCTTCTTGGGCTGTTGCGCACCACCAGTATTGTTGCTCAGTTGTTGCGCGGCGGGAGGCGGCTGGCTCGAACCGCCGAGGTCCAACGCGCCAAAGCCGTTCATCAAGTCGTCTCCGCCTCCGAAACCGCCACTGGACGCTGCTTGTTGTGGCGGCGGCGCGTCGAACAGGCCCATCATGTCTTGCATGTTACTTGAGCCGCCCGATGGGCTAGCAACGCGGTCAGGCGTGGCAGACGCCGAGTTTTGCTCCAGCGATGCAGGGGCACCGCCGTCGAAATCAATGTCCAGCAGGTTCTCAATGTTGTTCTGTGCGGCGCCGCCGTTCTGTGCAGCCGCAGCCGCCACAGAGGCTGCGATGGGGTTCTCAGCTGCGTCTTGGCGCTGTTCTTGGATGGCAGCGCGCTGGATGGCATCGGAGCCGTAACGACCCTTGCCGACAAAGGACTCCGGAGGCTTGTGGTATACAGAAGCCAGTGTTGACAGCTCCGTCAGCAACTTCTCTAGCAAAGCTGGCGGCAGGCTGGTCATTGTCGTGGAGATCGGGGGCTTCTGGGATAGCACAATACTCTTTTATAAATGTTAGCATGGACCTCTTGCTAATAACACGCGGACAACTAACCTTTGCAATGTCGAGATCGCCTGACAGCAAACGCCAGTATACGTATGCGCGGTCGCGAATATCAGGGTTGTCGTTCTCAGCAGTTGCTGCCTGGAGAACCTTCTGAACGAGACCTTGGTTGCTGCCAGGCTTCTTGAGGAAGAGCTTAACCACTGCCGTCAGGATCTGCAACTGGGTTTGAGTGAACTCCTCCATAAAGGTGTCGGCGAAACTGGCCAGGATGTCGTCGGCATTGTTGATCTTCTCAGCGTACTCGCCTACGATCCAGATCAAGGAGCCACGAGCTTCAGGCTCGTCAAGCTCGTCGATGTGCTGGCATAATGTGGGAATTACACCCTCGTAACCAGGGTACTTCCTCAGGATGTCCTTGATGACCACAATAACCTCCTGCACAACGTAGTTCACCTTGGTGGCGATCAGGTCCAGCAGTGCATTAACGCACTTCTCGCTCGCGCTTTCAATCTTGATAGCAACTTGTCCAATGGCCTTGACAGCTCTCCGCACAAAGTCCATGTCGACCTCGAGGGCGTATTCCTTGAGTTCTGCCAGCAGTTGCTCATAGTTCTTGTCGTTTGCTATCCTGACCATAATCTCCAGCTTCTGCATCTTGACGTACGGCGGGTCGTTGTACTTGCAGAAGAAGACGCGCAGTTCTTTGCTGAGAATGTCCGGCTTCGCCTGTAGCAAAAGATCAATATTCCGCAGAGCGACATACTGAACCTCGGGTGCTGAGGCAACGAGGGTGACTGTTCAAAAGGGACCAGATTAGCACAAGGACTAGTATTCAGGCGGCGAAAATTGGCGAAGCTCACCTAATGGGGGCGCCATCTTCTTAAGATACTGGGCCACAAGCTCGCCATTGATGAGGCGCATATGTATGAATACGACCTTCACAGCAGCTAGAACGACACTTGGGTTGACGTGCTGGAATTGAGGGGTCACCCGCTCGCAAATGTGCTCAGACTCCTTTACATCAGTAGGTGGATAGTCGGCAAGGGTCGAGAGGATTGTCACACGGCCCCATTCCGTACACTCGTTGAGCGCCATGAGGAGCTTCTTCAGAGTCTGTGATGTAATGACGAGCGCTCTCGTCTCAGGCGCGGCGTCAGCGATTTCCGACAGCGCTGTCACCGAGTTGGCCACGACCATGGGGTTGGGATCTCCGATGAGTTCTTGCAGTGTCTCAAGGAAGCCGTTTTCAATACACATTGTGGGGTTCAGGTCAAACAGCTTGGCCACACAAATCGCCGCCGTCTTGCGCACGTATGGCGATTCATCTCGTAACGTTTTTCGGAGTGGCTCTTCCATGTAGTCGACCATTTTGTCCACCCTGATACAGCCCATTGTCCGGATCGCGAGAGCTCGTATGAGTGGGTTTGGATCTTCTGAGTCTTGTACGAATGTGTTGACAGCGAGAATGCATAGATCGGGGTGGGACTTGGCGTAGTTCCTGTGTCTCTTGTCAGCATACTGTCTCCAGTCGAATCTGGTCTATGGTAGCCACGGGCAGTCTGCTATGGACCCAGGGGGCAGGTAAAGACGTACATGAGGTAGAGGTAGACCAGCTTCTTCTGGTCCAGGTCGCCCGTCGCAATATTCTTGAGCACGTCGGGGAAGAGCTGCGAGACGTCCTTGCCGAGGGTCATGGCCATGATTGTCTTCTGGATTGATTCCTTGCGCTCCCATGCATACTGCGACACAAGGCCAGCACGGAGCTCAAAGGTCTCGCCCTTGCGAGGCACAGCGAAAGCGCTGCGTATCCGATTAACAGCCATCGTGCCGAATGCTGTCCTCTTCGTACTGCGACGCTGTGGTCAGGTGTTGAAGTGCCAAGTCTGTCTTGGGTCCGTCGGTGCGGTTCGAGCGGGCGGTCTAGAGGGTCGGTTCGGCTGATATAGTGCTGGCTGGCAGCTGCGAATGCAAACTGGAATCCTGAGCTCGAAGTATGCCCTTTCAGGGCCGCGTGCAGCTCATCTGGTGTGCCGCGGGAGGGAGGAATTGTAAGGGCAAGCTGAATTCTTGAGTTGGTGAGTCTTGAGTTTGGCCACAAGGTGTCCAGGGGCCGTGATGCCTGGGTGTCGTGTGGGGTCCAGCTGCGTGGTCTCACTCCTCAAGCTTCCTCACCCGCACACTCAGCCCCACGAACCAGTTCGCAAGCCAATTGCAGGACAGCTGTCGAGAGGCTCAGAGGTCCCCAGTCAACAACACCGTTGAGCTTGTAGATGTTCAGACACCGCAACACAACGTGAGGCCGTGCTGTACCCGACGACGGTGCCTAATGCAGAATTGAATACTTCCAGTTGTTGCTGAGCTACACAGCCCTACGCTGTTCGTCCCATCTCCAAGTTCAGCGCAGCCACCATGGTTTGTCCCGTCTCTCTTCAAGTCATTGTCGGAATGGCCCTGACACCCGCGACAGGCGAACTTCCCTAACCTCAGGAGGCTGTTCATCGAAGCACGTTCTGAAGAGGAGGAGCGAGAAGTATCAAGAAAAGCCGTATGTCCCTCATTATTACATTATTGTCGTGCTCCGCAAGACGTAGCTAACGGATCGAGACAAGTTTTACAATGCTGTCCTCTTCATGAGCTCTGTAGCAATATTTAGCTTGATCGCACAGCGATTGAATGCCCGGCAATGAGCGGAAGAGGCAGCATTCCATGCAATTTAGGCAACCACAATCAATCAGACTCGCTTTCGTCACCAAGAAACGCAAGATCAGCCATCCTCTTGGACACCCGCGAGTTCCCCTTGGTCTCCTCACCGTCATCGCCGTCGTCGTCACCCGCTTCATCAACCTCATCGTCATCGTCCGAAGCCTCTTTAAGGGACTTGCGATTCGCCCGACTGCGTGAAGCCCGACCGCCTTTCGCTGAATCCCCCCACAGTGCGTTCATATCTTGGACAGCCTCAAGATCAGCCATGAGCTCTCGCTGCTCCTTGATCTCTTTGGCCCGTGCCTCTGAGAAGCGTCCAGTCATTCCCACATCTGCCAACATACCGCGGAGGTGACGGATTTTAGCCTTGGCATCGTCTCCATACTTCTTCAGCTCGATGCCCCAGATCTTGCGGATCCCGCACTTGACGAGCTGCCCTTGCAGCTTCTTAATTTCTTCCTCATCTGCAGACAGCTCTTTCGGCGCTTTTGTGGTTGAGGCTTTGGGCTTCCCTTTCGCAGCCGCGCCCTTGCCCCGTTTCTTTGGTGGCGGCTCATCTATCACAGATGATAGTTCTGAATCTGAGTTGATAATATCACCAGTCTTCAGACCCGGTTCAGGTGCAATCGTTTTCGGTTTGGTTGAGTGCTTTGCCTCGTCCTTTTTGTCATTGTCCACACTCATCTTGTCGGCCTCCGACTCGCTCTCGACAGCTTTTGAACTCGATTTTGGCTTCGCGGCCGCTTTCGCTTTCGTCGTTTTTGGCTGCGGTTTCGGTTGCTCTTCCTCCGCAGATGATTCGGGATCGCTCAGTTCCGATTCTGAGCCGCTGGTCGCGGCTTTCTTAGTAACCCGCTTCGGCGCTGCCTTCTTGGCACGCTTCTTCGGCGGTGGTTCTTCATCCTCCGATAGATCTGATTCGGGCGCAGACTCTTCCTCTTCGGACAGTTCAGATTCTTCCTCGTCGCTCAATTCCGACTCAGACACCGCCTTCTTCTGCGGCTTCCTTTTGGTCGGCTTTGCGGCTGATGTCTTCTTTTGCCTCTTCGCCGCGGGCTTATCCACGGACGGCGAACTTCGTTTCACCCCATTCGCAGCCTTAGGCTTGGCGCGTACCATGGGACTTGGGGGTGTCTGGTCGTCTGATTCACCTGCGGAGTCTTCGCCATTCTGGAGTTTCTCCTGCATGGAGTACGTCGCATGTCAGCGAAATGTCTATCACCACCTTGATCACAGCCAGCAGGGGTGGGACCTACAAGACAGTCCTTAATGATGGCCTTGCTCTTGGCCTTCCAATCTGGCGCGGTGAAGAAGCCGTCTTGCAGGTCATGTAATCCCTCCGCGCGCTTTCGCACGGCATTGACCGTGAAGTCCTCTTCATCATTCTTGAACAGATCGCGGGCGGCCTTCTTAAGGTCCCGCTCGAGGATCTTGGCGGAGGGTGGCATGAGTGCGGTAGCTGCCGAAGGAGGCACGATCCACTGGTGCCGTTGCCTCTGGCGTGACTTCAGACTTGATCTTCTCAATATCGTCAACTTTGGCTGGGGCCCCTTGGTCTACACCGCAAAGAACTGCGCAATCGGCGTCGTTGCGTCGCGTCGTAGTCTGGGAGTCGCGTCGCAGATAGAGATGTGGAGCTGCAGCTTAAGCTCCGCGCGTCTACCAAAGACGTGGGGAAGGATGCGTTCCAAGATTTGGAGGCGGCGGGTGGGGCATCGAACTGAGCCGCTCTCTATAAGGTTAGCTCTACCTAAGTCCTTAAGTAGGTAGCTATCAGAGAGAGCTGCGGGGGTTGTGCCGGGTAGCTTGCGGAACTCATTGTAGTGCGTCAAGTACTTGTATGTAAATGAACGAACCTTGCACCATAGACTGACCGATGGAATCAGACATCTGCGACCCTTGCAGCTGGGCGGGTGAGGGCGCTCCCCAGACCCCTGATGACATTACACAAGTTTGGTGAACCGGCTGTTGATTTCCACAGAATTACTGCAGTGCCTAGCTTGGAGAAACAGACGAGTGTGGAGCGACATTTAGACAACACAATTGCATGGTCGACGAGAATTGCATCCCGCGGAAGATGGAAGCATGAGCGACGCAAATGTGAACGTACGAAAGGCAATACTCTACCAGAAACAGTAGTCACCATGCCTGTGCGTGGCGCCCATGGCAGAGATGTGAAAGGTCAGGATGGGAAACGAATCACTATGAGCTGAGATTACTAGCAATTTCATATTGGTGTTGTCTCGCCAAATCTGTAAAATCAACTTGGTTCTGCGATGACTGGGTTGAAAGAAACATTTTTCTATATATCATTCTTCGTTCGCAGGCATACGGGTTGATCGTGCTGGTGATGAAGCTGTGTACAGAATAAAAACCATAACTATTTCGTTAAATTCATTACAATTCTCCTAGTATTACAGAGCTGTTTCACCCTCTCCGTCTTTATTAAATACCATAGCTGCCAAAGCCAGACTTCTTCTGCTGTCCCTGCTGGCCGCCGGTAGCACCACCAACAGCGTTACCGAGACCCTGTGTAGTCTGACCGACAGCGCTGCCGACACCCTGGGTAGTCTGGCCGACGGCGTTGCCCACGCCGCGGGTTGTGTCGTTGAGGGCGCTGCCGACGCCTTGGGTCGTGCTGTTAAGAGCGCCGCCGACACCGCCGAGGAGACCACCCTGGCCGTTGGCCTTCTCGCCGCCCGTGAGGACGTTGTCGAGGCCGCCGACCAGACCGCCGAGGAGACCGCCGTTGTTTTGGTCCGACATTTTTGGTTTTTGGGGGTTTGGTTCGGAAAAGAGGTTGGTTGTTGAGGTTGTATGGTGTGGCTTGGTTGGCTCGTTTGTACTAGTCAGGTTGAAGTTAGTCGTGGCGTCTGTGGGTTGGTATAGTCTGTTGACTAGTTCCGGTTGGACTTACCACGAAAACTTTGGAGAAGTTGGTGCAAGTCTTCTTTGTCTTAAGTTGGTATTATAAAAACCTCCCTCTTTCCTTCAAGATCGGGTGATTTTGGTTCTTTTATATCCCCTTCATAACTGTCTCTGCGACCCATCGATCGATGCACACAAGCCACAGGACCCTTGTGACGTAATGGCTCTCACCATGATCTCATCCCTCCTCCTCCTCCTTCCCTTTACTGCGTCAGCCACCCCTCATCAACCCTGCTGCACATCCACAAGAACAGCCCAGCATTTCCTTCAGCGGCCAATCAGACTCCAAGACGTGCTCAAAGTCGCTGCGTGTCGTTTGAGAAAGTGTGGCTGGGCAAAACCGGTTTTCTGGCGCAGCATGCAGTGTGGCGTATGGTGGGCACCCCTCCTTCTTCGCCCTCTGCTCTCTCTCTGTGTGTACGCTGGCTCGCTTTACGTGCTTGCGTGTGAATGTAACTGTAGGTCCGCCGCTTTCACAGCTGATAGGTTGTTAAGGGTCCTTGTCCAAGCTTGGCAAGCTTGTGAATACTCACCACATGTCCCTCGAGGAGGCTGCAACACGACCCACTCATAAGATCGGATCTCGGCAGATGGCCCACGAGCAAGGGTATATTTCATGGTTCTGGGAAAGTCTATTATATTGATGTGGCAAATGTGACCTCTCCTCTGGAGTGATTTTGAGCTCGGTCTGTAAGACGTATTCGAGTTGAGTAACTTTCTCTCCGTGCAGTCTTTTTGAAGTGATACAACTTGGATGTTATGTGCGTTATACATGATGCCCACACCAGGTGCAGAGCTGGCACACTTTCCTTTCAAATGCCGAGAGACAGTCTGAATAATTTCACATATATACCGATACCTCAGTGATTCAACCACAGGGAGTCAATAAACAATCCAGGAACTAGTTCTATTCGATCCATTTTGATCGAATTTGGTAGACTTCTTCAATTTTCTAACGATATTCCACCAAATCAGCATACTCAATACAGAACATGAATAAAAATCCATATTTTTCTCTGTTGACATTATAGAAGCGTGATTGTCTCACATCATTGAAAGCACAAACGTTAGGCGCAGACGGCTGGTTCTGGGTGTCGGATTTTCGACAGTCGTTAGATCCTATCCGACGCCGTAGCGTCATCCTCCAATGTCCATGTCACTGTCATTCAGGATTCCGACCAGTAGGGAAGCCTAGACGACAGCGGCCACGGTGGTGACGTTCACGTCCACGTGAGAATGGTCATCCCACCCAGCTCTGAGCAACTTCTCTCGTGGGCCTACCTTCGAGACCTACGTGCTTCTGGCCCGGCTTTGCCTGGCAGTGTCGACTACATACCGCCACCGCTCCGTATGTACATGCCTACGGCTACGCCTACTTTAAGACCGCCCAGAAACGTCTGGTTCTGTTGTTCGTGGCCCAAGACCAGGAAATCTTCCTGCGCAGGGCTTCTGCCTCGCAGGCGTCTTCATAATGTGCAACCTCTAGCCCTCCGGGGCCTGGTACCATTTCGTCCCGGCTCTTGTCTGCTATGAAGTGTGCCGCGTCGTGCCTTGGGCTCACTTGGTGAACGTCTACTAGACCGTATAATTCCCATTCATCGCAGTTTATCTACATGATGGCGGCCACAGTCTTGAAAGAGCCCCACCATAGACATATTCAGAGAGCAGACCCGGCGCGGCCTGGACAATCGACTGGCGAGGCTGATAAACAACGAGGCTTGATACCAGCATAGACGCCATGGTACTGATATACTACTACAGTCATGCTCGCGGACGGGCACTAACGCTCCTGGCGGCCTCAAGGACCCGGCGGGCTTTGCAGGGCCCGTAGCTCCCACACGGCTGGCTCGTAGAAGTTGGGGATGTGGTCGACCTGCTCGCATACTGGAGTACCGAGACTAATTAGTATGATAATGTCTGCCTAAATTGAGCACCCAAAGTACCGGATCTTCCGCAATGATATACTAGTCTCGGGCGGTTGCTCTGTATATGTGTACTCGTGTGACCTACAGCAGTATAGTATATTAAAATCGTGCTCTATAGGTCAAATAGTGAGACCCATTATTCGTCAGGGTTTGTTTTCTTTTCTTTCTTTTTTATCCAACAGAAAAGTCTTTTTTAGTCTCTGGACCTTTTTGACACGGCTATAGTTTTAAGGGTAGCGTACTGTTCCCAAAAAATGCAGCCCCGAAGACGCTTCTCGTAGTCAGTGTGCTAGAAGCCTTCGTCAAGTATGATGCTTTATATCAAATACTGTCCCCGGAAAAGCCGGATAGTCAATTATAGAGCAGTCATGCGTTACTGGGTGATGGTTTCCGTCGTCCTACTGGGCGAAGGTCATGTTGCCCATTATGCAGCAGGCACAGAATATCCGCAGCAATTCGGAAGAGTGTGCGTAGCAGCTGGGAACAATACACATAGCCGCTTCTCGAGGGGACGCATCGCATGCACACACACACACACACATGGGGAGTAAGTAGTACGCACCGTTCTCGCTTCAGAATAATAAGCTTCGAGGCGGTGCTTGGTTGGAATAAAGAGTTCTGGAGCTGGCGTGTGATTGGCTGCTCTACTTGCTTTATGTCTGGCTACGCACGGCACTAACTGCGGCCTGGGGATAGAAATGACGCACCCACCCCATCGTTGAATGGCTACTATGTAGATCATCTGGTCCCTAGTTGACCAGGGGTGGGGGATGGAGGCTTGCACTGCCGAGATTCCAGAAACGTTCCACCGGCGCAGAATGGTCGGCTGTCGATCTGGCACGTGGACAATGTGTATATGGAATGCTTATGGCACTGCCTGGTTAAAACTACCGTACACAGAGACCATCTGAGGCTGTGGGGGGGACCGACTCCGCTCCGGTTCGGATTATCGACGCACAGCCCCCGGACGCCAAGCAAAGGAGACCCTGGAAGCTGAGGGAGGGTTTTTTTTTTGGGTCTCCCGACTGAGCTGTTCTGACGGTTTTGGGTGATGGGCTGACCTCGTTTGCCCCGGATGGGCCACCGAGGGTCGGCTCAGCCCCCGCGGACAAGTAAGTAGTTGGGGAAGTAGGTTGACTAGGCTAGTGACTAGAGCTGGTGACCAGAATTGCACTTTGCGAGGAAGGTGCGATGCGCGGCGCTGCCGCCGTGGGATCGTAAGATTGTCCTTGCCTGGAGATACATGACATGTACAGCCCCCGACCAGCAAGGCATATAATATGAGCCCGTCTTTGCTCGACCTGGACACATAGACATACATATCGTACCGCCTCTCGACTTGACTACTGCATCAATCAATCTCCAGCCCTTCCCTAAATCGAGGACAGCAGCACTCATCCAAGGCAAACAAGACAAACACCTCCAGACCACGGACAGTCTAGCCGAGACATCTCGAGGGACAGCTCCCCAACTTGACCGATCTACACGAGACCTTTGCGTCTAAGAACCGTTACCATGTGTTTCGGCTCAAAGGTGTGTCTGTCCCCTCCACCCTTCGGTGTCACGATCACCGTGCAGGGATGCAAGCTAACCTCTGTCTCTCCTGCTCGCGCCAGCCCAAGTACAAGCGCGCCTCGGACCAAGCCGCCCGGCCTATGACGCACAAGCACAAGCCCCGACATAACTACGGCACATCAGGCTCGAAAGCCTACACGAGCAGCTCGATGCCCATGTGGATGACATACACGGCGCCGACCGGCGGACACGCGGCAACGGGCCATTGCTACTCGGGAGCCGGCGGGCATCACGGTGACCACGGGCACTTTGGGGTGGATGTGGGTGGTGGCTACTCTGGAGGTGGTCACCACTCTGGGGGTCATCACTACTCTGGCGGTGGTGGTGACTACAGCGGCGGTGGTGGTTGCAGCGGAGGAGGAGGAGGAGGAGGAGGAGGCGGCGGCTGCTAAGCTAAAGTACATCAAGTGAATACTTTGATGTACATGTAAGCTGGTCCAAGAAGGGGGGTTGGATGGAGGGTGGATATCCTGTAGAGAGATATGGCTAAATGCAACATCAGTCAGTGTACACATGCACCTGCACCCGCACCTGCACCTGCATCCTTGCCCTGCTGCCAGGCTAGCCCCCTCAGGGACCCTGCAGTTAGCCTTTAGCCTCAGCAGTCCAGGCTTGTGGCGGCGGCCTGTGAGTGGCCCGCGCGTGCAGCAACCCCTGAAGGGTCTCGAGGGTCCTGCTCAATTCGTCCTTTATTCCTCGAGCCTCCGTCGGCTGCTTCAGGCCGCGGATCCTCTCTTGTGCAGTGCAGTGCAGTCCGTAGTCTGCAGTCTGCTATCTGCAACGCACCTCTTTCTCTTCTTTCCCTCTCCCTCCCTCTCCCTCTCTCTTTGACAACACCGACAACACCACCAACAACAACAACCGCTCACCAACTCGCTGCGCACGTGTCCACGATGCTGGCCTCTCTTTGCTTTCTGTCCGACCCTTGATCCTGCGCCTGTCCCCCGCCCGCTTGCACCACCACCCTCTCCCGCTCCCGCCATGATCCGCCCCAATCCGCTCCGCAGGTCTCGCCTCACACCAATCCTCGTCGGCCTTGCGCTGTGCTACCTCCTCTACGTCCATATCCCCTCGTCCGCGAGCTCCTCCCACCCGCGGCTCCCCTATGTCACCACCAGCTTCGACTGGGCCGCCCTGCCCCAGCGCAATCCCGTCGCCACCCCGGCAGTCTTGCCCCGCGGCAAGCCTCTCAAGATACCAAAAGTCCAGCACGACTTCGAAAGCGATCCAAAGCCCACAAAGGAGCGTCGCCAGATCATCGCGGGCCGCAAACAGGCGGTGCTCAGGGCCTTTGTTAAAAGCTGGAATGCTTACAAGGACAAGGCATGGATGCACGACGAGCTGAAACCCGTCTCAGGGCGGTCCAGAGACCCCTTTGGTGGTTGGGCGGCCACCCTAGTCGACAGTCTTGACTCGTTATGGATCCTCGGCTTGCACAAGGAATTCTACGAGGCCGTCAATGCCGTCGGCACCATCGACTGGGAGGTCACAGAAGAGTCGGCATGCAACTTTTTCGAAACCACCATCCGCCACTTGGGCGGCCTGCTGAGCGCCTATGACCTCAGCGGCGAGCCCACCCTGCTGCGCAAGGCAGTCGAGCTGGGTGACATGTTGTATACCGCCTTCGACACGCCCACGCGTATGCCGCCGTTTTGGCTCGACTTTGAGAAGGCCAAGGCAGGCCTCCTGGTCGCTGGTAACCACGACCCGTCCGCCTCGGTCGCTTCGTCATCGCTGGAATTCACGCGCCTTGCGCAGCTGACTGGCGACGACAAGTACTATGATGCGATCGACCGGGTTACGCGGCTGCTCGAGCGTACCCAGAACATCACCCAGCTGCCAGGGATGTGGCCGACCTTCTTTGACTCGAGCGTCACTCTTGAAGAGATGCTCGAGAAGCGGACAGGCTTTGCGACTGAGCGCATGTTCACCCTCGGGGCACTGGCCGACTCCCTTTATGAGTACCTACCCAAGATGCACGCGCTGCTCGGCGGGCAGGACCCGGTGTATGAGCGGCTCTATCGCGGTGCGATGGATGCCGTCACGAACAATCTTTTGTTCAGACCCATGCTACCAGGCCGCGAGGACATCCTCTTCTCGGGCACAGTCTGGGTAGACGGGAATGGACCGCGGCTTGATGCCGAGGGCCAACACCTGACATGCTTTGCGGGAGGCATGTTTGGACTTGGTGGCAAGCTGTTCGGTATCAAGGAGCATCTCGCTCTTGCCGAGAGACTAGCTCGTGGTTGCGCATGGGCATACAACGAGTTCCCCACCGGCGTGATGCCCGAGATCTTCAACATGATAGCGTGTCCTGGCCTTGAGGCATGTCCATATGATGAGGCGCGCTTCAAAAGCCTCAGGATCGACCGAGAAGACGACGACGACGACGACGAGGGCAGCCGAGTCAAAACCCACAACAACGACCTCCGCTCCACAGACAAAGCCCCCAAGCCTGCGCCATTGCCACAGGGCTTCGTCTCCGCACGCGACACCCGCTACTTGCTTCGCCCGGAGGCCATAGAGAGCATCTTCCTCATGTACCGCATGACGGGCAAGACGTACTACCAGGACGTGGCGTGGCGGATGTTCGAGTCCGTCGTGGCCGCCACGGAGACGGAGCTGGCGTTCTCGGCGATCCGCGACGTGCGGGTTCTCGACGGCGGCCTGCCTGCCGAGGGCGAGAGCGGCAGCAGAGGCCGGCACAGCAGGGGCGAGTTCTCCATGACGACCAACATGGCCGACTCGATGGAGAGCTTCTGGCTCGCCGAGACGCTCAAGTACTTTTATCTAGTCTTTGCCGAGCCCCACGAGATCAGTCTGGATGACTGGGTCTTGAACACTGAGGCGCATCCTCTACGGAGGCCGCGGTGAAAGCGCGGAGGGGTTGGGGTCCAATAGGATTGTGTAGTCTTCCAAGTGGTGAAAGTGTAGATATCTCAACCGGAGTCGGGAGATTTGTAGACGGGAAATCACCTAAAACTGTTGAAATGTCTCATCTACAGTCTACTTAGTCTTGCTGCAATACCGAGTTAGTACCACGAGGAGGTGGTCATCAGTTCCGACATAATCGGTCTTGCTCGTGCATCGTGATCGACGCACGCTCCAAGACACAGAGAGAGATATAACCTAAGAGCACTTCTCTTGTACACAACCTCAACGAATCAGCAATGGTTATTTACTTGAGATAAGTGTGCTTCACTTCTCTTCTGCAGAGCAGGTCGGGCTTTGGACCTGAATGGCGTTTTAGATTGTCCTCATTGCTACATGGGACTACGGACTTCGGATGCCCCTTCCCTCACGCCTGCTTCCATTTTTCTCTTCTTTCCTAAATAATAGATGATCGTGATCGCATCCAACCGAATCAAGCCACACCAGCAGCCAGGCTCTCCCACCCGCTCCTGCACCACGGCGCAACAAGCACCGCCTTCTGCGCGTCCGCGATGGTTCCGGTCCCCGCAAACGCCTCTGCCAGATCCGCCGCGCCCAGAGCGCCACGGGGCGGGATGGCCTTTTGGGCAACTTGTAGCGCCATCGCTGCGGCATGGTTGCTGCCACCGGTGCTCTCCTTGGAGGAGGTGGTGCTGATGTCGTGCTGCGCGAGCTTCGACCACGCATGTGGGAGGTGGGGGTTGAGCATGATGTCACTCTGGATCTGCGTGAGGACCGGGTCCTCTTCTGCGGCGGCATCGGTGGAAGAAGAGAGGGCGGCCACGGCTTGTAGGACGTCACCGATCTGCGCTTGCTCTGCGTCCGTGACAGCGCTGCTGGTTCGGAGGGTGTTGATCTCTGCCAGCACGGCCTCAAGACTCTCGCTGTCGTCATCGAGTAGTGCAACAACACCCAGCAGGAGCACGGAAGTAACGTGCGCCGCGTCCTTCTCGATGACTTCGAATAGTGCGGCGCGGGCGCGATCCCGCGCATCTTCCGTGCCGGTGGCCCAGAGAACCTGCGCTAGTACACATACCGCGTCTGGGTTGCCCTCGGATTCTGAGAGCGCCGTCTCGAAATACCCTAGCGCCGAGGAGAACTCATTGCTGAAGTACTGTGCCAGGCCGACGGTGAGATGTGCGGACAGGCGGGCTTTCCGGCGTTGTTCTGAGCTAAGTTCGTTCTCCGAGTCGTCGCTGCTTAGCTGCAGAGCCGTCTCGCCGCACTGCGCGGCCTGTTCATAGTCTCCTGCCGCGAGATAGGCGCGGGCGAGGTCTGTTTTGGCGAGGGCGAAACGGCCTAGTGCTTGGGGCGATTCTGTGGCTTCGTAGTTTGCCTCGAGGGAGGCGGTGGTCTTTTCCAGGGATTCTATGGCCCGAGGAATGTCGTCGGTGCGTTCATAGAACAGCACCGCAAGATGGTCGTAGCTTAGTTCTTGCGGATTCAAACCTTGGAGTTGACGAAGTGCGAATAGAGGATGGACTAGAGAGATGCTGCTCATGCCCTGGGGGTTCGTGAGGATATGGTCGAACAGAGATACCGAGTAGTGACGCCTTGTGGCCAAAGAAGAGGCTTCAGATATGTCCATGGCGTGCGTGAACAAGCCGCGGGCTTCTTTGCTGTCTCCATACAGGAGTGCAACAAAGCCCTGTCCCAGCCAGGCGTGGGCATAATCCGGATCGTTAGACTGCGCCCGGGTGAATGCCTCATTCGCAAACTGCAGATCGTTCTGCATGAGCGCCAGTGCGCCCAGGTTTGTCCATGCGTGGGCACTCCGCTCGTTGAGGTACAAGCTTCGCACGAAGGCGTGCTGTGCTACAGATGGATTGATCTCGCTCGTCACCACGCCGAGCGCATTCCAGAAGTCGGTGTTGCTGGCCTCGAGCTCAATTGCTCGCTTGAAGCATCGGACCGCGGCTTTCTGGTATTTACTAGACTGTGCTCGGATGTCGGCTGGCAGACATTGATGTGCCCGGTTCTCTGCCCAGCCGAGGTTGTAGTATGCTACTGCTTGAGCGTGAATGTCCTGCGCAGAGAGATGAGCGGCTCTCTTGTGAGCCAAGATAGAAGCATGCAGACTCCTCGTGAGATCCACACCAAGCTGCTCGTCTTCCGAGTACAAACCCTTGGCAAATATCACACTCTTGCCAACGCCATCGACATCGTGCAGAATAGTGTATGGGTCTTCGGCGTCTTCGCCGTGGTCAATGATCTTGCGAACCTCGGCTGTGGGGAAGTCGTGTAGCCTGCTCTGTACGGAGGAAAATACTGAGCAAGCGTCTCCGACTGCCTTCCAGTAGTTGAATGTCTCCGTGACTGCAGCGGGTACGGTGAGTGCGGAGGATAAAACACGTTGCGCCAGCGTGACAGCTTTGCCAAACAGTCCCTTATCAACACAGTCTAAAGAGTCCTCCACGAGTGTCTGCATTAGCGCAATGGCGACACCGTCCTCGTCGGGCCGGGTCTTCGTGACCTGCTCATAGAGCTCGATGGCGTCGTCGTATTCGGCAATTTCACGCTTGACATTAGCAAGCATGTACTTTGTGAACCACGTGTCATCCTCCGGTATTGATGTTAATGTCTCCTCAAGCTTCTGCGCATTCTGCAGCGCTTTGGTCGCGGCGATGTAGCGTCCGGAGTTGTAGTAACTCTCGCCCAAACCGACCCAGGAGTGGTAATCATCAGGTGTCATCCGGAGGGCGTTCTGGAACGAGACAATAGCCTTGCCGTGATCCTGCTCGTTGAGTTCCGCAACTCCGAGCGCCGAGTATGGCCAGCTGATGCCCTTTCGCTTGGACCCCGGTGGCGGCTTGACTTTTCCAGACTCCACCACGCGTCTTGCGACGAGTTCTACTTGATCCCAATCGCCATCATCGGCGAAAGATCTCGCCAGTCTCTCCGCTGACTGGACTTCGGAGGATGACAACTCCACTGCTTGCAGGAAGCATTTACGTGCTCGCTTCTTGTCCTTGCCATAGTCTGCGTAATATACGCCCAGGCTCGTGTATGCCGGCGCAAAGCTAAAATCTGCCTTGAGCGCCTCGAGGAAGTAGGCGTAGGCTCCCTTGCGACTCTTGCGGGCTGCTTTAGAGTCGTCCAAGTTCCAGATGCACATTCCAAGACGATACCGCGTTTGGGCCAGAGTCTCTTTAGACACGTTCTTTTCGCTCATGGGCTCAAGAAGTGCTTCAAGCTCTGATCTCCCGCGGGCGTAGTCGCCCTTGAGCGCGTACAGCCACGCCACTTCGGCTCGAACTCGAAGATTGCCAGGATCGCCGACCAGGGCTCGCTCGAGAAAGTCTATGGCTTGGTCGAATTCCTCCTCCTCTTCGTAGATCAGCCCAACTCCGATCATGGCTGGTGTTGACGTCGGGTCGACCTCAAGGGCCTTGTCAAACAGGAACTTGGCCTCTCCATGGTTCCGTGGTGACTGGTAGTATACGAGCGCAGTGCCAAGATAGATCATGTACGCCTGATTAGCGTTGATGAAGACCTTACCCGTCTTTTCCGTCTCCTTAACCATGAGTTTCATGGCTTTTCTCATAAGCTCCACATTCGTCTCATGCTCTTCCAAATGCTGATAGTACTCTCCCACAATCCGGTGGGCCAGCAAAGAGTTTGTCGTGGCTATGCCTTCGGTCATCATCAGGAGGCGGTCCTCGTCAGTGAAAGGGATGACAGAAGTCGGGGCACCCCCGTCTTCATCGTCTGAGCTGTCATCTGTGTTTTCTGTATTTTGTATTGGGGCCGCCCTATTGTCAAGTGTAAGTTAGCTTTCATAATCACCCCACTTCCTCATCCTCTGCCAGCACTTTTGTAGTGGTACAGGTTGTTGGACTTACGGTGTCTTGTCCTCATCCTCCAATTTCGGAAACGGAGAGATGCTACTCGTCATGAAAGCCGTCAAAACACGGTATAAGTCGCTGTCCGGAAAATGCGCACAGTACTGGCGGAGCACATTGACGTCCCAATCCTTGACCTCCTTGCAGTCCTGCCACTCGACGGCGATATCCCACGCCAGTTTGAAAGGATGCTTGATGATGACCATGTCGTTAGCCAGTTTCTGCACATTCGGCAGTTCCTTTGACTTTTCTGCCGGGTGCATCGCCAATAACCTGTCGTAGCAAAACTGCAGCAGCTTCTCTTCGTATTGCCGCCGTATGTCGTCGTCCCTGGTCCAGATGATAAGCTGCTGGTATATGTCTGCCAGCGGACTGTTGCAGAGAACCTCCCTGGTCACCTCGACAGTGACTTCGCCGAGTTTCGCTCCAAGTCGGGTCCTGCGCTCTCCGATCAGTGTATTGATGCGCTTCTTCTCGTCCACTTCCAAGATCTGTGCCATGGTCTCGTAGGTCTTCT
Organism: Microdochium paspali; assembly: GCA_031142775.1. Classification (NCBI taxonomy): domain Eukaryota; kingdom Fungi; phylum Ascomycota; class Sordariomycetes; order Xylariales; family Microdochiaceae; genus Microdochium; species Microdochium paspali. Next base: position 2,112,381 of record JAVBIV010000008.1, read on the forward strand.
GGGGATGAGGCACGCGGCCCTCGAGGGCGTCATATACCGGGCTGTCTGGAAGCATGATATGGAGAGCCTGGACATATTGCGATCGGTCGCCCTGGCTGAGTGCGAAGTCGACAAACTTCTGAGCCACATCGTGACACTTATCGATCTCGTTTGCATCTCGAAAGATCTCTGCCAGCTTCAAGGCAGCCTTATGGTACTTTGGTATGCTGGAGGGACCCCTTTTCTCGTAGATTTTGATAAGCCCCTGCCAAGCTTGCGACTCCTCTGGGCGTAAGTCTGAGGCCTTGTGGTAAGCTTTCTCAGCCTCTTCAGTCCGGTTCTTCTTGTCCAAGGCAAAGGCGTAAAAGACGTATCTGAGCGATTGGGTCAGTAAAGTGGTCCGCAAGTGAGGCGGCAGACACGGCGTCTTTCTCACCCTAGGTAATTCTTTGGATCCTTGTCAAAGACATCCTGGGCCAGTGAAATGGCGTCATCCCATTTCTGCTTGCCAATGGCATCCTTCATTGCCTTGAGGGCGGCCTTGGAACTGGCCATGATGTCGAGTTGGACCTCTGAGCTCAGCAAAAGAGCGGTTGTCGTTCAACCAGAAGAGAGCGGAAAGGCCTAAGGCCACGTGCCTTCGGTCGACGCTACGGTGCGCTGGAGGGGCAGAGAGCTCAAAATGGGTGCACCAAACGCGATCTGGAGCAACGGCGCAGCCAAGGGGTGTAGCGGGTGCTCAAGGCCCAAAAAGAATGTGCAAGCCCGTGACCAGGCGAAAGGCATGGGCTGGTGCAGCGCAGTGCTCCTTGAGCTTGATGATGCTGGCAAGTGTCCTAGCTCCCGGAGCTGGATCGCCGTCAGCGATGAAGCGAACGGCCAATGTGGAGCCGCCGCATGTGCCTTTAGTGCCTCTCTGTGTGTGGCGGCTTCCGGGGCATCGGCACCGGTGCGGCCCCAGCCCAAGCATCTTGGACGTCATCTCCCAATAATTAGGCGACGCCTTCTTGGCCCTGTTTGTGGTCTTTTACACAACCTTAAGCCCATCTCAGTAATGCAAGTTCTCTTCTCCCACATCCAGACTATACCAGGCACTTGCGAACTCGCGCAGCACCCAGAACTTGACATCGTGAGGTCGACCAGCTGTACCACGTGCCTCTCTCTGCTTTTGCCTTTGCCCACGACCTGACCCTGCCCCGCGCAGCATCTCACGTCCGCCACTTGCCCCACTGTGCTTCCTGTCGTCACCTTGCCCGCCGCATTCAAACAGGGACCCTCTGGAGGCACCTGCGTCATCTCGAGCCCCTTATCGATACCTGCCCTCAGCACGCTCGTCCGTCCGTACCGAAAGTCGGCGTCGTTGGCACAAACATCGCCATTACCCAAACCAGTCTGGGTTCCGTTGTCGATACGTCGCCAGATTCCCGCGACTGGTACACCGCCTTCGTCATGTCCTCCTTGCGCCTCACCATCGAGGACGGCCAGTTCCGCGACTGCAACGGCCGGCACGTCCTCCTCAGGGGCATCAACGTTGCCGGCGACCACAAACAGCCCAGCGAGCCCAATGTTCCATCACACAGTGCCGACCACTTCTTCGATGGCGACAACGTCAAGTTCCACAATCGCCCATTTCCCAAGGAAGATGCCCACATCCACTTCTCCCGCCTCAAGCGCTTCGGCTACAACACCATCCGATACGTCTTCACGTGGGAGGCGATCGAGGCCGCCGGCCCGGGCAAATATGACGAGGAATGGATTCAGCACACCATTGATGTTTTGAGGGAGGCGAAAGACTTTGGCTTCTATATTTTTATGGACCCCCACCAGGACGTGGTAAGTTGTCACGATGCACGTCGAGTCGAGCGAGTGGCTGACAGTTGTGCGAACTTGTAGTGGTCCCGTTTCACCGGCGGTTCTGGAGCACCAATGTGGACAGTCTATGCCTGCGGTTTCGACCCTCAAAAGTTCGCTGCCACTGAGGCGGCCATCGTACACAATACATACAGCGATCCCGAGAAGTTCCCAAAGATGATCTGGTCGACAAACTACAACAGACTAGCCGCGGCAACAATATTTACCATGTTCTTTGCTGGCCGTGATTTTGCCCCAAAGTGCATCATTGACGGCATGAACATCCAGGACTACCTTCAGGGCCATCTCTTTCGCGCCTGCGAGCACCTCGCCAAGAGAATCCATGAAGCCGGTGACCTCGAGAATGATGTTGTGTTTGGTTGGGAGAGTTTGAACGAACCAAACCGGGGCCTGATAGGTTACCACGATATCAGTGTGATCCCGTCTGAGCAAAACCTCAAGAAGGGCACCTCTCCGACAATCTGGCAGGCTATCCTGACGGGATCTGGCCGAGCCTGCGAAGTAGACTCGTGGGACATGGGCGGTCTTGGCCCCTACAAGGTAGGGCGCGTGCTAGTAGATCCTCAAGGCGAGTCGGCATGGCTATCACCTGAATATGATGATTCTCGCTATGGCTGGAAAAGAGACCCCGGTTGGAGAATGGGTGAGTGCATCTGGGCACAGCATGGAGTATGGGATCCTTCCAACGACGTCTTGCTGCGGAAGGACTACTTCACGAAGAATCCAGGATCTGGAAAAGTTATCGACTATCCGGAGTTCACCAATACTTACTTCATGGAGTTCTACCGCAAGTACCGGGACACGATCAGGGCTATACACAAGGATGCCATCCTGCTATGCCAGCCCCCAGTCCTCGAGATCCCGCCAAGTATCAAAGGTACAGCCGATGATGACCCGAAGATGGTCTATGCTCCGCACTACTACGACGGTATTACTCTGATGACCAAGAAGTGGAATCGCACGTGGAATGTCGATGTGTTCGGCGTCTTGCGGGGGAAGTACCTGCACCCCGCGTTTGCGATCAAGATTGGTGAGACGGCGATTCGCAATTCGTTCAAGGAACAGTTGGCTGCTATGAGGAAAGAAGGCCTGGACTACATGGGCAACCACCCTTGCATCTTGAGTGAATTCGGTATCCCGTACGATATGGACGACAAGGCAGCATACAAGACTGGCGACTACTCGAGCCAGTCTGCTGCGATGGACGCCAACCACTTTGCCGTGGAGGGTTCGCATATGGAGGGTTACACCCTGTGGTTGTACTGTGCAACTGTAAGCAATCCCAGACAACAAATTTGGCGTATTTGAGCTAACTTGTCTTGCAGAACGATCATCACCATGGTGACCAATGGAACGGAGAGGACCTGTCTATTTTCTCTTTAGACGATCAGACATTGCCCATCACACCTCTGCCTCGGGAATCCGAAGTCAATCAGACTTCAGATGGACTTCTCAAAGCCAATCCAACTCAGGGTGGAAAAAGTGGCAATACGGAAACGACAGTAACGCCCGAAAACCTCAAGCGCACATTGACCAACCCGTCGATCTCGTCGGAACGATCAAGCCCGAACCCGGAGCTGACCAATGCCCCGGGTTACCGTGCTGCTGAGGCATACGTTCGCCCAGCTCCGATCTACACGAACGGGGCTATCATCGACTACGTCTTTGACTTGCGCAACTGTCAGTTTACACTCAATGTCGATGGCACCAAGATGCTCTCTGATGAGACGCCAACGACAATATTCTTGCCGGAGTGGCACTTTCCCAAGGAGCAGTGTACGGTAGAGGTCAGTGGAGGCAAATGGGAGATCAGTTCCGACGACGACGAGAGAGTGGTGGTGCAGAAGTTGCGATGGTGGCACAGCGACGGCAAGCAGACTATCAAGATTAAAGGCCTGGTACGGCCGCGCAGTACACTTGCCGGTACTTCGGAAGAGGCAGGTTATTTGGAACAGTGCCAGACTGGGTACGGGCTCGATCTGAAGAGCTGCAACGTTATGTGAGGACGCGGACTGGTCATTGTAGAAGCTCCTTGTTACGGTGGCTAGCAAAGGGTTCTTTGATACTGTTGTGACTCTTTGCCGGAATTGCTTGGACTGTAAGGCGTTACGAATCGTTTTTAGGGTAGCATTATATACGAAGGCGTGGGTTTTATGCGATTACTTTGCGATGTGCACACAAGTCCTTATACGTCCAATCAAAAGCAGGACTCAGAAGTTGACAAAGGAGAACAACAGCCGGCGATAATCATGTGGATACGTGCCGTGGAGGCAACTTATCAGCATCTTAAATGTGAAAACAACTTCGCAAACTGAAAAGGCCTCTCCAATTGAGAGTTTGTTGAGGCAGGGAAGCCAAGAAAAACAAAATAAAAGAATACAGAAAGAGCAAATACTACAGCTTGCAGACTGTCCTCCTGCGCCTTACTGCATAACTTTAGATAGCAGTGGGTAGCGAAGGATCAGAACATCAAATATCCCAATAACAACATGGCCTGTGGTCCTAATGTACTCGTGGGGGTTGAATCTTAGTTCCTCAGTTGTGTTGTGGATTCAAAGGTTGTCCGACAGCTCTGGAGTTCCAGTTTTCGGCGGGGACGCTACTCTGAGTGCTGATTGGCTGTGAGTCGTGGATAGACCCATGTTCGATTTAAGCGCCGACGCTTGTGTCTCCTGCAGCCCGAGGTTCCTTTTCGCTTTTTGTCCTTCTGATTGAACCTCTGGGGGTCGCGGGACACTTGGAGGTGCAGAATTTGCGTCCTTTTCACGGTCGGAGTGAGGTTTAGTTCCGGGACTGATGGTGGTATTGCTGTTCAGTCTCTGCAAAGAGAGCGTATATGACAATCAGTTTGACGGACACGAACCACGGCCTGACATGGGCACAGTTAAGTTTCCCTAGTACATGGGAATGTGCAAAGAAATCAGAGTCAGGTTTTCCGACAAGTGCATGCAGGACGGAAAGCCCTGCAGCTCGTGTCGGGCGCGGCTCCTGCACGTGCGATAGGACGGCCTCTGCATGGGCGCCCCCCGTACCCGTCTCTTGCTGTGTCCTAACGCGCAGGGTTTCACCCCTCCATCACTAGCGTTGGCGAGCGAGCGAGAGTCAGTTGGCCCAGGTCTGCGAGTGCTCGAGTCGAGAGTGTTGGTCTGCACGTTCCTCAGCCGCTCTGGCGCTTCTGAGCGAGTTCGCTTGTTGGTGTGATTGCCATGTCGCCTTCCCAGAATAACAAGACAAGGGCGCTCTGACTGGGGCTGAGAGTGCAGCTTGAGAGTTTGCGACTGGGTTAGAGTAGATGCAACCCTGTCAGCGGTCTCGAGTGCCGGCTGCACTCCTCACTAATCAATAGTCGTACCTGTGTCAAACTGCTTCTGAGGACTAGGTAGGTAGAAACGTAGCGCCAGAAAGCGGTGCCCCACGAGGGACGGCTGGCCGCGCACCCCCTGTTGCACTTCCGGAGCAACACCTGGGCAGTCAACCAGCCCGTGCGAGCTCCACGCCCGGCCCGCCAGCCCCCGGCCAGGCAGCTCCGCTTGCTGCTCAACACCAAAGGGAACCCGCAAGCCCGCGGCCGTCCACCCGCCGCCCTCACGCCACGAACCTCAACCCTCACCTCAGCATCATCTCACCACGCCCGCCCGACGCATCTCCAGGGCCGCCGGCCTTGACTTGCACACAGTCACCTCGAACACGGTGGTCCGTCGACCTCAGAACCCTCCACCACGACAGCGCGCGACTTCCTCACGGCCCGCGACCCGGCTGGGCTCGCCCTCAGCCGCCCGCCATGTACCAAAACACCCAGGGCAACCCCTCACGGCCCTTCAACCTCCCGCCGCCGCCGCCGCCAATGTCCCAGCCCAACGCCCAGCAGCAGATGGGCAACATCATGAACTTCCCTCCGCCGCCGCCCCGCCTCCCGAGCACGCCTTCCATTTCTACAAACGGCATCCTCCTCCCGCCGCCGCCCGGCCCGCCGCCAAACACCTCCCACTGGCAGGGAGGATGGGCCCAGCGGCCCTACGACGCTCGCAATGGCTATACCTTGCCTCCTCCTCCACCGGGAGGCCAGCACATGGCCTACAACCCTCAGCTCCATGCCAAAGCCTCACTCTCGACTCTGTCGTCAATACCACCGCCTCCACCGTTCAACGCCGCCAACGACCCCGCGAACCTCGTCAGCGCAACCTACATCCCTGGCGGTGACACATACGGCGAGGGTGTAGGCATTCCTGGCTTCGATTACGACGAGACCGCCTCGCGGATGACATCGCAGAGCTCCTGGCTGAGTGGAACCACCATGGGCAAGTCAACCGCCAACACCACGCCCGCAGATGACCAGACTCCCGCCCACTGGGGTATCCCCACGTCCGCGCCCGGCCACCGGATGGCATCCACGGCATCCAACGTCACGAATGCAAGCAGGTCAGACATCCCCGCCGAGCTCGCCGCCAGGTGGCCTATCGACCACGTGCTCTTGTGGCTCGCTGCGAACCACTTCTCCAAGGACTGGCAGGAGACGTTCAAGAAGCTGAACCTGTGCGGCGCGCAGTTCCTCGAGCTCGGCAGCCAGGCCGGTGGTAGGGGCAACCTGAGCACGATGCATCAGATGGTTTACCCCAGGCTGGCGAAGGAGTGCACTAGCAGCGGCACAGGGTGGAACCAGCCGAAAGAACGCGACGAAGGAAAGCGCATGCGCCGTCTCATCCGGAACATCGTCATGGGCATGACGCCTGAATCGTCAAAGCCACTGTCTGGGCATGGTCGAAAGGAATCGCAGAGCGGCAGCTACGGCCTGGGTCAGAACAGTGACACTGGTTCGCCAAACACGCCAATCAAGGCGCCTGGCCAGGGCTTCGCGCAGAGGCGGTTCTCGCAGACCAGGGCGACGACAATGCCAAACATGGCGACGACTGCAGGCGACTCCGATCACCGCAAGATTCTCAAGGCTATTGATATTGACAGGAGTCGCAGGAATAGTCCTGGGCCTGGTGGTGATGACTCTGGATCGCGGAATCGCGGCGATAGTCCTGGAGCTAGACCTGGCAACATGTCCGCCTCGCCATCTGGGCGTTTCTTCCACAGGTCGAGGGACAGCACGGGCTCGGCTTCTTCAAGCGCAGCGATATATGGCTCTGGTGTGCCACCAGAGGCAGGTCAGGCTCTGCGTAATGGGATGAGTGGTATTGCTCAGATGATCGACGCAACGAGGAAAAGCGACCGCAGACACGGGCAAGAGGCCGCGCATACGTCGCCGTTGTTGGACGTCGGGCCTGATAGATCAGCAAGCGCGGAGCCAAATTCTGCCAAAGACAACAAGAGCTTCCTGAGCTTTTTGAAGCGGAAGAACAAGCAGAGAGAGGATGGCACATCACCAGATGATATAGAGTCACCCACGAGCCCCCAGTTCTTCAAACCACATTCCCAGGGGAGCCGGTATGCCGAGGGCTCGTTCGACGCTGCGGACAGCACAGCGACGTTCCGCGCGGGGAAGCCCGGCGCACCTCGGGCTTACTTGCTTGCAACGATGAACGGTTGGGATTATCGGATGTGCGACGTCACAGACTGCGACACGGCTATCGATCTGCGAGCTAATATCTGCATGAATCTCGGCCTGCAGGACCCGATGGTCGCTGAAATTTACTTGACCGAGCTTGGGCGTGGGGACCATGACGAACCCCTGGAGGATCAAAGCCTTATGATACATAAGAAGACACGGCCGGAGATGCCTGGGGGCTTCAAGATCTTTGTGAGGATCAACGAGACCATTGGACGTCCGGCGCGAGGCATGGACGAGGAGGCCTACGCGACGCTGGATGGCCAGAAGTACCGCGGCAGGTCTAATTCATCGCCGCCATCGTCCAGGTCGAATACAATGACCAGCCAATCTGCGCAACATTCTGCTGATCTTGCTGCTAAGGCGACTGAGTATCGCGCAGCCATGGAGAGACAGCAGAAGGCATATCTCAGCAGGAGAAAGGAAGCGCTCAAAGATACCCCCTCACAGGATACCGCAAAGCCGTCAGTCGGCATCGTTGGTAGAAATGTCGACTTTGACCAGCCGCGTCTTTCCCCATACGAGGAGAAGCGACCTAGCGAAGAAGCATTCCTGCCACAGCGTAAAGCCCCGGCCCGGCCCGGTGTGGAGAGTGCCACGCTCATCAAGGCGAATTCACTCAGCAGACGGCCTGGTACTTCTACGCGAAGTTCACAGGGTAGTCTTGACGGCTTCCCGACTCCTCGTCGGCCGCCGTCTGGAAATGGAGAAACCAGGGTCCCTCAAGGCGGCTCTGCATTAGGTGCATTGGTCAACTTGTCCAGCACGTGGGGTCAGCTCGGTCGACCTGGCGCCACGTCCCAGCCGAGGCGCGCTCATTCACCGAACAATAAGTCACTAGAATCTAATGGGCGTGTGGAACAACAGCGAGGTAAGGGTGCGATGTCTACCGTCGACTTCGGTCAGAGTGCGCACGGGCGTAGCAACTCGCGCTCGAGGCCAGGTTCGCCTGGCTCCTTGACCTGGAGTCGTGGCGATGTTCCTTTCATCGTGCCAGACTACTCGCCCGGCGGCACTCTGATCGAAATTGAGAGCCGTGACCAGCCCCATTATGATGCGATTGCTAAGAACCGTCAACTAGCGCAACAATCCTCCGATCGAGAGGTCAGTCCGGCCGCCAAAGCAGCGGCGACAGCGAAGCAGAGCGATGCACATGCGACGCGCAGTCCTCCCAACCGGAGGAAGTCTCACGGTCCCGATGTCGACTTTGAGGACACGGATGTGCAGTTCAACAGCGCCCCTGCGCCGCCGCCTGCCAAGGATGATGACTCTGGGGATGACGATTCGGATGATGGATTGTTCGCTGTGCCGGTTAGGGGTCGTCAGCCATCGAGGAGCTCTAGGAAGCCTAGTACTGCGGGGGTCGGCGGCGATGGTAGTGGTGACGCCGGTGGTTCGAAGAACGGGATGCTTGGCGTGAGTAAGAGCGAAAGGGCTAGGAAGAACCTGTCCGTGTCGTTTGGCGCGCCCGACGGCATGGACGATGGTCAAAATGACTGGTCGCAGCGAAGACCCCCACCTACGCCAAGCTCTGAGCATTGGCAGTCTGATGAGGGCAAGCTGAACCGCCGCAAGTCCTTCATCGAGCGGGACGTGTGGGCTAACCGTCCTCCTCCCGAGGCACTGCTGAGCAACCTGGATGCTTTCTTCCCCGAGCTCGATCTGGATCAACCTGTGCTCGACGAGTCTCTTGTGGTGCAGGATCCGTCGACACCGATATCTGCAATCACTGAGGACGAGGAGAGCAAGGATGATGAGCCCAGCCTCATCATCCAGATTCCGTCACCGCGGCTTAGTGCTGCTGGTCCTTCCTCGTCCTCGGGGGCTGGTACTGCCACGGCTTCTTCTACGTACAACGAGAACGACACCCTTGGATCGGACGAGTCTACACTCAAAGCGCTGGAGCGGCCCACTTCTATCGCATCTGTTGCTCAACGCAGCATCCGCAAATCTGGTGGTTTGGGCCGGATGAAATCTATCCGTGAAGTGGCCAGAGGCGCACACGAAGCGAACAAGCGTTTCACGACGCAATCCGCCATCAGCAATTCGGGTAACACAACTTCTATGATACAACGACGCAAGAGCACCAAGATGTTTGGCGCAAACATCATGCAAATACAACCCACACGCGACTCAATGATTATGCCGCAAATCCCGCAGGACCATTTGCCCAAGCGACAAACCACCTTCCGCTGGTTCAAGGGTGAGCTCATCGGCAAGGGCACCTACGGACGCGTTTACCTCGGCATGAACGCCACGACGGGAGAATTCCTCGCCGTGAAAGAAGTCGAAGTGAACCCCAAGGCCGCACAAGGCGACAAAAACAAGATAAAAGAGCTCGTGGCGGCTCTGGACCAGGAGATTGACACGATGCAGTACCTCGATCACGTGAATATCGTGCAGTACCTTGGCTGCGAGCGTAAGGAGACGAGTATCAGCATCTTCCTCGAGTATATCTCCGGTGGCAGTATCGGGTCCTGTCTGCGGAAGCACGGCAAGTTTGAGGAGCCCGTCGTCAGCTCGCTCACGCGCCAGGCACTCTCTGGTCTGGCATATCTCCACCGCGAAGGAATCCTGCACCGCGACCTGAAAGCAGACAACATCCTGCTCGATGTGGACGGGACATGCAAGATTTCCGACTTCGGCATTTCGAAAAAGACGGACAACATTTATGGCAACGACAAGACCAACTCCATGCAGGGAAGCGTGTTCTGGATGGCTCCCGAGGTCATCAAGGCGCAGGCCGAGGGATACTCTGCCAAGGTAGACATTTGGAGTCTGGGATGCGTGGTGCTGGAGATGTTTGCCGGCAGGAGACCGTGGAGCAAAGAGGAGGCCATTGGCGCGATTTACAAGATTGCGAATGGCGAGACGCCGCCTATTGCGGATGAGGTGCGGGAGGCTATCAGTCCTTATGCGTTGGGGTTCATGTTGGACTGTTTCACTGTGTAAGTCCCTTTTACTGTCCATGCCTTGCTTTGAATCCCAGGGGTAATGGCCGTCGCTTGAAGTAGCGGCGGTAAGAAGTTGGTGTTTGGGAAGATGTGTCGAGAAGTGGCTAACGCGATATTTGTATAGCGATCCTCGCGACCGACCCACTGCAGAGAGACTGCTCACGCAGCATGAGTTCTGTGAGCTGGACACGGACTACAACTTCTTCGACACGGAACTTTACGCCAAGATTCGCGGGACTTTCAACACGTAAACACGGCGCAAATCATTGTTACGAGCATGAGATTCCTAGTTTGTAGGGTGGAAGAACTGAGAGATCAGCCGAGGGGAGACTGGCTTTGTGTATGGCGTGTGTTATGTGTCAGGTGTTAGAGAGCGAGACAGAGTATATCATGGAAGATGTCATTGGGGCAAAAAGTTATGGCTCACGTGCTTGGAAAAGGTATTATCTTGTCGTTGGTATTGTATGTTCTTCGGATGAGAGCACAGCGGCGGCGTTTATGTAGGGAAAAAGCTGGGAATGAAAGGGGAGAGTTAGCGACCATGTGGAGGAGGACAGCACGATATTTGGACTATGTAGAAAGAGCGAAGCATGTCTTTTGTGTGTTTTGATGGATAGCTGAATTATGAATACGATGATCTTTCTTTCATGCATGTTTCTCAGTCGCTGTTCGCTTTTGGTACCTGGTCAGGGGTCCACTAAGTAAAATAGTCTGTTGTACTAAAGAGAAGGAAATATAAGGTGAGACATTTTACCAATGTTGAAATAACACTTCCCAGGGAGAGAGTGCCTGAAATTTGACTGTGGGACGAAATGGATGACAACGAGCGGCGGTTTTAGTGGTGGTATGTTTCGGCTTGGCACCGATTGAGTGGGGGCAGATATTTGTAAGGTACATACTGTATTGCTCTGATGGGCTGGAAAACAGGCAGGAGTTGAGTGCGGATGGATAGGTTACAGTAGCTGTCAAGATCCTGGGCATCAAGGGTGGCCATTGTGAGCAGGGGGTTTTAGTGGGACATGGGGCCCCGGGGGGGGGGGGGATTACCCGCGTTGCCGAATGTCGGGAAGTAGAGCAGGGGAGTTGTGCTAGTGTTGCTGTGCACTTGAGGAGGGGGGGATATTTGGAGAGTTGCTCGGCTATGTATATGTTGCTTAAAACAAATAGAAATAATAATTATCTCTTCTACCTGTAAACGAGGGATTGTTGCATCATCTAAGGTGTTAATGCAAAGTACAAAGGACGGGTTAGTGAGTGCTATAGTGATAGATAATAAGGTAGTGTAAACTAGCCAATTTTTGTAAGACAGCCGACTACCTTGCTTTCACTAGTGGTGAGTTTATATCGATTCCTCATCCTCAATAAAGCCCTGCATGCAGATTTCCCGGAAGTCACGTTCAGGAGAGGGAATCGACCCTTCGAGGGACATGTCGTGTCTTGTGAAACAAAAAGGCTCTCTCTCGCTGCTGAGTAAAGACTGTGTGAGGGCCTCGCTGGAGTCAGCAATCTCGCGATCATCTACTTGCAACTGATCGCAATCGCTTTCAACCACAATTTTAGCGACAACCGGTCGAGGCGCCCATCTGACCCCGGGCTTGTGGTAATCGAACAACCCTGGCTCACTGTAAATGCGGTGGTCTTCGTCCGTCCAGGCCCGGTGAGATTTCAACATTTCGGCGGCGACGTAGTGGCACCGGCTGACCGCGGCGGCCACGGCTCGGATATACTGGCGGCGGAAGGTCCCAGTCGTCTCGACCCCGCTGGCGAGCAGCAGGCCAATGATCTCTATCCGGCCGTTGACTGCCGCCGTCTCGAGGGCGGTCATCCCGCCGCCATAGCCGGAGGCGGCCGCGTTGACATCGGCGCCGTGTTCCCTGATGAGTCGGCGCGCGATCTCGACCCTGTTGAACTTTGCCGCTTGCTGGAGCGCGGTGGGGCCCATGTTCGCGGCGACGACGGCGCGGGCGTCGACGTCCAGCCCGGCACGGATCAGAGCGCTGATGGCATCTGCATTGCCGACCGAGATGGCTATCGAGAAGAGCGAGTCGTCGATGCCAGACTCGTACCGGCTGACATCCTTCCAGCTGCTGATGTCTCCGCAGAGCGCGAGCATGGCGTGGAAAGCCTCGAATTGCTCGTCGTGGATCAAATGCCGTAGCGCGTCGTAGGCGAGCGAGTTATCATGCAGTGGTATCCCTCTTTCACGTATGAAGGTTATGTATTGCGTACGATCCTGCGAGGTCATCAACCGCCAGAGGCCACGAGAGTCCATCTGGTATCCGTGGTCAAGAAGCCTGGTCAGGACAGTAGTGCGGAAGGCTGAAAATCCAAAGATGGGGCCCACCGGGCCATCATACCAGAACTTGGCCACTCCTGTATGCTGGCAAAGTTCGTCCATTTCTTCAGTTCGACCGAATCCCACAAGGGCCTTTACGCGAGCGCCGTCCACGATCGGAATGACTGACAGTAGGCTATCGAGGACGGTCATGTTGGAGACGTAAGCGGCTATGCATATTGCATTCGTCTCCACGAGGTGGTCGTGTGGCGAGCCTTGGACTGGACCTCGATTGGCCAAAAGCCGGTCCATCCAAGCCTCTGAACCACGGCCCGATACGAAGTGATATGTTGCAGCACAGAGTGCCCCGGGGGTGTAGATGCTTGGATTGTGATCCAGTTCTTTCTGAACCATGGCAGGCTGGTTCTTCGAGATGAGCCGCTCTAAGAGTGTGATGGAGTCTCGCGGCGTGTAGGCATACGTTCGTGAGATGCCGTCGACATCCCTCTCAAGGATTTCTTCAACCAAGTCCCAGTCCTCGAGCTCAGCGGCCAACACAGCATCTCCTTGTGAGATCTTGGCGCCTGAGCCTAGCAAGAGTCTGGCCATATCTGCACATGCCTCAGGATCGTCCAACAAAGCGTCATCGACCGTGGCCTCGCTGAAAGAGAAGAGCAAGAACGTCAGTGGAGTCATTCCCTCGTCGTCCTCCAAGTCGGTGTCGAATTTCCGTCTCAACAAATCCGACAGTAGTTCATGGTCCATGTTCCAAATGACCTCATGCAAGGTGTTCGGGGGCATCTCTGCTCCGCTCTCCAAGAGCAGACGCAATGTCGGGCCGAGTACGCCTCGGTCTGAGGGCCGGTACGGTGGATGAATCTGTGTCCCGTAGAAGCTGTCGCGACAGATAGCAGCGAGCGCAGGCGTCTGCAGCCTGGATGCTGCCTTATTCTGCAGCTCAGGATCAGTCTCGAGGCTCACAGTCACGCAGAACATCCTCGTGAGATGGAGACCAGGGTCTGCGATTGGAGCGTGCAATCGACTGAGTACTGAACAGCCGCTCTCAAGCAAGAAGGCAACCACATCTGCCTGCCTTTTGTAGCATGCCATATGTAGCGGGCTTGGGACATTGTCCTGGGTGATTGATTCGTCTCCTTCCAGAAGCCGGAGCTCTCGGCAACAATCGATATGCCCTTCGTATGCTGCAGCATGCAGTGCTCTGAGGCCGAGGGGGTTTGGCTTCGTCAGATCCAAACCACTTGCGCGCAGGATTTTCAGGACAGCTAGGTTTCCTGATGAAGCCGCTGATATCGCCACGTCTGGCTTGAGAAGGTTTTCTTTTCCATATGAGTCGACGGAAGACAGAATTGTCTGCACGAACTGGCACGCAAGTGTGGGATCCTTTTGTCTGGCCGCCACAGTTAAGGCCGTCTCTGTTACAAGGAATCCATAACGCAGGTCCTGGCTGAACAAGATATTTGCACCATAGGAGATCAACTGCTGAAAGGAATACAAGGGCTCAGGATGTTTTCGAGAGGCCGTGGAGATAGCAATCAGCAAAGGTGGCTGCGTCCATCGCATCGGTCTGATGCGAAGGTGTTCGTCATTGGTAACGTCATCCAGAAGAAGATTCGGGTCGGCACCATACTGCAAAAGCATGGTCTGAAGACCGCTATTTCCTATCTCCACAGCAGCTTGCAGTGCAGTCATCCGAGTGATTTTCATTTGCGTTGACCGAATGCCCGTGTTAGGATCTTGGCCGGATTTCAACAACCAGCCTAACAGCTGGACTGTCCTGCTCACCATGAATTCCGGTTGCAGTGTCCTGAATAGTGCCGGATTATTCAAGCATTCGATACACATCTGGAACAAGGTTTCCCGGAACGCCAACAAAGTCATTGACTTTGCTTTTGACTTCCAGAGGTTCTTGGCCACGCTTGACCCTTCAAGGAATTCGAGAACGAAGCCCCATAGCTCTCGCGTGAGCTGCTTGTTGGAGAGAAGAAAGCAAGCGATGGTAAACAACTCAGATACAATATCTGCGGGAGTTCCATGCAGTATCATCCTTAAGCGATCCTCACTTTCCCCGGGGTAGGCCTGCGGGAGAAACCCCAGAAAGTTTATAGAATGGTACCAAATTAAGCTAGTACGGCTCAAGTCTGAATCATCCAGGAAACTTTGGATCTCAACGTGGCTGGCTCGAAGTTCTGCCATTGAGGCTTCAATCTGTTGGTTCATCTGAACATTTGGGGCGAGATCGGAAACCACTGGGCAGCCATTTTAGCAATACTGATATGACTTCTTTGCTTGCGATGCACGTCATACCTGTGTCACGTGACAACCGGAATGCTATCCACGGGAGGGACATGGGCCATAACGGCTCGGGAAGCTTTGGGGACGGTGTACGAATCACCAAGTCTAGCCCCGCTGGTGACTTTGGGCGAGAGACTAATATCCTTGCATCAATATCGTCTTGTGGAGATCCCATGCTAGCGAAAACGCTTGAAACATACCTTGACCCCATTTGACCTCCCTATATCGCAATGATTGCCTGCGCACCACTTGAGGGCACAGAATGCTCCCATTGAAGACGACGTTGCTGTCTCTTCCTAGTTCTTTCCGACGCCGGATGCAATGGTCGATGTAACGCCATGCCTCAGACCCAATGTGCTTGCGAGATCCCCAGACTTTGAGTTGATACTCCAGCTGGTGTTTTCTGGGGAAAACGTGTTAGTTGAACCATGCGTCGATGTGCTCGAGCCTGTGTGGTGTACGCTCACGTCACACGGAATCCATCGCACTCTAATATAGACAGCATAGCATCCAACGATAGCTTCCGCTCAAGGTATAATTTAAGGAGCATTCCTTTTCTCTTCTCCCACTCTACCTTCTGGACCTTCCTCGATGGACCCATGGCTCTGCTGGAGAGCTTTGTCCCCGGGTGCGATGGCGAGGTTTGAGCACCGAGCTTGTGTATGGAGAGGCTTGTTGCGGCGCAAGCGCGTGCACAGGCACGGAGGGGGGAAGGATGATAGCCTCCGAACTCAGAGGTCGCCCGCTCCCGAGGAACCGACTACACGGGCCGTTGATCCTGCTAGACTTGTTTTTTTTGGAAGAGAGGGCTACCGGAGACTATCAGGGTCAGCACTGCTATGCATTGTTGCGACTACGGCATCGAGTGACGTTGTGTAAAAGATCTGGCGCTGACAGGCAGCAAAGCCAGCGTGCACTTTCGTGTTTGAATCAGGCTCTGGGCACGAATAAGGCCGGCTATGTACCTTGTCGGAGCATGCCTTTTTTGGTATAGCGGCCCGCAGCATACTTGTCGATGTCCGGCAGGTACGTGCGCTCCGGTCCCGCGATATGCATGCGATCATTCTGGCAGGTTGATCCAATAGGTGTGATTCCAGGCCGAACTGTTACTTCTGATTGGTGAAAGCCAACTTCTGAAAAACAGAAGCTCCACACACGCGCGGAAATGTAGGTCAAATCCGTCCAGTAGAATGATAGCACGATTGGACGCTCCGCGGCTGCGGCATGACTTATATTGACCTAGGAGGCTTATTCAATCGGCACCTTTTGCCTGCCTGCCTGCCTGCCAGAACAACGACACTTAAACCATTACAGTATATCACAATATATAAACGTCCTCTTTCGCCATCCGTTGATTGACATGCTTCGAACAACTCATCTCATCAGAGCCGGTGCCAGTCTCGAGACTCGTGCACCGCTTGTAGACTCTCCTCATACCAGTCCCCCCCTCCCCCTCTACTTCACGTACTTCTTTCCAAGTCACACACTACCCCTTCTTCCCCAAAGAAAGCCATGCCTTCCGCTAGTCCTCAAGGCCCAAAACCCCCCAGCAAGGCGTGAGTGGCCCCACGGACGAGAATGACAGATGAACAGCAATGACAAGCTCCCGCTGGCTGTTCATAGAGAGCCTCGCTCTCAAGGGCCCTCAAGCAGCAGCAAGCTAACAGAGAGTCTGTATGCTCTAGTAGCAGCAGGGCCGGATCGTCGGTGACCAAGCACCCAAGCACCTCCCACCTCGACCTGCCCTCGACGGTCGCCACGTCGCAACATGGGGAGCAAGATCGGTCGCACGACATGGTGGAGGAAAGTGACTACGGGACTGCATGGGTTCCTAGTCACACACAGGATATCTTGTTCTCGGGCATCGGGGCACAGTTCCAAGACAAGTAGACCGTCAATGCTGCTATGGGGGTGAATTCAGGGCAGGGGACGTTGCGATAGGAACTGTGGTACGCGCCTATACTACTTTCTACGCAGCCGAAGAGTTCATTTGTCGCGTGGAGCACCAAAGGGCAGGGATGAATACACCCCTGGTACCTGACTAATCGTTCTTGAGCTCCTTGTGCACTTATAAATGGCCCATCAAAGCTCACATTCATTCATTCATAACTTTCCTTTGTTTTAGATAGGCAACTATAAGTTCCCCCATTGTGTCCTCATTCATATGCTCTGTGAGCACGTAAACCTCATTGTCACATCATTATGTCTATGGTCTGGTGTTGTCGTTGGTGTCCTCACCCTTTTTTGTGCCTTGGTTCCTTGCTGTCTTGCGCTTTTCAAGGTGCCGACGGATTGGCTTGTAATTCAAAGCTCCTACTTGTCAAGCCACACGGGGATTGCCACGGGATTGTAGTCAGCGTACCACCATGCGGATGGTCCAGCTGGAGTTTTGCGTCGACGCATTGGCTCGCAGGCCGGCTACTCCCGTGAGACTTTTGAGATTTTCAAAATACATGAAATGCAACCATGCTGAGTCCCATAACGTGGGCGCTCCTTTTCTCTTCGCGGCTGGCGGGTGTGATGAAGGGGTTTTTGGTGGAGAAATATGTACTAAACAGGGAACATAGAGATAAACGAGGTGATGCTAGGAGTAGTTATCAATCAAAAGAGGACGGATCAAGTGGAGCCTGGTCCTGGCAGCGTGATACATGACAGAAAGACCATCAGTACCCAGCCAGTGATTAGTTTCCAAAATCCGAAACTGATTATTCCGACAAATAGTGGGTGGAAACTTGGTGTCCACGGTGGGCTCATACGCTTTGGGCCCTAAAGAGCCGCCGGCGCCAGCCGTTCCCCATACACCCCCCACATTTCCCCATTCTGAGCCCTGTCCGAGGCAGTCTGACAGGACCGAGCGGGGGAGGTGCCGGTCGTTGATAGACAGGGGCCGGATCAGGTGACCGTGGGCGACTGTAGGGGATCGTCGGGGGCTATCGCCAGGGGAGATGAGAGGCGTCGGGGATCGCTCTGCACGTGGGAGGAGGGGGTGATCTTGGCATTCTCTTGGGAGCTAAAGGACCCTCCCTTGGCGATCTGTTTTGTTGGTGAGGGGTATCTGCCATTAGGGGAGAAAGGGGGATCGAGGTTGAGTATAAAGAGCTTTAAAAGTTCCCCCCAGAGTGGGAGCTCAAATCTGCATGTCCTGACGACCTTTGAACAACATCAGACCAGATTGCACCAGCGCGAAATCACAGATAGTGATTTACACGGAACACGATTTAACACCCTCCACGACACAATAATCACACCTTACTCGGGCTAGATCAACCATAACAACCACCACGATGCCCATCACCAGACTTGGCCTCATCGCTGTGCCCGACGAGGGCAAGCAGGAGCTCGCGATCAAGGGGTTTGCGGACCTGGTGAGCCAGTGCAAGAAGGTCAGTTTTTTTTTTTTGCACTCTTTTTTGATCCCTGCTGCTTCCTTGCTCTCGTCTCGTCAACTCATAAAGTGCGGCTGGCTCAGAGAGCCGACTGCGACATATCTGTACCCTCCTCCTGCTGCTTCCACTATTGAACATCGAGAGATTCTTGCTGATGACAGCTTTCTCACGTTGGTTTCAATATATAGCCCGACGGGAGCACGTACATCCTCTCCTCCAAGGCAGGCAAGGCGAACGTGCTGGTTTCGATGCCGCCCTCGGCGTCGTGGACTGTTGTTACTGAGATTGTCTTTGCTAGCCAAGCGTGAGCAGATCCTCTTTCCTTTTCTTTTTCTTCTGCCCCCCCCCCCCCCCCCCCCAACGCTCCTATGTGTTTCCTAGGGACCCCCGTCGCCCTTCTCTGCTAGTATACACTTCAGCTCATGGGCCGAAAGAACACCACCAAACAGCAGGGGGGTACACTACTACTATACATCCTTTCCTCCGTCGCTCTTCTCATGTTCCAAGATGGCAGCGGTTATAGGATAGGTGGTGCGATGTGCTGACATGATCTGCCGCGGAATATACAGTGATCTCGAGTACTATCAGAACGAGGACCCCGTGTACCAGGCTGTGCTGAAGCAGCAGGCTGAAGAGAAGCTTGCCACGGGCATTTTGGGAATCACGACGGAGTTTTAGAGCGGCCGGACCATATCGCTCTCTGAGAAGGGGAGGGGGGCAGGTATCGAAAGACCGGCATAGGCCTCGGGGGGGGGGGGGGAAGTGAAAGGGTAAGTCTGAAACAGCGATACAATGGAATACTGTCCGGTGTTTTTTCGTCGTGAATTCAATGACAAAATATTCTGTCAAAAACTCCCATGTTTGGCTGATCCCTTGTGTGAACGGTGCCGCTGAGAGGCAAAGAGCATAGTCAGTCACATCGCGTGTGGTATACAACCGAATCACGTGAACCGCCGATCGCCGCCTTTTGAACCCTCACTGATTGTATCCCAGACTCGGGTGCTAGCTCGGGATTACCTACACGAATCGCAGCGCTTTGGTAAATAACCTGCTTAATCACTCGCTCTCGTCCCCTGACTGTCCATGACTTATGACATTGAGTCAAGGTTGAGAATTATAACCATCCGATATGCGCAAACCCCAGCGAAGTGCCCATCGGGGATCGCCTTGACGTCAGCAACAGCAGCAATCGCCCAAGTCCCGGATAGCACGGAAGGGTCTTCATTTCTAGACCAGACAACTGTTGCCTTCACGGCATACCTACGCCAAGAAAGAAAAATTGCCGTGGATGTTAGAGGTCAAGCTGTAGCCGGATAGCCACCTCAAGCAGCTGCGGGAGGTGAGCGGGTTTGTGATGTCACGGACACGGCTGCTTTGATTGGAGTCTAGATCGTTACTGATCTGCCTGCGCACGTGGAGTTCATCATGGGCGGGTCGTGGGGGCCTGCATGCATGCATCGTCAATAACACCGTGACGAGTGCTTTTCAGTCATTACGCGTCCCGTGTCTGGCTTGGGAATAGTGATGAGGACTGATGATGATAATTATTGAAAATAAAAATTAAAAAGAAAAGCCGGTTTGGTTTGAATGCATATGTCATACTAGACTTTACCTACCGTCCTCATTGCAGCTCACTGATCAGCTATGCAATAGGGAGTTACGTAAGAGAGTGGAAAGTAATAGTTCTCGCTCCCATGCTGAGACTTCGAAGCATATACGGCAAAGGGCTGTGCAGGACTTGATTGTCCGGTGTTTTGCATCTCAGGTCGGGCTCCTTACTGATATCAGCGCGCAATTGAGGATTTCTGGAGGATTTCCGCAGCAGTTTGTCAGCTCGTCGTACCCATCCACGTCTGTATGCACAGCCTACCTCACCAGGGGACTGCCGAGCCACGGCTGACACTTTGGCAGTACGTGAGGCGAGTCGGCAGGACTTGGTCCGCAGTAGGTGGCATAGGGTGAAACGGGTATGTTAAGAAGCTTAAAAGATCTTTGCTGTCGATCCTACGCGTAAGACGTCAGGGGTTACACCAACACACCCTGGTCGTTTTGATGCCTGCTCGGAAGAAGAGTGAAACACGGGTTCTGGACAGGCAGTTGTTTAGGGGACGGCACAGAAGAGCTGTGTGGAAGCGACGGTGATTACCCGCCTGAGCGGAGGAGGAGTTGCAGAGCGCGGCTGTGCCAGTGTCCAGCATGTAAGTAAGTAAGTACCTGATGGTGGAATAGATGACATGACGGCCTGGCCAAGAATAGCCGGGACTGGGCGCCCAGCAGCAGCGTCAGCGGTTGAGAGTGGTCGACACTTAACACGAGGCGGGAGCCCCACTGCCGGCGGGAGTGCCAAGGCGAGGCACAGCCCCCTTACGCGCGGCTCTGGTGGCCAGCTGCGAGAAGCTGCAACACCCACGCCTCCCCTGACCTCAAGTCTGGCTGTCGCTTGTCTGGACTGAACCCTGGGCCCGCCTAACGTCATCTCGTCGTCTGCTCCTGCCTCTGCCCACACACTGCAAACAGCGTCATCCTTCTTCTACACAAACACTGCGCCCGTTTCCTTTTGTCCGTCCATATCCGTCTCGTCTCCTCCAGCGCATACTACAACAACGACACCATCACGTACACTTTTCGTCGTCAACAGCATAACCAGAGCCGGTCTCTCGCTTTTATCACGCACCAACACCACCACCACCACCAGCACCACCACCAAACCAATCGTCCGTCGTTAGCACAACCACCACCCGCAACCATGCACTTCAACATTGCCGCCCTCTCTCTCTTCGTGGCCGCTGCAGCCGCACAGACGACCAATAGCACCTCGGACGAAAGCCTCGCCCAGCTCATCTCTCAGCTGCCCACGTGCGCAAGGAGCTGCTACATTAGCGCTGCCCAGTCCTCTGGCTGCGGCATCACCGACTTTGAGTGCATCTGCATCACCAAGAGGTCCGACTTCATCGGCGCCATCGCCCCTTGTGTTATCATCGGCGGCGGCTGCAGCCAGACCGACCAGACTGGTGAGTTCTTCTTTCGCACTGTCAGACATCTCTGCCATGTCCACAAGCTAACATGTCCGCGATTCTAGAGGCCACCAACGTCGCGACAGACTTCTGCCACCAGATGTACGCCAGCCCCAACTCGACTGAGCTCGCAGCTGCCTCCAGTGCTGCCATCTCGGTCCTTGGCACCCCGACCCCAACACCCTCGGGCTCATCCAACAACAACGGTAGCAATGCTGCTGCTCGTCCTGCCATCGGTCTGGGTCTGCTCAGTGCCGGCGTTCTGCTAGCGCTCGCGCTCTGAGTGTCGAGATTGATACACCTTGATTTCCTTCGCATCGTACATACATCCGCATCCGCTCCTTTGTAATTTCCTTGTAATGGCATTTACTGGCATCCTCCTTTGAATGGAGACCCAGTCGGCGTTGGAATTCCACCATGGCAATGGTGGTAGCGCCCCAGAGCATTGCGTGGCGCCCCCCTCTGATTTTCTAGAACCTCGACCAAATAGATCATACAAGAAGCAATCGAGAACTCAGTTTCACCTTGAAGGTTCGAATATCTTGACTCTTCACATAGCTCCCTCCACGAATTGTGATTGTTTCTTTGGGACGGAGGTTATTTGGATCTGAACCAGTCATTCGGAGAGTAAGTACCTAAGCGCAACATGCTTGGAGCAATGGGATCAAGGTCGATGGTTCCTGATGCAGAATCTTCGGCACGGGCCAAGGTTGGCTGCGGGCGGATGGATTTCCGATTGGAATGACCGTCCCATCTGAACAAGAGGGAATAACAATCATGCGGGGGAGCATCTTGCTGCCGAGTTGATCCGCATCGGTCACCCATCGATTGAGTTCAACCTGCACGGTTCTCTAGCAAGGTATCGATATGAAAGCTGGGCTGGGCTGGGCTATGCTGGGTTGGGTTGGGCGAAACCTCTGATTCCGTGGTGAAGAGCAGGCTGTTGGCCTTTATTGGGTCTGATAAATGAGCCGCCATGGATTGGCTCAATGACCAGCTTCTCTTATCTCTGAATTCATTGGCGGACCGGGCAGCGGAAGATTCGATCTTGAACGATCTGTGATGTCTCACGGCAGGAACGGCAGTGGGACAAAGTGGGACGGCTGCAGGTGGAGCAGGTGTTCTGCAGGATGGTAAAGAGCGTGCAGCAGGCAGCGGGTCTCAACACGAGACCCAGCGCTTGCAGTCGAACCACCGCCAGGCCGATCTGCCACACAGCAGCGACCACGAGCCGGGCCATTGCAGGTGCGTGACGCGCAAACTCGGTCAATTGATGCTCACTGCGACGACGGGGCACCAGAACACCAGAACAACATGCACACGCAATCCCGTCGTCAATTCAGTTCAACTGACTGTACGCGCGCGGCGAGTTGGAGCAGCAGCTCTGCAGGTTTGGAGCGGTGGTGGCTGGGCAGGGTTCCGCCAACGGTAAAATGAGTGCAGTGTGCCTGCCACCTGCATTTCACTAAAAGACGGTGGCGGGGGGCCGGACGGCCAGCGCATCAAGAGCGAGCGACAACGAGCAAGGGAGTCTTCTGCTGGTGCCCGATGCCAATAGGAGTCGACTCCCCAACCACCGGGACACGGGCGACGTGGACAATGCTTTCCCTTCTCTCCTTGTTAAGACCAGCCTGACCAGCAGCATTCCTTTCCTCCTCCTTTCTCGACCATGGGCAAAACGTGGAAGAAGGCCTTTTCCGACCCTGAGCACTCTAGCCAGACCGCCCCCGACGCTGGCAACGCACCGCCGCCACCCGCAGACAGCAGACACGACCCAGACCCAGACACGGCCGTGTCGCTGTCGTCGCTGCTGCGCTCCTCGTCGCGCAAAGACCCCTGCAATCGCCTGTACCGCAAGGCTGCACTGCTGCCCGACCAGAGCACCAGTCTGACCACCACGCCCGTAAGCAGGAGCAACAGCAACAGCAACAGCAACAAGAACAACAGCAGCAACACAGGCGCAGATCCAGCCCCAGACCCAGACATGACCTACCCGCCCTCTGCTCCCTACCGCCGCGACGCCGAAGCACGCGCCAGCCGCTCTGCCAGCAACGTCGCCAACGGCACTAGCGCTGGCCCCGTCAAGACCATGTCTCCCCAGTCGGACCGTCCCGTCGGTGCTTCCCGTTATGTTGACTACAACGACATCTCGGACGACGACGACGACTCCCACCTCCGTTCTCCCGTCTCCGCCGCCGCCGTCCACGACGCCGTCGCCCTCCAGCGCCAGACCCAGCAGCGCATGGCCGCCGGTGCCAACGGTGCCGCTGTCCAGCCTGAGCACTGGGTCCCCGCGCCCGCTTCCCACCCTGCCCCGAACGGCAACCCGCCATCATCAGGCGGTGTGCGAGGCAATCCCCAGCCTCCCGGATCTGGTCCGGGCCCTAACCGTGGCCGGCCTCCCTCCTTTTCAGGCGGCCGTCCTGACGAGCTTGCTGTCGCTGCTGCTACCAATAACGGTGGTGCTCCCTCCTCCAACAACAACAACAATAACAGCTCCAGCCGACCTGCACAACGGTCGGGTCCTCCTCCAAACGCGGCCGGTGGTAACAGGCGCCAGCACAACAGCAAAAGCCCCCCAGACCACCGCCAGCAGCGCTCCTCCACCCACAACGGGGGTCCCCCGCCTGCCATGCTCAACGTCAGCAACCCCATCCAACGCCTGCCCACACCCAGTGTCGCTGAGAGCGTCCTGCGGCCCCTGGAGCAAAAGGTCCAAGAATACGCAAATCTCATGCGTGATGCCGAGGACCAGCTCGACCACCTTGACGATGAGATCCGTGCTCTCCAGGACCGTCGTGCCGCCGCTGAGTCGCGGTACATGGAGGCCAAGGCTCGCCATGACGAGTACCGCTCCCAGCACTCTGATGTTGAGCGGGCGCTGCGTGGCGACCTGCCCCCTCTGACCCCTATGCTGCCGCCCCTGCCGCAAGGCCAGGCTGTGCCTGGTGGCGGTGCCCGCGTGAATGGCAGCAACATGACTACCCAGCAACTCCAGCAGCAACAGAGGATGCAGCAGCGTGCCTCCATGGGCAGCCTGCATGACCAGTACCACTACGAGCATGAGCGTGCGCCGCCGCAGGACAACATGAATGGCATGAACCGGCGGAAGCAGTCAGGCCAGTATGAGCGGCCCATGAGCCAGAGCTCTGCCGGCGACTCGATGCGTGACGGCAGCAACAAGAAGGGCAAGGGCCGCTTCCGGTTCAGCTTGTTCGGCTAGGCGCCGGGCAGCGACGAGAAGCCGCATTCTTCTGCCCCTCGGCTAAAGTCCAGTAAAGCCGGTGCCAGAGTGGCGGCCGGAGGCCGCGACAGACGCAGAGCCAGGTCCGTGGCTTAGCACATTGCACGTTCTTTCTTGTGTACCTCACATACCTTTCTTTGGTGCGACCGGGAGACGACCCGGGATGCCTTGTCTGGCTTTTTGATTCCTATTTCAAGCGGACCAGGAGACAGAACACGAGAGACGGATGCAAGATGAAAGAAAAATCCTTGGCTGCTACGACACGACATGACGACTTGACAGACACGACTTCACTCTTTGGCGTTTTGGGATACCTGGATGGGATTTGCTTTTTGGTCTCATATTGAGGACCTTTGTTGGTCTAACTCTTACTCTGAGCTATACCGTGTGTTATTACTAGATCTCTTTGACCATACCACGTTGCAGTTTAGCTGCCCGTCGTGGCGAAAATGGCACACAATTTAATGAAATATCCATGACAACAGACGAGGCACAAGAACAAGGGGATTCAGTCTGTGTGTCCAGAGAACCAACCGTGAAGGCTGTATCATCCCCCAGCAGGTACCATGTGTTATTCGTATACACTGCTTTTTCGTGCCGGTGCGGGGGAATAAGACTGTAGAGAAGGAGCCTCGGCGGAGCAGTCCCTCCTGTGTGTAAAAGTCTGGAGTAGACAAGGCCTGGAGCCGGGCCGGGGGTGGCTGGCCCCTCAAACCCACCCCCCTTGCGAACTCAATTCCTCCACATGGTCCGCTTCAAGGCTGAGCGGCGGTGCAGCTGCTGGCCCAGGGCTGCCAGTGATGAGCCTCCTCCCTCCCTGGTCCTGGGTAGCATTCTGGAACTTGCCGATGCTTGCTTGACCTTACATACACACAGCGCTGCCAACCCCCGAAGCTGCTTCCCCAAAGCGGCCCAGGCGCGCGCACGCAGCGAGAGGCTCTCACGTGCTGCTCTCTCCACCACGACTGGAAAGGCACGTCGCCAGTCTACCTTACGCCTGCGCTTCCTGCATCCTGAAACGTCAGCATCGACTGCATCAGTAACAGAACCTACCTTGACAGACAATGTCGCCCATGGATGCGGGTATCGTGGTCCAAGCCCCATCGTAGGAGGTCTCCCCCCCCGCCGCCAACTGACCCTAGATCTGCGACAGCAAAGTAACAATCAACACCTTGCAAACTTGCTTTTCTTCAGCGGTCTGAACGGAGCCAGATCCGAATCGCCTGAGCAGACCAGACAGGCCACGTCGTTCGCACTCAATAGCATCACACAACCATGGCCAGCACCGCAAGCACCACCAGCACCGGCAATGGCAGCACCACCGGCGGCGGCGGCGGCCACCACACCAAAGGCGCGGGCATGTCGTGCGATAGCTGCCGGCTGCGCAAGGTGCGCTGCAGCCGCGAGCAGCCGTGCGCCCAGTGCAGCCATCTCGACCTGCCCTGCCGATACACCCAGATGCCCCGGAAGCGCGCCAACCCCGTCCGCGGGCGCCTCATCGCGCAGGCCCGCGACAACAGTAACAACGGCGCGGCGGCGAGTCCGTCGCCGCAGCAGCAGCAGGGGCTGCCTCCTCCGCCGTCGCCGCTGGGGAACGGACATGGAGGAGGAGGAGGAAGGGGAGGGGAAGGGGGGGCAGCTGGCAGCATTGGAAGTCCGGGGATGAGCGGCGGTGGCGGGAATCATCTCAGCCCGGCGGCCACAAGTGGTGGGAGCAGCGGCAGCGTCCAGTATCAGTACCACTTTGCGCATGGTGCTGCCGGGAGTCCTGGGACGGACGCAGGCGATGCGACGCACTGGAGCCCGCGGACGAACAACAGCGGCGGCGGCCACGACTTCCAGCCAGACTTCTTCCTCAACCTGCTCGACGACTTTGAGCAGGTCGTCTTCCCCTTCAGCCCCATCATCACGTCCTCGGAAATCACAGACATCATCCGGACCAATATGAGCCACGACCTCGAGGACGAGGCGCTCATCTACTCCTTCGCCGCCGTCACCACCTACCTCAGCAACACCCACGCCGATCAGACGCACTACCCACGCGACAAGAAGGATCATCTCAACACTCTGCTCCAGCTGGGTCTGCGGGCGTATCGGCAAATCGACCTTGGCGACCCCCGTGCTCTCAAGGACACTATCTACACCAACAACGGCCTGTCGACCACGCTTAAGCGCATCATCACATGCATCTTCATCGAGATCTCGATGATGGCCTTCAAGAGCTACGACCGTAGCTTCTCCCTGCTGCGCGAGCAGGTCTCCATGATCCAGATGATCGAGACCAACCGCAGGCTGCAGCCACGCGACGTCTTCCCTGCAGTGTACAACTCCCCTCGCTACCAGCGCATCTACTGGGAGGTATACATCCACGAGCGCTTTCTCAGCATCGCCGTCGGCTACCCGAGCATCCTCCCGCCGCTCGTCATCGGCATGCCCGCGCCAGATCCGGCGATACCCGTGTACATTGATGTCAGCTTCGGCAGGCTGATCCACCTGTTCCTGATCCTCGACGAGGACTTCCTCGCGCACTGGCACGCGATGCAGCAGCAACAAAATGGCACGAACACCACCGCCATCACCTCGGCGACACCGTTCTACGGCCGCGGCAAGGGCCCGCCGATGCTGACGCCGCAGTGGATTGAGGCGAAGCAGCTCGAGCTCGACGAAGACGAGCACCAGGCCGCGGAGGCCGAGGTAGAGCTCTCGGCGCGGATGCTGGGCTCGCCCGCGACCACGCATGCATCACTATCCCTATCCCCATCCCTGGCGACCATGAATCACCACCACCAACATCACCTCCTCCATCACCACAACAACAACAATAACAACATCCACCACCCAAACACCTCGGCCCCCTCCTCCGCCTCAGCCACCAACCCCCGCGACGACGCCATCCGCGCACTGCAGCACATCGACCAGTACGTCACCCGCCTCTGGATGCGCACTCTGCTGTGGCAGCTCGCGCTGTCCCGCGGCTTGCTGTCCTCTGAGCCGTCGCCGCACAGCCACGAAGGCTTGTCCCTGCATTTCCCCGCGCAGAGGCTGTCGATGCAGCTCCGCAGCCTGGTGGACCGGCTCGACTCCTTCGCGGCGATAAATACCCAGGGGACGGGCGTGCTGCAGAAGCTGTTTGAGGTGACGAGCACCATTGCCGATGTCATGGCCCTGCCGAGTCCGTCATCGACGACGGGGGAGCTCGGGGCAGCGAGCAATAACAGCAGGATGGATGTGGAGACTGGTGATGGTGTCGGTGTTGGTGCGCGGCAAGGAGCAGCGTCCTCGCCGGCGGCGGGCG
Source organism: Microdochium paspali (assembly GCA_031142775.1). NCBI lineage: Eukaryota > Fungi > Ascomycota > Sordariomycetes > Xylariales > Microdochiaceae > Microdochium > Microdochium paspali. The sequence continues at coordinate 2,140,264 of JAVBIV010000008.1, forward strand.
GGCCGCAGACACCGCGTATTGACGACTCACGTGGCCACGAGGGCAGGGCGGAGGAAGATGACAGAGCGACGCGGATGCGAGATTTTGTCACGCTGGTGAGGTTCTTGTTGAGGTTTGACCGTATCAGACCCGAGCAGAGAGAGTATCTCGAGGAGAAGCTGCGGAGTCTGGACGCGTTGTATTATGGTGGTGGTGCTGGAGGAGGAGGAGGGGAAGGGGGAGGAGGTGGTGGTGGACAGGCGGAGATATACGGAACAGTACAGCAGCAGCAGCAGCAGCAGCAGCAAACACAGCAGCAGCAGGGTTACGAGGGTCGAGGGTACTAGGGGATTGTCCTCTGATGACCCAGTCTGTAAGCAATTAGATGTATACGAGCACCTGGACGGTGATCCTATGTTGCCAACAATAAACGATTGTATTGCTCCAACTGTGGTCACGTTGCATGTGTGTGTCGGTCTGTTCCAATGTAATTTTTATTTTTATTTTCTTTCTTTCTTTCTTTCTTTCTTTCTTTCTTTCTTTCTTTCTTGTGTGTATATATGCATTATTCACTCACAACGCTGACCGACGAGCCGCCGGCAAAGAGGGCACTTCTTCTACTACTGGCACCACGTCGTGGATGCCCCGTGTCTCGCCGAGCGCGTCCCAGATGTGCACCGACTCGAACAAGTCCTCGTCCTTTTCCTCCTCCCTGGCCGGCTCGACAAACGTGCTGATCCCGCTGCACCCTTGGTCCGAGTACACCATTGTGCTCAGCGCGAAGCGGTCGTTGGCAAAGATCTCGAGGATGTCGCCGTCGCTGAAGATGCGCAGGTGGAGAGCTTCTACTTGCTCCTGTGGCTCGCTGGCCTTGTTGTTGTTGTTGTTGTTGTGGTTGTTGTTGGATGTTACGAAGAGAGCAAACGGCCCGCTGGCGTCGGTCTTGCCAACGTCGGCGTGCGTATTGGATAAGCTGCGATCTACGTATATTCTACCTTCTGACGGAGAGAAGTAGACGGTGCACCGCTGTGAGAGGTCCTTGGAGTGCCGGATGTGGAAGCCTATCTTTTGCGGTCGCTGCTCGGCTGAGAGCGGGATGCGGATCGTGGCTTCGAGTTCCCAGCTTGTCGACTTTGGCGTTGCCAAGGGCCTGTTGTTCGCCCGTGCTGCTGCTGCTGCTGCTGGTGATGTTCGCGATAGTGTTGTGATTTTTGTTATTGGCGCCGCGGCGGAGCGGAACGCCCGCTGGCTGGCGAGGGGTCTCATGCCGAGTGTCTCGATGCTGTGGACCGGTTTTGGCCCGGGGCTTTGTGTCGTCATGGCGATGGAGCTGATGTCCTCTAGCTTGTCTGCGCCCACGACGCCGACGACGTTGTCTACGGTCTGGAGGAAGAGCTCCCGCGGCTGCGAGAGGTAGCCTGTCCACCCCTTGGACTCGCGCCGGGCGAGGGTCAGGTCTTCCTCCTTGAGCCAGCCCCAGACGATGCGCTGGTTGGTCACGGGGTGGCTGTACGAGCTGGCTGCGTAGAAGCAGCCGTGGTCTAGGTAGCCGCTGTAGTCGTGCTTCAGGCTGGCTGTTGTTGTTGCTGGAGCGGAGGAGGTGGTGGTGGTGTTGTTGTTGCTGTTATTGTTGTTGTCGGGCTGCAACGAGCCGGCCATCCAGAGCGACCATTGCCCGTAAGGGCTCTCGTCGGTCTCCTTGGCGCCGGGCTTGAGTCCGCCCTCCGCTCCCGTGACGATGAACTCCCTCGTCCGCCGCGGGTCTGCGGGCGACTCGAGGGTCATGAAGTTGACGCACTCCCAGTTGGCGCCGAAGTTGCCGCTCCAGGTCGTGAGCGATTCCTGTGGGTGTACTCGCGCCGCGGAGAACCGCAGGGGCACATCTTTGGCCAGGAGTCCCAAGTATGTCCACTCGGTCAGGTTGTCGGCCTGGACCGAGTACAGGAACGCCGTAGGCCTCTCGTTCTTGATGCCCCCGGAGATAGCTCCGTACAGGGTATTCGACGTCGATGGGTCCACGCCGCGAGCTCTGTCCATTGCAGGCCACGCTGCCAGGAAGGGGTCCCGGAAGCCAGTAACCGCCAGGCCCTCTGGCTCGCCTTTGATGATTGGGTTGCCCGGGTGCTTAGCCCATGTCCGCCCGCCATCTGTCGACGTGGCCATGGACAGGCCCTCGCTGTTGCGGGTGTGGTCAAGGGTCCAGTGCAAGGGCAGGTGGCAGACTGAAGTGTAGAAGACGGTGAGCTGGTCCTTCTCGCCATTGGGACCGGCGGGGTGCAGGCAGCCTGTGAAGATGCCGTCCTTGTCGTACGGCTGGTCGCGATCTATTATGGGCGCGACGGGCTTGCTGTGTGGTTGGGGGGAGCTGGGACCTGCTGTCCAGTGGACGCCGTCACGGCTGGTAAACTGGCCCCAGGTGATGTCGCCCCAGTTGCACGAGTTGGGGTTCCCTTAGAAGAGGTGACAGTGGTCAGCTTGAGCAAGGAGGCGACGAGGAAGCGGCAGGAGGACATACATTGGTAGTATAGGTGATATGTGGCTGTGGCGGCATCGTAGGCTGGGGCGCAGGGATCATTGATCCAGCCGCGAGGGGCCTTCAAGTGGCACCGCGGGAGAGGGTGCGGCAAAGGCGCAGGCAGGAGCTGTGCTTGGACCTGGGGCTGAGTCTTTGTCTGCGATGTGGCCAGCAGGGCGGACGCTGCGGGGGGCCGGGTGAGGGTGACTGTGGTGCTCATGGTACTGGGCGGGCGCAGCTCTCGAGGGACGGGGACGAGAAGCATTGCTAGGAGCTCAAGATGGATGTCCAGGTCAGGTCACGGGTGCCAGCCACCGATGCGGGGATGGACGTCTTAAGGACTGAGGGCAGGCGGCAGATCACTCCAACTATGGGAGTGGAGATAAGAAGGTGGCCGCCGATTCCCGTGAGATAGGTGCCAGCCAGAGTGCAACGTAGCGAGGCAGGAGTGAGGAGTGAGGAGTGTGCGATCCCGTGGACAGCAGCCGGGTCTCTGGGTTTCTGGGCCTCTGGGCCTCTGGGTCTCTTGCGTCTTTACCCCAACTCTGAATTGCCGCTGTGCATCGCCGGAAAGCTTCAACCCCGCAGCCAGCCGATGGCAAACAAAAGATGATTGCTGTCGCTCCGAGACCCCATCGTGAGGAGTGTGAGGAGCGTGAGGAGTTCGTTGGTGGCCACCCACCCCGGGCTGTCGGTCCGACAGCTTCCCCGCGCCCCAGAGTTCTACCAGAATTGCGGAGTAGCTCTAACTTCAGTAGTCTAACTTGAAGCTTCGGTTAGGTTAGACTGGGTCTCGTGCTCCTTCGCTGAAACAGCCTGCCCGGGGTCGCTGCGGCTCTCCACGGCTCTCCACGGTCTTCCCCATGGACTCATCTTCGTCCCCGTCTAGCCCACGTTCCAATTACTCTAGCGAGCACATGTTGTGCCGCTCTCCACCCAGTCAATCTGCGTCCGACCTGCTCTTCCCCAGATCACCCGCAGACGCAGCCCTTTGCCCATTCCCCGCATGTATCCACCCCTCGCACTTTCGTCCCAAGTCCAGATTGGGTCCCAGGGAACTTCTCCAAACTTGGACGCCTCTTTCTTTGCTCTTTGCCCGTGATCTCTCGGTCCGGGAACGCGTACAATAGTTCAGACGATGGCTTTCATGGCTGACGCAACTATGCATTTCATTCCCTGGTCCGCCAATCCGCGCTGCACCAGGGACCGGAGCCAAAAATGGGCACATGGCAGAACCATGATACGGCATGGCCATCCGAACTGGCAGGTAATTCGGCGTAACCACTCATGCTATTACCATCCTGTCGGTGTTACCACGTTCAGGCACAGCTGATGCACGCATACGCTTCAGCTGCATTGGTATCAAATTCTGCGCAGACTGCCCCTTACCACTTGATTCGTGCTATGAGTGTGACCCTGTCCTACTAAGAGGCCCCAGCGCCCAAACTTCATTTCAGTGAATCGTGCGCTTGACTCGTCTCGACTGTTGAAAACGCCTCTATCCTATCCATCACATACAACTGCTTTGACTAGCTGCCGCGCTCGCAGTCTCTGACTGATCATTCTTCTCGCTCAAGCTGCAGTAGTGGCTTGACATATTGACAAAGCTTCAAGGTCAGCTAGCCCATCGCAGAGCCTCTCCGGACATACCCCCGGACCGCCCCCCTGCCGCGTCAAACTGAAATGGGCCTTCAGCACCCACTTCCCACGAGGCTAGACTTCAGGACTTCCGCTTCCTTGTCGGTCCGACAGTTGAGCGCCTCAATTCCTGCGCGTCAATGCAGCCAAGCGTGCCGGGGCTCCGTTCGCCCCCCTGTCTGACCTCTCGATTCGCCCCGAGTCTCGATTCGATCGTCCCCATCTTTCCCTTTCTCACCTTCAGCTCGAACTTCTGGGGTAATGTCATGACTGCTGTTACGCCTTTCTGAGGCTTTTCCTCCTCTCTGAGGCCTCTCTAAGGCCTCTCTAGTTCCTTCTCCCCGCACGGTTTCCTTCCCCAGACTTGATTTCTGTCGGTCCGACACCACGCCCGCTCACTCACGCGACCCCAAAATTCGGTACGCTGGGGACAAACTCTGTCCCCAACCCGACCAGGTTTCCCCTTACCCCAGCCCGGCCGTCCGTTGGTGGTGCTACCATCTCATGTCCACCATCGCGTGTTGCCCGTTTTAGTCTCTACCTACAGTTCACTCAACCTGGGACACGAGGCTCTGATCTATAAAGGCAACCTCATCTGCCCTCAAGGTATCATCCCAGTCCCTCTCCTCATCACGGGCTCAGCCTTCGACAAGACTCCACCTCAACAGCCTTCTACCGCTCTGCTGGGTCTCTCCTGCCGGATCATCTTCTCCACAAGATGTCGATCACCCCCGACAGCAAGGAGGTCGCCACTCCCATCGACGACCTCAAGACCGAGGACTACCAAGTCAGCGGCAAGGACATCAGTGCTCAGCACATCGAGGCCCGCAATGCCACAGACCGTGAGCACGGCCTGACCGTCCGCAATGCGCTCAAGCTGTACCCCAAGGCCATCGCCTTCTCCCTCATCTTCTCCACCGCCATCATTATGGAGGGTTACGATGTTACCCTTTTGCCCTCGTTCTTCGGCTACACTGCGTAAGTGACGCCTCCCACGGATGCTCTGGCTCCAAGTAGCCTCACTAACATTCTCTTGCTTCCACAGCTTCCAGGAAAAGTTTGGTGACCAGCCCGGCCCCGACGGCGTCGGCCGGGTCATCTCCGCCGACTGGCAGACCAAGATTCAGAATGCCGGCCTCGCAGGTCAGATCTTAGGTCTAATCATTAACGGTTTCGTCTCCGACATGTTCGGCTACCGCAAGACGATGCTGGTAGCCCAGTTCTGGATGGCGGCTGGTATCTTCATCCCCTTCTTCGCGCAGAACCTCGAAACTCTCCTGGCCGGAAACATTGTACTCGGTATGCCCTGGGGTATCTTCCAGACCCTTTCCGTCACCTACGCCTCCGACATGGCCCCCGTCGTCCTCCGCCCGTACCTCACCACCTACATCAACTTGTGCTGGGTCATCGGCCAGATCCTCGCCTCGGGCATCCTCAAGGGTATGCTCAGCATCCCCAACGAGTGGTCATACCGCATCCCCTTCGCGTTGCAATGGATCTGGCCCCCGATGCTCATTGTCGGCACTTTCCTCGCGCCCGAGTCGCCCTGGTGGCTGGTACGCCACGACCGCGTCGAGGAAGCCCGCACCTCCTTGCTCAGGATGACGTCGCGCGACTCTGGCGTCGACTTCAATGTCGACGAGCAGCTCGCCATGATCCAGGCTACCGACCGCCTCGAGAAATCCCAGTCTGAAGGCACAAACTACTGGCACTGCTTCCAGGGCACCAACTTGCGCCGCACCGAGATCGCCTGCGTGTCCTATGTCGCCCAGGCCCTCTGCGGTACCGCGCTGATGGGCTACTCCGTCCAGTTCTACCAGCGCGCCGGCCTCTCCACCGAAGACGCATTCAGCTTCAGCATCGGACAGTTCTGCATGGGCTTTGTCGGTACCGTGGCCTCGTGGTTCCTCATGGGTCGCTGGGGTCGTCGCCCGATCTACATCTGGGGCGTCAGCGGTCTCCTCGTCTGCCTTGTCATCGTCGGTGGGCTGGGCTTCGCCGACCAGTCGACAAAGGGCGCCTCGTTCGCCATCGGCACAATGCTCCTCATCTACACGCTCATCTACGACCTCACCATCGGCCCCCTGTGCTACGCCATCGTCGCCGAGGTCCCGTCTACCCGCCACAAGATCAAGACTGTCGTCCTGGCCAGAGGTCTCAGCAACTGCATGGGCTTCGTCAACAACGTGCTCATGCCCAACATGCTGGGTGTCAACGCGTGGAACTGGGGCGCCAAGACTGGTCTGTTCTGGGCTGGGCTCTGCTTGTTCTTCCTCATCTGGGCTTTCTTCAGACTCCCTGAGCCCATGGGCCGCACCTACGGAGAGCTGGACATCCTGTTTGAGAGGAAGATCTCTGCCCGCAAGTTCGCTACTACTGTTGTCGACCAGTTTGCTGAGTCGGATGAGAAGCTTCATCACTAGATGCTTGTTGGTGTCCAGCTGCTAGGCTGTGCGTGGGGAATGGTGTGTGTTTGTGGGAAACAGGTTTGATACTTGTACGAGATCATAGAACCGACAACTTCGTGTCAGACATGAAAGTATTTAATTTTGTATTCATACATATGATATCAATGGGCGCACGGGTGGTAGCGAAATGGCGCAAAAGGCTTTTTGGAAAACTTTATAAAAACAATTCTTTGATCAAAATCAATTGTTCGAAATTTCAGCGCAAACACTTTTTTGAGTTGATGGTGTCGCTAATGAACGTGCCTATCATGATCACTGCTTGCACAACCTAACTTGGCAGGTGCCCGAAACGATACTTACAATGAATCTTAAGAGCATGGGATTACCTACCATCCCCATCGTTTCCACACTATTATTAATGGCTTGGCAAGAAGTCTCAGCTAGCCATTTACGCACAAACTCCAAACATTATGTCGCAAAATCTAAGCGTTAGTATATTCTTGAGTTTACGGTAGTCCCAAGGTCCCCCCCCCCCCTTTTCTTCGAGAAGTCTCGATCGCGCTCTTGCAGCAGCCATGGCTCTGCCTTGCAGGCACGAGCCATAACACAATTTGCTAGCATTTGTGCGGATTTAGCTGTTAAGCCACGGTATCCGTTCACGCTAGATCATATGCGACTAGACCAACGGCGAAAGCGTGTTTTTGGGAACCCCGTGAAAAGCGCTCAATAACACGCATGAACACTTCATCGTGGTCGTCACAAAGAGATTGTGCCAAATTTCACGATGATGATTAAGGGTATGACATCTCCTGCAGTAGCAGGGATGCAACGGGACACCGGGGAATGCGCCGAAGCGCTGGAGTGTGTTTGTGTTCCCAAGCAGCGGCTTTGATCTTGTGCCGTTCAGACCCATTATGGCAGGGTAGGCTGTCAGACACGCAGAGTTTGAAATAGCCTGGAACTAAACGTTGAGGTGTAAGCCGCTGCAAGACACGAGAACCGCATGATGACTCGTGTCGGATGCTGTGCTTTGACTTGAACTTTCCCTTTAGATCTGTTTAGCATGGGATATAAGTTCCTTAACGACAATACGACCATTCAACTAGCAGTCTGCCCACCATCTCCGAAGCGTCGGCGCATGTGGCCTGGTACGGGCCAGGTCCCCGAGTCCCCGCGAGTTTACATCGGGTTGTGGCAAGCCCTTTCGTACGGGAGTGCACTTTTCGTGGATTACCGCCTCGCCAAGTCCTCGTAGCTCCACCTTGCTTATATACCACTGGCGAATGTTGTCCCGTCGGGGTGTGGATTGGTCAGCACGGGATGACTCTTTCTTGGCACATTGGCCAAGGTTTCGATGGTTTCCCGTAAGCATGCTCTGACCAGGTTGGTCACGGTTAGATCGACCTGCCAGATGCGCGAAACAACTGCTGTCAAAACCTCGTGGCGGTGAAAGTAGGAATTGTTAGTTTGACATACAGCAATGATATACTACTAAGAGTCTGGGTGTACCGAAAGACGTTCTCATGCAACTCTTCATTTCTCAATAGAACGGACCTATTATCTTGTGCTATCAGTTCGCGCAATCGACCTCGTACATACAGGTCTCCGGAAGCAGCACCTCGCCTCAACAATCAATTCGAGACACTTACACAAGATGCCACCCCCAACACTCCCGCAGTTCAGCACGTACGGCGGCTACGGCGAGCAGCTCTTACAGCAAATGGGGTATAATCAAGCCGTCCGGACTGGTGACTGGATTGAGACTGCTGGACAAGGTGCGTCTTATGAAGCTTACTGAACCCTCTTGTCCTCTTGCCCCAGCCAAAGGTCCCAACTCATACCCCTTGGTGCTCCTAGGAGGCTGGGATCCCACATCAGGAACGATCCCCCCATCCGTCCTCGACGAGATCGACCAAGCATTCAGCAATGTCGAACTCGCCCTGCGCACTGCCGGCGGGGAGGGATGGTCGCAGGTATACAGGATCAGGCTCTACGCGCTGGACAGCGAGATGACCGAAGAGAATCTAGGCAGGATGGTGGACAATATTGACAAGTGGTGCGGAGAAGGAGGGAGGGGCAGGGATAAAAGGCCGATTCTCACAGGCGTGGGTGTGAGCAAGCTTGGGCAGCCGGGGATGAGGTTTGAGATTGAGGTTGCTGCTTATACTGGAGAGAAGTAGAGGGGGTTTCAGTCAGTTTATGCGGGCAGGGAGGGCGGCATGTAGGTGTTTGTCAGTTTGAACTGCGGACGATGCTCTTGGTCGGCCAATGAAGAGCTATAAGTGATTGGTTAACAATTGTCGGATACTATCACAACCCTGATACATGACAGGTGCTGAGGAACTTGACGTTCGAAAACTTTCTGTATGGAGGAGGCATATGCCACAAGTCGGTGGGTGAGCCTATAGGTCCACAAAAGTCGTAGTATAGCCTGAGTCCCTCGATTTCCCTCAACCATGACAACAGGGCGTCTCCTCAAAAATGCGCTGATGACATGTCATGGTCAATTATTTCTGACCGTTCGAGATCAGCACAATTGATGGCATTTTTAAATGCTCACTTCCTTTCCACAGTGTTGTGTTCAAATCGTATTTGCGAGACTAACTTCGTATTTTTCTCCTTGTGCATAGTGAAGTATTTGCTGCGCAGAATCCATCTCGATACACACTGCCTACAAAGGATGACGCTCAACGTGCCGCTCCTCGAATCGGTATTGATGTCCCAGATTGAAATCTGGCGGTGCCTGACCACCCTTGAACTTTATCTCCGAGGCGTTGCCTTGCTCGTCAATGAACACATGGCGTGTCGGCAGGACTCGTACGTCCTTGACTGGCTGGATACGGTAGTACTCGTCATAATGATGGATGTCGCGGTGGATTTCTTCCTGGACAATCTCGTGGACTTCTCCTTGCACTCTCTCGTGAACGACCGCTGGGAGGCGTCGTTAGCATTGGTGCACAAGAAATGGCGGGGGGATATTCACGAATAGAGGTTTGCTACTTACGCTGCGCAGTCTTGACAGTCTTATCCGTCGTGTCGGCCGGGATCGTCTCGGGGAACTTGTAATTGGAAACATCCTCATGTGTGCTGGCGAGCTTATCGGGTATGCCGCTGTGTCCGGTGATCATACCTGATTCCTCCCCTTCTCCACCAACATATCCAGAATCCCCGGTATCTTGAGACGCGGTGTGCTTATGCTTGTAGTTCTCGGTGCGTGCTTCGTACCGTGGACGGTCATCCAGGTGTTGCTGCTTGAACTTGTCCTCAAGCTCAAGCATACTCGTTCTAGAGTCGCCATGGTCCTGTTCAGCGATCTGCGGCTCGCTGCTGCGCTCAATGGTGTTGCTTTTCCGCGACAAACCAACCGTATCCGGTCTGATTCCCATCAGCTCATCTCTGGGCATCAGGGGCTCATCATCGTGGGCCGGAAGCTTGAGGTACGGAGGCTCACGTCCGATCGTGGCAGGCACTGGTGCTGCTGCTGATGGAGCTGTAGGTGACCCCGTCGGTGGAGCTGGAAAGTTGTAGACTGTAGTTGCGGCATTGTCGGCGCGGGTTGACTGCTCGCGATAATGTCTACCATCGCGCTCCGGCTGTCTGTGCTTGTAAGAGTAGTACGAAGGGTATTTTCGTTGCTGCTCCCTTTGGTCCTTGGGAGGTACTGGTGGAGGGTTGCTGCCGTGTCGGACTTTGTTCAGAACGCGACGGATTTTGGATTGCACGCGCTGCTTCAGGGGTACATGATGCTGCTCAGCCATGGCTGGCCCGCGAACACAAGGTTCTGGCCTACGCTGGCGATGGGACGATCAGTTGTGGTATAGTGGGCAGGAGCTCGTACTTGGCCCTCACAAGCAGGACCTTCTGTTTTGATGAAAGGGAAGACGTAATTGCATGGCTCGCATCTATGAGTGATCGTGCTCACGAACCATTCGCAATGGGGGCAAAATGTGGCGGTTTGCGTTGGTGCACACTAGAAGCTCTAGTTCGACAAGCCAGACGCCAGGAAGCCGCACTGCGCTGCGGTAACAGGACAGGAAGGCTTGCTGGTGTCCCTGGACCCTTTGCTCCCGCGCGGCAGCGGCAAGAATGGTCCGGGTGCGGCGGCATGCAACCCTTGGGCCAGTAGCGAGTCTGCACTGCAACCACACTTTGAGTTTGTGCAAGTCTCGATGGCCGGAACCGTAATGCGTCTCAGAAGTGCCCGCAGCTCCTCGGGGCCCCGGCAGGATTTGGACGGACTAGGCATATTACTGAGCTCAATGGCCACCATTCGTGATGTGGTCAGTCACAATGTTTCCGCCACACCTGTGAGAAGGAGTGTCTAGGCACAAGTGATACTGACGTCTTGTAAACGTGTGACGTGCAGGCGGAGCTTTTGGTATCGGATCCAGCCCCTACAGCTAGAGCTCTATGGAGGGAGGGGGAGGCCCTACAAAATCCACCGCTTCCAAGCCACCCTGCCGGATCGTCTCTACTCCGCCTGCCACGGATCCAACCGAGCCCCGTCACCCCTCCTTTTCCACGCTGGCCAGGCCACGGCAGGCATGGCATGGCATGGGCTTTGTTGCCCGTCTGGACTTATCCGACCTCCAATTACGATGAACGCAGCCATGGCAGGATTGGGAGGGCGTTCGGACAAGACGCTCCTACATAGGTGGGCAGGGGTGAAGCACCAAGCAACAAGCGACCCAGCCCGCCGGTGGTCGTGCGGGTCCGGATGATCAGGAGACCAGGATTGGACGGGTTGGCAGGCCAGAAGGGCAAAGCTGATTGGAGATCCTGTGGATAAACTCGGCCCATCTGCGTTTTAAAGTTAGTGCTTGGCGATGAGCGTGCGGCTCATCGTCATTGCCCCCAGTCCTAGAACATCCACTGGGGTGAAGCCCCTTTTGTCCCAGATGGCCGGATCTGACGAGAGTCACATTCTTGCCTCACTGACGCATTCGCCCATGATACTGCTTGCGGCTCCCGCTTGTGAGTGAAAAAAAAAAATGACCCGCACCCGGCAACTCGACAGTATAGATCGTCCGGGCATTGCCAAGAAGACAAGATGGACTTGTCTGCGGGACTAAGCTACTGAGCTAGTGTGTTTATTGAGCTCTAGTGCTTTCAATGTAAAGGTATATCCACTGACCGCGTAAACAATGACATCGCGCCGCATAAGCCAAGGCTAGCACGCAGATGTCATAGACTCTGCCCAACCGCCTTGTGGCGTTTTGAAACACACTTGATCGGCATGTTCCGAATTATCAGGCGCGCTCTATGACGCGTCTCGTTCGCCCGTGTTCCAGACTTCACATTCTGGGGTCAGGCTTTATGCAGACCTTCCTCAATTTGGGCCATGCACAACAAAGGCGTAGCCAACGTCCAAGTGGCTTATGCAAAATTAGAAGCTATGGCTTCTGCATGCACCAAGCCCTTCCAACTTCCTGCCTTCAGCACAGCCCGACCATGAGTAGATTTGTAGGCTCAAAGCTTGACTGTGCAAGCAGCACGCATAATGAGGTCACCGATACCATTTCTTGGGCAGGAAGCTGAGACGCGCAGTGAACTAGCTGATGCCCATCACGATCTCTCCAGATTCCAACCAGTGTGGTTGACGCACGATCGCTGTCCGCCGCAACCCAATCCCTACGTTTGCGACGCAAGTGCCGCGGACTAGTCTGTGACACAATTCGGCATAGGCCAAAAGCTTCATCAGTAAATGTCACGATGACGACAACAACCTACCTACCTAGTAGTTTGCAAGCAATGATCTGTCATGTTAGGCCTGAAGTCAATTCAGAACCTTTTCAATCTGCATCATGTACGTCAAGGCAGTTCAAGCATATATATATCGTGTCAACGCTTCCTGTCTACCACTTTTTCGCATCATACACATTCAACTCAGTTCAACTCTACGATCAGCCTAGCCTTTCTATATCAAACACAACCACACTCAACAAACAATCGTCATCATGAACAAGACCAAGGAAACTATCAAGAGCTTCGTGTCCCGCTCGGGCCACCACGACACCGAAGTCCACGAGACCATCAACCCTGCTGTGACACACGAAAGCGTCAAGAAGACTCACCACGAGGACATCAACACGGCCGTCGACCGCGAGGTTCACCACGACCACTACCACCACACCGTGCAGCCTGTGAAGGACCGCCAGATCCTTCCCGAGGAGCACAAGCACCAGGTCGCTGGCGTCGAGCACCGCAAGTTTGACGAGCGTGACGATGAGCACACCAGGCGAGCCGTCGCAGAGCAGCAGTCCAAGTTCAAGGACGAGAGAGTTGTCGAGCCGACTGTGCACAGCAAGAGCGCTGCCCCCACTGTCATGGGCGAGCACCACCACCAGTAAGTTCAAGTCACAGAACCCGAACGTCGTGTGATTTTACTAACTCAACATCTCTCCCAGCCACATCCACGAGACCGTCCAGCCCGTGATCGAGCGTGAGACAGTCCAGCCCACCGTGGTCCACACCACAGTCCCTATCCACGAGACACACCACAAGAAGGCCGAGCACCACGCTGCTACCACTCTTCCCGCCATTACTATGGACGACTTCAAGTCCAAGGGCGGTTCCTTCGGCCACGACATCAAGCCCCACGAGCACCACTACCACTACGAGGGCCAGCCCACCGCTGACGGCAAGATCAGCACTGGCACCAAGGGCGGTGTCGTTGGCGCTGGCGCCGCCGCCGCGGGCGCTTCTGCTATGGGTCGTCGTCGCCGCCACCACAAGCGCACGGCGAGCAACTCGTCCTACAGCTCGTCCGACTTTGACGACACTGACGACAAGAAGAACTACAAGGCCGGCGGTGCCGCCGTGCCATTGGCGGGTAAGCACCACAGCACTACCACCACTACCGGGGCTTCAAGCAACGTCCCCGGCGTCGGTACTTCGGGCGTTGGTGCCATGAGCGGCACCTCTGCCGGGTACAGTGCCGTCCCGCGTTCCGAGCGCAACGAGAAGACTTTTGCTGGCACTGGTCGCGATGCTGGAGGTTACCCGGTTGAGAGCAATGTGCACAAGAAGCCGAGCTTGTTGGACAAAATCAACCCCCTGAAGGATGCCGATGGTGACGGAAAGAAGGGCTTTATGAAATAAACGCCCAGTTGCATGAGAGGAAGGAATACTTGTAGCTGTAACCAAACATGGGATAACTCATAATTTTTACTTGAACAACACGTTGATCCAAGACAATATTATAAATGTGCCACAGACTGTGCTTTACTTATAATGTTACAGCACCAAGACTTTGGCATATCTGACAAACTACTCAGCTTGCAACTGGCAGGAGATTATGGTCAAATGTTGATGTCCCACATCCTCACGATCCGCCCTTGATGATTTTGCCAACCTGCGTGCTCGAGTGTATCATCTCTAAATCATAGACAAACTCGTCTCTAGCCGTGACACTGGTGAGGGCATTATCATATCATGTCGCGCGGCCAGACTCTCCTCTAGAGTTTGGAAAAGCTGGGACTTGGCGTATATGGTGTTGCTGTGCACAGTGCCGGACAGTGTCAAAGGGGAGATACTGGTTGCAGAGGTCCACCAAGCCCTGGCTGCGGGGCAGACGACAGCCCCTGGCCTGGCCCCTGGTTGCAGAGAGACCGTGCACGCGGGGCCCCGCGTACAGTAGACAGAACAGCTCACCAGCACCGAGCCACAATCGTCCGGCATGTGGCCACCCCCACTCTTTGCCGCTGGTTGATGGATGGACGGATGGATGTCCTAGCCCGTCCCTCTCCATCTTTCCCAGACCCTGCCCGACTGCCTGCTGCTCCCAGCAACATCACCACTACCTCCGTCATGGCACCATGTCGCGCGATCTCGACTGCGACGCCAACGCAGCCGTTCCCGACCTCAGCCATGACCACAACGACCCTGCCATGATCCAGGACGGCTCGTCCATAGCCCCAGCGGCATCAGCGGCATCAGCGCCGGCCGCAGAGACAGCAGCTGGCGATGCCCACGCTGCTACATCACTTGCTTCACCCTCGGCGACATCCTCTGCCACTGCCGCAACTGAGCACAGCATCGCCCCAAAGCCAGTCAATGGGACTGCCGCTTCCACCGCGGAGCCGCGCACGGCACCAAATCTCGCCGCTCTCCCGGACTCCGTCGTCCTCAAGATCTTCGAGCACGTCGGCTTCGACTCAAAGAGCTCTCTCTCCAGCGTCTCCCGCCTCAACAGGCACTACCATGGCCTCGCAGACTCCATTCTCTATAAGCGTGTGCATTTTGACACTCCAGAGCTCCATCTCGTCTTCAGCGAGTCCCTCCATCGCCGCCCCAGACGAGGCTCTGCCATCTACGACATCAGCCTCTCCTACCCCTCGTCCGAGCTCGAACGCCTCATACAGCCGCCGGAAGCCCAAGATGGCAAGAACAAGAACTATACGCCGCCGCCCTTGAGGGTAGACGGCCTCTCTCGCACCATCTCCGCCATGTCCAACCTCGAGAGCTTGAATATCGCCGTACCCGACACCCTCCTCCACGGTATCGGTACCCTCTTCAACGGCCCCTTCGACCTCGCCTGCCTCAAATCCTGCACCTTGTTCTACCAGTGCAGAGACGACCAGTACTGGGACCTCCAGGAGAACATCCACATCTTCTCGCACCCTTCCCTCGAGACGCTCGTCATCCGCCGCGCAAAGCTCGACTACCGCGGCTTCGACTCCATCGAGCGACCACACGAGACGGCGCTGCAGAAACTCCACTTTATCGAGTGTGACATCAACGACGACGCGCTCTCCGACATTCTCGAGTTTCCCGAGGGGCTGCGCGAGTTCGTCATGACCCAGCTCCCCGAGCCCGTGCCGGATCTCGAGGAGTCTTCCGACGACTGCAGCGACTACATCATTGCGCTCAGCGCGCAGGCGCCCACCCTCGAGTCCATCACCATCGATGTGCCGACCCTCGGAGGGCGAAAGACGCTGCGCATGCGTGACTTCAAGAACCTCAAAACGCTGCGGCTGGGCTGGGACTATCACCTTTTTGGCAAGACGTCGAAGAAGGCAAGGTTGCACTCGATTGGTATGCCGCCAAATCTAGTCACGCTCGAGCTCTTCAACGAGCTTGGCACGGACGACGGCGTGACAGACCTCATGGTGTCTATGCTGCAAATTGGTACGATCCTGGCGACCAAGTGGGAGAAGTTTATCGTGGTTGCGGACGATGACGGCAAGATACCACAGGTCATCATAGATGCATGCAAGCAGGGTGGTGTCGAGCTGGAGATTATTGGTCACATAAACGACGACGACGACGACGAAGAAGAAGAAGACGACAATGCTAATGATGACAACGGAGATGATGGAGACGTAGAGGAGGAATTGGTCGATGAGCCAGAGCAAATGTCGGAATAGAGTCGCATTTGTGAGTCTGTCGTCGAAAGGCTCAAAGCAGGCATACTGAGCTCGGGGGCATTCAAGTGGGGTCGTGATAAGGAATAAACGTATAGAACGCCCTTAGTATACATGACTTAGAGAGAAACCTATCGTTTTTGTACACCCTAATGACTGGCCCCCCAAATCGAGTGACTGCCCCGCAACGACACAGCCCGTGAACGCAGCTGCACCTCAAACCTCCTGAGTCTCTTGCCTGTCAACCTTTTCACCAAGCTCAGCAGTGGCCGGCACGTCTGTCGTCGCGAACTTGCGAGTCGGCGTGCCCATCTCGAAGAGGACGTCGAGCTCGGCAAACTCGCGGTTCCTGGTCTCGGGGACCTCGAACCAGACCCACACTAGGCTCAAGAGACTGAGTCCCGCCCAGACAAATGCTGCTTTGCCACCGAGATTGGCTGTCAAGGTTTTCGGTAACCATTAGCCTGGTCTGACCTTTTTGTACAATGTGGGAGGATTGAAACAGAGTGGAAGGGGGAAAGGGGGAAGGGAGGCAAGGGCTCGTCAGCATATGCGCGCATACCTTGGTCCGGGTTGATCAAGTACGGGGTGATGAAGTTCATGACCCAGGAGCTCAGAGCGTTCATGACGGTAGCCAGGGACTGCGTCTTGGCGCGCAGCCTGGACGAGCTGATCTCGGCGCTGTACACCCAAGAGACCGCGCCGATGGTGGGCGCGTAGAAGATCTGGGCAAAGTTCATGGCGAAGGCGATGAAGTAGAGCGACCCGGTCGTCGGTATCGCCCCGGCGATGCCCACGCTCGCGAGGAGGGCACCGTTGAGCACAATGCCCACCAGGAGCAACGTTCGACGTCCTGTATACAAGGTTAGCTTCAGAAGGTGTTTTCTTTTGTGGACGGGGGGAGGGGAGGGGGGACGTGGATTTGCTCCGGCCTACTCACCCACACGCGCCATGATGAACCAGGAGACGAGATTGCCAAGAATCGCGACCCCGAAGCCGCCCAGGGCGAGCTGGAAGGACAGCCCGATCGACACGCCGGAGATGCCGAGGAAGTACAGAGCCTGCGCGTAGAGAGCGATGCCGGTGCACTGCTGCACGACGAACATGCCGCACGCGATGCGCGTGCGGCGGAAGTTGGAGCCGCGGAAGCACTCGACGTAGGACGTGGACTGCTGCTCCGCGGCGAGGTTCCTCTCGACCTCGATCGCCGCGCTGATGTCAGCGAGCTGCTGCGAGATGCCAGACGCCGCGTTGCCGCTCGTGCTCAGCCTGCTCAGGCTCCTGGTCGCGTCCTCGGTGCGGTCTTTGCGGACGAGGTACCATGGGCTCTCGGGCATGACGAGGGCGAAGAGGAGGAGGAATCCGGGGAAGGCCCACTGCGAGGCGAATATGACGCGGAAAGAGTCCGGGGTCATGATGGGAAAACGGGTGTTGCCGAGGCCGACGGCAGTGATCTGGCCGATGTTGATGAAGAAGTTGACCAGCGCGAGCATGACGTGGCGCAGCTCCTTTGGGGCGATCTCGGAGGCATATGTCGGCGCCAGGGTCAAGAAGAAGCCCAAAGCGAGGCCGTTGACGGTCTTCGCGGCCAGGAGGGCGCCTGGTGTCGCGGCGGTGTACATGATGGCGGTGCCGACGATGGAGAGCACCGAGGCGACGGCCAAGGCGAGCTTGCGGCCACGCCAGTCGGCAAAGTAGCCGCAGACGATGCCGCCGACGAGCATGCCAAGACTCGTCATGGCACTCCAGAGCGCATTCCATGTCGCCGAGACGAGAAGCTCGCCGTTGTATTCGTAGCCGAAGACTAGCTTGAAGGCGGGGAGGGCAGTCGAGATTCCACTGACACCTGTGATTGGGACAACACGACGATCAGCAGCTGCCCACGAGCAATTAAAACATCAATCTGCAATGTCTGCTATCTTTTGGGTTTTATCTCACCGATATCGAAACCCCACAGGATAGAGCCGACGTGTGCTCCTAGTCCGAAGAGGATCACCCACGGATACTGCCGGACCAGCCCAATAGTGCTCATCTTTGGTTTGGGAACAGCATGGTGCTCTTCTTCATGGTGCTGTGGAGCCTTTTCCCGATCGCCGTCAGAAGTGTTCAAGAGGGCCATGGTGCCAGTCGCATGCGAAGGGATAATATCGAGATGGCAAGGGGCCAGACTTTTGCAATGCCGCAGTGTACTCGTAACTGGTGGACGACGGGGAAGGTTGATATTTGTATCCTAGAATGTGGCTAGCAACCCCGGCTAAGGCCAGAGTCATGTCCTCCTGCAACGACCCATGGGGAATGAGCCATGGGGGATCCTTGGAGTCCGGGGATACTTGCGGGGGAGTGTCAGAAGAGGCCTGGCCTCCATATCCACATGCATACATAGTACGACGGTTGTCTGTCACGGGGAAATAGAGATAGAGTTGTCCACCTCTACCTCCACCTTCATCTCCACCTCCACTTGTGTCTCCACCTCCACCCCCTTCGCTCCAGGTGCGTCCACATCGGCCACTTTCCCGTCAGCTACACCAGGAACAAAATGAGCTGGAGCTAAGGCACATGTTGACGAACAAGATCAGCTCAAAGAAAGCTGCTCAACTCCGTCAGGGTACAATGGGTCATGATTTGCCCATCTTTGTGTTATATTAGGCACCACTTTGATTGAGAAACTTCGACCTCGACTGCACCACCCGTACTACTGTATTCATCAAACATCTCACCCACTTTCGATCTTATCTTTCAAACATGGGTTCGGTAGTCGACAATGAGGATCTCATCCCTTACCGCAACCCCATCATTCCGGGCTTCAATCCTGACCCTTCCATGATTAGAGTCGGCGACGATTATTTCCTTGTCACATCTACTTTTGAGTTCTTCCCGGGGATTCCCGTCTACCACAGCAAGGATCTGACACAATGGCGGTTAATTGGCCATGTTCTCACACGAGCCTCGCAACTGAGCATGCGTACGGTCGAGAGCTCGGGCGGTATATGGGCTCCGACACTACGATATCACCAGGGCCGGTTCTATGTCAGTGTGGGCTGTACACACCGATTTAGGCCAAAAGAATGGGTTAGTCGCCACTTTCGGTATCTGCCTGAATAGTTCATTAATATCGAAGCTCTGTGGCTATAGGATATTGTCATCCCCAGGGGTTTCTACATAAGCACTACCAACATCTGGGAAGAGGATTCATGGTCCGATCCCGTACATTTTGACGTCCCCGGAATCGACCAAGACCTCTTCTTCGATGACCGGGACGGCAAGGTTTATCTTTCCGCGTCAAATATCCCCCAAGAACCTGGAAAGAGACCAAAACACGGCATCGGGATCGCCTCGTTCACGTGCGAAATTGATCTTCCCACGGGCTCCTGCTTGAGCAAGCCAGTCTGGAATCGGACGTCCGACTTCGGGGTTGGAATTGCAGAAGGCCCGCACATCTTCAAAAAGGACGGCGTGTACTATTTGAGCACGGCAGAAGGTGGGACGGACGAGGGCCATCAGCAATGGATCTCAAGGAGCACGGTTGGGCCTTTGGGACCGTGGGAGGAAGGCCCGCGAGGCACCGTCAACCCTATGATATATAACGGCGACAATGTCGAGGTCCAGTGTACTGGTCATATGGATCTGACAGAAGGCATCGACGGCCGCTGGTGGGCTGTCTTCCTTGGTGTCAGACCACAAGGCGATCAGGGCGAGCACCGAAGCCAGCTCGGGCGTGAGACTTTCCTTGCTCCTGTCGAGTGGATCGACGGCTGGCCGATTGTCAACCGTCGCGAGCCCATCTCCCTCGTCGGCCGTGCCCCTGGTCTCAGCGCCCCCTTCCCGCAGGAAACATCGTGGATTGACCACTTCGACATTACCCACTCCACAAATGGTCGTCTGCAGCCGGGCTGGTACCACGTCAGATCACCTCTAAAGCAGGACTACTCGCTCTCATTACGCCCTGGTCGCCTCGCGCTGTTCGGAGGCGCGCATCGCATCCAGGATGCCGAATGTCCCGCCATGCTGCTTCGCAAGCAGACACAGCACAATATGGACTGGGAAACGGTCCTTACATTTGACCCGAGTGATACTCACGCCGAGGCGGGCACAGTCATATGGTGGTCGCAGTCGGCATATGCGAGCATTGGCGTCCGCAAGGCCGAAGGATCAGGCCGCGAGCTTGTCTGCACTGCGTTCGATCTTGAAACAAAGTCATTCACGGTAAAATCTTTCTCCTCTGTCTGCAATAGTATGGTAAGCGGAAGTGAGTTGGCCTCAGGCTAATACAAATAAACCAGACCAATACCCAAGAAATCAAAGACGATCCCGTCAGCGACCCTCTTCCGATTCGATTTGTCATCGCGGCTCGTTCCACAAAATATACGTTGAGCGCGTCGATAGGGACAGGCCCGGAAAGCAGGACTGACGTCGAGCGCGAATGGGGACCATTGATCCAAATGAGCGAGATCACAACAGACAGCCTCACACATCGCACTCCCGGCCAGGAATCACCCAACATTGGCGCACACTTCGGCTTGTATTCCCAGGGTGCCCACCAGCTACCGTGCTTGGACCCGGCATATTTCTGGTACGCCAAATGGACGTTTGTGGAGACTTCAGCGCAGTGTTGATCTAAAAGCGGACGTTTCTGAGAGAGATGTCCATAGGAGTACGTGAGATCGGCAACCACTTAGATTGAGTTGGGTTTTGGGGAACGGAGCGGCTACTTCTAATACATGTGAATAATCTTCAGGGGGTCATAATATGAATCAATATCAACAACGGGATCGTAACGTTGATTCTGATTCAACGAGGAGAATAATCTCTATTGACCTCAGTCATCCTTATAGTATGTGGCGTTCTCGCTGATTGAGCAAAGAGGGACCGTCACAGTCATAGCAGAGCCGCAAGACTCCAATGATCGATCCCTTGACATGGACTGAATCAAGTGCGGTCAAGTAATTCTTCCATGGTGATTCGCCCACTCCAGAGAAGCGTTGCTACACAGCTACGAAGAGTACATTATCAGCCAGCAGATTAAAGCCATCCAGAGCCATTGGAGCTCTAATGATGCCCTCAGAAAAAGGCGTCCATTTGAGTGGACTGGTCGCACAAAACACAGGCACTGAGGCAAGCGAAGCCGTCAGTCTCGGAAATGCCGCTTGGGAATTCCGGCTGTATGCTAATCCATAGCATAGCTGTGGAGTCATGCTTTCCGTCCACGCGTTCCGTCCACTAAGCCACGACCCGCCTCCACGTCCAGCTTGCAAGGTTCGTCCACTCCGCATCCTCCAGCTTCAAGCAGCGACGCCTCCTCCACAGCAAAGCTCGCCGTCCACTACGACAGACTGGCATTGTGGACTGGACAGAGCCAAACAAGAAGAGTGGCACCGACAAAGATCCTATGCCGCGAGCTCCAGGCCCAGCCCTCCAGGCTGTTACCCTGCCATCAGACATGCCGAATCCGCAGGCTGCGTCTCCTGCAGCAACCAGGAACGATCTGCACTGCAATCATTGCGGCCGGGTCTTCTCCCGGATTGAGAACCTGGTCCGCCACCAAGCTGCATGTGCGTCCACCTCTGCCGCTGGCCTGGTCGTTCGTTCTTGCATCTGTACTGATGGATTTGAATATTGCAGACAAGGGGCAGCTCAAATTTTCTTGTCACTGTGGAAAATCTTTCACGAGGAGGTATGATCTCCCTCATAAGTCACGCATAGCAACTGCAGTGTCTCCCAAATTAAGCAAGTCAATCTCTTCCTACCTAGTGATCTTCTCCGCCGCCATCGCGCAACTCACGAACGAGCGGCCGCTATTTCTCCAAGTGCTGGGTCTTCGTCAAATCTTTCTCGGCAAAATGCGCCACCCCGGAACGGCACGAGCAGCCAGGACTTCCGAGGCATACGGAATGTTGAGGCCAGCCATGTTTCTCCCTACTCAACACCTCAGGGTCCGATTGAAGAGCCTCTCTTTGTTGACGCCCTAAGCACAATCAACAACACACCAGCTGCCTTTGCGTTTACACAACCTTTCGGTATCAATGGCTATAATTACAATGATGCAAACTTCCTGTGGACATTCGACTACCTACCCGACAACGGCCCTTTTGACGAGCAAAGCGAACTAGGGTCATCGGCCTTCCAGCCATGGTCACCGGCGGGTACGCCGCTGCTGCTGGATAATTCCGACGGATCTAGCACAGCTCAGGTCACGGGAGCTCAAAGTGGTGGCTTTGCAGGGCCACAACAAGTTTCAAGGCCGGCTTCACGCCCAAGCAAGCCCAAGCGCCGAAGACAACCATCGCCACGGGAACGTCTAGAAAGTGAACGCCTGGAATTCTATGAGGCCCATTCTGGCAACTCTATGCTCAAGGCTCATGGTTTCACCGAAAGCAGTCGAGATGAGATGATCCAGCTTCTCAAGGGTGCAGAACTTTCGATGCTCTACGGGTCGGCACCCGAGTCACATCTCGACCGCTTCCCGCTACTGCAAACATTGGACTATTATCTACACCTGTTCCTCCAGCACTTTCAATCACGCTTCCCAATCTTACATCCGGCTACATTCAGCGTGGCAAGTACGCAGCCGCTGCTCCTCATTTCGATTGTTCTGGTCGGCTCCACTTACTCCCGCTCGGATGGAGGCGAGTTCGCGCTTCAATACTGTGAGCGTGCGCGGGGGGCGCTCATCGTAAAGCGCGAGCATGATATATCATCTGTGTGTACTCGACGTTTGTTCTTTTCCTTGTTCTGCTGCGTCTGCGCTCGCTGCGATGCCGTACATCTCACTTGCCCAAAATCTAACCATCATAAACAATGCTAGATGCGAGACTTTGATATTATTTATGCGCTCTTTCTTCTTTGCATATTTGGCAAATTCGGCGGGGGCAAACAGGGCTTCGAGCGAGCAGAAGGCGATCGAGGATCTCTGATGGTCGCTTGCCAGCGTGCCGGCCTCCTTGACTGCCGGGTGCACAAACCTAAGGGATCGGTCGCCCCTTTCCGACAGGACACGTCAACAGCATGGCGGAGCTGGGTTGCAGCCGAGCAGCGCAAGAGACTTGGCCTTAGCATTTACGTACGTGTTTTTCCTCCTCTCTGCATAATATGCGAGATACCGGGCACACTGCTGACCATTTCGGCCACTTGACTCGAACACAGATCTTGGACTGCCAGTACGTCGCAATGCTGATCTCACAACCATATATAAGCAAGGGTGCAATGATACATGCGACACTGCCGTGCTCCGAAGAATTCTGGAAGGCCCCATCCGCGTATGCATGGAAAATGCTCCTTGGCCCATCCGAGATCCCGCCTAGCACGTTCTTCCTGACCACGGTCAACTCGCTCCTCTTCCAGGACGGCGGGAAAATGGACGTCTTTCCACTGCCCCTCTTGGACGACTTCAGTCAGACACTCCTCGTGTACACACTCCACATCCACATCTTTGACTGGCGTCAAGGCCTGTCGCTGCGGAACCTCAGCTGCCTCGACCGATCTCTTTACGCCTGGGTTCACCAGGAGAGTGACACGAGCAGTCACAACTTCACAGAGCAGCGCAACTGGCTCTTCCGAGCACTGCACAACTGGCAGACAAACTACGGCAGCAGTGGTTGTCGGCGGCGTTGTCCAATGAGCCATCTAGACAACAACGGGTGCCATCACGATCGGCGTCCGACAAACCCAAACCCGTGTGCCCAGCTGGTATACCACATCGCGCAACTGGCCATGGTGGTCAACGTCTCCGACATCCACCTCTTCACCGGACGCGCGGGGCCCGACGAGGACGTGGGCCACGCGGAGGAGTCGCTGCGGCACTGGCTGCGCACGGGAGACGTCGAAGCTGCCTTGACTACCACGGCAGAGATGCTCAGAGTCGCCTGTCAAAGCGTGAATGAGGGGGTCGTGAACTCGTTCAGCGTCGAGGTTGCTGTTGCGTTGCTGACGGGAGGCCTGGTCTGTCTGATCGTCAATAAACTCGGCTGGCGAGGCGCTCGCGGCTCAAACATCAACGATGATGGTCATGATCACAGTTATGGTCATGGTAACGACGGTAATCCTAGTCTGTTGGCTGCTGGTGCGGATGTGTCGATCCCCGCAAAAGACGCTACATTCCTGACACAACAGGTTGGACTTGCAACAGAAGCATTGGATAACTTGTGGCAGAGTAGATTGGGCCCGATCTTCGCCGCCATTCTCCGGGCTGGGGGACGGCTAGGCTTGTAATCTAAACCGATTGTGCAGAACGTCAAAAAGTGTCTTACAACTGCAGCCAGAATGGCAAAACTGCAAAAGAACAGCGCTGGTGTGTTCACCGGATGATGTTGCTAGTGCTCTCGATCGGGGAATCGAACCCCGGCCACCTGCGTGACAAGCAGGTATCCTGACCACTAGACCAATCGAGATTGGATGATTTCTTGACATAGCGCGGTCTTATTTGACATTATTGTGTCGTGTTTGTGGGCGACATTGTACTTCCACCCGAGATTGTTCGTGCATAGGCAATAGGCGGGCTCTATGCAGAATGGTGGGAGCGTTGTGCCAGCTCTTGGGAAGAAATCGGAACCATAACTAAAAAGATTTAACAGTTCAGCAGGTAGTGGTATGTTAGCGTACTCCCATGATCGAACTAGGCTCGTGGCACGAGCAGTGGCAATACTTGAGGCAATGAGGCCAAAGTCGCAATCGGTAACGATGATATTTGATATGTGAAAGAGTTTAACATGGAATTTCCACGGGAGCTTCGAGTATTTCAGGACATTATGATTGAAGGAGTTATAGCCACATCGATCAGTATCATCAAAAATTGCCCCCTTTTCCATGAAGACATCCAACCTCATACGGCTGGAAGCGTTGTTGAGAGCAAGTTTTCTGTGAGGGAATGCCATGGTGGAAGCCTATTTCAAATAGTGCCCTCCCCCCACTACACAGATCCGTCGCTGCGGACCATTGAGAGTCTCAACATCCTCACATCCACAGCTTTCGCTTTTCCGTCTTCTTCACCCATCTCAAACACCCAGTCATCCAGTTTTCTCGCACCGTAAGCAGGCGCACCAAGCGAGGTCCACTGCATTAACCCTGGGTCCTGCAGCTCGTTCAAGTCCCCTGTCGCATTGAAGAAGTTGGCTCTAAAGCCCAGGCGCGACGTAAAGGTGGATCCATCACCAGCACTGCTGGCGCGAACTGTTCTTAGCAAAGTCGGGAAGAGGCGAGCAAACCCTCCCGCGCCATAGATTTGCAAGAATGGGCTGGCGGGACCGATGACCTCGACGCCCCACGAGATTAAGCGATGCACCATGAGCCCGCTGGGAGTATCTGGCCCATCGCCAACTGTAATCGTGATGGAGCTGTTTGATGTTTCTTCGATATAAGTCCCTGCGAACTTGTCCTGAGCCTCTTTGCGAGCTTGCTCTTCTGCCATCGGGAGGAAGGCCATTCCAATATCGTTCAAGAGTGTCTCCCGGACGGCAGCAGAGTTGGAAGCCATTGTACCAGCCGAGAACACAACCGCCCCAATTTCATGCTCGGGCGACAGCACAAGCGCGGCACGGTAACCTCCGAGGTCGCCCTGCTTCGTGTATACCTGTGTCAACCGCCCGCTATCGAGCAGGACATCCCTGATCTCCCACGGCGCGCCGACCGCGGACCCGAGAACACCAGTCTGGCTCAGCGGCTTGAGCCACCTCCGCGTCTGGGCGGGGCTCATGGTCGCGGAGCGGAGGATGGCCTGGCCAGCTTTGACCATGTCGCCTGTCGAGCAGTATATGCTGCCCGAGGGGCTTGCTTGACTGAGCTCGTAGTCCCATCCCACGGCGGACTCGTCGCAGCCAGGGATGACGCCGCCGTCGTCAGGCTTTCTTGTGAAGCTGCTCGACGTCATGTTTAGCGCGGCGAAGATGTTGGTGGTTATCGCCTCGCCGACAGGGACGCCCGTGATGGCTTCCTGGGCGTAGCCGAGAAGAGTAAAAGCAATGTTCGAGTAGGCTGGGGAGTGGGCGGTCGGGAAGATTGGGTGCTGCTTAAGGAGCTGCGAGATTGTTTCTGGAAGATGTGTGTCAGAGCACAGCACTAACACTGCAAAAAAATGGAAGTATGGGCAGTGTCGTCTTACCGTTCCTGCTGCAAACTCGGAGAAGCCCGGGGATACCACACACCGGGATCTCGTTGGCTTCGAGCGCTGGCAAACCCAGCGCCGCCTCCTGAGCGGAAAGGAGGTTAGCGGAAAGATCACCCTGAGCGGCTAGTTAAGAAGTCAGTCAAGCTCGTCTGAGTTTTTGACAAGATGTGTACCTACGATCACGCGGAATGCCGGCTAAATGGCTCGCGAGCTGGCCAAGGGTGACCTCATCCCAGC
This sequence comes from Microdochium paspali, assembly GCA_031142775.1. Taxonomy (NCBI): domain Eukaryota; kingdom Fungi; phylum Ascomycota; class Sordariomycetes; order Xylariales; family Microdochiaceae; genus Microdochium; species Microdochium paspali. The sequence continues at coordinate 2,166,502 of JAVBIV010000008.1, forward strand.
GGACATTGTCAATATCGTCAAACACGACTGCCGCATCGTACTGGTCCGGCACCACTGTCAATTCGGGAACATATCTCGTGATGGGGTCATTGAAATGCTCGTCCCCGGCCTCCATGAGGAATGACCAGACACTGAAGACTTTTGATACGCTAGCAACGCGGAACACCGAATTTCTGTCGACTTGCGAAACGCTGACATTGTAGTTTGGCGTAAAGTATCTCTCGTACAAGGGTTCTTCGCTGGTGGCTGAGAAGACCGCGACAGCCCAGGCAGTCTCGTTGGCTTGGACAACCGGCGAAGCAGTGATGAGCTGCTCGAAATTGGCTACGGCTGAAGCTAGTGCATCGCTTCCGGGGAGAGAAGACGGAGCAGGAAATGCTGGCCCAGCAAGGCCGGTTCCGGAAGGGACTTGTGCCGTGTTGGCGTGAGCGCAGAGTGCGCTGAGCACGGCGGTAGCTCGCTTCATAGTGGCGAGTGACTTAGCTAGAGTCGTCGGACAGAGCGGATATGATGTATGGAAAAGGCTTAGAATCGATGGATTCGAATTGACCGAGGGAGTGGTTCAGATGGTCCAGACAGATTGAAATAAGGTTAGAGAACTGTGCTCTTATACACAAGAGATGACATTCGCAAGGCAGAAGACCGTGATATTCACGCTTGACTGTGCTTTCTCTCATTTCTGCCACCTTCTCGCACTCGACCCACATCACCGTGATGACGCTTCGCTGCCTATCCAACAGCACAGCCTCAGAAATCTGGGTAGTTTCAGGTCGCCAGATTCGGCAATTTCAAGATTGCTGCACTCTTCTTAGTGGACCCATCATGCTGTCAGCAAGCCCGATTTGATAGATTCCACATTGTGGAATCCACAACAATTCATTAGCTTCTTGTGACAAGAACGTTGAAAGCTCACAGAGCATGGAAATGAGGATACAGTGATGGAAACTTGTATTTGCCTATCTAGAAGAATAGTTATGAGTGAGTGATAGTGAGCTTTGTTATGCCACCTATATGCGCATAAAGAGCTTCTAGAGCGATCAGTCATGCATCAGGGCGACACTCATCTTTGTCCTTTGGTGCTCTACGCTACACTTCTATAATGGATAATGGCGGGTGTGGATATCCAGTCAACATTTTCCGTCACAATGCCGCCCTGGCGGGAGAACAAATGTATTCGCCGCCTTAAGACCTTGACGCCGTTCCCATCGACGTGCTCAAACACTTCGTCTTCTACCCAAGTGTCTCTAATCCTCCTGTCATCATCCGGGAGCTCGTATCTCACGTCCGATGGCATTCCCGCATCCACCAGGATCCCGTGCTCATGCTCTAAGATGCACTTACCAATGGCACACATGGTTTCCGAGTCCCAAAGCGACTCTCGAACTCTCGCCAGTCCTCGAAGCCTCTCAAAAGCTTTCAGCCGCATGGGCAGATGCCGGCATTTGATAACTACGAAATGCAGCAGCGGTGACGGCCCCATGGCGAAAGTGAACTTTGACCCGGATGCGGCGCGTGGAACCAGTCTTGACAGCCTGACGATTTCGCCAAAGTTTATTTGAAACGCGTCGCTGGTCAACTCCGTCTGATGGGAGGCAATGCTCGTCCATACCCAACCGACATGAAATCTCATCTGCAAGAGTGCTTCCGCAGCCTCTGTGATGTTGATCGTCTCGCGGCTCCGCATCACCGCAAATGCGTCCTGCCACACCATGAAATCCTTGAGTAGCCCTTGTTGCAGATCCCAGGCATCCATAGGCATGGGCAGATCCGCAGAGCCTAGTCGATACCCGTCTAGAGACCGCACCAGCCTGATCGCTCGAGCTAGAAGCTTGTCCATCGCAGCAGCCGCGGCTGCGGCACTGTCCAGTCGAGATTCCTGGTCGCCCAGCAGGAGACTCGGAAACTCGCCAGAGCAGAAAAAGTGCGGAAATATGCCGAGATGCTGCATAGTTGCGCTGACGGCTGCACTGACCCGACACCCGGACAACCTTGCAAGCAACAGGGTTCCATGCCGACAGTGCGTAGCCGCGGCTTCGGGGTCCCCGCGCAGGAACTCAATGCAGATGAACAGCAGTGAGGCGATGAGGACGGCATGATCCGGCAGTTGCTTGGTGGCCACGATCCTCAGTGCCTGGTTATAGTGTTTCAGGACTTCTTCCTCTTGGCAGAGAGAGATCTTCCAGCTTGGCTCGAACCTTTGGTAGAGCAAGTTGATGGCCTGGAGTCCATACATGACCGCCTCCTCGCTCGCCGCGATCTGCAATACGGCCCTATCCCAGAGGCCATCGCAGAAATGAGCGTTGAGCCCTGGCGCAACGACGCAGCGGAAGTAGTCTAGGCTGCGGGCGTGTTGCTGAGAGAGCTGTGTAGCAGGTGTAGCTGAGATAGATGGTTCAGCTTTGGCCTGCAGAAGATGCTGCCATGAGTACGAGCCGAGTGGCGGTTTGACATACTCGCACGGCCGGTCGCCGATGTGACATTTCTTGCATACAGGGCGGGCTTCATCGCATCTGACGCGCCGCCGCCTGAGCTTTGTTGTTAGCTTTGGCCAACAATGCAGCCACAAGTGCCATCGTGTCGGAACACCTGGGCAACGCAAGAAGATTACTCACTTGCAGGTTACACAACCCGTGCGTCTTTTTTCAGAACCTGTTCGTGCCATGACTCTTGCATGTGTACGTGACGTGTCTAGTGAGGCACGTGGGCCACGGAATTCCGGTCGAGCCGAAGTGGCTTTGGTTGGCATTAAGCTCGAGCTCGGGGTTGAGGCTGTCAGGGGCACAGTCAAGTATTGTATTCATTCAATGACCCCGCAAGGGGGTCTTCCAGAACAGACAGTGAGACGAGTTGCGGGGCCGATGCGATACCCATGCTTCGTATGGTCGTATGCTAGGAAGCATTCATCCACTCACTCATACAATCATTCATCTATCCATTCATTACTGGTGAACGGCCGCCTGGCGAGGCGGTGTGAAGAAGACTGCACGCACTAGCCGACATCTTTGTGGTGACTTGGCTCAGAAACGCGCGAATGATTTTCTACACTGCCTCGCCTGGAGGTGGTCTACCATAGCAAACTATAATTGTGTGGGGAATTGGGGTTCATATTCGTGGGGCTGAAGTAGGAGAATATGGTACAGTACCCTATTACAGGCATGACTACACACCGATTAAGCCTGTTCTAGGAAGTAAAGTACCCAGTCATTGCTGCTACAAGCAGGGTCCTCTATGCATGGTACCGGTTGCTCCGGACCTGCATCAAGTTCAGGTCTCGGCACTATACAGAGCACCGAGAGAATATACCGGTACATCCGTACGACAAGATGATATACGACACTCGGAACCACACAATTCACCTCGCCGAGATCCAGATTCTGCAGTCCACCTCTCTCTCGCACAACCCAATCTGCTCAATACTACCCAGGCACCAACCCTCACCAACATGGCACAAAGCACCCAATTTCAAGGCAAGGTGGTCGCCATCACCGGCGGCGCATCCGGCATGGGCCTCGCGATAGCACACGAGCTTGCGCATCGCGGCGCCGCCGTCTCGCTGGCTGACGTCCAGGCCGAACGCCTAGTGAAAGCCAAAGCCGACATCGAGGCCGCCGTGCCCAACGCACAGGTGCATATACAGTCCGTCGACGTCCGCGAATATACACAGGTCGACTCGTGGATCGACGCCACCGTGGCCAAGTTTGGCAAGCTCACCGGGGCGGTGAACATGGCCGGCGTCATACCTCAGAACGCGGGCAAAACACCCCTGACGGAGCAGGACTTGAGCGTGTGGGATTTCATCATCGGCGTCAACCTGACCGGTATGATGTACAGCATGCGTGCACAGCTCCGCTTCATGGAGAGCGGCGGCTCGATCGTCAACGCGTCCTCGATCGCGGGCAAGCAAGGCAAGCCGTGCAATTCCGACTACTCTACCAGCAAGCACGGCGTCATTGGGTTGACGAGGAGTATTGCCAAGGAGGTCGGGCCCAACAACATTAGGGTCAACTGCGTCTGCCCGTGAGTGCTATCCGTCTGTGCTTCTCCCTGGACTTCTGCTGACATAAATTACCACTGTAGCGGCTTCATCAAGACACCCATGCTCACAAACACCCAGAAGGCTGCGGGAAGTGAAAGCAAAAGATTTACTGATATGTCGGCTGTTGGCTTGCGCAGGATGGGAGAGCCAGAAGAAGTCGCCAAGCTCGTGGTGTTCTTACTCAGCGACGATGCATCGTACATCAGCGGCGCTGACATTTCCATAGATGGCGCCTATGCCTGCTGATCGCCAGCAGCTTGGTGTCGCAGGGTAGCAATATGTGTTTGTTGGTTGAGCCATGTCATGTAGCGGGAGCGAGCCCAGGATCGACCACAAGCGCAACTTGCTGTTCGTTAATGCCTTGCCAAACTACCTGTCCACTGTGCCATCATCTTCATCAGCTAGTCTCTCACGATGTATATGTCACACATTTCGAATCTGACACGAGGATGATTTTCGTATTGAAACTGTGGGACCGTGAGCGCCGCCTCGCACGAGACTTCGATCTCATCGCTTTAGGGTACCCGACTATCTCTGCTTGTGCCTCTTACTCACCTTGTCCGCTCGACATGCACTAAGCACTCGTGATTCCACGCACGAGATATCTGAAGCTGTCGGATGCGTATCTCGAGCCGCCATCTCACCTGTTTTGCAGTCTGTGAAACTGCCAAAGGCGTTTCGGGACGAAGTTGTGAAGTGAATTCTCAGTTGCCCTAGAGAGTGTTCGACATTGATATCAAGTCGATGTCTGTGTCCGCTTCAGGAATTTCCACGCTCTCTACTCACTATGCTGGCTTTGCTGGTGATATAGTCTTACCTCCATAGATCCTGGATATAGTGCTCCATTGCAACTTGCATGACTGGACTCTATCTTTCTCCTACTAGCACAGAGCACTGACTAGCTCTTTTTTCGCGTATAAGTTTTGTTCTCGCGGTGGGGGCAGTTTATCTCCCTACGTATGTGTATGCCTGATATCTGCCCGTCGGCCTAAGTCCCGGATCTGCATTATACTGGTAGCAGTGGGGCAGGTATTCTCCCAAATATGGCCAACAAAGCAGTACAGCAGGGCTTCCCACATGTACACTGAATATAAAAGCAAGGCGGGCTTCAGATGGCGCTTGTATGGAAAAGCAGCACTCCCCAATAGTACTGTCGTTCCTTGTGACATTGCGCTTGACAGTCGCCTGGTTAACCATGTAAAAACCGGAATAGCCATTGTTGGTAGATTGATAACCTCAAACTTGAATGGATAACCATGGGTTCCTGGAAACTAAGATAGTTGACTTCAGAACCTGGGATAGCCATAAACTCTGTATGGACAGCCATGGTTGTCCGTGGTTGATTTCCTAGTTCGATGGATACCTGCATGGGTGGAGACACGAGTACATGAGCCACGGTTGGCTGGTCCAGAATGGGCCTTGAATGTACTTTACACAATTCTATCAGTATGTCGTTCCAGGTTATAAACTAATTTGAATCTTAGAGTTTGGGGTTTGGTGACTAATATTGTATTGAGTTCCTTGACTTTTGCGGGCGATTACTACCCCAATGAAATAGATCATCCATGGATTGCATTGTCGCATTGCGTTAAAGGTCGTGGCAATCATATATGTACGTTTCGAAAATCCAACCATCGCTCGCCCTCTATCCACCAAGCAAACCCGGCTGGTCTCTGCGCTTTCAGTCATGGCCCTGTTCCCCTGAGAGGGTGAGCACAGCTGAACAGCCCAGGGAGCCCACGTCTAAATTTCTAACATAACACTTAATTCTTCTCTACCACCTTCCCACCCCCTCCAGCACGATCATGAAGCTTAGTAGCCACAAGCCCAGTCATGAGGTGGTCCACTTCAGGCAACAACAAACAACACACTACCGCGATCCAAGAGAACCCAATATTCGTAAAGAACACAGCTCGATACGCCTCAGCATTAGCCTCCTTGTAAGCGCTAACCCCAGCAGCGATAACCCCCGCCGACGACCCCTCGACGCCGCTGAAATCGCCCGCGCCCGCGCCAAGCGCGGCTATGAAGGCAGCGACACTGCTTCCGGGCAGGCCCGCCGCGACGACGGCGGGCGCGACGTACTGCGGGACAGTCTGGGCGAGCCGGTTTGCCAGGACGACATTGTACACGGTGGCGGCGACGCTCGAGATGAGGAACCGGATGGAGCCGGCGACGCCCGCGCTGGTGCCGAGCTCGGCCTGGTCGGGCGCGGTGAGCGTGACGATGGTGATGGCGAGCCCCTCGGTCCAGCCGACGAAGAACATGCCCGCAGCGACGAGGGCGGCGGCCCGGGCGCGCGTGTCGGGCCCGCACGTGGCCACGCTGCCGAAGAAGACGGCGCCGAGCGCCATGGTGACCACGGCCTGCCACTTGAGCCGCCCGATGCGCTTCCCGAGCAGGCCGCCCGCGATCTGGCCCAGGGTGACGAAGAGTCCGACAAAGGAGGACAACCAGGCCGAGCTCATGACGTCGTCCTGTCCGTCTGTGTAGAGCACGCCGACCATCGAGGGCCAGACGATGGCGAAGGCGTAGTATGAGCTCGCTCCCAGGCCCGTCAGGATCACCGAGGCGTTCCAGCTGTAGTTTCCGAAGAGGGTCATCGGGACGAGCGGCTCTTTGAGCTTCGCGTAGGTCTCCCAGAGAACGAATGCGATGAGCGTCACCACCCCGACGACGATGGTCGCGATGACGTACGTCGACGCCCACGGGTACACGGACCCGCCCCAGTTCAGGCCCATGACGAGGAGGAGCAGGCCGCCCGTGTACAGCGTCGTGCCCAGGTAGTCGAAGCGCTTGATGTACTTGAAGACCGAGTCGTCGCCGTGCTTCATGTGGAACGTCGGCGGGTGGTAGAAGAGGAACCAGCAGAGGAAACTCGCAGTGTTGATGGCGATGAGGACGTAGTAACACCCCCTCCAGCCGATGTTTGGGTGGTATAAGATGAAGGCGTTCGAGATGACGGGTGCGATTCCCGAGCCGGGGATGCAGAAGAGGTAGCAGAACGCGTTGCCCGCGAGGCGGTACTTCATAGGCACTAACTCCCCCATCACGTAGAAGTAGGAAAGTTGCGTGGCCGCGGCGATGCCGATTATAGTTGTGCCCCCAATGAGCGTGTTGACGTCTTTTGCTGTGGCGCAGACGATGCTCCCGATGATGCCGAGGGCGGCGCCGCCGACGAAGACCCAGCGCCGGCCAAAGATGTCGCTTACACGTCCGATGATTGTGAGGGTTACAGCGGTTGTGAGAGTGTAGCTGAGAGCCACCCAGACAACGTTGGGACTCTATGTGTATGGAAGGGCACATGTCAGGGACGTTGCCGGTGTGTGTATATTTCGACAGGAAAAGTTCACAAAAGAAGCACTTACAGGACCAATATCCGCGTTGATGATACCCAAAATTGGTGCAGCGTAGCCAAAGCCAGCCACACCCGCCATCAGTCCCAGACCGATTCCAGCCATCGTTCCAATGAAGAACTTGCTGCGGAAATAGCCAGGTGGCGTGACCACATCTCCCTCGTTGTCGCTCGAGGCGCCATGGCTGTGGACATCTTCCAAGTGCATCGGTCCAGGGTGTTTCTCTATGTCTAGGTCGGCAGAAATCCGACGAGCCTCAGAAATCGTCATCGCGCGGGCGCTTGCTAGAGAATGAGTGAGGTATCGGAATCAAGACAGACGGGTAATAATCCTGTTCCGAGAATCATGGGTCACTCGTATCCCGGGATCAGACTGCAGTGAAGGGCCAGACATTATCTGCCTTTAAGATGTTCGTCACGACGAGCACGTGGGGGGCACTAAACCAGCGCCCCGGATCTCCATAAGCGTGCGTTCCCCGTTTCCCCAGACTTGGCGTGGGGACGGTTTCCCCGGGTCCGCACAATTGGAGTTGCGGAACCGGTTGAGCTTATCCGCACATCTCGCAGTGCGGGGAACACGGCAGTGACTCAAGGTGCGTTTTGTAGAGCTGACATCGAGGGACTTGCGTACTTGCAGCTGCGGAAAGCGTCTTCCACGTTCCTAAGCTGCTATATAAACTGGGTCACTTAGAAAACCTTGGATTTGTGCGAGCAGGCCAGCAATAAGGCAAAGGCACTGTATCGTATTGATCATCTTCCATCATCTCGCTCAGGCCTTTTCTGGACAATGCGAAAGTCGAGCCTGGACCCAACCTGTTCAAGGCGTTCCGCGGCTATCGATATCCCATCCTGCTTGAGCCATACACGCCTTTGCTTTACGCCACCAACATCATGAGAGGATCAATTTAACCTCGTGCTGCCGGGTCATGCGAGTGGACAAAATTACTCTCTCATCATGCGGAGGCAAATCAACAGGCGGAACTAGATTTGCGAGGTGTGGGCAACTAGCTTAGCCACAATCCAGCTCCAAGCTTCCGTGCCACGTCCTGCTGCGATAGATCTCCTCCATGACGATGTATATCGTCTTCCTCGTGGTGGCGTGCGGGTCAGTGGCCACGCGAACATCGCCTAAGGAGGGCCTGTTTCACGAGCTCTCACCACCAACCACGACGTCCGCCTCCTCCATTAGCTTGGGATACAAGATTGCAGCGACCTGCGCGTCCCTCGCTAGCGCCGGGCTTAAGGGCGCACACTCGTCGAGCATATTGACCACGAATGTGCACCAGGACTGATAGCCTGGCGGGAGAGCTTCGGCGAGGGTCGGGTCGTCGTTGTTTTTGAAAGCGTAGAGTATGAGGAGCTGGCCAAAGAGTCTGGCAATAGAATGGGGAAATCATCAGCTTGTTATTCATTTTTCGCAAAGGCGGTAGTGGCAGCGAGCTCAAAAGGTAGTAAGATTCGGGGTGAAACAGAGAGTCAACGTACTGTGCGGCCAGTGAGAACCGCAGAGGTAGGCAATTCTTCATAAGAAGGATGACCTCCAACACGGCACCCCACTGTAGAAAGTCCTTGAAAATGTTTCCGCAGCGAGCTATGTCGGCGGAAGTGCGCAGGTCTGGCCTGCTTAGCACTTTATGGCTGGTGTCGAGTTCTACATGTCAGTCTTGTCTTCCCTAACAGGTCTGGCAGTGTAGAGATTGCAAACTCACAGAAAAGGCCGGGCAAGGTGGATTTTGGCCACCACAAAGCGTGACCTCAGCCACGCAACAACCAGAATGTCCCGTGGCGAGGACTGTGGCGGTACGGCGTCTTCCTCTGTGAAGCGTAGCGCGGGCGGGAGCTGACTGCGCCATTGCTGGTGCTGGTGGTTCAGCTCGTCCTCAAGAGTCGCAGGAGGGTAGTTTCCGGTGGGTGCTGGCCGGTTACGGGCCGAGGTCAGCGCAATGTCAAGGGTTTAAGCAGAGAGGGGTAGCTAGCCTACAGGAATAATAGAGACTATCTTTCATCCTCGTAAGCAATATCCGGTGTGCAATCTGCGACAAAAAATGGTAGTTGTAGAAGAGGTCGTCTGCTTCTGCATCGTCGTTGGTGTGGCTGCTGCCGTGGCCCAGGGGTCGACTTCCCTGTGAATTCATGCTATAGTCGTGATGGTGCTCGACAACAGGCAGGAACGGATTGCGTTCGAGCTTGACGAATTTGGGGAGCGGTACTTTCTCTTGAAGCTGAGCTAGTCGACTTGTGGGAAGTGATAGCTCGTCTGCGAGGACAGACTCGGCCATGACAGTAATCCAGAACAGACGGGATTGCATGTCTCGAGCCCAGTCGTCACAGTCGGACGAGTGGCTAAAGACGGTAGCTGGATTAGTCACTACACATGGGCGATGGAGAAGGCTCGAAAGCATACATACCACTCCCAGAATGTGATGCAGCACACTGCCGCTCTGCCAATGCAGGCATACCAGTCCATGGGACGAACAAGCTGCGCGTAGAACAAGCTGTGACACAATCAAGTCAGAAAGGTTCCTTAAAACGTTGCAACGGGCTACATTTACCCGTTGAGCAAGTGAAGCTGGCAATCCTGCATACTGCTATCATTCCTCAAGAACCCGATTCGTTTTCTCGACTCATTGAAGAAGGTGAGTCCAGGAATGCCATCTCTCCCACCATGACCGAGGTACTGTTCAAGACTAGGATCGTCAAGGTAATGTGTCGTCCTTGGTGTCGAAGCTGCGAAGCCAGCCTCCCTCGAAGCTCTGATCCCCCAGCACCCGAGAGCCATGACAGTGAGAACAACGCAGCTCTCAAGGTCATAATCAAAGCCGCGCTGGATCGCTACCGACAACGTGTGGTGCGAAAAGACACTGCGGTCGAGGATCGGATGGGCGAGATGGAATGTTGCAAAGTAGGCATCGCATAAGGTGGTGATTACTGATACGCTGAGCCGAGATAGAGAGAGTTCCTCGCTGTTCGTCCCCATACGGCTGTTGAAGTCCATACTCTGCCGACCCAATGAGCTCGGCAATGGTAGACCGGCGCGTTTTCCTTCAAGAATCGAAACATAGCCCATGCCAGTGTCACGACATATCGATGCCACTTCGGGAGGCATAAGGGCCGATACGGCCGGCCACTGCAGGACTTTATGTGCGCTGAAAGATATAGGTGTCGTCTGTGGGGGGTGAGATATCGTGTCTGATACTGTGTCTGGGGTTGCACCTAGTGCTGCTGGGCTTTCCGATGGTCGTGGATTCAAGGGCAGACTGTGGCGGTATGGTCTATTGTTGGTGTTTTGCTGATGACGGCTGCTATCCTCTGATGCATAGACAGTGACCAGTCCTCGTGGCGTGATAGGACCGACATTGCCTGGGCTCTGAACAGCCTCTGGTGTCCGCCATGTCGTCTCGGCTGGAGGTTGCATCGGGGCAGGCCTTGACGATATCTGCTCAACCTTGGACTCGATCCGGGCGAGGTAGCTCAGCACGGTGCTGAAGGAGGCCTCGTTGCTAGAAGGACAAGTAGTCAGCAAGACGAGATCCTTCGGAACCAAAGATGCTCACGGGAATACATGGAATCAGACGATGCACGCTTACCGAGTAGCCTTGCGATCAGCATATTTGCACTCGATACCTAAGGCCTTGCACAAGCTACATGGGTAGTCCTCATCACAGCGAGTCTTTTTGAGCCGGCAGCGCTCGCATGCCTGTGGCGTGCAGGTGTGTTAGCACTGTTGCTGGTGGTGTGGATCTCACAGCCATGATGATATCGCGGAGGATGGATGGCGGCTGCACTGACCTGACGAGCCACGAATATGCGAGGCTTCTTGCTCGATCCGTCGTACTGGGCCCCTGCTGAGTCGTCTTCGTCCTCGCGAGGCCGTCGAGTCGGAGGCTCCGACATTGGAGGCGGTGTCGGCCGGCTGCCGCCGATCGGGTCCGGAGCTGGCCCCGATGGGGTGATGTCTTGTATAGGACCCAGGGCCGGGACGAGACGCCGGGGCCGAGACCACAGATCCGGCCGAAATAACGTGACGTATGCGTAAGTAGGATTGCGCTGTGCTTGCATGTGTCGAGGACGGTGTCTGTGCCCGCCGGGGAAAAGTCTGCAGCTCCGCAAAGTGCGTCCTGGTGGCCCCACTTTGCCCTTCACCAATTGAATGTGTAGTTGGCTTTGTTAAGTATTCTCCCGGTATGCGTTCAGTCCTCACACGGCGATGTGAAGTGGTCAATGTCTTCAATGCACAGCACGTATCTTGACATGCTTCAGCAAGCTTCAGGCTCCCGGTCCACCTGTCCAATGCTAGGATCTCCAACCCCGACAACTTTGGTGACTCCTAACTCCTGAATCCTAGACATCGTACTCTACAGCATCCACCGTAGGCACCCGATGCAGCTTAATCTCAAAGAACTTTGCAACCAATTGCACACAATCCCACAAGACCTGCACATCCTCCTTGCTGACCCCCAACCGTCTGATGCCCCGAATATGCCAGTGCGTTTCATTTGGCAAATTCTGAATCATGATTCCGCACAACACCCCAATCTCCGTATCGAGATCATCTAGAATCTGCCGGTCGCTCAAGTACAGCCCATACGTGATGTTCCGAGAGACCCAGGCGAAGTCTGGATGCCCTCGGAACAGATCCAGCGTACTCTCCGTGTTTTTTTGGTATATCTTCTGCAGAAAGCCCACCCCGCGCTGCAGATTGGCCTCGTCGCACTGCCACCCCTCGCGCGTGGCGGGGCTGTCGAGATCCTTGTCCTCCTGGCGCTCGATTTTGGAAATGGCCAAGATGGCCTCGATTGGCTTGCACACGCCCACTATGCACACCGCTTTGAGGAGGGCCTCGCGGATGCGGCGGACCAGGGCGCGTCGCTGGTCGGGGGTCTGGAATCGCGGCTCCGCGATGAGGTATAGGTAGAGCTGGTCGCAGCGTTCGGGGTCGTTGCCACCGACTATGGTGGCTACGGCGAGCATGTACCACCTATCATGGCCGAGGGCGGTGTTGGCAAAGGAGGCTTTGAGGCTGTCGAAGAGATCGAAGATTGGTGGTCTCTCGGCGGCTGTGGCGGGGGTTATGGTTGAAGCCATGGTGCAGGTCCAAGGTCAGGCTGCAGAGGTGCTGGACACGTAGAGCAAGGAAGTAGCAATGCGATACAAGGTAGAAGTGGAATCGCCTTTGACGTGCTCGGCACAAACTGTAATACACGATTATTTGTCTGACGTGAGGTCTTTATCGCCGGGAGAGCCGGCAGTGCGGGGCGTTTCTCCCACATCATCAATCTCCTCAATACAGTAAAACCTCGCGACAGCGAATACTCGCGCAATAGCGGACAGGACCCTTGCCTCAATTACACAACGCGCATTTCTTTTCACGATTCACTCGCGTTTCTAGATTCCGCTCGATTTTAGCGTAGCAATCCAACCAACAGGTCGTGGAATCAAGCCAGGGTCAAGGGTAGGTTGTGCACGCAGGTACATGTGACGACTGACTCAGCAGGGAATTGTTTGGGCTGATAGGAGAGAGCACAAACAAGGCCGCACGATCGGGACAAGTCTTGGGCCATGGGCGAAGGCTTTTCTAGGACGAATACATCAGGTAGTTAGGCAGGATTAGGTAATAAGCCGGTAGTACGTAAGTCGGCTGGCGACAGACGGACTATCGTGATACGACGAAGGAACCATCTATCACGATCCTACCTCCGGGCTACCCGAACTGATATAGTAGGGTGTGACGGCTAGAACCAACAGGGGACGACTGCCTGGACCTCGTACACAAGGAAAGGGCAAGAGGGTCACAGGAACGGGCCAGGGACTAGGGCAGTGCCAGCCACAAGGATTTCTCATACCAGCGAACGGTAATGGCAAGGAGGTACGTATCGGCCACACACGTATGTATAACCATCGGACGCCGAGACAAATAGTCAGGGATATCTCCATGACTATCAGGACTAGACTTGAAACCATGCTCTAGCCGTCATGGAGAAAGAGCATAACCACGGTAAAGGACAAAGAATATATAGAATGGAGGATCTCTCCAATATGAACACTACCTTTATACTTCAGCGATCAATCTAAGTATCGTTCTTACATAATTTGCTGAGTAATAACTCTCATATTTTTCCTCGGCTGATCACGAGGTAGCATATTGACAGAGCCAGTCGTCACACGCGTCGAACCGTTTGAGCGACGGCGCCACTTTGGAGTAGTGGATATGAAACATGTATTTTATCCATGCCGAAAGGCATGGTTTATAATGTGGTACATTCGTAGCATAACTACATCTACTGGTGGATACAACAGATTATGAATAGTAATAATTTATTCTTATTTTCACAATACTATCGGCTGCTTCCCAGTATCAGTCCTTCTTCATTTCGTGGTCCTAAAACCGTCGCCCCCTCCCCGTCAACGTGCCTAGTCATACGTATGAGTCATGCAATTGGTATCGCAGGCTGATTGCTACGCGTCAATAGTCGGAGTAGTTTGAGTGCATCTCTTAAACGCGAAGAGCACGGAACGAGGCGCTAGGGGTAAGGGTGCGCTTGGCCTTGCTCGTGCTGACACCCGAGTAGGCGTTGATGCAAATGACGAGGGTTCCATCGAGGCTGCTAGCCTGGTTCTGAAGGTCCGCAGCGCGGCTCTCGACGAGGTCGATGAGGCCGAAAGCAATGGTCTGATCAACTGAGTTAGTATTGCTCCGTTGAGAGATATGTGATTCGAACAGAAAATCGGGAGTGCGAACTTACGTCGACAACATTCTCAATTTGGCGGAGGACAGCCGCGACAGGCTGACCGACATAGGGCACAGTGCTAAAAAGACCGGCTTTACCAATAAGGATGTTGAGAAGGACCTGGTGGACACGCACGAACTCGCGGAAGGCGTCGAAAATAGCGTTGGCATCGTTTGTAGAAGTCACTGACTCAGTTCCCTGCATCTGCGTTATGGCAGTTGTAGCAGTACTGACGATGTCGGTAAAGCCGGCAATGATTTGCTGGTAAGACCATCAGTATCTGTACTTGACGAGGCGGCAGCAGTGAAGAGGCTTACGGGAAAAGGTCCCTGTCCAATGATGATCAGAGGGCCGTTGAGCATGGTGATCGACTGAGCTGGGGCCTGAAGAGCCTGCGATTTCTGAGTGACCATCTGAATGTTGCTCACGATCTGAGCTGGAGTGAGGGCGGCTTGAACGACATCCCCGCAAAGAGCGAGGATGGCGGCCGAGGTGCTGAGGATGGAGAAACGCATTTTGAAAATTGGTAGAAGTACTGGAACTTGAGTATCCTGAGCTGGGCAAAGCGGATTTTTTCGGGGAAGGAAATGGTTATGAGAGTTTGGTGTAGTGAACAAACTGTCTAGCAATTGCGGAAATGCTACGGGAAACCGACAGGTTTTATACCTGAGTCCATCAAGTTTGTCCACTTCCATCATCGTAACGACACACGCACACACACACACACACACACACACACACACACACACACACACACACACATACCTAGACGGCAGAGATGCTTGTACCAATGATACCTAGACGGCAGAGATGCTTGTACCCATGATCGCCAAGCACGGCATGTAGTCGCTCCGCGCTCTGCCAAACCGCGTTGCCTACCTAGTCTTGGAATATCACGGAGACTAAAGAGCACTGTGATGACTATGGCTGCTTCCTCGCATCGGCAATGAAGTGTTCCGGGACCCATTATGGAGCATCGCACGCTGCTAGCGAGGGAAACAATCAGTCATCTGTGCCTGCCACGTCAGGTGAGCACTTTGGCTTTTTCGAATGGCTCGTTGCTGCGTATGACAAGCATTGCGACCCGATGCAGTCGCCACTTTCGCAGGGTAGAGCACATGGCATAATGGAGACAAACTTCAGGGTTGTGGATCACATCAGCATTAGAGCGTACACGATTCGCCGTCCACAACAAGCAGGGCCGGCCTGATCGCAGCCTGTAGCCTGTCCTCGTCGTGACTAGCGCTAACTACCGGCAGTTAGCTACACCGATTGGAGATGCGGGATCGGAACTAGACTGGGCGGTTTGCATTTTCCACAATGGGAAAGCGGTAGCACGGGAACTGTCGTCGTTGCCAGGGGTTCGTGCTCCTTAGCCTCAAGATCCCGATAGTAAATAGCGCCAACCAGTAGCCGCCTCACCGCAAACCACCCACACAATTACACAGGCAATTGAGAGATGGCGCGTGGCTGGTGGCGCCAGGCTCCCCTGTCGATTGGCCCATTCTCGACTCAATAGTAGTGCCGATCTGTTCTGCTTTATATGCCGTGCCTTTAGCTCCATGACAACCTTGTCGGCATCCGCTTGCTTCATTCGAGGAGCTCCCGCATTTGCTAGCAGACTATGAAGCAGAGCTAAGTTAAGCAATTGTAAATTGGCAACTTACTGGTTATACCGGCACGTGCGGTTGAGGGTGGAGAAATCTGGGCTTTGATCCGTCCCATAGGGCGGTAGGTATCAGGCGATGCCTAGGTATTTCGCTCAAGACAACCCACTGGTTTAGGTATTCATGATACTCCCCTCGTGCTCTCAGGCCACAGGTCCAGATGGTTACCTGCTACTCGTATCACTGGGGAACCAACCGGGAACACCTTTCGATGTTCGAGCCTATCTTTATGGACAGAGCTTAGAGCTCTGAACCTTGCGCCTGTTGACTTTTTTCTGCTCTGGTCCTCGGTGGGGCCCTGCAGGCCGGTGGAACATGCATATGTACGCATTGTAGCGGTTGAATTGATCAATAGTCTTGTAGCTGACCATCTAAGACCCGTAAAAAGCACATGGAGAGTACGGCATCTTGATTGGACACAAACATCATTAAGCGTGCATTGATCGAGCGTGCAGGGACGCGATCTCATTATCTATGGTTGTACCCCTTGATGGTAAAGGTGGCACGGGTCAGCACTCAGGCCGGCATGGCTCTCCTCCAAATCTTAGACAAGGGTGCGTTCAGAGATCGCAGCTGCGTCTCAGCCACCATTGAGATCGACCAATCGCTCCGTCTTGGCCTGGCAAGCATGTGGAACAGACACACGGTGGATATTCGCGGCTCACCAGGATGCCGGGCCAAATGTCTCACCGCCAGTAACAACCTGACGGACCACGGTACCGATGGCGCCCTGCAGTATTGCAAAACCTCAGCTTCAGCATGTTGCAATCCCTTGGGGAACATCTCCTCAAGAGCACCACCAGTACTTAGCAAGATCTCAGAGACAGCCACACTACTCTACTACTATGCTAACAGCGCACCCGACAGGGGGGAGGCAAAGAAGTTAATGAGCAGCACAATAGCAAGAAGGGACAGCACGCGATAAAGGACAAAGGACATATAGAACGGAGTGTCTCTTTAGCACAGTCATTGCCTTTGTATTTCAGTGACTAGTCCGAGTATTATTATCAAACATCACTTAACATTGTCACTCAACTGACCGAGAGTGGTAACTCTCCTAAGACATACGGCAACGCAATCCACCAAGAGAGAACGATAGCTGATGTTATTGTTATTGCACGGGCTTTACTCATCTTGCAGAACAGCAACCCCAACATCCTGCTTCGGTTGACCCCGACGTAGGATAGTAACACCAGGCAGCGACCCTAATAATGAGGCAGAGCTGGATAGGATTACTTATCAGATAGGTTATGGAGAGGGGTCCGGTTCGTGTCACACATAGCAGGTGGGCTACTAGTACACCAATGCCAAAAAGTCTGAATACTGCACTCTCAGCACGTTACTGCGCACTGTCAAGGCCTCAATGTATGTGATACACGGCCTACAGAGAACAGTGAAGTCGTGCGTCAATTGGGTCATTTCGCCATTTAGGTGCAAAGCACTACGTTGAAGTGGTGCAGGTGTTTTGACGCTGAATCCGACGGAAGTGGGGCGTGGCACGAGTACCATGCGGGGTAGAGGAGAACACTGTCGGACGGGGCACTAGATCTACACTAACTCTTGAACAAATCCCGACGACAACAAGATGCATCATCAAATGCAACAACCCCCAGATCTCCTGGCCAGTGTTCAGAGCAAGACGGCTCTCGTCACAGGCTCAGCGCGGGGCATCGGAGGAGCGACAGCCACACTTCTCAACAAGCACGGCGCCAATGTCATCATCGCAGACTTGCCATTTCTTCGCGAAGCTGCCGAACAACTCATCAAAACCCTCGATCACCCGGAGAAAGCAATCTACGTGCCGGCGAGCATCACTGAGTGGAACCAGCTGCGCAATGTCTTTAAGCAGGGCATCGCCAAATTTGGCCGCATAGACATCGTGGTGGCGAATGCTGGCATTATGGAAAGCCATACTGTGCTTGACGTGGAGGTGGATGAGAACGGGGAGCCGTTGGAGTCGGTAGAGGCTGTGAAGGTGCTGGACGTGAATTTAAAAGGCACCCTAAACAGTTAGTTCTCCGTTCTTTCGAATCAGAGTAGGTACCGTGGACGACTACTGATCACGCTTACCCAAAAATAACAGCACTTCGCCTTGGCCTGCACTACATGTCCCAAAACACGCCCTCCCCCCCGACCGAAGACAAGGGCTCTATCGTCCTCGTCTCCTCGACGTCGGGATACTTCGGTGCGACAGGCAACGCGGCCTACATAGCCTCCAAACATGGGACCGTCGGCCTTCTCAGGGCATCCCAAGCAAAAGCCACGTCTCTAGGCATCCGGGTCAATTCTATAGCTCCGAGCTATACCCCTACATACATCACCGCGGGGTTCGGTGACAGCGCTAGTATCAAGGAGGCCGGGCTTGAAACCAACACACCTGAGATGGTGGGCTCTGCGATCGTGTACGCAGCTGTCGACCCGGAGAGGAGGGGGACTTGCTGTCTGGTAAGTGCGGGTTGTGACGAAATGAAATAGCCAAGCTATTAGATGTTAAACAAGCTTGGTTGATTTTTTAGGTTGCCGGAAAATTCATCCGCGAACTGGAAATTACACAACAGGCATTCTTCAACGAGTGGTTGGGTGAGGACATGGCGGAAGCCATGGCCAAGTTTGGACAATTCATCAAGGACCAGGGAGGCTACAAATTGCCGCCAAGCACGAAGCTACAGTAGCTGAACTCGAGCACGGGGGGATCTGGCAAACAACCGTCGCGGAGGGCGAAGTTCTCTGTGAGGTTGACATGGGACTGTTGTCGAGGTGTTTTCTGCTGCAATCGCCCCTGTGGCCTCTGCACAAATCCATGCTGATAGGAATAATACATGTGCATTTTGACTTGGTGTCTGCATGAAGTGAAATTGACAGTGTGGTGTTGGTTGCATGTGCAGCTCAAGTACGCTAACCAAGCTCGGATGCCCCCCTAGTCTCTTCGGAAACTCAACCTCGGAAGAGCCAAGGGGAGGATGAACAAGGGTCTGTCCGAAGTCGTTAGCGGGGCGTGGGATTCCCCTTGGGCCCCCTCATCCCCCGAAGAGGCAATGCCAACAGCGGATTCCAGGCTATTGCTAAGCCCGCGGATGGACACGGCGGGCGGAGCCAGGGATTTCTCCCCGAGTCCTCCTGCGAAGAGAGAGCTTGACGATTCCAGGTTAGAACCCCCACATACACGACCATCCCAGGATTCACGGAACATCCAAATGCGACCCAGCCGTCCATAGCCAGTGGACGGCACAATCCTTCGCATAACATAAACACAGGATGCGACTGAATGTCTGTTGCGTGGAGCACCAAAGGGCAGGGATGAATACATCCCTGGTAACTGACTAATCGTTCCTGAGCTCCTTGTGCACTTATAAATGGCCCATCAAAGCTCATATTCATTCATTCATAACTTTCCTCTGTTTGAGATAGGCAACTATAAGTTCCCCCATTGTGTCCTCATTCATATGCTCTGTGAGCACGTAAACCTGATTGTCATAATGTCACTATCAATGGCGAGAATCCTTTGCGAATCCATGGAACCCAGTGGCTATTGCCGCTCTACTCAGCAGCCCTAAATTTGGAGATGCAGCAGTGTGGTCTGAGAATCCCACAAGGTGTAGGTGTCTGGTCGACGGAACAGTTGCGGAACTGCTTCGCGTTTCTAATGTTGTCGGATGCACCAGATGCATCGTATTCCTGTTTGTCTCAGTTGCCAGCGAAATGGTGATTATCCACAGGTCGGGATAGGGTCATGTAATTTACTTGTGCCATGATATAATTAGTACACCTTCCATCCCGTTGAGATTTTCCTTTGCAACAGGAGGGTGCTTACAAACACATAATAAGCCGCTAGATCTGAAGTCATGCGGGCGCGGCGGCCTGCCGTATCCAGCCCGTATCCCAAGCTCCCTAATGGGATGAGAGATTGAAACCGCTCGCTCGACGCCCTTGCTGAATGCGCTAGGATAGAATGGTTCGTCCTCGATGCCTTTTTTGCATAGGATGAGCGATATGTTGTCTCCTGGATCAGGTCTCCTCTCCAAGAACTCGTCAATGCTTTGTCTCTCCAGCCTAGGTCGGTGCTCGGGCGTTCTCAGAACCTCGCAGCCGCACAACACAGACGAGAATGGACAACGCCGAGAACAGGAAAGTAGAGCGTGAGTTGCCAGCGGTATAAGACATGGGGCTCGGCGTCCAGGTCCCGGTGTCTGAGACCCAGTAGCTACAGTGCGACTACATGATATCATAACACCATCACAACACTACCAAGCGTTCGGCAACTACCCGCAGTTCATTGGTCTGATGAAGCCCAGCCGCTTCGAAGGCGAGGTGTGAAACCTTGAGGTCGGAGGGCAGCATCCCTAGGGCCGTTGACGGCACCATCGGGCAATTTTCAAGTCTCCGTGTCTCAGGCTCACGGTGCGAGATGGTGGCTAGTCTACTTAAGTAGGTATGGCTCGTGCCACCACACCTGCACCTGACACTGGTGAGTGACCTAGGGCTGCATGTGCACAGCTGTGAAGCTCATTGTGTATCTAGATAGTAGTGCTGTGTAGTGTATTGCATAATCCGAGCCGGATATGAACCTAGTTACCAACAGCATGGTTACGTTTTGATTGCAGCACGTGAGGCGTAGATGCGCGGTATAGGCGCATTGCATGAACGGCCAGCTAAAGAGCTTCTTTTCCATTTGCAATTTTCTCGCAACGGAGTCTAGTAAGTAAAACGCTGTCTATATACAATCTGGAATAATGACTCATGGGAATGTATAACCTATGATCTACCGGTTTCCCTCTCGCGGCGAAGGAATGTTGAAATTGAATTCTTGCGCCTCACCAGGAAATTATGCCTCGCCGATTACCTTGGCTCGATTGCGAAGGATTACCTACGGCGCCTTGTTGTCCTTGAAGAAGATGCTCAATATGGTGTTTCTTAGAAGAGCCCCGATCTTCGGGGTGGACGCCATTAACATCTCCTATCGTTCCCTTTTTCTTCGTCGTCGTCTTGGGTGATCCTTTCCCGAGATTGCTCGTCGTATAAGGACTTTGATTTTCCGTCGGAAACTGGTTATTGCGGAGGAAGCTGTACAACTCTGCTTTACATAAATCATTCCAGTCATTGGGTAACAGAAATGTCTCTGTGCTAGATCGGGTCTGTGTTAGAAGCGTCTGATAGATAGCGTTGTCTAGAAGTGCCTCCATCTTGTGGTAAAGCGGACGCAGAAATGGATAAAAGACGGTTTCCAGGGTCGTCTGCGCCTTCAGGCCCAGGATGAGTGATTCCTGCTCGAAAGTGATGCGATAGTGGATTGAGTAGGCGAGATACTTGTGCAAATTTGCGAGCTCGCGCTCTTGTGGCGTCAGTATCTCGCCGCTGGTGCGCGAGTACATGACCGTTTCATGCGACTTGTAGTCCATCGGTATAGGGTGATTTTCGGCGTTGCGGATGATTTGGAGCTTTGGTGCAAATGTTGTGTTGTGAGCCTCCGTGACTTCGTCTCTCACGAGAGTCTGCCATGCCTTTTCGAATCTGTCATGCTTGGTTAGTCGCTCATTAACATTTCTTCTCTTTTTTATCTAAAGCAATATTGGTACGCGCCGCGATACTCTGCGTTCTATTTCTGTCCAAATCACCTGCTAAGACACATTGTACAGAGTCGAGCTAGTGTCTTACCTTGTCATCTGCGAGTTCGTTTCTGATGTACCAAGAACGAGATTGTGCGGGTGATTGCTTGTATGGAATTGATCCAGAACATTGCGTTCCTCTAGACCACCCCACGAGAAGGCACAAAGGTGCAGCCACTAAAGAATACAATCACAGGTCAGTTAACTCAAGCTTTGAGTCGGAGCTTGTCAAGCTTCAGCGCCTGCTTACTTCTGCCATGTAAAACCCGGAAGATAGCCTAAAGTCGAATTCGTCGTTTTCTTTCAATACTTTTGGGTGTTCCCAATTGAGATCGTTGCTAGCGATCTAATGGCAGCGGTCTGTGAGAAACCCTTATTCTCTGACAAGATACAGTCGGAGGACTCAACTCACATCGTTCGCGGATGCTCCCATAATGTGCAACGGCTGCTTTCCCAGACTCCGCTTGCCAACGGCGGTGGCCATCTTGTGCAGAGATAGCTCGACATTCAGCTCTGTCTTATCAGTGGCTGGAATACATGGCATATCTTCCATGCCATGTTGTAGAGTTCGAAGTCCAACTAGAAGATCGGGATGTGAGCGGGCAGCGTTGACTCCGGATCCCTCCTGGTCTGTCTTTGTCTTTTCGAGGCCGATCATATATTTTGCGAAGTTCTCTCGAGTGATATAAGTCGAATAAAAGCCGAATGGATTGTCTCCGATCTTTTTTGCTCGTTTTGAATTAACTCGGGTGCTTGATCTAGACATGAGGGTGGCAGGTGAAGAAAAAGGGAGTGATACCTTAATGAGAGAGTCGAAGCTGGCGGGTTTCTGAAGGTGGAGCATGGTATCCGGTTTCTGGCTAACATTTATAGCCTTGATCATTTCTTTCACGTCTTCGGAGGCATTCTTCCTAGGCACCTGCCACGCGCGACTCAGATTCTTCAAATTCGGTACCACGAGTAGATCGAAACCAAGTTGGGAGACTGAGTAGCGTGGCCTGAAGCCTCCAACGCGTTCGGGAACACCATCCTCCAACTTGAAACTTGTCCACCACTGTTCAGCGAACATGGCTTTGATTTTCTCCAGTTTTGAGATCTGTTTCTCCCTCTCTTGGGGCCATTCATCACATACGTGCAACATCAGCAGCGTTCCATGCTTGTCCCGAACTGGGATATATGCTGCTCGCCCTTGCGTGAATTTTTTGTCGACCAGAGGGAAGTACTCTTCTGCTATGCCATTGAGTTGAAGATATGGCTGCGTGTTCTTAGGCTTGGCCTTGTTGTAAGTCGATGGTATCGGCTCTACGCCCTTCCTGGGCGGTGACTCTAGATCTTCGAAAGAGAGTTCCTGAAGTTTGGCACCATCAAATGCTTCATCATCGGCACTGTAATCGTCGGGGAAGCGAATGCGTTTCAGTGTGCTGCAGGAGCCGCATAAGTGTCGCTTCATGAAACCTGCAGTAATACGAAGGGGGCTCACCTCAAGGCCAACCAGTCTACACGATCCTGAGCTAGGGTCCGGACGAAATTGAGCGACACATATAACCAGTTGCTGCAGGCAAAAGGGGCTTGTTCTGCTGGTTGGTTCTTCCGCAACCATATCGGAGATTGAAAATACAGTTTGGTCTGTGAGTGAATCCAGATGCGCATATAGTATGGGTTGACGTATTCTGGAGCATACAGGTAGTCGTTCTTCTTCAAGGCTGGAAGGGTAGTCGCATCGACCGCAATGCCATTGTCGAACTTGAATATGGAGCCACGTCCTAAGACTTCTTGTGCGGGCTGGTCTGACTCGTCCGTCAGGATTTCCCCTTGCGCCTCCTCATTCTCAACTTGCATATCTCCGTTATCGTATGGGTCGATACATATGAAAGTAGCGCGGGTATTGCCGCCCAACTCGGCGGAATGACTAGCAGACCTGGTATTGTAAGCCATGGTTTGAACTGAACGGTTCAAAGGCGGGCAATGCATTGGTCTGGAGCATACGTCGACTGTGTGAGTGTGAAGCAACAGGCAGGAGTATTATTGATGGGTGAGGACGGTATACAGCCCCAGACTGCCTGGGCACTCTTGCAGCACGCCGAACTCGACCTGATGCAGCCGACGGGTCTAGACCAAAACATGGCATGGCTACTATGCATGTGACATGGCACCCATGCATTTCATTAGTCGTTCTGGTGGGGAGACTTGCATTGTGATATTGGTCCCGCTCCAGGCCGCACAGGCCTGGCTGGCTTCAGCTCGCGTGCCTCATCTAGCCCGACGTGCATTTGAGGTCGAGGTCCCAACTGATGGCCTCTTTGGACTACATCTGGACTTACCTCCACTTGCAGGACTTTCGAGATGGACACAACCGCACTGCTTGAGGCGTCATTCGATCCAGAGACTTTTGATCCTCTGATTCCCCGTGTGGCGCAGCAGGCCGCCTCGCGAGCGCCCATCGTGTTCCCCTGGCAGCCCCGGACTCTGCCGCTGGGGACCTTCTTCCGCTCTTCAGCTGCATCAGGAGCCAACCACAACCCGTTCGCTGCCCAGACAGCCTTCGACCGGATCTCACTCGACTCAACACGCGTCGTGTTCCGCCCGCACGATGGCGGTTGCAGCTTCCGCTCTTCCGAGTCCTTGAGTTCTTCGGCCTCAACGGACCACCTGAGCGTGGGCGTAGGCGCCAGCGTCGATCTCACATGTGTCGAGGCCAGCGTGTCAATGTACTACGACAAGGACGTACTGGACAATAGGGACTCTAACAAGGCCTCAGTCATGACAAGCTACCGGGCTGGGTCCGTCGTTTTTGCCCGCTCTCCGGAACTGTCACCAGATGCCTTTGACCTTTTGCGCCGCACGGGCGGCGACACCGAGTTACTCGCACGGGAATACGGAGACTACTACGTCGGCGGCTACCGCATTGGGGCCGATGCGGCGGTCATGTTCAGCACAGACGCAAGCTCGCGGTTGGAGAAGAACACAGAGCGTGTGGAGATCAAGGTCGAGTCGTGGCTCGGAGACTACGAAGAGAGCTCCAGCACCAGCTCAGCGAGCACGCTACATGATGCCGAGGTCCGCTTAAGCGCTTACTCGACCCTCGAGCAGCTCGTCATCACCAAGACGGTGCAGATGGGGACTCCAGCGTTCCAGACCGCAGTACAGGAAGGCAAGGGTGTGCTCCGCCGTGCTCAGCAGCACGAGGACAACGTGGCCCGTATCCTAGCCGAGGTTGGCGTACGGCCAAACAAGAACATCAGTGCAAGGCAGTGTGGGCTGTTGTGTGAGCGAGCTGTCGTCGTTGAAGTCTTGCTCGTCCCGGTCGAGACCCTCCGCCAGGTCCGCTACTGGTCAACCCTGCATCGCCCGGAGACGGAGCAAGGGGGCAAGGGGGAGGGACAAGGCTAGGCTGCGGGGTATGGACCATATCGTAGTACCAGATAATGCCATCTAATAAGCCTTTATACTGCTCGTCTGAATTTAGCACAGGATTCGCGTGCTAATGTTCTCGAACCGTATCGCGTAGCTTTGACTGGGGTGGGATCCATCCAGGCTCTACTTCTGTGTTGATTCATCCTTGCTCGAATACCGGCGACGCAGCATGCACACAGCAGACTATTGAAGTCGTGCATCAGCTGAAGCCCAGATACAGAAATGATCCCGCAGCACGCACGCGGCAGACTATTGACGTCGTGCATCAGCTGAAGTCCAAATATAGAAATGATTCGACAGATAATTGGGTCCGCCTGGCCAGCGCGGTCCGGACGACGGCAGGGGTCTTGGCTGCTCCCAGGGTCTTCTCATAGTCCTTTTTATCAGGAGGCAACCGAAGACTGATTTGAGAAGAATGCTGAGACTATGCCGACATCTTGGTGCTTATTGATATCACCTATCGATTCTTGTTGTCCAGTTCAAGAGAGAAATCCAGCATGGCGCTACTTCTGGCTCCCTACAATAATGGGATGCGCCTTGGTCAGTTCTGTTGCCTTTCCCGAGCTACATGGGTAATAGACTAAAATTTCCGACATATACAGGTCAAGGGTAAGCGAGGCGGGAGACGTTTGTCTATTGGGTCTATGCACGACGTAGCACGCTGACATTTGGCGCAGGTTCAATTCATACACACAGCAGATCTGCATAGACGACGCAGTCGTCATCGACCCAGATCGCGTAGACAATGCTGTCACGAACGATGGCTTCACAATGCGGGAGCTGCGTCACGCTATTGCAGCACGGGCTAGTATCAATGATGAAGAAGACGACGAGGACGAGGATGACAGCGAGGGAGAGGCCGAGGGGGAACCTCTGCCGCTGGC
The DNA here is from genome assembly GCA_031142775.1 of Microdochium paspali. Lineage (NCBI taxonomy): Eukaryota > Fungi > Ascomycota > Sordariomycetes > Xylariales > Microdochiaceae > Microdochium > Microdochium paspali. The sequence continues at coordinate 2,192,189 of JAVBIV010000008.1, forward strand.
CACAGGACTGTCGACTAATACTGTAGCTGCGACGAATGCTGTAGCTACGACGCCACGAGACACCTCGGCAAGCGCGGGGGTCGGAACAGCTCTCCAGAGCAAAGAGGAGAAACCGGTCATGGGCCCCGCGGCTCCAACAGCTCTCGACACGGTCGCTATCCAGATTGCGCAGGACGCGCTTACGGTGCGCAAACTCGTGGAAGATGTAGCGCGGCTTGAGACGGCGATCGAGGAGGCGACCGACCCCAGCAGTGCGCAGACTAAAGCGGATGCTCTACTTCTTGAGAAGAAGCGCATGCGTCTGGCACGCATCAAGACCAACGGCGCCGGCCTTACAAAAAAAGGTCGCCGGAGCACTGTCAAGGAACTTTCCCAGAGAGGCCCGAGTCAGATCGCGTCCTACAGCTCACGGTTCGTGAATAAGATCAGGTACGTCGATACACAGGTAGCTGCAACAGGTAATGGAGTTCGAGCACACACTTATTCCACGTCATCCAGTGAAATTACCGAGGATATGAACGTATCGGGCTCCTTGTCTATCAAGCATGGCGCCATTGGTGGTGCCGGTAAGGGCTCGTTCGTCGACTCGGACAAGTTCAAAGAGAGTGATCTCAACTTCTTCATCAGTGTCAAGGTCATCAACCAGAGCATCAATATCAAGGATGCTCTAGTATTCCAAGGCCTCCCCTCAGTTAATGAGACTAACTTTCGTTCGGTTTTCGGGGACTGCTACATCTCAGGCTTTCTTGAGGGCGGCGAGTTCAACGCTCTCGTCAGCATGAAGGTGGTCAATAAGGCTAAGCTGACAAGTATCAAGGCTGAGTGAGTAAACACAAGTCAGAGACTAGCTGCCAGAGCATTCCGCGTGCTGATCTTGCGTCACTGGCGCCATCTAGGGCAGAGATCGCCATGAGCGTTGGGGCTATTGGCGTCAAAGCCAACGCCAAAGTGGAAGTAGACAAGTCCAACTTTTCTTCGCAGACAGAGACGACAATCCAGGTGGGGTGGTCCGGAGGAGGTCACATAAAGCCCAGTAGGTGATCTGTATGGTATAGTCGCTGTTCTCGCTGGCCACTGACAAGTTTAAGTGAATCAACCGTGGACGATTCAGTCCTTGATGGAAACGGCTGCGAGATTCCCCGATCTTGTGGCTAACACGCCTCAGCGGACCTAGTAGGCGAGATTGCTGCCGGCAGTGAGTAATACAGTGCTAACATATTCTAATTCTCCAGTGCCATACTCACAAAGTACGAATCTTTGCGAAGCTTCATGGCTCTTAAGCCGCCGGCGCTCACGCCAATGTTTTATGAAAATGCAGCAATCTATACCAACACGCTCCTTGACGCATATATGGACTACAAGAATGTACCGTATCCAAATTATCCTCCTGATCTTTCGAATGCTGATAGTAGAGCAGATATACCGTAATCTTGGCACCCAGCTGGCGGACATTCAGGCCGGCACCAAGGTTTTGAAAGCTTGGGATGTCGACAGTGCATTAGGCTATGCAAATGTCAAGGGCGTCGCCGACCAAACGGATGAAAAGCCTTTCCAAGCCACAATAGCGGGGCTGGATCTAGCACGCCGCGCCTGCCGATTCCAGATGATCAAGATTGTTGTTGAGGTCGACGCCATCGAAAAAAGACCGGACCTAGCGGCCGACGAGAAACGGCCGGAAACCTTTCAAAGCCCCATTTTCTTCCGCCAGCGCCTACCCACAGTCAAGAACAAGGAGAAGCTACCGAACCTCAAGATCTTTGGCGTCGAGGACAACTTTCCTAAACTCCTTGAGAACGTTGATGACAAGGACGTGAACCCACCCGAGGCCGATAAAGCGGCTAGCTATGGCGAGCTGCAGCCCGACGTCGGCGAGTTTCAACGGTTGGCTCCCATGGTCGGGTCAGCGACGGGGACCATTTTTTGCAACCTTGACTTCGTCAAGCCCGATTTCACTCTCCGTACCATCGCAGTCGAGGTGCACAAGGGCGTCGTCAATGCCATTAGCATTCGGTATTCCAACGGACTGACGGCCACAATGGGTACACCGGGGGCCAGCCACAAGATATCGCTAACAGTGCGAGTCGAGGAAGGAGAGAAGATTATTGCATGCTCGATCGAGACGGGAATCGTAAAGGGCGACAATAGTGCCACGAGACGCGTCACGGCCCTGCGGCTATACACGAATCGAGGACCGGACCTGCTGGGTAATTCCGAGGGCTGGGAGCAAGCCCAGGGAGGGACAGCGACCCGGGACGGTGTCGACTTTGAAAGCCTGAATCTTACACACTTCGATCCGCTGCTTGTACATGGCCATATCAAGGGCTTCTGGGGCTACGCGGTTACATCAGCAAGCCTACACCCGGGAAGTGGTATTTTCCGGTTGGCCCCGATCTGGGGCAACAAGGAAGTCCAGCTGTCCCAGGGTGATGGAGAGGGCCAGGGCACAGGCGAGATCGACCCTTCGACGATTGTGACCGAGGGCGAAGAGCATGTCATTAGCTGTCAGGCCCGGCTGGGTTGGCAGCATGGGATCCCCGGCGGTGGCGGCATCATTGAGCAGTCCTTCTCACGCCCGCTGCCGGTTGTACCTACCGTCATCTACGGTTTCCGCGAGTTCGACGTCGACGCCACTAACTCCCCACGCGTGGCCCTCAGCCTGGCCTCAGTTACCGAATGGGGCTTCTCGCTGTCCCTCAAGTCCTTCCTGCACCGCACCTGGAACCTCGAGGCTAACGTTCTCGTTCTTCCCAACGGCAAGATCCCCTTCCAGCATGGCTATGTGGATGCGAGCGACAACCCGGACGGCCGCGTGGCGACGCAGAACGCCACGATCCAGGTCACATTTGCAAAGCCCTTTAGTAAGCCACCAAAAGGTCAAGTTTGGTTCACCGAGATTGCCCAACCGCGCTCACAGCGCAGCCTGAAGACTTATCTCTCCAATATTACCCGAACTGGCATGAAGGTGCACATCGATACCTGGGAAGGTCGCGAGTTTGAAAACGCCCGCGTGGCCTGGCTAGTTTGGCCCGAAGAGTCCGACGGCCACCTTGTCAAGTCCGGTTCCAATGTGTTCCAGCCCGACGCCGACTGGGAAGAACAACCGTGGTACGGCGCGCCGTTCAGCAAAACCCCTACTGTTTTTACCGCCATTAATTACATGGACCTTCCTGAGACGGAGCATTCGGTCAAGGTCATGGCGCGGCACGAGTTTGCCACAAAGGAGAAGCTCAAGTGGTGTGCTTGGGCAGCCACGACGACGCCAATGAATGCGCTGGGCATGTGCTGGATTGGTATTGAGTCGTGATAAAAATGGCCCTAAATGCACCATATTAGAAAGTTGGAATATACAAATCAAGGAGTGAGTCGGAACAGTGAAGCGGTGTTCAGGGACTTGCCTGATCCGGTGTTCCTCCATTGGGCGCGACCACACTAACACTGAGAACCGTGGAAGTGATTTAACAATCCGTTCCTGATCAAACTTGTCTTGACGTTTTCGCCCGGAAAATTGTCGTGAGAGATTGCTAAGGCTACGTCCCACTGGGTTACAAAAACAGTTGCCAAGCTGCGGTAGTGTGACAGCAATAGCGTCTTCCAAAAGACAAGCGGAAAGGTATGATGCCCGGAACAGTTGAAGCGACCTATATGGTAGATCTTGTTGATGTGCTGCTCTTGCATTGAAGGTCTTCGAATCATTTTGGGCTAAGAAGAGTATCGCACCTGTTCCAGAAATTTTATAGGTAGTGCTGCTGCTCTGCTTGAATGCTCAAAATATCGGGAGCTCAGCCGTAGTGACCTGAGTAAGACTAAGCATGGTCTGGGTGGACCTGAGGAAGGCCGGAGAAGCCGCTTTCTTTATTCAGGTTCGAGTACAATTCAGATTTGTCTGCGACTTCTATCAAACACACAGAACCCAATTTCCACCAGGCACTTCACTCCGAGCCGCGATTCCTCTAGAACAATCCCCTTCTCCTTGCCCTGCATCCACCACCAGTGCCGAGATCCGTCCCACTAGGCTCCTTCACCTCCTCCCCGGGTGCCACAGGCGGACTCAACCTCGGGCTCCCGTCCTCCGTATCCCAGAAGACCTGCTGCACAAAAGTCTGCCGGTACGCGTTGCACCGCCCGCTAGCGTTCCTGTTCGCGTGGTACGCGATCCAGTCCTCCTTGCCGTCGGGAGACTTGAAGAAGCCGTTGTGTCCCGGGCCGTAGATGCCGCGGCCTACGTCCGTGGCGAGCAAGGGCTCGGGGAGCTTCTCCCAGGAGGCCGGGAGCAGAGGGTCCGCGGCGGCTGAGACGAGACGCAGAGCGCCGAGCTTGTAGTCGGGTGTGTTGCAGTCGTTGGCCGAGTAAACCAGGTATGTCTCCCCCGTGACGGGGGACTGGATGCCCTGCGGGCCCTCGAGTACTGCGGACGAGTTGTTCTCCCAGGGGTATTGGGGGTAGGCGATCATGGTTGCGGGTCCGACGGTTGTAGGGGAGAGAAGTTTTGAGATCCAGAGTGACGCGCCGTTTGGTGAATCGGTGCCGTTCACCGAGGAGTACTGTTTTTTCATGCTGTTAACTTCGAGGGCAAACACAAGGACGTTGGGGCCCGGCGGGGGGGGGGGGGTTAAGGGGGAGTTCGACTCACGATGAAGTAGTCCTGGCCATTAATTTTGTAGATTGTCTGAAGTGAGAGATTAGCTTGTCAGTGACTTCCGATCTGTAGAGCAGTAATTGCCATAGAAGACATTGCTTCTGACTTACGCCATCCAGCATCCCGCCCTTGTAGTTGTCTGGTCGAATCATCCCCAGAAACTCCCACCCTTCATTCCCCTCCCCAGCAACCAGTGGTCCCTCGTTCTCAAGGGGCCCGCCCAACACCCACTGCGTCAGTGTGGGCAGCATGACGGCCCAGTCTGGATCATCAATGCTCGTAGTGAAGTAGATGTGCCATCTGCCATTGACAAGATGCAGCTCAGGCGCCCACCAGTTCCTCGCGCGCGCAGGATCTGAGCGGTCAGAGTAGATGGTCACTGGCGTGGCCGTCTTGAGCGCCTCGATGCTCGCGGCCCCCGTGAGCTGCACGTCTGTCCATGATGTTGCCGTAAGGAAGTACTGGCCGTTGTGGTAGACCATGTGCGGGTCGCTGCCGTTGACTTCGCGGACAGGGTTCGTGAAGGCCTGCGCGGTGGAGGATATGGCGAGGAGGAGTTTGGTGAACAGGGCGGGGAGGCCATGTCCGCGGACGGTGAAGCTCGACGGCATCCTGAGTTCTGTCGTGGGAGTCTTTGTTCACTACTGAAAACTTGCGTGCCTCAAAAGTTGGAATCGTGTAAAGCCAGATTTAATGGTGACATTACCGTCGTACTTGATATACTATCTCAGTTCCTCCCGCTGAGGAGGCCTGCCCGGGCTGTTGGCCGCGCATTCGAATTTAGCCTGCCATCAATGATCTGCGTCTTCCCCGCTGCTGGTGTCCAAAAACTCTGTTCCTCCCCTTGTTGAAATGACGATTGTACATGGTGAAAGCCCCAGGATACCGAATGCAACGCTGTACCAATGACCCGATTGGTGCGCTTCAATTCCAGGAAGCCGGCGATCGGGTCGCGGGGGATCGACAAAGCAGCGTGGTCTTGTGTCAGAATTGGACCGGAATAAAGCAAGCTTAAATGCTAGATCTGGGGTCAAATTTTTTATTCCACATCCACTTTCCGGCAGCGCGATGCGGCATCAGGAGCTGATGTGTTTTGTGTTGTGCTCGTTTGCAATCTCTCCAATCGGCTGCGTATTGTTGTGCGCGACGTCCTAGCCAGCGTGCTCGGGCTAAGCCGCTCAAAGACAAGAATGCCACTTTCGAGCTGACGGGATACGTGGTTACGCATCCTGAGGGTTTAGAGGGAGTCTACAATTGGAAATAGTGTTAGTTTCCGTGCTTTTAGTGAAGTAATACTTGAATATTATTCGACACCAGGAAACCGGGGGGGGGGGGGAACTACTCAAACACTTGAAAAACACTTACCTCTAATGTCTTACAGTGGTCTCTTATCACTAATATCACTAGGCTGGATCCCGAGGGCAGGGTCCAGCAAACTCGATTGATAGGATGCCAGAACTGTTGGGCTTTTCCAACTAGGCCCGTGCCGTCGGTAGCTTCGCGACGCTCAGGAACGTTCCAGTCGGTCCGGCAATCGAGAAGAGAGCGGCGGGATCCGCGAGTGGGCTTACCGCCTCGGATAGTAGTCGTCCTTCAAGGGCCGGCCGTTTACGGAGCACCTACATCAGGTCGACGGCCGTCATCTAGACATCTATGAAGACAGGAACTGGTACAGCAAGGCCGCTCCGGGAGCCAAGCAGGGTTGAAGGGAGGTTTTGGTAACAAGTGAACCACTTTGAAGTCAACTTAGGGACTAGGCTGGGAAATAATTTTTGACTGATATCGGCTTTCTTCTGAACATAACTTGATCAGATAGAATTTTTTGCAAGGTAGTCGAGATGTCCCTGGCCCCGAGGACACTAACTAGAGTCTTCTATTCCTATGATATTGTCTACACCTACCAGTAAAAGTGGACGGGGGCCAACCACCTAGAAATGAGCACGCTTCACCAGTCACGGATTGTCGAGTCTCCAGCCCGCCCTGTATACAAGCGAAAGCGCTTGCGAGGTAAATGAGTGGTCAGGATCATACCACGTTGGGCTTATCTGCTGCAGTTTCATTTGTCAATAGGCCAGTAATCCCAGGGCTTTACTAAAGGAGCTTTCGGTCCGGACGGACCATGTAGGGCCGAGAAATGTGACTGCAGACGCGAAAGTCATCTTCTTATTACTTTCCCCAGCCCACACTACCACCCAAGCCTGCTGCATATCACTATCAAGCGAGGTAGCCTTACCATTCGGCATAAGATATATCCTTGTGCCAAAAGGGACGAAACGTGGGGAAGAATATCGCTCGAGGCATAAAATCCATATTCTTCGCACAAACCGGTTCGATCAATACAGCGATCTGGCTGAACAGCAAAATACAGCCGCCTCGCCATCTCCTAGACAAGCACAAGTCCGACCTTTACTTTCCCGGCACGATGCTCTATTCCCGATACGTGCTCGTGGCCGCGACCGCGATATCACGGGTGCGTGGCCACGGATACGTGAGCTCTTTCGTCGCGGACGGCAAGACTTACCAGGGATACAATCCTGCCATTTACCCTTGGGCACCGGTTCAAGACTCGCCTGGCTGGGCGAACCAGGCCACCGATATAGGCTTTGTCCCTTCGTCCCAGCTTCAGAGCGCTGACATCATCTGCCACAAGTCGGCCGAGAACGCACCGGAGTCGGCGACCGTGACGGCAGGGAGCACCATCTTGCTCCAGTGGACACCGTGGCCGGAGTCCCACCACGGGCCCATCATCGACTACCTCGCCCGATGCGACGGTCCGTGTGAGCAAGTCGATAAGTCTACACTGGAGTTCTTCAAGATCGCCGAGGTCGGGCAGCTCCAGCTCGGGCCCGGGGGCGGGAGGGCCGGAGTCTGGGCCGACGACCAGCTCATAGCTTCTAGCATGACGTGGAACACGACGCTCCCCGCGGAGCTCGCGCCTGGCAACTACATCCTTCGACACGAGATCTTGGCCCTCCACTCGGCCTACAACGAGGGCGCCGCCCAGTTCTACCCGCAGTGCATCAGTCTGCAGGTGAGCGGCTCCGGCACGTGGAAGCCTCAGGGCGTGGCTGGCACCCAATTGTACAACAGCAAGGACGCGGGCATTCTCTACAACATCTACAACGATGAGACGAAGCCGCAGTATCAGATCCCTGGACCTCCGCTTGTTAGTCCGTGAGCAGCTTGCGTAGCGTCAGTTCCACATGACTTGTTCTCTATCATTCCGGGCGCTTAAATCGACCAGCTTTACAAATGTGGCTATACATCAAAGCAGAAAGAGCCTCGTGCTTTTGATCAGCTACAGAGGGTCATCGGACAGCTTGGGCAAATGTTAGGGGGGGCTCATTTGTGGAGGACTTTCTGCGGCGAGCTTAGGCACGGTTAAGGAGCAAGTACACAGTTCTACGCTTCCATATGAGCGCATGCATCCATACAACTTCGGCAGGATCATGAGCATCATCATCCGCTGAGAGACAATAGTCAATTTCAGCGATTAACTACACTCTTGTGTGAACGCCTGTAATGACAGGGGATCCTATGCTGTGCTCCTTCAAGTCGAGTCCAGATCCAGAAATATGATGCACTATGTTCTCTCCTAAGATACATCATCGCAGGCTCGGCTGATTCTATACTTTCAAAGCTCACAAAAAGTTAACCTAAGACATTCATAAGAGTGCCCACCTGCGGCCCAACTAGTAGAAACAAAACACAACTAGAGTATGCATGCACACCCCCGCCCTCATTCCAAGCACTGGGAGTGCCACGTGTTGAGGTACTTGCACGTACCCTGGACGCAGCACGTTGGGCCGGACCATCCCTGGCCGCCGCACTGTCCCCAGAAAGGAGCACAGCCGCTCGTCGGCGTGGGCGTGTTGTTGTTCGTAGTGGTGGTCGGGGTCGCGGCGCTCTGAACGTCCTTGACGAACTGGACGATCTTGGGACCAATCTGGCTCGCGAGGAATTGGTCTCCCGCGGCGTTGGGGTGCACGCCGTCGCCCTCGAGCATGGCGTTGGTGTAGCCGTTGGCGCGTGAGCAGTCAGCGACGACGATGGGTGACTGCGAGGTCGAGTATTGCTGCGCCCACCCTGGGATGGCCTTGTTGACGGCCTCGATGGTGGCGTCGGACCAGCTCGTGGGGATCAGCTTGTCGATGATTATCTTGGCCTTGGGGTTAGCGCTGCGGATGGCGGTTAGGATGGTGGTGTACGACCCCAGTATGGTGTTGACGTCCCGCTTGCCGATGTTGACGTCGTTGGTGCCGAGCATGAACTGGACAATGTCGGGCTTGGTGCTCTGGACCCAGCCGGCGATGTTGTTCCGAGCAATGTCGTAGGCCTGCCAGCCCGAGTGGCCCTCGTGAATAAGATCGAAACCCGAGGGGCGCGAGCACTTCGACTGCAGGCTGCTCATGGAGCCGACAAAGTCGACGTTTCCCGCTAGGCCCGCGGAAGTCAGCTGGTTCCAGACGAGGGGCCGCCAGCAGGTAATCTCGGTGATGGAGTCGCCAAGGAGCACTGTGGTAATCAGCCTTTTGTCGCGAGGCAGGAAGAAGTTGACCACGTATACTTACTGACTTTGACCTTCTGGGCACCGACATTGGCCGCGAGAGCGGCCGTCACAGCGGCAGCGATCGAGAACTTCATGGTTGAGGTGACCTTGCTTGTCCTGCAGCCGTGAGAGTTGGTGATCCTCATGACTTACAAGACCGAGATAACCGAGCTCCTTTTAAGTACTATAACTTCAAAGACCTGCGAATCCAAGACGGGTGGTCAACTTCCGTTGTTCCCCGTTCAGGCAAGCCGAAGGCCTCAACGCATGGCTGCGAATGGCAGAGACTTCCTCAATCACGGCGTGGCGCATCTCGGGCGAAGGGACCACGCAGCTATGCTTGATTGAATAGAAACGAGTTGTCCGGAGATATCTTTAATTCTCCCGCTGGGCACGGGCCCTGGGGTCGCGCCACGCGCTTGCGGGGAAGCCCTTGTTTCGTTCCCTACGGAGTATAGCCGGCAGGCTGATGCGACTGGGATCTCACTGATTACTACCCATCCCATACGGATAAGGTCGGCATCTACTCACAAGGGAATGTTGCCTCGCTGGGCGAACGCAATGCGATAGTTCCGTTGATGAGAAGCCACAATATCAGTTGGGGCTTGGCCGATGGTCACGAGGCAGAGTGTGCGCCAGGCGTGTCTAGACACTCATTGGTGCCAGCAAGTGTCGGATAACACAGACCTGATCTTACGCTCGGGTACAGCTCCGCTTTGGTCGTCTCGATGTCACCATGAGACTATGAAACCACGAACCATTGTGCAGTGGCAGCTTTACGCGTCGTTTTCCTAATACTGCCATAGCAATGCGCAATTTTGAGAGAAGTACACCTCGTTTCAACCCAATAACGTCTTGTGCAAGGGGGCTTGTGGCTTCGCGAGGTACTGTACAAAGTACAATATCCAAGCTCCAAGTTCCCCACCCTGCTCCCACATGGCTGCAGGGGTTCCTGATGCCGAGGCTTGCCCAGGGCATTTTCCGGCACGGGTGTCTACTCATTATGTATGACCCGCACACTCTTGTTATCAGCGCGAGATGTTGGTTTGGTATAGTCGAGCTTGAAATAGCTGAATAAAAAGTCCCCAGTCAACGACCCTGGTGCAATCGTATATTGTGATAAACTGCATGATCTGGAAGGGGACGGCATAAGGGCATAGCTAGCCCGGCTCTCGAGACGTTTTACCTTTGCAACTTTGCACAGGACTTGTTTTACGCCCAGACGCTGGCCTCACGTGATTGACGCACGGGAGCGCAAGAACTCAAAAGGCCGCATGCGGGAGCTCCCATCGTGCGCTTCAGCTGTTCTGTTGCAACTTTCCATTTTCGAGCGCACCTAGAAAGATACAAGATGGGCGCCTCTGGCAGCAAGAGTGTCTCCTTCGACCCAAAGACGGACATCCCGTCGCTCAAAGACAAGGTGATTCTCGTCACAGGCGGCACGAGCGGGCTGGGTCAGCAATCGATTCTCGAGCTCGCGCGGCACGAGCCCAGGGAGATTTGGCTCGGCGCGCGTAACGCGGGGAAAGCGGAGGAGGTCATTGACTCGATCAAATCCCAGGTGCCCAACGCGAGCATCCGCTTCGTGCAGATGGACCTCGGGTCCTTCGCATCGATCCGGACCGCGGCCAAGACGGTCCTCGAGAGCGGCACCGACAGGCTCGACATCCTGCTGCTAAACGCGGGCATCATGGCCGTCCCACCCGGGACCACCGAAGAGGGCTACGAGGTGCAGTTCGGCACGAACCACATGGGTCACGCCCTGCTCACCAAGCTGCTCATGCCTCTTCTCGACAAGACTGCTGGCGCGCGCGTTGTTCTCGTCTCGTCCGCCGGCCACGGCTGGGCGCCCAAGCAGGGCATCGCCTTCGACACGCTCAAGTCGCAGGCCATCGAGATCAACACGGGCCTGCGCTACGGCCAGAGCAAGCTCGCCAACGCGCTATACGCGAGCGCGCTGGCCCGCCGCCACCCCAATATCACGGCCGTCTCGCTGCACCCGGGCGTGGTCAGGACGAACCTCGCGGCCACAGCGGTGGCAAACAGCTGGTTCGCGAGCGCGCTGGTCAGCATCTTCTCCGTGTTCGTTGGCGTCGACGTGCAGACTGGTGCGCTGAACCAGCTGTGGGCTTCGACATCAAAAGATGTGGTGTCCGGGACGTATTACGATCCGGTTGGCGTGACAGGGAAGGGGAAGCCATTCCTCTACGACGAGGCGCTGGCGGACAAGCTGTGGGAGTGGACAGAGAAGGAGCTGGAGGGACAAGTAGTCGAATGAAAGGGATTTAGTTGAGCATCTTGAAAGGTATTTTTCCTATGCAATCTGGTCTGGTGTCTACTTCAAACTCCTGTCTATGGGAACCGATTGCTGCACTGTAAAAGTAAAATTGATGCTATGTGCAATGTCTACACTCGACAACCTGACAAGCACCTTATAATCTCCAGAAAGCGGGTTCCAGCATATTTATCTGATTTCGGAGAAGCGTGTACAGTCTCTCTCCTGTGTAATCACAACGTCCTGCGTGCCAAGGCTTGTTTTTCTAAGTTCTGCACCCTTTTGAGCTCGCAAAGGCATAGTACGATTGGGTGCTAATACATAGTCAGTCAGATGCCTGCTCAAATTGCAAGAGATCACGGACAGCCAGCGAGGACTTTTTCGCATCTGGGGCTAACGGTCTCTGGGGAACTTGCTAGAGATGGCGATGCGATACCTGGAAGGATCGGGACCATCACGACACCAAACCAAATGGTTCAGCGAGGAAAAGATGGTGATGGAACACCTTCACACAAACGACATCAAAACGCAGTGCAAGAACGAGCTTCATCTTCGACAGACTGGTAAAGCGCATATTTGCTGGAAACTGTACTGTATCGACTCTTACAGCGCGACGGACAAGCTGCAGCATTCAGCAAGAGTACCAGTAGTAGAAGTTCTAGCAACCCAACAGACCCTTCCATGCCAAATGCGTTGATGCATGTCATCACTGCAAGAGGCCGCCACAATGCACAGACGCTAGCGTTGATCCTGGTTCAGCCTATTGAATGTTGGACAGAGTGCAGATACGACTGTCTATGCTAATTGATGTGAGGTTGAGTAGGTCGAAGCGTAGCCTTTTTCATCATCATGGCTATGCTCCTGGTTAGCTTTTGTTCTGTCTCTCTTCCTACTCTCATTTCGAAAGATTGCAATCAGGAGTTAGTTCGTATTTGCCTATCTGATACATCTATGAGAAATCCAGGACTCTCTACTTGGACAGACAGACTAGTTTCAGCGGTTGAATATATCTGTTAGAATAGATCGGCTTGGTCTGACTTGCCTTTTCTGCAGGATAAAAAGGTTGTACAGGGGTGTCGCTTGCGTTGATGTTGGAGAGGTAATAAAATGTGTTCACAGGTTGGCTTTAGTTTGTGAACCTGGCGGCTCGCCGCCGGGAAACTTTGCAGCATAGTGACTTCTCTGCGGAGAGGTCGCCATCATCCAATCAGCTTGTCAATTTTGTTATCGGTCATGCAACTCCTGATCTTGGTCACACTATAAATAAAGTCTGTTTTGTCTTGCGTATCCCCGAGTAGGAGCATAGTTTGTACGGGCCACTTCAGTACTAACCACGTCGTCAAGATCCACTCGTCTAGAGGTAAGCGAGGGCACCTCACGTTAGAGACAATCGATCTCGAGCGCCGCCCAGGATATAGCGCGCTGTCGTACACGTCGCTGCAGTAACTTTGCATTATCAAGGCCTGCCACGTGCAGCGTTTGGTTTGTGGATGGCCTAAGCCGCTCAAGGGGAGATGCCCGACAGGCTGCCCAACGACACAGTACAGCCAAAGCCTTCCGAGACCGTGTTTGGCAACGGGGCAGAGACGGAGGTGTTTGATAATGCCTTTGATGCACTCAAGCGGTTCAGTGAAAGGACCCTGGGCAAATGGTCTTAGATCGATGTATTATCCATCAATCAGCAATAAGTCCCCTCTTCCATGCATGTCCGTGCGACAAGATTTAAACCATGTACAAGCAAAGCTCATTCAGTGGCGTTAAGGATGATTGAAACTGCCTTCAACCCTAGTAATGATCGAAAAAAAAGAAAAATGAACAGCAACTGTAACAATGAGGTTTACGTGCTCATAGTGCATAAGAATGAGAACATAGTGGAAAGACTTATAGTTACCTATTTGAAATAAAGAGAAGTTATAAATAAATAAATATAAGCTTCAATAGGCTATTTGTAAGTGCATAAGGAGCTTAAGAACGATTAGTCAGGTACTAGGGATATATTCATCCCTGCCCCTTGGTGCTCCACGCGACAAGAACTTATATAGTTCTGGCCAAAAGATAGCTATCAGCCATTCAAAGTTCCAAACGTTTGAGCAATTAATCGTATAATCGTATGGACATTCAGCAATCTGAACATACAAGCTACGGTTGAATGCGATGCTAAGAGTCCGTATCAGCTTGGACGTATTTTGCCTGTGCGTATTTAGAACAAAAAGAATTATATATACCTCGGTATACCACTTGACGCTGTACGAGAGTTCTTTCCGTCAGCCATAATTTCTTGTCTGATCCTCCATCTAGTAGCTCCGGTAGTCTAAGTGCAAGGATGTTTAGAGCTTCCACAAGCCGTATCAACCATGACGACGTAAGAAGTGATTGCTGTCCTCATAGAAATACCAAAACATGAGTGTAGTACCGATCAATATCGCATCTCCTGATCCTGTGCGTCATCCTTCTCTACCTTTTCAAACCCTATGCAATCGACTTGTATGGGCACTCCATCATCTATTAACTCCTCCTCATCCTCCTCCGTGGAGTCGTCCTCCTGTCCTTCAATTCCATCGTCTTCTTGTACCTCAATCTTGTCTTCTTCTTCTATGTCCTTCTTCTCCACATATGCCACCATGTGCTTCCACAGAATCTTGTCGAGGCTCGCCTCCATGGCATGGTGGAGGGGCCTGCGGAATGGATAGAATCGCGCCGATACTCGCGTGGCTCCCTCTGCAGTCTCTAATATCTTGCTCGCACCGTCGAGCTGGATATGCCAGTCCATGTAATAGCATATCCAGCGGCACTCCGTTGCGATCCTCTGCTTTACTTCATCCATCTCCACCTCCTTCACCACAAATCTGCCGTTCTCCACCGCATCAACTTGGAAGGGGCCGTACGATCTCTTGTGGTCCGGCGGGCGCGACTTGTTTGGGATAGCGCCTGACTTGAGGTTCTGCATGGTGTCCGTGTTCGGATTCGATACCTTGCTCTCTACCTGCATGGCCTCTTGGGTGTCTACTACGGGCTTCCTGGATTCGATCTCCATGGGGCCTGAAGACTGCTTTGCGTGTTCCTCGGTGCCTCCGACGGGTTTCGGAGGCTTAGTCCCCAGCTTCCGGCGACCGTGGCGGATGACGATGAGACGGCCACCGTAGTTGTCAGGATCTATTTTCTTGTCGGCATCGTGTTTATCGACTTTCGTGTTGTTCTCGGATTTCTTGGTTTTCTCCTCGACCAAGGGCTTGTCGCTGTTCTTGAGTTTCTTGTGAACGCCATTGTTCATGGGTTGCTCGAGCTTCTCGCTGTTTGTGGGTTGCTCGGATTCCTCGTTGTTCTTGGGTCGTTCGAGATTCTTGTTGTTCTTAATGGTTGAGACCATCTGACTTAAGTCCCTTGCTGCTTCCTCGTTCGCGCGAATTTCTGCTTTAAGGAGATCGCGCTCAGCGCGGATGAGGTTCTGCCAAGCATTCTCGTACCTAACCGCAAAAAGCTTTGTGTTAGGCAAGCTGTTGCTGCTATGACTATCATTTCACATGCGGCCACCTGCCCATCAGGGGCGGAGCTTGTAGATCGTGTCTCACCTCAGCATCACAGTGTTTGTCTCTGATGTCCCTAGGACAATATTCTCGGGAATATTGCTGCTTCCTGGCACGTCTGAGCGGTTTTTTTGGCCGGCCGCGGGGGTCTTTAGCAGGCCGCCAAAGGCGTACCCGGACATGTGTAGCCACTAGAGTCGCCCATCATCAGTTAGGGGCGAGCCACATGAGATTTGACGACAATGGCGCCATATCGGTAGCGAAGGGGGGACTTTTGTGGAGAGATGTAGCGAGAATAATATTGACTAGGTTTCGTACCTCGGCAATATATTGGCCGTTGGCCATCTGGAGTTGGTGGAGGGTCTTGTCAGCAGCCTGAGCTGCATTTCTACCTTTCTTGGGATTGCACCAGGCCCAGCCCAAGACCTTTCTGGCAGTCTTTTGATCCGCATAAAGTCAGCTGGAGCTGTCTTGAACAAGACGAGGCACTGTTGGCGGATTTGTGCCACTATAGCTGGACGTACCTGGGGAGCTGAGAGACCACCGATAACTATTTTCTGGTTCCCAAACTTCTTGCGCTTGTTCGATGCCTTTTGAGTGGCGTCCAGCCGGGAGGCCGTCACAGGAGCTGCGACCTGACTTCTGCATTTATGGAAGGTGTCTCCCTCTTTTTGGTACCCCTGGATTTTATAAGGGCCCTCTCCCTTGCGTGCACCCTCTTTTATCCGCATCATCTTTTCCTCTTTGTTGATTTGAGCCATCGCCAACTTCTGCGGGGGCTTCGCGTTCCTATAAAAGGATTGCTGCGCCGTCAGGTCAGCATTTAAGCGTTGTTTGCATTGAAATTTATGAAATGATGCTTACCCTGTCCTTGTTCTTCGCAGCGGCTGACCGCTCGAGCCGACCGAGCCCACGCGGTCTTTCACTCGGCAACGGCCGCATTTTCTTTCTGGTTCCAGTTTTGAGAGCCTGGATGTCGTCCTCTTCCCGTAGGTAACAGCCTTTAAGCAGGTCTTTCATGTACATGTTGTGGTCTCTTTTTGATATGTATGACGCGTATAGACCGAAAGGACAATCACCGAGCTGTACTCAGTGGGCGGAAAAGGTGAGACAGAGCACACGAACAGTCAAAACTGGGGGATCAGGGGGCACCTACAGGCATGTAGTCTTTAGCATCCTTCTCATTGTACATCGCGGCTCCGTCCGCTTTCGTCTCAGTTCGATAAGTGAGGTTAAGCGTCGCGAGGCGATTCATGAAAAATGTATCAGCAGAACCGAACTTTCCAAATCGCTTCTCGCCGGCTTTCGTCAGCCTGAAAAGGAGCGGGTCGTTCAGCACCAGCTTCTGAGCGCGACTGATTCCCCTCCTGCCACTTACTTTGGACTTTGGCATGGAGAAAGTGATCGATTTGAGCGCCCCTGCCCAGATGGCTTTGAGCTCCCCGATTGTTTTGGCATTGATGAGGCAGCCGAACCAGAGGGTGCCGTTCGAATGGCGCACCGGAGCCCACACTTTTCTGATACCCAAGTCATTGTCGATGCGGGTGTCGCCCTTGTTTCGCTCGACCTCAGTGGCAAAGTCGATGGCCTCATTGGCAAAGTCTGCTCTAGGCAGCCCAGCGTGTAGACTGTCATCCGCGAATCTGTCAATCCGAGGACTTTCAAACAAGGGGTTGCATGACTCCCCACCCCTCACCGCGCGTACATGATGATTCGGCTGAAAGGGGAAATAGGACTGCACTACACTTACTCGGCAAGCTCTAGCAAATGGTCGCCGTCTTGGTTTTTGTAGAGCTGGTTTCTTGCAAATGCAAAGAGGAACGCAATGGGTATGCAAATATCTCCGCGCAATCTCCTGTTCTCGTGCAAATTGTCGCTCGACCGGAAAGTGGAAAACAGCGAATCGGTTTGTCTGACCGGGATGATGACATACAGAGTGCCGATTTCCAATGGGGCGAATGGACTTGTCTTCAAGCCCGCTGCCTGGTTGACAGCATCCACCCTGTATACAGGCAATTCGCTCTGGGTGCTGATTGCTTCATCGCCGTCCCAGATTATGTACTAGCCACCTTTGAACTTGCGCTGTCGTCAAGACCTGCTGGTTAGCTTGCGCGTCTATACATAGTACAGAACAATTGGACCGAGAGAGGATGCACCGCCTACCTCATCTGTTGACGGAAAGAGCGCCATCGTGTTTTAGGGGGTCTGGTCAAACCGCTAAGTGAGGCTGTTGGGTTTCTCCCGTGATTTGAGATGTAACTACGCGGTGCCCGCTTGTGGGTGCAAAAGCAGGATGAAGATATGCAAGCATGCGAGAGTCGATGGTGCCAAGACTGGAGATATGTCGCAGTCTATGGGGGATAATGAAGCGAGACCCTGGTATTTATATCTCGACCTCCCGATAGAGAGCGGGGGGTGACAAAGAGGCTACACGCCTACAGCTTGGGTCTTCTGCAAAAAGCCAGTACGTAACGGATCGTAGACACGAGCAAGCATCATCCTGATCCAGACTTGCACAAGCCAGACACGAGAACCTCTCGCTAGGCGGCCTCGACGTAAGGTAGTTCAGGCTCGGGCCGTGGGTAGGATCCCCGGATTGACGAATTGCGTGCCGTCCCGTGCCTGTTCGAGCTTGGCTCAGCTCGTTACTCTAAACCCCGCCATTGTAAGCTGTCTCGGCCGATTACGGCAACACTCAGCCAGCCACGTGCAGCCGGGGTCTCAGAAGTTGACAAGGATGGGGGGCCTTTGGTGTGGGCAGGCTGGTGATTGGTGCGTCCATTCATGGTAGCTTGACGCCCTCGTGTGATTGAGTCAGGGGTTCCAACATTGACGAGTCGACATGGCCCAGTTGAGTCGAAGGAGGCCTACGGCAAGACCGGACACCGGCCAGACCGAGCAACGCTGCACACCGTCCCGGACCCTGTACGCAGAAACAGCAGCTGAGCCTCTAAGCTGGCAAAGAAAGCACCAATATTCACACATTTGGCAAGTGACGACCGTCAAGCTTCCGGGGCTTCCCTAAAGCAGTCTTTCGCCGCCGTCTTTGGCTTTTCAGCTTCCCTGTTGCCGCCATCGTCACAAGTTCCATCCCCCGATGCGGAAGGCCAGAACGCCGTTCGTGATAGGAACATATGGTTTGCAGCGCAGTGACTGGCTCGTAAGGACGGACTGGGTAAGGACTGACTGACTCGACTATTTCACGCGGCTTGTACGCTGAATGTCCTTGCATGGAACCTGGATCAGCTGGGTGCTGAACAGTCTCCGTGGCTGGCTGAAGGTCTGACATGTTCCCCTTCCAGGTCTTGAGCCGGCGCTTGTGCTCCAACTTTGGTCTTATTGCTATGCTCTGCGTGATGATGCCGATTCCGGCGCGCATAGTCATGTTATTGCAATGCACTACAATTTCGTTTCAGCCGCAGCAGGAGGTGATGGCCTCGGGTTCTTTTTTTCTGACTAACCAATGGCTCAGCTGAAGTCGAAGATTATCCATGAGAGAGTTCGATCCATGCGAGGTCAAGTCATTGACCGATTCTAACAAACGCATAGTTCACAAAACAGGGATAAATAGCAGCTTCCTCAACATCCAAGCCGAACTTGTGTTGCATTTCTTGTCTCGTGAACACGATTCCCTCTCATTAGCCTTACCTGAAGCCATCTCCCACTTTCATAAACACATGTCAATGAACCCTTCATAACTCTGTCGAATGGAGGGAACTTGGGCCAGCTTGACCGGTTCGAAGCGCGCTCGCTCTCCCGAGCCGGCGCAACTTCACGCAGATGATCCAAAGCGTGCTCGGTACTCCGCCACCGAAGGACTCTTTAAGAACTCTGCAGCTTTTGTGCAAAAGGCTGCGCTAGATTTTGCCTTAGATGCCGCAGGCATCAAACGACATCGCTCCCCGTCCATTGAGGATCGTGAGCGGAGCTTCAAGCGAGCCAGGGACGCACAAGATGACGACGATAATCCATACTTGCTGGTCAACGGCTTGACTGTGCGCAAGCTGCGACTCTCGACTATCGACGCCGATGGGTCTCTCGCTCCATTCGACCATCCATTCACCCAGCCACAGTCACGGTCACCCGTCTTTGGTTTATCCTCTACTCCGCCAGAGACCCCTGGGACTTCCGAAAAGAAATCGAACCCACTGGAATGGTCCTTTCCTGGACTCACCACCCAACATGGCACCAGCGGCAACGTGCCCTCGCCACCTGTAACACCAATGGGTGCAGCCGTCGTCTCTGACCAGTACTTTTCCAGCAGCCATGCATCGAAAAAGGACCCGTTGTCTATGGAGGGACTACCTGCCAGTGTCGTGGTCAGCGGGGAGACCGCTCTGTTCGGCGTCGTCCCTGCTGAGGTACACATCTTCCGCAGCCAACCCACCAAACTCCACCCGTTCGCCGAGGTCGTCCAGCTGTCAGCACGTCAACTGACGATAGGATCTTTACTGCCCGAGCTGCAGGACAGCCCCTTCGATGCCATTGCTCTGGAAAATACGCGTCTCTGCCATGCCGCCGTGTCACAGAGGCACCACGGCTACACTCTGACCAGCACATACGTCGAGACCGACGTCAAGTTCCGCGGTCCACTGCAGCCGGTGCAGGACTTCATCAGAGATGTCTTCCACCAGGAGAGGCCCGCGCTTCACGTCACCGGCTACCTCGGCTCGTCGAAGAACTGGACAGTGCCGCAGGTCCCCGCACGTCTCGTGCTGCGAGGTTCGCTTGACGACTGCTCCGTCAAGGTCTGGGACCTGCTCGAGTTTACCCAGCTCGGGGTCGAGGTGACCATTGACAGGTCGAGCTTCAACAAAGGCCCGCAACTGGGTTTCGGCATGTTTGGCAAGGTCGGCCTTACCGTCCCAGGGTCTGTTGTGCCTCTCAACGTCGAGTACTTGATGCGTACCATAGGCGACGAGTACATGTTGTTCTTGACCTTGACGGACGACGACTGGAAGGATTGCTTCGGAATCAAGGGATTGACGGTAAGCAATCAATCTGGCACAGAAGGCAGCCTTCCGTATGAGAGCTACGATCTAGTCTCGATTGTATGCTGACAATATCTGAACATTTGATTTTCTGGATCTTGTAGCTATCAGAAGTCGATTTCGTGGGGATACTAAGTGAACCCTCATCCGATGCCGACTTGTGCCTTGAATTGGAGGCTCTGCTCGAGCTGAATGAGACAAAATTTGCCATCAAAGGCTTCTACTCAAAAGGTTTGTCCGGCCCACATGCCATTCTGACCGTGAGAGCTACTGCTGATATAAATTGCCTACACTAGACGAATACGGAGTCGAAGCACACGTGGGAGACCTGTCCCTCAAGGAAGTCGGCAAGATCTTCGCGCAGATCACCGGCCATGAACTGAGCGTTTTTGACCACGACGTGGTCTTCAACTCGCTGTCGCTCGTGATAAGCAACGAGGGCGTCTTGCTCGCTGGTGCCATCACCATCAATGGCCACTCGGCCGCTGACGGGCAGATTGCTATCCAAAAGGATGGGCTGCACATCTCTGGCCACATTGGCAACGTCGAAATCGAGTCAGTTTCCATCAAGCAGGCCTATTTTGACGTCTTTATTGGGAGCAGTACCAACGACGCTGCCTGCAGCAGAGCGACCAAATTTGGGATCGGCGGGGAAGTGACGTTCTGCGGAATTGACCTCGATGTCGGCTTATTCCTAGAGAGGGCTGGCGGGGAATTCGACTGGACCATCTATGGCGAGGCCAAGGGCGACCTATCGGTCGGCAGGCTGAACCCAGATCTCAAGGGATCATTCCTAGACGTGTCTCTCAGTAGCTTGGCCCTCATCGCCTCGTCCAAGGAGAACCCAGACGGCCCGTACAACAAGTTCCGCTACCCTGTGAGCAAGGGTATCCAGCTGTGCGCGGCCATCGAGAGCATACCACAACTGGAAGACCTGCTGCGCGGGAGCGTAAAGGGATCGACGCTGTGCGTGAGACTGGGCCCAAATGGAAGTGTCAACCTGAGCATACAGCTCCCGGCCGAGCGCACGATATCCTTCGGAGAGAATGTATACACGGGCCCGTTGGTCATCGAGTTCGGCACGAGGGGCGCAGACATCTTCCTGCTCGTCAAGGCCAGCGTCAACATCAAGGTCGACACGCAGCCGAGCCCGATCGCGTTCAACATGGGCCTCACAGCGAGCCTCACGGGGGCCTCAGCGTATGCGCAGATGACGAGCGACTGGGTGAACCCATGCAACGCCGGCGAGAAGATCGTCATCCGCGCCGGGACGCTAGACATTGGTATCGTTTACGCCACCTTTTTCACCACGGGGATGCCCGGGTCTATCGGCTTCGGGGGCATGCTCATGGTCGGCGACAAGGAAGCCAAAGTTGCCATGAAGCTCAGCCAGAATCCCAAGGAGCAGCTTCTCGTCGCGGGGATCAAGGACCTGGGTGTCGTCGATTTGGTCCAGTTCGCGTCGCGCGTGTGCGACTGCAGCTTCCCGGAACCGCCCAACTTTGTACACTTTGATGACCTGCAGTTATATCTTTCAACTGGCGCGACACTCGGGGAAACATACTACCCGCCCGGAGTCTCCCTTAAGGGTGACATGACCCTGTTTGGCAAGAGGGCCAAGTTCGACTGCTCAATCGGCAGTTCCATGGTCAAGGTGATGGCCACAGTCGAGCACTTTGAACTCGGCCCGCTCCGGGTGCGCGGAGCTCAGGGAGAGGATCCGATCGTGGACATGGAGATATCGCCGGCCAAGCAAAAGGTTCTCATTGACGGCGCGGTCGACTTGTGGGGTCTCTCGATGGCGTTGCATCTAGATGCTGCAGTCTCCCCAGAGCCCAAATTGGACTTCTGGCTCGATATGAGCCTGTCGGATTGGTTCAAGGTGCAGCTGGAAGCGAAGCTCAAGGGCAACGTAGACTTCAAGAACATTGGCTCCCTCGCAGATGCCGAGTTTTCCGTCCACGGTCTCATGGAGCAGGACATTCTACAGCACATTATCGATCTGCTTGATACCCAGATCAACTCCATGGGCAAAACTGGAGACTTGGGCGAGGCAAGAGCCCGACTGGCCAGCAAAGAGAGCAAGCACGCAGAGTTGGTGCGAGGAACTCGTGACGCACTGCAAGCAGCGAGAGACTCGTGGGCGCAGAAAGAAGTGTCTACCAAGGCCCAAGTAGAGGCTGCGCAGGCCCAGGCTCAGAATTACCTTGAAGACCTGAGGAGTCAAGCCTTTGCCACGGAGCAGGCTTACACCAGCGCCCAGGCACGTGCAGCCGCGGCCCTGGAACAGGTCCGGTACGACGGGGCCGTGGCCATCCGCGAGGCGGAGTCGTCCCTCCACCATGCAGAGCACGACAGCGACGACAACATCCGCCGGGCCCAAGATGCTCTGCATGAAAAGCGGGCCGCGTTCGAGGGCGCGTTCGGCCGAGCAGAGCAGGATCTGGAGACGGCACGCGACTGCGCGGAAGCAGCCGCTCAGACGGTCGACCTGCTTCAAGAGGCGGTTCAAGACGTCGACCGCCGCATTACAGAAGCTCAACTGCTCGACATGCTGGAGCTCGCTGCGGAGAAGGCCGCAAGGACGGCAGAGCTGGCAACTGCAGTCCGCAGCCTCGAGTCGGCTCAAGTCCTCGTCAACACGGCTGAAGCCATTATCCAAAGTACCGCCTTCGTGACTAGCCGGGCTTCCATCGAAGCCGACGATATGGCTCTTGCAGCACTAGTGGACTTGAACGCTGCGGCCGTGAGCACCGCGCAGCAGGCCCTGGGCAAGGTGCGGTCTGATCAAGAGGACCGCGTTCGCCGCGCCACGAGGGCGTTGTATGACTTCGAGCGGTCATCGCCCGAACTCAGCGCCCTGTCATCCGCACAAGCTGCTATCAAGGCAGGCGAGTCCACAGTCAGGGCCATGGTCGTGGATGCGGAGCGCAAGCTCAAAGAGCTGAGCACCTGTGCCGAGTTCCAAGCCCTGACGAGAGCCGAAAAGGCGCTGAGGGATGCGGAGGCGGACTCTGTTGAGGTCGAGCTGGCACGCCAGGCCTGTGATCTTCTGCAGGACAATGCCAGCAGCTTCGCGGACGATATTCTGGAGGCCGGCTGCAATATTGGCAAGTGGATTGCCAGCGCCGCTGCCGAGCTGATTGACATTCGCAAGATTGAATTCTCCGGGTCTACCGCAAGCTTTACGGAAGGTGGACCGCCGCTCTCCGCTTCGATCAGCGGCACGCTCGCCGGGGTCGATTTTGATATACAACTGGAGTGGAAGCCTGATTTCAACCTCATCGAGTTCGTCAAGGGTATCTTCCTCGAGCTCTGGGACAAGATCAAGGATGCAGCCATCGCCTTCCTCAAGGAGATTGGCGCCATCATTGTGGAGATCGCAGAAGATGTGGTTGAGTTTGTCGAAGACGCCGCCGAGGTCATTGACGAGGGTGCTAAGGAGGCTGCTGAGGCCATTGGGCAGACGGCCGAGGAGCTCGGTAGCGCAGTCAAAGACATTGCAGATGACGTGGAAGAAGCTGTCGGTGATGCCGTGAGCGACGTGGGCAACGCGCTAGGCCACGCCGTGGACGACGTAGACGAGGTGATGAGCGATGTTGGTAGTGCTGTCGGGCACGCTGCGAGTGCTGTAGACGACGCGGTCAGCGATATGGGGAGTGCTCTGGGCCATGCCGCCGACGATGTTAGCAATGCCCTAAACAACGCTGGCCACGAGGTCGAGAATGTCGCCAACAATATCGGGGATGCAATTAGTAATGCCTTTAGCTTTTGGTAGAATAGCGGTCTAATCTTGATAAACAATCACTGCAACACTTTTGGTCTTCTGCAATTGCTTATGTCGTCGCTCCGAAACTCGAGGTTTTATGAAGGTGACTGAAAGGCTCTGCACAGCCATTCCTTTCGAACTTGCTGGGTTTTGCAAAGGACACCAAACACAACTGAGTACAGTGTTCGAACAGCACGAGTCCAGACCTGATACACGCGAGAACGCTACCCTCGCACAGATATTTCAGCTATAAGTTTATACTAATTCATGGTCCAAAACAGGTGGGACGACTTCGTCTCGGAAATCCTCTGGGAAGTTGGGTGATAACTATAAGAAAACCATCGAGATTTCTGCAACGTAACATTTTATATACCAGGACTCTGCCATAGAGCAGACCAGAAATGTGTGGATCTGAGCTATCAACTCATCGATAGAGGACAGTCTATATAATCTACGCCCTCTCTGTCTCTGTAATCAAAGCGATACCGCTAATGCCTGCTAGCGTTTAACGCTTATTACATTGTTATAAAAATGGATCGCTAACAAATGTTACTACCTATGGCAAAGCATTGGTATAATATTCGTGGCAAATAACCTCTGACATTTCCCGAAAGACTGCGACAGTGGCCAAGGATTTTATGCCATGCAAATTAAGGGCAGAGCACGCTAAGGGCAGCAAACTACGACATATTCTCTGTTGTTAATGATCTGATCTATTTAATAGCACGTAGCAATATCTTATGGATACTCGGCGAATCACCAGCAGCCCAGTTTGGTATCCGCATATTCTCCTACAGACGGTTGTGGCCTGACATTCGTTGCGTTATGTTCTGACGGCGTGTATATATGTGGCACACATACAGTCGCCTCGGCTCGCAACCTTGCAGCATGGTCAAAGCAGGGAACCGAGCTAGCACAGAAGTTGATTGGTTGTTGTTATGTTTTCTCAGAGCCCCTGGATAGCAGGCAGTTAGTGCACTCAGCACGCTCCCTAGCGCCGACTCTTCATGTTTGCACAGTGGGCAACAGTTCACTAAGTATTGCATAACTCCTTGCATTAGTTGTTTCGTTGGCCACTCATTTCACCACCTCCAGCGCGCTGGATGGAAATCTTGGCCGTGGAGTACAGTGTGTTCGCCAAGAGACTACCCAGGTACAGACTCCGCCCCATTATGCGCCTCCAGCCAGAAGACCTGTCGCATTGCCCCAATTTCGTGGACCGGGGTTGGAGCCTCTCAGCTCGGAAGGTTCAGCGCGGCTGGTAGGCGGTGACAGCTCTGGACGTGACTCGTAGACTAGGCCCCAGTTGGGGTAAATGTGTTCCGAAGTACCTCGGAGCTGGGCAATTTTGAAAATCATCGCCGCGTCGTAGGCATCGAACGATTTATTAAACACTGCATCGAGATGATTAATTCGCACGTCCTCCAACGTTTAGAATTGTTTGTTGCACGAATTCTGAATCTTTCTACCTTCCTCAGATTTGAACCTCAACCCTTCCGAGCTGGCCACCGAATGTTGGCCTACATGACTCGTGGTCCGGGGATGCCAAGACAACTTCGGAGGCCATCTTGGCCTTTTCAGACTCCACATCCCTTTGCCCCATGACACGGACAACGCAGCCCTTGTGACTGCTGTTGATTCATGGTCCAATAGTGAGCTGGGGCAAGCGGAGATCCGCTTCTGTTGGGTGAGCGGGCGAACTTCCGTAAGGTGGTGTGGTGTAGTGTGGTGTTGACCTCTCTCAGCTCCGAAGCCAGCCCCCCGAAGCGGCCCAGATCCTAGCTTTCCCCATATTGTACCTATCCCATCCCCAGCATGTGCGCAGAGCATGGAGCGGGTAATTTGCGGGAAAACCAGGATCTTTTCCCAGTGCCCGTGGGGAAATACCACCGCATAAGGACCGGGCACAATGCAGACCCCAAAGATGAGATATTGTGATGCTTTTCGGAAGCAGCAGCCGGCTTTTGTTCCTGCCCCCAGTGTGGGGAAACAAACACATATATCAGGAGTCTTGCCTTCCCTGGGTCCGATCTGCACGCTCGTCACCCTCTTGCTCCTTTCGCGGCTCAACCACCATCGCGCGCGTCAACTCGTGATCTCAGGTCTTCCCAGTATCGACAAGCAGCTCCTTCTCGCAATATGGGGTCCCCCGAGACGAAAAGGGGCGCTGCCAAGGCCGCTGGCAAAGATCTTGCTTCGGTCCTTCCCCAGGACGGCAGGCCATGGTACATGACACCGCATCTTATCCGCCTCAACCTGTGTCTGCTGGTCCCTATGCTATCATCTGCGACAGTCGGTTACGATGGTGAGCCGTTCCTTGCAGCACTGCCGGTTCTGCACCACCCTCCTCAATAGATGCTAATGCTGCCTCCTTGCCAGGCTCCATGATGAACGGCCTTCAAATCTTGCCCCAGTGGAAAAATTACTTTGACAACCCTGAGGGCGCTCTCCTGGGTGTTATGAACGCCGTCTACCCGCTTGGCAAACTCGTCGCCTACTTCTTTGTCGCGTACTTCACCGACCGCTTCGGCCGCAAGCTGCCTCTTGGATTCGGACTGCTCCTGTGTGTTGGCTTCGCCATCATGCAGGGCCTCGCCAATAACATTCCGACGTTTGTCACAGCCCGCGCGATGCTCGGCTTCGCTACATCGTGCATTGCCCAGCCCAGCCCTGTGCTTATTACCGAGCTCGCATATCCGACGCATAGGGGCAAAGTCACTGCCATGTACAACACATACTTTTACTTGGGCGCCATCGTCGTTAGTACTCCAAACGATCTCCTAGCACGTCACTTTTGTTTTGCTGATCGCGATTTATTTTAGGCTGCGTGGTGCACCTTTGGCACGTTCAAGCTGCCCGATACATGGGCCTGGAGAATCCCTTCAATCCTCCAGGGCGCCATTCCTGCGCTTCAGCTCCTCGGTCTATACTTCCTGCCCGAGTCCCCTCGGTGGCTCATGGCTCGCGGACAGGCTGAGAAGGCTCGCAAGGTGCTCGCCGACTTTCACGCTGGGGGTGACCTGCACGCCCCTCTGGTCGAATTCGAGCTGGCCGAGATCGAGGCTGCGCTCGAGGCGGAGGCTGAAATGTCTAAGACTTCATGGATGGAGCTCGTCCGCTCGGCACCTAATCGCAGGCGCACTCTCATTGCTGTGATTGTTGGTTGGTTCGCTCAATGGTACGTCTCCCGTCTTCTCCCTACACAAGACAATCTGCTAACACGGTTATCTTTACCCTCGCAGGAATGGGTACGTCTCTCACTTTCCCGGAAAAGCTTCCCCCGCGCACGTACGACTGGTCTATTGCTAACACATTTCACTTCATAGCGCTGCTGTCCTGTCGTACTATTTGACGCTTGTCCTCAACACAATCGGCATCACCGACGCCTTCGACCAAACTCTTATCAACGGCCTGCTCCAGATCTTCAACTGGATCTGCTCGACACTCTGCGGCGCCATGATGGTCGACCGCGCAGGCCGTCGCACTCTATTCCTCTTCTCCACGGGCGGAATGCTGTGCTGCTACGCCATCTGGACCGGGCTGTCCGCCTTCTTCGTCCAGACCGGCGACGCAGCCGCCGGTAGGGCGGTCGTGGGCTTCATCTTCATCTTCTACTTCTTCTACGGGTGCGCCTGGACACCGCTCCTGTTCGCCTACCCGGTTGAGATCTTCCCCTACACGCTCCGCGGCCGCGGGCTCTCCGCCACCCTCGTCGCCACGACGACCGGCCTCATCGTGGGCAACCAGGTCAACCCCATCGCCATGAAGGCCATCGCCTGGAAGTACTACATAGTCTTCTGCTGTATCCTCGCCTGCCTCCTCGTCGTCATCTACTTCCTCTTCCCCGAAACCCGCGGCCACACGCTCGAGGAGATCCGCGAGATCTTCGAGGGCAAGCTCGACGTTGCCAATAAGGATGTCGAGGCGAATGCGGTGCAGGTCGAGGAGGAGGAAGAGATCAATGGGGAACTGCGCGAGGAGCATGTTGCCAAGCAATAGGAGGTGACTGCTCAGTGAATAGAAAGACCCATGACAAAGTTTTGCTTTTTAGTCGGCTATTCCAAACGCGGGTAGAATCATTAGCGTAGGGCAATCGGAAGATTACAGAAAGCACTGTGATATTTTGTGATTAGATGCTACGCCAAGTCCTGGAATTATGTAGCCTTAAACATTCCAAACATGCATACATAACCTCCATACATGGGTTTATATTAGTATCATGAGCGGATAATGCAAGTGTTATATATTTATGCTGTATGCATGCCAGAAAGGGCACCGTATCGAAACTGAGTCGCGCCTACACCGATGAGGAGAGAATCTGAAGGGTCTGTCTGTTCCATCCCGTCCCGGGGCGGCCGTTGATGCGTTGTGGGTCCCCACGGGCATTAGGGCCGACGTTTGCCCGATTTAGGCACAACTTTCCACCAGATACAACTACGCTCCAGGATAGACTGTCCGTGTGAGAAAGAAGGTATAATAGGTGCAAGGGATCTTTTAAGACATCAATCCATCGAGAGGCCTTCAATCCGCCTGCACAAGTTCTAGTTCCAATATGTCTCGCGTCTACATTCTGTAGACATGTCTCGTTCAGGCAGTAACCGAATGGGGGCGCAGCCCGTGGCACAACTCAAGACATCAAATGGGAGAATAATCGCTGCATGTATATACTTTTCTTTTTGCCGAACTATGAAGCACGCTCCCACTCTCTCACCTCTCAACCACCTTATTGGCCACGACCTTAAGCACTTGGTCCAATTCTCCACCGCCGTTTGTGGATGATTTTCCAAACCATCTGAGAACAACAGTGAGAAGCATGTAGTCGAACTGTGGATAATTAGAAGACAATACGAGTTCAAGTCTACATTACAGCATCACGCGTACAGTGGGAACAAATTTGCTTCTTGGGTACAGGCTTAGCATTTAAAAAAGACCGTTACCTCATCATAAGACCAAACGTTCTAGCTGTGGGCGTTATCAAGATTGTGCCCTAGGGCGGCAACGGAGTCTTGCTCCCGTCCTTGGGGGACTTACATGGATGCCTTAAACGACAAGCGTTATGACCATTGCCTGACTGGAGTTGCGCGAAACACATGTACACGCGGCTAGAACCAAGTGCGCTGCGTGATTCGCGAGTCGGAACTCTTGCCGGCTCACCAACGGTCGCTCCGCTCTGTCGAGTCATGTGTTATAGCTATCTGTCCAATAATGGAAATGTTTCCTATTCGGGGACCACTCCCTAGATCCCAGCAAGGAACACCCTGAGCTTACTCTTGGCTCCAGCAGAGTACAGGGCATCCGCTGAAAGCTCACTCGGCTGTAGAAAATACGCCAGTAGGCAGACAGCACGACATTACAAGGTAGCACCACATCCCCAGGTACCATGGACCCGGCTTGGTTGACCCCGAGTAGGATCGTGACAGTTGGTTCGTCGGCGACTTTCCGAGGCGCCGTAGATGGTTGATCCGGTAGTTTGACAAAAACCCAAAATATCAAAAAATCGACAGTATGCCGAATCCGGATAGCTTGGACGGGTGGGAAACATCAATGATGAATTCACTCGGATTCGGTCCTGGAGGAAGAAATTCTTCGACGAATGGTTGAGCAGAATCCAGGCTGTCTTCCCTGTGCGAGGTCGGACAGGGAGACCAGGAATACTTCCTTTGCGTCCGTTCTGTCCGGCTTTGAGCGACGATGGGACAGCAGAAATAGCCCCCTCCTGATCCCCGTCATGTGCGGTGAGGCTTGTGAGCCACCCTCCAAAGGTTGCGTGTAAGAGTGCATCAGGGGTCCCCATGGAGTCAAACAATACTCAAAACTCATTCACAAATCTATGTCATGTTTTAAGTCAGCTTCTAATGCAGAGTGAAGGCTCCAATATGCCCCGGAAAGATATAGTGTCCATACTGGTGGCGCGTAACAGTGGTACCTCGCCATTATTGCGCCTTCCAGGACGCGAAGATTTGCAATGTATCGTAGACTGCGACTGCGCGTATGTGAAACCCCATCGAGTTGGCGCACACCGAGCTACTGAGCTTTTGTTGACATAACAATAGGCCAATCGATAGGCCACTGCGTCGCTAGATGGCTCATGCAGCCATCATGGCGCGTGCCTGCATGCCTGAGTAATCGCCTTGGATGATATGGGGGCATGCTCAGCACGGTGACTAGTCTGGGCAGACAGCAGGCATTAACCGTATCCGTCCTTCATCCGTACTCTACGACGACTCTGGATGCAGCTTTTCCAGGTCTGGGCGTTCAGCTCAGATCCCGACGGACTACGGTGAACTCTGCCACAATGAATCCTACGTAGCCCAGCAACATTAGGGCCCCAGTCCAGCGACACGCCCTCCCCCCAAACCACACAGTCAACGTCATGCCCAGCGTCGACGCCCACAGAACCACGAGCTCTGCAAGTGTGACACCGCTTCCGTCCAGTGCACCCTGGGTGTCAACCATGATGATCCCCACGCACAGAGACAGCAGAAATATGTTGCTCCCGACAGTGTTCGCCACGAGAATTCCCGTGCGGCCCCTGTGCCCGCTCATAAGCGCGACGAACTTCTCCGGGATCGTGGTCGCGATGGCCAAGATGACCACACCAAAGAGCACGTCTGAGACGCCGAACTGGTCAGTGATGTTGGTCGCGGCCTGAGACAGGATGTAGCCGGCGAGGCAGATGGCGAGGAAACCCATAAGAAGCTGGGCGGCGTGGTAGCGCAGAGTGTGCCTTCGCCGGCCAGCCACGCCCAGCGACGTGGGCAGTAAAGGCGTCTCAGCCGTAGCGAGTCCAGTGTCGCGAGCCGCAGCCAGGCCGTCGGGACCCACATCGTGGACAGAGTCCAGATCAGAACTGAATTCCGATTCAGAGTCTGAATCGGAATCTGAATCGGAGCCTTCGGGCGCGGTCAGCAATCCTCGGCCGATGGAGTTTGCCACCAGAACAATGTAGACTGCGAAGAAGGCAATCAGGACACTGCCGGCTATCGTCCACAAAAGAGCTCCTGGCTGATAGACAATGCAGATGGCGAAAGTGCTCAGCACCAGGAGCACCAGCGAATAGATCCGCGAGCTCCTGTCGAAATTGATGGCCTCATGCTCGTCGTGGAACAGTAGGCCGAGTGAGAAAGCACCGAGGATATTGGATATGGTAGCCCCGATGATATTGCCGAGTGCGAGGGACGAGCGACCTCGGGCAAGGGAGGCTATAACGACCGCTAACTGTGCATTCTTGTTAGCAGTGACCTGTAGGTGCGCATATGCGCTGACATTGACGTACCTCTTCCCACTCTGCCCCAGCGGTCAAAAGTCCAACGACTGTCTCGGAAATCCCAGTGCGGCGTGCGAGGACCGCCGTATGGTCGATGAACTTGTCGGCACCGAATTCGAGCACGAACAAGCTGCAGATGAAAGCCGCGATATTATATGCGACAACGTCCAAGTGTGCCATTGGGAAAAGTGGCAACGTGCGTGACGTGACGAGTTGAACAGGATGTCCGGTGCTACCTGCTTTCGAGTGTGAGACCTATGCTCCACGATGCTCTCAAAGGGTTGTGCGGTTTAGACTCTGAACTAGTTGCTCGTGTCGAGGCCATAGCACCGCCACAGTGGCGTATGAGACAGTTTCTGTGTGGCTGGTGGAGGTCGGGCGAGCCTGCGTGCAGCGTCGGCGACCGCGGCGAGGAGTCGCACACTGTTCGAGCCCGTGCCATCCGAGGAGGACAAGCTCCCGGCGTCACATACGGAGGAACAGAAGAAGGCGGTCGGCGATGCCTGGAGGAAACTCCAGTGGGCTGCCGACGAGGTCAAGACGGTTGTGAGTAAGTGTCAGACGCTTCTTGGACGGAGTGTAGACAGCTCTAGGCCCGCCGTCAGCCGCGCCGTATGTCACACGGACATGGGGAGGCACGGACTAGAATGGAGGAGTCAATGCCTGGCTCGCCCGGATGGAAAAGAAGAGCCAATGGGACTCTGGGAAGACGACGAGTCCCATCGCACCAAAGACGGGAGCGCCCGCCCCTAGGAAGAATAAAGAGACCCGAACCCCAAGGACATATATCACACCTTGAAAGAGTACATCAGTCATGATAGCATCCGCAGTGGCCTTGAAATAGAAGAAGACGGAAGAGCCAGTAGAAGTTGCAACGAAATCTACATCCTAAGTATTGCATTGTGGAAAGTATGACTTCAACGAGCGGGAATATAGTCAGTGGTTAGGTTGGATGGAATGTGGATCCTCGTGATGAAATGCTCCACCAAGTCAGCCTGGACTTGTACGACAAGAGACTACGCGAATGAGCTGGAGATATTTTTCCATTATATTTTAAACATTTCACCATGCTGCAGAGCGAACACGCGGCGCAATCCTGGTTAGGCCGTGATTGAGGATGCATTAGCTGCGGCAAGGCATAGAGCTAGACTGCCTCGGGCTGTACGCACCAGCCTCTGTACACAGGCCTCACATCTCACAACTATCTTTACTTTACAAACCTGCCCGCACGCTACGCCAGCCGAATCGCAAAAATTGATCAGTCAAAAATGCAACAAAGAAAAAAACATACAACATCAGGGATTCGCTGGTCGTCACCGACCCAACTACTAATCTGACAATATCGAGCTTGGGTACAGGGGAGCGGACGGGACCCTCCATTTTCTCGATCCTATGGTCGTATGTGCTAGGTCAAGGTGTTATCAGGATCTATATAGTGTGAATAAAAACCCCGCGCAACCCAGTGAACGCTAAACAGCCGTCGCAACAGTAAGAAGTGGCACTGCCACATAAAGCTTGTCGAACTGCTTGGGCAAGTGTTCAGGGATGGCGGCGAGATCTGCCAGACTCGGCTGAACTGGATTATGAGGAGGAGGAGGAGCACCAGCAGCCGGAGCACCACTGGCTGTGGGGGGTGTACCACTGATTTCTAGGGCTATCTACCAATTGATCAGCGGCGATTAGTCCGAGCGCACGAGCTGAGCTCAGCTCCAGCCTTGCTACCTTTCTGTGCGCCTTTGGTTCCGTGCCAAGAGTGCCATTTGGGAGAATACCATTGGTAGCAGCTGAGTCCTAGATCAAGCCATGTCTTCGACCCGGGTGTTCCCGTGGTTTCAGGTGTCATGTGCAGCCTTGCACACCGAAGCGGCGGCCTCCCGGTTCGGGGAAGGCTGCCTGCTTGGCAGAAAAAAGCTATATCTGCGTGACGTGGACTAAAGAGGGGTTTCCTCAGTTCAATCAAGTCATCGCTTTGGCACAACAGACTTTCTTCGTGATTGATCTTCTGAGTCTTTGATTTTGCGTCTTACATTCTGGCCGAATTCCTGGATCTGCTTCTTCTTGCCTCAAACCGGCAGTTCATTCGACCTGGAAAGCGGTGATTACCACGGCAGCGATCCTCACCGTTCCGAGGACAACGTGTATGGTAAACATTACTATCACCTAGGACCCTTTTCCCCCCTTTATCTTTAAAATGGGCCAAATACCGTCTCGGCTCTTCGTCTACCCCTTTACATTCTCAACACAAAATCTCTCCTTCGGCGAATGGGTCACGATGTTCACAATTTCCCTCACGCCATTGATCGTACACATCGCAGCGGGTACACCGTACCCATCGATCCTGACGAGACGTAAGTCTCGAGGACCGAGATGGCACGACTCGATGTGCCTGCACAACCCGACAAGTATCCTCTGGCGCTATGCCGCGATCCTAGACAGACGTCTCCGTGCGAAAGAATGGTCTGCGGTCGACATGGCAGCTGCAAATGCCATTTTCTGGACGAATATATCAACGAGGAAGAGGAGGACCGCAGCACCGACTGGCTATACCACGGTTGGAGGTGGAGATGAGAGTAATGAAATGAGATCACCACAGCAGGCGCAGGATATCGAGCATGCACGTCGAGAAGACGAACACTACGAAGAGCATGGAAGTTGGAATGGCACCGAGGAGATGGTACTTGCTAGCCTGCCTTACTGCACTCAGCTTCCTCTCCATACCAGAGCGAGACTCTTCTCCTGGGAAACAATCCAAACCGTCATCATCACCTTGCAAGGCGTCCAGTCATTGTTTTACCTCTTCCGCGGATTAAAGAGGGACATTGAGGACACCAATACGGGGCTCCAAGATGGTGTGGATAAAATATTCTCACCGTTCACGATTTTCGGGCTGTTTCGGCTATGTGCAGCGGGATATTTAACCTCCACCGGGTTCGCCTACAGGGCCATAGATAACGTTTGGATGGTTTCGACCGCGAAGATGGCAGATGAGCACGCGAAAGCTGCGGAAACCGGTGGTAGAGGAGCCACGACGACGCCAATCCAAGTGCCTAATGGGCACAACCATGTCCAGCACGACAGCTATGATTACGTCACCCATGAAATGGCAGTCCTGAACAACGATCCAGGAAGTTCGACCATGGTTGACGGGGCTCGATACTACTCGACAAATTATATCCCCAGCATCCTCTTTCGCTGCGCTTATATGCTTCTGCTGTTGCTGACCTGGGCTCTGTCGATTCTCCGCGGCACGCCCACGCAAACAGGTGACAGCAAGGTCTGGGTGCGATCTATAACGACAGTGCTCTGTGGTGCTTTCTACACCTTCTTCACAAGCTGTACATGTGTGCTTTTCGCCGTATATCTCTGGCGAGGAGCCACGCGTTCAACCATTATACCTTGTGTGGGAACGATGTGGTATAAGATTTATACTTTGATTGTGTTCGCAGGGATGGTGGCTATGTTGGTTGTGGCGTGCTGCGAGACTTCAAAGATGCCTTGTGGCCAGTACACGAGCTTGGGCCAGGAGTACTGGAATGAAACGATGAATTGTGACTATGACTTTTGATGACGAATCGCAGTCTCGTCGCAGTCGATCAGGCCTCGTATAGTGATCAATGAATAAATGGACGGTGTCTTTAGGATCGATCCTGACAGATGTATTGAGCTATCAATGTCGCGAACATTCTGCGTAATATTCATGTGTCTCTCAATTACGTACCGTCTCATTGAGTCGTATTTGTTGCTCATGTGTCCCTCAATAGAGCACGCGCACTTCTATCGCTGCATAGCGACTCCATCTAGTGACACGATCAGCGCAGAAACTATGGCCATTGAAAGCCGTTGTTTTCGAAACACCTCTCCAGAAGGTGAGCGTCCTGGTCTATCACTGTTGTCCTGCAGCCACGCTTGTCAGGAGAGTATGTCATGTAAGAAGCCTGGGATTTGTGCTCACGTGCTGAATCTATCCTTGCCCCTGGCCCGAGTTGGCGACCTGTCGGCCCAGTTATTACACTTGGCCCCCCGTGTCCAGCAGCATCTGACATGCAGGGCCTGTAGGCGTCGGCCAAAGAACGAGCTGAGGATTGATATTTATCCCACATTTGTATTGCTGCCTAACAGGATGTATCCCTCGACTGCACCGTCGCGAGGCTGGCAAAGCGTGATCTTGCTCTCACTCCATGCGATCGAACCGTTCACCATTCAACGCGTGAGGTGCGGCTCATTCCCCGACCTTCAAGTGAGTCAGGCCAGGGCGTGACATGGCCCCTAGAGAGATACTTGAGTCCAGCAACCGCAGCGTTGCGTGGATCTGCGCCCTAGCCACCGAGTTCAATGCCGCCAAGGCGTATCTCGAGGTACTACACACAGGGACACCGCACACGGCGCAGCATGACAACAACACTTTTGCGCTCGGGAGCATCGCCTCGCACAATGTCGTCGTTGCGGTGCTGCCGGATGGCGAATACGGCACGACAACTGCAGCATCAGTCGCGCGAGATCTGCTACACTTCTTCCCCAACGTTCGCGTTGGATTGATGGTTGGCATCGGCGGAGGTGCGCCGAGTGCACTTCACGATATACGACTTGGTGACGTTGTTGTCAGTAGTGGAGGTGGTGGGGAACGGCGGCGTCGTGAAGTATGACTACGGCAAGGCTGCTACCGACACGTGCTCTCCCCAACAAGGACAGGCTCCATCACTTCTGAACGACCACCGGCGTTGCGACAGACTGTGCTGCTGTTGCGCTCAACGCCGGCATGTCGCCATTTACGGCACAAGATTTCCTAGAGCAGGGACGAGAGCTCATCGCGGGGTTTGTCAATGAGTCTTATGCGGACGTGTCGCAGCTCAAGGAGGCGCATACCCACGAATATGAGAGGTTCATGATGTATCAGAACTATATGAACACCACCCAGAACTCAGACTATGCTGTCAAAATGCTGGATCCATCCACAGACGTGAAGCGACTCAACGTCGACCGTTACGACGTATGCCAGCAGTACGACAGGCTGATTCATCGCATCAGAAGCCTCTCTAGATTCCAGCGGTTCCTCCTCGCGCCTGCATAGCAGGACCTCATGGCTGCGGCACAGTCTAGACCTATCGTCATGATCAATGTCAGCCAGTACCGCTGCGACGCGATCATAGTTGAGACGGCCATATCCAGCTCGTCGAACTGCCAGACTTGCACGAGGAGGACATTGAAACACACGCCAAAACCCTGGAAACTCCCAATCTCATCAGCAGTGACCTGTGCGAATGGCTATGGGATGCTGTGGGTGAGCGAATGCTCACTGGGCTCGGTCTCCCGGAGACGCCAAAGCACGAGTGGAAGCGTATCTGGTGGATTTGTACGGGTCACTTGGCAAAACTGCCACTCCACGCGGCGGGATATCACCGGGAAGGCTCGGGACGCACGGTGATGGACCGTGTCATCTCTTCCTACGGATCGTCTATTCGGGCATTCATGAAGAGCCGCCAAGCTCAGGAGCCACTTGAGGGTAATCCCCGAGAAGCTGTTCTAATTGAAATGAGTAATACTCCCGGGCAGCATGACCTTCACTTCGCGCACGAGGAGGTGATCGAAGTAGAAAAGCTCTGCAAAAGCACGGGATTGTATGTCAAGACCCCAGCATCTCAAGGGTCAGAGCTCATGGACTCGCTCGAGCAATGCGACCTTTTCCACTTTGCCGGGCATGGTCTAACAGATTCCAAAGACCCATCTGGAAGCGGTCTGGTCCTCTCCGATGGCGTGCTATCCGTTGGCACCCTATTCGAGCGCTTCAAGAGTCGTCGCACCCCGTTCTTGGCCTTTCTGTCGGCCTGTGGGACTGGCCAGACAAAAGGCGAGCTCGCGCCGGATGAGTCTCTCCACCTCATCACTGCGTTCCAGGTTATAGGATTCCGGCATGTCCTTAGAACTCTCTGGCAAGTGAATGACGATGCTTGCATCGACATCGCCAAGAGTTTTTACCAGTGGATATTTGAGCACGGCACGTCGGATCGCTCGGTTGCGGAAGGTTTACATCATGCCGTCCGGCGACTTCGTGGTAGATGGCTAGTGGAGAACGAGACGAGGTCAGCTGTGAACAGGCTTGCGAAAATCGGATCCAGGAGACGACCGATAGCAACAGCGCCGATGAGAATCTTACCAGAGCTACGCGTATTCCGAGCCTGGTAGACGATGACGAAGAGGAGACAAAGATGCTCTGGGCGCCTTGGGTTCACTATGGATGTTGATGATGTTGGTGAAATGAAACAACGAAGCTTGACGCTGGGGATTTGCGGTCTTGTCTCTGCAAAAAATCCACATTGCCCAACTCGTGGACATTGAAGCCTGCTGCATGGATAATACGTGCGGCCAACGCTCATTAATTATCATTTCCTGATCTATGAAAAGGGTGTGTGGACTCGACGGCAATATTAGACCAAGCCTAAAGTAGGTCATACGCGCGGAATGACACATCTCGTCAGTTCTCATGTAACCATCGTTGGCTAACCATACGGCTCAAAAGTGTAGTTAGGACCATCGAGGCTTTGAACTTTTCTGTCAACCGCATAACCCCTTAACTTGCCTCCTATAGATGGATGGTTGACCTGACCATTCACGTGGCCGTCTTTTAGAGGCAATCGAAATGCCAGGTCAAATCCATTGGTCAATTTTGCATCTGTAGAGTGATGGGCCTCGCTCCTGGCCGCAACAATGCACATAAGCGAGAGCGGAACCAATAAGAGTTGCGGACCTCTCGACTGCTAAGCGCTCTCAGTTGCCAAGTGTCCAGCCGCACCGAGGCTGACTTCAAATCGCCTGACAAGGCGCCGCCATGGGCTTTGTGATCTGGCCACGGTGGATTGAAAAGGTTGCCTTTGAGGTCAAATACTCTCGAATTGCACCTCCGGTAGACCCTTTGAAAACGTGGGAGCAGAATCATCGCCAACCCTCGTTGGAACGGGCAAGAGTTTGCTTCGCCAGTTTATTTCATCTCTCAAAACCTACGAAATCAAAATGGTACAGAAACCCTGCACAACATATCATTACAAGCGTTTGCCTCAAGGCTCATGGATTCGTGTACTCGTCCTGCTCCCTGCCTGGCGGAACTCCCAACCCATAGAAATCGAGCTATGTGCAGCCCCGCTCCTCGACCAAGATGACGGCTGGAAGCCGCTATACGAAGCTTTGTCATATACCTGGGGTGCGAGAACAGGCACGGTCCTGATATCTTGCGAGGGCCAGACCATCCTCGTGACACCAAACTGCGCATCAGCACTGCGACACCTGCGCAACAAGTTCAAGCCGCGACAGTTATGGGTCGACGCCATCTGCATCGACCAGAGCAACGTCGAGGAGAGGAACCAGCAGGTTCCGCTTATGGGCAACATCTACAGTCTGGCCGATCGAACCATCATTTGGCTCGGTGCAGGCGAACCGGGGGACACCGGGACGCTGAGCAGGGCCAAGGCTGTTGGCGATATGTTCTATGCCAGGACGTTGCCTGGATACTGTGCTCTTGACAGCAACAAGCGCGGGCTGGCGCGGAAGCTGATGAGTGTCAACGAGCTCAAGCGGATCGAGCGCATCTGCCAGGGTGACTGGTTCCAGCGAATATGGACGGCGCAGGAATTACTGCTTGCTGAAAATGCTGTGTTTCTAGTGGGCCGCAAGGAATGTCCCGTGTCACAGCTATATACGTACTCCATCATTGGCGAAGCCCTGCT
This sequence comes from Microdochium paspali, assembly GCA_031142775.1. NCBI lineage: Eukaryota > Fungi > Ascomycota > Sordariomycetes > Xylariales > Microdochiaceae > Microdochium > Microdochium paspali. The sequence goes on from JAVBIV010000008.1 coordinate 2,230,915, forward strand.
CCCGTCGGACTCCCGTGCGCGTAGGCTGTTCCGGCTGCGCAGTCTCCTCATGGAGGAATTTCATGAGGCCCGGTCTGCTGCAGAGTCCGCCGAGCTCGGGATGACCTTTGAGCAGTGGGATAAGAGCTATTTTGCTATTCGGCAATCCGGGTGGCTGACAAGTCAAACCATGAGGATTTCAAGGGAACCGGGCGGAGGCGAGTTGAACATGCTGTCGCTGATGCTGCAGCTTGCGGCCATGAGCGATGCTACGGACCCGAGAGACAAGGTTTACGGACTACTTGCCTTTGTGAACAGTCTCCCCACCGGGCGGATGGAATTACCCAATGTAGATTATACCAGCAGCATCTGCGAGGTTTATGAGGAGTTCACCGTATGCATGATAGCCAACATCAGGACTTTGTGGCTTCTCGAGCACATCGTCGGTCACCGCCGTCACGATCAAGCCATCTGCTGGCCCTCGTGGGTTCCCGACCTGCGCTCGTCAGACCTGATTGCCAGCCCGGAGGAATGGACCAGCGGGGTCTCAAGGACGCCCAGGCCTGAGGAGCTGCTCAAGGTCTCTTACTGGTACAAGGACGGATGCAGCACCAGGCTATGGATCCAAGGTCGAAAGATGACGAGCGTCGCTCGAGTATTTGCTCGCATGCCGGTCCTGCACATTGGAAACTCAACCAGTGAGCGGGGTGGCGTGTGTAAGAACGACATGCGCACCGCCTGCCTGTCTGAGTGGACAGCAGAGGCAGTGCAGCTCGACTTACACGACAGCACCTCGGGCAGAGACCCGACCAGCTTCTCTGGCAGGCTGCAGTCTTTGACGCCATTCCTGCGCTACCTACGCGATAGACACGGACTCGGCGAACAAGAAAATCCTCGTCCATTACCCAAGAAGCAGACAGAACCATCGTCGTGGCTGGGAATTATCAAGGGCATGATCATCCCTGAGGATGATGGTATCGAGTGGGGTGTATGGTACGATGCGAACGACATGTTCGGCGGCAAGCGATTTGACGATCTATACGACGGGTCGGCATTGTTCTTGACACAGTGCGGACTCCTGGGACTCTGTCGAGGACCTGTTATAGCTGGGGACGACATCTGTCAACTTCAGGGTGGTCGATATCCCTTCGTGTTACGCGGGCTCGGGCAACCAGCAGCCACCAGCTGTCCTGTAGGTTGGGAGACTCACCTGTATTACCAGCTTGTGGGCGTGGCATCCGTAGACAAATGGGGCCCAGCGGCGACAAAGGATGGGTTTTGGTGTGCGGATCTTCGCGAGGTACAGGGGCTCCGTGATATGGTGCTTGTCTAAATCGCTGGTGCCCATTTTAATAACAGCCATAAGAACGATAATTCAAGATATCAGATGGACATGAATGAACATCGGTGTGTTTTTGTGTATCTTGTGTAAAAGTAGAGAGGAAGTATGGTTCAAGGTTGGGATCTCGACTACGGGCTGTGGTTGAGCTCTGACGAACGAAACTGGCGAAAATCTCCCATAGAACGGCAGCTTAATCGCCAGCGCGCGTGTCTGCTAGCACTCTCACCAGATTCAGAGCGTTACAGTAGTCGCAGAAAGAGTGACATCGTAGACTAGATACATTCCTGCAGATAGGCAGTGTGTAGAACTTGTCCAATCGGATGAACCGCCACTGTGGTTTGGACGTCGTGCAGCTTTCCCCCCAAAATCGATTAGTGGGCCAGGCTTTGTCGTTTTTCCCCAATCCTCCTCGATTACACAACGTAGCCTTGGCACCGCGCACCGGCACAGTTGACCATGAATGCTCATCAGTGCTGGAGAATCGAAGTGATACTACCGAGCATTACAACACGAGTCAATTGTGCCAGCCTTTATTCCAAGTATCCCGTAGCAGTCGGTTGATGATATGTTGCAGGCAAAGAATGTCGAAAATACCTCTCATGCGCTTACCGAGGCACGTTTCGGAAAGTTGCCAAGGTTCATAGCAGGCAAGAAATATAAAACAGCTCCAACTGCCCCTCATGATTGACAGAAAAATCCCCGATCACAACGCTCTCTACCAACAAAGCAACAATGTAAACTCTGAACGACACTCCTCGTTTCTGTTGACCATGGAGCTTTCAATCTTCTTCACCCTTATTCATCTCTGCAGCACCACTTTAGCCTGCAAATGCCAACACAACGGCGACACTGGTCGCTGGAGAGACTTAACGAAACCTGCGGAGCGGCTCGGAGATCTCTGCCGAAAAGGAGGATGGCTGCTGGGTAGAATTACAGATTCGGGCCGTTGATTTGGAATGACACTGACAATCACCATCAGCGTCGTGACTTGCTCAAGTTTTTCCGTTACTATTATTTAGGTTCGTTAGAGTTGTTCAAGCCTTTAGGGTGACATGTCACTGGGGGATCTGTCCTGGTCAGACTTTTGGGAAGAGGGGATTCAGTTGGATTCTTGTCAGGAGTCATGATGTGGCAGAAAGTCCAGATTGCAAAGTAACGACTCTCAATAGCCGATTCTCCTCTTTGGGATCCTGATAGACTTTGTCGGACTGTTGTATATACTTTCTTCACTCCTTACCTTTTACTATTAGAGTGCTGCCTACACTACGACCGTTGTTACACGAGCGGCCTACCAGAAACACGGGCGCAGAAGCTCAGCTGACCACGACATGTTGGAAATGAATGATTGTTCTGATGAAACTTCAAGATATGAGATGGATTGCAGTTGTTACAGAACCTTTAAGTCACTAAAGCACGAAGAAGAACCTTGTGAAATGCGCTTCAAATGGGCTTGATTGGGCAAAACATATATCGTGATATCGTAGCCACTTTGGTTTGATGATAGATAATGAATGTGTTTATGCATATCAAACGAGTCTATTGACAGGTGTCCTGCTCTATTTGCCCAAATGAAAACAAAGAGCGAGAATTCTCGCTGGGTTCATCCTGAAAACCAGAAACACGAACAAATCATTTAACCATCCAGCAATACGTCAAGCTGAACCACAAGCCTTGCGAGGATTCCGACTCGCAGCAAGAATCGAGTGAGCAAAGAATTGACGCAGGCCGCTCATGTGAGTGAAACACTCTAGTACCTTCAGCCGCAAAGCCCAGAAGCTCTGTTGTTATTATCAATGATACTGCCCAAATCAACCATCAATGGCAGGATCAAAGTCAGAAGTAGAGTCGCCAGCAGCCTCACGAAGCTTCTGCGTGAAGATTCCATTATGATCCCAAAACTTGGGCGCGACGCCTGACTTCCAGGCCTCGAACATGACGTCTCTCAAGAACCGCCCGTTAGCACTAGGCCAGTGGTTCCAGCCAACCAAGGCGCCGAGCCACCAGTTGCCCGTTAAGTTCTCGGCAGGCTCATCGTTGTCGTTGGCCATGCGCCAACAGCGAGTGAAGCCCCTGGCGCGATGATATACGACCTTGGGATGGTCACCGTCCATGCGCGGAGAGTTGGTTGCGCCGTCGTAGCCGCCATGGCAGGATGGTGCGATACGCTTGACCGTGCCGTCCTGGACAAAGACGACAATGTTCTCCCAGTCGTGGCGGTGGCCGCCGAAACTCCAGAAGTCGCGCTCAAAGTAGTACTCGTACATGTACGCGCACCAGCCGTTGTTGCAGCGCTTGCGTGAGTACGCGTTCATGCTCTGCAGACGGGAGGGCTCGCGGCAGGGATCGCTGGTGGGAGGTGGTACCAAGACTTGACCTCTGAGTCCTGGCTTGGTTTTGCCATTGCTGTCGATCGCCGAGGTAGCGGAGCAGCTGTCCTTATCGTAATCAGTGAGTGGCTGATAGCGAGATTCGTCCTCGTCCGCAGCACCCGGAAGGTACCCAATAACACCGCGAGAGTCAAGCTTAACGGCTTGAGAGGTTGGTGCAGCTGACGCTGCTGACGCTAGCCCAGCCGCGAGACTCAGGAGTACAGCTGCATTGGAGATGTGCATGGTGGAGATTTCTCAATAGGGTTCTTGCTAGGGGATAGTTCTGAGAAGTATTTTGGAAGGAGTTTTGAAAGTGCAGTGGAAGATGTTGTGAGTTGATGAAGAGCTGTGATATGCCGTCCTCTGGATGAGCACTTGGCATTTATATATCATGGAATACCTTAGTTCTCGTCCTATTCAGGCTGTTGGTCTTTCGGTGAACTCGCTTCAATGTTGGAGCTATTTTCAAGCATCTTGGCGTTGATGCTTCGAGGACCAGCCACACAGCTCCTGAGCTCACAAACCCCCAAGCCGAGCGAGAAAAAAAAAAAAAAAAGCACTCGTTGACGCTCCATTCGTCTTGAGTGAGTGCTAGCAGTTTCGGGGGATGGAAACTTGATTTCCTGGGAAGAGCTGAATACACAGCCCAGATATGTGCAGCCCTTGGCAAGTTAAGCGCGGCAGGTTGTGGGGTGTCCTCTCCCTAGTTTGGAGCTTTTGCCGTTGTAGTCCTGGGAGTCTAGGCCATTATTCTCGACCTCTAGCAATTGTGCCATGCTGCATGAAGCGCCTCTGGACAGCCTTTTGGGGATGGCGCGAGGCAGCCAGTACCATCCCAGTAACAACATTGGCATTGTCTATAGGATCCGGCTTGGTCGACGACATGGCTCATGGGTAATGCAGCCCTACAGAGAGATGCAGGTTGCTCATTGGACCTGGAGGATCCAGCTGGCTTCGCCCCGAAACCTAAATTCCTTTAAGCAGGGGTATCCTCCTGTTTATGCCAAAAGCAGCGGCATTGTCTCGCCAAGGAAATCAAGTTGCCCCAACGCCGCCGCGTTGAAGAATAATCTATGTTGCAGAGGCTGCGCCTCAGCCGAGCGTGTAACTTCTGTGCTTCTTCGTCGTGCTCAACCCCATCCGAGGAGGCCCTGATTTAGTATCTGCTACAAGGGCGGCTACATCGACCATTGGCACTTGTTGACATGTGGCAGGCCCGCAGCTTTTAACGCGCTTAAGAATGTGGAACTCATACAGAGCAGCTGAAGATCCATCGTCTCCAGATAGCCTGGATCGAAGATGAGCACTACACGTTTCCACGTCTAGGTCTTGGGAAACGTCACCCGAGCGCTGTCCGCGGCGGAGGGGGGTCTGAGATATCTTTGGATTGATCACAGCAAATCTTGCTGACCAAGACTACACGCGGAGGAGTCGCCAGCCAGTATATATCGTGGCGCAGCTCCGCGGGCAAGCAGCTTAAACAATTCGAACTTCATCGGAGCGAGGGAAATGCTCTTAATGGCCGGTTCTTCACATGACGGATGTTGCGCAAGGTGCGGGAGACCAAAGGCGATGTGTGGGCCGTAGCGTGTGTACGCAGCTGCTGTGGTTCGAGTCGGCAGCCAAAAGAGTACCAGGATTTAGGGGTAACGTGCTAGGACCAAAAGGGGAAACGCAAGCCGGTATATAATCTGGTGGTGCCTGACTACTGAAGTCGCTTATACATATCCAGTATGGACCGGCACAAGCTAGGAAGCCCAGTTCCCACTTTACATCAGCCACCATACGGCCAGCGCCAAGTAGTCAGGGGAGGATCAGAGACTACTGAGACAGGCTTCCGAAGCCGTGGTCTAGAACAAGACCTTATCCCGCTACATAGAGTCGCGAGTCCCAAGCATGGCGCGCACACTGGATCGTTGCGTTGCGTGTCACGCACTCAACTTTGACACATTCGTCCGCTGCAATCATGTCGAACAAACATAACGCTCTGGCCATATGCCTGGCCTTCGGCCTGCTAGGCCTCGACAGTGCTGGGGCGAGTCGATGCAAGCCTTACACCACTCATTCCACACTCGCCCCATCGCAGTCCGGATCAGCTTCAAGCACGACCGCCAGCATCACCATCACCGAGTCCAGCATATCCTCGTCAGTGTTGGCATCCGAATCGACGAGTGAAGAAGCCTCTAGCACATCCAGCTACGAGTCAACGGAAGTCTCCACGACTTTGTCCGCGACGATTATCTCGAGCGATTCATCGTCGACTGCATTACCGGATACATCCTCAACAAATTCGAGCAGCGAACTATCGTCCACCATGACTTCGACCTCGACATCGTCAATGACTTCGAGCATGGCAGTATCGTCCACCACAACGTCGTCCTCGACCGCTCCCACCCCCACGGCATTCCGCGCCTACCGCCCATACGATGTCCGGAAGGATGTCACTTCGGATGGCAGCCTCGGCAGCGGCCTCTACATGCAGGGCGGCCAGCCGAGCATCGTCCTGACCATCGACGGGCAGGGCTACCTCAAGAAGGACGGCGCCGAGAGTCTCTACGTCTGCGCAAGCGCGAGCGTGCGTGCCGCCTTCACGACCAGCATCCCGGCTCCCCTCTCCCTCTGCGGAGCACCTGGCGGCACCGACGAGAGTTTGTTCGCACACGTCAAGTGCGGCCGGCCTGCTCCTATGGACGGCACGACGAGCCCAATACGACTAATCTGCAGTGTCGACACGTGCGATGGCGGAGGCTGCCTTTGGAAGGAATGGACGGCTTCCTACGATGACGGGTCGCCACTCTACCTGTCCAACTGGGAAGCCAACCTTGACGAAGACAGTTGGCAGACTACGCTGCAGATTGGGGTGGAATGGATCCCGCTCTGAAGAGGACATCCGGGGAGCACATTCGCGCTGGCCATGATGATGAGCAGAAGGAGGAGGCCGCAGCTGCATGTTTGTTGCGGAACTCTGTAGATCGACTTGTAAATGTTACAACGTTCAAGACTCAAACATTGTAGTCAACTTTCGTATTGCTTCTATCATGCAGAAAGTCACCGTTGTTCTCCTCGCCGCTGTGTCAAGGCTTGGCAGTCTATGTGTGCGGTCTTCTCGCTCTGTCATTCGCCAACTCCAGATATTGTCCATCATGGGCTAACAATACCGTCGATTTATTTGGTCTGAACGGCGAGCCGCCACTGGCGGCACCCTACCCGAAGGAGAACTAGTTCTGAAGATTTTACCTGATCCATAGATATACACTGCCTCTCCACCTCAACTTCGTTTCTGTTGTCACCTCACCCTTGGAGTGGAAGCATTCCATCATCCAGCCACAGTGACTTTCTTGCGCCCTTCGTTTATAGGCAGAAGCAGCAAAACAGGCAAAAGTAGTCTATACAATACCATCGTTGCCATCGATGGGCCCCGTGTTCCATTCACGGCTGGTACATCAGGATTTGCTTTTTGCGCACGGAAATGCGCACACTCGAGGAATTGTTACTTGATGTGTCGGTGGCAAAGATTGGAGACGTGAGTTAACGGATCAAGTATAACGATACGCTCATGTCCGCGTTTGTGGCGCGGTCACCATCGTAAGACATACGGAGGGAAATTGTCTTCCTTTCGCGCATCTTATGTCTTCTAGAAATGAATTTCACTTGCCCTGCGCACAAGACTTGATACCGCAGGCTCAGTGGTTGCGTGGCTGACGACCAGCAAACCCCTGGTCTTGTATTTCCCGATGTCTGCTTCCTCTTATCCCAGTCCTCGTAAAGGTTTTCTTCATATGCTATAGCATCGTGAAAGGCTTAAATATCGCATTACCGGTGGAATTGAGGCAGACCTTGCTCGTCTGGTCAAGCGTCTGTGTCTCCGCGGGCTTGTCTTGCCCAGTCACACAACATAGCTACCGAGACCTCAACAGAGAGTGATGGCAATTTCAAGAACGACATACGCAATGCCTGCCTGACTGCCTGTCAGACTGGAAAGCTTGACTTGGGCGACTGCAGCACAACTAATAGTGGACTCGACAGACCCGACGGAAGAGAAGTGAGCCTCGGTGCTCCGAAGACCAGCCCGGGTTCCGGCAAGTGGAGTGCAGCTCGGTGCCAGATTAGCCCAAGCCGCATGTTGGGGATTCCCCACGGCGGGGAAGAGGGGACGAAGCATTCCTAAGGCTCAGCGTCCCCACGATTCATGGTCTTCTAGGTGCTGTGCTCCAGACTGCACTCAGAGATCTGAGCTCATCATTGTCATCATCATTCTGTTCGTAATGAAGAAAGAAGAGGCGACAGACCATCCATCGCCATCATGAGCTTCTCCACCATCCGCACCCTGACACAGAGGGCCCAGACGGCCTATGGCTTCTGGCTGACGTCAGTATTCTCTATTCCTCGCTACCCTCGTCTTCTAGTCTCTGAAGCCACTTGGGATGAGGACCAGTTCCTATAGACATCATTGTTCCTGCCCGCTGGTAGTGAATGAGAGAGATGTTTCCTTAAGTGTCATAACAATTTACCACCAAGGCAAAATGGAATATACTCCACTCTGTAGCGGGCTTATTGTCTTTTCATGTTAATGGTTCTGCACGATACTTAGTGAGCGTGAGGCAGTCACATTACAAAATATGCCTGGGAAACAAATAGCGGGAGAGAAGGATACTTTGGATTAATCGCTAAAGTGCAAGATTGGTAACTCTAAATAGCTCGAAGAACCTTCCGATTATGTAACTTTTTTTTGTTTCTCTACTATATTCACGGATGTGTATGTATATACTGATGACTTGTCATCGCCCGTAAACCACCAACATCAAGCTATCGGCAAGCTGACGCCGGGCCTGGTTACGTTGACGATTAGATGCCGTCGACAAGAGGAGAGACACCCTGCGGGGTGCCAATGTTGCTCTCGATCCAGTCCTTGAGCCTGCCAATCTCGGCGCGGTCAGTCATGAAGGGCATGAACGACGCGGCGTTGGTGTTCTTGTTCTCGTCGAGCGGGCCCCAGGTGAAGCCGGCGGGCAGGGGGACGTCCTGGCGCACAGACCAGCCCTTGGTAGCCTGGTAGTCGGCGCTGATCATGAAGTTGTGCAGGAGCTTGGCGCCCTCCGGGTGGGGGGCGTCCTTGAGGATGGCGCCGGTCTGTGCCCACGAGACAAAGGGGCCCTGGCTGGGCAGCGTCGAGTTGAGACCCGCAGATGGGCCCCAGCCGATCGACGAGGTGAAAGTGGCCGCGACGGTGGTGTTGTCACGCTTGAGCAGGGTGACGGGGGTTCCTGTGCCGCGGACCCACTGGGGGTTCTGCGCGAGGAGGCTGTCAAAGTAGCTAGTGCCGTAGCGCTCGAGGCTGTGTTTATCAAAAAGGGGTTAGCATGGAATTCTTCTGAGGGGATACCGCTTTGGGATGAAGACTTTCTCCGGGTGGGGGGCAAAGTACTTACAGCAGGTTGAAAGCGTACAACACCGCGTCGTCGTCGTTGGGGTAAGTAAGGACGAGCTTGTCCTTCAGCTCGGGCTTGAGAATGTCCGCCCACTCCTTGATCTGCAAGTCGGGCATCTTGTCCGTGTTCCAGACGAACGCCCAGTTGTAGATGGCCATGCCGTACCAGGACGCATCGAGGGTGTCCTTGTAGGCCGGGTAGATCTGGTCGAAGCCGATGGGGGCATATTGCATCAGAGCCCCCTGCGCAGCCCAGCGAGGGTAGTTGTTGACCGTCTGGAGCACGATCGAGTCGATGTAGACGTTGTTGTTGGCGAGCTGCTGGTTCAGGCGGGCGTCGTGGTACTTTGACAGGTCGACCGTCACGTTGAGGGTCATGCCAGGGTACGCGGCCTCGAAAGCCTGCTTCAGCGCTTCCTGGCGGTTGGACTCATCTCCACCGTGCCACAACGTAACGACACCACCCTCTTTCAGAGCAGCCTGGTGAATCTCCTCCATGGTCCGGGTCTCGATCTCGGGACCCGAGTTGGTGTTGGCGAAGGGACTGACGGCATTGGTTTCGGTCCCTGCGCTAAGCAGGAGGACCTTGATGAAGGCGGATGTCGAGCGCATTGTGTCGGGGAATTGGGGGAAGAGATGGTCGTTGTCTGTTGCTTTGTGAACCCACAGATTGGCGCTGAGACAGGAATCCCAAAACCACAACTACCGAGCGCGAGAGAGCCGTTATAATATACTCGGAATGTAAACAAGAGCTGACTCATCCAGATCAGTTCGACGCAGGTAACAAACGTCGCCAAAAACACCCATGTTACGGCATCTACCCATTTTCCAACGGGGGTCCGACTCGCGCGACCAAGTTTTCGCCCCCGGCTCACAAAAAGGCGGTCGAGTCAAGGAAATTAGCACCCGCTACGTTGTTACATCCGCTATCCGTTTACACGGTCGCGGATCGACGGCCGCCGGGCTTGTATGGGGTAAGCATTGATGGAGCGAGTCATGGCGGCGATGCGCACCGGCTCAAAAAAGGTACGTGAAGCCCTTGCTCCCGCGTGGAGCGAGCGACCGAGCTTCATCTGCCGGGTAGACCCCAGGGCATTACTTAGTAGGCAGGTGCCTGACGTCGATGTAGTAAGGGAATACATGGGACGAGTCAGAGCTATGATGCGCGAGCGTTTTCACAAGTAGACAAGTAAGTCGAGGCCCTTGCTCAATAAGTCGAGGATCGGGCCGAAGTTCTTCCCTTATGCAGTTTACAATTACCCGTGCATTGCCTTGGCAAAAATCGCATGAGCAGCATCATCAAGCGTCATCAGAATCATCTCAACTGGTCGGTCTGTCAGTCACCTCGCAAGTCTCCCTCGGCACAACACAACACAGCACATCACAACACAGCACAATCAACAGCGAGGTCCTAGAATCTTCATCAGATGTTGTATCGTTCATAAATCATTAAAAATTCGCTTCTCCAGCTCTGTCTTATGTACATATTATTTCTAGACTTTACTCGGCTTCGCCCAGCCGCGCTCGACCAACCCAGCCATCTCTGCCCCGTCGCTGGTCCGGCTCAGACTTTTTGGACAGCAGCGTCCTCGACCTGCGTCGCGCTGGCCCCAGCACCCGAGCTCTCGCCCTTGCTCTCGGTGAACAAGTGAGGCTCGGGGGCCATGCCGAAGAGCTGGTCGACATCCTCCAGGGCCAGACCCTTGGTCTCGGGGACGAAGAACCAGACCCACGGGAGCGAGACGGTCATGAAGGCGGCAAAGATGAAGTAGGTGCCGTACCCGGTGTTGGTGATCATGTAGGGCACGCTACGGGCAATGACAAAGTTCATGATCCAGTGGATGGCGACGCAGACGGCCACGCAGCTCGACCTGATGCGCAGGGGGAAGATCTCGGAGGCGTAGATCCAGGGGATGCCCGCCCACGAGAAGCACCAGCCGACGGCGTAGATGTAGATCATGGCGATGGCCGCGTAGCCGCCAGAGTTGATCGGGGCGCCGGGTACGGCGACCTTGACGTACGCGCCAATGTACCACATGGCGATGGCCATGACGGCGGAGCCGCACATGAGGGTGCGGGTGCGGCCGAAGCGGTCGACGACAAAGATCATGGCGATGATGATGGCGACGAAGCGCACCACGCCGTAGATGCCGGTGGCGAAGAAGCCCGTGGAGCTCCCCGTGAGGCCGATCTGCTTGAAGATGAGGGGCGAGTAGTAGTTGATGGCGTTGGAGCCGGCCATCTGCATGAAGATGAACATGAGGGCTCCCGAGAGGAGGCGCTTGCGGTTGTTCGGGCCAAACATCTCACGCACGGTGTTGAGGAAGCCGCCGTTTCCAGAGTCGGTCTCGAGCTCGTGGGTGAGCTGGGCAAAGATGCCGTGGACCTCCTCGAGCAGGAACGGGTGGTCGGCCGGGATGTTGCGCAGGTTGCAGAGGACCTTTGTGCAGGCCTCACGGCCAGACGACCGGGCCAGCCAGCGCGGGGACTCGGGCAGGAAGATGAGGCCAACCATGAGCAGACCTCCGGGGATGAGCTGCACGGCAAAAGAGATGATCCATTGCGTCGACGTGGAAGGCAGGTTGATCTGCAGGCCGTAGTTGATGAAGAAGCCGATCATGGTGCCGCACGAGACGCCGACCTCGTAGATGCCCACGAGCCGGCCACGGATGGTAGGCGGCGCGGCCTCGGAGACGTAGAGGGGCACAATCATGCTGGCGGCACCGACACCAACGCCGCCGATGGCACGGCCGGCGAGCATCATGGCGGTCGAGCCGTGCGAGGCGGTCTGGATGGCGGAGCCGACGTTGTAGAAAAGGGCCGTGAAGAGCAGGGCGAAGCGGCGGCCCCATCTGTCGGCAACGGAGCCGACGGCGAGAGAACCGACAATGCAGCCGGCCTGGAGAAGCGAGACGACGTTGGCGGAGAATGCCGACTTGGCGGCGGCCGAAGCGTGGGCCGTGCCAAAGTCCTCCTGGAACGACTCGAGCTCCAAGGCAGTGCCGATAAAGCCCAGGTCGTACCCGAACATGACGGCGCCCATGCTCGCAACGATTGCAAGCATGTAGACCCTCCAGTTGTACACCTCCTTGGGGGCGGGGATGCCCATGTCGATGTTGTGCTTGTTGGCCCTCATCGTGGCGGTCGGGCTGGTGCTGCGGCGGCGGTTGGTGGGTGGCGGGGAATCAGGCAGTGGGACGGTTGGTTGGTTGGTTGGTTGGTTGGTTGTGTGACACCAAAAGAGCTCTTGTGCCAAGGACGCGGAGAGGCGCAGGTGGGAGTCTTGGAAAGAGCTTGTCCTGACCAGATGGCTGAGTCCAAGAGGCTGCCGAGAGAAAGCCAAGCAGGACCAAGACCCTTGGCGACGCGGCCCGGGTCTTTATGTGTGAGTTTTTCTCCCTCTCCCCTTCCCCAACCCGACCCAGACAGTTGGGGAATTGGCCCCCCCCGCGAGGGATTGCAGAGGCCATGCGGGGTCTCCACACGTCAGTGCTCAGGCCCTACCGCCGGGTTCCGCTAGCGTGCTTCCGAGAGCCCACTGCTGTGCGCACAGATACCACTGTTCTGGGTCCAGGCTGGCCCATTTGCTCCCGCGGGATCTCTCAATTGGCCAGTCCGGCTCGCAGCGGGGCACATTTACCGCGGGATCCTACATTTCCTGCAGCGTGCATGAGTCGTGTGATTGAGGGGGAAGCACAGCGCCGAAGTGCGAGCGCGGGGAACCCGACGGTTCTGACGCACCTCTCCCGTCTGTTCTTGCCGTGAGCGGGGCCCGCACGCGACACGCGCAGCTCAAGTGTCTGCTGATTGTGTGATGCATGACACCTGTCTCGGCCTCACCACGTGCAGACAGGGTGCCCGATTTGGGTGACCCCGGAATTTCCACAGCTCTGGGACTTGGCACCGGCTTAACCATCTGGATCCCTGGATGCATAGACCGACCTTCGGATATCCCCATGTGTTGATCGCGACTCGAAGACTCTCCCGATGACGTCGTCGTTCCTGACTCGAAAAAGTCTACAGACTTGTGTAACATGTGCCAGACATGATCGTTAAAATCTCCTGTACCAACTCATAGACGCCAGATAGTAGAAATAAGAAAGCCATTAATATCATACGCTCATGTGTATATGTTGTATATACAAGTTCAAGTCCAAACGTGCCGCTTCATCATCTACGCGTCCGCGTAATACAAGATCCTGCCCTCAAATATCCTCCGCGCCGTCCGTGAGACTGTGCACTTGTCCACCACAACCTCTTCGTCCACGCCCTTGCCGCCGCCAAACGTTAACTGCGCCTCAATCTCAATCATGCCAGTCGGGTGCTGCACAACGACCTGGCGCACCACAGTTGCCTTTCGCGACTCAGCCCCTTCCGCGCTCGAGTGGCCGCCCGCCTCCTCGACGTCGGACGACGCGCTGCTCATGCTCAAAGGCGTCTCGGGGAGCTTCTGCCCCGAGGCCTTGCTGCCAGATCGAAGTCGGTGCGTTACCGTCCCAGGAACGCCGACTGACGCCGCAATACATACGGCGCCGGTGATCTGGAGTGTAGGGTGGGGCTTGCCCATGCTGAAAGCCTGGATGTGGGCGTCGGGAGCATCGCCAGTCTGCTCATTTAGCCGAGGAGCGAGGGCCATGGCGACCTTTGGAGTTCCGCGCACGAGCGCCGCGGCCTCGATTGACTTGGCAAGCCCCATTCGCACTGCACCCACCTTGCGGACGGCCTCGGTATATCTCATAAATCTTTCCGACCCCGCGTCGAGCTCCCGCACGTCAGCGGGCATCGTTCGGAGGTCGACCAGGACGAATGGGTTGGCGCAATCGATGATGGTTGCCTCCACCGAGAATGTGGCGCCGTCGGTGCTGTCGGGGTCGTCGGCAGTAATAATCTCTCGGCGCTGGCCGGTCGGAAATAGCTTGTCTGTCATGCTGCCTGCCGGCTCGACGAAGCTAACCTTGATCTCAGTCCCTGAGCCTGCGGCACCAGCAATCTTGAAGTCGCCGTCCTCCTCCACCTCGCCAGACTCGTCAACCTGGACAGTCTCGACCATCACGCGCTGGGTGTTTGTGTTGAGAATGCGAACGTCGACGGTGCTCGCGCCCGGCTCGGCCTTGACCATGCCCTCCTGCACGGCAAATGGGCCGACCCCACAAGCCATGTTTCCACAGCTGCCACTGAGGTCGATCGACGCTGAGCCAATGGCAACCTGGACGAATGTGTACTCGACGTCGATGCCCGGGAGCTGGCTGGGGCCGACGACGGCGATCTTCGACGTGGTGGAAGTCGCGCCGCCAACACCATCGATTTGCCGCTTGTCACAGTCCGCAGAGCCCATTGCCGCGAGCAGGGGTGGAGCCCAGTCCGTTGTCGACTCTGGCAGGTACTGGCGCTGGATGAATAGGCCTCTCGACGTGCCAGCCCGCATGAGGACGGCCGGGAAGGCCTTCCGCACTCTCTTGGTCTTGGAAGCTCCAGCAGCCATATTGATGATTTGTGGTGGTTTTCTCTTGTTCGTGGTTCGTCGTGGTGAAGTCTGGGATGGCGTCGATGTGCCCGATATGGTGTGTTGGTCGTTGGCAAGTTTGCGGCAAACACTGTGCTAGTTGTAATCTCCAAGAGCCCGCAAGGCGCCAAGGCGGGACACGGAGGGGGGCCACTGTCGCATAAATGTCCCCTCGATCGCGGGGTCAAATCCGATCTCCTCTCAAGGTGTGACGTTGGTCCGTTGTGTCGTCGCGGCCTCGGCTGTCAAACTTCCCGTGGGAGCTGGGGTGGCCCGCCAGGGAGAAAGTGGCCCCTGGGGCCTCCGCGGGAACGCACCATCCCAAGCGCCAGGGGGAGACCGCGAGTGGCTGGGGTTCACAATCTGCTGAACCTGAAGTCGGGACAACTCCCCACGCTGCGGGCACCGAAATTGTTACCTGATCAGCTGCCCGCAAACGCGGCACCCTCCGAATCCCAGATGCTCGGGTCACAAAAGTCACATCTCGCCCATGTAGAACATGCCACCAGGATGCGTAAACTGATCCAGCGCAGCCCCGTTGAAACCGAAAAGTGGGTCGTCAATGGCGCCTTGTCCTGGAAAAGTGTTGTCTGATGTCGCGGGCCAGCCGTAGTACCCATAGTACGGATGCTGCGGCGTGACCATGTGCTGGGCACCAGGAAAGGGGCCGGAGGACATGCCCATGCCCATGTCGCTGCTCTGGTGCTCAGAGGATGGCGTGTCCTCTGGCATCTGACCGCGCCACTGAATTGGTTGGGCCACCTGGGGGTTGTCTCCCCTCGTATTGAAGCTCTGTATGATCTGGTCGATGTCCAGATTGACACTACCCTGCGCAGGGCTCGCCTCGGTTTGCGGAGTGATGGGCGACTGTGACGTAACGGCAGGGCCAACTCTGCGACTCGCGCGCAGGCCTGTTGTATTATTCTCCATGGATTGTGTGAGTGGTGGCTCTCTGGTTCCAACGTCGCCAATCTCAGGCCGGTGGCCATCGGGAATCGTCACGCCCAGACGCGTCATAAGATTTTTGACGATTGCGCTCGCTCGTTGGACGGCAGAGTTGGTCTCCGAGTTCTCTATGAAGACGGCGAGGCACGTTTCGAGATTGCTGTAGGCGCTAGAGCTTGTATCGCGTGTGGCGGCAATGCGGACATGGACAGTAGCAGCCACGTAGGTTGCGTATGAGATGAGATAGGGTGCGCGCTTCACGGAGAAGGCCTGGTGGTAGATGCGAACTAAGCGTACAATCTCAGATGCTGCCGTTGCGCACGACATGAATGCGTTGACTGAAGCTGTCCGCATGGTGCTGAAGAGGTGGCCGTCCGCGACAAACGGGCGGTGGAGGAGGATGATCAAGACGTTAAACATGGCGCTTGGCATGGTTAGCTTTTCTCCTCACAGAGTGACATGGAGCTGGCTTACTGGAGACTAAAGACGTGAGGAGGAGGCGTCTTGTCCGCGTCGATGCTGTTGGCGAGGGTCAAGTGGCTGGGTAGTGACTCTCTCCACTTGCTCAACTTGTCGTGCATCTTTTCTTGAAGGTTGCGCAGATCTTGTGGCGACTGGTCAAAACTCCGCTCAGCGTAGATGGAGCTTAGAATATCGCTCATAATGATAGATAGTCGGCAGAGCGCCGTAAAGGTCGAGACGCTGTAGGCTGGGGACCCTGGGTACGAGTGCGACTGCGCAGTATAGGCAAATGGCTTCCAGTACTCCATTTCCTCGTACGTATCCAAAAACTTTATGGGTACGAGCGTGTCCGACTCTTTGAGAGTGACAGGTCGTCCTTGATAGAGACTCTGGATCTTGTCGACGACTTGGATGTCGTGTTAGGTGGAAGACAAGGGTAGAAATGGTCAAGGGGAGGAGTTGACTCACCAAATGCGCCCCAGAACACGCGTCGACGAATTTCAAGATCCTCATCATTGCCTCGCCTGCTGCCCGACAGTTCCGAGGCGTCGACGTGCATGCCAAGGTCGATGATCATCCTAAACGCAATGCCGGCATACAGCCAAGCTGCGCTGCGTTCATCGCCAAGGGCAAACAATGAGTTGGTCATGATGAGCAAAGCCTGGATGGTAGTGATCTCGCTACGATCGAGACACTGGCCGAGTAGCTCGCGTACCCGTTCGCGGAACTTCCATCCTGCCGTGCGGACATCGCTCGGGTCTCGTCGAACCTCTGTTCTCGGGCTAAACTTGGAGGCTCCAAAGTAGATGGCGTTGAGCAACAGTCGCGAGAAGTAGGGTCCGGCGCACGCCATATCTCTCATGAAAGCAGGGCGGTAGGTGACGAGAAAGGAGTGATGTTGGCGGTTCCTGCCAGTGATATCAGCGACTCAGTCTCCCAGGAGAACGCAAAAGCCAAGCAGCTTACCAATGCAAGGAAAGCAAATGCATGCCCAGCTCAGGATCCAGGCCATCAAAGTCCAGCTTGCCCATCCTGTAGTTGACTTCCTCCAGCTGGCCTGTGATATTGTCAGTAAAGAGCCGCCTCGTGAAGGAGTGTCCGACTGGACTCACGCTGCCTCGTCGCGTCAGCTACCAGGCCCTTCTCTATCCACTCGTCCGGCATGATCGGTCTGGCAGCCCCAGCGGGAACAGCTCGATCACCACCACCGGCATCTTCAAACAGCGCTGAGGTCCTCCCATGATAGCTTGCCGCGCCATTGGCAGAGTCGACCATACGAGAAACCCGGGGGTTGTCCGGCATGGCGGAGACCGGTGGTTGTGGGGACTGCTGATCCGGGCCGCCGGTAGATTTGATCAGGCGTGACGGCGGACGAGGAGAGGCAGTAACCTCTGGCGGCGTCGGAGTGGCAGGAGCATCGCAGCCGGGAAGCTGGATGGGAGCGGCGCGAGACGGACTGGCAGACTCGCTGGCCTCAGCCACGCGCTGCCGCTTGGGCGCACGACGGATGGCAGTCTCGGTTTGCTCCGAATCGCCGGCAATGGGCTCGTAGACGCACGTCTTGCCGTAGACATTGCAATTGGCGCAAGTCGGCTCCTCTGCGTTGCATTTGATCTGCCATGCAGCGCACATGTCAGTCCTCTGGGCTTGGGCGCCTGCAGCCTCAACTACACCGGTTACGCCATGGTCACGACCCAAAGTCTCTCGATGTCATGATGACGGGCACGTCACGTGGGGAAAACCTGGGGAAGCAGCAACTGACCTTGCGAGTCCTGCAGAAGCGACAGGCGCGCGCCGCCCTGCGTTTCGCCTTGGCCGGACGGCTGGGCGGTGCGTCGGCGGCAGCCCCGGCCATGTCGGGACTGGCTGGTGATGGTGATCCGGAGCCGGAGGCCGACAAGACACGGAGCGGGCCGGAGAACGGACGGCTACGTTGCGTGAGTTGATGCCGCGGGAGAGGATCGCTCGTTGACGATACGGTTTCATGCAGGAAGGATCGCACGCTGGCAGTGGGGAGGAGTTGCTGAGCGCCGCTTTAGGAGCCCGCAAGCGCGGCTGGTCTCCGGTGGCTACCTGGGAGCACACGCGACACGGCAGCCTGAGGCCAACAGACGACTTCCGCGGGAATGGAGAGGGGGCCCGCAAAAGATGAGAGCGCAGCCAATGAAGAGCCCCAGCCTTTCCCGCGGCCTACGAGGCAGCTCCCGAGCGACTGACTCCGGTTCCGACCGAGACGGACCAGCTTACACGTCTCATGCTTCAATCTTTGACGACTTTCACCGAGCTTCAAAAGGACTCATATGCCCAGATTTCGATGCTAGAGGCTTTTCGTAGAATTTAAGCCTCACTCTCAAAGTATTTGCAAGCCTCAGTCTAATATAGACTAAATTCTACAACCACTACACAAACAACACATATCTCATTCACCCCATATAGCTATACGCCCAACATGAATGTTTCCGTTGAGCCCGGCCAGCTGAGCCTGCCTGCAGCACAGGCGGAAGCCAAGGTCGTCAAGAAGCAGACCTCAAAACCCCGCGTGTCAACACCAGTCTCATTATTAGCGGGAGGCACGGCAGGTGCCGTTGAGGCTTTCATCACAGTATGTCGACAACATCCCAGACAACAGATCTCGCAACAAAACGTTGTACTAAATATTGTCTAGTACCCTTTTGAGTTTGCCAAGACCCGCGGCCAGCTGCTAAACACGGGCCAAAAAGTCACCAACCCATTTACCCTCATTTCGTCAGTAGCAAAGCAGCAGGGTGTCGGCGCCATCTACACAGGATGCTCCACGCTGGCCGTGGGCGCCACGTTCAAAGCCAGTGTCAGATTCATGTCATACGACGCCATCAAAAACGTCTTGTCCGACGATAAGGGCAAGCTTACCCCCGCGAGGGGAATTCTCGCGGGAATGGTCGCTGGTGCCGTAGAGAGTGTAGTCGCTGTGACACCAACGGAACGTGTAAAAACGGCACTGTAAGCAGAAAACCCCCCCCTTTCTAATCCTTGCCGACCTTCATAAGTTCAACGGCTAACATACCCACCAGCATCGACGACGCCCGCAACCCCAACGGCCAGCGCTTCCGGGGCGGCTTCGATGCCATGCGCACCATCGTCCGCGAGGCCGGTCTGCCCGGCTTGTACCGTGGCCTCATCTCCTCCACGCTGAAACAGTCCACCACATCCGCGACGCGCATGGGATCATACAACATCCTCAAGAACGTCGCCGAGTCGTGGCAGCTCCCGCAAAACAGCGCAGTGACCTTCGCAACGGGCGCCGTGGCGGGTGTCATCACCGTGTACGTGACGCAGCCTTTCGACACGATCAAGACGCGGACGCAGTCTGCGGCTGGTGCGTCGACAATGGCTGCGTTTAGAACGGTGCTGCAGAACGACGGCATCAGGGGTTTCTGGGCCGGCAGCACCATGAGATTGGGACGGCTGGTGTTTAGCGGTGGTATCATCTTCACAGTGTACGAGAAGATTGCGGGGATTTTGACCGGCGCGGGCATGTGAGCTCGCTCATAGGGAGTTTCGCTCCATTCATGCATTATCATCGGGGTTCATGATTTTTTTGTTTGCAGATACCTGGGTAGACTTAGCGAGAATCTTACTCCTTGTGCTTTGCGCGTGCGCTGGCCAATTGATTTTACTTCTGTCCATCTGCTGTTAAATAGGTTCCTGCCGCTAATCCCCCTGCGCAGCGCTGTTACTAGTCTTGCGCTTCTCGTTGGACATGACAGAGAAATTAATGCTGTGCTGCGTTGCCTATAGTTCTCAAGTAAAGGGTCACCGCGGGCTCTCAAACAAAAGGCCTTAGGTACTTCTCGTCGTTCCGTATTAGCAAAATATTTCGACGTTGATGTAGCCCTCAGATTGGCAACAAATCACCCTGACTTGACCCTATGGGACCTTATCTTGATTGAGTCAGAAGCTTGGCTGGCTCTCTACTTCTCGAGCCAAAAGCGGTTGCACAAAGACGTTAGCCCGAGGTTGTGCGTCAAAGTTTGGGTTCGGTGTGCTTATCCGATCGTAATTTGTGGCGGGTGCCATAGGGAAAGGAGCGATGGCGAGGACACGATGTTTCGCTAACGCCTTTAAAGTCGAGTTGGCCAATCATGCCGAGTTTTGAAATATGAGGTCAAATTCAACGATGATCAATGTGACTTGCTATACAGCTAGAATCAAGGGGTAGGGGGTGTGGAGAGCACAAGTATTGCATGGGACAGGAGATTCAGGAAGACTTTGCGTCAGCTAGTGGCCGGCTGAAAGCCCTCTGCTGCCAAACAGAGAGAGCTGAGGGAGACAACTACACTGCAGCGTATCATAACTGTGCCAGGTTTTTTTAAATTTTTTTTTTGAAAAAAAAAACTTTATATTTTCCTTTCCCATCAGCATGAATAGCACAAAATGGAACAAATACATACTCCGGTCTTGAAGGGGACGGAGATGTTATGGAACTGTAGTCTATCGGGTCATGGCTGCTGAAGTTCAAGATTATACAGCTGCATCGTGTACATAAGACAGACCTCCCGCACCTCAAGGTGCTTCTTCTCCCTCTTCTGCAACCAATCAATTCATTCTTTCACCATTCTAAAAATGGCAGCGTAGCAAAGGAACTTGACGGCCACGGTGCTTTTCGACCGCGCGGACAACGCCTCGTGGGCCTCCTAAGCGAGGTCTTGTTGGTCAGATCTCGGAAAATTACGGTCCCTTGTTGGACCACGTACCGCGTACCTGCTTTAGGCTCGCACTAGCAACCAACAGGGGGGCTCTCAGCTACGCTCTTCAGGGGCATCCAGCTTTCAGCTCGGATCTGTGTGGGGCCCTGTAAAAACGTGGCCTTGCGCTAAGATGAATCGCCCGAATTTGACAAAAAGCGGGTGTTTCACTCACTTTTTGGAGTGAATAGACTGAAGTTTTACTGTGTTCTGGCACTCCGTGATAAATACAGTATCATCCACAAAATACTGCTCACAGGGCAAGATATCGTGTACGCGTATTCAGGTGGGTTGACGAGCATTCATGTCTATTGGTTCGTGACTTTACTTATTCTGACGGACTCCATAGCGGCCTCGACGCGTGCGCTAACGAGATTGTGGCTGGCTGGCAATTTCCACATCTGACAGAGAAGTCGGTCTATGGAGCCTGAGACGATATATATGAGCGCGTCCCATGCCAATTTCTCGGCTTGTCCATTTGGAGCAAGCCGTCCCAGTCACTCCTTTGTGTCGCTCTTTTATAGTTCATCAGTCTTTACGTAGCTCAAGACGATGAAGCTCACACACATTCTTTTCGCGACCCTCGCTACGCTCGGTCATGCGAAGCCATGCGGACGACCGACAACGGCGACATCTTCGACCGCCGATGCCTGCCTTGCTGGTACGTCGTGTGCCGACAATATTTGCACTACGCCATACTGATCATATACACACCGTAGCACTCGAGTCGCAGGGCAACTTGGCCGTGGCGTCGTGCCAGCTGGCGCTCTGGACCTCGACCATAGTGACCACGTTAGTGCATCTTTTCCGATATCTCTTCTTACATAATCCTTCTATGAACTGACAAAGAAACAGCACCGTGACTGAATCACCAGCTACAACGGTTGTAGAGGAAGAGACAGCTACTGTTGTTGTAACAGTGCTCACAACCGACACGGTCACTACCGGGACTTCGCTTTTCACCATCACTGATACCACGACAACCGTGGTGACAGAACCGACAACGGTCACAAGCACACCCATCTCAACCGAGATACAGACTATACTCGAACAGACCACTACGACTACAGTCTTCACATACCCCGCCCCCCCTTCAGCAAGAGCGCTCAATGCTCGCGCCACATCGGCGATCCCCGACTACGCCGCGAGCGAGTGCCTCGTCTGGAGCGCCTACGAGTCTGCATGCGGACGGCTGGGCATCACGACATCCACTAGCACCATCCGGACGACCACTGTGACCGAGACGGCTCCGACCACTGACACATCCCTCGAGACGAGCACTGTGGCCACACTGACCCTGACCTCTGACCAGGTCGAGACAGCCACAGCGACAACCTCGACAACACAGGTGGTATCCGAGTCCACCACACTCACCACTACGGACACCATCGTCAGCACAGTAGCCACGACGACCACCGTGACAACCACCGTCCTCTCAGCCGTAGCAGCCACCAACACCTGCGGAGCCGCCAACACCTCGTTCCGCCTACGCACCCTGTATTCCCCGGACGTGCCAGACACATACTGGCTGAACGTACCCGGCTCGGACACGACTCGAATCGCAGAGCTCTCGGTTCTCGGTGACCCTGTGCCCGACTCGGCGCGCGACATCGCGAGCTGGACGATCCCGGGGCCCGGCACGGACCTCGGGGCCGCGGGGGCGCTCCAGCTCGCCGAGGTGCTGCCGGGCGACACGGAGGTCTACGTCGCCTGTTACCAGCTGCCGGTGGATGGCGGGGAGCTCATGGCGTCTGTGCCCATCGTCATGGCCACCCGGTCGGTCGTCGACTCCGGGGTCGCGGCGGGCGTGCTGAGGCGCGTGTCGGCTTGCATCTCGACGATGTTTGGCGGGCTCTATGTCTACGACGTGGATGACAAGACCAACTTCCTCAAGTGTGATGAGTATTTGTTCCTGTCGTCGGGCGATGGGAGCGACACGGGCCTCACGTGCACGAGGATTAACCTCAACATTGACACTCGATAGTTGTTGAATTGGAAGTCTATCTGCGACCACGCTCATGAGCTGGCTACGCACAAGAACGAGCGGGAGTTGTGGACCCTGTAGAGAAGACTTCGCTATTGAGAATTATTTGTTGGACGTTGACTAGAGTTTATGCTTAAATGCTTGTGGTTTCAAAGGTTATCACATAGCGATGAGAACATATTTTCACCATAATCACAATTTCAGAGTATACATAAAACATACAGTCGCACTAAGCCATTCGGTGCCTGACAGAAACCTCTCCTCATCACTTTGGCACAGCCATAGCAGCATCGATAATCCCCCAAGTATGCTCAGCGACCTTATTCCTCTGCTCCTCACTCCACACCTGCTTGCCCTTGACCGCATTGCCCTTCTGATCAATACAGCTCCAGAACCTGCCCTCCTTCTCCGCCGCCGCAGTAACCTCGTACAGTCCGCGCACCAGATTCTCGCCGCACGTGTCCACGCTCGTGCCACCGACCTTCATAATGCCCGCCATCGGCACGCGCATGTACCACGGCAGCTGGTGGCCCAGGTTGGTCTGCACTAAACCCGGGTATGCGTGCACAAAGTGCCTCTTCTTGCCGTCGCCTTTGGCAGCCTGGTCGGCCGCGTGCTGCTGGATCATGCCGTCGTTCATGGTGATGCAGTGGTCCGCGGCGGTGCGCACAGTGTAGTTGCCGGGCTTCTTGAGGTCCTGGTCGTCCCAGATGAGCTTGCCGGGGTCCCCACGCACGCTGTCGAGCACCACAAGGACCTTTGCGTCATCCTTGAGCAAGGGCTCCAGCTCGCGGATGAGCGCGTGGCGGCCGTAGTGGTGCAGGGCCATCTTGCGATCGATGCCCTCGCCGGGGGTCTCTGTGCGTCCTGCGGTGGTCATGATGCCCTGAGTGAGCACGAGGAGGTCGAACTTGGGGTCTGCCGAAGTGGATTTGAGGGTGTCGGCGTACTCCTTAATGCTGCGCATCGAGGACGCGTCGAGGGACCGAAACTGGATGTTGCTGTGCGGGAGCGAGGCGGGCTGGTTACGTCCGCTGATGATGACTGTGCCCGAGGACGACTCGGAAGCTACGCGGCAGGCAATGCCGTAGCCGACGCCGCTGGTGCCGCCGACCACAAGGGCACGGGTCACTGCCGATGCCATTGTCTTGTTTGGTTTCTGTGGGTGTTGTCACGGGATAAGACGCGGATTTGGTGGTCCACAAGAAGGGTGGTGGTGACGTTGAAGCTGCAGTAGGGAAGTATCTCTAGCTCTACGTGGGTCCGGATTGCCTTATGTAAGCGAACCTACCTTAAAGGTATAAGTGGGTGAATAGGTAGTTAAGGGTATCTTACGTAAGCATCAAGACTTGGAGTTTGCAACCAACCTTGACACTTGCAATAAGTGGTAACTACATAGTAGATGGCGGCCGTCTAGGGTAAAGATGGGTGAGGCCCGGAACGAACAGTTCTTGCAAGCATGCTCATTCACATGTCTAGCCAGGTTAAGGGCAGAGATGCCACGTGTGTGCGGCCAGTTCACCGCGCATTCTAGACGGACCACGACTCATTACACGCAGCACAGGGTCTGAGCGTCTATGCGGACTGCAGCAGATCGATGTATCCGGGTCAGGGGGGGAAGAAGTTGCCGACGGCACCTATCATTTCCGCCGGGGCCGGCTCCCCGGGAAGCTGGCCAATGGTGACGGATATTCCATGGGGTTTTAAGGTTTATACTAACGTAATCCACCACCGAGTGGGCCACACCACCGAGCGGGCCACGCCCACCACTTTATGAGCCTTCAAACCCTTTCAGCACAACCACAACGTCTTAAATTGAGATGAACTAATCGCTATCTTCGAGTTCAGACCCCAAAGTAACTATTTAGCAAGTCCTTACGTTGTGCCTAGTTATCCCGTAGGTACTATAACGGCGCTGCGTTAGCGTAGCGTCGTCTCCGTGACTACGATTTCCTTGCCTTTCTTATGTTATTTAAGTATTTACCTCTCTCTAGGCTATTAGATCTTATCCTTCGCCTTAGGTTATACTCTAGCCTTTCCGGAGACGTGCTTTCTTAGCTCTCCGGCGCTTACTAAGTACTATATTCTCGTCTTTAAGTATCTTTATTCTCGCTTCTATTAAGGTAAACCGATATTATTCTGGGGCAAGTGAGGTAAGGAGTAATTAGGGCAAAACAACCCAAAACCAAACCTAGAATATACTTACTATTTACTAGGGTACGGTAGTAGTGTTCCACGGCGTAATGATCGGGGAGATTATTATAAATAGCTAAGTATAGGGGAGCTAGCCTAGCTTTAGGGCTTCCCCTTAAAGACTAAGACTTTTAAGGGATTAAATAATTATAGTATACTAAGTAATCTCCGTAATGTAATAGGGCAGGGCAGGAACAGTCTATAGCGCACCGCGCTAGACTACATACGGGTTGGGATCTATGTATTTAGAGTAGGTATTCGCTACTACATTCAGATATCGGGAGACGTATCGCATTACTACTTCTTTTACACTACCCATTCAATTCAATTCATTTTTTATATATCAGATTCTTTAAGGCGTAATTAGGCAAAGCCGTACTTAGTTTAGTTCATTGGGGTTATATATTATATCGCTTTAGTAGTACGACGGTACCGTTAAACCTAGGTAATTAGTACTAGCGCCTATAGGGTAGCTATATTACGGCTACCGACGACCTTACTTTTTCTTCCGACCTTACTAGCTACTACTATTCTACCGATAAGACTTACGGAGATTACTTAGTATACTATAATTATTTAATCCCTTAAAAGTCCTAGTCTTTAAGAGGAAGCCCTAAAGCTAGGCTAGCTCCCCCTATACTTAGCTATTTATAATAATCTCCCCGATTATTACGCCGTAGAACACTACTACCGCGCCCTAGTAAATAGTAAGCGTATTCTAGGTTTAGTTTTAGGTTATTTTGCCCTAATTACTCCTTACCTTACTTACCCTAGAATAAATAGCTCCCCCGGATAGGCCTTCTTTTATTACCTCCTCGATAAGTATACTATAGTAATTCGGTAAGTAAGTATAATATAAATAAGAAATAAAGCGTTATAAGTAACGATAAGATTAGAAAAGAAGAACCGTAAAGAACTATAAGAATAGGGTATTAGAGAAGACCCTAATAAGAAATAAACGCGGTACGGGAAGACCCCTACTTTAACCCCTAGTATACAAGCTAGGTAGACTCTACGTAGTATAGTAACGTCGTCGTAAATATAAAAGCGAAAAGATATAAGTTAAATAGTACTAGCAAGGGTATTAAGGACTATACAACGATCAGCGGGAACTATAACCTCGAAGACCCTAGTCTAGACCCTAAACCCCGCGTTCGGGAGCTTACTACTTACGACTAAGTTTTACTTAGATAGGAAAGACTACGATAACTATAGATTACGATAGCCCTCTTAGTAGTAATAGTAGTACTATTACTAATCGGATAGGCGGCTAATAAAGTTTCTTAGATAATTACGAGGGCGGGATAGAAGACCGTATAAGTACGTAAAGAGAAGGTTAACCGTAAACGCATCTAAGTATATATATTTAGAAGGAAGAACGTCGCTATAATAACAACGATACATTACAGATATATACTCAAGATCCAGATAAGTAAGAGATCCTACGATTAGCTTAGCGCTTATCCGAAGGATAGCTCCTAGCTACGTACCTATTCTATTCTAATAAGCCCCAGACCCTTTTATACTACTACTTCGACGTCCGAAATCCTTTAAGAAGCCTCCCGCGATAAGATTACGGACTAAACAGCCTCCTAAGCTAGGCAAGAATATCTAGCGCACCTCTCCCTTAAAAGTTTAATACCCTTATCTTACAACGAAGCTTAGATAATACTAGCTATCTTTATACTAAAGACTAAGAACGCCCTTAGCTATAGTAATAAGTCGTTAATAATAGGCGACGTCGAAGGTACGGCTATAACTAATTAGACTACCTACAGCGCAATTCTCGACTACTTTCGTAAGCCTATCCCCGACCTAGCAAACTATCGCTAACTCCTCTTTACTAGTAACGATATTACGGACTAGGTAAAAGGTATTAAATAGGTCTTTACGAGGAAGCGATTCCCGCTTAGCGAGCTCCTTAATAAGCTCTAGTACTAGACTAATAATACGGTATATCGAAATCGAGTAAACGCTATCTTAAAGTCTAGAGCAATATAGCCTAAAGGACGTAAAATACTCCTCGAGACCTTTCGCCTCGGAGATCCAAAGTAGCGGATTAGGCCTACGGAACGTCTTAGAGATCTCGAAGGAGGTCCTCTTTTATTAACCCCTTTTGATATTAGCGAGTACGTTATTAACTACTAGGTTACTACGACCGCCGTACTAGAGTATAAGAATAGTAATATATAAGAGCTTAAAGGGACTAAGTTTACTATCGGATTCTTTAGCCGGATTAACTTAACGGCGATTAATTAGGCCCTCGTAGCAATAAAGTAGAAGTAGGATAGTTATTTAATAATACTATACGATAAAGCTATAGAGACGATACTTAAGTAGGCGAATCTTCGTTAGGAGCTAAACAACTATAATTCGCGCCAGAAAACCACAATAACAACAACCCGGGCTACGAAACAAGAAACTCCTCGTAGCCGAGATTAGGAGGTACTACTTACTACTAGGGTCGAAAGACCGCCCGCTACTATAGTTATCGTCAACGAAGACTCGGAGATAGTAAAGCTTATAAGGGAACTAAGCTAGCTTAAGCTCGCGAATATTAACGCCTAGTCTAAGATCCTTAGGATAAGGTAGGAGCTTATTACGTTTCGGAATAGTTAGTACGCTCCCTAGTAGGATATCGACGTTAATATAGTCCGCGCCTAAGGGCCGAGGGGATATAGTTTATAGCTATTATAAGATATACGATCCGACCTAAGAACTACAAACCTTACGTATTACTTCTATTACAAATAAGGATATACGACTTCGTTATATAACGTACTAGGAACCTATAATTAGAACGGACTCTACTATTATAACTTCGATAAACGCTTATATTACCTTAGCTCGTCTAAAGGAGACGGAAATAGCTAGATCCTAGTACCCTTGGTAATTATAAGTATAGTAAGAATAAACGATACCCCCTTTATTTAGGAGTTTAATTATTAGGTAATAAGGAGATTAGGACTACCTAGGGACTATAAGTAAAAGTTATATACTATCGCTAAGACGTACGTCGGTATAGATCTTATAAACGAGGAGTCCGCGCGAATTATCGAAGTCCCGAATATAAACTAAGTACCTATAGTCGCGAGCCTTTCTATACTTTCTATCGAGGAAACGCCTAATTAGGACTCTTCCGACCTCTTCGAGTATAATTTCGTAGAACTAGAGCTAGTAGAGGGAGAAGACTATTTCGAAGTATATTACGTATTTATCCTAGGTAAGGCAACGGTTAACGTACTACGGACCGATAGGGCCCCGCTAGCTAAGTAAGCATAGGTCGAAGAAATCGAGGTTAAACGAGAAACAATAGAGGTATTCTCTAAGGCTAAGGACGATTAGAAGCTACCTCTTAGTATAGCCCTAGTAAACGGGCCAGCTCTAGCAAAAGTATCGACTACTAACTACCTAGCCCGGAAAGCTACTACTTACCTTAATAAGAAGTTTAATATAACTATATAGGATTTTATTCGGACTATTCCCGACTACGAGGAAGCGCTCTTTACCGAGATTAGGGAGAGAAAAAAGAAAGCTAGGCTACCTAACTAGAATATCCTCTAGGTTCCTATTCTAAGCCTATAAGGGAGCGTTAGAGTTAATAGCGTAACGGCCTTACTCGGGAGTAAGAATCCCGAGCCGCTAGTCCTACTAAACGACGTACCTCCGATCGGAATAATCTTCCTACTCTTTAGAATTACGCTCCGTATCGGCTATAGTAGAGGCGAGGAACCTATTAAGGCTATAGTCGATAGTAGTACGTAAATATTAGTTATTAGTCGAGCCTACGTTAATAAGAACTACCTTCTAATAGTAGAGACTTCGGTAATATATTAAACGTATAATAAAGGGGAAGCCGGGCAACGGAACTTTAATAGTCTAATTACGAATTACCGCGTATAGTTAGTAGGAAAATATATAACTATACTAGGGATATTCGTAGTCCCGGAGCGTTAAGCTAGTTACCCCTTACTCCTAGGCTAGGACTTTATTAAGTATACTAAGATATTAACGTATTAGGAATACGGCTAGTATATAGCGTTAATAACCTTTAGAAATACGCGGATTATAGTCCTATTACGTAAATACTTAGACGGAGCTATATCCGGTAGAGGGATAGCTATCTTAAATATCTAAGCGGGAAACGGTCGCTTACTATACTAGGGGTCGTAGTAGTAAGGGAGCAAGTAGATCCCACCGATAACGAGGCTCCTTATATCTATAAAGTTTCGTACGTAGGAGTCTAGTAAGAGTTTCTCTATAAGGAAGTTAAAGATCTCGGGTTAGTAGACTCGGAGAGAATCGTTATAGCCCTTACTAACGACTAGTTCCTAGAGATATATATAACAGTTATTTAGAGTATAAAGAAGTCTATAAAGGTACGTAATAAAGCCTCCCTAGTACCATCGATTAATACTATATATAAGCCTAAGTAGAGGAAGGTAGTTCCGGTTAATTACACCGGCCCCGATAAGTCGATACCGCCTAGGCAAATCTATTAGAAGGATAATACCCTTACTAAAGTATAAGGCGACCTTAAGAGCCCTATAT
The DNA here is from genome assembly GCA_031142775.1 of Microdochium paspali. Taxonomy (NCBI): domain Eukaryota; kingdom Fungi; phylum Ascomycota; class Sordariomycetes; order Xylariales; family Microdochiaceae; genus Microdochium; species Microdochium paspali. The sequence goes on from JAVBIV010000008.1 coordinate 2,260,395, forward strand.
AGTCCGTTCGAGACGGGGTCTACGAGAATCTTTATCTACGATTCGCAAAAGCGCTAAGAGGAACTCGACTATACGGTACCTATAGAGATAAGATTATTAAAGACCTTAACAATACTAACTTACTTCCGCTCGAGAAGGACCTCCTTCTCGAGATCCTTAAGAGGCAGGAAATAGTACTTACTTAGGATTAGGAGGAGGTCGGTACTATACACAAGGAAGTTTCCCTAGATTATATAATCAGAACTATAGAGTACGAAGCCTAGTAAGCAAAAGGGATCCCTATCCCTACTATATTAAAACCCCGAGTCTATAAGGAGTTACGTAAGCGTATTACATACCGTATTATCGAAGAAGGATATAGAGCGTACCGTAATACTTAGTTCGTAGTTAAGAAAAAGGATAGGGGGCTTCGACTAATTAACTCCTCGATAAAGCTAAACGGGAAGATAATTCGGGACGTAATACTACCTCGCCCCGGCGACGCCTTCGTAGAATAGTTCGCTATATATAAAATCCTTACCTTATTTAATTTCTTCTCTAGATACGATTAGTACCGCCTAGCCGAAGAGAGTCGTAATCTAACGATATTTACTACAGAACTCGGCCTTTACCGTATAACTACGCTACCCTAAGGATATATAAACTCGGTAGTATACTTTCTTAGGGTAGTTAGACGTATCTTCTTTAGGCTTATACCTAAGGTCTACGACGCTTTCTTCGACGACGTTGTGGTCCGAGGCCCTAATTCCGTATACGACGACGCTATAATTATTCTAGGGGTTCGAAAATACGTCCTTAAGTACCTCGAGAATATTAACTTAATACTATTAGCCTTCGAGTTAGCCGGAGCGTCGGTATTAGTAGCGAAACTTTAGCTATATAAACGGTAGGTAGTAATTATAAGCTATATCTACGGTACGAATAGTAGGCTTCCTTTAACAATTAAAATCGTTAAGATTATAGACTAGCCCGTATACTAGAATCTAGGGTACGTCCGTACGTTTATAGGTATATATACGTTCTTTCGTTTCTAGGTAGTATACTTCGCTATTATCGTACTTCCCCTTATACGTTTACTCCGGAAGAACGTAGTCTAGACCTAAGGTCGCGAAGAGTAAGAAGCTATAGACAAGTTAAAGCGTACTCTAACCGAGCTACTACTACTTATTACGATCGACTATAACGAAGCCGTAGGGCGAGTTATCCTCTACGTTAACGTATTAGGTATAGGGTAGGGTTATATTCTCTACTAGATAGTAGAGGAGAAGCCTAAGCTAGTACGATACGAGTTAGGTACCTAGAAAGGAGCTAAGCTAAACTACGATACGACTAAACTTAAGTACCTTACTCTAATTAAGTCCCTACGTAGGCTCTAGAACTATCTCTACGGTATTCGCTTTCTTCTATAAACTAATATAAAGGTTCTTATCGCTCAGCTTAACAACGGTTTCTCTAGTCTCCTAGGCGCTATACTTACTCGCTAGATCGTATACGTTAAGATGTTCGACTTCGAAATCTAGTATATTACTAGTAAAAAGAACTTAGCTACTAATATACTATCCCGTAAGCCCTCTAATTAGATAGATACGCTCAACAACGAGGTAGAGGGAGACGTAGATAACTTTATCGACGCTAAGCTTCTTAGTCTAATTACTAATAAATACGAGTAGTTCCTAGTAACCGGTTAAGAAGTAACCCCCGAGACTTACCTAGAGCCCGTAAACGACTAGACAACTAAATCTTAAGAGATTGTAAGCTTCCTCCTCGAAGAACAACTCCTAGAATAGCTACTACAAGATATACCTAAACGTTAATATAAGTAGAGGGAGAAGTTTAAGTCTAACGCCCTAAAGTTTATAGTAGATAGAAATATACTATAGCGTAGATCCGAGAGAAATTTTAAGCTAAGAAGGGTCCTTAATTTAAGATTAGATAAAGTTACAATTATTAAGGAAGCTTACGCTATACTTAGCTATAGAGGCCGTAACTCCGTTTACTAGAGAATCTCGACTAAGTACTAGTGGAATAATATATATCGAGATATTAAGGCGGCCTTATAAACCTACCCTCGATACTAACTAGTATCCGATACTAAAAAGGTTAATTATTATATATCTTCCTACCCTAGAGATATCCTTATAGAGTAGGTATTAGACGTTTAGTTTATACTAGACGATAGGAAGTTTATCGCTATCGTTAAGGTACGGTACGCCCTAAGTAGCTACCTTAAAGTAAAACCTATTCGGAACGCAAATTCAGCCGAGATTAGGAAGTTCCTCTAGGAGAAAATCTTTTAGTAGTACGGCGTACCTCTCTCGATTAAATACGACGGTAGGTCGGAGAATAAAAGAGAAGCTATTACCGCGTATTAAGAACTAGGCGTTAGAATAGATCCTAGACTAGTATACTACCCTTAGAGATAAGGACTTATAGAAACCGGCTATACTCCGATTATAAAGGGGCTTATAAAAGCAACTAACGGTACGGGTAAAGGCTAGAGTAAGATACTAAACCTTATTATCTAGGCTAATAGAACATCCGTCCGGAGCTACGGTATTAGCCTATACAAGTTAATCTATAGAAGACGCCCGATTATACTATTCGAAATTAGTATACCAAGCTAGCGGGTTATTAACTAGGAAAGATATAAGTCCCAGAGTAATATACTAGCTAACCGACTTATAGCCCTCCTTCGCAGATAAAATAACGTCGATTATATTAGTAGTATCATCTAAGCTAAGCGGTAAGAAGCTATAGATAGGAAGATAGATAAAGACGCGTATAAGATTAGGGAATCCCGTATTAAAGTTAATAACCTCGTACTACTCTATAATATACCGAGGTCGATTAATAAGTTAAGGTTAGCTAAGCTAAAGTATAGGTAGACTAGCCCCTATTTTATTTATAAAGCTAATTATAATAAGAACTCGTATTCCCTTAAGGAACTCGACGGATTAGTCCTTCGCGGACTATTCGCCTCCGATAGACTAAAGCACTTTATTAAGGACGACTACGGGTACTAGGAGCTAGCCAACTAAACTACTAATAATTAGATTAACGGAACCTATACCGCACTAACCCTTAAGATCCTAGATTCTAGCCCTACAAAGACGAGATTAAGATTAGGCAGACGCGCGCTCGAGTTACCGGAAGAATAGGCGGTAATAGGTAATAAGATACCCGCTATAAATATTACTATTAAACTACCTAGGGTCGATATAACCTTATATTAGTAGCTCCCCGATAAAGATATATAACTATTATATTTCAGTAAAAGTCGTTATTTAATATACGGTATTACATAATTAAGGGCGGAAGAACTTATTTATTAATTCTTTATAAAAAGATTCGCCAAATTTCCCTAGAAGCAAAACCCTTATAATTCTTTACTTCTACTTTTACTATTACCCCCCCCCCTTTTACTTTACCTATTTCCTTCTAAGTACTAGAAACCTAATTTCTAGAAGTAGGCCTTCTTTCTACGATTATTAAGTTCCCCTAGATAGCTAACCCTTAGTAGCCTTTTTAGCTAAAGCCGTCTATTACTCGTACTTCTACCAGAAAAGTCCAACGAGTTTCCTAGGGTCTAATACGTTGTTAGTAGGGTATCCGGGATAGATATCCTAACGAACCGGGAAGTCGGAACCCGCCCTCGCAAATACTAGATTATTATTAAGCGCGTAGGAGTAATCGTTTTTAAGGGATACAGAGTAGTTGCTATACAAGTAGATACCGTTATACCCTCCGATAATTAATTTATACCCGAAGAATAGAGCTATCCTAGGACTTCCCTCTAACCTAGCCTAAGCTTACTTAGAGTAGTAACTACTACAAGGAAAAGCATTATCCCGCCCGAAGAGCTAAATAAAGAAGCTAAGCCGCCAACGAGGATTAGAGATAAACTACCTTAAGTATATCCTAAATAGACTAGCGTTAAAAGAATTAAGGATAATAGGTTCTAGTCCCGCGGTAGTATAACGCTTTATAACTAGGAGGGTCCTAGAATTAATACCTACGCCTCGGAACTATAAAGCGGCGTTATAAATAGCCTAGGCTATATACTAGTTACGTACTACGTCCCCTAAGTAGCAGATCGATATATACTTTACGATTTTAAGGTAGATAGGAGTAATTAGGTACTTAGACGTATCGCGCTTCGTTAACTAAGCTCGAAACCCTATTATATCTCGAGGAATAATCTTAACCTTCTACTTATATCTCGTAAGGTACGGAGGTAGTATTAGCGCGGTATTCGAGTCGATAGGAGGACGAGGTAAGGCCGGTATAGACGGGCTCCGGGACTTACGCTATTAGGTCGACCTATACGGGACCGAAGGGAGGTCTCGATCTTACGGAGTATCTAGTCGATATCGGATAATCTAGAGGTCGCTCGAGTCCGAAAACTACTAGCTACTAGAATAGCTACGTAAGCTATCGATAAAGCTATCGCTATTACTATCGTTTTTATTATTAGTATTATTCTTCGCTATTTTATCGAAATTAGTGTAGTTAATAAGAAAGGTACTAAAGTAACTAACTAACCTCCTTATACTTCTATTAATTAAGGTATATAAACGCGAGGATACGTCCTCCTAATAAACGTATACGTTATAATAGTAAACGGATAATTCAGCCGGAAGGCGCGATATAGCGCGCTAAAAAGTTTTCTCCCAGCTACGCGCCTATAAACAAAGAAGTAGCAACTCTAGAGAATTATTTATACGATTAGGTAGAAGTACTAAGTCGTTACCCGGAGAAACTTCCTTCCGCCTAACTTACTTTCACCGTAGTTAGCTATTAGGGTCGAATCTCTATTCTAGTAATATTATTACTCTTCCTCGATAAATAGACGAACCCGCGAAATTATAGACCGACTATCTTAGAAGTATAATTATAAATAATCCCGACTAGGGCGAAGGATAGATTAAAGTCCTCCTCGATAAGCGAGCTAAGGGTAGTAAGGGTAAGATATATAAGCTACTAACTATTAATAGCGCGGCCTTCGGGATAGTTCTCGTAGAGGCCTTTAAAGATTACCCGTTCGAGCCGCTTATAGTAAATAGGGATTATCTCGCGTTCTACTACCGTAGTATCGCTAATCTCCTAGAATTAGCCCTAACAGTATAGGGACCGTATCGTATCTTCGCGAGTAGGCCTAGTAAATATACGGTAATCTTCCGGGACTAGCAAAGAGACGCGGAACTACGGCTCGGCGAGATCCTTATCCTAGTAATTAAGAAGGGTTAGCTCGGAGACGACTAGATCTACATAGGTCTAACTACTCTTATTAGTACTATATTACTAGCTACTATCGTTGCGCTAAGTACTATCTAGTTTATTCGGTAGGATAGAATAAAGACGCCTTTCCCGTACAAATTTATTAAGGATATTCGTAATTATAATAGCTACCTAGTAGTTATACCCTAGTACTTAGGTATCTACTAGTCCCTTATACTTATCGATTTATATATAAATACCCTCTATATACTAGACTCCGGAGCATCGACTATACTACATAAGAAATAGGCCGAAGAATTTAATACCGACTACCGAAATACCGGCCTAGGATTACTTAGGGCCGTATAGTACGTCCCCTTTATTACGTAGGATAATAGCTAGGCTTATAGGTTTTAGGTACTTAAGACGGTTTACCGAATTTTACGTCCTAACCGCACATAAGTAATCGTTAAATAAATCGGGGCTAGGAAAGTTAAGAGAGATAATACTATCTCGAGATCCCTCGACGCGATTAGCAAGGCTATCGGAATACGTTTTATTCTTAATACTATTAAACGACCCCTTCCGAGTATCGAGCGTAACTCTTCGGCTAAACTAACTTCGCCGCCCTATCTAGGGTAGGGCCCTATTAATAGGATTATAAGATCGTTTAGTAATATAAGCCTTAATAGTAATATAGAACCCCCTCCGGCAAAGAAGAAGTATAAGGTCTAACCTATAGGGCTAACCTACAACTATAGGTAGCCGACTATACTCGAGGATACGATTAACCTTTAATTATAAATCCCGGCTCTAGGGAAAGATCGTTTCTACTACTTTATAGTAAACCAGAAGAGCATCGCCTATAGATAGACTAGGACTAATATTACATAGGCTACTCTAATTCCTTAAGTCTAGTATCTAGACGGTTAGTTAGGTTAGGATAATTTCCGGCGCCGTAGAGATACTTCCGAGGTATTAAGGAAGGCAAATAAGGGATTACGCAGACCTATACGTAATAAAAGGGCTGCGGCACGAGCTAAGAAGTAAGGCCTAGATATAAAAAAAGCGAGTAAGGGCTATAACAGCAAAGAGGATTATAGAATAACGCTACTAGGGTTAACGACGTTATTCTAGGGGTCGCCTATAATAGGGCAGGGCAGGAATAGTCTATAGCGTACCGCGCTAGACTATATACGGGTTAGGATCTATATATTTAGAGTAGGTATTCGCTACTATATTTAGATATCGGGAGACGTATCGTATTACTACTTCTTTTATACTACCTATTTAATTCAATTCATTTCTTATATATTAGATTCTTTAAGGCGTAATTAGGTAAAGCCGTACTTAGTTTAGTTTATTAGGGTTATATATTATATCGCTTTAGTAGTACGACGGTACCGTTAAACCTAGGTAATTGGTACTAGCGCCTACAGGGTAGCTATATCACGGCTACCGACGACCTTACTTTTTCTTCCGACCTTACTAGCTACTACTATTCTACCGATAAGACTTACGGAGATTACTTAGTATACTATAATCATTCGATCCCTTAAAAGTCCTAGTCTTTAAGGGGAAGCCCTAAAGCTAGGCTGGCTCCCCCTATACTTAGCTATTTGTAATAATCTCCCCGATCATTACGCCGTGGAATACTACTACCGCGCCCTAGTAAATAGTAAGCGTATTCTAGGTTTAGTTTTGGGTTATTTTACCCTAATTACTCCTTACCTCACTTACCCTAGAATAGTAAGTCTTATCGGTAGAATAGTAGTAGCTAGTAAGGTCGGAAAAAGTAAGGTCGTCGGTAGTCGTAATATAGCTACTAGTAAGGTCGGAAAAAGTAAGGTCGTCGGTAGTCGTAATATAGCTACCCTATAGATACTAGTACTAATTACCTAGGTTTAACAATACCGTTATACTACTAAAGCGATATATTATATAACACTAATAAACCAAACTAAATACGGCTTTGCCTAATTACGCCTTAAAGAATCTAATATATAGAAAATAAATTAAATTAAATAGGGTAGAGTAGAAGAAGTAGTAATATAATATATATTATAATATCTAAATGTAGTAGCGAGTACCTACTCTAAATATATAGATCCTACCCCGTATATAGTCTAGCGCGGTACGCTACCGACTATTCCTACCCTACCCTATTATAGGCGACCCCTAGAATGACGTCGTTAACCCTAGCGGCGTCATTCTATAATCTTCCTTACTATCGTAGCCCTTACTTACTTTCTTTATATCTAGGCCTTACTTCTTAGCTCGTACCGCAGCCCTTTCATTACGTATAGGTCTACGTAATCCTATAAGGATCGCGCTATACTATAAGGGAAGTTAGGTAGTCGGGATAGCTGAAAGGGTCTTAATTGCTATAAGACTAATTCTTAAGGAGGGGAGATTCCTCCCTGCCTCATCGTGAGCGATCTAGCACCGATATAGTGCCGTATCGATAAGTCGTATAGTGCGGACTCTGTATAGACACTAGTACAGCACCGTAGTACGGTACTATATCGTTCCTCCATCGAGGAGGTTATAATCTAGCTACGACCGTACTACGCAGTAGTTCGGCCTTACAAATCCCTTATTCGCCTTCCTTAATACCTCGGAAGTATCTCTACGGCGCCGGAAATTATCCTAACCTAACTAACCGTCTAGATACTAGGCCTAAGGAATTAGAGTAGCCTATATAATATTAGTCCTAGTCTATCTATAGGCGATACTCTTCTAGTTTACTATAAAGTAGTAGAAACGATCTTTCCCTAGAGCCGGGATTTGTAATTAAAGGTTAATCGTATCCTCGAGTATAGTCGGCTACCTATAGTCGTATGTTAGCCCCGTAGGCTAGACCTTATACTTCTTCTTTACTAGAGGGGGTCCTATATTACTATTAAGGCTTATATTACTAAACAATCTTATAATCCTATTAATAGGGCCCTACCCTAGATAGGGCGGCGAAGTTAGTTTAGCCGAAGAGTTACGCTCGATACTCGGAAGGGGTCGTTTAATAGTATTAAGAATAAAATATATTCCGATAGCCTTGCTAATCGCGTCGAGGGATCTCGAGATAGTATTATCTCTCTTAGCTTTCCTAGCCCCGATTTGTTTAACGATTACTTATATGCGGTTAGGACGTAAAATTCGGTAAACCGTCTTAAGTACCTAAAACCTATAAGCCTAGCTATTATCCTACGTAACAAAGGGGACGTATTACACGGCCCTAAGTAATCCTAGGCCGGTATTCCGGTAGTCGGTATTAAATTCTTCGGCCTATTTCTTATATAGTACGGTCGATGCTCCGGAGTCTAGTATATAGAGGGTATTTATATATAAGTCGATAAGTATAAGTATTAGGAGGTAAGGTCCGTATATAAGGTAGATTCCTTATATAAGGTACAGGGTAACGACTAAGTTGTAAAAGTGAGAGTTAACTATATTAGTATATTCTATATTAAACTATAGTACTCTATTATAAGGATCTATCTATGAGACTAAGGGAGCGAAGCGACCTTTATATAATCGAGAGAGAGCGTCTAGAACCTTCTATAGCTTATAAATCAATAGTATAGCTAGAAGGTTCAACGGGGATCGACGATATTCTATAGCGTCGATCTATACCTTTATAGGTAATTGCCGTATCGGGAAGGTAGCGTATTAGCTATTCTAATAGATATCGTAGTCTATAATACCGTATTTCGTAACTACGTTCTATATAAGCCGAAACTACGCGTTTATCGCGTCTAGATCCTCGTATTAGGCCCTCTTATAATCGTACTTACGAAAGAAACGCGTCCGGAGTTATAGTTATCGCTTTACGAATCGTACTAGCTAATTAGTCCTAATACGTAGCGCGCTACGCGCCTCGAAAAGAAGGTTTACTATATCTCTAACCTTACTTAGCCGAGGAGGATAATATCGTGAATCTAAGTCGAGAATATATTCGATAATTATCTACTCTTCTCCCTTAGTTAAAACTCTCGAGTTTAGCGAGCTATCGGATCTAGGGAGGACTCCCTTCTAGCGGCGAGATAGAGTAGTTCGAGAAACATTATAGATAGACGCCGCGCGACGGATTATAAGTAAAGGGTCATTTTCCATAGCTTAGAGTGCTATGTTCAATTGAGCATCTTTTGAAGGAGCTTCCATTATTGCTCGTGGAGATAAATGAAGTTGAAGGGTCTAAGTCTCGGAAATCGGGAAGGGTGGCCCGCTCGGTGGTGTGGCCCACTCGGTGGTGGATTACGTTACCCACTTTGCAACTAATTACGCAGGCAGGTCCCGACCAGCTCAACACGAATCATCCAGGATACGCCGCTGGCTTCTGTCATACTCCTTGTCTGGCTGGGCCTCCACACTCACTTCCACGCGAAACTCGTCCGTTACATGGATCGGGCCCCGGGGCTGCCGCGGCCGCCGTTGCTATTGTTGTCGTCATCGTCGTCGTTGCAACGCTTCCATTCCCGCGAGCTCTTCCCGCTGGCCTTGTCGACGCTGTGCAAAGCGTAGCTGTGCGACCCCTTGTCCGGTCTCAGCCAGGACCGCCGCGCATTCAGCCTGCTGCCGACCGAGGCGACTCTGCCCCTGCCGGTCCCGGACGCCGAGTTGGACGAGCCCATAATCATCTTGGCCAGTCGCGGTAGGTGCGCCCGCAAGAACGGCTGCAGCACGGCGAGACAGTTGCAGGTGATGCCAAAGTTGAGCTCGAGGCACGACCAGATCGCGGTAAACGCTTGCGCGTACGTGACGTTGGGATTGGTCGTAAAGCTGTGGATAAAGGCGGATCGTATGATGGAGAAGACGACGACGCTGTTGAGAAATGGTCACGGACGGTGTCAGTCGAGCAAAGAATGAAACCGTGGCACGATACCACTTACAAGGACCCGAGTGTCAACAGACAGCCCAGTGTGATTTTCTGTCGTCTCGACATGTTTAGATGCATCGTCATATGCAGCGGCATGACAATGAGAACGATGTCGGTGAAGATGTTGATGATAGCAGCAACTACGATGATGTTGTTGACGCACTGCAGGTTGCCACCAGTTGGGCTGCACGGTCCAGCCAACAGGCCCGTGTAGATGCAGACCGGCAGGACTGTAAGGACAGCTACAATGTGGATACAGTACGGGAACACCATCTTCTTGTCGATCCGATAGTACATGACCAGCAGCGAGAGCTTGGCCAGTGTCGGGGGCCAAAAGTACGCCAAGGCCAGCCCTAGTAGGTCATCGAGATAGGCTTGGAACTGACCCAGTGTTACCGACCAGTAGTCTCGACCAAACCCGTTTGGAAAAGCTAAAACATACAAAGGCTCACGTCAGGCGCTGTTCGTCTTGGGGGGTGAGGTGGTTCTTTTTACCTTTTATCATGAGGATAAAGAAGGACAGCGAGGCTCCCCATGAAAGGACAATCAGAACTAAAGACGACAACCATTAGCAGGCGTCGAAATCTAGAGCTCTCGAGCAACTTACGGGCATCCCATCCCAGCCTCTTGAGGAGAAACACTCCCGTGTACAGCCTCAGTATCAGGGCGATGGTAGCCATTCCAAAAGTAGTACTGAAGACGGCTATGATTGTTTTCTGCAACGGCGCGATGCTGTGGAAGTCGGGCACGACGCCCGGCGGGGCCGGTCCCAACGGTGCTGAAGGGTCCATGTTCGATAGGGCGATACAGACAAGATCAAGCCTGTTCGGTGCTAGTGACAAAAGAGAAGCGTGCTAGATGTAGAAACTCTCCGGCTTCTCGAGCTTTAAGGACGAAGTGAGATCTCACTTCCTCATGCATTACGACGATGGATACAGGGTTGATGACTCGTTCCAAATACGCTCTGCCGAAGGGGCGAGCGTTAATGATACATAGCCGCATGGAAGAACGAAAGACCGGGATAATGACCGCAAATCCTATCTGAAAGTGGCAGCACAACTCACATCACAGACACTCAAACTCGCTCTCACACTCACACGACCAGTACATAGCTGCTGCTGCAGACTATGAGAAGACGGATGCGAGTCATATCCCGGCTCCGTTCACGTGGCTGCGGCAGCGGCGACGATCGCGATATAATTAGGAGCAGCCTCGAGCAGGTACGGAGAGTTGACAGGAGGTTCTGCCCCTGGCGGCCCGTTTTTGTTGAACTTTGCAGCACAATCCTTTGCCAACCCGTGTGCTTGCACAAACGAAAGTTACAGTTGATCTCTGCACCAATCAGCGCTTGGCGGCACTGGATGTTTGAGTTCTGGCGTGCATAATCGTACAGGCTGGGGTCCTCCCCATCGTCATGGTTGGCTCGTCTCAGCTTGCACGAGTCATGCCGGCTTCAGGACAACTCTCTCGCTGTACAAGCCACTCGCCATGCTAGCGTCCCGTGCATATGCAAGGCCAACTAGTTATGGGTCTCTCAGAGCTGTTGTCTGCAGCGTGTCTAGGTGCCTCGTTCGGGCTGTTGGCCTGGCCATCTCGTTGTCACCGTATAAGAGCCAGCCTCGTGCTCTCTGTTAAACCACACAGAAAGAACGACTGCTCACTCTTCGTCAGTCCTATCTCCCCGCCTCTGTCCCACGCACTACTATCGCTTAAACCCGTACACCATGACGGCACTTGTGGCCTCCTACCCGGTCTTATCCAACTTCAACTCGCAGGAGCCGCTGCCCAGCACCGTGGCCGAGCTGACGGCAGACTTCTTCACCCAGGCACTCGGTACCAAGGTGAACAGCGCCGAGGTCGTCAAGGAGATCCCCGGCACCGCCTACAAGGTCATCGTCGAGGTCAAGTACGATGGCAGCCACCCTTCCCACCTTCCCACGAGGTTCTGTGTCAAAGGAGGCTTCAACCCGGCCATTATGAAGCTGTACCCGGGCCTGTCCTTGTGCTACCGACTTGAGGCTGTCTTCTACGCCCACCTCGCACCCAAAGTCGGCATGAGGCTGCCCAAGACCTACTATGCCGGCACAGACACTGTCAACGGCCAAGGGCTCTTCATCATGGAGGACATGACGGCGTCTGGCGTCACATACGGCTCGGTCCTCGAGCCCTGGTCAGCAGAGCGCGTCCGCGCCGGGGTCAAGCAGCTCGCCCTGCTGCACGCGGCGTGCTGGGGCACGACAGAAGCCAACGCCCAGTCGCGATACCCCTGGCTCGAACCCTCGGGACTTCGCCCCGTCATCGAGACGCTCTGGGTGCCCGAGCGCTGGCAGAAGCGCTTCTTCACCGACGAGTGCCCGCCCATCCACGACGAGATCAAGGACCGCAAGAGGGTGATGTCCGCGTTCCGCTCAATGTGGAACACCCCGGACGCCAGGCTGCAGACCCTGGTCCACGGGGATCCTCACATCAACAACACCTTCCTGGACGCCGATGGGCAGCCTGGGTTTCTTGACTGGCAGGTGCCCCACCCCAACTGTGCGCTGCACGACGTCACCTACTTCATCACGGGCAGCATGGAGATCGAGGACCGGAGGACGCACGAGCGCGATCTCCTGGCGGGCTACCTCGATGATCTGGCCGAGGCCGGCGCGCCCCGGTTCACAGTCGACGAGGTCTGGGACGAGTTCCGAAGACAGCAGCTCCACGGGTTTGTATTCACGCTGACAGACCCGGCTATGCAGCCAAAGGAGCTGGTTGATACGTGGTCCAAGAGACATGCCACAGCCATCAAGGACCACGGCTCCCTGGAGCTGATAGAGTCACAGCCGGGATACAAGCCTGTCGAGGAAAGTTAGTTTAGTTGTCCTGATAGAACCTCGAAAAATACAGCATTAATCATGGCAATGATGAAAAGACGAGGAATCGTTGAGTGACACCAGGGTCCCGAATACAAAAACAACAAACAGACTCTATTGACCGCTCCAGAGTTAGACATGGCTATACCTTGCCATATCCCATGACTTAACCAAGCTAGCCGTCGGGACCGCCTTAAGCGAAGGTTTCCCCCCGGCCCCCCGGCCTTGCGTCTCATCGCATCCAGGGCGGACATGGGGCACTTGAAATGCAACAGCCGACTCATTACCTGCAGGATGCATCATGCAGGCTGCACGTGACGATTAGTTCCACCGCCACGAAAGAGAAGAAAAACGCCCCGGTGGAAAAGACGAGCGTGGTTGCTTGGTATTGGTCCCCTATTACGTGCTACTGTTGCCTCTCCTGCTAGATGACTATGATCCTGGTCCGATGTAGGCGAAGGCCGATGCTAGGTTTTTTTTCTCGGTGACCATGTGTAAGCCTTGTCCTCCAAAGGCAGCTGGGGAAAGCTGAAGACGGCGATGAATTGAAACCGCGCGGGACATGGCTGAACTAGCATCGCAAGAACGAAGAAGGCCAGTGGTGAGTGCCTCCTACGCAGAGCCTGTACTTCTGTCGGTGTGACGTTGGCTGACGATGGTGGGTAGGTTCGAGCCAAGACATAAAGTGTTGGGTTAAGGTTGGTTGCAGCACACCGTTCCAGGGGCTTGACTTTGCTGGCCTGTGGACCCAGAGTCGCAATGAAACCAGGGTCACATTTCACGGCGGCTCTGTCGTTAAGGAACGATAAGTTTTTTTCTAGGGGCGCGGCAAGCTACCTTGTGTCGACCCCAGAGGCAATTTGGGCGTGGTGACGTCAATTATGATTGTATGAGTGTCAATGTTCAAACTCTATCAAGTCCTTTTGGCTGGACCAAGGTGGACCGAGCCAATAGGAGGCTGCCGCGTTGTGTCAGCCCGGGGAATTTTACAACTTCTGTTGTCGTCGTATGCTTGTATGTGATACCTGGTATTCATGAGTTGCTTGTTCATCGGGAAACTACGAGGTAAACGTGTTGCCAGATAGTGCCGCCCTGGTGAAGTTTCTTCAGAGCTGGCCTAAAGAAGTCTCTCAATGACACGCCTACTGATTGCAGCTTCGTGCCTCCACCTCTCGACTACAACCTACAGTCTGCTCCTCTCCCCGAAACCCCTTTCTAGAAATGTCTATAGCACCGGCGCATGAACTGCCCTCAGCCACTCCCCAAACCCTTTGCCCAGGCTATCAAGTCTGACCGAGCTGCTCACCCTTCTTCCGAGCACACCATACACAACATAGTGTACAGCATGGATGCCCGCAAATTCGACCCTCTCGACATGATACTCATGGCGCCATTTATCGCCCATCATCTCCCACATCCTCCCAGTCGTCAGATGACTCCTCATCTAGTCTCATACCCGCCTATATTTGCTCAACTTTGCCCTCGGCGTGAAACCAATATTCACATTCGCCCCTATATCCCCGGATCTAGCCAGCAGCACAACCCCCCAGCGTCGCCATCTCCGTCTCCCCGAAACCTTGCAGATCACACGGGGGAGCAGTAGCATAACTCTCCCTGGAACCCCAGTGTCTCCGTGATCCCAGGCGGCCCGACGACAATCATCTAAGCCACACCACCACCACCCCGACTAAGCAAGTTCACCCCTTCCACGATCCTCCGCTGCTCGACCACGGCCGGGAAATACCCTAGACACCCAGCGCGGGGGGGGGTTGTGATGAGCCTCAGGTCCAACGAGCAGTCCATCCCTGGGAACTGCCGCATAAACACATAGCTCCACGCCGCGACGACAGCGTGGGCACACCAACCCTCTGGAAGTTCGAGGACGTCGAGCGGGTTGTAGAACTTGACCCAGGCACGCGAGCTGCCCGCAGAACCTAGTACTCCTCCAGCAGGACGCAACTTGTCCGCGACGGCGTACTCGCTGGCGTTGACGGTGAACTCGCCATGCGAGCTCGTACAGCAGCTGATACTCACTTGACCACCTTCTCAGTAACGAACCCTGTTCAAGCAAGCCCTCGTGCTTTTGTGATTACGCACTCTCCGCTGGTGTTGATCTTCGCGATGGGGCAGCTTAGGTACGCCCGTTCTCTGCTACTTTTTTTTTCTTTGTGGTCTTCTTCCCAGTGTTCCCAGGGTTTCCAGAGGTTGTACTTGCTAGTAAGTCGCTAGCATCAAGGAAACCGCCCGTCTCGCTAGAGAGCGTCCGACGTGCTCGTGCTCGCCGCCACCGAGAATTAACACCTCCTTCCCACCCTTCCCGGCCAACAAGTCATCTACATCCGCCAACAAACCATCACCACCAATCCACAAACGCCATCTTGACTATATATGATCACTCACTCCCCGCGGAAGGAGCTAGCAACAAAATAGTTGTCCATATAGGTATTGGTCGGCAGTTATTTCAAAGTAGCCGTGTCAATTTTAATTTTAATCTTTTTTTTTTTTTTTTGAAAAAAAAACCCGAGCAGCACCTTGCGATTTCCTTGGCCTAGACTGGACGTACAAACAAAAATGACTTAGACGACTTAAGACTATCACTAAACTAACCAAGAGGAGCCTCGGCTTCCTCCGCTTTCATCTTTTGTGGGGCCGGAATGCGGGGAACCCCTGGCCGTTGCGGGCTGGATGTGGGAGCCTGGAGTCACCGCCGAGGAAAGAGGGCGGGCGGCGTTCTGCTTCCATCACCATCGACCACATCTTAACAGGCGCACTGGGCTGGGTGTCACATGTAGTCACAGAATTACAGGTTACGGAGATCACGCATCGTTCCGCAGCAAAAAGAAGAACCACGTTTCGAAGAAGAGACAACCTCAGGTTTGGTTGATTTATTCCAAGCTGAATCAGGACGTAACGCTTTAACAGCCACTTTCTCTCCCAAGTTAAAACAAAGAGGTATATCCGCTGTGCGCCAGACTCCTGCCACCCATCTAGTTCAGACCGAGAGAAGGTCCAATCTCGTCCGTGAAAAGAAGAAAGATCAATATAAACATTTTGAAATATGTAAGCAGCGCTCGAACACCGCCCTGCAATGAAAAGTGAGACTCAAGCCTCGTCCAAAGAACTGTTGCCGCTCACAGCACCACCGGCAGTGGCGGCCGAACTGCCAGAGACTGC
Organism: Microdochium paspali; assembly: GCA_031142775.1. Lineage (NCBI taxonomy): Eukaryota > Fungi > Ascomycota > Sordariomycetes > Xylariales > Microdochiaceae > Microdochium > Microdochium paspali. The sequence goes on from JAVBIV010000008.1 coordinate 2,276,514, forward strand.
TGAGACACGACGGATCGTGCCCGGATGAGACAACCCGAGCTTAGTCCCGGCGGGCAGCATGTCCACGTCGTCGGGCGAGAGACTGCCACTGGCGTCGTAATTGACCTCAGCCTCGGAGTGCTCATCCTCTTCGTCGTTACCACTGAGCTCACCACCATCTGGATACGCTGCCTCCGTGACGCGTCGACTGAGTAGGCCGCTGGTAGTCTCCGTGTCCATGTCGTCCTCCGAGTCGTCAGCGGCTGGGAAGTAGTAGCTGGGTGGTGGGAGAGGCACTGGGTTCAACTTTTGATGCCTAACGCCGAGATACTGAATTTCAACCACACCCATCTCAAAGTTGGCTGCAAACACAGGGATAGGTGAGCTGGTAGTCATGCTGGCAAGTCGATGGCTGAGGGAGTCGGGAGTGCCGCGCGTGCGAAGTTTGGGGCGCTTGCGGCTGTGCTCCTCCTCGCCATCCTCGTCAGTCTCGTCGTTGGCCTCGATGTCGTCCTTGATGCGACGCGTAAGCACTGAGACGAGGAAGTGGTCATCCGGGTAGACGCCCGAAAGGCCACTGGCCTCGAAGTTGATCTTGCCACACAGCTGCGGCTGGCTGTGCTCCGACCACTCAAAATTGGCCTCGCACGAGGTTTCGCTGTCCGTCTCGCCACTGGTCAGGTCAGGGACATCACTGGTGCTGTCGGTGTTGACCACATTTGCCGCATAGTGGTCGAGGTTGCCGTCACTGAGCGGCTTGAATGGCAGCGATGAGCCTGATGCGGACCGACTGATGACCGGTCGGTCGCTGATGCTGGTGGAGTCACGCGTCAAGCCGCGGTCGCCTGATGAGGTGGTCGCGCCGTACGTGTCGAGGGATACCTCGCCATAGTCGCCAGACAGGTCTGTGCAGAAGGGCGCGCCTTGGTAGTAGATGATGGCACCGTCGCGGCGCCGCTTGCGCTGGGATTGACCGCCCGAGATGCCAGACTGGCCCCAGCGTGAGAAGCCGCCGGCATTGCTGTCCTCGAGATGATCGAGAGATGAGCCCGTCTCATCACCGATTGACTGGGGCTCCTCAGACGATGACGTATTGTGGTGCACGAAAAGGGGCTTGTAGTGGAAGTTCTGCGACGGATCGGAATCGGCAACCTGCGGGCGGAGGTTGGACGTCTTGGTGCGGCTGACGTCACCCGTGTCGGCCGGGGCTGGATTGGTCTTGGTGGGCTGCTCCGCATTGTTGGAGCCGTCAGTGTCATCGCTCGATGAGGTGCGCTGCGACGCGGACCCACTCCCCTCGCTCGTGAACCGCGTTCCCTCATCACCGCCACGCCAGCGGATCTTGCGCCCGTCGGGCGACAGCTGGAACTTGGTGCTCTTCTCGGAAACCGCGCTGCGCACAAAGTCGGGTGCGACGTTGAGTATGTGCAGCTGTGCGAGGTTGCAGAGGAGATTGAGATAGACCCATCCGTCAGCGTCGGGGGACACATCGCGCGCTGAGAAAATCTTCTGTGACTCCGGAGCCCGAATGCCCAGGTGGCGGATGTACTCCATGTTCTCCGAGGGTACCTGCTGCCGATCAGGGTCCAGGTCCCTTGGTCGCGTGGGCCGCTGTTCGGTCACCGCTTCATCCTGTGGTGAGTTGCTGTTACCGCCGCTGTGTCGTCCACTGCCGCTGCCGCTTCCGCTGCCGCTGCCGCTGCCGTTGCCGTTATCGCGGGACTCTGTCAGGTCTTCACGTGAACGGGAATTGGTAGTTGACCCCTCGTCACGGGAGTGTCCATCCTTGGTGTGCGATTTGTGCGGTCGGATCTGGGCTTCTCGAGACGGCTCGGCAGGCTGCTGTGATGGTGGCTGTTGTTGTTGCGACACTTGTAGTGCTTGCTCCTTGTCGTCTGGTGCGTCAGCGTTGGTCATCTCGACATCTTCATTGATGGGAGGAATCATGACACGAGCACCCTGCTCCTCAGGACGGGGCATTTGGCCAGTGAAGAGGTGCTCAAGTCTTCGGACAACGAGCTTCTTCTTGTCCTTTTCGGTTAGAACATTGGCTCGGGGCCAGAGACCCTCGGGGATATCGCGAAGGTAGTTTTCAATCTTCTGATTGGAGCGGCGGACATCGCTAGCCCCAAATACGGCCTTGTTGGTGCCAGACAATCCCGTCGAGCTGGGGCCAGACATGGAAGCATATGCGGAGTCGACAGGGCGTGTGTTGGAGCCCGACGAAGACGAGGGCTGCTTGGACACGCCTGATGACACATGCTTCGTCTTGTTGAAGCTCTTCTTGCTTCGCTTAGGTGTGCCGATGCTTGACCCGTCGAGGCTCTGCGTAAAGTCGCGTAATGTGGCCTCGAGCTCTCTCCTCTTCTGACTTGGCAGACCGTGCACCTTGACCTCGAAGAGCTTCTCGCGGCGGAGAGAGTCTGGGCCCATCTGCTTGTATCGCTTGAGCTCTTCCCGTAGCCGCTTGTTCTCAATGGTCAAGTCGTCAATCACACTTCGGTAGTCGTCTGCGCTGCTGCTCTGCGTAAATCCGGCTTTGAGGGTGCCAGGTCGGTTCTGCACGAATCGGTAGGCAGGGCTCTGGGACGGGACTAGGTGACCGTTGCCGAGGTCTTCATTTGAAGAATCTGTCTCGCGTTGAAAGAATGGCGGATCGACATCCATTGCCGAGGTGTCGACATTGCCGGAGCGATTCGTGTTGGCACCGTCGAACCACTTGCGAGGATCGCTCAGGCCAGTATCATTACTCTCGCCAGAGGAACCCCGACGTGGTGACTTGGGCTGCGATACCTTGACGGCGGGGATGCTTGGGGGGATCCCTGTCTTTCTTTTCGACGATTGTCGATGTAATCTGGAAGCCTCCTGGGCAAGTCTGTGATGGCGGAGCGTGATGGAGTTTTCCGGACTTGTCCGACGAGGATTGCGATACTGAGTTATGTGGTTCTGCGTTTGGTCGACGGGCCCGGAGGGTGCCGCAACAGCTGCTGAATCGGACATGGTGGTTGAACCATGGGTACTGTCGGCGAATTTCGGTGCTGGCTGCTTGGGGGCTGGTGATTCACTCGGTTGCATAGCGGTTGTCTTTCGCCGGATCGTCGTGGTTATGTGCTCATCACCGAGCTACTAGCATCGAGCTACACAACTGTCGGATGGGAATCTGGTGGTGACGGTCGTCTCGGGATCGATCGTAGGGTGTTGATGGATAGTGGCTGGTTGGTGGTGGTTGGAAGTTGGTGTGAGGCTCAGCGAATTATGGCATTGGCCTTTTCTGGGTCGGGGTATGGCGATGTTGAATGTGCGGTGACGGGTTGATATCGTGGGAAGTGAGGCTGTGAGATGCGCCGTCGGAACTGGGGAGTGCTGAGCTGGTCAAAGGCGATGGAGATGGCGATTGAGGCGGTGGATGGCAGTTCGAGAGACCTGTAGACTGTGGAAGCAGGCTTTGTTTGGCTGGACCCATGGCGGCGGACTCAAGCTCAGGGCGGTGCAGCGGACGAGGTTTTGCACGCATGGCAACGAGGGCGAGCCTGCTGTGTGAGGAGTGTGGCTCGATCTTGAGGCCGGTGGGGGTTTCCTCGAGATCGGGGGATCAGGGCACGATCAAATAAATCCAGGGTCCTCGGGTCTCTGCGCTAGCACAAACAAGGCAGGGCTAGGCTGGATTCGTCAGCTTTAAGCTCTTCTGGGCAGGACAACGGCTCCTTTCACCCCCCAGTACTTGTTGCGGCTACTCCTCCGTCAGACGAGGCCAATCATATCTCGAATCCTCTGCGCGATCGGCAGCCTCCCTAAATCTAAGAACACGCCAGTAGGCGTGTTTGTAGCCACAGCTGTGTAAGGAGTACTTTACCATGTAGACTGCCGTGCACGCGACAGGCCAGCAACATCTCGATGGAACGGAGGGCACACGTAGGCCAGGAACAGGTTGCACGTCAGGGCACCGCAGAGACAGGCGTGCATCGTGATGACAGCTGGGCCATGACAGCATTTCCAGGCGACAAAGCGGCCCCGGGCCAGACCATCGCGATGCTCGAGACCCTGGGACAGGACATCGGCGGCGATGACCATCAACAGGACATGAGCAGTCCCGGAACGCTGATGGGCCGGCGCCGGGCTGGTCTAGAATGTAGCTCCAGAATGCAGGAGGAGGACCCTGACGGTGTCGAGGGATTCGAGGACGGCGCCATGCGCACATGACAGCCGGCAGCGTGGCCGATCTGCATAGACGCAGCTGTGTAATGGCCATGACGCATTGCGTGCGAGATGGGGAAATGGCAGCAAGCATCCAGATTGCGATACGGATTGTCGCGTCGAGGGCTCGCGGAGGGTCGAGGGAACGAGGGTCGAGGGTCGAGGGTCGAGGGTCGGACATTGAGAATCTCGCCACAGTTGCATGCACGTGTGGTGCTGTGCCGTGCCGTGTCCCAGATCATCAGGTGGGGTCCGATTCCACGGGCCTTGTTCCCAGCGCCGCCCACTCTCTCCACTGCCTGCAAAAGGGATGCCTACAAAAAGGATGCGCCTGCCCGGCTCCCGATCTCTGCGACTTGCCTCTGTCCTCACGATCGGGACCCCCTCACTCGACCATTTTCTCTCTACCCTGCTGGCCCCATTCGACCCCTCGACCCGCCAACCTTGCTCGACTCAGACTCACAGCCTTGCTGCTACATACCATGTAGTGTCTATCTACGCCCTCGCCGTCCTCGCCTGCCAGCAAAAGACCGACCACCCGTCCATTGCAACACTGCGCTTTTCCTCCATTTTCGCCACCCTCCTTCGCCACCCGCACCAGATTCCCATCTCCCAACCGCTCCAGTTCTGCCTCTTTTCGCATCTCGTCTGTCGCCTTTTGTGTGCCGAGGTCGTCCCCCATCCTCGTCGACAAAAGAACCATCCCCCGCCGCGCCCGTCGGCATTCTCCGCCTGCAGCTCTGACCACGCCGAGCCACGCCAATCCGAGTCTCGAACCAAAAAGTCGATCCCGTGTCGGACATTCCCATCCGCCTTAACCCCCCCCCCCTTCCTCCTCCCTGTTTCCGGTTTCTTCCATTCGTTGATCTGATCTGTCACCGCGCACCCCTGCCTTTCGATTTCTTCTTTCCACTGCATGTGCGGGAACGTTGTCCGCTACCCCTGAGGATCGAGGTGTAGGTAATACGCCTGGACCCTGGTTTCACATAGTATGCCTGTCCCGTTTTTGCCACGCCGTCCTGGAAACATATCTTTCTATTGCGGTCTAGACTTCTGCAAGCACACAAACGCACACATACATACACACACGTGAATGTCGAGCTATGCCGCTGTTATGGCGCACGTGCACGATCCCCAGCACTTGGAAGTAGATATTGTCATCCCGACAGATGCCACTGTGTCCCTGGCGAGACCACCTCTCAGCCCCCCCCCCCCCCAGCGCCCTCCCCCCCCCCCAGCGCCCTCCTTAAGATCAACCAGTCTTTGACACGGACGCGAGGATAATTGCCGCCAGCTCTAGTTCCCCGGAGGAGACGGCGCGCGTGGCCGGCATGAGTCAACCGACGCGTCTAGAATATTTCGCCCCTTTGACATACTTTTTGGGGGGTCCGCTTGCCTTAAGAATCACGAGGACGAGAGCCTCTGGTATTTTCCGCACGAGAGCTTCAGATGGGGCTCGAGCTGCTGTCCGTGCTTTCTCTTCCCGGGCCATCTGAATTCACACTTTCAGTGGCCCCCGACGACATGGTTCGTGTGTATGCTTGATCTGCGGATTGAGTTTTTGCATGCATGCCTGCTTCTCCGTGTGTGCGCATATATTAATGAGGGACCTCCTGCAAGCAAACTCCCATGAATCAAAACTGTAGCCTCGTAAATGTCCATCATCTTGGGATGGATCCCCGGTTGTCCTCATTAAGAAAAAAAAAAAAGAAGAGAATTCCGCACAAAAGCCTGCAAATTCTCTCCTTGGGAGAATCATGAGAATATCATAAATCTCCCCGGTCCGAGTTCCGCGTTCATCCTCGGGTCCGCACGCTCGGGCCGGAGAGGGCCAAGGCGGGGCAAAGCCAGCCGAGAGAGTGTGTGCTGCCCTCAATGCGAGGGCCCACCGAATTAGACGCCGGCGGGTGGGGTGTGGGGGGGGGGCTGTGTTTATGGCCGGGGCCGGAGGGTTCTTCTAACGGATCCGGTTTGACGGAGCTTCACGATAGGTCCGGGATGTCGCTGGGAAAAGGCTTTGATGGTCCAGACTGTCAGTACTTCGCACCATGGATTAAACTTGATAGGTTTCAGCGTGTTGGCATTATTAAATTATATTTTTAGAACAATTCATGCACCCAACTTTTAACCTTGTTCTATCAAGTGAGACCCAATAACCGCGCAAGCCTATCGGCGTCGCCTTTTGTACGTGAGGGCTGCGTGATTGCATTCGAACTACGTGCTAAGCGAGATGCTATCTCCAGATCGAAAAGTGAAAGGATCAGGACACGGCAAAATCCACAGAAACCTTCCTTTCATCCGGACACAGCTGTTGCACACGTTATAAGTGCTCATAACAATTAACCTTGTTTCCTCTCAATCTCTCTTGGTGATGGCTGTGGTGCATTCAACGATATACACTCTACAACCATTAAAACATGAACTCACGAGAGTTTCTCGCTCTAGACATGGCAGTTTCACTCGACGTTCACCTTCTGCTCAAAGAGTCCTAAGAGACGACTTGCTCTCTAACCAACAGGGCCCAGCCGATGAGCTAAGCCTCTTTTAGATCGTGGTCGTACTCGTCTTCAAACGTTAGTCCGAATCATCGTTGCTCATCATGACGGCGGCAATAGCCTGAGCCTCCTCGACGTCCTCTTCGTTGTAGAACTTCAGTCCATAGCTAAGCATGAACATCTCTGAGCTCCCGTAGCTTTCTCGCATCCACGCTAGCTGCTCACTAGTGAAGGCATAGTCTGCCGGGGACAAGTGCTGATGGAATCCATCGGCATCAACGTCCTGGCCCTCGCTGTCGTTGTCGCTGCCGTTGTCGAGCGCCACCTGGGAGCCCGGGAATCCTTTAAACACGGGAGAGATATGCTGAATTACCCCCTCCTCATCATCCGCCTGCATCATTGCCCTCAAGATAGACCGGCCTTCCGCGCGGTCTTCATCCTTGTAGATGCTCAGGCCGTAGGCGCGGAGGAACTTAAACTCGCCGTCGAAATTGTCCTTCAGCCATTCCTTTTCGACCTGTGTAAGCTCTTTCTCGCCTGGCCAAGGCTCTTCTCCCTGCGTTGGAATTGTTTCATTGGTAGGTGCATTGTTGGCGGTCATGTGTTTCATGCCCTCGGCCTCGGGCCAGTGGCAATTGATCATGTACATCCCGCCTGGCTCGAAAGGGTTCGGCCCGCAGACTGGCCCGACTGGTGGACCACTTAGGCGAACCTCGAATAGCGCAGCATCGGGCTTGAAGTAGGCGACCTGACGCTTACTAGGAAGCTCTTTGATGGAGCCCCGATTGGGACCCATCTCAACCTGATAGCTGTCGAGGATGGGATTTCCGATGACGTTGCAAAAGCCGCTTGGGGCATGCAGAACACGTTCTAACCGGATAGTGCCGTGGGACATTGGGCCCTGTCTGTTAGGATGAGTCTTTACAGGTAGGAGAACGGTTCCGATGCCAATGACGGTGATCTTTAGGTCGTTATGGTAGATAGTTCCTAAGTGGGAGGTGATGGGACGGTAGTCGTCGCCGAACCAAGATCGATCTTTGGCAACACTGAGCTTGTGGCGTCAGTCCATCGGAGAAGCTGGGGGATTAGAAGGAGAGCCGTAGCTCGAGGGTGGTGCTTACTGGCAATTGGAATTGTTAGACCAGATCCAGGCAGGACAAGGGAGGCTTGCCCTGCTTGGGGTGGCAGACGAGGCCATAGCTGAGAAGGTGTCTCGCAGAGGCGATTCTGAAGTACAGGCCGTGAATGACCGAAATGCAGATGAAGTCTCAAGAACATAAATGAGGTCGTACGTTCAGGTTGGCTGGGAAGCAGATGTGGAGCTGTCCCGCCTCGTCCTTGTTTACATAGTACATAGTAGCTCTGGGTAGTAGAGGAGGGGTCGGGTCTGATTATCTAATACGCAGTCGCAACTTTGACTTGCACAGAACAGCAGCCAATCGGCGGCTCGGCGCGGCCCAGTCTGGAGCCAGACACGACGCTAATGCCCTTCAAGTGCATGTCCCAGCTAATCAGGCTTTGGGGCAGCGGACGGCATTGCTAGCTTGGTGAGGTCTCATGACCCTGCTTTCGCGCGTGTGCGTGTGTGAGCCTGAAAGTCTGGCAGAATACGAAGGCGGGAGATGCGGGATTGTTATGCAGGACGTTCACCTGCATGAAACCACAAGTACGCGTCGGCTCGCGCGCAACTGCAGGCGATGCAACGGCTTGCGTTCGCGAGCTGTGCGTCCATCACGCTCTCAGTGTCGTGCGTGTGACGTCAACCCGACAGCCATGGATCCACTTGCGCCTTCTCGTCTGAGAATTGTCCTCTCGCCGCCAAGGCACGACACAAAGCTGATATCTCATGACGGCGTGTATGGTGGTTGCCGAAAGAACAAAGAAACACCGCTTCATAGCCTGCGATATCGAGCCCATCCACAGGAAACAGCGTCTTGGGGGTTTCCGAGTCAGGGAGCCGCATCCGCTGCCAATGTCGGAAGTTTCTACCTTGTTCTCCAGTGGGGGAACCCCCTGGCTCGCCAGCCCCAGCCTATCCCGCAGCAGTCACACTTTTCCCCCGGTGTCCAGATGACCTCGATTTGTTCTCTTTTTTATTCTCGTTCTCCGGCCGCATCCTGACGGTGATGCTCTCTGATTGAGCAGCAGCCTTGGGACATCTACCGCATCGATTTGTACGGCTTTTCCATCGCCATGTCTTTGGCCCAGCACGTTACCGCGACCGAGGGCGTCGACCGCGAAGATGGCGATGTCGACTCCCACAGCAAGCCTCTGTGGCGCACCCTCAGCTACGATCCCATACCAGCACCTGATGCACCTCCCGCCCTCCAGCCTGCCCACGCGGCATCGCATACTGCCGCCTACAAGGTCTCCACGGCAGCAAGAGCAGGTTAGTCGTCTCTCGTCACAGTCACAGTCTCAGTCAAGCAGCACTCGTACTGACCCATCCAACAGCCCAGGTGACGATAGCCACCATCGCCTGCGTGCTGGCGGCAGGCATCGTGTTCGGCTTCGCCTCTTTCAAGCCCATCATGATTGCAGAAGGTGTCTATAGCGAGCTGTGTAGCGCCTCCGATGAACTAGCCATGGTTCTCCCCTCCGAGGACAAGATCCCATGCGCCAGCCAGGACCTCCGTCTCAACCTCTTCTTCACCGCGGCTTCGATCACGACCAATGTCTCATCTCTGCTTGCCGGCTCTATCCTCGACCGATACGGACGCCGTGTCTGCTACTACCTATCTGCGCTCTTCTTGGCTGTAGGCTCGCTACTGCTGGCATACGCCTTCCAGATCCCCGAGTTCGACGGCTACACCGCAGGCAACATCTTCCTTGCCCTCGGAGGCACGTTTGTGTTCGTCCCTAGCTTCCAGCTCGCCGACGCCTTTCCAAAGTTCTCTGGGCTCATTGTTGCCGTCATAACCGGTGCCTTTGACGCATCAGCTGCAGTCTTGCTGTTCTATCGTTGGGCCTGGGAGGCTTCTGGGGGCGCATTTGGCCCATCGAGATTCTTTTCACTATACCTGGTGGTGCCCCTATTCATCCTCGTCAGTGAGTGGCTCTTCATGCCCCGTCACGCATACCACACCACCTCTGAGCTCGAAGTCAAGATCGAGAAAGTCCAGGATGCGGCCCAGGACCTGCACGACTCCGACCAGGACCTCACTGACAACGAGCTCTACCGCGTCCGCAGCGCTCGCCGCGAACGACGGCAGTCAAAGCTCGACCAGCTCGAAGAGCTCGTCGGAGATGCGCAGGAGCGCGAGGACCGTGCGGTGAAAGAGGAAGACCGACAGGTCGTCAGTGGAGTCTGGGGTGTCCTCCATGGTCTACCCGCGCACAAACAGATGCTGACGCCGTGGTTCTTGTTCATTCTGCTGCTCACTATTCTGCAGATGTTGCGCATGAACTATTTCATCGCGACCATCCGCTCCCAGTACCGATTCCTACTGCAGTCTGACGACCAGGCCGACGCCATCAACGACTTTTTCGACATTGCTCTGCCCCTCGGCGGTATTGCCACCACCCCTTTCATCGGACTACTCCTCAACCATCTAAGTATGGCCTCGGTAACCGCGACGCTGACGTTGTTCATCTTTGCCATCGGCATCCTAAACTGTCTGCCCTTTGTCTGGGCGGGATATGCGACGGTCATCCTCTTTGTCACGTTCCGACCCCTCTACTACTCCGCAGTCTCGTAGGTGTTTCCTCACATGTAATTCTCCAGATTGCTTCCCCTAACACTATCGACAGGGACTATGCCACCAAAGTCTTCGGCTTTGCCACATTCGGCCGCATCTACGGTGCCATCACGTGCTTGTCCGGCCTTTTCAACTTTTCGCAGTCTGTGCTCGATGCACTCACCCACGGGCCGCTGGATGGTAACCCGACACCCATCAACATCGCCATGGCTGTGCTGGGCACCATATGCGGGCTCCTCTTGACGGGCTGGGTCATATTCAAGGGCAGAGAGTATGAGCGAGAGATGCAAGAGCAAGCCGCTCCAGTGCCGACGTCGGGACAAGTAAGCGAACGGCTGGCTTTGATCCGGGAGGTGACGGCTGAATATGGTACGATTGGGAGGCCCAGCCAGGTTTGAGAAAACGCGCGTGAGTGACGAAAAGAGTCTTGCTACCACGGTTCGGAACAGTTGTGGGGCCTGTGGCTGGCATGTCGACGGCGCCTCGGAGCTTTTCAGCGGCTAGTAATTGGAGAAGTGGGCCGGCGTTGGAGACTCGGCCGTTTGCTGTGGTGGGGCCTGTGGGGGCCAAGAGGGGTATGGTGATGCAAGACACGACCGTACACAGATAAGAGGACATTTAGAATGTGTTTGGATAGATCCACGTGATAACAGCTCAACTGGATGATACATCACTCAAACCCCATCGCCGCCCACGTCTCCACAACCTTTTGCTTCACATCCTTTGGAAAGCTCGTTTCGAAGTCTGTCCTTAGGAAATTCGGCTCCCGCTCATACTCCATATTAAACAGGGAGTCGGACACGGTCTTACCGCCTCTAGTGCGATCCCCGCCGCCGTAGGACTGGTACGGTATAATCGGCAGAGCAGGCTTGTCGTCAAAGTGATACTCGTCTCTGCCCGGTCGACACCGCGTGACAAATGCCCACATGAGATCCTGGAAGTCGTAGATGTCGACGTCATCGCCGATCAAGATGAAGCGGTTCACCAGCATTGAGCACTTTTGCGAGAACAAGACCTCACCTAGTTCCCTGCAGAAGTCGGCAGAGTTGGTTTTGCGAGCGCGGAGGGCTGGGCCGTCTACCTGTAGTGCGCACCAGGTGGCCATCGTCTCGAGGGGCGCGTTGGCGTCCTTGATCGGGTAGCCTTTGTCTTGGAGGAAAGTGAGGATCTCGGCCGAGGCCAGGGCGGCAGTGGTGTGCGACTCATCGGTGATCTTGCCGGGGACAGAGACGGGGAAGATGGGATTGTTGCGGTACGTGATGGCCTCGACGCGGAAGAGCGGCTGCATCCGCTTGTCGTCCTCGAAGCTGTAGCCCATATAGTCGCCAAAGGGGCCCTCGATTGCCTTGTCTTCAAGAGACATATATCCCTCAAACACAATCTCGCTGTTGGCCGGGACGAGGATATCGCTAAGCTCGGCCTTGACAACGTCCAAGGGCCGACCAGCCAGCGCACCGACATACTCGCCCTCGGAAATGCCCTCAGGGATAGGCATAGCAGCAGCGAGGGTGGCCGCAGGAGGGATACCAAAGGCCAAGACCCAGGGCACTTGGGTCTCCCCGAGCTCCCGCCACTTCTCCTTGACGACGTAGTTGTGCTGCCGCGGATTGACCTGGGCGACAATGTGGTTGCGGTCGTGAATCATACCGCGGAAGATGGACCAGTTTGTCCACGTCTTGTCGGGTGTCTGCAGCATATGCACGCCGTACGTCTGGATGTACTTGCCGCCGTCCTCCTGGTGAAGCATTGGAGCGGGGAGCGAATGTAAGTCGATGTTATCCGTACCAATGATCTTATTCTCCTTGCATGGGCCGGTGGGGAGCACATTCGGCGGCAACGGGCTCGCCTTCTTTGCAGCCTGAGTGCGGGCACAGATTTCTTTCCAGGTGGCGTCTCTTGGGAGGCCAAAAGTGCGAGCTACGCGACCGAACCTGTCCGGCCCGTGACCCCTCAGACTGGCCGCGTTGCCGAATGCCCTCCAGAGCCCATCGCTGGTCATGCCCTTGAGCTTGTGGAACAGCGGCGCCTTGTTGTTGGTCTCGCTGACCCGGCGGACGATGGCGCCGAGCTCGAGGTGCGGGTCGACTTCGCGTTCAATGTCGACCAGGTCGCCGTCCTCGCGGAGGAGTTCGATAAATGAGCGGAAGTCGAGCTGGGCGTCTACGACGCGGGGGTCGCTCTGCGTGGTGATGCTGCCCACTCTTCTTCTGCTGGTTGTTCCCAAGGCGCGGCGGATTGCCTGGCGAGGCAGTCGTGACCGCAACATGACGTCCCGCGGCCGTGGTTATCTGTATGTGGGAGGAGAACTCGCGAGGATCGAGCCGCGACTCCTGCAACGGGCAGAATACCGGGCCCGACACGCATATACCCAGCAGTGGACAGCACGGAACCGAGGAACTGCGTCCCCGCCCCCACCATCTCTCATGGAGTAGTAGTATACTCTTGCAGATCGCCGCAGCACGCCTCGCCAGACGACGCGCTGTTTTTGCAATCTTGGCACCCTGCACGACGACCACCGCTATGCCTCCCTCGCGAGCATGTCCGCGCCTCCTCGCGCTCTCAGCCCGACGAGCATCGACAGCAGCAGCAGGACCTGCAGCTCCCGCCACCCCATCATCACGAGCTGGCCTCCGACCCCTCACAACAAGCACGTCCGCCTTGTCGCCCCTGCCGCCGCATACCCCGCAGCCACATATCCCGCACTACCCAGTCTCTCACCGGCCTTTCCGCCTCGTAATCGGCATCACGGGAGCGACAGGCACCGTCCTCGCCATCCGCCTCCTCCAGCTCCTCCAGTCCCTCGAGGTCGAGACACACCTCATAATGTCGCGCTGGGCCATGGCGACGGGGAAATACGAGACGCCTCTGACCGAGCCGCAGATCCTCGCGCTGGCAACACGCTCCTACTCCCCGCGAGACCTCTCCGCACCTATAGCATCGGGTTCCTTTGTGCACGACGGCATGATGATAGTGCCGTGCAGCATGAAGACCCTAGCTGCGGTCCGGATCGGGCTGTGCGACGATCTGATCTCGAGGGCGGCCGACGTAAGCTTAAAGGAAGGGAGGAAACTGCTGCTGGCGGTCAGGGAGACACCTCTGAGCGATGTGCATCTGGATAACATGCTCGCGCTGAGGAGAGCCGGGGCGGTGATATTCCCGCCTGTTCCGGCTTTCTATACTGCGCCAAAGACGATTGAAGATATCGTAGATCAGAGTGTAGGCAGGATGTTGGACAGCTTTGGGATACACACAGACGGGTTCAAGAGGTGGGATGGCTTTGATTGGAAGGGCAAGAGGGCCGAGGAAGAAGCAAGGAGTAAGGGTAAGCAGGGGGAAGGTTCTTGCGGGTAATGTGGCTGTTTTTTGGAGACTGAATAGTTTTCGGTCTGCAGCATTTTGCTTATAATTGGTCGGGCAAATGGTCAGTATTAGATACAGCAGCGCATATAATCTCCGTACCTCCAAGAAGTACTGCATCGGCATAGACCACCCATTGATCCAGTGGTAAACTGCAGGGCGACTGCTGCTGCGCATGCCTCTACTGTATCAGCTGCTGCTGACGTGAAGAAATGGTGTGATTCTGGTTACACTGAGGCTGTCTCCGGGCTCTGTGGGATGTGGAAGGGAAGAGTAGTGCACCTTGATGTCTAGATTTCCGGGGGAGATCTGAGGGCGTCTTCTTTGGATACGCCAGGTTCGATTGAGGATATAGATGGTGTTGTGCGGTTGTCTTCGACCAGCGTGGGGCCTGCTATGTCATCTTGGCTGTTGTTCTTGTCTGTTAGCCGTGGCACTGCGGCTAGTATTGTTGCTCATTTGATTGAGCCTCCTGCTGCTGCGTCTGCTGCGTCTGCAAATCTCTAATGATCCTTCATAAACACCGTGAAAGTATGCAACAGCCCCTAACAAACTCCACGCCAGCCCGCAAGCACCGCCACCACCATCAGAGACATGCGGCATATAAACACACTCCGACGACTTGTCCAGACTGTGTCCAGGGGATCCGCGACCGAGACGCTTAATTGTCCCGCTGCCCCGAACCTATTATGTATTCGCAACCCCCCGCCCCCCACCCCCCACTGGCCCTGCCAGGACGGATGATTGATCACCAGAGAAAAGACCCTGGCCCCCACTTCCCCGCATGGAACTCGAAACCCTTGCAAGCCCCATTCACAAGGGTCAAAACTGACCAGGGCTCGGATAATGCCAAGCTTCACGCCACGTTGATAGCTGAGTGGCGGGCGCGTTTACTCGGTTATGTCAGCTTGCAATGATTGCTATGGGGTTTTCAGTTCAAGCTAGGTATAGTGTGTTGGTGCATACGCTCCAGAACAGTGTCTCAGCTGCTGAGACACGGCATTTAATATTGGCTAGGGACCATCAAATGGTAATCATGCTCTGACGTTTTGCTATATACCCTATAAATATGCAAGAAATGATCAGATCAACAAGCACAGCTACTCGTGCCGTTGGTGCCGTTCGCGCCATTTGCCTTTGCCGCCACCGATTTGGACGTCAAGTCCTTATCTGACGGCACATCAATCGCCGGGTTCTGCGTGAAGAAGTCTGATGGCTGGAGGTGTAGTTGGAGTATTTCGGCGGGCCTACAGGTACACAGAGTTAGCACGGATTTCGGTGGCAACACAGCCAGGGGTACTCAAAAACTCACATCACCGGCCAGTCTTCGACACGAGGGTTATGTGTCAGGCCATATACAGCCCAGAGCACTACGTCATCGTCCTCGATATTGTCGTTCCTCTTTACAGCATCTGACACACCACCCTTTTCATCGATGGCCTGCATAGGGTATCGACCACCGATATACACCTCGTCGTCCTCGTATTTGGTCACCCACAGGTGATGCTTGGTGAATTGCGCCCTTCGTCCCTGGACGCTCTGTGGGTCTGCTAGGAGCAGCTGCGTGGCTGGCATGGCGAGCTTGTAACCAGCAGGCTTGCCCGAGATGGCGTTGCGCTTGGACGGATCGCGATTCTGCACCTTGAACACGCGGTGCCGCTCGGGCGCGAGGTTCACACCGCAGCTGGTCTTGAAGACCGTCTGCTTGACTTCGTAGTAGTTGCCGTACGGATTGGTCTCTGGGTTCATCGGCACAGGTAGGGACTCTTCTTGTACAACGGTATTGTTCATGCCGTCGATCGCAGGGTCGATGCGCAGGGCGAAGAGGTGCTGATGGTTTTGCGCCAGAGCACCCGGTGACACGACGGTGCCCCATGGCGCGGTCTTGCCCTCGTCAATGTTGACTACAGACACAATACCCGTCGCACGCGTCTCGATTGTGATGCCGCCAGCCTGATCAAACTTGAAGTTGAATGCATACTCGTAGTTGTTGAGAGTGATGATAAACTGTACCACGAGCTGGCGACGGCGGGTCACAACAGCACGGTCCGTCCGCCAGTTCGTGTGCTTCCAGCCGATGCCGTCGTCCTGCTCGTGCACGCAGATGACGTTTTGCGTCGTCTTGACAGTTCCGTCGGGTGCGGTGAGGAGGCCATCAAAGTACTTGATCAGACCCAGACAGTCGCAGCCGAGAGCGAGATTGTTGACAGCAGGGCCGATGCCGCCGTCGCCAAAGTCAAAGGCCTGCTTGCGGTGGAATGGGTCGCGCGGGTCGGCATATGGCACAAACATGTCGCTCATGCTCATCCGATAGACGACGCTACGTCCAGCGAAACGGATGTCGTGGAGGACGGCGCCCTCGCGCGGGTTGAACGTTACGCGCAGACTCCACTTCTGCCAGTCGATGCGGTTGCCGTCTGTGATGGTGAAGCTGGCGCCTTCTGGCTGGATGACAGCCAACGGCTTGAGATCTGTGCGGACGCCCTGTGGCAGCATCTCGGGGCAGTACTCGGATGGCCGGCAATGGTCAATGACCTTCTTGGTGGTCCGCTTGCCGACCTTGTGGATGGAGTCGTCCTTGCCTCCGGTGGCGATCTCTAGGACACGGATAATCTCGTTTGTGCGGGCGTCCATGATGGGGACAAGCGGGATCGGGTACGAGTAGAAGTTGGAGTCGGGACCGTACTCTTTGCGGTTGACGGCGTAGACGATGCCCTGGAATATGCGCGAGCCATCGTCGGTGTGATGGGCGCCATAGGACCAGGGCTCAACGACAACTTCAAACCCTTCGGGCAGCTCAAACTCTTTGAGCTTGGACTGGAAGAGCTCAGAGCGCTCGCAGGCTTTGGGCACCTCGCGTAGCTCTTCGGTGCTCAAGGAGGCGTGCTGGCCTACGCCGTGACTGCAAGTTGCGGCAATCTTGTTGGCGGCGAGGTCGACAATGGCCTCGACATACTCAGCCTCCTTGCCCTTGCCGACATCGCACCAGACCTGAGCGAGACGGGCCGGTCTTGGGGTGTCGTCGGTGAGCTTACCACTGTGCTCGAGCTCAAGGAAGGCAAAGATCTCAGCTTTGGGGGCCTCACGAAGGAAGATATTGCGGAAGTAGATGAAAGAGCCCGGGTAGGCAGCCTTGACGACGTCGCGGGCCGCCTCCGACTCCTCGAGGGAGAGGGCCAACAGCGGGTGGGGAAGAGGCGCCATGGAGTGATTTGTTGACGAGGAGTAGTAGAAGATGTTAGGCTGTCAAGACGGAGCAAGAAAGAGCACGGAGACTGCTGTCTCGACATCCAGTCGCTTATATATTGGCCAAATGCGAGGTCGAGGGCCTTGTCATGGGAACAGGACCCTGAGAAGCCCCCGCCGAGGGGCATGCAAGTGTTGTGCATTGCTGCCCGTAGCGGGTTAGTGGCTGCTGAGCGCCTGGCCACAGGGGACCCCTGCCGCTGTGCCACAGGCTCGTGGGGTACACCTGGACGGCTGCGATGCCATAAAGTTTGGGCTGCCAGCACATCAGACGCAGCACCACGACTCGCAAGCTACCTTGGGCCACCACACTGGACTTCAAGCTGTTTAACCAGAGACTGCTGATACCTTATCACGTTGCATTTGACCGCTGTGGCTGTCCTCCACGCTTCCATGGCGTCCTTGCGCGACCACCGCCCAAATCCGCCCTCGTTGACGTCCACAAACGGCGTCATGGCATTCACACTTCCTCGCATGTCGACTGACTCGGCGAGCCCTGCCTGGAACACCACGGCACCAAACCCATACACAGTATGTCATCCGCTCTAGCAACGATCTCCTCTGTGCTGAGCGACGACGCTGACAAATGATTCATAGATCTCCTGATCATAATCGGCGCGTCCTGAATGACGTCTATCAACGTCGTGTTGGCGATGAAGCTACCATCGTCATCATCGATAGCCTCGTCTCCGTGGAGCAACTGTACACCGGATGCCTCCAACTAGTAGGCAGAAGAGAAGAGCCGATCACGTGAGGCGGTGCTGAAGTCCTCGGCAAACGCATCCTACACGTAGATCTCACTGCCCACAACACAGATCTGTCCATTGTCAACGCTGAGGTCCAGTGATGTCCGCGTCGTAAAAGGCCGTCGATGGGCCTTTCCCGCTATGCTCGAGCATAACCTTCTTCAGGTTCGTCTTCGTCCAGGCAGTTTCTCGTACTTGGTAACCATCATAGTGGGCGCGTAATGATAATGATTAGCCAGATGAGACGGTGTCATTCATGTACAGCATAGAGCTGTGTGTTGCTAGTTCACCTTGCGACCCAATACAGATAAGCCGCGCACTACAAGGGCTACGAAGCTTGACCATCGCCAGCCTTTCCGCATATCTATTCTTTTATGGAATGGATCGTCCAATGATATCCCCTACCAGACCCCGAAAAAGGTAACGCGTCGCCTGGAAGCTTGCGGGGCCTTGGTCGTGCTGGGGTGCAACCTTATCGAAGCCGTCGTTGGACTCCAGGCCTGTCAATTGGCGGCGTCTAGACCTGCCTGATCCAGCCGAGTGCATGCGACAAAGACAGCCCAGAGCACGAGACAGTACGGAGTATACTAGTGATTCGACTTGATCTTTTACTCCCGCCCGGCACGGTTTCGAACTCTCGCTTGATGCTGATGGTAGGACGCAACGATCTTTCGACTTGACAGAGGATCACGCTGATGGAATCGATTTATTCCTCCCCTGCTCATCTTACCACCAGCCCCAATATTCCCCAGCAATTGCAATGTGTGGCACTACAAAGATCCAATGCGCCCAGTAGGTTCCAACCCCCAAAGCCCGCCCCATGATAACCCCATCTACAAGTATACCTGGCACCGAAGCCAAAAGCGACCACGCAACTGTGGACCTGTTTTCGAACCGCATCGAGGCGATGAGGGTGAGGCTTATCGTTATCCCGCGCGCTCCATATAGTTGCATAATGGTTGTGGTGTCAGTGTTGTTGGGGTTGTTTCGCGCGTGACTTTGTTGATGCATCGTCATGATAACCCTCGGCATAAAGCCGAGATCCGCCAGGGCTGACTCTGGATCCATGATGGCTCGGATGCCCATTATTGCTGGGGCGAGGGCAATGAGGCCGACAAAGGGGGAGAATGTTGTTGCTCGCTCCATGGTGAATCAAAATGGACATTAAGAGGAGATGACAGAGAGCATTGCGCCGCGGCGGCGGCACAGCGACATCTTTATGAACTACGCCAAGGCAAACAGCTTGTCGTTCCTGAAACGCATCATTGTCGAGTTCAATTGTTGTGGAGTTGTCACAGGCTACAACAAAGCGCCGTCAAAAGCAAGCAATGCTCCGACCGGACATCGAGTTTGCAGTACCCGGTCTCCCCGGAGGTGTGTTATTGTACTGAGAGCGAGGAGGACGTGCTCATTCTCTGCAGCGGACGATCCGGCCTGTCTCGCAGATTGAAAAACATTGTTTTCATGAGAAGGAAACCCTTTCGAAACCCCTTGTCAATAGGGCAAAACAGACAGATCCACACGAGACGAGGAGGCCGTGCAATCCGGTGCATAATCTGTACCAAATGGAACCCCTCAACTTGGCTCCTTTTCCACTAGACATTCAAAGCTGCAGAAAATGTACATCTCAATATTGCTCTTGGCGTTCATCGCCTCGCTTGCTTCCGCAGCCCCGCGACTTCCTCCACAGGTATAAAGCCATCACCAATCACAGGATTCTCTATAGTTGGCTAAGCCTTATCAGCAGAAGACCACAACACCAGACTTGTCCAAGCGCTCCCTGGTGCTTTGTAACACCGACACCTGGCCGGCCGACCGTACCCAAGCGAACCTAGGGATCGCATATCTGCGTACAGTACAAGGGCAGCCTACGGTGTCACCGGAAACTTGCACCCGTCCTAGCTGCTCATGGGGCACGGCAATATATCTTTGCAATCATGTTAGTCGTCCCGAAGCGAGGAGACTGCTTACTCAATTGACTCTGTCCCTAGCTCTCAGTAGATATAACCCTCGACAGCTGGGGAGTTGTCGCGGATAGTGCCCAGCGCATTATGGATGTGTGCCATGACAACACCATTTCCGGGCAGAGTATCGAGGACGGCGGCGCGTGGAGGACAGAGATAAAGATTGGGCCGTGCTAGGAGGGACTGGAGTGTGAGGAAGATAGGTGCTAGTTTCGGCTCCTGGGGTCAGGGAGGGGATAGTTCCTGAGATATGATCACAAACTGCGCCAAAATTATCACAGACAAAATCGAACACTACTACCCGAATGATCGGCAGTCTCCAGCTCTGGAGGAAGGCAAGGGCCAGGGGTGACACGTTGAAAAGACACTCCCCCACCCACGGACAGCCCCGCGCGAGAAGCTGTTGTCTAGAGCTTTAGGCTGCGACAGAAACACGTCAGCAATTAAGCGAGCGATGTCGGACACTACAAGCTGCGTGTTTGGTGAAGAAAAGCGGCGGAGAAGAGCAGTGTAGTCCTGCCCTCACGAGCATCAACTCTTTCGCAATCAATGCCGTCATGTTGTTCATCAGCGCCAGCCCTCGGACGGGCTTCCTGCTCACCATCGCCTTAGCGCTGCATTCTAGCTTGCCAGTGCATGCCAAAGTGACGAGATATCTTGGCGCGAGCATCACTATCGACAATGTGCCATTCTACATCCATCCAGAAACAGCTGGCAGGCTCCCGGCGGAGTCGATGCCGCCGCGCGATGAAGAGTCGGACTGGATACCGATCACAATCATCGATGCTGCATGGGATCTCGGGCAGGAGGCTTTGCACGAGCTCATCTCGTCGTACAGAGCCCGAGACGATGTGTTCAACGAGGGCTTCCTACAAGGTAAGTTGACCTGTGAGTCGATTCACACATCCGTAGTTTCTGACCCCCTCCCAGCATTGTACGTCCGCACCGCCAATAGCAGCATCACCACGGACTTGCAGTGGTCAACAGCGAATTCGACCGCCACTTTCTTGTCAACCCTGACGTCGAAAGAGCCTGTTGACTTGCCAGCTGGACCGTATGTTGTCTCGCAATCGAAGGGTACCATCCATGTGCCGTACCGGCTCTACTCGGACGTGCAGAGCTCGTTCCACCAGGGTGTTGTGCCGATGGCGGGCGACTCATACATGGCATTGCCTGCAGCTATTCCAGGCGCTTCCGCGATGACTATAGGCGTACCCTCGCGGCTATACTGCACCCCGTCCGCGGACAAGCCACTCTGTGGCCTGCGCCTTGGCGTCAAGGACATCTACGACTTGAGGGGACTCCGAACCGGAGCAGGCAGCAGGGCATACTACGCCACGTTCGCCGAGGCAGAGCAGACCGCTGTTGTCGTGGAGCGCCTCGTAGCGGCTGGAGCAGTCGTGGTCGGCAAGCTGAAGACGACGCAGTTTGCAGCCCCGGAGAACGCGCAGGACGCGATAGACTACCAGGCACCCTTCAATCCCCGCGGGGACGGGTATCTGCAGCCCGGGTCGTCATCCTCTGGAGCAGGAACGGCCATGGCTAGCTACGACTGGCTCGATCTCGCGCTGGGTTCAGACACGGGCGGCTCGGTTCGCGTGCCCGCACAGGCCAACGGGGTGTTTGGCAATCGACCTAGTCACGAGATGGTGCCGCTGACCAACGTTGTTCCTCTGGGTCCGCAGTTCGATACACCGGGCTTTCTGGTCAGGGATGCTGATGTTTGGTCGTCTGCCATTAGAGTTTTGTACTCTGGGTTGGAAGGTGGCTCTACCAAGTATCCAAGTAAGATCGTGACGATGGACATCCCCAGCGAAGGACCAGCAGTCGGAGTCTACTCCGACTTTATCCAGAAACTTGGCGATTTCCTCTCCGTCTCGGTGTCTACTGATTTCGATTTGTCCGCCGCGTGGACACAGAGCAGACCGGCCAACACTCCTGCAGACATTCAAGATCTACTGAGCACGACCTGGGCAGTGCTATCAGGTCAGGGACAAATCCAGCTCGTTAAGAACGGTTTCTTCTGCGCCTACGCGGAAAGGAACGACGGCCGAGAACCATACGTCAACCCACCGACCCTGGGCGCGTGGACGTGGGCATCCACACTACCTGACCTGATCGAGGAGGCCGTTGCAAACAAGACGATATTTCAGAACTGGTGGAACAACGTGGTTATGCCGCGACACCCAGAATCCTGCTCCGAGAGTCTGATGCTCTACGTCTTCCAGCCCCCGCTATTCCCGCTGACCGAGCCCAGCTACGTCTTCACCTACAACAGCATGGCGATTACCACTAGCACCGAGCCCGGAGTTTTGCTGGGCCTCAATACGGGTTTCATCTCGCCGATGGCGGGCAACCCAGATTATGTGGTGCCGGTCGGGGAGGTCGAGTATCAGAGTCAGGTCACCAAGAAGGTCGAGAAACTGCCTCTGTCCATCAGGATGATGGCGGCACGGGGATGTGATCAGATGCTGGCTGACCTGGTCGCTGATCTAGACAAGGAGGGCATCATTCCAAAGATCAAGACGGGGAGGTCCATGCTGGGTGGTGATGTACTTTTTTAAAAATTGTGCTTGTTCATATCACGACAGGGACTATCATCCACTTCATGAAAGATCTCCCGATGGTAATACACGCTGCATCAACAGTATAATGTTGCTTTCCACACTGTGACGACCCCGCCGATATAGTCGGTTCCGCGTGGGGGAAATTAGCCTGAAGTACCCACGCTCCGCCGGACATAATCGTCCGAGGACTAACATATAACAACGACCACCTCAAACACTTCCACCAAACAAGCGAAACAGCATCCAGAATCAACCCACCAAAAATGGCGTCTCCCAAGATCAAGGTCGGCATCGTCGGCTACGGTAACTCGGCCAGGACATTCCACCTCCCCTTCATCACTGCGATCCCCGACTACGAGGTCGTCGCCATCCTGCAGCGCGCCGCGGCCCCCGCTCCGGGGTCCGACGCCGCCTCCAAGCCCGGCGCGCACTGCACTGTCGATTTCCCCGGCGCGCGGCACTATCGCGAGCCCGAGGCCTTCTTCGCCGACAAGGAGGTCGAGCTTGTCGTCGTCGTCACGCATACCCCTACGCACCCGGTGTTTGCCGAGCAGGCGCTGCGGGCGGGGAAGCATGGTAATCAACACGCGGTGGCGTATTGTGTTGTGTTGTGTGTGTGAAAGAGTGAGCGATGCTGACGTGGGAAGCAAAACAGTGCTCGTTGACAAACCCTTTGCGAAGACATCCGAGGAGATCGATAAGATCATTTCCCTGGCCGAGGAGAAGGGGCTGATTGCTACATGCTACCAGAACCGACGATGGGTCAGTATTTAAGTGACCATTGGAGCCAAACCACAGAAGCTGCACGAGCCATGCGGCTAACCCATCGCAACAGGACGGCGGCTTCCAAACCCTGCGCAGCCTGATGTCCAAGGACGCCCTCGGGGAGGTGAAGGAAGCCGAGATCTACTACGACTTTGAGAGCCCTGGCTGGCTGGCATCGCTCGACCAAGCCGGGGACGACATCTCCGCGGGGATGGCGTACGGCTTGGGGACACACAGCGTCGACCAGGCCCTCATGCTCTTCGGTCGGCCCGAGACCATCACGGGGTTCTATCGGAACCAGCGCGGCAGTGATAGCAGCGTCGAGGACGCGTTCACTATCATGCTGTCGTACCGTCCTAAGAGCGAGCTGCTGGTCACGGTCAAGACTTCGATTGTGTCGCCGCTCTCAAGGCAGATCAAGTTTATTGTCAAGGGGACCAAGGGGTCTTATGTCAAGGTGAGCTGATGAGAAACCAGAAAAGCACAGCACATGCTGACGGAGTGACCAGTACCAACAACGGAGCACATGCCCCCAGGAAGAGGATGCCGCTGCCCGGAAGAGCCCCCTTGATGAGGACTTTGCTAAGGAGCCCGCCTCGCTCGACGGCATACTCACCACGATCGATGAGTTCGACGCATCGAGCCAGAAGTATGACGAAGAGGTCAAGAAGTACGTGGGGCAGTACCCCACCATCACGGGGAGGTGGATGGGGATTTATGAGAATGTGGCTGCAGCGATCAGGGGACAAGCTGAGCTTGAGGTCAAGCTACAGCAGTCCCGGGATGCAATTAGGGTGCTTGAGCTAGCGAGAGAGTCGAGTGACAAGGGTGTCTCTGTGGCGTGGCGGTGATTTTAGGAGACGGAAGTAGACCAGGTTGAACACGCAGAAACTTGGAGCCTCATCTTGACGCTAGGGTCTGTCAGTAGAACAAACACAGAATTTCATTTTGCTCGATATTATTGCAAACCGAGGCAGCAGGAAGTTCTTCTATGACATGAGCTTCACAGGTTTGGTATCTTGCGGCAGGACCACACCACAACATGGTGTGGTCAACGGAGATTCCACCCACGTAGGCCGCCCACCCTGTGCGTGATCAAGGCTTCTCAGTTTGTCCCCAGAGACAATAATCTGACAGGTTGCCTCGAGCTGCAATCTCATCAGGGCCTAATGTATGACTCAGATGTATCTCGTTTTCTCCAATCACCACGAAGCCGCACTTCTTCCACGCCGACTCCCGTCTGTCGCCACCCTTCTCGCCTCTCGATGTCTGCAGCACGAGCCCGAACATTGAATACTTTCCGCGGTCGTGCGAAATGAAGAGCATAGCAGTCGAACCGTCGCTGCCATCCGCAAGGTTTCCGACCGCTTTGGGAACGATGAGGACCCGCAGGGCGGAGCAATGTGCATCCGAAGACGCGGTGTGCGCAGTCACGCAGTCAAGATAAATGTCGTGTTGGGAGCGCCTACTAGGGCATTTCGCTGTGAATATAAGATAGGGACGGTAATGATCAGAGTCAGCTCCTATCACAGTGTGTGGTATCAGGCAGCATCCCCAACACAGTCAGTCTCGACCAGCACCAGCATCTTCCTTTCCCATCTTCGCCTTATGTGGCAAGGTGACTCCGGTTCGTGTGGTAAAGCTCTCGTGTGAATTATGGGGATATATTGATGCTAATAGACGCTCCAAAAAAAAACACTAGACATCCTTCCTCTGCTGCACACCGACCTTCATATCCTCCGGCGAAGCACGCAGGGGCAGGCGCATCGACTCGAGCGACTTGGCCTCCTTGTACGGCGCCGTCAACGGCACAGACATCTTGGTGCGGTACATGAAGCTGTTCTTGGCCGTCTGGGCATTGCGCCAGGTCAGGAAGTTGGCGTACCCCATCATCAGCTGCAGCGAGTAGTCTGCCGATTTGCCGTCCTTGTTGAACGGCTGACCGCCTCTCAGGTTGCGGAACCATTTCATCGGGTCGGCGCCGCTGGTCGGGATCAGGGAGACAGGTTTGCCTGCTGGGCGGTGCTCGGAGGTCGAGTGGCAGGAGGCGCAGGCCGAGACAAAGTTGTCAGCTATGGATGGTATCAGTTAGACACACGACAATGATGATCGGCAGTGAAGACGAAGAGAGTGTAGGAGACTCACCGGGACCGTTCATACGTCCGTTCCAGCCCCACGATGGCCGGGTGCCGTTCAGGCGCTTTCTAATCTTGTCGGCATGGGGGTTTATCCAGCTCTGCTTCGGCTTCAAGGTCTTGTCCTGGGCCAATGCCTCAGGGGTGAGCTCAGGGTCGTTTCCCCACATGATGCCCACGGGCATGAGTCTATCCCAGGGCTGAAGTGAGTGGTTAGTATACAGCTGAACCCCGTCAGTGTGTATGGACAAACTCACCTCGAGGTCCTTCATCTCGCCGTTGTACATGAACGTGCCAAACACCCAGCCAATCTCGGCGCGGTCATCGACAACCGCGAAGTCGACCTGCAAGAGACCCAGCTTGGTGGGCTTGTCGTCGCGTTCTGTGACCTTGCCCTTCTCGAACTTTTTGGCAATGACCTGCGGGCGGGGGACGTTATCAGTTTTGCTCTGCGCGGTGCGAGTAGAAGCTTACGTACGGCATCCAACGTAGGTGCACCTTTCATAGTGAACACCTCATCCTTTGTGGCGTCCGACATGAGGATCTTGAAGACACAGGTACCCTTGGGGAACTTGACGTGTTTGCTCCAGTCAGGGTTGGCCTTGTCCTTCCAGATCTCGCCAAAAACGGTAGAGCCTTATCCATTGTCGTTAGCACTCTCTTTGTTTTTCTTCTTTTTATTCTCGTGAATTCCCTCCTCGACTTACCAATCTCATTGTAGAATCCGCACGCCCAAGTCTGCAGCGGACGGTTCTGCTCATTCGACAGCTCAAAGGCTGGGGTGGGCCGCTCAAACGTCAGCCCGTTCAGGGGCTCGCGGCCGTTGAAGCTCCAGTGCATCCACGGCGCATGGTACCAGTTGCGCTGCTTGTTGTTCTCCAGGACAAAGTTGTTCACGACGTTGCCCTCCAGGCAGTACGCCTTTATGTGCTCGCAGTACTTCTTGGGGTGTTTCTTGAAGTCGATTTCGAGCCAGGGCGCATCGTGCTTCGGGTCGACGTACACGGGCGTGTCAGGCCCAGGGAGGGTCGGGTTGTACGGCTCCTCGTTGCAGAGGACGCCGCCTCTGGCCCGGATGTCTGCGAGAGAAGGGTAGTCGTTGCGGATTTTGAACAAGCGGCCCGTCCAGTTCTCCGGAGGCTTGATCAGCTGCTTGCCCTGATCAACGAAGCCGTAGGACGTGGCGAACTGGATCTCCGCCTCCTTTGCGCTGTAGATGGGGTCGTTGCCAGCGAGAGTTGTCCCTACGCCTCCGGCAGTGACGGTGCCGGCGCTGATGAGGACCACCCGTCGGGTGAGTAGTCTAGTGAAGATGCCTGCGCTCATTGTGTACAGGGGTTGCTGGTAAAAGGAGTGGATGATGTGAAGATCTCAAGCAGGAAACTAAGAGGACAATGTGGGAAGTCATACAAAACGCGGGTACAGTCTGGCCCGGCAGTCTGCACGACGACCCTCAAGTCTGCTCACCGTGCTCGAACGACTATTGAGACATTACCGTGGGCAGCTGAACCTCGTGGCTGGCTAATGGATCGCCAAGACCACGTTCTGGGCTCTCAGGACGGCTGCGGTCCGTGCCGGCCAGCCAATGAGAAGTCCGTCTAGGGCTGCCAGCGTGTAGCTCCGGCTTTCAGCTGTGGAATGCCAGACTATTTGACAACGGTGTAGTGCTGCAGTCGGGGGGATTGTCGAATCATATTCCCACACAACAGGAATGAAGAGCGGCTCGAAACTCAGCCGCAGCGACTCTTTGATACTTTGTCTCGGGAAAGAATCCCCTTTCGGGCTTTTATCTCTTCAGCAGGGAAGGGATGCGAATAGGCATGAGTTGTCCCTGCGCTCGGCCTCCGGAGTTTACGCCACAGCATTCACGCTATCTTCGCAGGAGCACGGATAGGATGAGCAGCAGTTCCCCTTTCCTAGGACCAAATGAGAAGAGAATAGGAACGGCACCCCCATCTTCAGGGCAGAGTCTTCAACTGGAAGATTTCCATCAAGAACAAGTTCAATGAGGGTCGTTTCGCTGATCGATATTCTTTGCATTATTTCATCATCATCAGCGAACCAAACATGTGCATTTCCACGACCTCGGCTTTGCCCTCCTACGTCTCGCCGCGATACGATAGGCGGGTATTTAGTCATCATGCAGTCCGCCTTTTCTTTCCATGCCCGACCCTCAAAGGTCCCGTCCGTAGTCCAAAAACCCCAAGTCCCCCCTAAGAACCCCTTCCCAACCTGGATGCGAATCATATGCAAACGGCTCGGCTCTCCCCGTCAGCGTGTACCCCTGCTTCTCATACCACGCCCTCAGCGTGGAGCGGGTGTTCACCACACCAAACTCCATCCTCTCCGCGCCCCATTCTGTCTTTGCAAAGTGCTCCGCGTGCGCGACCAGGGCACTGCCCCAGCCGCGTCTCTGCGTCGTGGGCAGCACTGCAAGGAGACCCAGCCACGCCGTCGTCGTCGTCGTCGTCGTCGTCTTTGGGGTCGGGGTCGGGGTCTGGGTCGGGCCCGACGGGGTGGTCTTGCGGCGGAGGGAGAAGTGTCCGACTACCTCGTCTCCTTCGCCGCTGGTCGATGGTACAAGGCCAACGAATACCACCAGATCATCCACGTCCAGACTCCGCAGCATGCTCTCCTCGCTGACAAGGTCGATGGCCTCGTGGTTAGAACTCAGATACACGTCCGTCGTGGGGTCGTTGCGGAAGGCCGCGTTGATCAATCGAGCTGTAGCAGGTACATCGTCGGGTGTTGCGCGGCGGACCATTAGGTCGTGCTTGTTGCCCACAGGGAGTGACATGGCGGTTTTGTAAGTGCGATTTTTCGGTGAGGTGGTTTGCGAACAGCAGTGAAAGCCCTTGGTGACGGATAGGTATCACAGAGTAAGACTCTCATGTTGTCAATATATTTATATACATACTTCAAGATGCAAATTGGTTCATGGAAGGGCGCGCCCATGGGCACTTTCAACAGGTCGGATCAGTTAAGGGCGCCGTTTGTGGGGATCCCATGACCCGCTTTAATCCTGCGACCAGTCGGTTGGGTTATACACAGGGCGGCAGGTACGAATACGTAGATCCAAAATGGGAAATATTCTAGTCAGTAAGTACCTAAAGTATAACCTTCTCCTTGGGTAGTTGCTCGACATGCTCGCCTCCGATGTTGCGCTTGGACGGATCAAACTCATGCTGGAACACTGCTGCAGACGCCCTCGCTGCCTTCCCTCCCCTCTCGAGCATCTCACGCTGATACGCGTCCATGGCAGACTTGATAGAATTGATGTCCGTTTTATCGATCGACTGAATCGCTCTCGCAAGATTTATAGCATCAATCATCGATTGGCAACCCCCTTCACCGCGAAATGGTGGCATTGCGTCTGTTGAGTGCAGTCATGTTAATTATAGTCGTCATTGTGAAGGCCCAAGCAGGAAAAGACTCACGAGCAGCGTCGCCAAGCAGAGTCACCCTCCCAGTTGGCAGCTCGTCGATGAGTACGACGTGAAAATGCAGACCGGGCACTAACACCGAGTACTCGGGCGTCATCTCTACAACCTTGCCAAACTCAGGCCCAAGATCTTTGATCACCTCTTTGGTATAAGCCAGCAACTCTCCTTGCTGGCTGGTATAATTCCAGTCCCTTTGTCTGTTCTCGCATGGCCAGATGAGATCCCAGTAGTAGTTGCCGGTCTTGCCGTCGTCGGAGACACTGTCGAGGCCGACAAAGTACATGTACGGCTGCTTTCCACGGTTAAGGAAGACCATATAAGACGAGTGGCCGAGTGAGAGCTGTTCCGCGAAATCATCACCAGAAAGCTTCGTTACGCCGTTAATAACCGCCGTCTGGTAAACCTGCTTAGGGTCGTTCTGCTTCCCACCCAAGATGTGTTGGCGGACTGTTTGAGGAGATCCAGTTAGCACAAGCCTATGTATAAATCAAAGTAATTTTAGCAAGGGAAAAAAAAAGGTATACCCATGCTGTGTACACCATCTGCACCAACAACAATATCTCCCTTTACTGAAGTCCCATCTGCAAAGTATACTACTACGCCATCGGCATTTTCCTCGATGCGCTCAGCTTTCTTGCTATACTGGATATCGAGGTGGCTGCTTAACCATTTGAGCAGGACCGTACGCTTGGCACGGACAAACTTGCCCGAGCCAGTACTACGCATACCCCACTTGCGCTCGTCGCCTTCTCTATACATGGCGATTTCGGCAGGCAGTGTCAGTGGACGGAGGTGATTGACCACCTCGAAGCCGGTCATATCGTCAGACATGGAGGCGTGGAAGTCATCCAGCATGCTTTTTACGTAGTCAGTTATATAGGCCTGAGGACATGAGCTGAGCAAACTCACAGTTGGAGGGTGATGGCCCAGCCCTGCGCGCCCATATAGGCCTCGCTGTTCCGCTCAAACAGCTGATATGAAATGCCCTTCTTGCGCAGAGATTGTGCAAGAGTCAGTCCTCCCAGGCCACCACCCAAGATCACGACGTGCGGCTTGTTATCAGTCCTGTTGCCCATGATGATATTCAGGAGAATGCTTAAGTGACTTTGGTTGATATGGATGTCGATTCTGTAATTCTTTTTGTTCTTATCCTAAATACTATGGATGAGCTGTTTCGACTACCACAATATATAAAGATATGTCCACGCCTAACGACTAGGGGCCTGGGCTCTTCGCCGTACAGTTTTCCCCTTGGTCCCTCTATTCCATGCGGCGTCGTCGGACGACGATCCGGGCGATACCTTGGCCCGATATATTCCATTCGGACAGTCAGCGCTTCACAGCGCCGTTGGGACGGACGCATATGGCAGAAGTCAACAAACAGGGATGTTGGTTGGATCGTGTTTCAAACTATCAAGGCTGCCAAATGTGTTGATCATCTGGCGGACCTCAAAACTCTAACCGAGCGCCCAAGCTCTTGTGACGTGTCCATGCTCCGTAAACGCGGGGCCGACACAGCCAAAGACGAGCGGCTATAGCTGTGAAGCAGGGTTACAGACTGTAACGTCTAGCATCGTGCCTGGGAATGTAACTTAACTTGTAGATCCGAGTCATCCGGGCCCCCGCCGGCTAGATACTTGCAGATCCTAGTAGTCCGATACCCCGCCGGCTAGGTGTGACGAGGTCGTAGGATTGCGCCATGGACGAGGGCAGGTTCGGCACCTGGGACAGGCACCCCCGGATTCTTACCCAATCATTCTTATTATATTAATAAAAACCTGGAAGGATTATATGACATGTACAGATTTATGTCATATTTAGTGCACAGTAGGCCCAGAGAAGCAGGCATGCACTAGGGTGCAGGTGTACACTAAATACAGCAGATGCATCTGCATAACGAACTAAACTAGGTAAGCTAGATAAGGAAGCAGAGCTAAGGGAGCAGGCTGCAGCTCAGAACAGGTGCGACAGCCCCTGCAAG
The DNA here is from genome assembly GCA_031142775.1 of Microdochium paspali. Lineage (NCBI taxonomy): Eukaryota > Fungi > Ascomycota > Sordariomycetes > Xylariales > Microdochiaceae > Microdochium > Microdochium paspali. The sequence goes on from JAVBIV010000008.1 coordinate 2,307,084, forward strand.
GGATGCTTCCAAAAATGGACAATACACGAAACACTCAACAATTTACAAATATAAAGCATGGAGCTGTGGGTTTGCAAGAAGCAGTCTATGCTGGATAGACGTTGGTATCACAAAGGAGAGCTCGTGTTATCAACCTTGATTCTACCCCAAAACCCAGCTTGGTTTACACAAGGGCGCACCGGTGGACAGCATCAACAGATCAAAAGAAAATGTAGATCAGTCAAGGGCGCCGTTTGTGGATCGCTCCTGACCCCGCTATTCAAGACTCCGGCTGCAATCGCTGGGCTGTAAATCATTATTATTAATTCGGGTATCTAGTACCAATCATTTAGGACATCAATTACTACTCCACGCGAACGCGTCCCTCAATGTGCGTGACGGCACTCTCCACTGCCGCCTCCAGGTCGATGTGGAAGTACGGCCTGTTCATGCCGCCAACGACGGCGACCTTTCCTGTGTAGGACGTGACGCTGGGCCCCTTGCGGATGCTATTATTGCTCGAGCCTACGGGCGAGATGGTGTCCTGCTCAGTCGTCTGTTGCGCTCCGGTCTCGACATCCTGACCGGCTTCGGCGCCCTTGGTCGGGTACGTGTTGGTGACTGCCTGGTCGCCGGTGACGGCGACGCTGTAGATGGGCTTCCAATCTCCGAGACGGTTGATGTACTTTGCACTAGGGAAACCGAAACCGGCAGCACCAAGTGCGCGCTTGGTCCAGCGGTTAGTGACGGCGACAAAGTGCCAATCGACAGGGTCCGGCGCCGCGTGGCGGTCGAGCTGGTTGCGCGTGTCGATCAGAGCCTGGATCGAGGTGACATCAACAGCATTGACAGCAGAGAAGTCGAGAATGACAGCACGAAGGTTTGGCCGGTTGTCGTCCGGTTCGGCGCGGTGCCCACGGCGAGGGCCAGGGTCGTTCCAAGGGCGGTCGCCGAGCGGCACGTTCCTGTTGACAATGGTGGGTCGGGTCTCCTTCTTTGCCCAGGCCGTCAGGATGTCCATGTGACGACCGGCGTTAACATAGTTGAACCCCTCCTTGAGGCGGTAGACGATGATGCCAGGGTATGGAGTGCGGACATCCACTTCTGGGTTCGAGCCGTCACGGTGGTCGAGCGGGACGAAAGCTGTGCGCGAGACAGTGTCTGAATTGGTCTTGTCGACGACCTCGTCGCTGTTGACACGGTAGATCTTGGTCTGCCCCATAAAAGAGCCACGGGCCTTGGCAATCCGGATAAGCAAAATGGCGACCGAGATGCCCATGGTGACATAGATGCCCGTCTCGATCTCGACAAAGACCATGACGAGAACGCCGACAAAGAAGATAAAGACCTCCAACGGGGACACCTGCCAGAACTGGTAGACAACATTGGGTGCGGTGACGAGATCCCCGACGGCGTGGATGATGAGACCCGACAGACTGGCCGAGGGAATGTAGAAGAAGACACCGGTCAGGGCGTAAATGGCGAGGAGGACGATCGCCGCAGTCCAGATACCGGCCAGAGGGGTGCGCACGCCAGCCTTGGATTTGATGGCGGTTCTAGAAAAGGAGCCCGTGGCAGGGTAGGCGCCAAGGAAAGGCCCAATGACGTTGGTGAAGCCGATCGCGACCAACTCTTGGGAGGGGTCTATGACATAGTTGTTGACGCGGCCGAAGGACTTGGAGATAGAGATGTGTTCGATGATGATGACGATGAGGGCACTGGGGATCTCGCCGCCGATGGCTGAGAGCAGACTCGGGGTAATGTTTGGTGCACTGTGCACTTGGAAGCCTAGAGCGAGAATATGTGTGTCAGAAACTTGGCGGTCAAAGCGTGTAGATAGAGTACCCACCACTGGGAACAGTCCCGAGAATGTCAAACTTGGCCTTCTTCTTGTCGGTGACGCCGCGGTTCGCGAGCCAGCTGATGAGGATGTAGAGGATGATGATGACAGCCATGCGCAGGGTTCCGAGGAAGAACCACAACTTCTGGCGATGCTGCTGCTTGTTACCAAGGTAGCCCGTGGTCCACTTCCAAAAGTATAAAAACACCATCGCGGACACACCCATTGCAGAGTCGAGACCTTTAGCGGTAGGTAGGGCCTTGAGGGTGTTGATGATGACTAGGTAGGTGGCCTGGCGGGTGTTGACACCAGAGATTCCAAGAAGCTTGGGTATCTGTCCGGCGATGATGTTGACGGCGGCCCCTGTCATGAAGGAGGTAATACCGACAAGAGGGATGAACTCGACGAGCCAGCCAAGACGCACCAGGCCGACAAAGAGCAGGATAGAGCCGCAGATGACCGAAAGACCACGGGCGATCATCTCGGGTGGGAACTCGTCGCCGTGGGCAGCAGTGACGCGGGCGACAATGTTGCCGACGAGGGTCGACATAACGGCAACTGTGCCAATGGTGATGTCCTTGGAGGTCGCAAAGGCCCAGTACAGGATGAACCCGACAAAGGACGTGTAGAGACCGTACTCGACGGGCAGCCCGGCGAGCTGGGCGTAGGCCATGCCCTGTGGGATGACGACGAAGCCGACCGTGACACCAGCGATGAAGTCGCCCAGGCCCCATTTGGCGTTGTAGTGGAAGATCCAGGCCCAGAAGGGGAATAGGGCGCGGAAGTAGTGCTTGACGCCCGCGGCGGTGGGAGTGATTTCACGCAGGACCTCGCCGACGGTAGGCTCTTTTTCCTCAAAGGTGTCGACATTGTTGATGCTGCTCGCGGCAGTGCGGACCAGCTCGACAGGCTCGTTCTTCTGGCGGTAGTCGACGTCGATGCCCACCACCTTGGCCAGGCCGCGGCCAATCTTGTTGGAGGAGCTCATGATGTGCGCGACTGACTCAGTTGTGCTGGTGCTGACGACAGTCGTAAGAGGCTGGCCTGCAGAAGATAAGCTCTGGGAGCAAGTCTTTATATCGAAATTGCATGACCACCCATGGTCAGTCAGCAGCAGCACAGAATAGGACCCCCACGGCCACTAAGCTGTCTGGAGATTCCAATGGCGGCGGATACTGGCGCATTGGCACGAGGCTCAACATGAGACTGTGCCATGCTGACGAACACCGACAGGGTGCAGCACTGCAGCCGAGGGGGCGTGGCGGAGGTGTCAAGGACGCAATCACGATCTTGAGCGTGGTCCAGGGTGGTGTCGCTACCAAGGGCGGCCGTGCAGGACTGGGGACGCCCAGGATCGTGGCGCTCCCGCTAGTGTCCGCCAAGAGTTGACGACATCGAGGCTAGAAATGGCGAAACGCATAGTGATTGGGTAGAGTCGCGGAGGGTTCTTGTACTGTTTCTACAGCCCGAGGTAGTCTCGCTAATCGCTGATGAGGTCCGCAGGTCGTCATCTTTGCCGCAGCTATCAGCGGTTGGAATACTGAAGACAGACGTCGTCCTTCTTTCGGGGTTCGTGAGTATTGCATGTCGTCTCTGCCCCTTACTCCTCTTATTTGCCGCGTGTCCGTGAGCGATTCGATAGCGGAGATACCTCCGCCAGCCCTGATAGTACTCGAAGACCCTGACATCAGCGCTGCCCTGTATAACACCATTTCTGGCCAATCACATTTTCAGACTTGCCCCTGCTAGCGCGGATTGCACTTCCCGCTCCTGTTGAATGCCAATGCACGAATGTCCAACCACGGCTCACTTTTGACCTTACGGTTGCCCACCCCCACGAGACATGGCCACGCGCCCAGACATCCTACCATTGCCCTTCCGTTCTCCCAAGAAGTGCTTGACGCGTGCCTCGTTGCTTGTTCATCGCAAGTTCTCTCGTCTAAGAGCTCGGCGAAGTCGGCGAGGCGCCGACAAGCTCTCTGGGCGTTCTCGTGAGTTGTCTCGGCGTGAACTCAATGCGCTTGGAAAATGCTCGTGTTCAACGACATGTCGAATGCCTCGAGCCCTTGGAGCGCGATGATGCCGAGTATGGACAATGGGCAGCGGTAGAGAATAGATCCTGGAGGCATCTGCCCCATGGGTGACATTGAGCTTTCTGTCATGACTTGGTCATATCCGCGCACCTGAAGACTGTCAACCCGCTCGGTCGGGATTGACGAGGCAAAAAGGAATATTAAGCCAGTTCTAGACCTCTTTCATGACTCTATCGGCCGTGAATATCAGGTCATTCGTCCCAAACTCCAACAGCCGCGCCCACCCTTCGGTATGCAGCCTATCCCCAGATTCGCAGTCGAGCTCAGTAATGCGGCTGAGCTGCAGGTCTTGCGAGACATGCCGCACCCTCCCACGTAATAAGCGAGAACGGCAGGGGGGAATTGTGTCCCGGCTGGGTGGTCGTGCAGGGAGTGACGAATCATCGCGTGGGCTTCCTCGATCATGTGGAATTCAGCCATCGGACTAACTATAATGAGAACGCGCTCTAGTATCATGAGTGGCTATCTTCTGGGCACATCAGGATCAAGTCAAGACATAGGCCGTGGCGGCGTCGGGCCCAAGTAATTCAGCCGCGTCGTGAGAAGCAAGGGGCGTGGCGGGATCTCCGCTGATGCTCTTTGGTTGTCGGACCAGTTGGGCACTGTCGAATATGCGCCACACTCTTGCGTGCTTGGTTCGAGTGCTCTCAGCTGGCCATGCCCAACGATCAGGCTCTCTAGCGACAACATTGGGAGCAGCAACTTGGCTGATGGCGAGGCGAGGGTGTGAAGATGATGGCTTTTCGGGACTTCGGTGGGTTCGTCGTCAGGCCAGATTTTGATGGCCGGAAGGTCCTTTGTATGTGCTCATTTAGTATCGTTCGGGTTGTCGACATTGCTCATCGACTTTGCACTCGATCCTCCATGGCCGCATATAGGCAATCATATCGAAACGAACACAATACCTATCGTGCATAGCTGAGATCACTGCACAACTCTGAGCGTTGATCCCTTATGAAGGATTCACTCGCATGACTCAGTTAGTGAGGCGGCAATGCAGGGATGCGATCCTTCATTACGCGTACAAGAAGATCGCTGACAGGTGCACAAACGGGCATAAATACAGCCCGATCATTCCTTTCATGTAGACATCTCTCTCTCGAGATCACGGCTTTCTATACATACGTATGCACCACTGTTCTGCCCATTTATGACAATACCACAATGATGTCAATCGTCATGTTGATGTAGCTGGCCGCGTGACGGATTGCGAAGGGCGAGGGAATAATTTTCATGCTGCCTGTAGCTGTCATGTCTCGAAGCCGCTCGAACGTGGGTCTTGACTGTACGCAGGGAAGACATGTCTCCCGACAGGGGTGAGGACCTGCTTCAGTAGTAGTCTGACGGCCAGGAAGCAAAGGACGGAGAAGCTAATCAGCGCGGAATGGATCTTGTCTGTGGGCTCGGTCGCTGATGAAGTGACCGGTATATGGTTGTGAGTTGAGACCTAGATATTGTGTAATCGCCTGTATTGGCAGGTGGTGACGTAGATGAGGCCCAATTATGCTGCTTTGCCCGTGCTATGTTGTTCTAACGAAATGGTAATACGGTGTCAAAGGTGGTGGAGCAAAGCCTTGTGCGTGTTTGCACGTTCACGCATTACCAAAGTCTGACACGCACCAAACGCTTGCGTGTAGCAGCGTGCAAAGCAGGTGTATCTTCACCACAATCATCTCCAACATCTTGTCCTGGGGCATCTTCTACGCCAAAACATGTTGCCCCTAGCAGATACAAAGGAGCGAACCTCGATACCGTCTCTCGCAGCAACGCACACAATCGTCAGAAATACTGTCTCCGCTAAAGCCAAACAAGACGAGATCTCATCGCCCTCGCCAGGGACACTTCCTTAATGGATGCCAAACATGACAATAAATACACGCAGCGATAGCCCAAGCTCATACTCTATCGTCATCCCACCAGTCGAGGCCTCATACTCGCACGCAATTCCGCCATCGTCGTCATGGCCATGAGCCTAAGGCTAACAGGCCTCTATGGAGCTCCATATCTGCTCGCGATCGCTCTTGGCCTTGCCGCTGGCCTCGTGTTGGATCGTATGCACGATCAATACGCAAATATGCCATAGCCACGGCAAAGGAAGGCATCAAGAGGAAATACATTAGCACGCCGTTGTATCAGACAGACGTCGAGCATAGCAACTTTCTGGACAGCGATGCAAGATACGGTGCGGCTGCCTGTGCTGACCAACTCAAAGCCGTCATAGTGAAGTTGGTCACAATTCTAGTGCGTCGGATTGTCGCGGCGCTGTTGGCAGAGCAGATCTACCAAAAACAACAGATACCAGTCTATCACGACTGTGGTGGCAAGGGGGCAAGGGGGCACGTGTGGCAGCTGGGAGACGGTGTTGGAGCAGCCCCTCGAATATTGCTCAACGACCACTACATTATCATGCGCAAATAATTCCTTAGACATGCAGACTTCTTCCGTTCTATCTTTTTAGCCCCCGTTCTTTAACTCTGTGGCTCGCGCTTGCCCTGTGTCGTCTTCACCGGCTTTACCTTATGCGAGACTCTACCTCAAGCAGAGACATGATGTTAGTACGTTTTCCGTCGTCTAGATTTATGTTGACCGTATCATCGAGTGTATTCGGGGAAGTTTGCAAAAAGAAAAAAAAATGAAGAAAACAGAGATGCTAGATGGAGCCAGCTGTAACCGTGACATGGAATGCGAAAAAAAAAAAAAAAAAGCATATCTGCCCACTACTGGAGTCGAACCAATTACCTCCTCATTACTAGTGAGGCGCTCTACCGATGAGCCAAGCGGGCTTGTTGATGACAAACCAATCTCTTAGCATAGCTTCTGTAAATTTGCGAGGTCGAAGATAACTTGAATCTCGATCCGTCACAACCTCAGGTTTGCTCTGCTCAGTCACTCCAACTAATTCGACCACCATCTCATGAAACAGCTGGCAGGAGTGGACGAAATCATACTGCATGATCACCCTACGCGCTAGCCCCAATCATTTGGAACCCACAGCTGAACTCCATGAGACGCGCGCGAGAGCAGCCAAGGAGAGCCAGATTCCGACCTCTCGGCGTGGATCTCAATGCTCGGGGAGGTGTATACACCCTTCGTACCAAGCAACAGGGAAGCGCCAATGCCAAGATTTGCGGAGAGACCAATCAGGAACAAGCATCGCGAGCAAAAATGGCAAGGGAGAGATGGGCACGGGGTCTCTTGAACACGAGCTTTGTTTGAACTTTGACTGCCAGCCTAATAGAGACGGACGAGCCCTAGTCTCAGATTTTGAAGCACTGGCATCAAGTTTCTTGACTTTTACGTTCCTCTAGGCATGCGTGGAACGACACTTGGAGCCTACAGGGGAGGGGGGGGCATTTCAGCTGAGGACCTAATTATAGACCCTGCCACTTACTCGCTCATTGATGCAGAGTGCTCTCTAGTTGAAGTCTATAAGCGTCGAGAGCCACGCCCTCTCGCGATAGCATAGCAATCACCAGCCTAACTCCGCAACTCCTCTCACTCGGCCCAGCCAATGACCACAACTTCTGACGTCAAAGATCAGCCTTATTACCCCATCTTCTGGCTCAGCCCCAACGGACCCCTGCAAGCCCCAAGATCGGCACTTTCGGTGGAGCGGGAAACTTGACGTCTTGGCTGTACGACTGGCCTTCTCTGATTGGCAGAGACCGTCGTCAGCTTGGACTAAAACCGATGTCCCAGCCCACAGACAGCCAGCCCTATGTGACGTGGGTGGACCACCGTACAAAATGAGGCTTTGACCCGCGAGCCCAAGGGCTGTGCTTCATTGTTCTCCTGTTGTCATACCCTGCGACACCGAACAAAAATCACCAAAGACAGAACCCGCCTCTTCCACGACAACATGTCTCTCAACGCCACCTCTCCGGGCTGCGGCGGCACAAACTCTCTTCCAGACTTTGTCAACCTCCCCGAGATTCCGCGCAACATTACAACTTTTTACAAGCCAAACACAAACGAGACCCTGACATCAATGGAGACCTGCTGTTCCCCGAACCCAGTGCACAAGATCCAGAACGGATGCTACCTGTACTGTGAGGTGCCCGGCACCGAGGGTGTCAGCGCAGACCAGGCGCAGACCCAGGCCTCCATCCTGACGATGTGTGTCAAGTCGGACTCGCCCATCAGTGCCACGCACCTCGCTGGGTCAGGGAGGGCGGAGGTACGGCTCAGTAGTGTGTTCACTTTTGGGTTCGTGGTTTCGTTGTTGGTGTCGGGGTTGTTCTGAGTGATGGAGTGAAGGAAAAATACCCTGAAATGGAGATGGAAATAAAGCTAGAGATAAGCCAAGCACTCAGTCGAGTATTTGAGAGATTCGAACAGCACGGCCATGGAATTAGGTCAGGCAGGCAGTGGATGTTCAATGGTCATTATTTGTTTCTGTCGGTTCTACATGAGGAGTCCTCCATGTAACGATGACTTGTCCCGCCACTAAATAAAGTCGATATTGTTCAGGCCGAGTCGGCGGCTTGGCGGAACATGATTGGCAAGTCCCTGAACTTATGTGACCCAGCGCGGCAGAGGCTCTGCCACGCGTTCGTGTCTAATGGCAAGCAGGAGCATCGATGCTGCTACTGCTCACAAGTTGGCGTCGCCAAAGACTTTTTCGGCGCGAAATGGCGGTTCTCTCAGATGAGTCTGTCCCTGAAGCTCGAACTTTACCGTGGGGATTCTTTCCGGATGTAGTCCTCATCTGATCGAAATTCAGTAGAGCCCAAGGTGGTGCAGGCTTACCATCGATCGGCACGGGGGCTCACGGTAAGGCGAGTGCAACTCCACGCCTCTCTGTTAATATGTGCCAGGGCAGCCGTCGGGCTAGAAACTGGTCATCGCTTGAGTGAACTTTGAAATGGCTGACGATAGTGTCTGCAGACCGGTCCTCCGACCTGCAAAGCCAGCACGAACACCTCACCCTACTACTTCCGAATTCGGGTACTGGTCGTGAAACACCGTCGCACCGTCCAGGATGGCTTCGGCATTCATACGCACACTCCAACGAACCATATCTGTGAGCGACTGTTCCCTGAAACCGTCGCCATGGTCGCCAATGTCGCTCTGGGCAGCCAGCGGGCCTGCGGGGCGATGGTGGTGGAATAGACCGGGCGAGAGAGACAGACACATGTGGGGCTTGCGGCCGCCGCCACCGTTGCAAAAGAACCGCAGGAGAATATCGAAGCCGTCGCGGAGGTCCTTGGTGCCGAGCTCGTAAAGCAGCTTGCGGGCGCCTTTCTGGCTGATGGCGTAGCCCAGCGAACAAACACCTTCCTCGGAGTGGTGCACTGCGCGGGTGTGCTCAGGGTAGTCTTCGACGAGCTTGAAGGGCCCGGTAATACTCCACAGGTACCGCTTCTCGGGGCAGGTCTCGTCGTTCATGTGAATGACCTTGCCTCTAGGGGCGACTTTGTTGTCGGGGGAGACGAAGCGCATGCCGCAGTGGCCGAGCCATAGGAGGTCCCAGTCATCTCCGTACGGTGATGTAGTGGCAGGGACAGTGTGCGGGAGGGCATTGAGCATAATATCAGGGACGTAGGCAGGACCGCCCTCTCGGGGATGAGGGTAAGTCGGGTCGGCGTAGCTACCACTGCCCACGAGTGGCTGGGTGAGGGCTTGCGCGGAGCGGGCAAAGTCATGCAGCTGAGAATGGATGCGGACATCCCAGTCGACATCGTCTTCAAGGATAAGCGCCGAAGAGAGGTTTCTGGCGATGACTCTGTGACGGTGTCAGCACACATCATGGAGTGATGGGAGATCTACGTATGTATATTCATACTCGTGGATTGCGTTCATGTGGGCACGCCACGACCCAACCGAGGCGTCATTGAGGCGGTCGTGCTTGGTCGTCGTAGGAATGGCGCTGTCGGTGACGGTCTTGCCAAAAATGGCGTCGACAAACTTGATCTTGACCTCACTGAGAGCGGCTTGCAGCATCATGCCATCGCGACGATCGGTGCGGGTGGGCAGGCTGACGACGAGGATGTCTTGGAACTGAAATGAGGAGGAGAGTGGTCAGCAGAGTGCTGCACGTAAGACGTCGAAGGACGCATGAGACTCACACCCCAGGTAGCATTGTTGACGTCGCCGAGGAGACCGGGAGATGGGGAGCGGCTAGCAGTGGACAAGGAAGACGGGCCTGTGAGCAGATGGCTGCTGAAGAACAACAAGCTAACGAGGATGGCAGTTGCGACGGCCATTCCGGTCCGCAAATTGGGCGTTCGCGACAGCATCGTGACTGTTATGGGTGGTGTTGAAAGTGGTCGTAAAATCGGTGACAAGGTACAAAGACAGAGGGGAAAAAAAAAAAAAGAAGAAAAACGACACTGAAGACGGGGTTGATCACCGCAGATGAGTAGATGAAAATGAGGAAAGAACGAGAGAGTGGACTGGTGTGACGACAGATTACGAATGCCAAAGAAGAGGCTTGGAATCCATGACTGCATTTCGAGGCGGGCGCCGGCTGTACTAAATTGAGCCCCTAGACGGGAGCTGACCCGGCTCAGGCTCTACATGATAGTAGGTAGGAGTGAGGACGGGACTGCACCGCTGACAGGCAGGTGGGTCGTTAGGGCCAGGCCCGTCCACTAGCATCAGTGGACGCAACTCTGCACCCCTGGTCATGTCATCCCAGAGCCAACAGCAGCCCCTTATCCCGCCAACCAGGGCACGCAAATCTCCTGGGCTTGGCAGATCCGGTGGGGCCAGCGGCAGCGGCTGACCGGCAGCGGGCCAGATAGCGCTGGCGCACTTGTCCTCCAGGCACCCTGTTGGCCCCACACGCGCCCACGACGAGCCAACATCTGCAGGTCCATCGCCCAAACCAGGCGATCCAGGCAGGGGCTCTTTGCATGCGTACAACCAACATCGCCAGGGGTGTGCAACAAGCAAACGATGCTGTGCCATCGCTCTGTCCCGGCACACACGCTCATGTCGTCCAGCGGCGACGCCACGGCCAAGATGGCCTGCACCGCCATTGACCTTGAGCGAGGCTTCCTTAACACGGCGTCGGCTCCCAGCACCAGCATTGTCACGATGCTACCCCGTTCCTCGCCCAGCCTTACAGCCTCGCCGCCACTGTTCTTCTCACGAGCTGGACTCTGACAAGTCCAGTCTGTCTTCCTTTCTTCGTACTCTCTTCGTCGACGTCTACCTCAGCAGTTCTTTTCACCTCTAATCTTCTTGACGGCACCATGTATCATCGCATTCCAGCCTACTTGCTGCTGGTGGCACACGCAGCCTGCCTCGTGTCTGCGCAGTTTTTCAATCCGACCGAGGATGGCAAGTCTGTATGGAGGATTGGCGAAACCCAAGTCATCAAGTTCAGGACAACATTGACCAACTTCAACATCGCTTTGTGGCAACAATCTCCGCAGGGAGGCAGCGCGAACTTGGGCCCGATCATGTACCGTAAGTCCACTGGACATGGCTGGAATCCCTCAAATCCACTAACTCGATCCGCCATAGAAACCACTGTTGGCACAGATTCAGAATTCGCCTTTATTGTCAACATTGGTGACCTCGACCTCCAAAACTCGAACAAGTTCTTCCTTTGGCTCAAGCAGGGCGGGATTGAGCAGCAGAGCAATGGGACCGCTATAGGCATGTCATCATCCTACTTCAGAATCACCGATCAACCCGCGCCAGTATCCTCCTCTTCCGCTGCCAGCCAGACGACAACAACTCCTCCGGCAAGTCCGACAACATTAGCTACGATCGCAAGCCACACAGCGACACCCACTGGTGGATCGAGCCAGTCAGCAGAGACTGCGGCAGGCATTTCGAATGCCCCAGCGCAGGACGGCATTGTCATTTCTACTGGAGCTGTCGCGGGCATCGGTGCTGCTGCCGGCATTCTTGGTCTTGCGGCCATCATTGGTGTCGTTTACTTCTGCTTCAAGCGAAAATGGAAGCAGCGCGAGAAGGAACTCCAGAGCCAGCATCAGAGCCAAAATGAATGGAGGGGGGCTGGAGGATACGCGGGGTCCGCCACACCCCCATCATCGGTTCCAGCTTCGTTCGCCAGCCCTTACCAAGATCCGTCCATACAGCGCCAGCACTCCACGCACCACCCGCAACAGGACTGGAAGTCTTCGCTCCCTCGTTATCCAACAGAGATGCCGGGCGATAAGAGTTTCGCACCGGTTGAGTTACCTGGTGATATGGGCGTATCATCACATCGCTCCTTTGAATGATCATGCTCCCCAAGCTTTACGTCTCTGATCCAAGACACGCACGTATCTCATGGTCTCGTTTTTCTTCTTCTCACATGATTAGCGTATATTTAGCATATTCTCACGACTCGTGCAATACCATTGGATCTTTTAGACTTTGACAGTGTTTCCCTGTTTGCCGTGTCAATTTGGACCGTCCTCTGCATTGCAAAAACTTGGCTTTTGTGGCCTTGTCTTCGACTCTGCAGTCCCAGCCACAAGCACCGCGCCAAATCGGGCCAAAACCTTCCCCAAAGCATCCAGCCACGTATTTTGACCGATAATACCTAAGCGCCGCCCCCGTACCGAGCGATCGGTACAGTCCCACAAACAACGAACTTGCATGCGGCCAAAGGTGCGACCCTATCAGAGAGACCCATATCCGAACGCGGCCCGAGCGTAATAACGGTCGCGCACGCGCCTACGCGCTTATTTATACTAAGGGAAAGGACTGGTAGAGAACACAGGAGAAAACTGGCGACGTCTACGGAAAATGTGGGTAGCAAAACAGCATTGTAGGACGAGGACCGTACCCCATGGGAGTGTGGTTGGGCTTTAGGCGCGCTCGTTGTCGAAGGGAGGAAAATAACAGCGCTGGACCAGTGACCGTACCCTTGGTTCCGAGGCAAAAAAAAGTCAAGCGCGCTTCGTGCTGTCAAGGCGATGCGGATCGCAACAACGAGGCTGATTGATTGATCGATCAATTGACCAAAGAGGTATACTTACGTGTAGGGGGCGATGTGGTATAAGCTGAGTGGTTTGTTTTGCCGCCGGACCGCATTCCTGGGACCTGCAACTTTTTTTGGAGGTGCGCCTGGTTCGTCAACAAGTGACACCCAAGGCAAGGTAGCAAAAGAGGATCAGCCGAGGGAGAGGTGTTTATGCGTACTGACCTACACTTGCCGCATGGCCCCCCTGCGCGTGTGGGTGGCTGAGACTCGTGCTCCAGGATGGATGCGCTGGCAGACAAGGCATAAGCAGCCACTTCGCTGCCGCAGCCGAAACACCAACACCAAGCCTCGCTAGTATGGATGACGACGGGGACATCGTTGGCGAGTTGGCGGCAGAGTTCACCGCTCTTTGGACCGACGTACTGGTCTATGGAACGGATCTCGACTCTCGGCCGTATGCTCAGAAACCAACTCCTGGATCTGCCGGAGCAGGACGGAAGATCAATAACAGAGCGGCAGAGCCGAACCAAGCAGAGCTCGCAACCATCAAGCCTAGCTGTGCTAAGCCAGGGGTTGGTAACATGGCCTGTGGGCGCTTAAGCCAGCAACTCGTTCGAGCAGTGCCAAAGACTGATACGCCAATCATGACCTAGAGATTGGGCAGACTGGCCAATGACCAGATTCTCGGGACCGTCCGTGGGTTTGGCTATCGTGCATTGCTTGGGTTTCGTGTGGTCCGGGCTTTGGAGATCATTCCCCTGAGCTGACTGGGGGGCACGCAATGTCGATCTTTGGGAGCCCAGCCAGCACATGCGCGGCTCACACGGCTGCTGGCTGCTTCGTTTTTGGGCGTTGCTGCTGAGTCTGGTCTCATTTCTAAAGAGTTGATGCCATGAATGTATTGGCGCGAAACAACACTCACTAGTCGATCGGGTTTAAGCGGACGACCAGACGTCCACGAATGGGTTCTCGGGGCGCCGCCTGCGTCAGAACTCTGGCAGGACAAGCCCAGACATTTGCAGCCGGGGTGGTTCTTGGGAAGTTGACCACTGGTTGACAGGACTGGATGTGCACGTTACAGATTCAAATGCAGGGGAGTTTCTTGCCATACCTTTGCCGGGGTATAACTCTTTGTTCCATGATCCCGAGATCAAGAGCAGTTTCTCTGTCTTCCTTGTATTAGTGTCATCTTCTTGCAGCCGAAGCGATTGTCCAAGGTCTGGTGGTCATCTTTCGCACCCTATCATCCGTTAAATTCCCCTCCGACCAAATCTCCTGGTGTAACCGAGCTCGCCAAAGATGGACGCCCAGACCCTCTCGGTGTCCGCTTCGCCAAGCAACTCGCCGAGCACAACAGCATACAGCATCGTCGTTCCGTGCAGCCCCCGCGAGAGCTAGTGGGGTGGCAAAATGACATCCAGCGCACTCGCCTGTTCAGGTAGCACTCGGAGAATTGACTGGACATACTTGCACATCTGCAAATTCTGCCGGTGGAAATGCAGTGCCACTCAGGCGTGCAAACCCACATGACCTCAGCATTGAGGCACCTGTTGATACCCAAGTACGTGGATTCACGCCTCTCCAGGTGTTCTTTTTTGATGGCTCAAGCGGAAGTGGTCAAGGATGAGGGTCTTCACTGGCGTTGATGGGGTACAGAAATGGTAGTAGTGGAAAGTTATCCCTGAGTCATGTCTTGGTTGTGAATACACAAGTGTGGTGAAATGTATATACAGATAAGCCCGCTACAAAGTAGAGGGTACCTTCGCTTTTGCCTCAGTGGTAAATCTTCATAACAAGTAAATTCATGTGCAACTGTGCAATACCTGAGTCACATGAAGTTAGTAAGCTCGACCCCTGATCCCGTGCCTTCGACTCATTGGTACCCTGGAGTTCTTGCTCCTTTGCCTTAGCTCCTGTCTGGCACTCTCGAGCTCCTGCTTCTATGCCTCGCGTTCGCTCATCTTATTTTGTTGCATGGAGTGTTGCCGCGAATGATTTTTGTTGATTTGGCCGATGTCCTTTTGGAAACGAAGGCGCACCTTGCCAGGTTCCCTCTCAAGCTCTGCGTTTCGCGACTTGAGCTCTACATTCTGTGACGCCAGCCCCGTATTCTGGATCTCAAGCTCCTTACTCTTCGCCTCGGCCTTCTCATCGCCACGCTGGTGTTACGTTCATGGCCGCACGGTTTTAATGGCAGGAGATCCGTCGAGTGTTGGCGGAGACGTTAGTCATACCAGCATATGTGTACTGCAGGGACAATACTTTTCTTGTTTTCGTCCAATATCGAAATATGTGCGAACGGCAGCCAACCGCCATCAGCCTCGCATAGACAACAACTTTGTATGTATATGGCCGCCAGCAAAGGCTTCTGGTGCAGGCACAAAGTTTTGACAGCCTTGCAACCTGAAAGTAGCAGGGAACTTACCACTGCTCTAGAGAGGTATCAACCTACTTGGACAACCAGGCTCATAATTTCGGATAGTGGTAAGGGCAGCGGAAAAGGGGTTGTGCTGTTGGGCTTGTTCCTGAGGGGAGTTGAGAAGATGTGGTGAGGTCGAACAATACGGACTTGCCAAGGTGGTGGCAGTTGCTCGATCCAAACACGCTTCTACGAGCCTCCAAGCGGTTGATTCTTGTCGATGCCTGGGAGCGTCATAGCCAGTGCACCTCGAGGGATAACGAAGCTGCAGTTCTCATCCCGAGTCACAATCGTAGCAAAATCACCAGGTAATCAGTGAACAATGAGCACGCGGCATTCGACTCGTGCGGAGCAACACTTGCCAGAGCCCAAACGTGGGTCAACAGCATCACATCCCTAGAAGCTATCGTGAAACTCCTGCATGTCAGCATGGTGACTCAGGCCGGACAAAGTGCGGGGCAGATGGGCACGATACTAAATCCGCGCGCAATACCTTCTGCAGACCCGGCTAGCAACATCAAATCTCCATACTCAAGCTTCAAATCACCACCAGAACCCGCAGCCATGTGTCCGATCCCGCAGAGCACGAGCACTCCTGTTGCGCTTCTGTCAGGAGCCACCACCCAGAAAGACCCTAGCATTAGCTGTTTCACCTGCACGCGCCTCAACGACACCACCTTTGTCATCATCGAGGAGGACAAGTGGCGCGAGATACCGTACATCTAAGTCAAGGTGTACCCGAGCCTGCTGGTGCTCATCGACACTGGCTGCGGCGGCGGCGACGCGGCCAGGAACCCGGCCGCCGGCCTGACCTCGATCCGCGAGTTCATTGAGACGGCCGAAGTGGTGGACAATGGCGGCCAGCCTCTGAACGCAGGGTCAGAGAAGGAATATTTCGTCGTCTGCACGCACTGCCATTTTGACCATATTGGTTGAGTATTCTCGGTTCCCCCGCAGAGACGTGTGAGAATTCATGCTGACAGACACGCACCAAAGGCGGCATCGCGCAGTTCCCCGAGGCAGAAGTCTGGGCAGGCGGAGCAGATAGGGGGTTTCTCGGCAAGGACGTGCTCCCCACGACGTCACTGTGTCGGTTTTTTGACATGGACACGCCCGAGTGCACGATCAACCACTGGGCCGGAGACGGGGAGCAAGTCGTGTCACGGCGAGGAGAGAGCCTCGGACTATTCATATACCACACCCCGGGCCACACGCCTGACGAGGTTGCGATCTGGGATCCGGCGGAGAGGGTGCTGTTCGTGGGCGACACCATGTACGAGAACGTGCCGATCGTATTTCCGCTTGAGGGCGATGTCGCGGCCTATTTTGGCACGATTGACCGGCTGAGGGGGATGGTCAAGGCGTGGAACGCACAAGGTGAGTTGTCGATTTTATTTGCTTGAAGGCATCATGCTCACACGTACAAGACCAGAGACGAGTCACCATGGCCTGCGGACACGCCAACCGCGATGCCGATGCTGAAAGGCTCATTAACGATGTTGAGGTCTTCCTATGTAGGCTGCTCCGAGGCGAGATCGAGGGCAAGGAGATTGGAGAGAAGTTCCGCGGCGAGGAGCTCGTCATGTACAAGGTGCCTGGCTGCAAGGTCAATTTCCTTGCGGCAGAGAAGGTCTTTGCAGAGTTCCGACAGGACAAGCAGGGCATGGAGCGGTGTGCGATAGTTGATTGATCGGTCGGGTATACTGGAGGGCGGCTGGGCCAGGTATGCAGAACTGTGACCCAGTAAAACCAGGGAGAGCTTATCGTCAAGGTAACCCCTGTTAGGCACTGAGACCAAAAGGGTTGGGATGACACGGCCGGGACGAAGTAGATCATGTGGAGTCACAAGCCGTGTGTACCGATATGATTATTTATAGTAGCATGAAAGGGTATGATTTTAGGCAGACTTTTCCTCCAGAGAGGACGCGTTGTTAAGATTATGAGCCAGCACCTTGTCTCTAGGTGATCGTTGAGGGAGAGAGTTAGCGGCTGAGAACTGCGATGTGACTGCCTAGGGAGATATCTTCACCTCTCAGTTCGACTCACAAGACAACAGTTGATGCCGCAAAGAACTCCGTCCGGGGAACCTCTCGCGACATGCCATTCTGATTTCTTTTTATTCAGCTGTAAAAGGTCACACGCCTCATGGACGTGGTGCAAAACGACTGCTGAGGTATCGTGAAGGGTTTGATGCAAGGGAACGCAGGCGAGACGGTAAACAACCGCCACAGGAAGATGGCAGGCCGAGATGGCCAGGGCTATCTTGCAGCTGCGAGGACGATCCAGTTGTATCCCGTGGTGATCGC
This sequence comes from Microdochium paspali, assembly GCA_031142775.1. NCBI lineage: Eukaryota > Fungi > Ascomycota > Sordariomycetes > Xylariales > Microdochiaceae > Microdochium > Microdochium paspali. The sequence continues at coordinate 2,324,611 of JAVBIV010000008.1, forward strand.
CAGAGATACCATATACTTTGGGCGTCGCCCGATCTTGATTGCATGCATTTCACGAGATGAGGCTCAAGAAGCGCAGTTGCCGATGGTTGGAATCTGTTGCAAATAGTGGTCGAAGGCTCTAGTACTAATACTGTACTGGTACAGACCTATTTTGCCTCGGTGGTAAAATTTAATAGAATCAGACGTGACCGCTGACCTCTACTCTCTCTGCCGCAGGAAAGACGGCGGCGGGACTTTGCCACTCCTCCTCGCCAAAGACCTGATGGAGTCCTCCTGGACCCCAGGACGGTCTTCCTCAGGTGCACCACAAGCATCACATGCTGCTGTTTGCCACACCAGTGAAGTCGCCCAGCCCAGCCCAGAACAGCGAACAACAGGCCTCGGCAGAGTGCCCGCCCAGACAACGGCCATTACTGAGTCCCCGTCTACGAGCAGACACCTATCCCAGCCTAGCACGTCAGACTAATGCCGGCCCCACATCGACCCGCGCCAGCCATGACGAAACCTCCGCGCTGTCCGCCCGCTAGCAGTGCGCCACGATCGCATCGTCCAGCCAATGGCAGCCGCCCAAGGCCAGCACACGACGCTATACTGTCTTACGCCACCGGAAAAACAAGCCTCGAAGATCGGCACGCGGACATGCACCGTCTTCTCCGCGTTTCGCGCGTCTAAGCTTCGACGGCGCCGGACAGGAGTCCTCAACAAGGAAGGTGCGTACTGATCCAGACGCCTCGTTCAGCTCCGCCGTCAGCGGCGTCCTTGAAGTCGAGGGGTCGAGAGAGGAGGCAGCCTCGGCAGATAGGATTAGCTCCGCGGGAGGAACAATGTTAAATAATCGAGACGATCTCCAGGGTCTGCGGGAAGCGAGATCTGGGGAGCCAGGCACAATCTCAGGGATCAAAGCCCACGCAAGCCACACCCTCCAACATGCGATCCTCCCTCACAAACGTTGCCGTCTTAGGCCTCTCGGCCGGGCGAGTCGCCCAGGCCTTCCCAGCCGGTCTCTCTGACGCCGTCGCTGGCATGGTTTCTGCACAGCAGGAGCGCGGCATCGGGGACTGTCCGTTCGCCAAGCGGCAGGCCCCCGGCGTGACACCACCCTTTGATGCCAACCTCCAATATGTCAGCAATCAAGGCGCCCACGCATTCAAAGCACCATCGTCGACTGACCGACGCGGTCCTTGTCCAGGCTTAAATGCCTTGGCAAATCACGGGTACCTTCCGTCAAATGGAGTCGGCACAATCACAGACTTTATCAATGGTTGTCAGGCAGGCTTTGGCATGGGCGCTGACCTGGCCACTTTCCTTGCCGTCTACGGCGCCATTTTTGACGGAGACCTCACCTCATACAGCATTGGCGGGCCTTCTCCGTCACTGCCTCTTCTCAGCGGCCTCCTCGGCCAACCACAGGGCTTGTCAGGCTCGCACAACAAGTACGAGAGTGACGTGTCCCCTGTGTACGGCGACTTGTACCAGTAGTGAGCCAAACCCCTTCTTCCCCTTCCCGCTCCCAGATCATAAGAACCACAACAAAAGCTAACACAACCTAGCGGCAACAATGAGCTCCAGCTCTCCCAGTTCAAGGCCCTCTACGAGCTCGGCCAGGCCAACGGCGACCGCGTCGACCTCGACGTGCTCACAAACTGGCGCGCCCAGCGCTTCCAGCAGTCCATTGCCGAGAACCCTTACATGTTCTTCGCGCCGTTCAGCGGCGCCGTCGTCAGCTCGGCGGCTTACACGTTCATCTACCGGTTCATGGCCAACAAGACTGCCGAGGAGCCGATGGGCTATCTCGACGGCGAGACACTCAAGTCCTTCTACGGTGTGACGGGTGACTACCCCAACTTCAGCTACCAGAAGGGCCATGAGAGGATCCCGGACAACTGGTACAAGCGTCACCCCCTCGACGCCTACACCATTCCGTATCTCGCGCTGGACGCGCTGGCGATGCAGCTCCAGCACCCAGAGTTCCTGTCGATCGGTGGAAACACGGGCAAGGTCAACTCGTTCACGGGTGTCGATCCAGCGGACCTGACTGGTGGTGTGTACAACACCAAGAACCTGCTAGAGGGTAACAACTTGATGTGCTTCGCCGTCCAGGCGGCCCTGCAGATGGCTCCGGATATTCTTAAGCCCCTATTCAGCAATGTCGGCGCGGCACTGAGCAAGTTGTCGAGTGCAGTGGGCACAGTGACCACACAACTGAGCTGTCCGCCGCTCAACGACTTCGACGACTCGCAGTTTAGCCAGTTCCCAGGCTTCACCAAGTTGCAGTCTGATGGAGAGTACTAGTTGTAGTTGTAGCTTAATAGATTCGCTGGTTGTAATGATCTAAGCTGCCTTCTTGGATGTTTCGTCAGAAATGACTCGTGATTCGTCCGCTTGCGTTACTTCCTTTGTGTCGGTTTCCACTGTTTTTTTCACATCGCTCTCCGGGGTAGAATCTGCCTCATTGTCGACCTTGAGTTCCGCCTCAATATCTCCTGCCTGACCGACAGCCTCATCTCCCTCAATCTCTAGCGCTGCCTTGATCTTCTTCAGGTTCGCCTTTGCCTTCCTCTGCGCCCGTCTTTGCGCTGCCTCCTTCTCCCGCACCTTGTTCTCCTCCATCCGTACCTTCTCCTTTGTGCTCCACTCAGCAAGCTCCTTGGTTGCATCCACGGGGGCGCTCCTGTAGTTTAGTAGATATCCTTGTAACTGTGCCGGCGTGAACGTGTCGTCCGGTATGATCTCGCCAAACTCGGCCGCCAGCTTGCTCAGCTGCTCCTCGTCGACCTCGGCAACCGGCGCCTCCAGGTCCCCGCTGTGGTCGGGCATGTACATCCGCAGGTACATCAAGCGCGCGGCCTCCTTGCTGATGTTGCCCAGCAAGATCATCCGGTCGATCCGCCCCGGTCGGATCAGGGCGTCGTCGAGCTTGTCGGCAAAGTTTGAGGTCATGAGCACGATGCGCCCCTCCTGAGATGCCACGCCGTCCAACACGTTCAGCAGCCCTGACAACGTGCAGTGGCCCTGCCGAGCAAGCATCCGCAGCTCGTCAGCCTCGCTCTCGTTATCGTCGCCGCCGTCACCGCCGCCGCCGCCCTTTGCCTGGCGCTTAAGACCTACGGCGTCAATGTCCTCGATCAGCACAATGCATTGCGGCGGGAGCGCGACAAAGAGCCGCTCCAGGTCGCCGTCCTCCCGGATGGTCGGCAGGTGCAACAAGTAAAGCTCGAGGCCAAAGTAGCCCGCAAGAGCCAGCGAGAGCGACGTCTTGCCCGTGCCAGGCGGGCCATGGAGCAGATATCCGCGACGGTACGGGATGCCCCGCTCCATGTAGAACCTCCGCGTCGAGACCTTGAGGTAGTTTTCAATATCGGCAATCAGCTCGTCCTTGACCGTCTTGTCAAAGTGTACAGTCGCGAGAGGCCGCATCGGCCGCAGGATGGTCGTGTCCCAGCCTTCCCTATAGTGCTGATTACGCGACGCCCTGACGGTGATGAAAGCCTCCCGCTGCTTGTCGGCAAAGTCGCGGCAAGTGGCGAGGAAGCGCTTGACCGGGTTGACCGACCGGCCGAGGCACATGACGACGAGGGGCTCGTAGCCTGAAGGGGCCACCGCGTACTGATCAGGCATGTCGCCGCCGAAGCTGCTGCTCCTCGCCGTGCTCGAGTCGGGCACTCTCCGCACGAAGAAGACGTTGCGCTCATGGAAGAACCATGTCACGCCGAATGTCGGCAGGTACTGGATGGGCACGCGCTTCTCGTGGTGGAAGTCGATGCGCTGCATGGACGCGCGGCGGTAGGCATAGTGGTCGCCATGGACGGCCTCGGACTGTGCCGTGAGAATGCGCGTCTCTTGGCGGGTGAGCACATTGGCCCCGAGCCAGTTGAGGACCTCGCGGTTGAGCCGGTCAGTCCCGGAGATGGAGATGGACGCCGTGAAGAAACGGGTGATCCAGCCCGAGACGCGCAGCGCGACGGCCTGGAGGTGCTGGGCTCCGGACGACAAGGCGCCAAAGACGGTCAAGGCCAAGGCCAGAGTCGTTAGATCGAGGTTCAGCCAGGTCTGGAAGAAGCGCTGGAAGAAGCGGAAGCCTGGCGCACTGCTCTCGAGGAGCCGCTGGAAAGAGACATTGTTGAAGGTACCCCCAGTCAGGCCCAGGATGCCTTCGCTCCTGGTACGGCCCGACATAATGGGCGTAGGGTGATCAGGGAGCGAGTGTCATGAGGTTAGGACGTGGGTGGCGGAAGCTGGTGTAGTGAGCAGGGCGGGGCGACGATGACGCAGCTGGTGTACGGACGGTGGGACAGTATTAGTGCGCGCGGAACGTGATGAGCCCTGTATGCAATGAGGGTTGATGTTTAAGCTGCAGGACAGAGCACAGGAGGGCAGCTGTAATTATGTACAATCATGAGGATGTCGACGAGGTATGACCGCCAGGCAGCCGCAGCTGAGACTGTGTCTGTCTGGTGGTGGTGTTGGCTGACAGCACGAATGGCGGTCCCGCCTATGGCGGATGCCTACGTGGATTGGGCGAGCCGGGGTTGCACAGCGTCCAAGAACTAAATCAACATTGGCCACGCTTGCACTTTTGTTCATTTGATCTCTTCAGGGCTTCTGACTGCGCGCTATGTGCTTTTCGTGGTCATCGTCTGTATCGGCCCAGAATGACTGCTCTGAGTCCGCCCTGCTTGCTCGTCGGCAGCTACACAGTCCTCATGGCATGCATCGACGCCCTCGATGGCCTTTTATGCAGATATGAATACATTGTGGTGGTATATGGTACAGCGCCAACCTGTGGCGTGGGTAATGTCTTGCGTGCCTGATACAGTCGGCAGCCGCGGGGTCTTTGTGTCACCCGGGACTGTACGGGTCTGCCTAGCGCCAGTCTGTCGTCCGCATCTGTAATCGCAATCGTGCCCTTTCCCCGCTCAGAATCCCATGTTGTTCAGAAAGTTGACGACCTGCGGCTTCACATGTCCCTGTTCATCACTATCCGTTAGTCTCTTGCGCACGACCGTCGCCTTGAAACTTCCCCGACTCGCAACCCGCCTACCTTGATTACAATATGCCTCGTCGTGTTGTTAAATGCAATGTCCCCGTTCCCTAAATCCAGCGCGACCTTGAGGTCCTCCTTCAGTGATCCGATGTTGCCCTCCACCATCTTGATCTCGGTCGTCTTGAGGTTCCCACCCGCCTTGACCTTGTGGTACACGCCAAAGTTGTCAAACTTGTTCTTGCCGACGTAGTAAGGGACCCTGGCTCGGGGCGCTGGTGATGACGAAGAGGCTTTGGCGGCCTCGGCGGCGGGCTGTGTGGTTGGTGGTATCGTCTCGACTATGGGTGCTGTGGTTTCTGTTGTGGTGGTTGTCGCTAGACAGCGCGTAAGGAGTACTGGCCGAGCCGGTACGGGTCGCAGCTTCGCAGCCAGTGGCCGGAAAGTCCTCGTGAGCATCTTTGCGCGGTGTGTCTGATCGTTAAGTCGACGTGGAGATTGAACTGACGACTGCCCAGGAAAGAATGGCGGATGGGTTCACTTTTTGGCAGGGATCTCACCGGATCGCGCGCTGCCCCCGTCTCTTAGTCATCAGGACAGTACCCCAAGTTGCCTGGACAAATGCCACCCCCGCTATCTCGTTATCGATACCTTTTGGATGCATGCCCTCAAGATGAACTCGTTACTGCTGCATCACGACGGAGGATGGCAATTAATTGATTCAAGAAGTCGTGTTGCATCTTTCCAGACTCATCCTGGGACATTCTGAGACCAGCATCTCCTGTCCGACTTCCTCTGCGTAGCTACAGCGGTACCCCGGCAAAAGCTCGGCTGAACCCTGCCCTCTGCCACCCTACCCACAACCCACTTTTCCTCCCATTATTCGCGGATCGACTTTTATTGTGCCCCTCCACCAACAACCCAAGCCCAAGCTGCAAGCGCAAGTGACGACAACGAAACGAGACGACGTTGACGACAACCCCATATCAACGACGACAAGAATCTCCCACCATGGCGGAACAATATGACCTCCTGCCCAAGCTGGTCAAGCACCTCGACCGACACCTCATCTTCCCCCTGCTCGACTTCCAGGCGGGCCAGCTGCCCGAAGATGCCTCCGACGATGAGGTCCGGGCCGTGACCCAGGCCAAGTACGAGCTGCTCAAGACTACCAACATGACCGACTTCATCGGCAGCCTCAAGGCCGAGCTGGATGGCGTCGACGAGCCGGCGCCCGAGTTCAACGAGAAGAGACAACAAGTCATCGGCCGCATGGAGCAGTACGAGAAGAATACGGCCAAGCTGACCGACCTGCTCGGCCGCGAGGACGTCGTTAGCAACCTGCGCAGCGACAAGGTAGCCAACTTGGACTTCCTCAACAAGGACCACGGCGTCACCCCGGAGATGGTTGACGCGCTCTACGATTTTGGCAACTTCAAGTACTCGTGCGGCGACTACGGTGCGGCGGCCGATCTCCTCTACCAGTTCCGTGTCTTGTCCACGGACAACGACAAGGTCAACTCGGCGACGTGGGGCAAGTTCGCGTGCGAGATCCTGACCACCAACTGGGAGGGCAGCGTCGAAGAGATGCAGAAGGTAAAAGAGAACATCGACACCAAGCTGTACAACAACCCACTCGCGCAGCTCACGCAACGCACATGGCTGCTGCATTGGGCTCTGTTCCCGCTCTTCAACGATGACGGCGTCCGCGACGGCCTGCTCGAGCTCTTCTTCAGCCCGGCCTACATCAACACCATCCAGACCAGCTGCCCCTGGATCCTGCGGTACCTGACGGCGTCCGTCATCACTGGCCGCAGCCGCGCCCGCAACAGCAACCAGTATCAGAAACAACTCAAGGACATGATCCGCATCGTCAAGCAGGAGGCCTACGAGTACACAGACCCCGTCACTGACTTTGTCAAGGCTCTGTACATTGACTTTGACTTTGAGGAGGCCCAGAAGCAGCTGTCACTTGCTGAGGAGATCCTTCGCGCCGACTTTTTCCTCACCCCTAGCGCTGACCTGTTTGTCGACTCGGCCCGCCACCTCATTTCTGAGAGCTACTGCAAGATCCACGCCCGGATCGATATTAAGGACCTTAGCAAGCGTCTGGGCTTGAACCAGGACGAGGGCGAGAAGTGGATCGTCAACCTCATCCGCGACACCCGCGTCGACGCCAAGATTGACTACAAGGAGGGTACTGTCGTCATGAACCACCCGCCGAGCTCCGTCTACCAGCAGGTCATTGAGCGGACAAAGGGTGGCTTCTTCCGGACACAGGTGTTGTCGGCCGCGGTGGCGAGATAGAAAGAGGTGTGTGGGCTGCATAGAGAACTAATCATGGGAGAGCCGTGCACACGACCAGTCTTGCGAGACTGGACTACTTTATCGGTTGGCTTTTGCATGACGCGGCGTTTTGGGGTCCTGATTCAAGCCATAAAAAGACGGCGACTAGAATATGCTGTGATGTAGTGTCACGATGACGTTTTTTTCTTCTTCTCTCTTTTTGAAATGAAAACAAACAATAGCCCCTGCCTACCTATCTGGAATCGTATGCCCGTGCATCACGGGTGCGGCCGGCTCCGATGAGTACCGTACAGTATAAAAAGCCTGAATCATGTCGCGGGGTAATGTAGGCGGTGGATTTGGAGGATGACTCGCCGATGCACGTCTAGCCGCCAAGATCCGGTCATAGTGATGTAAGCTCACCAATGACCACGGTACCTACTCGAAGGAGCCAATCTGAAGGCTTGTAGATATCGGCATGCGCTCCGGGCCAACATATCTGCATCGCGGTCTTCCTGCAAAGGGAAACTGCGTCGCCTTGTTGCCAGTCATCCTTGTTGGTCTCGGGCCGTGGTCGACGTTGCTTGTCCTCGGGTGACATCGGCCTCTGTGCATCTGTATGGCTACTGCTCTCTTGGGACCCTGGTCTAATATCGTCCTCTGTAACTGCTGGTTAGCGGGGCAGCCCTGCTTTCCAAGCAAGTAGTCAGCTTGGTACGTTGGAGCCGGACGTCTGATGGCATACCAGCACGGCCTTCCGGTTTGCGCAGAGATGTGTCTGACTAGTGTTCCTGGAAACCTGCCGGTCGAGGGCTGTTTTCTACACGGGTCTACACCGCCGAAATGGATGTAGATGCATCATTTATAGAGTCTAGTCGTTCGTTGCTGGAACGCGGCATGGGAGCAAAACGAAATCGTGGCGCTTGTTTAGTGCGAGGAAAGCCTAGCCGCCTGGGTGGCGCACCCAATTTTGACCAACACACCCCAGCGCTGTGGATCAACTCACTGGTAGAGAATGCGTGTAGGTATAGATGATTTAGGACCTGGACAAGTCCATCGTGGAACTATAACGATGACCATCAGGCACGACTGCAGAGCACCACTACACCGAGTATGCCATTGCCGAATCCTGGCTTCTCTGTGTCGACTTTGTTTGTGTGCAGCTATTCATAACAAGACTTGGTCACCCAGTGCCGCCTCGACCACCATGAGTATCTGAAAAGGCCCTTGTCAACATGTCTCGGTCGCACGCGCTGTGTTGCAGTATTTCGTCCCACAGAGCGTGTATGTCTTCTTGTAGCTGTGCTGCGTGGGCCTCGAGCGAGCGTTTCTCAGCGAGGAGGTGAACCCTCCGCTGGGTTTTCAGGCCGTGGCTGCCAGCGCGGTCGCTCTTCGTGGAACATATAGTCTCGCTCGCGTGGTCTTGGGCGCGAGTATACTGGTGGCCCTCGCTCTCCCTGGACCTGGCCTCTTGCGCGCTCGTGGAGTCTGCCCAGGTCGCAGAATAGGCCTCCTCCGGCGATCTGCTGCCGGTAGATAATCTGTTTCTTGTCATGAACGTGGTTTTCCCTGGACTTGATAGTCGTCGAACGCATCGAAGAGGGTCGTCCTGATTGTGGCATGTGTGTGTGACCTGGTAAAGAAAGCGGTGGAGATGGCACAGTTCCGATGAGAACGTTGTCCGTCCAGATTGGCAATGCCGACATCGATAGCTGGCAGTGGTCCTGTTTCAGGGTTGAGTTTATGGGAGGAGTGACTCTCTGTCATGGCCAATCACGAGACGATATAGTCCCGGCAAATAGTCCGGTCTGCTGTCCAGTCAGTGCTCTTGTAATCGCGGACGGGCGACCGCACTTGTGACCAATCACGTGGCCGACTCAACATGCAATGGGCGCCTGCGCAGCCAGCCATCAGCAATGCTGCCTCCGACTTGCAGCCTCCAGCTGCCAATCTCGATGACACCGCGCGGTGTACAGTATGGCACCATCCAGGCACAGGGTTCAGCTCTCCTCTGCCCTCTTGCATGTCATGGCAACGCCACAGCCTCTGCCAACGACGCCGGCTGGCTTTGAAAGCAGAGCCTCACCTCGGGCCGCACCCGCAGCACGACCGCCGCCTCCCTTTTGTCTGTGCCTGTGTTTGAAGTATTCCCCCCCTCCTTCATAGCCCTTGACCAAGCCTGGACCTCTCGCTGCCCGAGGGTCCCCCATCATTGACAAGGCTCGTCCCGCTTTTCCCTCCAACCTTTGTTGTAGGTGCTTCTCCTCTCATCTCTCTCCTGGTCCCGGACCGTCAGCCGCTAGCCTGTCCAGTTGGTATTGCAACACGACAGAACCCTTTCCCTTCTCTGCTTCCTGGCTTGTTGGCAACGCCTGTGACGCCCAAGCCAGTAAGCTGACCGGCCTGCCATAGCGTCACGAGCCCCTCAGCCCGTGTATCCGGCCCTATGAGTGGTCTCAACCTCCGGCCACTGCTGCCGGCTCCCCGAGGCCCCAGCGGCGACGACGATGACAACAACACTACACCCGACTCCAACCCGGCCCGCCGCCAGAATTCGGGCGCCTGTGACCGCTGCCGCAGCCAAAAGAGTCGGGTAAGGCATCAGCCACTGCCACCCTCTCCCCGCTCAGTTATTTGCTAACCCAACCCGCTCGGCGAAACAAGTGCGATCGTGCCCGGCCCAAATGCAGTCTCTGTGTCAAGCGCCAGGTTACCTGCTTCTATAGCGCCGATGTCAAGAAGCAGTCTCTCGAGGTTTATAAGCGTCAGGGTGAACTCCTCCACATGATGCGGACTGCACCAGAGGAGGAGGCTCTGAGCATCCTTTTTCGTCTCCGCGCCACTGCTGATCCGCAGGTTGTTCTCGAGGCGTCTCGCGGTAATGCGAGTCGCCAGTACCAGCCTTCTACGATCGCGACCGCCCAGGCCGTGCCGACGCCGACCTTCTCAGGCCTCGAGTATGAGCTGTCCATGCGCCATCCGCTGCCGTACCCGCAAGTTCCCGCCATAGACACGGGGTCAGTAGACCTCAAGTCTCTTACCAGCCTTGGTGTCAATGGTGCTGCCTCGGGCACCCTCTCCCCAATGGCGTTTGACTCGCAGCGGTCGTCTCCCTCGGACCTGCAAGAAGACTCCTGGGATGAGCGGCTTCGTCGTTTGGACATTTCGTTTTGGACCAATATGCAAGTGCCGAACAATGTCGCCGCCAACATCATCTTGAGCTACTTGCAGACACATCATCCAATCTGGGAGCTCTTCAGCGCCGAACTCTTTGTTGAGGATCTGGTGGGTAAGCGGCTCGACTTCTGCTCGGCCTTCCTGGTCCATGCCTTGCTGTGTTATGCATGGGTAGGATGCCCCCTTTCCTTCTTCTTCTCCATGCCATATCAAGAACTGACATCTTGCAGCAGGTTTATGGTGTTACTGATCCCAACCTGTCAGCTTTGAGTGCCGATTTCGTACGGGCCACCGAGGCATTCTGGAGATCCGAAAGGGGTTCCGACTCGGTGCTCAATATTGCGGCAATCCTCATGTTCTCGCTATGCTGCCACACGACCGACTGCGGTGTCTCTGCCGCCGAAGTAGTGGCAGATGGCTGCCACATGGCCGAGAGGCTACAGCTCTTTGGCAGACAAGACCCCTCCATGGTCCAAAGCAGCTTCGAGGCACTCGCCGAGGAGTGGAAAATCGCGACGGCACATATAGCCTGGGGTGCGTATTCCTGGATGACGTGAGTTTATGTCCGCTCTTGCTGCTGACTTGGAAAGAGAACCAACCTTTACTACACTCCAGACCTGACGCCAATCAACAAGGAGTCGCCCTTCCCTACCCCACCGCATGAAAAGAGCATATTCGCCGCCCTCTACCAGCTCTGAGTTATTATGCAAGAGATTACAGTGCCCGGTTGGGGCTCCCGCGGGGGAGGGGGGGGCACTGTCCAGCATGTTTTTCCATTGCGCAGTGCTGGATTTGTTCCTACCGTTTTGTAATGGTCCCTAACTACGTCAGCGGCTCTTCTCACACCGCAGATGACTGTACATGGAGTCAATATTTCTAGCGTCGACGAACCAACTCGAGGAGGGTCAACTGCATTGACATCGTGTGCTGACCAGCCTCTGCACCATGGCGTTCATCCGCGTGGGCCGTGCCATGCTGCGGAACAGCGCTTATAGATGGGTCATCCGCGCAAGAAGAGCGTGGTGAAGAGCTGAACCGCCAACATACTTGGTAGATCACGAAGGCATATCTACTTCCTCCTCTGCATCTTCGTCAGAAGATGTCATGACATGCTCGTATGCTTTAATCTTACAGCATCGCTGCTGCGCGGGCTGCTCGCTATGGTCATGCAGCAAGTTGTCATATCGGCGGCAAAAGTCATACCGCAAAGACACTGCTCGAGAACTCTGGAGAAGTGGTACTGTTCTTCAGCTTGTCCACAAACAGACCAGATCTCGAGCACGTTCGAGGAGCTCATCGCATTCCATGACTTCACCATCAACCAGGACCTCTCGGCAGAGGAGGTAGCGGCGGCTTTGGAGGTTGAGATCACGACAGAGGTCTCGTTCTCCGTGAGGAAGGCCTATGGCGAGAGCGAGTGGGACTGTTAAAGAAAGGCTTGTGCTTACCCCAATGGACTTGAGGAGGCGGATGTGGCGGATTCTGGGTCTGAGAGAGAGGACGGGCGCTGACCGTTATATAGAGTCGTACGATGCCGGGGGTGGTATTCGCCACTAGGTATGGTGGCTGATCAGTTCTATCTGGTTGGCTGTCGACAAGAATGCACTTCCCTCTGGGGCTGCATGGTCTCGCAGACGTCTGCATGCGAGGGCGCTGAAGTCGGTCAATCGGGAGGGCACATGCCTCGACGGGATGGATGAGTGGGGAAAACAGGGCGCGTCCCACGGACCAAAAGCCCGAGCTTGACGACGACGACGACGTCCCTCTTGCTAGCGGGAGTACAATGCCACACTCTGGGGGGAAACCTTCTAAAGTTGGCTTCACACCTAGAAACCGCGAAAGATTTAGGCCGTTCTCGTACGGTAGTTGAAATACAACGATACGACATCGTCGCTATTCCATCATGTTCCCATCAGCCCTGTTGAGCCAGCCAAGCCGCCGTGACAGCCCTTGCTTGCGCTCTCCACTACGGCTTCTTCCGTGTCGGGCGCCCTTCCGACGCGTCGACAGCTGCGACCTCCGTCTGTTGGCACGCAAGGTAAGCATGCAACGTTGAGACCGGAGACTGCCGGTGCCTGCACGTGTGTGGCAGTGCTGTTACAGAAGAGCCACCGCTTTCTGGTGTGCGAGCCAATAATCTGATCAGCTCCTGGCCTGGGATCCAAGCGGGCTCCTTTTCTAGTTTCGTAGAAAGTCTTTGCACCACCTGCTTGACTTGATCGTACTCCAGCAGGATAACAGGCTCGCACAGTGTGTTGCATGACTCGTCAGAGAGCGGCATTTCTGCCTAGCGAACGACAGCAAAGTCGGCTTCCAAATGTCGACTACTCGGACAGCAGACTTTCGTCGGTCGCCCAAAACGACTCGACCTCATGTGGACGTACGCAACGGTTATCATTGTGAGGTGAGTGTCGATCTATGAGGCATGTCTTGACTGAGTGGCTGCCGAACAGCCGGGAATAGAGGCCAAACGCTTGCAGAGGGGCACCGCACGACTGAGTGACGGCACTGCTGGGATGCTGTGACTGTTGTGTGCGGTCAGATTGTCGCGCAGGCGCATGACGGCGAAGGCAGGACAATCCTAGGATGTCGCGATCCGAAACACTACTACCATGAGGTAGTTCACCCATGATGGTTGCCCTGACGCCGGAGGACAGCCAGGAAGGGCTTTCTGGCCAATGGGTCGAGACAGGACAAGGTGCTGTTGTAATTGGAGTCGTTCGCAGGGGTGGTGTGTCTCTTCTTGGCTGACGGACCACGAATGGCCAACAATGTGTGTCTTGTTGTAAATCGGTCGTGCTGGATTCTAGAAGTCGAGCCTGAAGCAATGATTGTTTCTATGTGCGTAGTAGGAGCCAGGTCGGTCCAGGTGAACATGTTGTCGACTGTTTGACTCGAAAAGCCGAACCAGCCGTGTTTCCTGTTGGAATAATGTCAGATTGTTCGTTGAGTCTGCATTGCCGTAAACTGTGATGTTGGTTTGATGGTCACTACATGGAAATGAGGGAAATCAGCCCAATAGAGAGACACCGAAGACAGGGTGGATAGTAGACCTATCTCCGCATGTTATTCTAGGTGTGTCCTTGCTCCGCAACTAGCGCTAGCTAGAGTATCGCAGGATGGAGTCGAAATGGTGCGTGCGTAGAACGCACGTCGCCTTTTAACGAGGGTGATCTTCTGGGACCACACTTCCAGCTATCGCCTTCGGTGTTACTCCATCGCAGATTGTGAGAGACTTGAGGACACGTCGACACGAGGTGCTGCACATGAACAAGACAGCGTTCTTCTCACGCGCTTCCCGAGTATGGTTTCTTGTCAAAATGCTAGCAAATCGGACTGGCCGTACCTGAGATTGTGTTTTGCATATCTCCAAACTGGGTTGCGGGATATTGATTTGCACCACACTGTATCAGTTCCACAATAGAGGAAGGCTCAGCAAGACAGACCAAAAATTAGTGTTTTTTTATTTTAAAAGAACGAAAGAAGATTATTTGGTAAAAGCTTCCCTGGGGTGGTGTGAAATTCACCAGATGTAAGAGATTGTCATTTCCATCTCTGTGTCCCACAAAATCTCAGCGCATCGCAGGCTTTCGGGGGCTGGCCCCTGTTATCCCCGCGCTATGTGTGGACAAGTACCTCGTTGAGACATTCGGAGAGGTTTTGATGTCTAGAGATTCAACGTTCGGGGGCATGGTTACCGTAGGCCATCATTCGAAGCCTGGGCGTCTCACAATCATTGTGCACTGCAGAAAAGCAAGTACGCTACCAAACAGGTACAGTAGTTCCGCGATTTTGCGGATTCCGATAATGCGGATCTCCACTAATCTGCGGATCAAGCTATTGTTTCTTTTCGGGGCACTTCACCTATTCCTCGTTCAATTGTGCGGATTGCTCGATTTTACGGACGGTCAAGGCTGCTCCAATTGATCCGCAAAATCGCGGAACTACTGTATCGCAGGGATTCCGTAATCCTGGACACGATTCGACTACCACATTCGGCAATGCGAGGCACGAACCCGCTCAGCTGAAAGGAAGCCCGCAGCGGCGTGCATAAAGCCTGCAAGCCAGAGCTGTCATTCCCCTCAAGAAAGCGCGACCCAAAACAACACAACACCACAAAATGGAGTATAACGACGCGGCCGAGATGGCCATGGCGGAGGCTGTGGGTGCGGGCGCAGCTGAGAGGCAGGCCGACGACATTGCTTACTTCCGATAGATCCCCTGGTGTGCAACCATCCTAGACGACCCTGGACTCACGCGCGCAATCACGCCGTCACGCACATCCAAGGGCGGGATTGGGGACGCGTACATTGCCGACACGCTGGCGACCAAGGCCACGATACCGAGGTGGATCACCATGTTTGCGCAGGATCGGGCTGATGGCCTGATTGTGCAGACGCAGACGCTCGTGCAGCTCGAGGCCAAGGTTGGCGGGTGGCCTGGTGTAGCACACGGAGGGCTAACGAGCCTGCTACTGGACGAGTGCTGCGACTACGGCGGTTCGTGGACAGGGAGGCTGCCCTGCTGCCGGCCGGGAGCGTGACGGTCGGGCTTAATGTGTCGCTCAAGGGAAAAGTGCCGGCTCCAGGCGTGGTGCTGGTGACGGCATCGCTGCGACAGATCCAGGGCCGCAAGTATTTTGCCGACGCCGAGATTACGACAGGCGGGAACAGGTCGGTGCTTGCGAAGTCGACGGCCGTGTTTTGTGAAGCTGGCCATCCATCCGATCAGTCCTTAATTCTGAGACACGGGACGAGCTGGCGTTACGGGAGGTGGAGACGGGCGGCAATGCTTGACAGGTTTGACAGCGGCGGCGGCCAACAAGCGGAGGAGGGCTAGCGATAGCTGCAGGGCGGGAGTAGGCTGGGTACACGGGCCGGAGGACGGATTCATTGATCCGGGGCCGGGACTGAGATGTTGAGACTGAAGACCTGGGCGAGCTGGGAACGAGGTGAGATCTGGCGTTGCAGTGGGCAGGGGAGCTGCTGCAGGGCGCCCTGCAAACGGGGGAGGGGGCGGCGGAAGGAGGGGTCGAGCTACGAGTGGCACAAAATACGGGCAGAGGCACTCGAGATGTCAGAGTTCACCATGTGAGACAGGCCACCTTGCCCGCGGGTCGTATTGGTTCCTTCAGCCAGCCTCTTGCTTCAGCTGCTGCTGCACAACCAACACGCGCGGCAGCTTGTTGGTGCTGCTGCTGCCTTTATCTTCAAACATGCCCACGCCGTGGTGTCCTCTCTTGGTCTCCTCGCTTGCGTCTTCGTCTCATCCCTCTTGACATCCACCAACACAACCACCCCCGTTCCTCGCCACCATGTACGCCGCAGTCGTCTTTGTCGTCGGGCCAAAGAGCCATTACTGTGCCTCTCTCATGTACAAGACTGCGGTCACCGTGGCAAACACCTGGGCATACATCGCTGCATTCATTCCAGCTCGTCATGTGGCTCAGCCTGTGGTTGAGGCATGATCGATGGGAAGCACCCTCCCGGAGCCTTTGCCCCTTCCATCAGCATACTATTTCGACACGATACGTCTCCCTATACCAACGACAAATGATTTCCTCTGCCTTGGAGCATGCCTGCCCGTCCACCAGCAGAGAGCCAGCATGACCCACCACCATGGACTCGGGTACACGAAAGTGAGACAAGCGAAGCTTCGCGAGGACGTGGTCACCCCCTGCCTCTTGGCCATTGCCAGCTCCACCAAAACGAACGTTGCCAAGGCGAACATTGTGTCGTCGATCTTGTCCAAGACTGGCACAGGCAGCGGCTTTGTGCGACGACCGTGCCTCGAGCAATTCCTCTCCATCTTTGATGCATGCTAGCAGAGACGACAGCCTGTCGTATAGACGCTGCGTGCTCAATGGCGAAGCCGAACGACCAACGAGGTGCACATTCTTCAAGTTCTTTGTTCTCATGCCGCACAACGCCAGTCTCGCATGCCTGGACGTCCCATCCACACCAGCAGCCCGTGAACATAAAAGTCGAGGAAATGCTCGTCACGCTTACGCGATGATGTCCCGCTTCCTTCCCACTCGCAAAAATATCAATCAACCATTAAGAAGACGGCTCCCACACAATCATGTCTACCAGACTTTTCGACGAGAAATATGGCTGGATTGCGCTGGCAGTCCTAAACCTCCTCATGGTGGGCGCCACCACAGGCCTGGCCGCTGCCATTCTTGTAGACTTTATCGATCCATTTGTTCCCATCATTCTGGCCCACTGGCGCACCGTGTCGGCAGAAAACAACCTGGCACAAGCCTGGGGCTTCCCATATCGCGACTTCGCAGCTATGACGTATGCGATCGTCACACTTCTTTTCTTCGCCTCCCTGTGTAACCTTGTTCTAGGAATTCTGGGGTTTATCGTTGCGAGATGGAATCAAAACAACAGATCAGGGAAGTTGCTGGCTTCACGTCTGGGCCTCAAGGTGTATATTGTAGCGTGGGCCATGGTCGTACTTGGCTGCGCGACTAGCGCCGTGCTCAGCTGGGCCATGACGCGCGCGATTGGGGACGAAGATGACGGTGCGCTCAAGGGCGAGGTAGCACGCAAGCGGCTGAGGATCTTTACGGCAGTGTTTAGTCTATCGATTGCCGACATGACGGTACTGATGATTGCTGGGGTTTTGGTCAAACGCGCGTTTTTACCTTACGCCCAAGCGTGAGGAGACGAAGAACTGAAAACAATATCACTCTGGCCACCTCTCTTCGTGGGGTGTCGAGGGAAACGCCCACCTGGACTTGACAACAAGTTGAATCGATGGAGAAATACCAGGCGTTTGACGTAGTTGAATTTCGTGGGGCATTATCCCAAGCTTAATCAAATGGAGAGTCATTCTCTCGAACTTTGCTGGATGTTGATGGTCTGTGACTGGTCTTCATTTGGAACCCTTGACTCGTGTGGTTGTGAGGGATGGAGAACTCGTCCAATGTCCAGGCTCTGGCCAGAAAGACAGTGTTGGTACCGCATCGACTTGCATCGTGAAGCGCATTTGCTGAATCCTCGTCCACTAGAGAACAAAGAGCACTGTGGACAGTTCCACAAATGGGTTCATCAGAGTCGCACGTTCTCTCTGTTCGTACCCCATGAGCGCGAGCTCAAAGAGGCACGTGTGGTATGGAAGCTTCCTGGAGACAAAGGGGAATGCTGAACATGTGCATCATGCACATACCGTCAGCAGTGCAGGCATCTGGTGCACGATGTATAAGGTCCAGATCGGGAGTCCTCGACGACATCTCTCTTAGGACGATAGCAGATCAGCATTACCTCCAGCTTCGAATTCACACATCGTGTTCATTCCACCTCGCCACACCAAACACCAACATCTCAGCTGCAGCCATGTCTATTCGAAAGAAAAGCGCATCGGCGTTTCAAATCTTCCTCGCAGTGATCCTGTCATCTTTATCCCTCGCTATGGGACTTGTCGATATCTACTGTGCGCACACTACGGTCCACCAATTTTCTCCCATGCTCGAGACGATCAAAGGGCTGAACCCAAACAACGACGACAATTGGACCAAGTTTACCAAAGGTGCAACACCTCTTGTGCAGTTTTACTCTTTCGCGGCGTTTCAATTTCTGTACATGTGGTCTGCTTTCCTCGTGGCTGCCACACAGAGATTCTTCGGGCCTCGTGCCGAGCGCCAAAGTCGCCGAAAGCCCGACGAACCAGGCACTGCCAAAGCCGCAGAGCGAAGACGCCTGTTGGCGTCCGAAGTCCTATGGCTTGGAATCTGCCTTTCCTCGATCCTCACAGGACTGGCTCTAATGATTTGGGCAGGCGTGATGCTATTACAGTGGCAGACCGCATGGGGCACAGTCTTCCAAGACCAGGCAGCGGACAGGAGCAGCGAGTTCTGGTTCGTCTCTGTGTTGTGGATCATCGCGCAATTGTTCTGCTGTGGGATATGCTGGTATGCAGTCGTGGCCAGTTGTTTCTTCATCATCGGTGAGGGAGCTCGGGAGAATTTCTTTGAGACTTTATTGGGCCGCGAGACTGAGTCTCCGTAGCTGTTGCATATAGGGTTTATTGCCAACTTGAAGATGGTGTTTCTTCTTGTCCGTGGTCGGTTTTCTGGCGTTAAATAGGGTAATTTGGAAACACAGAGAATGGTCAATATCTGCTCAGTTACCGGGTTCCGTGTTGAGTGTAACGGCCCGAGGGGCAGCGAACATGCGTGGGTTGCCTCATCTTGCGGAGCGTGCCTCAGGCTGTTTCCGTCCGCTACAACTGGATCGGATGAACATTCGGCCACGATGCCTCAGCCCAGTCTATTGTCCATATATTATGCGATCCCGTGTTGTGAGTAATCGTTTTTTCCCTCTCGTGCCACTGCCATCACTTCTCTCTCAGGATCGGCGCAACCAACACTCAGTCCGGTTCAGCACACGACAGAAACCATGGCCAACATTGCCCGCCTCGCCCAAATATGGCTCTTCCTTGCCACTTTGACATGCCTCACAATGGCCGCCTTGGCCCTCTTCAGCATGCAGTTCTTCGCTACGAAGCTCGCCGTCCCTCTCGCCACGGCCATCGCCACCGGGCATCACGGCACCACCCTGACCCTCGCAGGCCTCGTGGGCCTCCGCTGCCTCGCCTTCATCACCTTTCTCCTCGCTAGTTGCACAACAGTGTTTGCCCTCGTCCCGCAATCATGGACCGGCAGCCTCGCCACAACGGAGATTGAAGCAGGTCACAGCCGTGGTCGATTCAAGGTCACCACCACCGAGGCCACTTACAAAACGAAGAACGTCGCCCCACTGGTCGCACGGCGATATCTTGCTTGGCTGCTCTTTACTACCGCGACTATCTCGTCTGTCGCCTACATAGGCCTGCTGAGCTTCTATATCCTGTCCAACCCCGCCATGGGCGACTGTCAGGACATCTTGATGCCGTTCTTCGGGCAGCTAGATCAAGTTGCGTCCGCGACAATCGAGAGGAATCTCAAGCTCGCGACCGGGGTCTGGTTCGTCGGGGATGTGGCTGTCGCTGGTATTGGGCTTTTTAGTACCATCTTAGCTTCTTGCAAGCTTGATGGATCTCTGGAGAAGAAACCAGCGAGGAAGGCTGGGAACCCGCCAGCAGGGGCAGTAGTAGTCGCGTAAGCACCATATGTAAACTCCCGCGCCATGGCGTTTGATGAACGCACAGGAGCCATCCTTTGAACTGAACAGAAAACGCTTCACTCCCAACGGCAAACGGCCCACTCGCTTCTCTGCCATGTTTGAGTTGCTCATACCAGATCCATCATTTCCTGTACTTGAGGTTTTCCATATATAGAACGTAACTTCACTGGCCTTACAACCCTCCCAGCGCACCGGCCGTGCCCACAATGCCCTCTACATCCTCATCGTCCAACTGCAGTCCAAAGTACTTCTTCAGAATATCCAGCCGGTCCCGCTCCCCTTCCAACTTGCTCTCTAGCACAGTCTTACCACCCCGTCTCCATTTAAACGTGTCCCCAAAGATAATCATGTTACCATCAATATTCCCTTCCTGCACAGCCCTCGTCCTCGCCCTGCCCGGAAACTCACGTTTCCCTTCTGCCCCATCACTACCGGGCCCAACCTCCAGGTCTGTAGTGAACCTCACACAAAGCACCGTGTGCGTGAAGAAACTCGCCTTGTTCATAGCCGGATACATATTCCCGACAACGACATCCTCCAAGAAGAACTCGGTATCGACAAACATGTACTGCGTGATCCATTTCTCCTCATCTTCCTTCTCATTCTCATAATCATACATGATCTGGTAGACCCAGCCCAAGTTGTGGCCCCGCGCACTACTCAGGCCCTGCCGCATCGGTGCGCGGACGAGCCTCATCTTCGCGGGGGCGATATGGTCCCACGCCGGGCCGACACCGCCGACTCCGTCCGGGTCCTGGCCCAACTCGCCAAACTCGGGCAAGGGAAGCGGCGCGACGGCCACGTTGGCCGAGAAAGCCACGTCGACTAGATACCGCGTCCCGCCTATCGTGACGATGTTGACGCAGTGGGTGAAACCCAAGTATCGCTCCTCGGGCGGGACGTAGACCCGCGCGCCGGCAATGTACACGTCGAACCCGATGGAGAGCAGGACGGTGTGGAACAAGGTGTTGGCTTCCATGCAGTACCCGCCGCGGCCGGCGCCGATGGGGACTTGGCTGCCGTCGTCATTGTCGCCGTTGCCGTTCTGCGCTGGCTGTGGTGATGTGGTGGTGGTGGTGGAGATATTGCCGACAATCTTCCTGAAGACGTGGCCCGGTCTGGGGTCGATGACCTTGTGCCATGAATAATGCTGCGTGAGGTTCTCAAAGGGGACACGCACGATCTGGTGCTTGATCAGGAGACGCAGGTACTCAAAGTCTTCATTCGTGCTGCTGCTGACGGGTTGTGAAAGGGAGTACCGCCGCTTCTCGGACGGCAGGCTAACCAGGTCGAAGTACTGCTCCAGTTGTTGCCGCGAGTACGTCGGGCGGCCGGCTTCTTTGGCCGCAGATCTGTGCTGTGTCATGGTGCTGTTCTTGGTGTGTTGTAGTCGAATTAGGTTTTCCGACACTGGCGACATATGGAGCTGTATGAAGCCCCACATACCATGGGGCACAAATGACAGAATCTTGAGTCGCTTATTCTCTTTCCAGTCCAAGTATATGTATCCTATACATCCCCGGCGCCGCGCCGCCGACTGTGCTGTCGAATTAGAGTTGTGCGGGCCCGCATTCCCGACGGGATTTTCCGTGACTCGGGCCGGACACACACTCACATATGGGACGGGCCGTGCACAAGTATGGTTGCACCGATGGTTTACTAAACACTGTGGTATCTTGGCTGCAAGCTATGTCCAAAAAGGTGATCGAAAGGTATACATAACGCCATGCCATGCTTGTCTACGCACCCTGCGCCGCTGCCATCTTGCTCTCACACGCGGGGCACCCACGCTCTATCCGGTCCCGCAGTAGCCTCGTCCTCGTCACCTTGCTCCCGATGAAGCGCCCACGCCTCGAGCGGTCGCTCTCGGTACTGCCAATCATGGCGGGGTCGATGGGCTCGCCAGGGTGCAGTTCTTCCAACAGATGCGTGACATGATACACATGCCCGCAAGCGAAGCCGACCAGTGTCTCGACCTCCCACTCGGCAAAAGCGGCCTTGCAGCCTGCGCACTCGCCCCGCGTACTTCGCTCTACATCCTCGTCATCTCCGTGAGCCTCTCTCACCTCGAACTTGATGCCCTTGCGCTGGCCATTGCGCAGCTGAGTCTGCGCCACTGCAACCTCTGACCGCAGCACTCGCGCCACGCCAGACGAGATGCTGTACTGGATTTCATGCTCCTTCATTATATGCTTCAGGCCCTCCCTCAGACCAGGAATCTCCAAGCCCTCAGGTATGCGCCGCACGAGCCTGATGGGGTTGATGGCTGTGCCCACTTCTTCCAGCAGCCCCCGGATAAATCGTGGCTTGTCCATGCTGTAATTGAGCAGATCCTCCCAGAGGTCGGGGTCATCCTGCTCTTTGGCGAAGCTGATGGCCTGCGATACGTCGCCAAGTCGATCAATGATCAGGTACAATGCCCTTTTGACTTGTCCCGTCTTTGAGTAGAGGTACACTAGCTCGGGAATGTAGTTGGCGCTCTCGCACTCCTGGACCGCCATTTCAAACTTATAGGATGTCGACACTCGCAAGAAGTCCATGAGCAGGTCTCGATCCTTGTACAGCACAAAGATCCGCACCACCAGGTCGGCAAAGTCGTCCACCAATGACATTGACTCGTCCAGAGGCTGCTCTCGATGTTGCTGCCACAGACTGCGGAAGTAGAAGTAAAGATACGCGTTGAGGTGCTTCTGCTCTAGCTGGCGCACGACGACGATGGGCGGGATGAGTCCTCGTTGGGCTTCGTCCACAAGAAGCGTGATGGCTTCTGAGGTCGCCTCGTCGAGATTATCTACGGACATGCGACTGAGCTTGCCATCAGGCACTCTCAGCCCAATAAAGCTCGCAACATCATCCGTCACGGAGTCGGCCAGATGATAGTCACGAATGAGCCGCATCGAAGAGTCGGCATCGTGCAGCTTGATGTAGCATCGTAGTGCCTTTTTGTACCGCGCACTTGCCTCGTGCAATCTCGCCAGGCTCCCCATGACTATGCGCCAGTCGCGTCCTTTCTCCCCATCCTCGACGCTGTCCTCTCTTACGTCGCGATACTGCAGCTGGTTTTCGAGAGCCGTCGTGATCGCGCCGATATCAAAGAGGCGAAAGTCCCAGCGGTCAAGCAGCTCCTTGAAGCGGAGCTTGTCTTGCTGAACGTAGTGGCCAAGCACGACTTCGTATACTGTTCCTGGAATGGGGGGGTTAATCGGCTCGGTGGGCATATAATCTGCAATCTCATCAAACTTTTTGGCGCCAGCAAAGGTGTAAATCCACTTCTCCCACTGGGCTGCGGTGTTGACAACCTTGGAGGCGATCTCCGCCGCCTTTGCCCACTCTTTCTGGTTGACCAACTCTTGTATCCAAAGATCACCGATACTGCGCTTCTGCTTCTCGGCTGCCAGCGCATATTTCTTGTCCTGCGTGTCTGCGACTGTGGAGGCATCGTCAAACGAGTCTTCTGTCGGCACGCGCCCTCGATCAGGAGAAGCGGCCGGGATTAAGTCGGCCAGATTCTCTGGTGGCGAAGCCATGATCTCCGGGTGCTCATCGAGCAGCTCCCAAGCGTCCTGCCACCGGTGGTGCTCAAGGAGCCATCCCAGATGATCGCCAAGGTCACGCTTCGTGGCAAGGATGCAGTCGTAGGGGCTATGAATGAATATCTTGGCACCTGGCTTGGCCAAACTCGGGTGGACGGCTTGGGCCCGCGTTGTACGTGCCGCAGCTCGCAAGCTTCCCGCAACACTAGGGATCTTGGTTGCCGAGGAGGCATCATTGCTGTCTTTGCTCTTGATGCTGGCACCCGAGCTGAAGAGCGCTCTAGGGTTGATGGCAGCACTGAGCACGTCGGTGCCGAATCCTGTCATGGCCTCAAGCATGCCCCGAGATGCCACCACGGAGGCGGCCCTGTTCGCGGGCAAGACACCCAAATGATAATCGTTGGAAGATAGGCGCTCAAAGCGGCTGACTGTCAGGCTATCCTTGTCAACTTCGGCTTGTGATGTCAGATCGATCAGCCGCAGCTCTGGGGGCGATGCGTTTTGGCGGCGTCGAACGCCTCCTGATGGCTCGCTTCTGCTCGAAGAATTCGAGCCTACTGACTTGTGTCCCTTTGCGACCGGGTTCTTCTTGTCATCTTCGTCCTCGTCGTCCTCGTCTGCTTTGCAGTAAGCGAGTACAAGAAGTAGGTTCTGGGTGTAAAGTGATATGCCCGAGATAATGCAGTCCATACGCAGGCTGTGACTGTTTGTTAGCATGATTCCGTACGAAATATCTAATTCTGAACACTCACAGCTTCACAATCTCGGCCCTTCCAGCAGTACGCTCGCCCGCATGCTTACCAGCTCCCGGACCGCCTGGGTGAACATGGATGATCCAGATTGTGCCTCCCCAGCCAACCAAAAGTCGCTCAATCTTCTTATCACTCTTGAGCACGGTGGTCTTGAGACTCGTAGCCGCAGCTGACGCAGCTACCACACTCGGGCCATCGCCACTATCGTCGCTGTCATCATCAGGAGCGACAGACTGCTCATCGATCCACTCGGCGCGGCCCTTCCATGAACCTGCCATCTCGTCCCACTCCTCTGTCTGGGGCCTGTCGATATGGCCGATGCGCTTCCACGCATCTTCGGCGTCGGCGCTGTCGAGATGTAGTTTTGATCGCATGATCTTGATGCCGTGCTCGTTGATCCAGGCAACGTACTTGCCGGACAGTGACCATTTAATGGTGCTGATCGTACCTTCACCGGAATGCAGGACCGTGTCCTTGCCGGACGCACCACCGAGGCCCATGCTTCCAAGCCAGCCAGAGGCTGCTGCGGCGGCACCACCATTGGTCGTGGACGAGCTTCTTCCCAGCGGTGCGCCTACGGTCAAGACGAGGCTTCCGGCCGTGCCTCCTGACAGATATGTCTTGTCATTCTTGTATTCTGGCGATAGCGCGACCGACTGTATCGGACGCGCAAAGTTGCGTAGAGAGACGTCCTTGATGTCCACTAGGTTCTGAATGCAGACATTGCCGTCCATGGACGATGTGCCGATGTAGATCTGGTTCCACGGCACATTGGGAACCTGAGCGGGTTCACGAGCTCTTCCTTGGCGCGATGGCGATGCATGGGCTTGTTTTGTGGCTGAGGCATCGAGGTTTTCGTTGACGACTTGGGTCAGAGCATCGGGCTTTAGCGTGGATGGTAGGGCTGGTGGCGGATATGGCGAGATTGAGAGACTGGTCACCGACGCAGAATGCGCATGGTATACTCGTAACGAGTGAAATGTCGGGAGCTGGACAACGTGCTGTGCAAGCGGGCAATTAGTGATGCTGTCGGGAGACTGCAGGCTCCTCCATACTCACAATATTGCCGTCATGGGTTGCCGTAATCATCTTGTCGCCAGCAACGAGGAACGAGCTTGTAGCGTCGCCGTTCCTATACACGGCGCTCAAGTGTGGCGTAAGTCTGGCGTATTTGAGCTTGGGCTCGTCGTCTTCGTCGTCCTCGTCATCCTCGTCGTCATCCTCGTCGTCTTCATCTTCATCTTCATCGTCATCTTCATCGCCATCTTCCTCCTCTTCTTCTTCTTCCTCTTCTGATTCCCTCTCCGAACTGCTCCCTTCGCTGGACTCTACATCCTTCGATGCTGAAGTTTGTTTGGGCGTTTCGAGATGAGGCTCTGTGGGAGCTGCGCCAGCATCGCCAGCTTGGCCAGCAGGATCGACCTGCTTGCCTTCGGTGTCTGTCATGATTGGTTCGACAGAGCCGATAGCATCGCGACGATTGGTACGTCGCGTCGGAATCGGTTGCAGGGCTCGCGTTGCCAGGCGAGGCGGGTTGGGATCACGACACCAAGACGAATGCGGAGGACACCGACCTTCAGGAGCTCTGCCGAGGCCGGTGGCCGAAGCTCTACGTCACAAGGCGGGAGAGCTTCCCCGAATCTCCCAGGTAGGTCAGGCACCAATGGCAAGGGCGGCCCCACTCGCCCTTAGAAACACCACCTGTACTGAGGAAGTCGTGAGGCTGGCCCCACCTGCCTACTTCGCAGGTGGCAGGCGCGTCCACTGCCAAACGCGTGATTGGAAGCTGTGCCCATGATGGGATTGTAAAAACACCAAGGAAACGCTCGTGGGATCAAATTGAGGCAACACCTGAACTCGCGCGATGAATATGAACGTATGCATTACGAAAACCCCAAAGTATACAACCGTGATCGTCACGACATCCTCAAGCGGCCCCACTACCAGCATCTGGCAACGACCACAAGCCTGAGATAGACTCAACGGCCAGCAGATGGCTTCTAAAGGAACAAGATGGCTTCGGTGACGTCTCTGGGTCTCCATCAGCCCACCGCCCTTGCGTACGCTATTGCTGAGCAGCTTCTCCCTGAGAATCCGTCTCCCAAAGACTACACATGGGACGTCGTGGTAGACCACGCCGCGGGCATCGAAGATGAACTTCTCGTCACCAAGGACACAGTTGTCTGGTCCAGAGGCAATGTGTTTTGCAAAAGCTTTGGCTTCAAGCTCGAAAAGGAAGCCATCACACAGGCACTTCTTGCCCGCTTCCCCGACGGAGAGAGCCCTGATGGCCAGCAGCTTCTCGCACGGGCTCTG
Source organism: Microdochium paspali (assembly GCA_031142775.1). Taxonomy (NCBI): domain Eukaryota; kingdom Fungi; phylum Ascomycota; class Sordariomycetes; order Xylariales; family Microdochiaceae; genus Microdochium; species Microdochium paspali. The sequence goes on from JAVBIV010000008.1 coordinate 2,350,787, forward strand.
GTTGTGTTCCTCAGCACCCAGGCACACATCTACTTCTTGGACGGCACCAGTCATGTGGTTCACATGCCATTCGAGGTGGAGTCGGCATGTGCTGCACCTCGCGGAGTCATAGTACAGAGGAAGCTTCGGGCAGAGAGCGCGGTGGCTGCCAGTCTCAAATTTCCAAAGGTGCCACCAAATTCCTTCATCCCGAATCCTATATCGCCAAACTCGGCCCGCTCTTCACAGCCGATGGCTTTCTCTATAGAGGGATTAGGCAAGCCGAAAGCTTTACCGCTGCGCCTCCAGCAAGATCTCCAGGGTATATGGGAGATCCCACCTGACAAGCCAGACTCGCACTGGCCCAGGCTCGTTGTCTTGTCAGATCCTCTCCTAGAGCTCGGACTCGTAGTGGCTCAGCAGGACAAGGCGGCTATCAAGAAGAGCCGACGCACATCTGGGAAAAGCCCCAACTTTCTCGATCCAGCAGAAGAGATATTGCACATTGAGCAGATTGAGCAGCCTGGCAGCACAGCCAAGTCGTCGTCATTCCTGATCTTCGCAGTCACCGCAAATCGTGACACTAGCGTCTACACAGTCTGGCGTTACAACCCTATGCGGACCTCAGATCCCTTCACAGGTACCACGAAGTCATCCAGAAGAAAATCAGACCGTCGGCGGAGCTCGATGCAGCCTGGCCTCCCCAGCGGAGCCACAACGCCTGTTCCGGCTAGTTACAAGGACACACTAACACAGGCTCCTCTTCCCGTGAAGCGGTCCAGAAAGAGCGAAAGACTTCAGCGTGCCGACAAGGCTCTCGAGAACCTCGAGTCATCTCTCGGTCTAGAGAAGGAAGGCGTCACTCGACGTACCTCACGCAGGGTCAGCTCAATGTTGGCGAGGGCTGATCTCTCTGCTTCGCAAGATCGTGCTGGATTTGCCGAGCAGCCGCAACTGCCTAACCCTGGCGGACGACGAGATACTTCTCACGGGAGTCAACGAAACCGTACGAGCGCTGTCAGCTTCAACACAAGTGCCACATATGCGCCAGCTGGGCATGCAACATTTCTGGATGCCCCTGTCGACAATCTGCTCGACGAGCTGCGAGCTGGCGGTGATTTTGAGGGTTTTCACAGCATGGGCCTTGATGACCACGACTTCGACGGCCTATCACAAGAAGTGCTCTTCGCCAAGATCCACAGCTTCCCCATTGACAACTCCAATGTGCGGTATTCGTTGTCGAAGCAGCCGGCACGCACACAGTGCAAGGTCTTCTTCCTTGCTAGTCCGGAGTCGCTCGTCGACGGGAAGGGCAGGTGGCAAGTACTCGTAGGGATTCAGGACCCCATGGAGAAGAGATTGCAGCTCCTGACTCTGCACCTTCAGTCGACAAGCTCCGGTGATAGCGGGGTCAGCGTCTCGTTTGGTCAGCTGAGAAAGGCGCAAAACGTCATTGACTCGTGTAAGATTGAGGATGGCGACATCTCGAGTATCCTGGTGCTGTCTCAAGGCGAGGCTGGCCGTCGCGAGCTGAGTCTTCAGGCCCCCTGGAGCAGACTGACCTCCGTTACCCTGCCTCGCAAGCTGGCTCTGGCAGATTTGCGCGGCTTGAGCTATGGCGGGAGCCTTGTCTCACACGAGGTTGGCACTAGACGTGCCATCACGCCGGTCATTGGTGAAATGGGACGAGTCAGCTATCCACGGTTGAAAGGGCGAGTGGACGTGCTCGACGTGAATACACAGCAGCTTCACCAGATCCAGATTCAGCTAAGGCCATCATCTGCCCAAGTCGACCGGCTGTTGACGACTTTATCATACGCGACACGATCAGCCATGGGTGACAATGTGCTTGCCGCATGGTGGGAGATTTTGGCGTGGATCAAGACACAAGACAGTGAGCCGGCCGATGCAGAGTGGTCAGCTTTTGTAGTTTTGGTCTTTGCCCTATATCTCGGACCAGGCTTCCAGTCAGATTCACAAGCACTCGAGTCGAAAAGTCCGAGACGAAGATCAAGAGGTTTCCTACGATCGAGTAGCGGTGCCCAGGTGGACCTAAGCGAGTGGTATGCCATGAACACATTCGAAACACCAAGCATTATCACTCAGCCCGCATGGGCCAACAATGAGGCTTGGCAGTGGACTGTGGAAGAGGACACTGAGCCACAGACTATGTTTCGTCCGCCACCCATCCACGACACCTTGCTCGCTTTCCCACTCCAGGAGCTGCAGCTCGCTCTAACATTCGTCGAGTCTGAGCAGGGTGCCGTGGCATGCGGTCCGGAAGGCTACCTACCAACCTCGCGAGGCCATGACAAAGCAAGCCAGCAGAGAGTCGCTCAGGACGCCTTCATGGCTTTACATCTGCATCTGGAAGAGCAGAAGCTCAACTCGGCAGGCCCGCATGGTTCAGATCATCCGACAGATGGTCTCAAAGCGGTATTGCTCATCGTGGCTTGCTGGCTGGGCTGGGACCGGTGGGTCGCGTCGTATGAGCTCGAACTACCACTCGAGTGGGCCGAGCACCGCCAGCGATCCGCGTCCTTGACGGCCTCGATCCAAGCTGCAGCTCCTGTCCACTGGAGCGCACTCGAGTGGATCACTATGAATCTCGTGCAACACAGCGACACCAGATATCTGCTCCCAGCCATTGCAAGCCGTCTGCCTAGCGCATGCGTACATCATCTTCGCCTCTTCGAGAGGCTCTTCTCGATTCTTCAGACATCTACAGTATCGCCCACGCGGCTCGTCGAGGCTCTCCACGAGGCTGGTTTCGATGCCACCACACTAGAATCTCTCCCAGACCCGGTACTGGTACCCCTTCAAGATGCGCTGGCGCGTTGCCAGATTAGTCCACCGGCAGCATGGTCGAGACAGCTACTACAGCTTGTTGGGCGAGGTGATATCGGATCTGCGTTCTCCACGACCACCAGTGCAAACCACCACTCGACCAATATCCAATTTGCTAACCACAACGCTGCTTGGGACTTCACCTCGCTCTGCCAGAACGTCATGGAGCTCAATGACGTGCCGCTGGACGACATGGCCGAGGCCGAGAAGCAGGCCGTGATCCGTCTCCTCTTCAAGGACGACCGCCGCCTCGAAGAGATTCGCAACATGCTCAACACGTCCAAGCCAAGAGTCATCCGCCTGGACCCCCTGCCAGAATGGACTGAGACCGTCTATCTCGAACAGCAAAAGGAAGTCGTCACCAGACTTGCTACCAATACGCTGTCGATCCCTGCCGGCCGAGGCCTGATGAATTATGGCCTCCGCTTCCCTCTGCTCACGCAAAAGTTCCACATACATGGCTTCGTTCTCAACAGCACGGTCAAGCCGACCAACACCACCGTTGGTGTCGACAAATCACTCTTCACGGAAGACAAAATAGCATGGGCATTCTTCCATTCTGGTGTTGCAGGTGGTCTGGCCATCTCTCGCGAGGCCAAGGGCATCGACACGTCGTGGATCCTGTATAACAAGCCCGGAAACGATCTCAACAACAGGCACGCCGGGTTCCTATTGGCTCTCGGGCTCAACGGCCACCTCAAGGGCATGGCCAAGTGGGTGGCGTTCAAGTACCTCACGCCAAAGCACACAATGACGTCTATTGGCCTACTTCTCGGTCTCGCCGCATCATACATGGGAACCATGGACTCTCTGATCACAAGGCTGTTGTCGGTGCACGTCACACGGATGCTGCCGAGAGGCGCTGCAGAGCTCAATTTGTCCCCGCTCACCCAGACGACCGGTATTATGGGGATCGGCCTGCTCTATTGCGACAGCCAGCACCGTCGCATGAGCGAGATCATGATGTCGGAGATTGAGCACATTGAGACTGAGGATGATGAGGAGCCGTTGCGTGGGGAGAGCTACCGTTTGGCGGCAGGTTTTGCTCTTGGTTTCATCAACCTGGGCCGCGGATCCGACCTCAAGGGTCTGCACGACATGCGCATCACCGAGAAGCTGCTCGGACTGGCGTCAAGCTCAAAAAAGATTGAGCATGTCCACATTCTCGACCGGTCCATCGCCGCGGCGGTCGTCGCTATCGCGCTCATGTATATGAAGACAGAGGACCACATCGTCGCGAGGAAAGTCGACATTCCAAGTGCCGCATTGCAGTTCGATTACATTCGGCCGGACATCCTCTTGCTGCGGACAGTTGCGAAGCATCTGATTCTGTGGTCAAAGATCGAAGCTTCTCACGACTGGATTTGTGCGAGCCTCCCGCAGCGATACCAATCACGCGTACAGTCACCGTCGGAGCCCCTTGACGATGCTGCTCGAGGACCGCTCAGTTCAACACAACTGCCATTCTTGACCATCCTAGCAGGTCTTTGTTTTGCCATTGCGTTGCGCCATGCAGGTACCGGCAACACTAAAGCTCGTGACGTACTGCTGTCGTACCTGCAAAAGTTCTACAGCTTCTGCCGCAAGACCAATACCAAGGCGAGCTTTGACGAAAAGTGTGTGCAGTCGACAGCTCGCATGTGTCTCGACGTGCTTGCCTTGTCGTGTGCAATGGTCATGGCAGGCACGTGCGATCTCAAGACGCTCAGAGTGCTGCGCTCCTTGCATGCCCGTAATGACGCCGACACTACATATGGGTCCCATCTGGCGACGCACATGGCTATAGGAGTCCTCTCACTTGGCTGCGGCACTCAGACTTTCAACACATCAAACCTGGCCATCGCCGCACTGCTCGTGGCGTTCTATCCGGTTCTGCCAGACTCGGTCCAGGACAACAAGAGCCACTTGCAGGCATTCCGCCACTTCTGGGTCTTGGCAACAGACGCAAGATGTCTCGTGGTCAAAGACGTTGCCACGAATCTGCCAGTCAGCGTGCCATTGGCGCTGCGTCTAGCAAACAGCGACGAGGGGGACGAGGAGGAGGTGCGCACCACGCCATGCCTCCTGCCACCCATCTCAGAAGTACTTGGCTTGCGCACCACCTCATCAGAGTTTTGGAATGTCAACCTCGACTTTACCGCACACCCGGAGCTCAAACCCGCCTTCAGGGCGAATCAATCACTTCACCTACGGAGAAAGCCTCTGAGCGACAGTCCGTTTGCCGCCACGATGCTTGCGCTTGGTCGGGATAGCGGTGCAGGAGCAACCGCGACCGAGGATAGCGCCTCACAACCGCTCGAGTGGCTGTTTGAGGCCACAACGACGCTGAGCCATCTTACGCATGCAGAACGAAGCCTCGCCCTCGATAGAGGCGTCGGCGGGCCTGATGTAGGTAATGGAGCCCTCAGCGTCGTCGATACCCGCCTGGCGCTCGAGCACATCTTGCAGACTGTCGATAGAGATGGGTTGCTCGGACTTAAAGGATTATTTGAATGGGCGGACTGGCGGACGCGGAACGCCTCAGCGGCTAACGGGGAAGGTGGCGACAGGCACGGAGACATTACTTGGCAGGGCGAGGGTTGGCTGAGGCAGAGTATTATAGAGAGTCTCAAGGGCGCGATATGGCTAGCCGGAAGGGAGTCCTGATATGATTATAATGAATGACGGACGCACGTAGACTCGTGCATAATTTCAGGTGGTGTGGTTGTCATTCTCGTCACCGTCTGATGCTGCCTCGATCGCCATATAAAACCTTTGGTTCATGAGCGTGAACTGCTCCTCCAAAAAGTCCACGAGTCGAATATTCCGTTTCTCCCAATGCAGTGTATTATAGTACCCTTCCAGACAAAGCGCGTAAGCTTGATTGAGGCGGAACATGGTCGCTGGTGAGACGTTCGTGTTGCCATCAACCAAGACCGGGTAGACCACTAGCGCCTTGTGATCCGGCAATTCATACGCCGTGTCGTCCCCGCCCTCTGGCGACGCGCTTCGAACCACCAGTCTAATGTCTCTGAAGCCCAAGATGGTCTCAGCGTGTCGAACATTGGCGTTTGTGCCGATACATGCGTCCCAGTCGAGCTGTGATAGTGGGAGGCGAAAGGTATATGGTCCGCAGGCTGGGAGAGGGGATTGATCGCCTCGGCTACCAGTCCATATTAAGGCTAGCCAGGTGTCGAGGAAGTCGGGCGGCGGTATGGGCTGCTCGGTCAGTGTGTTGCCCGTGATGCCGTCACGCTGCGGCGAAAACATCGTGACACGCTGTGGCTGGTTCTCGTCTCTCGTTGGTCCAGCAGCAGACTCGAGAGCCGTCCAGTATGATGACGAGGCGACCGACATCGCAGGTGTCATCGAGAGTGCTTCGACTTGCTCTGTCGCAATGGCCGATATATCCGAGCAGTCGTCTGCCACGGTAGGTGATGCTGTGCTATTCACCTCGGTTGCTTCACTGTTTGCGGCGGCAGCTGGCGTTTTTGGTCCTGCCTGGACCCTATAGTCAATTCGCGGCGAATCCGCTGTCGTGAAGTCGTCGTGAAATTCATCAACGAGCACACTGGCGCCTCCTGGTGCCCCTCCAAGGGAAGTGTCCAAGGAGAAGACACTCGCATACTTTCCCAGCGCCTCGAGATCCCCGGGCTGCCCCTCCAATAGATCCATGATGCCCACCTTCCTGTCTTCATTCGTGATTCGGCAGCCTTCGCTTTCGGTTAACATTTCTCGCTTGCTCGTGGTGGCCGTGGTGGTCGTGGTTTTGACGTTCATCGTGTTCTTATTCCTGCCCTTTTCGTAGTTATTTCCTGTCCAGCCAGGTTGCTGCTTGTGTCTGTCACGCTTGCGAATGTCGTGCAAAGACTGGCCTTTTTTCTGCCAGGCGTGGCTGCATAGCATGTTCATGGTTCACTACCACCAGATATGCTGGCCATGAGGGATAGTCGTGAGTGATGCCTGATCGAGTGAGCCGTAGGTATCGGCTGCCAGTTGTTGGTATGGTGCAATTCATGGTGCGATTGAAGATTGCAAAATCGGAAGATGGCGTTTGCACGTATACGCGGTCCTGCCTTGCCGCATTTCACACTGCAGCCTCAGACCACCAAATACTGCCGTCAGACAAATTCACATAATCATCATACATCTAAAATGTCTTTATCCGATAGCCATTTGGAGCTAGATACTCTACAACGTCAGAATAGGTGGGCATCGCTCCTTGCCGCCTTAGTAGTCTGTACAGAAAAAAGTTGTAACCTGAACGCCGCGCTGCATGCTGCTGTTTTCCTCCTCTTCGACTGTCGCCTCACCGTCACTTATCCAGACCAGCGTACGCACTCATATGCGCCAGGACATTAGACCACTTGGGTCCCTTCAGACTCTGAAACGCACTCAGCACGCTATCCCTCGTCGGCAGCACAGTCTGCGGTGTCGAGAATGGGTCATTAGGATCCCTCGCCTTGTCCCCTAACCTCCGCAGCGCTGATATGCCGCAGCTGATTATGTACAGTATGTCCGTGTCTTCGCGTGGCTGTGAGCGAGCATTACCGCGTGTGACAGCCGGCTCAGCCTGGGTGCATAGTGTCCTGATCATGCGGTAAAGGTTCTGCGCGAAGCCTTCACCCGACGACAGCCACATGCGCGTGACGCCCGACTCGTACCCGGGCGCTAGCTGCGCCAGGATGTCGGCAGCCAAAAGTCCCTGCATAAGTAGAGGCTTCCGTGCCTCGATCAGACTGGGCAGTGTTGCCGGTCGGCTTTCTTTATTTTGCTCCGGGACTGGCGAGATGGCCAGCGCAAAAGTCCGAGTAAGCAGCTCGTTTGGCATAGACGAGGTAGCATCAGCTGCAAAGATGGCCTTGTAGTGTGACCGGTTAGGCTCGTCACGGGCCAGGAGCTTAGCGAGAGCGTCAACAGCATGCGGTAGATACTGATGGACGGATGGCTCAAATGCAGCAAATACCAGCTTGCCGTCGGCCAGTATCGGTGACGGGGCTGGAGCGAAGGCGAGCAGTACCTGCAACAAACACGACGCCTGGTCGCGATTGGCAAGTTCAATGTAACCAGCAATATTTGACAGCAGGATGATGATGTCCTTCATGAAGTCAAGGCAATTTGGTGAGCTCTGCAAGAGGTTCTCGTGCGTGCCGAGGGTCCTCAGGACGTTGCAGAGGAATTTGATGACGGTCTCATCTGCGAGCACTGGCTGGTTCATCTCGAGGAACGACAGGTTCCGCAGGATGGTCGTCACAGCGATGAGCCTGTCTGCTGCCCTCTCGAGGTGGTAGTCTGACTCGCCAAAGACGGTCACCTTGCGTAGGGCAAAAGTCTCTGCCCGGCAGTCCCGCATAATATCTTCGTAAGACTTGAGTTCGATCTCGTCCGAGACGGGCTCAAGCTGCTCCACCAGGTCGTCCACCTGCTCCTCTGCACACTCAATCAGCGTCTCGACGAGATCGTCGCAGTACTTGAGGTCAATGATAAAGTGCTGGGCGGTTTCGGAAGCCCTTGTCACAGACACAAGCGTATCGAGTGCGAGCCGTACTTCGCCATGGATGCCACATTGCAGACTCTTTGTCAGCGCATGAATGTCAATCATGCCCATATCATGAGGCATCGGCACATCCGGCCGCCATCGCTCCAGATCTATGCCCAGGTTGGCCACAGATTCCAGGTCGAGTCCACCATAACTCTTGGGATCCAACTCCCGTGAGCACGGCTGGTACTCGTCGGGATGCGCTGCGTGGGGACCCGGGAAGGGGATTGTAGCGGCGCCATTGGCCATGGCCACATCGTGTGGCGGATGCGTCGCCGACATTGGTCCCGCTTTAGTCGACCCGGCGGGCGAGGGCATCGAGAAGTCAACTCCCATCGTACCGTGGTCTACGCTTCTAGACATGCTATTGCGGCTATGCACCGGTGTGCCGACAGGAGGCTGTTGTGGCCCGCCTTGAGGGTGTTGCGGTGAGCTGAAGCCATTGACAGCAGGTTGCTGCATGCCCTGGGCCATCTGCTTGACAGGTGTCTGAACTGGAGGTTGATGCATCTGCTGCTGCTGCTGTTGTTGCGGTGGTTGATGAGGAGGCATTGGCTGTGTCGGGGACATCTGACCCATTCGCTGCTGTTGTTGTTGCTGCTGCTGTGGCTGTTGGCCTGGTTGACCGGGCGGTCCTTGCATACCCTGCTGCTTCACTTGATTCTGCTTCTGAGTTTGCGACCAGGCTTCCTCGAATTTGAGTAGGTTCTTCTCATATATCGCTTTGACCTGCGCTGGCGCGGATGGGACCTGCTGGGGGTTGAATCCGACCGAGGCCGCTACCTGCGCCCACATGTTGCGCGCGCCGATGACCTGATATCCGCCAAACTTGGATACGTTCTGGAAAAGTTGCAAAAGGTGAAGCGGGCGACCCTCGATCGACGGATTGGTATCCAAAGGAAGCTGTTTCTGCGTCATGAATTGCGTAAGATTCTTCAGGAAGCCGTCGGGGCCTCTGTTCATCTGCGCCGGCTGCTGCGGTCTCATGGCGGCAGGGGGCATCTGGCCGTTAGCCATCGGCATGCCCTGTTTGGGCATCATGCCCCTACCCTGCGCCATGTTTTGTGCCTGCATTTGAGCTGCCATCTGCATGTTGCCCTGCTGCTGCATCTGTTGCTGGAGGCGCATCTGGTATATCATGCGCTGCTGCTGGTCCATCACGCCGCCTCTCCCCTGTGCCTGCTGCATCTGCTGTATTTGTTGCATCTGTTGCATCTGCTGCATCTGTTGTGGTGTCATCTGCTGCGGGTTGAACATTTGTTGCGGGTGCATCTGCGGCTGCATCTGCTGACCCATCTGCTGGATTTGTTGCGGCATCATTTGCTGACCCATCATGTTTTGCGCCGATGGGGGCCTCGCTGGGGAGGGCGATGGCGCAAAATTTTGCTGGAACCCTTGAGGCATGTTCTGCGCTTGCATGTACGAGTTTGGCTGCGGTGTCCCGCCGTGCTCCGATGGTACTGGCGATGTCTGGGGCGCAAACTGCTGCTGTTGCGCAGGTGAGAACGAGTGCGGTGAGGCCGTATTGACGCGTTGTGGCACGTTGCCTGGCCGCAGCTGATTGCCAGCCATGACTGGAGATGGCGACGCATTCGCCGAGCCATTGGCCTGTAAATGTGAGTATTGTTGAGGCTGACCCTGCATGTTACCTCCTTGGAAGCCTGGAGGGAACTGCGATTGCGACGGTGTGTCGGCGCGCGACGTTGGCAGCATGTTTGGATTCTGTCGCGGCGACGCGCCGACACTCTCTTCCCTTGGTCGGGGTCGTTTCGATGGGATGACGGGATTCGTCTGATACACGGGGTTCTGAAAGTTGGGTGAGGCGGCGCCCATGCGGCCGTTCTGCATCGCGGCAGCCATCTGTTGGGGGTTCGCGAATTGGCCAGGCGACGCGGCGGCAGGATTGAATTGCGACGGGTTGGTCATGAAGGCCGAAGGGTCCATCATGCCGCCGGCGCCAGCGACAGCGTTGGGGTCGTTCATGTTGTGGGGGAAGCCGGAGGCATTGTGGTTTTGGGCGGCCGCAGCCTCGTTCATCCAGGAGTTCATGACTGATGGACGCGCGAAGGGGAACCCATCGGGCTGTTGGGCGCGACGTCAGTGGCAGAACGAGATAGCGACGATCGCGGGAAGATGGGCCGAGAGGGTCTTGGGATGGCCAGAGTCGGGGCGGCGAGGTGTCGCGATGAGATGGTCGCGTCGCGGCTCGAGATGGGGGTTCGGGGGTGAGTGGGAAAAGCAGGCACGCAAGTCATAGCCAGCAGGAAGATTGGAGCGGGTGCGTGCGAGGCAGGCCTGGGCTGGGGGCGCTCGCTCGCTGCGACTGCAGAGTGGAGCCACCAGCTTTGTGCACGCTGTGTGCTCAGCACAACTACCACGGGCGCGAATTGTGACACGGCACAATTGGGGATAGGTGGAGGGGGGGAAAGGCTGGCTATCCGGTACAAACTCCGTCAAGCAGCAAGCATGGGATCGTGACGGGCAGGAAAAGACTCCTTGCTGGCAATAGCTAGCAATCTTTGCCAACCAAACAGCAATGGGTGGACAGCTCCGATAGGCCCTTCCGGCGCCGTTCACGGAGCAGGCTGGGTGCCAGGAGGGAACGCGTTCGCGTGGGTTCCGGAGGACGGGAGTAGCGGCCGAGGTGGCAATCCGGCAGCCGCCCGAACATGCAGCAGCAGATGATGACGAGAGCAATCGACAGACGGAAACAGTCTTACCTAAGGGAAAGATTCGGGCGTGCTGCTCGGGCTTGCGCGTGTGCGCGCGTGCGTGGATGCTGCCGCCGAGGTGGTCTTGCTGGCTGGCTGGGTCAATTCCAACAACTCAGATCAGGCGCGTGCAAGGCGGGAGGACGAACGTGGTTTTCTTGCGCAGTGCCAGCCACTGGAGAGCCGTCGCTCTGCGTCCCCCCCTGGTCGTCAAGTAATGTGACCTCAAGACGCGCTGCGCTAGGCTCTTTGCAGAGCCTGGCAATCTCACCACAGGTTGACGGAGCTACCCGGGAGAAGAGATCCAACAGGATTCCAACTGACATTTAGCGTTGACTTGAACTGAGATCGAAAGGATCCAGTCAACTGGCAAGTCCGACGGCATGGGAATCGCATCAAGCGCTCTCTGCAAACCGTTTGGGACGGCAGGGTGTCGAGCGGCTGAGGTCCAAGGGGTCGTGCTGGTTGTGCCCTGCCAGGCTCTGTCGTCGCCAGTGTGGCTGCGGAGAAGACGAGCTCAGCAGTCCTCTCTCCCAAGTTCTGCGTGTTAACATGTCCGCTGTGCTTCTGAGAACCATTGAATCGGCTTTTTGCTTGGGCTGAGAGCCCAAGCTAGAGAATCACCTCGATTCCATACTTCTTCTCCCTCGACATGATTCTGAGAACTCATGTCAAGCAAGGTCCGCTTGCTTGGCGTGCCTGATTGTGCTGTCCCTGGTGCTCCGCCCATGCAGAACACTGAGCGGCAGAGAGTCGTGGGGCTGGCTGGGTTGCCAATGCACAGCCAGAGAACAGAACTGCTTCGGGCTTGGGGCTCGTCGCGTCTCCCACATTCTTCAAAGATGGTGCCTGAAATTTGAGTTGAAAAGGTCGAAATTTGTCTTGAGTCGGTCCATGGCCAGCGGCTGCTCAGCTTTTCCTGTTGGAGTGGTTGTAGTCGTGCCTGTGATGAGTGGCTCGTTCCTCCACATTGGATCTTGGAGGGTCTCGTGGTGGGCTCAACCTCCAAGCCATCAGAGCCGACGGCCAAGATCGCGTCGGCATGCTGACAGTCCCAGATAGTGCAAACGAGGTTAAAACTCGATAAGAAGAGGCAAGTGATCCGTGAGGAATGTGGAGGAGGAAGAAAGACCGAAGCCAGCAACACAAGACGGCGAGAAGGGAACGGGGTACCTGGCGTGCGTGTGAGCACCTCGTCCGGTCAGGACGACCCTCCGGCACCACGACTGACGAGCGCAAGGGTCCCCACCAGCACCTGGCCAGGCTTGTGGACTAGGACATGCCGCTGATTGCTCTTGTGGGCAATCTTGGCTGGCAACGGACCAAATTCCTGCATGTCAATAGATCCCGCTGTGCTGGATCCTCCGTGACGGACATGGAGCGTCAAGCCTCGACTGGTCGACTCGGGCTGTGTGGGACGGTGACACTCCCGCAGCAAGCAGCATTGACCCTAGTCTGTGTCTCGTCACTCGTCCACACCCAGGCGCTGTCCACGCCGTTTGTGTCATCGATCGGCCTGTAATTCACGCACTGGCCTGGCGTTCTTTCCAGGGCATTATCTCGTGTCTGTCATCCTCACTCAGCCTTGTTGTTGTTAGACCTCTGATGTCTCTGGTGGCAGGTGGAGATGACGGGAGGCGTCCAGTACGGGCGGTGCCCAAGGTCTTGGAAGGGCCACACTTCTAGCTAGGCGCCGCCAACACAAGGGAGGCAGCCGATGGCATTGGCGACGCAGACCCTGTAGGTTGACCGTCATCTTGAGCCATGATTCTGCGACTTGCATCTCCCACGGAGACGTCAATTGCTTGCATCCGTCACAAGATTCCGCCAGACAGGCAGTGTGGCGGCGAGATCCCCACACCTCCATGAGTAAATGGGACCCTAGCTACAATAGAGACCATTCTCACTTTTGCTGCATTTCGCAGATTCCCCGTCAATGTTCGTCCACAGGCCGAGCCTCGTGAATGAGTCCATCAAACTTAATCTTGCGTGGGGAGGATGTTGGCGAAGTGTGCTTCACCCCCAAGCTTGGGCGCAGTGTTGATCAAGGTTCCATGCGAGACGCCGTTCCCGTCTCTGTGGTGTGGGGCTGACATGCAAGTTCCGTTGACTGGTGGCTCAAGGAACAGACATGTTAGGGCTTGTGGTCTGGGGCAGCTCAAGATCGAATCTCTCCCCTCAGTGTATCGTGCGGGAGAACCTTTGGTGCATCATATCTGTCGTAGAACAGAATCGTCGACGTCGTCCCTACAACAAACGAGGACGACCTGTGAAATGGATATGTGTCTAGGAGAAGTCGACAGGGATAGTTAGTCGTTGGTGGGGGGAATTGACTTCCGCGAGGCGCTCGAGCTATGAGGAGGACCTTGTCGAATTGTCTTATCCGACAAAATGCGGAAGGGGATTGACGCCGAAGGTCATCATGGCTTCCGACAGGCTCGATGAGCGGTTGAGTTGCTAGATTCCGCTGTCAAGGCTCCCTTTGCACCAAAACTGGCGGTGGTCAGGCGCAGTAGCCAACAAGTGAAGTGCTGGTTTGGTTTGGTCCAGTACAAGAGGGATAACGATGGTGATGAATGGAGATAGCATTGCAGACTTTTGGGGGGTTTTCCCCAGGCATCTCCGGGCCGTGATTCTGATTGCCTTTGCAGCCTCATGAGGCTCCCGTTCTTAGGCGGCTCCCTCCCCCAATTGCAAGGCCCCATTGCGCACGAGGGCGCATGCCTCCAGTCACCGAACACCATCGTCAATCCGCATCAGCGGCCAACAAAACAAAATAAGGATGTCTTGTGCAGCGCTCGGACCGCAGCAATCAATCAGTCATTCGCGGCATGCAGGGCAGGGTGCAATGTCGTCAACTCATTTCATGATGGAGAACTAAACCTTGAGACGACGCCCAGGCCATGCCTCAATTCCGCCTAGCGGCATCGCGTCTCGCTTCCCTGCGCAACGGTCTGCCGCGACAACAACGCAGCATTGCGACAGCATCTTGTGCATCTCGTGCAAGCGATCACCGGAAGAGCCTGGTCGCACACAACGAGATGCCAAAACGAAAACAGACTGACGATGTGGTGGCGCCTAGGCGTTCGTCGCGCGCGAGGTCCTCGGCGCCAAGTGAGGCTAATGCATCACAACCTACACCTCCAGTCAAGAACAAGGCTGCCAGTTCTGTAAAAGGGACGAAGACCAAGGTAGAAGCGAAGCAGCCTCTTAAAGCTGCAAATGGAGATGAAGCAAAGACCGAGAAACCAGAGGCAACAGACGACAGAGTGGCCAAAGAAAAGCCATCGGCACCCGCACCAGCAGCCGGCGAGAGGTGGTACTGGCTCATGAAGGCCGAGCCAGAGACACGCTTTGAGAATGGCACCGATGTCAAATTCTCCATAGATGACCTCAAGGCGCGGACTGAGCCGGAGCCGTGGGATGGTAAGTTGCAGAAACTATTGGCATTCTCCAGTGGATATCTCTTCTATATAGCGCTAATTTCATGTGCATACAGGCATTCGGAACTATGTTGCACGCAATAACCTCCGCGCCATGAAGAAAGGCGAGCTGGCCTTTTTCTACCACTCCAATTGCAAGGAGCCTGGTATTGTCGGAACCATGGAGATTGTGCAAGAGCACTCTCCCGACTGTGAGTGGACTGCCGCTATTACACCTCTGCCATTGTTAACATCCACCCGTAGTGTCCGCACACGACTCTAAGGCGCCCTACTATGACCCAAAGTCCAAGCCAGATGACCCCAAATGGAGCGTTGTCCATGTACGGTACCGCAGCAAATTCGCCCAGCAGATTGGACTGCAGGAGCTCAAGGCCATGGGTGCCAAGGCGGGATCACCACTAGAGAACATGCAGATGCTCAAGCAGAGCAGGCTGAGCGTGAGCCGAGTCAGCCCTTCCGAGTGGGAGCACCTCATGGGCATTGTCGAGGAGCGCGGTGGCGAAACGAAGTGAGGCGTCCTCTCAAGTATACCATAATTGACTATTACGCGGAAACTGAGATCTGGGACATCTTATCCATCGTGTGTTGCAATATCATCTGAGCGCCCTCCTCAATCGAGCCGGACTTAACGATGGCCGCGAGGCATGCTGTGATCTTGGCAGCGAGCTGCTCCGGGTTCGTTGTGATTAAGAGCGATGCTTCAAGTCGCGACATTGCCTCCTCCACTCCGTCCAGGAACTCTGGTTCGTCCGTCTTTGTCCCAACAAGTGGTTGCCACACGTAGCAGAACGCGGAAGACGGGTCATTTGGGCGAGCCTCACTCGTTGTGTCGAGCACGTGTTGTAAGAGTCGCTTTTGGCAGGCGACACCATCAAACTCGGCGAACAGGGCAAAGAACGCCTCTGCTGTCTCGGGCCTGAAGAATGGCTGTTTCCGGCAGATATCGTAGATCGCCAGGGGAATCGCACCGTCGAGCGCCGGGTTATTCTTGAGCGTCTCCTCTTCCGCCGTGCTCATGATCTTCTTGTTGCCAACCGTGCGGTCCGGATCGGGGATGACGAGCTGGCCGCCTTCGTCTTCGCTGTCTTCGTCGTCTTCAAACTCAATCATGTCGTCCGTCTGCTCGGTTTGCTCCTTGATGGCCTTTTCAGCGCCACCCTTCTTGGTCTTTCGTGCCTCGATCTTCCGCAGCCACTCCATCTCGCATCGCGCGTACTGAAGCCAGAGCTCTGCATCCTTGGCACAAAACCTGGTACCACGTAGGAAGAAGTTGCGTGCGCCCTGCATATCCGAATTGGCAGCCGCCCTATGTCCTGCCAGAGCCCAAAGCTCCGACTTGGCAGGGTGCATCCTCAGCGCACGGGTCATGACCTTGCGGTACCGCTTCGTGGCCTTCAGCTCGTGAGCATACGCAAGATACGCCTTCCACAGGTTGACGTCGGCAGGATGTCGGTTTACGGCACGCTCGAGGGTGCTAAAGATGCGGCCGGTTCCCGTATGCGTGGTCGAGTTGCGGATCTGGAGGCGCTTGCACCGTTTGGCGCGCAGGGCCTCGAGAGATTTCTCCCATTCAACATAGTTGAGCCAGTCCTGCGGTGTATTGCCTGGCGAGAGGACGAGGTGTTCAAAGTCGGTGCGTCGACGGACGAGGCCGCGGATCTCTTCTGGCGAGAAGATGCCCTTGGCTTCAAAGTCACGAAGCTGAGGGACCGCGCGCTCCAGGAAGAAGCGAGCTTTTTCGGGGACTCCTGACATGTTGAAGTATGTGCAGCGGTATGTGATGTGTTCGCGAGATCGATGGCAGCGTGTCGGATTGGTTGTGCCGTGGTACACCTTCTCGTATGTAAATGTCAGACCTGGAGGAGAGATAGAAAAGTTTTAGTGGAGCCTTTCTCCAATGACTTCATGCTAGGCCCTTTTCGGCCTAGCGATGGCTGCAGTGCCTCCGATGTTCACATGCAGGTGAGCTTGCCTTGCTTGCGTCCTGACAGCTGGCTCTGCGAGTCAATGTCCCCTGCAAGTGCCGGCGCGCCCGCGGCGGGCCAAAACACACGACACAAGTCGCAGCATCATCGCAGATCCGTGTCTTCCGCCCCGAATCGCAAGCGCATTTTCCCCTCGGCCACTCTTTTGTTCCAAAGCCCATTGTTTCTCTTTCTTTTCTTCCAACCGATTCTCTGTCGCTCATTTCGCCTCTCGCCATGTCCAAGTACAAGGACAAGGAGAGTCCTGCGTCTCTGTCCTTTAGTGGCAGCTGGATCTCCTGGACGCACACGGTCCTCGCTTACTGTTAGTTGTTCTTGAAGATCAGAGCTCCATGTCGATCGCTAACTCAGACTTGCACTCCAGCCGCCTTCCTCAGCGCTCTCTTCGTTGGGCTCTCCCTCCACTACCACAAGATTGTCCAGAATGAGTTCTGGGGATACCCTCAGGAGTGGTTCCCCTCCGTCTCGGCCACGATTGGCGACAAGTACCCCGAGCGCGCTGTTTTCCAGCTCATCATCGCCTTGACGTCCGGTACGAGAACCCGAGCGAGACGGACCCGAAAGCATTGACCTAACCCAAACACAACAGGCCCCCGCTTCGCGCTCGTCGCGCTGTGGTACGTGCTCGGCAAGAAACCCAACAATGGCGCCCTGCCCAAGTTCCAGGTGGCCGTCGGCATCCTCCGCACGCTGGCCTGCGGAGGCTTCACCTACGTGACCTCGACTGACGATCACGACTTTCACGATGTTGTCATGATCATCTACCTCGTTGGCACCATCCCTTGGACTGCCTGCTGCATTGCGCTCAGCCCGCCGAATCCGACGGCGATCAAGCTGCGCAAGTACATTGCCTCGGCTTTCTTCGGGACGATTGTGCCGCTCGTCTATTTCTTCATCCAACACAAGGTGCACCGCGTCGCCGGAGGTCAGTCTATGCTGCTGTCCCGCAAACTGATAGTCTACTGACGTCCCACAGCTTACACTACCTACGCGTTCTTCGAGTGGTCATTGATCCTGTTCGACGTTGGATTCGACGCTGTGACTGCGCTCGACTTTGGAGACCTCCAGATCACAATAAGCGACAACAAGGGTGTCAACCAGGGGTACGTGAACAGGCTTCCGCCGTATCAGGCGTAGGCGCGCACTCGAGTGGGGAGGTCGGATGCGGGACCGGTGGAAGGCATGGCTGTAGTTTCAGATATCTAGTACAGTATCATCGAGACGCGGCATTGTCATCAATCGAGCCCGGAACCATCCTCCTAAGTGAGTGTGTGCAGATGGATTGAACTATTCTGATGCCTTCTACAGAACCGATGCTGCTCTCGAAAAAGAGAAGAGCAAGGCTACTGCCGACGCCTTGGATGGCCGCTTCTCTTTCATGGAGGTCCTCGACACCATCGCCGAGGTCTACCACGGGTTCGTCTTCTGGTCCATGCTCACCAGTCTCGGCCTTGTCATCTGGTACTTCCCGCTCTGGCACATGGGCATCTCCGGCTACGAGGCCCTTGTCATGGCGACGATCTCGCCTTTTTGGCTCTGTATCAGACCTATCCGGTCTTTCGTGATTGGAAACCTGCGCATGGTCCACTTCCTCTCGCTTGCCGGCCTCGCGGCATGGTCCATAGAGTCTCCAGTGCCGCGCCTTTTCACCGTTGGCTTCGGCGTCTCCATGTCGTGCTTAGGCTGGGCTGCCACTCTCTACTCTGAGTCTGTCCACGAGGACCGTCTCGAGGCCAGGATTCTAGCATGGATGGCCGGACTGATACTGTCCTCCACGGCCAAGTTCGCCTGGTACACCAACAACCCTGTTTGGCCGGTCATGCACGATGCCAACAATGGTTACAACCGCAGCGGCCTGGCTATCGCTGTCGTCGCCGCCTTCATCTTTACACGCCGGGCTCCCCTCAACACAGGATCTCCTGACCCCAGCCTCAAGGGCTTCTCGTTTCTCGCGTCCCTGGGTATTGCTGGTCTCTTCTTTGGCCTGCACTCGCTCCTCTCTGACACGAGTACCATGATCCTCTGGACCTGGGAAGGCTTCCCGATCAACGGACCCGTCTCGAATACCCACGCTTGGCTCACCATTGCTGCCATGACTGCCGGTCTGCTCACCGGCATCCAGCGTCCTCAGTTTTCAGGTTCTTTCACAGCCTACCTCATCGGTTGCGGCGGCGTGGCAGTTCTAACCCTCTACCCGGAGTGGCTGGGTTACTCTGGTGCCCTCGTCACTGCCTTTTACCTTATGGCCGTTGCCACGCCTCTGCTCACGGCTGGCGCCAAAAAGAGCCCTGCCGTCGTTTTTGGTTTTGGCTTCCTTATATACAACTTTGTCGTCTTGTTCCACGTCTGGGTTGTCGCTTATGCTTTCGTCCCCGGAGGTCCGTTTGTGCGTGAGCACACTGACTGGGTCAACACGACCATGATGGTCTTGATCGGTGCTGGCGTGCTCAACCTGTTCATCGCCGCCCCTCGCAAGACCAAGAACAAGAGCAAGAAGCCCACCAGCACCTTGCAACACCGCAAGTACCACACCTGGGCCCTAGCCTTTGTTAACATTCTCTTCATCATCGCGGCGTACCTGCGCTTTCCTACCAACGACTACAAGCCATACCACCCCGAGTCCAAGCTCATCACTGCTGGTATCTGGACCATCCACTTCTCGCTCGACAACGAGATGTACTCGTCCGAGTACCGCATGCGCGACCTGATCAAGGAGCTTGAGCTCGACGTCGTCGGCTTCCTCGAGTCCGACCTGCAGCGCATCATCATGGGCAACCGCGACACGACCCAGTTCATCGCCGAGGATCTGGGTATGTACGTTGACTACGGCCCGGGTCCCAACAAACACACGTGGGGCGCCGCACTGCTCTCAAAGTTCCCCATCCTCAACTCGACGCACCACCTCCTCCCCTCGCCCGTTGGCGAACTGGCCCCAGCCATCCACGCCACTCTCGACGTCTACGGCGAGCTTGTTGACGTATTTGTCTTCCATTCAGGCCAGGAGGAAGACCCCGAAGACCGCCGCCTGCAGACCGAATACCTCTCCAAACTGATGGGCGAGTCCCCACGCCCCTCGTTCCTGCTGTCCTACCTCGTCACCAAGCCACTCGAAGGCAACTACAACACCTATGTCTCCGACAAGTCCGGCATGCACGACGTAGACCCCAGCGACTGGGACCGCTGGTGTGAGTACATCCTGTACAAGAAGCTCAATCGCGTCGGCTACGCGCGTGTATCGCGCCACACCATCACCGATACGGAGCTCCAGGTCGCTAAGTTTGTCGTCCCGACTACCCCCGAGGAGAAGGCTCTGGTGCAGAGGCTGGACGGCGATGCGAAGGCACGGAATCGCCGTGTCGGTGAGCACGAGGTCCCGCCTGGCTGGCGGTTCCCCGCGCTGTTCCGCGGCCAAGGTGTCAGGGGACACAGATACCATGTCTTCAATGAGCCGTATTATTACAAGCCGTAGTGTACAGATATTTTTAGGGTGGTCACGTTATAGTATAGTGTACAGTAAAGAAAGTAATGGGTGTACTGCCGTATGATGGGTCATATCTGTGCCGAGAAGGTAGAGAAGATAGAGAGGGCGCTGTTTGAGCCCAAATATGACAGGGAACCGGCAACGGCATATATCAATCTACTCGGCTACTTTGTAATAAATCACTTTGTAATAATTGAATATTTCCATCAGGCTATCAGCGCTGACTTTGGTGCCGGAGGTGCCATTGCACCATTTGATATAGAAGAAGCTTCCCTGTAGGGAAAGAAAAATATCCGCAGGGCTGAATGAGGTGTTTGTAGCGGGTTTGGTGGTGTCGGTTGGGCTTTGCCACATCGATGGAACCAAGGCCACCCAATAGCCGCCGACCTAGCGTGTCGGAATTGCTTCAGAGATTGCTTTAGAGACTAGCTCCCCATGCAGTAGAACATGTAGATATGTCTGCACGCGAGTATGAGACAAACGGCGTCTGTCACTTGGAGGTCGTCAAGAACGAGGATGAAGAGCTCGATTGAGAGTGAGTTCAAGGTTGCTGTCATTTTCGTGCTTTTTTTTTTGTGACTGACGAGTAACGCCTTGGTTGGCATGATAGCAATAGGCCGGGACGTTGCGACGGAGGTCGTGGCTGCCGCCGATGTTCGTACTTTGGTCCCACGGTCCCAACCATCAAAAGTCCCTCCATGGTCATCCCCCTCCCAGCACTCGACGGCTTCGGTTCAGAGCTCTTCCCCCATGTCGGCAGCACAGCATGGTGCGCTTCCCACTAAAGAGTGACGATGGACGACAACAACGAGGCATTTGAGAGGGATATAGAGTCATAATGCAATAGACAGTTCCACCGGAACGGCTTCACTACTTTACATAACCGCAACGTCAACGGAAATATTCAATTTTCTATTTGGACCACTACAAGCCATAATTTGTCTGTTATCTAGAATCAAAGCCGTAAGGAATTGTATCAATTTCCGACCGTTGCAGTGCCAACGAAAGCGCCGAAGTGGCTAATTTGTGAAGCTGTCTCCGATGCTCCCGGTCACTCTCAGTGCTCACCACATCTCCGAATGCCCTCAGTCAGAGATACATCGAGGACGAAAATATAAGAAGCTCGTGGCACCATTTTGTCATGCTAAATTCTGACTGATTTACACACCCACCTATGATCAGCCAAGACAGACAAAAAAGAAAAAAGAAAAAACATCAAACTAACAGAACCGACTGCCAAAATGGCCACATCTACACCCCAAGAGCGCTTCGCCGCCCTCGCCACAGGCCAGTCTCTTCTCTCTCCAACCCAATCCGCACCCCAGGGACAGCCCAAGTCCACCACCACCTCCTGGCTCCAAGCCACGACCAGATTCACTGCAAAGGCAACTCGCTGCGTCCTACAACACACCACAGTAAACCCACTGGAGGACATCGTGAACGCCTTTTACGCCCCCGCAAAAGTCGAGCCAACATAGAACTCCCACGCCGGGGGCTGGGGCGCCCAGTACAGAGATGGAATCGAGCTCTTCCCCGGCTTCAAGCCGCAGCAAGTCCGCGGGCGAGGAGGCTACGGCGGCAGCGGCAAGACCAGAATCGTCCAGCTTTTGGACAAGCAGAGCGGGACGAAGCGCGACGTCATCATGCTCGGCGACGAGGACGCTGCGTACCAGCAGCAGCAGCAGCAGCAGCAGCAGCAGCACACCTCTCTTGCGCCGGACGAGGAGTTCGCTAGATTCATCAACGCTGCTGCGCCTCGTCCCGCTACGGGGAAGGTGGTAGGCCCAGCTATAACACTACGGGGTCATGTCTCAGCGTCTAGGAATGGGCGGTGCTTGTTTGGCGTCGGGGATGACGACAATGACGGTGTTCAGGACGGGGAAGGACAGGCGGAGAAGCAGCAGGAGGAGGAGGAGGAAGGGTCGCAACAACCCGGCCCGGCGAAATATCACTGGTCCAACGACTACTCGGCAGGCAACTCGCCTTACAAAGCTGCCTTTTACGACAAAGACCAGTCCGGTTCCTCCTCGGCCAACGCGTCGAGGTCGTCATCGGCATATACATGTACACGCACACCCTCCGACGGGACCGCAACGGCCTTGCTCGGTCAGCGTCCCCGCCAATGCGTCGTCGGAACAGCCACTACGCGAGAAACGAGTTTTCAGCCCTTTATCGAGTCTGCTCCCAGGATGGAACCCACCACCACTACCGACACCACCACCACCAGAGCATGGCGAAGTAACTCCGCCGCCCAGGCCGCGGTCGAAGATTATGATAAGCTCGAGTTTGCATACGAGCTGCAGCCGATGCGATATGACCATGCCGGGAACTTATTGCGCTTGAAGCCTGTCGAGAGGGTGGCTTATACGGTGGACGAGAGGAAAGGGATTGTGGGATGGTTTGTCAAGATCCCTTGAATCTTTTTGGAATTTTCTTTTCATTTCTTTCTTCGTTAATCAATTAAAACTGGAATTCTCCAGGGGTGAATATCTGGCTGGGTGTACTTGCCCACGGTATCGACCAGAATTCGTATTAGATGAACAAATGTAGTTGTTGGCAAAACACAATTAATATTCGATGAACAAATGTAATTATTGGTGTAATATTAGATGGACTAATGTTCTTCACGATACAGATTCATGAACTATTATTGCGAGAAACATAGGACACACTCCCACATACGCCTTACAATGCCCCAGGGTATATCCCAGCCAAAACACCAAAACTAGTACACTTTGGAAACATGCGCATAGCAGTACACTGGGCTCGTGGTGATGGCATCAGTGATTGCACGCGACGCCAGCTCCCCTTCTACAGGATGAAACTCCAGGTTCCACACCAGCAACGCTATCACGAGGCGTGTCTCCAACAGAGCGAGGCGCCGCCCAAAGCAGCCTCGTGGCCCAAAGCCAAAAGACATCATCGGCCCGGCGTTAGGGTCAAAATACTCGCTGCAAGTCTCCTCGTTCGTCTTGAGCCACCGCTCCGGATGAAACTCATCCATGTTGTTAGGATCCCAGTGGCCATGTGGGTGGTGCTTTGGCCCTCGCGAGGCCTCTCGGCGCAGATTGTCGTCCAGGGGGATCTCTGGCAGTAGGAAGCCAGGTCCGCTCGAGAGCAGGAAGATCTCGGTGCCTTTGGGAACCTTGTAGCCAAGGATCTCCGTGTCGACGACGGCTTCTCTCTGTGTTAAGGGCACGGGCGCGTCTAGCCGGAGGCATTCCTGGATGAAGGCCTCAAGGTATGGCAGCGGAGCTTTGATGATCTCTGCCACTGAGGGCTGCCGCCGTTCTCGGTGGTGGTCTGGGAATGCTTCCTGCAATGCTTCTCGCAGTTTCTTTTGTGCGATTTGATTCGTTCCAAGCCATTTGACCATCCCTGTGGGTATTAATTAGCCTGGAACCTCTCTCCAAGGCAGAGACAACTGACATGAAATGGAAGAAGCGCTCGTGTCGTGGCCGGCGACAACGAAGCCGAAGAGCTGTTTGGTATTAGCGTGCTTCCAGAAGAAACGTATCCCGCATAAACTCGCCTCGTCATAAATCTGGGGTGAATGGAAGTCCGGCACCCTCCCCGACTTCTCTGCAGACGCTTTCTCGCGCATGATGATGTTGTCCATAGCTGATCGTGTTCCCATGTCCCCTGTCCTCATCCTCCCCAGCGTCCTCTCAATCTCTCTCCGTATCAGCTCGTTCTTTCGGGCGATTGATTTGCCCAGCGTCGGGCTCGTGAGGACCTTGTAGGGGTGTGCCCAAGTGGGAGAGATGGCCTTGAACTGAGTGCCGACATGATGTCCAAACTCGTATATGGCAGCAATGTCCGGCACATGGTCTGGGCGTGGTATCGTTGCCGAACCATCCATAGCGATGCTGACCTCGATGTTGGGAAACGACCTTAGAAATTCCAGGTGCTGTTTGTTAATGCACATGTCGTCGCCCAGACCGAATGCTGCTGCGTTGATAATGTCTAGTGTCAAGTCGGTCACGTCCTGCTTCACGTCAAAAGGTCTTCCCTGCGCTAGGTCGCCCTTGAGTGTCCACAGGTTGATGAGTTGCTGTACCTTGTCGTAGATCTGGGGAGCCGTGACCTGATGCAGGAAAGCTGGTGTCATTAAATCTCGAACGAGATCCTTGTTTCCCTTGAATCGCGGGTCGTCTGAGCGCATGGCAATGTGGTGGTGACCTATTGGGCCCTTGAAGATGTTGATGCTACGCGAGCTTCGATCGAACTCTTTGCCACGTCGAAGCAGGATGTCCCTGGATTCTTGGAAGTCGGCGAGAATCAGGGTCGGCTTGGCGAAGGGACCCATCCAGAACTGTGTGAGAACGGAGCCATGCCGCTTGGAGTGGTTGACGACCCATGGTCGGAGTCGGCCATGTTTCTTCAGGTACGCCCTGAGCTCGGGGAGGCTGCCCAGGAGGCTCTTGCTTGCGGACTCGTCGTAGGGTATGCCGGGGATGGGCCTTGGCAAAGCCCAGAGGTAGCCAAGGTAGATGGCAGAACCGACGACAACGACGAGACAGCCGGCCGTGACGGACAGAGGCATCCAGAGGAAGTCGGCAACCTTCATGTTTGGGGCCAGAACATTGGTCTATCAAAATGTGAAGGAGTGGTTGAATTGCTGCGGGAGAGTGAGTAAGACAAGGGAAGAAGAACCGAAGACAGTCTCAGGGCTGGAGTCAGGCGCCAGTGGGTAAGGGGAGTCGAGCTGAATCATGACGCCGGGCGGGGGATCCTGGCGACGGCGGTGGCGGCAGTCGTCGTTGTGTTTGGCGAGTGTGGAGATGAACAGAGTTTCGCATGGCGGCGGAGAGGCCCTGACTAGGCCGGCTCGAGGAATGGGCAGCGTGGTGGTGGCATTGATTAATTAGCAGATGGATCAATTGCCCCGGTGCGTGCCATCCTTGGATGCTTGGATGCTTGGATGCGTGGATGCGTGGATGCGTGGAACCTTGGAACCTTGGAACCTTGTGTCCTTTGGAAATCGAAGCCAAAGAGAAACTACAGTCATTAACTGCACTGTGATAGTATGTACTATGTAATAGCGATATGCATGCACACATGCATGTCTGTAGCCATGCAGGTGAACCCTGTCGGGCTGCTCCCAAGGCCCCGGATCCGAAGCTGGCAGTAACAAGGCCAGACGACAGCTCGGACAGGTCATGGCGGAGATAACCGGCCGCCCAGGGAAGGGATGGCACCTGCAAGGGGGTGGGGGTGCGTGCGTGCGTGCGTGCGTGCGTGCTTGCGTGCGTGCGTGCTTGCTGCTCAGAGTCTGCACAAACTCCAACTGGGGGCAGCCGAGCCGAGGCAAACGAGATTCTGCGCCCAATCTCTCCAGCAGCCACAATCATCTGCTGCAGCAGCAGCATCCTCGGCGCACTTCAAGGCAACTACCAACGAATCACAGCAAACAACTAACAACTACCATAGTACAACAACACCAGCATCCAGTGTCCCTCGTCCACAAACATCCTCGATTACCCCGGATCCGGCATTGTAGCTGAGTGCCTGTCCCTACCTGACCAGGTCTAGCATATAATGCAGGTCAGGTCTAGTGTCTGTGTTGTGACCGCCCCAGGCCAGGGACTTTCACAGAGCATCTCCAACCCGGCCGAGCGTTCCGGACCCATTGATCCAAGCGAGCGAGGGCAACCACCATTCGCTGTTACCGGCATGACGATGAGGTCGTATTAGTCGCCAGGCAGACACCCGTCCCGACTCGCGGAAACTCATTCAATCAACACCTCACCTCACGTCTTCGTCTGCTTTCGCTTTGCCTACCAGCCTGAACCCCCCCGTGTTTCGACCCTACCCTGGGTCTTCGGAGTCTGGTCCGCATCCTCCGATAGCCGTGCTTGGCGCGTGGCACTCCATGCGACCTCTCGGATTATTCTGCCTGATTCAGATGAGCCATTGCGTGCCCGAGTTTCACCATCTTGCATCAAGACTGCACCTAAACCGATGAGGACAGTAACACGGCTGGACAACACGCCCCAGGTTGCGCTAAGCATAGAGCGAGTCTCGGCATTTCCAGCTTGTCAACATGCCAGAAACAGCGTCCAAGCCATCGGAGGCCGCCGCCGAACTCTGTCGGAGAACTGCTCCGAGGAGGTGCAAAGATACACCCTGCAATTTTCCGCAGTGTTCCAGAACTTTTGCACATGATTGCTGCTGTCAATGCGTTTCAGCACTCCTACTACTACAGTGGTTCCAGGCACAATTTTAACCGGTTTTTTTTTTTTTTTGTATTTGCCAAGCCTTCAAGCAAACAAGTATCATATACCTAGTATTCGCATAGAAGCATACGGCAACAAACAAGACTTGAACAGTTCTCTAAACCTTGCAAAACTTGAAGGCCTCTAATTGGCTCGGGGTTCCCCCGGTCTGCAAAGAGGACTGGCTGCACAGGTAAAAAGTACTCCCCATATGACCATAGTACAATCATGGATTACTCGGCCGAAGAGCTCCATCACATCCCTGCCAGAGTTGCCACACGACGACGGGAAGGATCGGCAGTTGAGCTCGTGACTGGCAGTGAAATCAGACGCAATGTGAGGCGATTGTGCTGACTGTGGTATGACTGATGAGCGGCATGTGCGATGCCGACATTTGCCGCGCGGGAATGCTCCCAAGAGCGTAACACAAAAGGAATGGCATGGAGCACGATTGCCAAGTAAGTAGGTGCCTCAATAAAAAGAAGCGAGACATGATCTTCCTCGAACTGACAAACAGACAAATCGGGAAAACTGCAAAAGTAAACTCCGAATCGGGGAATCGAACCCCGGGCTTGACGGACCACTGTCTCCTGACTTTTGCCAATCAGGAAGAAGATGAGAGCGTCAAATGTTAGCCACTACACCAATTCGGATATGATTTGTGATAATGAGCGAGTTTATCATATGTTATATTCATAATAGATTTGACAGCTCTCCCGCCCCGCGAGACTGTCCAGCACGAGTTGAAATCTTCCACAAGGGTTGGAAAATTAGTTGTTCAAAGTGAGGTATTGACCGTCATGATATGTCGACCATTACTCAGTCTGTTGTCTGCCCCTCTAATATATCAAAGAACATCATAAAACGCCGCCGCTATGTAGATCGAGCACTCTTGCAGTCCTTCTTTTATGCTTGCATCCCCCTCCCACCACTGCCCTTCTTGAAACCCTCCAGCACAGAAGACCACGCGCCCCTCTCACTCACAGGACCGGCATCGCCCCTCGCGATCCGACGCATGAGTAGCGTGTCCTTGGCCACGCGGACCTTCTTGCCATCTGAGCTGAGCAGCACGTCCCGGAACCAATCCTCTTCTTGGGCGTCTAGCTTGGCGCTCGTAAGCTCGAATGCGCGTTCTGCTGCATCCTCAGTGTCGTGTTCCTCGCTGGTGGCCACGACCGACAGCACGAGCCGCTTGAAGAGCTGCTCACGCATGAACTGCGGCCGGGCGCGCGAGTACCGCAGTGCCTCCGAGACGCTGGAGTGGCTGATGGCATCGAAAAGCAGGTTTGTCGCGGCCGCGGTCTTCAAGACGGGCTGAACCGTGTAGTAGTACGCTAGGACAGGTGAGTACCCCTCCCCTTCCTGTGTGGTGGCGCTGCTGCTCCCGATCCGGGCGAGAGCAGTAACAATCTCGTCGGCAAACTCTGGCACGAGCGACGGATGGGTGAGATGTTCAAGCGCGTGGTCAAAGTCGGTCGCGTCCATGTACCATAGGCCCTTCATGAAGACGCTGTATTTCTGGGGCACGGCGGCATCCGCGGCAAATGTTTCCGCCCGGGTGATGCTACTGTTTGTGGTCTGCGACAGCGACGGCTGCTGCAGCTGCTGCTCCTCAATCCGGGCGTCCACATCAAGGAGGATGTAGTATAGGATCGAGAGCTTGTGGTGTACTGCGACGTTGGGGGCGTCGCAGACTAGGTGGTGGAGCTGCTGGAGGTCCTTTTCGGTCTTGGGAGGGTACGACTTTGAAGCTGTGGAAATTGAGATTGTATTAGTATGCGCATCGGTCAAGAACAGAAAAGCACTGAACTCACCTTTGGCGATATTCAATGCACCAAGCACCCGGTCGAGAAATAGCACGCCACCGTACTCCTTGCGCTTCTTCTCAACTAGTTGTGCCCATTGTCGCGTGAAGGGAAACGGCGAGAGATCGCCAAAGACGAGGTCGAAGTTGCCAAAGTCGAGCATGGCGGCAGTGAATGTGTGTCGAGCTTCGTGCCTTACGATGACGACAAGCTTGAAACTCGGGATGTGTGCTGCGTATAAGCTTGTGTGCAACTTGCAGCGGTTTGCGACTCGGTGGCTACCTGGGAGCTGCGATAGACGCGACAAGCTGGAACTGCGGAACGCGCCTTGCTTGGATCCAATGCGATTGTGCCTGACAGGTACTGTCTGAGTGGGGCGCGGACCCCGACCGCAATGGCGGGGGAGTTGCTTGTTTTTGTTTACTTTGGGAGGTTGCCGGCAACAAGCAGCCTGAATATAGTGGGATATTACCCCCCCAGTCTCGATCCAGCAGCTCACCCTGTGGCTTCATTGCGACGTAGTCACAAACAGGAGAGACATTGTTGAGCTTCCCGACTATTGTTCGAAGTTCACGGCCGGGCCCACGACACCCAAAACACCGTTCTCCCCGCAACCCTCGTACCATTGTTGCACAAGGCACAAGCAGCAACAATGTCGACGCGGACACGCCGTGCGGCCGCCACCAGGCGCACAGCCGTGGTCGACTCCTCCGACGAAGACGAGATCAGCGCTGTCTCCAACTCTACACAGAAGATCAAGGAGGAGTCCGAGGACGACTTCGACCCCGATGTGACCTCCAAGACGACATCAAGGAGGAGGACGACCCAGAGCAGACGTACATCCACGATACCAATCCGTGGCAGAGGCACACGCAGGAGCGTGGCGCCTTCTGAAGCGCCTGAGAGTAGCCAGATCTACGACGAGGACGAGACCGAGAACACAATCATCGCGCCTACGGCCGCCCCAATCAAGAAGGAGAGCTCGAGGAAACGGAAGAGCACGGCACCTAGAAAGTCGGTCGTTGAGCCGGAACCCGCTGCCGCCGTGGAGGAGACGGAGGAGGAAAACCCAGTCCTGCCAACTCCAGACGCATCAGAAGTGCCGTCGGGACTAGGCGCCAGAGCACTCGACGATATCACAATGAGCCACAGCGTCAATGAGCGGCGGCCGTCGACGGCATCCAGTACAGGCGCAGACGATACGGTGGCCACGATCAAGCCTATCAAGGCCATGGATACTGTTTTTGAGAAGCCCATGGACATCATGCTCAAGTCGCGCGCTATGGCGTTGCCCGTGGTTGAGGAAACAGGACCGAAGGCGCGCATCGTCATTACGTATCTGATCCTCACAAACTTCAAGAGTTATGCTGGCCGCCAGGAAGTTGGGCCGTTCCACTCATCGTTTTCGTCAGTGGTCGGACCCAACGGTTCGGGCAAGTCAAACGTCATTGATGCTCTGCTCTTTGTGTTTGGATTCCGCGCCAGCAAGATGCGTCAGGGCAAGATTTCTGCCCTGATACACAACTCGGCACAGCACCCTAATCTCGACCACTGTGAGGTGGCGGTACATTTCCAGGAGGTTATGGATTTGGTGAGTAGATCCTTTCGCTTTGTGCCAGAGAGCCCGCAGACTAACAACGTGCAGCCCGGTGGCGGTTCTGAGGTGATCCCTAACTCGCAGCTGGTGATCTCAAGACGAGCCTTCAAGAACAACTCGAGCAAGTACTACATTGATAACAAAGAGTCCAGCTTCACCATTGTCACAACACTCCTGCGCGACCGTGGCGTCGATCTCGATCACAAGCGTTTCCTCATCTTGCAGGGTGAGGTCGAGTCTATCGCTCAGATGAAGCCGAAAGCTACGGGTGAGCACGACGACGGCCTGCTCGAGTACCTCGAGGACATCATCGGCACATCCAAGTACAAGGCTCCCATTGAGGAAGCGGCTGCCGAGGTCGAGACCCTGAATGAGGTCTGCGTGGAGAAAAGTGGTCGCGTCCAGCACGTCGAGAAGGAGAAAAACGGGCTCGAGGACAAGAAGAACAAGGCGCTTGCCTTCATCCGTGATGAGAACGAGCTTGTGCTCAAGCAGTCAGCCCTATACCAGCTCTACATCAGCGAGTGCAACGACAACCTAGCAGTTACTGCCGAGGCCATCAGCCAGATGCAGGCCCAGCTTGATGCCGAGCTTGAGAAGCACCAGGGTAGCGAGCAGATCATCAAGCAGCTGTCCAAAGCGTACAACAAGGGCAGCAAAGAGTTTGAGGCTCAGGAGAAGGAAGTGCAGGCATTGGCTGCCGAACTGTCCAAATTTGAGCAAGAGCGGGTCAAATTCGACGAGAAGCGCAAATTCTTGACGTACAAGAAGAAGAAGCTCGAAAAGACCATTGCGAATGCAGAGAAGTCGAACGCTGATGCCGACGAGACCATCGAGCAGTGCACAGAAGAGATCGCCGCCAAGACAGAAGAGATTGCGCAGCTTGAGCAGCAGGTTCAGGAAGAGGAAGACAAACTGACGTCGATCCGTGAGAACCTCAAGGGCAAGACCCAAGTGTATTCGGACCAGATTGCCGCCAAACAAAAGTCGCTGGAGCCGTGGACGGAAAAGATCAACGAGAAGCAATCTGCCATCGCCGTCGCCGAGTCTGAACTGACAATACTGCAAGAAAAGGCCAACGCGGGCGCCGTCGCCACCGAGGAGCTGCAGAAGAAGATTGCCAGCATCGAGAAGAACCGCGAAGCCAAGGCTGCCGAGCTCAAGGAGTGCGAGACCGACAAGGCGGAGCTGGAGAACGAGATGAAGGAAGTGCAGACCGAGCTGGAGCATCTCTCATCGATCGAGCCCAAGTTCCTGCAGAAAATCTCGAACGCTCGGCAGAAGGCAGACGAGGCCCGCTCCAGTCTTTCTCAAACACAGAACCGCGGCAATGTCCTCACCGCGCTGATGCGCATGAAGGAGTCTGGACGTATTGACGGTTTTCATGGCCGCCTCGGGAATCTCGGCGCCATCGACGAACAGTACGACGTGGCCATCTCGACCGCATGTCCTTCGCTTGACAACTTTGTCACGGACACAGTCGAGGCTGGACAGCAGTGCATTGAGTACCTGCGGAAAACCAATCTCGGACGTGGCAACTTCATGTGTCTCGACAAGCTCCGCGCTCGCGGCATGGAGCAGATCCAGACGCCCGAGAACGCGCCTCGCCTGTTCGATCTCATCCGTGCCAAGGACGACAGATTCCGCCCGGCATTCTACCATGCCCTGCAGGACACCCTCGTTGCCAAGGACCTCGCTCAGGCTAACCGGATCGCATACGGCGCCAAGCGCTGGCGTGTAGTCACCTTGGCCGGAGAGCTTATTGACAAGAGCGGTACCATGTCTGGTGGTGGCACGACTGTCAAGAAGGGGCTCATGTCCAGCAAGCTCACTGCCGACACATCCAAAGAAAAGGTCATCAAGTATGAGGGTGATCGTGATGCGCTCGAGGCTAAGTACCAGGAGTTCCAGGAGGAGCAAAGGAAGTTTGAGGGTCGCATGAAGCAGCTCAAGGTTGAGATTCCCGAGCTCGAGACCAAAATGCAAAAGATTGGCCTCGAGATCCAGAGTGCCGACAAGAACCTCGCCGATGCCAAACGTCGAGTCAAGGAGTTGGCCAAGGAGCACCTGCCGTCCGAGTCTGACGATGTCAGGGTGGCGACGCTTCAGAAAGAGGTTGCCAAGCTCAACAAGGAGGTTGCGAAACTGCGTGCTGAGACCGAGGGCGTCGAGGCCGAGATCAAAGAGCTGCAGGACAAGATCATGCAAGTTGGAGGTGAGAAGTTACGTGCACAAAAGGCCAAGGTTGACGGCATCAAGGAGGAGATTACCTCGAGCAACGAGGAGATCTCTACAGCTGAGGTCAAGAAGGCCAAGGCAGAGAAGTCCAAAACGAAGCTCGATAAAGATCGCGCCAAGGCTTCCAAAGAGCTCACGACTGCAGACGCCGACCTCGAGCGCCTCGAGGAGGAGGTTTCCAACCAGGGATCCAAGTCTGAGTCTCTGGAGGAGTCAGTGAATGAGGCGCAAGCCAGCCTCAAGGAGAAGAAGAAGGAGCTTGCTGCCATGAAGGGCGAGCTTGATGAGAAGTCTGCCGAGCTCAATGAGACTAGGGCTGCCGAAATCGAGATGAAGAACCAGCTCGAGGAGAACCAGAAAGTGCTTGCTGAGAACCAGAAGCGGCTGCGGTACTGGGACGAGAAGCTGGGCAAGCTGGTGCTGCAGAACGTGGCAGACTTAACAGGAGAGTCAGAGGCATCACAGCCGCCGCCATCGCCGCCGAAGCCTGCCAAGGCAGAAAAATCTTCAGAGGATGGCGAGGAAGAGGACGAAGACAAGATGGACATTGACGAGGAGGAGGAGAAAGAAGAAGAGGAAGAAGGAGAGCAGACACAACAGCGGCAGCAACAACAACAGCCGAGTGAGCTACCACGCTACACTGAAGATGAGCTCCGTGACATGAGTAAGGAGCGACTCAAGGCCGAGATCGCCGCCCTCGAGGAAAAGACGCAGAATGTAAACGTCGATGTTGGTGTCCTATCAGAGTATCGCCGCCGCGTTGAAGAGCACGCCGCACGGTCTTCAGATCTTGCCGAAGCTGTCCAGCAACGCGACGCGGCCAAGAAGCGATGCGATGAGCTCCGTCGCCTTCGTCTCGAGGGTTTCATGGAGGGATTCAGCACCATCTCACTCCGTCTCAAGGAAATGTACCAGATGATCACCATGGGCGGCAATGCCGAGCTTGAGCTGGTCGACAGCCTTGACCCGTTCAGCGAGGGTATCCTGTTTTCCGTCATGCCGCCCAAGAAGAGCTGGAAGAACATCAGCAACTTATCTGGTGGAGAAAAGACGCTCAGTAGTCTGGCGCTCGTGTTTGCGCTGCACCACTACAAGCCCACACCGCTCTACGTCATGGACGAGATCGACGCTGCGCTGGATTTCCGCAATGTAAGTTGTCTCTCCAAAGATGGCATGACCAGTCACCACTAACATATATAGGTCTCCATCGTTGCCAACTACATCAAGGAGCGTACCAAGAACGCCCAGTTCATTGTCATCTCACTGCGCAACAACATGTTTGAGCTGGCAGCGCGTCTTGTCGGCGTGTACAAAGTCAACCACATGACCAAGAGCGTCACGATTGAGAACCACGACTACATTGTGCGGCCGACGCAGCGGGCAGCGCCGAATGAGTTTGGTAGTGGTGGTCTGACGGAGCAGTTCAGGTAGTGAAGTCAACGATAACGACGATGATGACGATGGTACGCATGACTGGATATAATGAATCGATGTAAAGACGGATATGCAGTATGGATCATGGGCTGCTGCATGGCGTTGGGCGTTCTGGTCAAAGGGCGCCGGCATCAAACTGGGCTTTTGGAGGTCTCTGTTGTTTGAGCGGTTTGTATTGATGAACAAAATATTGCCTATCGAGTCTACGCTCAAGATCTTGCCTCTTGGCGATGGGCAACTCTGCTGTCGCTTATTGCTCGCGTGAAGATGCATCTTTTTGGTTTGTTAGATGATCCAGCCTTAATACGGGCACGCCTGTAATGTTTACCCCTCACGCCCACTTTCCCCAATGTTGTGAACCGCGGCAGATGACGGCACTTTTCGCCTGTGCAAGTCCTCGCTCACCACATCCTCTCTGTCCTTGAAGGCAATTTTCCACTGTGAATCTTCTGTTTCTCCTTTCTCTGCACTTTTCCTTCCCTTCTTCGAGATTCTGTTCGAAGGCTCAAAAGGCCCAGCCTTCGTCACGATATCAAGGCCTCACGGCAGAATTCAGTCATGGTGTTGCAAATTTCTTGCTCGGGAAGTCCGTACGAGGTGAGCGGTCTTCTTTCCTGGTTTCTCAGGTTATTGGCTCGCTTTTGATTTTATTTGGATTAATATAGGATTTTAATGCAATTTCTTGTTATTTCTCTGGGTCATTTTCCTCTTCCAAATCAGCTGGATTCACTCATTTAGGCAATTTTGTATATTTCTTTTCTATGTTAATTTTTTTTCGCAGAAAACTGTTCATAATCTGTCGTTGAGGTCGTCATGAAGCCTTCAACTTTTGGTCCCTCCCCGTGTCACTGACGTCGCCAATCACTACACAGATCGGCCTCGAACATGGTCGCATCGCACACAAACAAGTCCGCGGCTCTATAGCCTTCTACGCAGACCTCTTCGCAGACAAATGCTCGCTATCATGGCCAGAAGTCCGAAATGAGGCAAAAAACTATCTGGAGCATATCTCTCAGTCATGTCCGCGATACGTCGAGGAGATGCGTGGCGTCGCGGATGGTGTCAACGCCGCGTCATCCACGCCGGATGGTCGTCCCCTGGTGGGCAAAGAGCCACCGCAGAATCAAGTTCTGGACGTTCTGGACGTCGTAGCACTGAACGTGCGTAGCGAAATCGTGTTTGGCTTGTTCACGCCCGACAGCGACGGCACGGCGAAAGTCCAAGATGCGCCACTAGATGGGTGCACCAGTATTGGCCTCATTGCCCGAGGGCAGCAACAACAACATACCTACGTGGCGCAGAACTGGGACTGGCAGGTCGGACAGCGGGAGAACCTCATTGTATTGCAGATCAACAGCGACGACCACGGGATCCCCGCCATCAGTATGGTCACGGAAGGCGGCATCATCGGCAAGATCGGTTTTAACTCTGCGGGCGTGGGGATCTGCCAGAACGCCATCCGCGCCCGGGGTGTCGATGTCACAAATAGACGACTGCCCGTCCACCTAGCCATGAGGAAAGTCCTGGAATGCTCGTCTCGCAAGGAGGCTGTCGGGGCGTTAGAATGGTATGGTGTGGCGGGCAGCGTGTATCTTCTTGTGGGTGACGGCGATGATAGTGTAAGTGGTGTGGAATGCACAAGCACGACTGTCAAGGTCATGCAGCCGTGGCCCTCGTCGCCGACAAACGAACTGGAAGTCCTCGCCCACACGAATCATCTGCTCCTCGAGCATCCTGGTGTGGAGGAGCCGCAATGGCTCGACGACTCGAGACCGCGGGTGCAAAGGATTGCGAAGCTGGCAGGCAGGATAGATGGGACGAAGCTAGAGTCAGGACAGGCGCATGCCAGGGAAGAGCTGCTCGAGCTGTTCAAGGACGAAGAGAGCTATCCTTGTTCCATCAATCGCCACGAGACGGGCAAGAGCACGTTCGAGACGCTGTTCACGATCGTCATGAACCTGACGGACAAGAATGCTCTCGTCACGTTTGGGAGACCGTCGGCATACTTCGAGAGGGTTGAGCTATCGTTTTGATGGTGTCTCATGACGGACTGAACATCACTTTACTTCACGTCACGCAGCGAACAAAGGCAATGGTTCTCGGTTTGACTGTTTTGTGTCATTTCTGCCATGGGCCTTTTGTGGCTCATCACGGCGAGTGCATCTGAATTGCTCATGCAGGTCGTAATCTGGAAAGAAGTTCATGCCGAAACCCATTTTCATGAAGCCCATAACAACGAAACCAGAATAATAACAACGACCCTGTTGTCTCGATGCACAGTTGTATTTTCGCCGGTCCAAATAATCAACCCAATTCACCCCAACACCGAAAGGCAACCATGTCGTGCTGTTTAAGCAGTCTTGGCGGTCTGGGTGGGAGTGATCTTCTTGCCGTCCTTGTTGTACCGGACACGGGGGGGAGGAGCACGGTTGCGGCGGCCGACACGGGAGCGGACGCTGTGAAGAAAAAAGAGTAATGTCAGTATGATTCACAAGACTTACGGCTTGGTCTCCTGGTCGAGGCCAGGACGGCCGTTCGACGAGATGTGCCGGGTAGGACAGGTACGACGATCCGGAAACAGTCGTAAGTGCCGCAAAACAGCGTCTCGAAGGACGACCGCCACTAGTCCAGACCAGAGAGACCGGTAATCCGACCAAGGTTCTTCTCAAGTGCCCACGTGCCGACACCTTGAGAAGGGAGCGCGTGGTCGTACTACCCGGAGCCGAGGAGGCGTAGCGGGGACGAACGTACCGGACAATCTTGCCGTGGATGGCGCAAGAGACACAGTACTGCAGCTTGAGGTACATCTTGGGGACGGTGTACTCGGCGAAGACGGAGGCGTCCGAGATATCACGGATGGCGGCGGACTCGACCATGTTGCGGATGGTGAATCTCTTGATCGCCTTGTCCTTGGGCGTGCATCGCGAGCAGTTGCTGCAGCGGATGGGCTTGGTGTGGCCGCGGCCCTTCTTGTTGCGGCCGTTGTTCTTTCTCTTCTTGACCATTTTGGCGGTTCTGCGTGGCGGTGGATTGATGTCAGTGGGATGTGTCGATGATGTTGTCGATGGAGATAAGCCTCGCCAGCGAGGGAATGGACTGATACGTACGATTCGTTGAACTTCCTGGGTGGTTGTCTGTCGAAAGTTGTCGGAGGGAGGAAGCAGTCGTGCAGGTTTAGAGATGGTTCCAAATATTGAGAGAGTGCCTGTGCAGCACTCAGAATTGGCAGACGAGATCCACTTTGGCGGCTCTCAGCCAATAGTTACAGCCGATGCTGGACGCACATTTTCGAGAAGAGGAAGCGGGGCACTTTGCCATATTTCTGTGCGCGGCCGATAACGTCCAAAACCCTTATCGGTGGGCGAAATCCTGCTGCGCAAAAGTGGCGGACCAGTGAGGGCATGGTCCGTGCTAGGGCAACTGGGCAGGCTGGGTCTGGTGTGCTGCGCAGAGTGGGACTCGTGCATTTCGACCTTCTTCTGGAGTGGACGACACTTTTTTTCGACTCCTCTCTTTCCCCTCCCATCACCAAACACTTAGGTTGCTTAGGACGGCAATAGGCATATTGTCTAGGTATGTCGACGGCGCGCATGCCTCCTCCTCTAACACGATCTCATCGCCTGCTAACACTTTCCCTTTGCAGGCAATCATGCAGATCTTCGTGAAGACCCTCACGGGCAAGACTATCACCCTCGAGGTGGAGTCGTCCGACACCATCGACAACGTCAAGTCCAAGATCCAGGACAAGGAGGGTATTCCCCCGGACCAGCAGCGCCTCATCTTCGCCGGCAAGCAGCTCGAGGATGGCCGCACCCTCTCCGACTACAACATCCAGAAGGAGTCGACCCTCCACCTGGTGTTGAGACTCCGTGGAGGCGGCAAGAAGCGCAAGAAGAAGGTCTACACTACCCCCAAGAAGATCAAGCACAAGCGCAAGAAGACCAAGTTGGCCGTCCTCAAGTACTACAAGGTCGACGGCGATGGCAAGATTGAGCGTCTCCGCCGCGAGTGCCCTGCTGACACTGTAAGTCCTTTTTCGCCACCCAAGATCATTGTCCTCGCGAATATCTGCTAACAATTCCTTAGTGCGGTGCCGGTGTCTTCATGGCTGCCATGCAGGACCGCCAGTACTGTGGCCGCTGCCACCTCACCTACGTCTTCGACAAGCAGTAAATTCTTCCTTGACGGCAGGATTTGCGGCACGCTGGTTTCAGACATTCTTGAGATGGACCGCACGATAACGGGCAGTTGATTGCGCGGAAGGACAATGTCTGCGGTAGAGGAAATATTGGCCAACACCTCCGTGTAGTAGAACAGCATCTCCTCGGAGACAGCTGAAATGAAAAGAACGACCACTGGTCGGATTGCCCGCATGATGTCTTCTCTCGTGAGCGATTTGTGATAATCTCAGTCTTTTTTGTCACCTGTCTTCAGGCACAGTAGATTCGCTGCCACTGGGTTCGTCATATGGAACTGGTGTGATGAGCCGCGTTCCACAAATTCTTTACTCTGATCTGAATCCTGTGCCATCCGTCTGTGTCACTGCCGCAAACCCAACTATTCTAGCATCAGTCAGCACCGTATCGTTGACTGCAACAACAACATCGTCACAGCGTAGCCGCGTATTGAACAAGATAGGAATGAATTCGGGAATTGACCCTATGTATACACGCAAAACACCGTTTTCCCAAAACGCCAAGCCAATGCTGAAAGAGTTGTAGTAGTGGCCGATGAGCAGCAGCAATCTCCAAAAACGACAGACAGAAGTGCAGATCACAAAACAGGCTTACGCCTCCGAGTGCCTCTTCTTCTTCTTCTTTTTCTTGTCGCCATCGACCTCGACATCCATCTCGCGGACATCGCTGTGCTTCCTCTTCTTCTTCTCTTCCTTGTCCTTGGACTTCTCCTTCTTCTCCTTCTTGGACTTCTTCTCTTTCTTGTCCTCGGTGTTGCCAGGAAGAGGAGCGTCGATCATGTCGGCGTCGACGGCGAGGGTGTCGTCGCCGGCATCGGCCATGATGTCGGCAATGGCACTGTTCTGTGAAGGGTCAGCAATGATCGTGCTTCAGTATGAGTAACCACACATACCATGGCATCGGCGTTCTTGGTCGGCTTCTTGCCAGAGGCGTAAAACTCGAGGCGGTCCTCGACCTGCTGCTTCAGGACTTCACCAAACTTGCGCGAGGGCGCCTCAGCAAAGCTGTCGATTCTGCTGGCGATACTGCACTTGTTGGCGAGGTAGCGCGAGATGCGGCCCTTGTCCTTCTGGTTGGCGCGGCCGATGAAGGAGCTGTGGTAGATGAGACCAAACTTGGGGGTGTTGCCCTTGGTCTTGAGGGCGCGGAAGAGGGCCTTCTCGGCACCGAGGATCTGCAACGTCGAGGCAGGGTACTTGGACAGGTTTGTCAGGGAACCAGCCTTCTGGATTAGGCGGGCAGCGACAACCTCGCCGATAAGGGCAGCCAAGTTGGGCGCGACAGTGCTCATCTTGTCCACGAGGTAGGTGTACAGAGTGCGGCGGTACTCAGCGAGCTTGACGACGCGCTCCGCAAACGACGAAATATTGGCCATATCAACATCCGAGATCTCACGACCCATGGAGATCTTGGCCTTGGTAATGATCTCTTGCGCCTTCTCCTCATCCTCGTTAACGAGGCCGGCGAGCTCGTGCAGCTTCTCCTCGCTGAGGGTAGCCTTGTCGCCAATGTACAGAGCAAGACGGGCATAGGTTAGGTTGTCCGAGGCAATGGCGTACAGCTCGGGGAAGTGCCAGCCGTACCACTCACGGACCTTTTGGGAGAAGAGGTTGATGCCCTTGTCAAGGTTATCGAGCGTGGCGATCGCACGGATAATGTGGTTGTCGTTCTTGTGGACATTGAACTTGACCTTGCCACGTGAGTAGGCGTGGCCCAGACCGAGCTGAGCGCGCTCAACATCGCCCTCCTCGAGGCCCTTGAGAAGCTTGGCAGCGTGCAGGCGGATGCCACGGAGCAGATCGGCGACAACCTCGGAGGTGTCGCCAGTCTCACAGTCAATACCAGGAAACTCGGCCTTGATGGACCCCGCGAGGTTCTTGTCGGCAAGACCGAGGACGACTTTGCTCTTCTTACTCTGGGGCAGGTTGAGCTCGAGGTTGGACTTCAGGTAGTCAGACAGGATGCCCTCAGAGACGAGGTTGATGTTCTCGAGCGCATCGGCAGCGTTTCTGTGTTTCTCACGTTAGCTTGCGGGTTTGAACGCAATCTCTGCCACCGGACCTGCTCACCTCCAGGGCGCAAAGCTGGCGAGCTGGACCATCTTGCCAAACTTGGCGAGGTCCTGGCCGGCCTTCTGCACCTCCTTGAGGTGCAGGCCGACCGTGTCCTGCTGGTGCACCACCTTGAAGATGGCGTAGCCGACAGCCGACTCGTGCAGCAGGAAATCGACCTTGGTCATTCTGGCTGTTGGTGACCGCTGCGGCGGCGCGGAGTAGTCTCGATTGGGTGCGGTTGAGGGCTCTCAATGGGTGGTCGTCGCGCAGTTGATGGTGTCGCGACCCTGTTCTGCTGCTGGTGATGCTGCTGCGAAGCGTGGAATGGCTGGAGCTCAGTCGCAAGGCCCGAAAACTGTGCCGCCAAAATTTTTCGAAGAGCTCTGCACTTTCCAATTGGAAGGGCCCACTCGGCGCCGACTGCATCTTGTGGAGATAGCCAATGCGCTTGCGAGAAGAGTGAGGCTGACCCGCTTCCCTTATCACTGCGCATAATCGTGCAGGACACTTATGTAAACAAGCAAGCAGCATAACCTCGTGCATAAGTCGTGCCTCATTACTCTATCTTCATGTTGGTCTGCCTCACGCTGTCTAACGGGTATGTCTTTTCTACAGTCAAGGCTGGATCGCAAACACGGCAAAAGCAGTTCAAAATGCTTCGCCAATCAAGGATACTGAACGCGCGTATAAATACCATGTCCTAAAAGGTCCTGCGCGCTCCTGGTCCGTCGCGGAAACCCGGGCGGAGATCAACCACCGTGAACGGGAGCCTGTCGTCTTGTACGACATGTCCGTGAGGTCTCTCCACACTAGTGTACAAGTTATCGACGAAATGTTGGTGGAAAGTGGCCTGCTGCTCACAGTTGAGGATGTGAGGGAGACCAGGCGGGTTGGTGAGGCGGAAGATGCCGTGGCTTGGCGAATGTCAGCACAGCACAAAGGAGAACAGCTTTTGGCTTAGATCACTTACTCTGGCTGCTTCGTCGGCGAGCAGACAATCGCGATACTCTCTGGCAACATAATCTGGTAACCAGCGTGCGTGTGCAGGTCGCGAGAACTCATGAAGCACGTCTGCGTGGGATGCGTGTGGATCCAACCAATCATGAGCAGATCCTCCGTCATACAGTACTCGAGCAGGGCGTTTTCGTTTTCTGTCTCGCAGGTGTCGGAGGTGCACTTCTGCTCCGGAATGATCAGGCACGACACAACGAGGACATTATTAACATCAGTACCACACAACATGCCGCACATCTCTAGTCCTTGCCTCGTGTTCTTCTCTGCGACGTCAAGGAACCGGTGGCGGAGCTGTCGTGGCAGGATGATGGAGCGAAGTGGTTCTCCGTTCTCGAGGTAGGCGGCCGGCCGGAAGGACTTTTGCAAAGTCGCTGCCGGAGCCTGACGATCTTTCGGAGGCAGGGTTGGGGGGCGCGAGCCCACCGATAGTACCTGGGGACTGCCCAGTGTCTCCTTGGTGGGCAATGGCGGAGGAATGAGTGAGGGAGGGTTTCGGTCAGACTGATATGTGGGCGGATACTGGAACTCTTGCTTCGGCGGCCTCGCAGGAGCAGGAGTCACGGCGGACTCTATCTGCTGATGGAACGAAGCTGGCTCATACTGGACCGGCTGTGACCGCGGAACCGACGGATAGCTGTAGTTTGTGGTATGTTGGGAAGTGCGGTAGTTGTCGTCCCCTACAGCTTCTCCACCAAGCCTCCCCCTCGTCGATTCCATTTGTTGTCGGAACATCTCCTCTTCACGAGCCTGCTCTTCGGAGAGCTCGACGGTCCACTGGTCCCATATCCCGGCGACTCGTCGGTTGTATCGTTGGTCGGCAGACACAACTGAGCCTCCAAACTGCTCTCGTTCCCTCTCCCGCCGCCTCATCTCCCTCTGTGCCAGCTCAACAGCCAGATCTGTGTTCGTCTCGAGGTCGAGCTGCTCCTCCTGATGGTGTCGCCTTTGGCGAGGCAGGGTGTATTGCTCGTGGGACTGTTCCTGCTGTGCTGCACCCGCCATCTGCAGCCGCAAGGCCTCCCTCCTGGACTCCTGGGCTTCCCATGCCTGAAATTCCCGCTCGATTAGTGGCTTTATGCGTCCTAAGCTATCGAAAACAGCGTCGAGCTGGGCGAGAATAGGCCTTGCAGCCGCACGTCCGGCGGCGGTCTTGTATTCGGGGTGTTTCTTGAGGCGCTCAGTGATGAGGATTGCATATCGCCAGTACAGTAAGTAAGCTTGGGCCCATTCGCCTTTTCGGAGGTGCATGTCGCCCTGTGCATAAGTCAGCGCTGTGTCGCGTAGTAAGGAGTCTTCGATGGGACATTCCACCTACTCGCTGGCACAACATCTGCGCTGTCCGCAGCCATACTTTCAGCGGTATGCTGACGTTGAGTGTAAAATCTTCTGCCTCGGTGGTGATCTCTGGGACGCTCCTAGGCCGTGAGGCCAGCGTTACGGACGTCATGGTTGAGATCGAGTGTAGCTCTCTCGGTGTGATTGCGGTTCAAGACAGTGAGGGCCCCGTGCTCATCGGTGGGCAGACATGTCGACTGCCCCAAAGTCTGCTGCCTGGGAAGCCTGCGTTGAGGTGATCGGTGGTCGGTGGTCGTTGAAGTCTAGGCACCGGAATCAAAGCCCAGCGGGGTGGGGGCACAAGGTTGACGTCCAACTTTTGACGTGGTGGTCGTGTTCGGGGTCTTGTCTCCAGGGCGTTTGGGCGTTTCAAATCGTCGTCAGATAGTGATGCGGTTCTCTGGAGAGTGCTCGTCGGAGATCGGGTTTCGCGGTTTATGATGGAAGCTGCTTGGGTGGTCCGGTATGAACCCTGCTGGGCGCGCCCCGCGCTTTGTTCCGTGGGGTGTGTGCTCTTACGTCATCCCACGAAGTAGGAAGGCGCTTTCACACTTCTGGCATCACAAGCACGACAAAGAGTTCCAAAAGTCCATCTTTGAGTATTTTTGGGATAAACAGAGAGGCAGCCAGTTTGGGCCACAGAATAGATGGTGGCCAATATCGTGCAACACTGGATTGCTCACTACCAGAGAGACTTGGTACCTG
The DNA here is from genome assembly GCA_031142775.1 of Microdochium paspali. Classification (NCBI taxonomy): domain Eukaryota; kingdom Fungi; phylum Ascomycota; class Sordariomycetes; order Xylariales; family Microdochiaceae; genus Microdochium; species Microdochium paspali. Next base: position 2,393,347 of record JAVBIV010000008.1, read on the forward strand.
CAGCGGATCCTGCAAAAGCTAGGCCGAAATGCCAGGGGTATCAGTTTGTTTTTGGTACTCTATCGGCTTCGAAGATGATGGCTCTACCCGAGATAAAGAGCAAATACCATAGATGCTGTCCTTGTAATTCCCTCAGCCCATCAGGCTTTATGATGCTGCTTGTTGCGGAGCACCAGCTGCTTGTTGTGCACTGGCCTGAATCTGGATGATCTCGCCCTTCTTCTTATCCAGCTTGTTCTGGAGCTCTTTTATCGAGTCTTCTGTCCTCGACCTGTGACTAGCTGTTAGCACCCCACGCCAGATTTACCATCATCAGCGGCCCGTGTAAGTGAGACTCACAGCTCCTTGCCAATAAACTCCAGACGGCCATTGACTGTACTCTCCGCCTCGACCTTCTCCTGCTTGAGTAGCGCGGGGCCGACGAGCTTGTAGATGCTCTCGCCTTCCTTCAGGCCCTCGAACTCCTGCAGCAGCGTCAGCAAAGCCTCCAAGTGTCTCCGAGGCATATTCCAAACGCACTTTCTTGACGCCCTCGTTCTCAGACTTTTGTGCTTCGAGCTTCTGCCGAGACTGTACTGCATCCTGCAGTTCTTGCTGTAGTTTCTGGTACTCCTCTGAGAGGCTCTGTAGCTTTGCCTGCGCCTCCGCCATGGTCGTGGGCAGGCTCTTCTGGCAGGGTCGATGGGTATAGATATCTGTAATCCTGCACTCGACGCTGTCTGACAAAATGGTGTCAAATCCCGCTATGCTGTCGTATCTCTCAGCCGTAGTGAATATCAAAAGTCGTGAAAGCTGCAGCAATTTCGAGTCCGCCCCCCGCCTATCAAACTACCCGCCAGCAATGCCCGTTCAGGCCTAGCGGGCTAATGTCGCTAGTGGACCGGCTTTACCCCTCCACCAAGTCGACCGGGGGTCGGCTGCCGCCTCGTTGCCCAGTCGCGGATGCCTGTTGCGGCACTCACGATCCAGGCCCGCTCAACGTCACAATCTCCCAGCGCTCGCTGTTGTGCTTCGTCCACTCCCTCCAGCCAGTCCACGCCCGTGTCTGCCATTGTGTCGTCGCGTGTACCCCTGCTCCAAGGTCTGCCTTATCGAGAACGGGCTGAATCCCTCCTACGATCACTTCGATACTCCCTGCTCTACAGCGATCCAATCCGCCCAACGCGCCAGCCTCGCAGACAACAATCCGACACGACCATGGACGACAAGGACAGCTTCCTGACCCGTGCGATAAACAAGGTCCGCGAGGCCATCGACGCCGACAACGCCAGCCAGTATGAGCGCGCATATACCCTCTACTACCAGGCTCTCGAGCTCTTCATGCTCGCTCTCAAGTGGGAGAAGAGCGAGCCGGCCAAGAAGATGATCCGCGCCAAGACGAGCGAGTACATGGACCGCGCCGAGAAGCTCAAAGTCCACCTCAACGACGCCGAGGCGAAGCGCAAGAAGCCCGGCATGGTTGGCGCTAACGGCTCGTCGACCGGCGGCACGGCCAAGGGCAAGCAGAATGGCGAGGACGGCGAGCTCGACGAGGACAGCAAGAAGCTCAGAGGTGCCCTGTCGGGCGCCATTCTATCAGAACGGCCAAACGTCAAGTGGGATGACGTTGCTGGCCTGGATGGAGCCAAGGAGGCGTTGAAGGAGGCGGTTCTCCTGCCGATAAAGTTCCCACACCTCTTCGTCGGCAAGCGGCAGCCGTGGAAGGGTATCCTGATGTACGGCCCCCCAGGTACAGGAAAGAGTTACCTGGCCAAAGCGGTGGCGACAGAGGCAAAGAGCACATTCTTCAGCGTGAGCAGTTCAGATCTGGTCAGCAAGTGGATGGGTGAAAGTGAACGGTAAGTGCAGTGGTTCGATTTGAGTGCTATTTACCTGTCAAACAGCCTGTTATTCCCTTTGTTCTTCGTAGCCGCGTTTACTAACTTTGCATGTGCTTGTAGGCTTGTGAAACAGCTCTTCGCGATGGCTCGGGAAAATAAGCCCTCCATCATCTTCATTGACGAGCTTGACGCCCTGTGCGGCCCAAGAGGCGAGGGAGAATCCGAAGCGTCCCGAAGAATCAAGACGGAAATGCTGGTTCAGATGGATGGTGTTGGCAAGGATTCTCAAGGCGTACTTGTGCTTGGTGCGACAAACATACCTTGGCAGCTTGATACTGCCATCAGAAGACGTTTCCAGCGTCGTGTCCACATCAGCCTGCCTGATATCGGAGCTCGAACCACCATGTTCAAGATTGCCGTCGGTGATACTCCACACACGCTGAAGAGCGAGGACTTCCGAGAGCTAGCAAAGTTGGCCGAAGGCTACTCGGGCAGTGACATAACCATTGCGGTCCAGGACGCCTTGATGCAGCCCGTGCGGAAAATCCAGCAGGCAACGCACTTCAAGGAGGTAGGCGATTACTGTCCCGTATCTTTTTAGCAAACCGTCCTGGACCTGTTTGTGCTGACTACTTCTCTAGGTCATTTTGGATGATAAGAAACGCCTGACGCCATGCTCGCCAGGAGATCCAGACGCCAAGGAGATGTCGTGGGAGGACGTTGACGGGGACGTGCTGCTTGAGCCTGTCGTGGACTTCAAGGACTTTGTCAAGGCCATCAAGGGCTCGCGGCCGACAGTATCAAAGGTGGATCTTGAACGGAATGCCGAGTGGACCAAGGAGTTCGGCAGTGAAGGAAACTGATTGAGGCTGCGTGGGTCGGGAGTCATTGTGCCATGGCATTTATATGGAGTCGGGGCGTCGTACATATGGGAATGACAAGCCTTTTTGATGATGAACACGTGCTTGACATACAAAATATGACCGGCGGCTGGCACGGACATTCAATCTGAGATGCGAGTCCATTCGCGTGATACATGAATGTCTTTTTCTTGTGGCTATCAGGGCTTTGATCTTCAAAGTCTACCTGTCTCTTCATATTCAAGAAGCCTCAACGTCTTGAGGTGCAGAAGCCGTCCAGAGAGTCTTGACAAAGTTGTAAACGTGTAGACAGATGGCGGCGTGCTTTTTGGCGATTGTCCGCGAGTTGTAAGGGTCATCTTTGGCAAAGAAGGACCGCACCAACATAAACTCGGCCGGCGTCCCTGGGGAATATGTCTTGGTGCAAGAGACAAAGAGGTTTCCCAAAGTGGGTGCAAATCTGACTTTCCACGACTCCGAAGCGTGGAACTGGATTGCCCAGCGATAGCTGATGTAGTTCAATACAAAAGCCTCAACGCCGTGCTGCGGTGCTATGAAGTGGCTGTTCGTGACGAAAATTGCATTACACAAGTTGACGTTATACTGCGGCACGCTATACGTGGACGCGATATTGAAAGTTCTACAAGAATTTTACTGAGTTACAAGCACGTGCGGTGAGGATGATCTCAGTCGGCAGCAAGGCGATGTTCAGGGGATGTGTGTCCATGCATGCAGATTTCTTTGTGTCTGATGAGCCCTGCGAGGGCTGCGGCAGCGTGTCAAGCACGACTTGTTGGGTCTCTGATCTGGTATTGGTTGATGACACATGCTAAAGCTGAAGACTTGTAAGATATTAAAGTAGAGGGACAATAGACGACATGGTTTCCATAATATTGTACCATGGAGCTTGGTATCAAGACGCATGAGAAGCTGGTCGAGATGGCTGTCCGGTCCAGGAACGTGGCTAGCTCGAGTAAAAACGTTGCCGGGCTCCTCTAGGTAGGCTGACTTGTCTACATGATGTATATGCTATGACGGGAAAGTATTGCCTGGAAACTCGTCGAAGGAGAGCTTGGCTTCAGGTGCGTCTGGAGGAACTGATGGTTCAGAATGGTAGCATGGTGCCGACAAAGAGTGACTTGTCCGCCGAAATGGTCTCGCGTGTTTGCTGCCGCCTGTCCAAGTCGTCGTGGTTTGCTGTGGCTGAAGAGGCAGTGCAGTGCCGGATTGGAGAGGCTCCAGCGCCACACACGACCCCTGCAGCACGCCTACTATGTAACACAGCAGGTTCCCTCAGTGGGGGATCGGCACGCCCCACTTGCTTCAGCCAGTGGTGGAGGTGGAGCTGCTTTCCAGAGTACGTCACTGGGTGCCTGACAGCTCCTGACCAGAGGTCTAACGGAACGTCCCGTATCCACCTTCCTTGGGCCCAAACATCCTGCTCGCACAATGGCTCGAATCAGAAACGCTGCACAATGACAGCTAGCTAGTATGCAGTGACTAGGTTCGGCATGGAGGACTGTACAATGGGAACACAAGGTTGGGACATGTGTAGCTCGAGATCTCAAGTTGTGCTGGGTGATCCGAGCCCCGCCTCCGTAGATCAGCTCGGCCGGCCGCCCCATGCAACTGCGCCGCGCTTGCCGTGTGTCTCCCAGGGTCCAGTCCAGTTCCAGCTCCCGCCAACCCAACCACACACATCCCACCACGTCGGTTCCAAGGCGACGCCCAGCAAAAGCAGGCGACCCGATCCAGTAGCGTCGCAATGGTTCAAGCCTCCAAACCCATTCACATACTACTTGCTCTAAGAAAAAAACATCTATAAATCCCTCTCCATGCCGGTCCCTCGAGTGGCAGCTCTCCTCATCCTGCCTCTGATCGTCCTCCTCACCGCAGTCTACCTCTTGCCACTCGACTTTGCGCCATCGCCCCTGCGCCATATACTCAACCCGTCGCTGACACACTCTCACAAACAACACACAAATACCACCGACACAATGGGCGGCGGACCAGCTCAAGGCTACCGCACCGTCGCGTACTACGTCAACTGGGCCATCTACGCCCGCGCCTACAAGCCCCAGGACCTGCCGGCGCAGCACCTCACCCACGTCCTCTATTCGTTCGCCAACGTCCGCCCAGAGTCCGGCGAGGCCTACCTGACCGATGGCTGGGCCGATACCGACATCCACTGGGAGGGCGACTCGTGGAACGATACAGGCACGAACCTCTACGGGTGCCTGAAGCAGCTCAACCTCCTCAAGAAGCAGAACCGGCAGCTCAAGGTCCTCCTCTCGATAGGCGGGTGGACTTACAGCAGCAACTTCAAACAGCCCGCCTCTACCCCGCAGGGGAGGACCACGTTTGCCAACTCCTGCGTCGACCTGGTCAAGAACCTCGGCTTCGACGGCATCGACATTGATTGGGAGTACCCCCAGAACGCCGCGGAAGCAGCAGACTGCGTTGCCCTCCTTCAGGCCGTGCGCGACGCGCTCGACGCCTACGCGGCGACTCTCCCATCCAAGCCACATTTTGAGCTCACCGTCGCTTGCCCGGCTGGCGCGCAGAACTACGAGAAGCTCGACATCGCCGGCATGGACCGGTTATTGGACTTCTGGAACTTGATGGCATACGACTACGCGGGGAGCTGGGATGCCAATGCGGGGCACCAGGCCAACCTATACCCGAGCAGCTCTAACCCGGCCTCGACGCCATTCAGCACCGACGCTGCTGTGCAGTACTACATCTCCCATGGCGGCGTGAACCCCTCCAAGATCATCCTCGGAATGCCTCTGTATGGTCGGGCTTTCGAGAACACCGATGGTCCTGGAAAGCCATTCAACGGTGTCGGGCAGGGAACCTGGGAGAATGGCGTGTTTGACTACAAGACCCTGCCCAAGCCAGGCGCACAAGTCCAGATCGACAGCGAGGTGGTTGCCAGCTACTCATATGATCCTGCCACCAGGACGATGGTGACGTACGATACGCCCGAGATCGCCGCCAAGAAAGTCGAGTACATCAAGCAGAAGGGCCTGGGTGGCGGGATGTGGTGGGAGAGCAGTGCTGATTTCCCAGTGAGTGATGGGAAGAGTCTGATTGGCACGGTCGTGAACGCCCTTGGTGGTCAGGCCGCGCTGGACCAAGAGCGGAATTGCCTCGAGTACCCGCAAAGCAAGTACGATAATTTGCGCGCAGGGTTTGCTTGATTGGATTGATATATGAGCAGGCGTAGCATAGTAGAATTGACTTGGAACTTTGAATCACACATTCATTGCGTCGATGGTGTGAAGATGAAGACAAGCATTGGTTTCAGGAGAGCATTGAAGAAATGTAGCAACACAGACCCTGGATACCTACCACAGACAGCATGAGACAAATGTCGTTATCATTCTTCTCGAATGGTTGTCTCGCCAGCAATTCAGAGTTCGCCAGAAGTGTTTAAACAAAATGCAAGCAACAGGTCAGGTCAAGTCAAGTCGCACCGCGCGGCTCGGCCATGCCATATTCTGGCCCGAGTGACATCGCCGGAGGTCGACATATTCATAGGTAGGATAAGGACCTGGAGTATCCTTGTCCATTGCTGCCAGTCATAGAGGTGTACTGAATCAACACGTTGGCATATCTCATCTCCCTTCCTCGCCTGCCTCTTTTGGATTCAGGGCATGCAGATCAGGGGACCTCTCGTGCGGCTATCAAAGCAGCTTGAACGGACCGGGCATCTGGCATCTGGCAGCCGGGCTGAGGAAGAGCCCTTGCCATGGCTATTATTCGGGTATGCCAGGCTAACACGGCGCCAACTCTGCAAGACAAGCCAGGATGATCGCATGCACGTCTCAGCGGAGGACCCGTTTGCTGACTCGGTGTGGCTCGGGTTGCCTTTTCGGTCATTCTTTCTCATCCTCCCAGACCACGCGGCGGCTTGAGCGGCCTGTTTCTGGTGTGGTGATTGGCCGCAAGGACGAGGCATATCTCGAAATACTGCAGCAGTGATCGCCGGTCTTGTATTGGGACGGTTGGGTCCCCGGGGGCCTTCGGGGTGCCATGGGGATTCGCGAATGCCATGTTCATGCATGTGAGGAACCAACAACCACTAGGAGAAAGGCATATCTCGTACTGTGCATGCGGAAATAGGGTCCGTCCGGGTGTTTGAAGACAACGCAGACTGCAAGGAGGGATCGTGGGGTGGCCCGACTTTACCGAGCTGATGACGAGACTGCTAGAGCTAGCTTTTGTCACTACATAGCTTAGATATTGTGGTCGACACTAGTCCTAGTGCCCGTGCCTTGTTCTGCTGGTGCAGTCGCACTTGCAGATGCCCTTTGTTCAGTGCGCGCGTGCCACTAAGTGACCGAGCGAGACCGGGCCGCACTTCGAGTGAGCTCGAGCCCGCTGACCCGGAAGACGGCACTGTCAAGATGATCTATATCAGCACATTCTTTTGTAGCTAGCCTTGGCAGAACCCCCGTGAGGCTTTGTATGGCTGCCGTATTCGGCGTTATTGTTCCTTGTGCATAAAGGCGGTCAGACCAGAGAGTATCGCGGGGAAGAATCGGGTTCGGGGAAATGGAGAAGAATTGAGGAGAAGTCAGGGAGAGTGAAGTGCCCAAAGTTCCAGTGTTTGCTCCACAAGAAGTGGTCTCATAATTTGAGGTGTGGTGGAGAGGTGGAGGAGAGTGGGTGAGTGTTCAGGCGTGCGATAGCGAGGGAATGCAGAAATATGCGGAGCGGAGATTTATTCGGAAACGTCTTTATTTGTTCGAGGCAGTCGATGCTCGTCCTTGTGATATTTCTCTTTCTCTCCACTAAAGCGTTTGGCGACGGCTTCGCGCTGACGGAAACCGTGTGGTTGTTGGCAATGCTGTGCCCGAGGGTGATATCGTACCGAGGGATTGGTGACGGTAGAAGAGCTAGCTGTCAGAGGCGAGGACCACCAGCCTTACCAACAGCCACCTACGTCGTCCGAGCAGGGTCCTCCTAGTCGAAGGAGTGGGCATATCAGCGAGCTATGTGGACGGAATGCTGTGAGCAGGTGGTTAGGGGCGGAGGCGGAGGCGAGAAGTCTACAGATCTGCAGGAGCACGGGCTTGCTCACGAGGAAGCGAGGAGTGATGGCAGCCTCAGGCAGACAGTAGTCTGCAGGGCACCTGGGCAGCCGCGGAACAAACGCTGGTTGGCTGATTAGCGGGGACTGTACTTGTATTGTATTGCCATATCGAGGTTAGTCCGGCCGAGTGTCACGGCCCCACTTCGGTGCCAAGCGCCGACCGGCGATCCCGCTCAGCGGTTGCAGACCTCGACTCACGCACGGCTGGGCTGCAGAGATTTCTCGAGTCGCATTCAGCTGTCAGGGAAGCAAGACACGCCCAGCGCCGCTGATACTATCACGCCAAGCTTAAAATGTCTTTTTATCGTTATATAACCGTTCGGAAGACGAGCGAGGTGGCTGTGACGTCATTGGCGGATCCGTGGTCAGGTCCCAACCAACGGACCGAGCAGATGCAGTAGTTCCGCGCCCCTGTAAAGATCCTTACAGGTGGCAGCGGCAACCGGCAGAGGCGCACATAAGCTTCTCTACAGCCAGACGGGTGGTGCTTGGTGGTGCTTGACGCTGCCGTCTGTCTGAGCCCAATTCTGCATGCAGAGTTCCGCAGCGGTGGTGCCAGTGAATTTTGGAAGTGACACCATCATGACCCAACAGGACAGCCGCGACCACCACCAACAGCACGGCTACCTTTTGTGCAGAGTTTGAGACGGCTCAGGAGCTGGAGACAGGCAATGGCGAGAATGGATGGTGTGACGGACGCAGCAGAGAAGGAAGCCGCCCACCAGGACCCCCTGAGGGACCCGCAGACGCCGGCACTTGTGGAACCCTGACGACATCGCCAAGCGTAAAAGAGCCGCCAGATGGCAAGGGAACTGCAAAATCTTATCTCGACTCCCCGACCCTCCCCAAGGACTGACAGGCTGTCTGTGTTGGGCAGGTTGGGTGAACGGCAGCGGGAGCAAGCAAGCGAAAATACTGCAACGTGCAGCAATTCGGTGTGGCCGGACTCTTTGGTCGCTGGCGGGTCGCTGGCCGGTCGGTAGAGGCGAACCGAGTCGAGGTTGCAACGCCCTGTGCGGTCGCCTTCCTGTTCCTATTTGTCTCTCTTCTTCTTTTCCAGAAACCGCATCCCGCCACGGCGGTTGGGGTCGGCCCTGGGTAGCGCTGCGAGCCAACACACTACCTACCTACTGAGTACACACTGTGGACAGCATCTATCTGATCCACCCACCCACACAAACTAGACCAGACAGACGACTTGCTCGCCCACTTCTTTTCTCCTCGTCGCTCCACGCAAAGGGGTCCGCTGACGGGATGACGATGTGCCAACCCACACCCTTACTCGCGCACCTCTACGCACGTTGTGGGCATCATGATCGGCCACCACGCTACCCTCCGCGCTCGCACTCCTCCTCTCTCCAGAGAGGCAAAGGGACCGACCACAACGGGGATGGGACGGGGTGCCCGGCTGGACTGCACCCTGCCCAGTTTATCCACATGTGCGAAAACTCTGGAGGCCGGAGAGGAAGCACCTTCAATATAAGAACCCCGCGCTGCACCGACCAGTCTGCTCGACTAATGCTCCAGCCCCAAACGACCCTTTCTATCCCCGGTGTCCTTTGTTTGAGTTTCCATCGCGTTGATCGCTGGACAGATGACACTTGTGCTCTGAGAGCAGTTGTCGCAACTCGGCCCCATTCCTCCCACATTTCAAAACCACCATCATCAATATCAGCAACATGGTCTTTAACCACGAGAAGGACGGCGTCGTGTCGTCCGACGTTCCCAAGTACTGGGGCGTGACTGGCAAAAAAGTACAGAAGCTCATTACGGCTGTGGCAACTGTCGATTTCCTACTATTCGGATATGTACGTATCTGATGCCCCAGCATTTTATTGTTGTCCTTCGTTTTAAGAGTCAAAACTAATATCTGTACAGGACCAAGGAGTCATGAGTGGAATGTGAGCAGTTTCCAGGCCCAAAAGGTGGAACTAAATTAGACAATAGACTAACAACATATAGCATCTCGGCCCCGGCCTTCCAGCACAGCTTCCCCGAAGTGGAAGGCGACAGTACCTACGAGGGATTCGTCGTTTCCATTTACGCTGTCGGCTGCTTCTTTGGCGCACTATTCGTGCTTCTTGCCGGTGATCATCTCGGACGCCGCAAGTGTATCTTCCTCGGCGGCATCGTGATGATTATCGGAGTCATTATCCAGATCACTGCTTTCGGTCCATCCAGTGGCGCTACTGCCCAGTTCATCATTGGACGCTGCATAACTGGAATCGGGAACGGAATCAACACATCGACAGTCCCGACGTATCAGGGTATGTTTCACTCTCTTGCCCCGTCAATATGGTCAGCCTAGCAGTGACCTTTCGCAGAGGACAACACTAACACTCGCTTTGCCAGCTGAATGTTCCGAGTCTCACAACCGTGGCAAGCTTATCTGCATCGAGGGAGGTAACGTTGCCATCGGCACGTTGATCGCCTACTGGATTGACTACGGCTGCACTTACGGTCCGGAGCCCTTTGTCTGGCGGTTTCCCATCGCTTTCCAGTGTGTTTTTGCCCTCATCGTTCTCGGTCTTATGGTCAACCTTCCCGAGTCCCCTCGCTGGCTCATGACTAAGGGCCGTCACGAGGAAGCTGCACACGTCCTCGCCGGTCTCTCTGGCTGTCCTGCCAGCTCCAAGCAGATCACCGATGAGGTTGCCGTCATCGAGGAGGCTATCCGCGCGTCTGGCCACAAGGGCGGCATCACCCCCTTCTCTGCCCTTTTCCAGAACGGTCCCTTGCAGTCTTTCCGCCGTATGCTCCTTGGTGCCTCATCTCAGATGATGCAGCAACTGTCTGGATGCAACGCCGTCATCTACTACTTCCCCATCCTCTTCCAGACCTCCATCGGCACCTCGCACAACCTCGCCCTTCTCCTGGGAGGCGTCAACATGGTCGTCTACTCCATCTTCGCTACGACCTCTTGGTTTGCCGTTGAGCGCATCGGCCGCCGCAAGCTCTTCCTCATCGGCACCGTCGGCCAGTGCCTGTCCATGGTCCTCACCTTTGGCGCCCTCTTGCCCGGCACCCCCGCTGCCGCCCGTGGTGCCGCCGTCGGTCTATTCACCTACATCGCCTTCTTCGGCGCGACCTGGTTGCCCCTCCCCTGGTTGTACCCTGCCGAGATCAACCCCCTACGCACCCGCGCCAAGGCAAACGCCACGTCCACCGTGCAGAACTGGCTGTGGAACTTCTTCGTCGTCATGGTCACTCCCGTCATGCTTTCCGGCACGGGCACCTCCGGCTGGGGCACATACCTCTTCTTCGCGGGCATGAACGCCATCTTCTTCCCCGTCATCTACTTCCTGTACCCGGAGACTGCGGGCCGCTCCCTCGAGGAGATTGACCTGATCTTTGCCAAGGGCTACACCGAGAAGATCAGCTACGTCCACGCCGCGCAGCAGCTGCCCAAGCTCGGCGCTCTCGAGGTCCAGCAGCGCGCCAAGGACTACGGTCTCGGTGTTGAGGAGGAGATTAAGGCTGATCATGCGGAGCGTGAGACTGGTATGCTTACGGACTCCTCTGCTTGAAAAAAGGGGGAAAAGCATAATCAGATATGACGAAAGATGAAGCGACTTGAACTTGCTATCAGGTTCATCGACTTCGCTGTCCACGACATAGCCGCTCGTGGCTGGAGTCGCAGGGGACTCACGAGAATCATTTGAATTTCAAACACATATTCATTCATCGTTCGCCATTGATACCCGGCGTAGATGTGACAAAACATCTTCTGCCAACAAAACAATGTTCACATTCGATCAGGAATTAGACGAGAAAAGAGAAGAAAAAGATGTATAGAAATGATAGACAGATCGAAATAGAAGATTTGATGGCCCAAGAGGGCGATATATCTCCCATGAAAATGAACTCCCACTCCTGATGTTTTTCCATTGTTTCTTGTACTGCGTCTTCCTGTTTTTTTTTTTTGGGGGGGGGGGGGGGGGGGGAGCGGGGGGTTGTCGTTGGTATCTGACCTGTTGACAAGATCGAGGGCAAGATGAGCAATGGCGGTGCAGGCAGTGTTGTAACGCCTGCACTTGGACGTAAAGCAACAGTGTAGAACGCCCATCCATTAGTCCGATCCCCTCATGGCGGATAAGGGGGTTGCAGATCATAGGAGAGCGCCTACAGGGCAGGACGGTGGCTGGATCAATCACTAGGAACCAACCCCAAGTTGCATTACTCATGACTTTTTGCATTCCCCTCGTGAAACATAAGAAGTCTATCCCAAACCGGCTCTATCACGTCCCACGCCCATGGTCTATGTGTCATGTCATTCGTTCCCGTATACCCAGCCCGAAGTCTATGCAATATCATTCTCCCTAGGTTAGTTCCACATTCATCGTCTGCCACCTCTCCCACCACCGCCGCCGCCTGGGCCTCGTCCGCCACCACCGCCACCACCACCTCTCCCAGCCTTTGGCGCGTCAGGCCCAACAACAAGCCCCTTCACGCCCTTCAACCCCATCTTGCCCACAGTGCTCTTCTGCAAGGTCGGCACCTCCGGCGCACCCAGCCCATCCAGGGCATATCGGTTCGCCTCCCTCACCAGCGTGACCGCGTCCCAGCCGAGCGGCTTCATGTAGCTCTTGTAGAACCCAAGCCAGCCCTGATACGTCTTGGCGTGCGTCTCCAGCTGCTCTGCCACGGTCAAGATGTCCCCGTGAGCGGACAAATCGGCGGGCTGTTCGTGGAAAGTGATTTCCTTGAGGGTGTACTTTGGGAAATATGCCTCGTGCTGCGTGATGATGAAGTGGCCCCTTCCTTCGGCGCCCGCGCGAGCAGTACGGCCAAGGCGGTGGATGTAGGATTCCTTGTCGGACGGGATGCCGGCCTGGAAGACGTTGGTTATCCCCGGGAAGTCCATGCCGCGGGCGATGACGTCCGTCGCGACGAGGATCCCGTTGGGCGCGGTGCGGAATTGGTCGGTTGTCTTCGTGCGCTTGGACTGGGTCAGACGGGCGTGGAGGGAGCACACGGGAGGCAGGCCGTATCGAGATGCCAGAGCGGAGAGGATGTCGTGGTAGAAGTCGACTATGCCGGCTGTGGGGGCGAAGATGATGGCCTTGAATGTGTCGGGCCCGTTGGTGGCGAGTTCCTGCCTGATCGCACCGACTAGACCAGCTGCCATGTCAGAGAAGGTGGGCACAACGATAAGATGCTGCGGCACACGCTCGTGGGTGTTGATCTCGCCCTTGGGGATCGTCGAGATGAACTTGTAGTCCTTTGACAGCGCCAAGTGGGCGACCTTTTCGACGTGGTCGGCAATCGTGGCTGAGAACAGCATTCCCTGGCGCTGAGACTTCTCCTTGTCAGGCAGACAACGGATGATCTTTTTAAGCGAGTCCAAGAACCCCATATCCAGCAGGCGGTCGGCTTCGTCGAGGACCAGCGTGTCGACGGCCTGCAGCATCTCGGCGACTGCACCGCCGTCGGTACCAAGGTGGTCGTACAGCCTACCAGGAGTGCCGACGAGGATATCACACCCGCGCAGGATGCGGCGCTCTTCGGAGTCCTTGTTGGTTCCACCAATAGCGAGACAGACGCGGTACTGCGGGAGGCGCTGCAGCAGGGCCTCGGCCTCCTTGGCGATCTGCATCGCCAGCTCGCGAGTGGGGGAGATGACGAGCAGTGAGATCTGACGGCCCGGGGTGAGCTTACGCTTCAGCATGGACTGGATAGCTGGCAGCAAGAAAGCGAGCGTCTTTCCTGTTCCCGTCTTGGCCTGCGCGAGGACATCGGTGTGGGTAAGCAGCTCATGGATAGTGGCGGCCTGGACGGGCGTCATGTGGCCAAACTTGAGGTCCTCTGTGATAGTCTGGATGACGGTCGGGTGGACGAGGTTGTCCCTGGCGAGATCCGAGAACAGAGGCGTGTCCATGGGGATGTCAATCGTGAGGGCTGGGTTGTCGACGGCCGACAAGTCCATGGGCGTCGATGTGCCCGAGTCCATCTGCTGGTCTGAATCCTCCTGGTGTTGCTGCTGCACTTGAGCTGAACGACCGCCGCGGCCGCCACCTCCCCTAGGTCCCCGCTGGCCGAAAGATGGACTGCCATCTTGGCCATCTCGCGATTGTCCTCCTGGTCCTCCCCCACGACCCCTGCGGAAGTTCTTGCCCGCGCCGCCGCGGTACGGATGCCGCCGCTGTTGCTCAGGCATGTCTCTGTGTTTGGTGTCCTTGACTTGTTTTGCGAGAGAATATGTACTGAAAGTAGGCCGGGATACTGGAGAGAGCGAGCTGGCACTTAAAAAGTATACCAACAATCTTCCTGTGTCTTGCGATGTGCATGTGATGGCGGCGTCTGCCAGTGAGACAACCTGCAGAATGCGGTAATGGGTGTTTCCAGGGTCCTTGTTTTCGGGCTGCACAGTACCGTCTGAAGCTGCGACTGTGCGGGAGACTGAAGAGCGCGGTATGAAGTCGTACGCAGAAGCCAACTTAGAAGAACATCAAATGGCGGTGGACTGTCTCACAGGCTAGACTCTCGGATTTCACTCACAAAAAAGTGCAGCTCGCACCTTTTCACTCATCGCCATCAACATTATGCCATTTTCATCGGCGTGCTTGTCACAGTGCATATCCAATCCATCACCGTCCCGATAACATGGCTTATCAGCCAGCTCCACTCAAATTTCCCTGCCCAACCTCACCACTTTGAGCAGCTTCTTCTCTGCCACCTACCTACCTCCCTTTGCATCCACACTTCGACATGCCGTGATTCAGGCTTTGCCTTGCATGGCAACAGGTCTAGTCTCCTGAGTAGCATGCATTGGCGCTACCGCGGTCGAGCCAGAATCATTCTTGGACTACGTCGATTCACTCGCAAAGCGCGCGCAAAACTCATCGCAACCGTACGGTAAGTCCTACCCGATCATCGTGACCATGTCGGATTTTAAATTGGGCTTTTTCGACTGTTTGTTTCAACCGTGTCATCTGGCTCTCATTCCATCCGAAGATTAATCCCAACGGTCGTGGTCATGTATCACGACCCGCTGCTGTGACCACGTCACGGAAGGCACTGCGTTTCCTCATCGCTGCCGTCCGCGTCACAATGGCATACATATATCACTTTCCAAAGAACCAATTTATGAATGGGAATCTGGCCAAAAGGCCTGTTTATTTGTAGCTCCAAGAACCCGTTGACTCGCTGGACCAAGTTTCCAGCCAGAAAGACACCCGATCTCTCTTGCGTCCCACACAAAAATAATTTTTTTAAGTGTTTTCATGCTTTTTCCGTTCGTTGTGGCTGGCCTCGCGACCGCCCCGGCCTGAAGCCAGTATGGCTGTGATGATGTAGTTGAGTGACCTCTTTGAAGGCGGCAATCCCGCAGGCAGTCCTCGCTCCTGCAGTCGCAGCGATGCAGTGCGAGGACCCCATCGTGTAGGACGCGGACTCCCTGAAAGCCAACGGTAGGGAGGGTCGTGTCAGTTGGGCGTAGTGTGTGGTAATGGTCGACGGCGCTGGCTGGTCAGTCACCAGCTGCCGCCCCTGCCTCGTCAGAATCGACAATGAAAGGGGTATTCGTGTGTTGCAAACATTTGTCCGTCCTCCCACCAGATCGCCTCGAGTCGTCCTCCTCTTCTTCGCAATGCCAAAGAACGCCATAATCAATGAACGCCAGTCTTTTTCGCCGTTGCACCAATCATCATCAATGAGCCGCGCCTCGTGTCTGATGCTAAAAGTCGCATATGTAGAGAGGCCATAGATGCAAGCCAAGAAAAAAAGAAGTCATCGCTGCCGTCGTCGTGGGTATGTCACAAAACACCGGCCCAGATCCAACCACAATATGTACAGTACGGGCTTGTTGTAATTGCAGTAGGGTCGCCCTGCAGTTGAAAGCAATCAACCTCCCTATTGCCTTGTGTCACGATAGAAGCAGTTTAAGCCTGCTGAGGCTGCTGGCCCTGGGGCCTGCCGTTGCCACGACCATTGAAGCCACGTCCACGACCGCCTTGGCCCTGACCCTGGCCTTGGCCACCACGCCCGCCGCGACCTCCACGGTTGTTGTTCTGGTACTGGCGCTGTTGACCATCGTTGTTGTAGTCACCGCGGCCACCCTGACCGCCACGGAAATTGCCCTGCGGAGCTCCGCCACCTGGCTGGTTCTGGGGAGGCAGGCTGGGCTGTCTCTGGTGCTGAGGTTGCTGGCCCTGTTGAGGCTGTTGCCCCTGCTGCTGAGGCTGCTGGGCTTGCTGAGCAGCCTGAATCGTCTTGGTGTTGTAGTTGTTGACAGGCCGAGGGATGTTCTCCGGGTTGTCATACACATACAAGCTCTTGTCAATGTTGGCAGGGATGGGCTGGATTTCAGTGCCAAGATCCTTTTCGATGTTGTAGAGGTTGAAGCGATCCTCCCAGTTGATCAGATTGATTGCAAGACCCAAGTGACCATAGCGTCCAGAACGACCGATACGGTGCAAGTACGTCTCGGCGTTCTTGGGGAAATCAAAGTTGATGACGACATTGACAGCCTGGATATCGATACCACGGGTGAGCAAGTCGGAACAGACAAGGTTGCGGCAGACGCCATTGCGGAAGTCGTGGAAAACGCGGTTTCTGGCCTGCTGGACCATCTTGGCGTGACTGTAGAAGCATGAGTATCCGAGCTCAGTGATCTTCTTAGCCAAGAGCTCGACTCTGTTGGTTGAGTTGCAGAAGATGATAGACTGGTTGATCTGTAGCTTCGAGAAGAGCGTGTTGAGGCAGTGCACCTTCTGCTTCTCTTCCACAAAGGCATAGTACTGGGTGATACCTCTCAGGGTGAGCTCGTCCATGAGGTTGATCTCGTAAGGGTCGTTCATGTTGCGGTCGGAGAAGTCCTTGACCGAGAGGGGGAAAGTGGCGGAGAAAAGCATAACCTGGCGATCTTTGGGGTGGAACTTGAGGAGCTGCTCAATGACAGGAGTGAACTCAATAGACAGGAGCTTGTCGGCCTCATCCATGATGAAGGACGGGCACTCACTCAGATCGGCGACGTTCTTGCTGGCGAGATCGAGGATACGACCAGGAGTGCCCACTACTATGTGGACGGGATCTTGGAGGCGGACAATGTCGTCGCGGAGCGCTGTACCACCAGTAGTGACCATGACGTTGATGCCTAGGTGCTTGCCCAGGGTCTTGCAGACCTGTGATGTTTGCATGGCAAGCTCTCGTGTGGGGACTAGGATCAGACTCTGGATCTTGTTGAGCTTGGGGTTGATGCGCTCGAGGACGGGGACGACAAACGCAGCGGTCTTGCCTGTGCCGTTCTTAGCTCTCGCGAGGATGTCTCTTCCGGTGAGAGCGACGGGGATAGATTCTTCTTGAATAGGAGATGGCCTCTCATAGCCTGCCTCGAAGATGCCCATGAGCAGGTCGCGCTTGAGGGAGAAGTCCTCCCACTCTAGTCCTTTGGTGTTTGTGACATCCTATGTAGGGAGTAGGTCAGCTAATCAAGTCATGGGAAAACGCCGACACCGGATCGTCGTACTTCGGTCTGCTGCCGTCCATCCCTTGTCGGGATGTTGAGGTTCTTCTTCCAGTCGCCGTCGGACGGGGCGTCGTTGATGGATGACGCCCGCAGTTTTTCTGTTAACGCGTCCGTCATTGTGATGTGAGGTGGTGTGAGCTGAAGGTGGTACTCGGTCGGATACGGCTTGAGAAGCTGTGAATGCGGCAGGAAGGGCTTTTAGGTTGTCCGTCGAAGGTCTGTGTCTTGCGAGCTTGCTGTAGCGGTCGTAGACGTGGTACAATGGAAAGGAGCCGCGAGCTGCGTGGATGAGGATGCGGGGGTCGAGCACTCCGGTATGGTGGGCGAGCCGTCTGCGATTAGTTGTACACAGCAGAGGCGGATGTTGGACTGGGAGTGAGTATGTCTCTAAGAACGGAACGGGACACGATCGAGCTGAATGCAGAGTTGCTCTTGGTCGTTGCTCAGTTGCTTGCTGGTGGATGGGAGGGGGGGGCACGAGGAGGCGCTTGTTAGCTGGGAGGAGCAGGGGGCTCTAAGGGGGGCGAGGGCGTTGCGAGGTGGCGGGAGATCGTGCCTGGCTGGGACTTTGTAGTCTGCGGGCGTGTGGCACGGGAAGGTCGAGGTCGTCGTGGGTCGAGGGCGGAGATGGGAGGTGATGGTGGTTGTGGTGGTGTGGTGGTGTGGTGAAGGGAAGCCCAGATCCCCAAGCTCGAGTATTGGCTGCTACGGGGTGCGATTTGTGCGAGCAGCAGCAGCCGCCTGGCACACAGCTGGGTCCTCACTGCTGGGCCCTCTCCTCCAACCTGACTCCACCTCGATGTTTAGCAACGCTTCACTCGGTCCTCCTGGAGAGGCTCAACGGCAACAGTGATCAATCATAAGAGTGGCATATTTGGAAACGACGCAACCGTCCCAGCCCATGTCGACCGTAGCTTCGAACAGGCTTGACTAACAGGTGCTACGATGCACAAGGACCGACCCTGTTGACCCACGATTGTGTCATAACAGGCCTAGACACAGCACCACCACCACAACCTCAACCACGATAACAATCACAACCAGGGGTCTCCGATCAGCTTGGCCAATCTGAATATGATGCCGATAATATGCACTCAGGAAACATGGATAGCTATGAACCCAAGGATTGATAAATTCTCGCAAAACCTCATTCAAGCTCTGGATTTTGGAGCACCTTCCTTGATGACTAAGCGGCCCTAGGCCGAGGGCGACGACCCCACAGTGACCACCACATTCGCCCCTCCAGCCAACCGGCTCGCTCCCTCCCTGGCCCTCGTAGCTCGGCCTCGAGGACATTGGAGCTTGGGGTTGACCTCCCTCCCCCGATCAATGCGCGCGAGTGACCACACCATCATCATAGCCCCATCTCCTCCAGACTACGAAGCACGCAACCTTTCCCCTCTCCATTCTCTATTGCACCACTACACGCCATGAAGGGCCCCTACGTGGACTCACCGAGTTCACTAGACCCTCACTCGATACCATGATCCCCAAAGGCACAATCCCAATCACCAACCTAGCCTCACAGTCGCATCCGGCTCTTTCGCCTGCCGCAGCCGGCCTGTGGACCACGGCACCGCATAGGAGAATAAGACCAACACCATGTCCTTCTTCAACCTCCCAGCGACGACACGCGACCACTTCCGGCTCGCCTAGCAACCACGAATGGCCAAAGTCCTGCAAGCCGTCACCTTACGAAATCTTTGGCCAGCACCGGCACGCACCCTACAGCAAGGCCAAGTTCTACGAGCTCGTCAAGATCTACCACCCGGACACGCACCAGCAGGGCTCACTTGACACCTCTGTATCTGAAGCCGTCCGGCTCGAGCGGTACCGTCTCATTGTTGCCGCCAACACCATCCTCTCAGACCCAATGAAGCGGCGATCCTATGACCGGTTCGGCCTAGGCTGGGACGGACCAGCCGGCATGGAGTCAACCAGCAGATCTGCCAGCCATAGCTCCTGGCGCGATCAGCCGGGCAACGCATCCATGAATGCGACCTGGGAGGACTGGGAGCGCTGGTACGCCGAGCGGGACGGCCGCGTCTACGCCAAGCAGCAGCCCGTGTACATGTCCAACGGCATGTTTGTGTTTGTGCTGTGTCTTCTCGTCATGGTCGGTAGCGTCGGGCAGGCCCGTCGCGCCAGCGCGAGCACCATGCATCTGGTGGAGGCACGGGAGCAGAAGGACCTTGTGATCAACGACGGCCTACGTAGGAGGCAGGTCGATCAAGCCACGCTGAACAGGCACGAGAGGGTGGAGCATTTCTTGCGACAACGGGATAGCTGGCGGCTTGGTGATGCAGAGCTTCATGTGCATCACGAGCGCTCGAAGCAGCCTGCGCCAAGCAGTGAGCCACGGAATGAGCAGTAGGATTGATGAGAACACGTTCAAATAGCAATATGAATCGGTCATTGGACACTCTTCTTCCCGCTTCACGCAATACCATCATGAGCACGCTCTACGTGACAAAAGCATACCCAACATCGAAACAGCTATCCCAATCCGTCCTCCCCGAGTCCCAAAACTTCCTCAACACTGACCGCGCATACTCTGGCAGACTCGTGCCAACATCCCGCCCGAGCAGAGGCAGCCTCTCCTCCACAAACCTCCGTCTCTCAGCTGCCGCCACGCCACCGCTCCCAGTTGCCCCCCCAGACTCAGCCGCGGCATCGAAACCACAAACCACCAGCGGCCACAACAAGCTCTTCTTCAACCCCGGCGACTCCACGGCGAGCTTGAGCTGCTCATATAGCCTCACCCCGTGAGCCGTGCGGATGCCCCTGATCTGGCCCCGCAGGAAAGGGGAGGAGCGCAGAGCACCGAGGGACCGCAAAGAGGCGATCAGGTATATCACGAGCGCGGACTGCCAGAGCCGTCCCAGGACCAGACGTTCCGCGGTGTACGTGTGAAAGTGCGCGGCCGCGTCCTCGGGGGAGAAGGCGAGGATTTCCTTGAGCAGGGTGCGGGCTTGGCTGGTCATGTCGTGTTGCGCAAGAGATGGGTCGATGGGGTTGTATTCCTGGGGTTGTCGAGGGTGTGGTTGGAGTTTGGTGGTGGTGATGGCGGCAGGGGAGCATATGGGCAGGGTAAAGTCCACTGATGCCAACGCGGTCGTATCGTTCCCGGGGTCTTCGTATGCGTTGACATTAGCGAGATCCTCGTCTCTGCTTTGTGTCTGCGGCGTCGATAGCGAAACATCCGAAGAACTACCTTCAGATCGCAGTGACGGGAGCGACGGCACCGAAGAGAGAGAAAGCGGCGTTATCGACCGATTGCTATCCCCAGCAGCCGCGACATTCGCCAACGCCTGCTGTGCACGTATGTAGTTGATGTCAACCAGCTTCATGAACAATGCTGGGGGACATAGACATGTCGGGTAGCTGCCTTCGCCGTACATGGTTGCCAGCAGGTCCTTGAGCTCATGGTGCTGGAAGGCCGAGTTGTCGCAGAGCGGAGGGCAGGTTGTGTTTGCCATTACAGCGACCCTGGTGGTTCATCAGGATGTTAGGACGAGTCTTGTGGTGGTCTGTGACAATGCTGCGGGTGTGGTCTCACATGTAGAAACTAGCCAGCCCAATTTTCAACGACGGGAGAGTTTCCAGGAACTTCCTTGGTCCACCGCGGAGCTCGATGAGCTGTGTTAGGCCATCGAGGTGTTGTCGCCAGTTTGTAGCCGGCATTTGTTGTAGCTAAACGTTGCAGACCCACGGTCAGTCTTGTCTGTCATAATGTCCCAGTCAAGGGCACGAAAAATCACCTCGACAAACAAGAACAGAATGATAGTAACAATAGTACTATCACTGGCTCTCTTATCCTCACTAGCCACATCACGGCTCAGCTCCCTGATCGCTAGACACCGATGGTGAAAAAGCCGGGACCACAAGTCTATTGAATCGCCTCTATTCGCGGTCGCTGGGAGCTGGTGTATTCTGTGTCCGATGGAGAGGGCCACGACGGTGTGGCGTAAGCCTTGGGTCAGATAGGGCAGGATCTCGAGAGGAAACTGGGAGATGTATGGGTTTGGCGCCAGGGCTAGGGCTGGGTCGTAGGATGGGAGGACCCATGTGTTGTCTGGGAAAGTTGTGAGTTGTGCTGTACACGCAGAGACGGGGAGAGACTAACAGTAGTACGCAGCCTGGACTACGTCGCTGGTCGACGAGCTCATGTCGATATGTGGGAGGATCGCGAGGGTATTGGACTGCTGCTCATCTTGCTCTCCCGAGCCAGACCGGCTGCTGCTGCTGCTAATGCTGTCTTTCGTTCTCGCAGATGCCTCCACCGCGACAGCTCCTCGCTGCTGCTGATGCTGCTTTCGTCTCCTTGCAGGAACTGCTGGTACCCTCCTCCCATCACCAGAACCACCAGCCTCTGGAACCGCCTTCGTCGTCCCTAGGGAACTCTCACCCGCTGGCGTCGCCGCTACCACCACCACCAATGCCTTCTTTTTGCCCTTCCTTGGCCTTGACGAAATAGTCCCATTAGCAATCCACTTCAGGGGCTTCTTGTCGTCGTACCCGGGACAGACAACGCCTGCTCCTTGGCACTTGCGGCAGAACGGCTGGCCGCCGTCGCAGACCAGTCGGCGGCGCAGACATTCCCAACAGTGTCTTTTTGCGGGCTGTGGCGGCGGTTGTGGGGGTGATTGCGGTTTTGATAGTGGTTGTGACGGAGACGCTGAAGAAGAAGAAGAAGGAGGAAGAGGAGGGGGAGGAGGACAAGACGAAGGATTGTTGTGTTGCCGTTGTGTCTGCGGTGCGGGGGTTGCCGCCAGCAGCGACGCTGGTGCCAGGACTGGCAGTGAGGTAGTCAAGAGGTTCGTCCCACCGAGGTCGAGTGTTATCTCGAGAGCCATCGTGACAAGCTGAGATTGTGTTTGAAGCAAGAACGAGTGTGTTGTGTCCGCGCCAATTCTAGTTGCTATCGTCCTAGAAATAAACCCCTGGTGCAAGGGGCAGGTGCCGCGATATTGATGTTACTTTGACCTGGGAATCCTTATATCGTTGCAGCGAGGTTGGATGAAGTTTGGGGGCCGGAAGCTCCACGCCAGGCACGCCATTCTATAGCAAGCGGCAGTAGCAGCAGCAGCAGTGGATGATTGATGCAAAAACCCATCCAGCATCGGCGCAATAATAGCTTGGCATGAAAAACGGTCCCCATCCTCGTCAGCTCGACCCTCGAGGTCGCGTAGGGCTACGGCAGGTTGGCGCCTGGGGGACGTTCCCGCGAGGTACAAGACGACCTGTTTTCTCCTATCTTGGCCTAGCGCAGTGATGCCAGAGGCTGTGACAGGCGTCCCTGATTGGCTCTAGTGCTGTCGCATGCTGGTAGGGCTGGTCGCCCTGTCC
Source organism: Microdochium paspali (assembly GCA_031142775.1). Taxonomy (NCBI): domain Eukaryota; kingdom Fungi; phylum Ascomycota; class Sordariomycetes; order Xylariales; family Microdochiaceae; genus Microdochium; species Microdochium paspali. The sequence goes on from JAVBIV010000008.1 coordinate 2,415,943, forward strand.
AAGTGACGTCGCATCCGGGCTCGGTCTACTCCAGAGCAAAAACCGCCAGTTCAAGTGCACAGGGGAGCAATGAGCAGACAACACACCCCAGAAGAGCTCGCGAAATACGATACCCTACCGGGCCGCAGCTTGTCTTGGCAAGGCAAGGAGATCTGACGGGCCCCTAGCAAATCCTTGTCCCTGACAGTGACACACTCGGGACCCCGAATTCTCCTCAGCCAAGAGCCAATCATACGTCAGGCCTATTTCTGAACTGCCAATAGATCAACCCGCATCGTATGGGCAAGTCAGGATCGCATATCTGTAGGTCATGTATCTCCAGGACTGTTGCCCGCGGCTTCCCTGAGAGGCAACGTGAAGCGGCCGCCTCCTGTTACATGCGCGACGTTCCTTGACCATCCCTGCGACGAATCACGACAGCTATCCGACGATATACCTTAGCTAGTCCAAGAGGCCGCAGGACAGCATTAAAAGCTTGGCGTTTTTTTTTGGGGAGGGGGGGTCTGGCTTGTGATAGCGAGGTCCGTGCTGGAGCTATCGGTAGGGCTGATGTGATCGATGAATGGGTCAACAGGGCGCCAACCTACACGGGTTCACTGCTAGGCATACTGATATCAAACTGCCTGGTGGGCTGGGAGTCGCGATAAGCCCAAGAATCTTCGTGCAAAGCATGCTTTGATAATAATAATTCCGTATATACACCCAATTCCCCATGACAACCCGAATCATGCACCCTCCGCCACAACAACGGCAGAAGCCAAAAAAAAAAAAAAAAACCTCAAAACGCAACTCCTTACTACCCCATGTATGCAGGTGATCTATCCATGTGAGTCCTTGTCTACATCTATTCTCTCTCCTACAAATCATCAACCCAGCCCATCTTCTCCCTCCTCGGGTCCGATACTCGAGCAAACTCGAGCAACAACCGCATCACGTAGACCTGCATATCCTCCTTCCTGAGCACCTTCTCTGCCCACTCCTTGCCCTCCATGGCAATCTTCTTGGCTGCGATGTCATGTCCGGGGATGGTCTTGCCGTAGCCGAGGAAGTACTCCATGATGCCGTAGAAGTCACCGAACCGGTTGTCCATGGGCACAAAGTGCTTCCACGCAACGAGACGCGAGTCGTGCCACTCGCGCCACAGGGTGGATTTTATCGGCAGACTCGTGCTGCGCAGGAAGCCCAAGTATCTCCCCGAAAAGGAGTTGCCGTCAATGTCAGGGAGGTACTTACAGTCAAACTGCTCTCGCATGGATAAGCCCGGTGTAAGAGAGAAGTATGGGTCCGTGTAAGGGCAGGTTGAGCCCTCGTGGGCGACGTTATCGTCACACATTAAATCCGTCAGGCCGACATCGGAGAACTGCGATACCCATTCGCCCAGTCTCTGCTCCTTGAGAGCCATGAGGTCATAGGTGCTTGTCTGTGGCAGGGCGTAGTTGACAGGCTTCTCAACCCCCTCAAGAGCTCTCGTCAGACTGGTCCCATTGTTCATCGAGACGAACCGATGGCGCTGGAAGCCCTTCCATGTTTCCGCCGTGTTCCTACCGCCCGTGCCCACACCGCGCCAGACGACGTCGCACTTCTTGCTCTCCCACGCGGGGCCGTGGTCGTTACCGCCTGTAAAGCGCTCCTCTTCGTTCCAGTACATTGGTGCAGGGAGAAGGATCTCATTGTTGGTGGCCAACTTGCTACCGCCAAACATGGGGAAGAGCGTCTTAGTGGCGGATGTGGACAAGGGGTGAATGAAGATGCCCTCGAGACCTTGGAGGTCAGGCTGGTGGCAAAACTCGGCGGAGAGGGTCGAGTTGGAGACGTAGCCCTGGTACTGGTGCGGTGTGGCCCAGGTCGGCTCGACAGAGGGGGTCTTGTCGAACGTCTCGATGAGCGGCTGCTTGCGGGCTGGGCTGTCAGGAGGGCAACCACGGCGGGCAATGTCCCAGTAGGGGCCTGTCTATTAGTTAGCAAACAGGAATTCGCCCTTTAACTTCAGAGTTGGGACTTACTCGTGTTTTCCCACTTCTTGTCGCGCGTGTTGGTTTTCCTCTCCATCTCGCCAACTGGGGGCAGCTCGACCATGACATCCAGCACATCCTTAGTAGGGGTCAGGTTGCGGCTCTTCTTCTCACGCTCCATGTATTTGTCGATATCCTCCCAGGGTACAACCAGACGGGGCTCATCCATGGCATTAAGCGCAATATCCATGTCTGGTAGCTCGTGCGCTACCGTCTGAATCAAGTTGAGCCAGATCTGCGTCCAGAACCAATCACTCCCTGCAGTCGCCCTGCCATTCCGAATGTTGATCGTCATTTCAAAGTCCCACGACTCCTTGCGGATAGTCTTTGCATCGACGCCCCAGAAGGGACCCAGGTCGTGGTAAATCTGGTCAAAGAAGTCCTCAACCATGACAGTATTCTTCTCCTTGGCGAACTCGTACCACGCCTTGAAGCCCGGTGGAGGGTGTCTGCCACGGCGCGCTCGGTACGCGGAAGCTGCTTCCTTTAGGGACGATGCCTCCTTCGCCATCATGGCGTCAAAGTCGCGCTGAGCAGTCTTGATCAGGACGTCAATCGGGTGTGTGTGACCCGTCGTAGAGTCCGGGCTCGCATGCACAGGTGGCTTGGGCAGGGCATCGGAGCCGCTGCTGCCGTAGTCTGGTCGGTGGTCTTGGTCTTCATTCTTGTGGTCGTAAGCCGGGTTGTGCTCGGGTGAGGCGCCCTTAGGCGGAACGTTGTGCTCGGGGCCGTTGTTCGTGTTCGGATTGTATGTCGAGCCTGAGCCAGAGCTGGTGCCGGTCACGTAGGAGACTGGAGCGGAGGGCGAGGAGGAGCTCATGTAGTAGAGGAAGTAGATTACGAAGAGCGATGGGACAATGTAGCGCAGCAGGTGCGACGGCCGCCGTGGCGGGAAGGGCGTTGATCGCATCATCTTGGCGGGTTTGCGGTGTGGTGATTGCGGAAAAGGCGGTGGTGGAAGTGGCGGGCTTCTTCGATTGCGGTCGACACAGAGAGCGTCCTTGTGTCGCAGCTGTTGGGAACAGCTGGTCGTACGCCCTGGTGTCGGATCGCGTGATTATTTGTGACCTTGTGTCGCCAAAGGCCACGCTCAATGTCGAGGACAGCCACTAAATAGGGCTAACACGAAAGTTGATTCGAGGGAGTGTAGACTGGCGGGCAAGTCTGCATGCCACATGCAGCAAGGAGCTGCTCGATCGTGATGGCCTCGTCAAGGCGGAAGGCGAGGTAGAGACTGTGTAGAAGAGCTGAGATTGAGCCCGTCCTCTGGCTACGTCGAGAGGGAAACACAACGCGTCCTGTTGTGCTCTGATCCTTCGAGAATTGAGTTGGATCTACAACGGTTCGATCCGGTCAGCACCAAGCACAGTCGAAGAGACACGGTGGGGCTGGCCTGTGAACAATCCAGTCTGTCAGCTTTGAGTTCAGGGGTTTCCCACAGGGGTTTTCAGCTGCCATCTGGTCTGGACCCCTGGATCTCAACCCATAATGCCGGCCAGTGGGGTGGCAGTGGACAAGACCGACCAGACGGATACTTTTAAGTACACAGTGCGCCAGGCGCCACCCCCTATTCCCCTGCTTCTGCATCACAATCACGCCGAAAGCGAGGCCAGCGCATAGCGGGATGATGGCAGGCACCTGATTCTATTAGAATTCACTTGCAACTGCCAGAAGACGCCATGCCCTGCTACGGCGCCTGGGTATAATCTAGTCTAACCGTGATTTACACATTTTCTTACACGCTCTTGTATACACGATCCCCGATCTATGGATCTATAGTTACCACGTCGTCCGCTTCTGTCTCTGTCTCGTAGAAGCGCGAGATGAGCTCTGGGAAGTCTGGCCGGAAAGGCCACTCCATCCACAGCTCAAGCAGTTGTTCCCACTGCTTTGCATTCAACAGCCTCGGCGTCATTGATGCCAGCTTATGAGGAATATGAGCTACGCCGCCCTGCTCCGGATCTCGCAGGCTCGTCCATCGAGGCAGAATGTACTCGGCGGCACCTGGCCACATAGAGTTGACCACGCGATCGATCGGCTGCGACCCAGAAAGCAGCATGTACGACATGATGTGCTCCATGACATCGCCTCCGCGATCCGTCTTGGGTCCGGATTGCCGGATCAAGTGGTGCACTGGCTTGGGCTGGATGTCAAGCAAATTGCACTCGACGCGTGGGAAAAAATCCGACGGCCGAACGGCCAAGGGCTCGTAGGTCTTGCGGTCCCAGTGCATCGCTGGCGGTTCTTGACGAACAAGGTGCATGTTCGACCTGTAAGGCGGGAACTCAACCTCGACGGACCGCAGGGCGCGCCGTACCTTTTCGTCGAACTCGTTGGCGAACGCTTTCGCGGCCTCGGGTGTATCAGTGCCATTCTGCTCCATCTCGCGAAGGCTTTGCTGCATGTTGTCGAGTGTCCGCGATAGGTCGAGGGCCATGTCGACTTTCTTTTCCTCGGAGATTGCTCGGTACCGATGATTGACCAGCGTGTTGTACTCGGCAGTATCTTTCTTCACTTTGCCCGACAACTCCAAGGCCTCGAGCTCTTCGAGATCGTGGTTGAACGTGCGGCGATATACTGGCACAACAGTGCCAGGCTTGACGACCTTGGTGCCTGCCGCTAGCTCCTCCTTGTACTCGGTGAAAAACTTGGTCTCACGGCCCTTGGGCATCTTCATACCAGCCTCGTCCATCTGCTTGACGACCCTGGACATCACCCACGTGTCGAGATTGTAGTCGCGGCCGAACCAAGACGGGTCGGGGGCATACAAGGCGCAGACCTCGCGGACCCAGTCGCAGTATAATTCCGTCGTGATGGCCAGCTTCTTTCGCCTCTGCACGTGCCGGGGCAACAAGCCCTGCGTGTCGTCGACGCGGCCCCAGATGAGCATTCTCACCCGACCGTACTTTTGGAACAGCGAGCTAGTCCGGATACTGTCGATAAACTGGTGATACACGAGCTTGGCGACCGAGTCGAACTTGTTGTACTTCTTCTTCGGGTGGAAGGCTAGGTTCGCTGTGACAAGCAAGGTGTCGTTTCGCTTGAGCAGGTCCTCGCCCTCGCGGACTTTTTGATGTGGAAGGTATTCAGGTGTCAGAACTTGGTTGAGGTCCTTCCACATGATTCCAGACTTGGGCACCAGGACAGTGCCCGGCTTTGCCAAGAGATCCCCTAAGAAGGGCTCGTAAAACTTGTCGTCGGGTTCCATCAGGATGTGTGTCCGGGGCTGAAGAAACGTGTTGAGCTTGCTGCTCCAAACCCCCGCCCCCGGGTAGAGGTCGATGATGTCACATCCGCGATGCCGCTCGAGGCCGCTGCCGACATAGCTGAGGATGTCGTCGCAGAGCTCTGGGGAGGCGATGTTGACCCTGGCCTTGTCGGCGGACGGCGCTTTGCGTGATCTGGACTTGGGCTTGGGCTTGGGTTCAGGTTCGGGCTCGGGTTCTACTTCATCATGCGGGACTGAGCCAGTGCGTTTCCTGGGTTTGTAGATGCCAGTGGCGAGCAGCTGCTTGGCGATGGGATTCTCTGCAATGATGTGTTCCTTCTCTAGTGACTTGCCAGTGGTTGAGGCGACGGCTACGCCTCTGCGGAGGAGTGGCACATGTCGGGGTAAGAGTACTGGCCGAGCCGTCAGCCGCAAGATGCGTGTTGACAGACGGATAGACGCAGACATAGATGTGAAGCTTTGTCGTGTCAAGAGCGACTGACTGTGCCTGCAGCACTTGAGATTGCTTCAGGCGGCTTGATCACCTGCAGAGCCTTTTAGACTGAGTTACAAGATCCTTTGCTCCAACTCGGGAAACAAAAACAAAACCACGTTCGATATGTGAACCAACCCCCAAACAGCGCTTTAAGGCTCCTTTGACGCAGTGTTAGTGACGATGAAGAGGGTGGGTTGCGCCAACAACCATCATTTTCTGCCACCGCCCACCGCTTGCATGTCTCTAGGACAGGGTCCCGCGCCCCAGATCCGCTTACATCACGGTCATGTGTTTAGCCATATCATCGAGGGTGCGTGAAAACTTCAGACTCTGTCCATGCAACCTACCACAGAAAGTCCATTGTCGTGCCAAGGAGAAACTCTCAGCTGTCGAGGAATGTGCAGGGCAGAGTATCCAGAGGTGCCGCAGATCCGCGCCAAGCACCTCACAGTACACTCCCTTATCGGGTCCAAAAGCGGCAAAAGTCAACATTGTCAAGGCTGCATTCTCAAACCCACAAAAGACATCAAACAAGATGACAGACAAAAACGTACAACACCGAGGATTCGCTGGTCGTCACCGACCCAACTACTGATTCGGCGGTATCAAGCTTGTGTTACAGGGGAGCGGACGGGACCCTCAATTTTCTTGATCCTATGGTCGTACGTGGAAGAGAATAGTTGTTGTAGCATCTTATGTCGTGGCATAGAAAGATGCTTGATTGACGGAAGGAGGATCGTCAAAACCCGGCTCAGGTGAGATACGGCAATTACCTAAGTCTTACCCTATCTGATAGCAGATTTCGATCACGAGACCACTCGACTTCCCCTAAGTACAGTTCTACGCGAGGGCGGATAGCAGCGGCTGGCAAGGGCAGGGCCCCCAAAGCGGACGGACCCCCCCCCCCAGTCGATTATCCTGCTGTGGTGCGCCGCGCCCGGCATGGTATGCTTTGTGGTGCATGCGTCCCCCGATGCGATGGAGGGCTGCCGGCACCTGACCCGGCGCTCCGGGTCCGTGGATGACGTTCGCTTCGCCGTGACATGTGCCGACGTGCTGGGAGTCAAGCTTCCAGAAGCCCTGCGGGAATTCTTCCTCGATCTTCACATGGGCCACGCTTATGAGGAGGACATTCTTAGGCATGGAAGTATCCAGCAGCAGCACCAGCAATCGCAAAAATGCCTCCCTCGGCCCGCAGTCCTTTAACGGCAGGTGCTGGACTCCAAGGTGTCGCAGCAAGCCGTCGCAGGCCCCGCTATCTCGACCCCTAAAGGCATGTTGAACCGCCCTCTCACGCGCACATGCAAGCGCACCAGCACGGCCACAGCCGCGCCTTCCCACCCCTCGTTTTTCCGCGTCAGCCCGTCGCCATGATGGCTCGCCCATTTTATTAGCACCTCGACACCTTTCTTCTACTTGTCTCTTCTTACACAACCTTTCCTGTACCGTTTTTCCAATAGACTTCCGCTGCACACTTTTCGACGCATTCCTACCCCTCGTCCAGCCTGGAATTACACAGGCAGGCAAACATCTAAACCACGACAGATTAGACGGCGACACCGCCAGCTGCTCGTCTCACGGCACCCTCTGGCTGCGTTTGAGCACACAAAACACACACACACACACCAGCAAGATGAACACCTCCATGATCCCCTCCAAGTTCCTGTCGCACCCCGAGGACATTGGTGTTGTCGCCGTGGGCTTCTCTGGCGGCCAGGTAAGGACACGACCCCTCCGAAGAACACAGCGACTTATCACTGACCACCTCCGTCTACAGTGCAAGCCTGGTGTTGATGCCGCCCCCGCCGCCCTCATCGAATCTGGCCTGTTGACGAGTCTGCGCGAAGAGCTCAACTACAAGCTACATGGGGACGATAAGGTGCATTTGTACACAGATCTGGTGCCCCATGATGACCCGCCGTACCGCAACATGAAGAACCCCAAGGCCGTGAGCGCTGTGACAGAGCGTATCGCCGACCAGGTCTACACGCATAGTCGCGAGGGAAGACTAGTCCTTACCCTCGGCGGCGACCACTCAATCGCCATCGGCACGATCGCCGGATCCGCCAAGGCCACGCGGGAGCGTCTCGGCCGCGAGATCGCCGTCATCTGGGTCGATGCCCACGCCGACATCAACACCCCTGAGACGAGCGGCTCTGGCAACGTGCACGGTATGCCGGTCGCGTTTCTGACTGGCCTGGCCAAGGAGGATAAGCCCGAGTACTTTGGCTGGATCAAGGAGGAGCACCGCCTAAGCATCAGCAAGCTCGTATACATTGGTCTGCGGGACGTGGATGCTGGCGAGAAGAAGATCCTGCGGGAGAACGGGATCAAGGCATTCAGCATGTTTGACATTGACAGGTACGTGCTCATCAAATGACCGCCCTAAGGAAGCAGAACGCAAGACTAATACACCTCGAATTCGCAGACACGGCATCGGCAGAGTTGTCGAGATGGCGCTCGCTCACATTGGTAGCGACACGCCGATCCACCTGTCATTCGATGTCGACGCGCTGGACCCGATGTGGGCTCCTAGCACAGGCACGCCAGTTCGTGGCGGCCTGACACTACGGGAGGGCGACTTCATCTGCGAGAGCGTGCACCAGACGGGCAGCCTGGTGGCAGTGGACCTGGTCGAGGTCAACCCGAGTCTGGCACCCGAAATCGACCACGGCGCGCACGAGACGGTGCGGGCGGGCTGCTCACTGGTGCGGTGTGCGCTGGGCGAGACGCTATTGTAGTTGGAACATGTTGGTGATGTCCACGCGGAGCGGGATATTAAGGCTTACTCTATTAATACAAACATTGGCTGAATTGTCCCGCGTTTACAGTCCATCGCCGGAGAGGCGGTCCCCGCATTTGAAAGTCAACAAAACCCCAACCACCACTTTTATGTGCAGGACCTACCCCTCTGCCTGTCCCGGGATCTGGTTTGGTGCACTGTTGATCCTGTTGCAGCATCTCATCTACCTCCTTATATGCAGATGGGCATGACCCCACGTTGCTGACACGAAAGTCGACCTCACCGACTTATGCCATGACCAAAGCTTGTCGGCACCAACCACGCATGCATATCCAATGCATTTTTGACTTGTGCCAAAGTGGGGGAGCTGTCTGAGTGGCACGGCAACGGACCCCAGCCCAAATCCCTGCCCAGCCATTCAGCGAGCAGTTCCTGGGTCCACTCTGTTGTGCAGCGGCTGGGCGCAGGGTGGGCGGGCGTCAATCATTGAAGCCCAGCCTGCCAGGCCGTTTGTTCATGGTTCATGGGGTTTTGCAAGAGAACTAGCGGGACTTTGTCTGGGCGCAACTCCGGATCGTGGACCTTGTCGCCTCTCTCTCCAAGACCCTTATCCCGAGGCTTTGCGGTGCCTCAACACTCAACACACAGTCCTGGCTGGAGGAAACACGCCATCAAACAACGGAAGCTCGCCCCCGAACCCGACATCATCACCAAGTGGAGAAGTCCAAGCGGCTGCCGTGCCTCCCCGACCATACACATCTTCCCACGACGACCGCCGTCCTGCATGAGCGCCTGGTTGTTGCGGACCTGCATCTGCGACAGCAGCCCGACTTGGAAATCTGGGGAAATTGAATAAAAAGGATTGCAGACCCTGTTCGGGAGAGAGTCGAAGTCGAGAGAGGCTAGCGCTCGCACGAGACTGGAAACCTGCAAAACTTCAACAGCGCGAAACGATCCGGCAACTCCCAGCAACACGGCATCTCCGCGCGTACTTGCAGCTTGCAAACGGCGGAACGTAGGCGAACTTCATAGCAGCCAACTGCAGCGATAGACTCTGCAGCAACTTCCAGCAGCACACCGGCGGCGCGTCCGGCTCTTCAGAGGGTTGGCGACGACGGCTACGACAAACTCCCAGCAAGCATACACACGTCAGTGAGCCCGGCCGCACGATTCACGAGGATAACGACGACCCGCCGCACATAAGCTCCCCAGCTTCCCTCCGCAAGGCCCAACAGCCACAATACCCTCCTAATTCAGCATCTCCCTCACAGATCTATTCAAAATGGTCGCAATGTCTGCAGTGACCCGCACGACGGGCACGACAGAGACGTCCTACATGACCGGGGACGGTACGCGGACCATAGGCACCACTGAGCGGCGCTTCCAGAGGGTGCACCGGTACCACTGGCCGGCCATTCAGCTCAACGTGTGGATGTTCATCATGCTCGCCGCGTCACTGTGCATCATTGGAATCTTTGCGACGTTTATCACGGTGCAGCAGCAAATGTTGCTTCCTATACCTTGGTGAGTCGAATTGGGACCTTTGGGACTATATCATGCGAGCGTCCGTGCTAACCACTTCTCTTCCCTTGGCGGGGGAGAGGGAAAAAATAGGATCTTCCCATACTTCATCACAACTTCGTCCCTAACGGTCATCTTCATCGGCCTGCTCCTCTACCTGATCGCCCAGCGCCGCCTCCTGCCCTCGATAGTGATAATTGGGGCTTTCATCTTCTTCGTCCTCTGGCTCACGGGCCTGGTAGTGGTGTCAATGGAGCTCTGGGGTGGAGTCAACGGCAGCGGCAGCGTGGCGGGCAACTGCGACAACCTGGTGTTCAACGCCACGCCGCTGGGGACCAGCCAGGCCACCCTCGCCTGGCTCGAGCAGAAGAGCATCTGCCAGAGCTGGCAGGCTGTTTTCGCGTTTGCGCTCGTGGGCTGTGTGTTTTTGGTGTGGATCTTGGTCATCGCCGTGCAGGTGTTTTACGACGATGACGCGTGAGTAGCGGCGGGGATGGAGGGGACGATGTGATTTGAAGGTAGTTGGTGGAATTCTTTGAAATTGGTGGAAGGATGTTTTTTGCACTTTTTTCACAGATTTGGCGTGGCATTGTGTTGGAGACCGTTCCATGTTTTTTTTTGGTTTAGTACTTGATGAATGCCTACATAGCGATGTTGCATCAAATCTGCAGATTTCATGAATTTGATGAAATTAATGCCTTTCAAGTATTCTGCATCACGGAAGCCTGCGTTTCGATTACCCGCCAGTGGAGGGAAAATGGCCCATACATGGGAACCGAGATACAAGAAAAGGGGATTATTACTTTGTCTTTTTGGAAGGGTAGCGACTCAAAGCGTCTCAATGTAGGATTGGGAAGAAATGGATTGAGAAAAGCCCCCCCCCCCCTTTTAACGCAAGACATTCCTTGTCGGGGGTGGTGGAAGTGTGAGCAGAACGTCGGGGTAACCATCAAGTACTGAGTAATTAGTTGTTCTTCGCAGGCCTGCTTTTTGCGTCGAGCAAGCGGGGTGGATGTTGCAGTTTTGCGGGAATAGACAAGAAAAGTCCTGAAGGTCCATCCTAACATTTGTTCTTCGTTTTTATCTTAACAGTTTCGCGTAGCTCGTTACGAGCATTCTCATACAATGTTTGGGATTGATGTTTCAATAAGGGAGCGTGGTATTGATGATGGCTTTCTTTTTTGGAATTTATTTGAATTATTTTATTCTCATTACTGTCTGCGCTATCTCGGCTACCGACTTGGGAGTGACTTAGAAGGCAGACGCCGTCATAAAACGTGGGATATCATTTCTGAATTGTCAAACTTGGAGCATGCGCTGTCTAGTTGGACCACTTGGGGTCGACCTTGTTGCTGTATTTGGGGGAAGAGGGGGGGATCAAGTTGTTAGCAATTGTTCCTTGCAAAAAGGCTTTATAGTCTGGTGTGGAGTGGATAACTTACCCAGTGGCCTTCTCGTACTGGCCGCGGGCAAAGTCGGTGATCTTCTCGCGGTTGGCCTCGGAGACCTTGTTGCCGTAGCCGGAGCGGTCGAAGAGCTGGTCGGCGACTATTGTTATGCGCGTCAGCGGATGGTTTCTCAGTGCGGAGCGAGGGATGATGTCATATCCTGCTCTGGTGGTTTTGGAATTGACAGATAGAGACCAGCAGAACTCGGACGATGGTCCGTTAAAGCAGGAACGGTCAAGATGGAGGTAAGGAGGAGGGGGAGTGATAGCAACTCACCCTTGTCACCGTAGTCCTTCTGCTGGGCGGGAGCAGCCTGGGTCTGGCCGTCGACGGGGGCAGCGCTACCTCCAGTGGGGTTCTGCTGGTTGTTGTTGTGGGAGCCAGACATGCTGTCGGCGGCCTTCTTAAGGAAGTCCATTGCGACTGAGGGTTTGTGTAGGAAGATGTGTAGGGCAGGAGTTGTGTTTGGAGATGTGTGTGTGTGGAGGAGAGAGGGGGAAGAGCTGGGAACAAGACGGAGGAGGAGGGGAGTCTAAATAGATATCGAGCTGAGGAAGAGGGCGCCTGCCAAGCTTTCTGAAGGGGCGGTGCCTTGCGCCAGCGAGGGGTCCTCTGGTCTCACTGCGAGCTTGAGGTACTAAGTCTAGAGAGTCCGGCTTGCACCTTGCATGTTGCAGCGATCTGGAGGTGGATGGCTAGGTGTGACGCCAGTGTGGACATTCCAACATTGCACGACCCGGATTGGGACCCAGACACAGATACAGGGGTCCGCTACCAAGCTACAAAGCTACAGAGCATACCTGGGTACCTACTTAGGTAGGCGGGCCCCGGCGGGGAATCAGCCCCCACTGTATTGGGTTCCCTCACCGCAGATACATCTACATACAGTACTTTGTAGCACAGCTGGCCCGGCCACAATCCCTGCCCCGCTGTCGTCATGGCACTGCTCGAGGCATCTGACAATGCACATGGCCCTGAGCTATCGCCCTCACCACAGGCGATTGTTGTCTGACGACACATGCGCCACCATGTATCCAATCTGCTGCTATCGCGACGGACGCGCGTTCGTGCTGGGAAAACAAGCTTCGCCGTATCTGTGTCTGTCCTAGCGCTGTCTCGAGCGATTTCCGCAACCAGAGCCAACAGCAGCACACCCCGCACCGAGGGGCATGAGGCTGCAGCACGTCACCTCATCAGCTCAAGCGGCCTCCTTGTGCTCCTCATCGCGACCGCCGGCGCTAGCGAGTCTGGTCATGTGCTATTCGACCTGCGCGAGCCCTTCAAGAGCGCCATCCTTCAGCCACGTCGGCCATACATGCAATGCCCCTGGTAGGAGCCCTCATCGCGAGCGTCTAGACCACGCCTCTTTCTCCCGCAACGACTCTCCTGCATGCTGCGACTACCATGCACTTCTAAACTCGTGACCGTCACATCTTGCGCTGCATTAGAGCACCCAAGCTTTCAATGACCTTCCGTCTATTCTTGTACCCTTCCTCCTCCGGCCCCTCTCCGCTTATAGACATCGGACCCCTTCCCGCACCAGCATCCACTCGACACTGTTCTCCTCCTAGTATTATCCAATTATCCATCACATGGCCAAGAACACTCCTGAGCTACGTTTCGGCCATTCGATTAGGTCATATCCCGAATCAGAGCTCTCAAGCAACAACGCCAGCCAGAACGGACATGGCAGCCCCGTAGAACGCAAAGAGCATCGCCGCCTGGGGCGCTTGCGGCAGTGCGACATGTCTTGAGCCTACCAGAGCAACACCAACTCCAAGTCCTACTACAAGTGACACAATCAGCCTGCCCAGAAAGCCAGGCACAATCAGAAATGCCAGCAATGGCACGAGCACCGAGACTGATACCGCGCCTAGCGCTGCTGGAAGCTCTTGCGTCGAAGGAACCTCGTCGCTTTGACGGCTGGTGCTGCTGGAGTCGGCCTTGGGGCGTTTTTTGCTTGTGCCTGTGCCGCGCTCGGCAGTGTAGGAGGGAACACGACCATTGCCCTGGACGGGCGTTGAAGACACATCCTCATCACATCGTGTGCTGGCACCGCATGGCGCAAGGCACAGCAAGTCGTCAACATGATCTAGGAACCCCGTCTCCGCCTCGTCGATGGGCATCTCCGCATCGAGGAAGGCGCGGTAGTCCTGGATGTCTTCCATCCTCGCACTGGGCATTGCCTGGGTTGCTTTGAAGGATCTGAGCAGGTTGTCTGTAACCATGTCAGCTTTTGACAGTCGACCAAGCTTTCCTGGACCTGACTTACTATACAGCTCGAGTTTGAAGCCGATCTGGCCTAGCAGATCTGTTCGACGTCGGTAAAAATCCCCGTTTACGTTCTCTTCAGCCCTCCTAGACTCGGGCGACACTTGACCTGAAAACGTCTGCCGATGTCGCGTGCTTATATCATCCAGCGTGTGCAACTGTTCCTCGAGCTGAGAGATCTCATCTTGCAGATGGAGGAGCATACGGTGAGTGAGATCTCGGAACCTCCGGTAGAGGGGTTGAATAGACGACCTAAGCTCATCAGGATAATTTGCCGCCAGTCTTGAGGCTACAAGGCTGTAGCCAGTCAATTGCGGCACCATAGGCTCGATCATAAGCCTTCCGTCGTGTAAGGGCATAAAACTAGGAGACTGCCGCCCCACAGAAGGCGCAGGACTGTGTTGTTGAAAGGGCATGTCGAGATTTGGACCTCGAGCTCTGGATGATGTTCTGAGATGTGCCCCACGACCTTTGCTGCCAGAGGACGACGCTGGTCTCCCGTATGTATAACCGTGGACATGTCCCGGGCTCATGCTGCCTACTGTGCTGTGCGGACTCATTGTGTCGAACATTTCCTCGTGATAAGGACTAGAAACAAGCGAGCTCTTCTGACTCAAAGGTGAGCAAGCCGCCTTCAGGATCGTCGGTGAGCCATAGGGAGGTCGGCCTGGGCCGTGTTGCAATATCATCGGTGGCATTTGCTGTGAGTCCTGGTTCATGACTTGCAGAGGTTGCAGTTGACTGGGCGGGACTCTCCTGGACCTGGCATTTCCTCTGCTTCTGCCGTTCCCTCTACCACGGAGGCTGTGGATGCCTCGTATAGTCAAAGGTTGGTCCGCAGGCATTGAGTTGTCGTACAGGTATTGAGGCTCGTGGTCAGCATGTTCAGGCTGTTCGTCTTGGGGAGCACTGTAGGTAGCCTCATCGTCTGCTACAGGATGGCTGGGTTCCTTGCAGACAGGCGTGGTTATGTCTTGCGCGGCAGCTGAGGCATCTTCGGACGAACTGTGGCTCTGAAATTCTTGGACGGACAGGTCCTGGACTGTCCGTGGTGTCTCTGCATGTTTGCTGTGATCGATAGAAGAGAGGGACGCTCGCCGACTCGATCTCAGATTGTGCTGGTCATGGATGGCCGAGCCGACCAGCATTGGAGAAACGACACTCATCACGCAAGAATCGTCTCTGACAGACGTTGGGCACTTGTTCTGCAGGTTCTGGAGACGTTGAATCACAAGCGCATGATGGCGGAGGTTGATTGCTTTGATTGCTGAGCGGACAACATAAAGTAGGGTTGACAGTCACAAAAAGAAAGATCGGCGCGTGTCTGACTTGGCTGATATCGACTGGCTGCAAACAAGAGCGCTGGCGGCGATGAGGATGGAGAAGAAAAACACTTTCCAGAGCACGGCTCCCAACAGTGTTGGGCGGGCAGCAGGGGCAAGGCTGGGAATTGCCTCGAGCTCGCCCAAGAGTGAAGTAGGGGAGGGACGGACCGGGTCGGGATCGTCATCCAAGGGCACTCAGACTGTCGCCCCCAGGCATGATGCGACAGAGCATGCGACTTCGGTCGGCTGGCACAGAGCCTGCTTCCGGCCGGTTATGCGGGCAGGCGGCTGGTGTGCCACACCAGCACGCTCACCATACATCCCGTGGATGCCACGACGGGTCTTGCTTGTCCTGGTTCGTGCCGTCGTTCGCCCCAGTATTGGGCAGGCTTCCAATCCGGCAGAGCCACGTTTGCAAGTCAGCATCTGATAATGTTTTTTAGACCGGAGGGAAGGCTGCAAGGCTACAGGGCTATACTCCGTAGACGCAACTTGGATTCCCGGTAGGACCGGTCAAGGAAGCAAAGGAAATCCATCCTCTCCGATTGAGCAAGCTTCCTTGGAGAGTCTCTGGTTGCTCTGGTGGTCGGGACAGCGGGGTGGTGGATGACATAAGCAACCTTTTCGAGCTTGAACTCCAAGTCTCCAAGACCATGCAATAATAATCACAAGCTCCAGGGCTCAACGTCCTGCCCACAATCGCATTGCCATGGTGGTAAGAGCCTGTACAACCCGGCTATACACACTGACGATTGGATCGTCAGTTTAGCCGACAGCACTTGCCAAGCATGGCTCGCATGCCAGCATCGACATTGAGACGGTATCTGCTGCATGGCAACCTTCCCACCACAGGCTGCCTCCTTCGCCCACGAGCATCACAAGCTAGCAGCAGGCAGAGCACTTCACCTTCGACCCGCAACCATTTTTCCTTCCACACCCCTCGACGTCTACTACAGACTGCGGCAGCCGCCCCAGCGAGTCGAGCCAATGGGCCTGTCCACATACCACTTCGGAAGCAACTGAAAGACGAGGCCAAGCTCCTCAAGGCGTCAGGCAAGAAGAAGAAACATAATGCCACCAACCAGGCTGTACCCGGCTGGGAGCTGACGGTCGGCATCGAGATTCACGCCCAGCTCAATACACCACGCAAGCTATTCTCGCCTGCTGCGACGTCCTTCAACGACGACCCAAATACCCATGTCGCATACTTTGATCTGGCAACCCCCGGCAGTCAGCCAATATTCCAGAAAGAAACCCTGATACCAGCCTTGAGGGCAGCCCTCGCGCTCAACTGCGATATCCAACCCACAAGCCGCTTCGACCGCAAGCACTATTTTCACTGGGATCAACCTTCGGGCTACCAGATCACACAGTACTACGAGCCTTTTGCCAAGGATGGCCACATATATCTACAGCCGCGCGATGGCATTGCTCCAGAAGACCAGGATGGAGTCAATGTCGGCATCAAGCAGGTACAGATGGAGCAGGATACGGCCAAGACGCTTGCACAGCCAGACAAGGTCCATTGGATCGACTTCAACCGAGTGGGCGCGCCCTTGATCGAGATCATCACCCATCCCGACATCCACCATCCCGCCACTGCAGCAGCTTTTGTACGGAAGGTTCAAACGCTGCTCAACGCAACAGATGCCTGTGTTTCGGGTATGGAGGCAGGTGGTCTGCGTGCTGACGTCAACGTCTCTGTGCGTCGGACAGATGATCCCTCCGTGAGTCTGGGTCAGCGAACTGAGATCAAGAACCTTAGCAGCTTCAAGGCTGTCGAAGATGCCATTATTGCCGAGCGGGATAGGCAGATTGCTGTTCTCGAGGGTGGCGGCAAGATCGAGGGCGAGACCCGTGGCTGGTCGATCGGTGCCACCGAGACTCGTCGTCTGCGAGGCAAAGAGGGAGAAGTCGATTATCGGTACATGCCGGATCCCGATCTTGCCCCATTGCTCATTGATGGAGATCTTGTCACGCATCTGCGCGAGACAATGGGCCAGCTGCCAGATGCTGAAGTAGACGAGCTCATTAGCACTTTTGGGCTCAGTTCCAAGGACGCGCTGTCGTTGGTGGCCATAGACGGAGGGTTGCGTGTGGAATACTTCTGGAATCTCGTGGATGCACTTGAACAGCGCCTACATTCTCGACCTGGTCGTGATGCGACAAAGGATACGGCGTGCTTCCAGCTAGCGGCTAACTGGACGCTGCATGAACTTGGAAAGCTCACAGCCGACCGCAACGAGGCCGAAGATCAACAGCTGGGATTCACTGATGATGGCCAAATCCGACGCGTGCCCATCAAACACTTTGCCGACATTGTGTTCTTCTTGCACAACGGAGACATAACAGCCAAGATCGCCAAGGAGCTGTTATGGGTGGTGTTTCGCGGCACAATCCCTGCCGAATACACGAGCGTGGAAGATCTCATTGAGAAAGAGGGTCTCTGGTTTAAAGAGTTATCAGCGGCCGAGTACGAGGCGCTGGCCGATCAGGTTGTGGAAGGGCAAGAGCATGTGCTCAAGCAGTTTGTCGACTACAAGAAATATCCAGAGGGCAAGCTCATGTTTCTCGTGGGGCAGATGGTCCGATTGGGCTCGGAAGAGCGGATCAACCCTCAGAATGCGGCTATTGTTCTCAGGAGGTTGATAGAGGAGAAGTACGTCCCTGCGCTAGGAAAGTGAAATGGCGATGTTTGAGTTGTCTGCAAATTCTGCTCCCTTCGCAGATACCGAATCTAAAGGTCGCTGTTACTAAGTCGACTGTCCGTACAGAATATCGTATGAAATTACAATATTCTCCAATGTGAAGTCCTTGCACGACGTATTCCGCAAACTGTATCGCCCTGTGTCAATTTGCCTCCTTGACTTTGTACCCAGTGACAAGTAGAGTACAAACTAGCTGGAGACCCTGGGTGGCCACCGCTAATTTGACAGATATTTCGAGGTCATTTACTACCGCCAGAGAAGTGTCTTTTAAATTTTATTTGTAGGACTAGAAAAGCAGCTGTGAATCACACAAGCATCGGCAGCAAACTGACCCAGCCAAGAGTGACCGCGTTGGGAAAGACGTGAGGATGCCAAATGGGAAGATGAGTCTCGGCAGTAGTTTTGCGTCCCGGGAGCCTCCCCCGCCCGCAGATTTGACCCGTGGGCTCGGGTCAGTGTTTCCACCTCCACACCTACAATTAAACATGACCACGAGAAGAATGTTGATCACTTCCAAGTTGTTGAGATGGACGAATCCTGGCAAAATCCGGGGTACAGGTTCCATCGCCATGTTGTCGGGCATTCTTCTTGCACCGAGTGCGGAGACATCGTGACCAGCACCACATCTCACCTTGCTTGGCGCACCACGAAGTTCCCCGTCCAGATCAAGAGGGGGATGGGGGAGATCTTGGTGCCCCCCCGTGCGGGGAAGGCTGGGCCACAGGATACGGCGCTTGGAAAGGGCTGACATACACCTATCCGAGCCTCATCTGGGCAACATACTTAAGCCTCTAGCCGACCGCCTTCGCCCGTCTTGCCAAGACGACCTTGAGGAAAAAAAACACACGACACTCCATGTCGCCAAGAACACCGCCAAGCCCCGATCACGGCTCGACCTCCGCTCTGACCAACGCCGAGCAACGCCTCTCGGGACAAAATGTGTCCCCTTCCAACACGCTCCAGCAGAATGGTTCGCTTGCACCACCCCCGGCGCGGCGCGGTGTGACAACCAGGAAGATGGTGTGATTTCCCCGGATTGTTGAGAGAGAGTGAGAGAGAAAGCAGTGGGGGTGGAGCTAGGGCTGTTCCTTCAAATGCGGCGCGGTCGAGTCAGAAACATGGGGAAGGGGGGGATATAAGATGAGATGTAGATCCTCGTGGCAGAGTTAGTTGTTCTTTTCTTTCTCTTGTGTTAGTGCAGTTTCGCATGCTGTGCAGAGTACCATTTGGACCCTCAATTCTTTTGCCTGCGGAAGGAAACCTCGCGTGTGTGAGAGAGAGAAAAAAAGAAAGAAAAAGGGAATTTCCGCCAACATGACGAAGCAGAGCCCAGATCATATCGACCACGGCGACTTCGACAGTCATGCCGTCGACGAGAAGAACCCCACGGTGCAGGTCGATCACACTGGCAGTGCCAAGAAGACTGATCCCGCAGAGATCGCCCTCGTGCGGAAGCTTGATTACCGGATCATGGTCAGTTGCGCTCCACTGCTGCAGAGAAATGGGAATCAGGGGGTTTGGTGTTTTAGGGGAGAAAAACACAGCTGACATGATTCGACATTGACAGCCGACGCTATGCATCATGTACTTCCTGAACTATATCGACCGCAACGCTCTGGCATCTGCACGACTCAACGGTATCGAGAAGGATCTGGGGATGGATGGGTTTGAGTTCAATACCACGATCAGCATGTGAGTTTGCACAGACGAAAATAGAAGGAGACGGAGAGGGATGAAAAAGGAATGAAGAATACTCCATTTCAAGTCAGAGACACTAATCAAACTCGCCACAGATTATTCGTCGGATATGTATTAATGCAAATTCCGAGTAATATGCTCATCACGAGGATCAAGCCGGGCATCTACATGAGTTCGTGGATGATTGTCTGGTAAGTTGTTGCGTTGTGGTGTTGTGGTTGCAGGGAATGCGGAATGCTGACTTGTGGTATTACAGGGCTGCCGTTTCAGCTTGCACTGCGCTTGTCAAGAACTATGGTGGGCTAGTGGCGTGTCGCTTCTTTCTAGGCGTGACTGAGGCTCCTGTAAGTTGCTGCTCTGGGTGATCCAGGAGAGATGAAGAACAAGACGGAACTGTTCACTAACACAGGTCGCAGTTCTACCCCGGCGCAACATACATGCTCTCCATCTTCTACACTCGCCGAGGTATGCCCGTCCGCCCCAAGCTCCCTCTTCTAGCATTCCACAAAATCTTAACAAAGTCCCAACAGAGGTGGCCGCCCGCATCGCCGTGCTCTACTGCGCCCAGATCCTCGCCACCGGGTTCGCCGGCCTGATCGCGGCGGGCGTCTTCGCGGGCATGTCTGGCCTCGGCGGGCTCAAGGGCTGGCAGTGGCTCTTCATTCTCGAAGGCGGCGTGACCGCCATTGTCGCCCTGGGCGGGTTCTGGCTACTGCCCAACACGCCCCTGACTACTCGCTGGCTGTCTCCCGGGGAGCGCGAGCTCGCGCACGCCCGCATGGAGCGTGACCGTGTCGGCGACTCGATTGATGGGGAGACTAGCGCCTGGGAGGGACTGAAGCAGGCTGCTTGCGATAAGCGGACGTATGTATACACCTTTATTCCTGAGGGGTTTCGTGAGGGGCTGTTGGTGCTAACTCGTGTGGTGTTCAGATGGCTTTTCTGCCTCATGCAGAATTTCCACCTCAGCGCGTGCTCGTTCAACAGTTTCTTTCCTACGTGAGTGGTCCCTTTTATTTTCTCCGCTCACCCCCAATATCGCCACTGTTATTAATTTTGTTGGCCAGCGTCGTCAAAACCCTCGGTTTCGACACAACAATAACCCTAGTCCTGACCTGCCCGCCCTTCATCCTGGCCGGCGCAGCGGGGATTCTCACAGGCTGGTCCTCTGGCCGCCGCCACGAGCGCACTTGGCATATCACCATCGGGCTGTCGGTCGCCATAGTCGGGTTCGCCATCGCCGCGAGCTCGCTCAACACGGCGGCGCGGTACATTGCCTGCTTCATCTTCCCCATCGGCGCGTACAGCGTCAACTCTGTGATTATCGGCTGGGCGAGCTCCACGCTGGCACAGACCAAGGAGAAGAAGGCCGTCGTGCTGGCCATGACCAACGTCGGCGGGCAGATTGGGTACATCTATGGCGCGTACCTGTGGCCCAAGTATGACGAGCCCAGATACGGCATTGGGTTTGGCGCGAGTGCGGCTTTTGCGCTGTTGTCGGTCGCTTGTGCGTGGGTCATTAGGGTCTTGTTGAAGAGGGAGAATCGGAAGCTGCTCGAGGTCGCGGAGAGGACTGGGCAGAGTGTGAACTTGTACGGTATCTGAGCGTTGAGATATGGTGTGATGGGCATCAGATAGGGAGAAGGATGTTTGTGGCAGACTGGTGGGTGGGTAATCCGACTTCGAGAGGATGACAGCAGAGGAAAAGGCAGAGAGTATGATCACGGATCTCAATGTTCAGTTTCGCGTAGATCTTGTCCGATTCTTCACTGTGGTTATCGTGGTGGTGATTGGCGTCGAGCCTTGCTAAGCTTACCTGGACATTGCATATTTCCGGCCTGATTGGAATTTTGCGATGGCTTTAGGCGTTGTGAATGTCTGTGTGCCAGGCTGGGCCCTGTACTGTTCGCTGCTACACGAAGAACAACTGTCCGAGCATACCGCTTTCTTCAGTTGATGTTCAACACAGCCTCTCGAACCATTCAGACGCATTTCCACGAAAAGAACAAACCACGCTGATCACCAGCTCGGTTAACCCTTTCGCGGCCTCGCATCTCAGACAGACCGAATGCTTGGCTTTGTACCTAAACAGGTATCTGTCACGCAGTTTCCATCTCCACGACATCACTGCTCAGGGTCCTGGGGTAATTATTGTGGGCCCCTGCTCGCTTCCGCAAAGGAATCCGTAGCAGTACTCTGATTGGCAGGGCTGAGCCGAACGGCCCCACAGCTCTCTTTCCTTCCGATCGATGAAGATGAAGTCACCCTAGCCAGCACGCACGGTGATTGGCTGTAGACCTCCGGAAGCACAACGTACAGGACCGTGCTCAGAGTGGGGTCAGCTTCTTCTGTGTAAGGGACTACATCATCGCGCAGCTGACACTTAGACAATCCTGAAGTCATCGTTGATCACCTCCCAGCTCCTATTCGAGCCATTGGGGTGAAAGTCCGCAGCCCACACAGCCTCTACAGCGCAGCAACAGGCCGGACAAAACCAGCCGGCACTGGCGAGCTTGGCATAGATCATTGCTGACATTTGCTCCCGAGCGTGACGTGACAAGGTTGACAGTGAGGCATCCTAGTCATGAGCACGTAGGGTCCAAGGGTCCTCCTGTTTTCCTCCGCGTCTTGGGTGCCGTCTTGGGCAAGCCTTGTCATGGCTTGGCAATACTTATTTGTACTTAAGACTCGAGGTTAGCCCCCCCATAGTTGGGCAATAGTAGTTTGACAGCATCCAACCCAAGATACCCGTACTCATTCTAATCACCACCATAATTACCAGCGACAAGATATCCTAGTACAGCTGCCCGCCAAGCCAGCTCTCACTACCACCTTCACAACCACATAAGACACAAAACCCGCACGCACATAGAAGCCAAAATGATCCCCAGAACAACCCTCATCGCCGCCTGCGCCGCCGCTCTCCCCCTCAGCGCGCTGGCTAGACCACAAGAAGTGACCGCTGTTGCCGCGGCAGTCCGCGATGAGTCTCAATTAGCAAGCAGGGAACCCATCGCGTACGTCCTTGGCACCTCGCCCATTACCTGCCGCTGCCACACCTCGGTCTCCTCCATATGCTAACAGCCCTTTAATAGTATCGACGAGAACAACAACATCTTGGTCAAGCACACCTCGCCAGACATTCTCATCACCCGTGAAGACGTCTCCTCTTCAGACTCTGACAGTGAGCAAGAAGAGGCGGAGGCGGGAGAGGTCGACGCCGTGTCAAAAGGCAAGGTCAAGGGCGGTTCTGGTGGTAGTTACTACGGCAGCAGCACCAACAACAACAATAGCGCTGGTATCCCTGCTGCGAGACCGGCTGCTGGCTTCGCTCTAGTGGTAGGCATGGGTGCCGTCCTGCTGGCGGGCATGATGAACTGAAAGCCACTAGTGGATGCATTAGTGCGAAGGAGTAGGCTATGTGCTGCTGCATAGTGTTGTTTTACTAGCAAGCGACTTTCTCTATTTTTCTGTGGGGTCTGGTTGGATATTTATTGTACGATAATTGTGCAACAGTTTCAATCTCACCAAAATGGCTGTCATTATTTTCACCAGTTTTTTTGTCTTTTGCTTGTTGGTGGCCGCATTAGTATGTCATGCAGCTGGTGTCCAAGCGCACCCTAGCAAGATGGGACAGTCAACTTGCGGATGATGGCCTAAGTACCTACCTACTCAAATACCTTAGGGATGCTTGCCATATTTCAGCTGCAATGCTGCGCCTAGTGCTGCGCCTAGTGCTGCGCCTAGCACTGCGCCTAGCACTGCGGGCGGTTCCCACAGCGGGGGAGGTGCGGGGACATGCCCGCTGATCGGCAGCAGCTTGCGCCGCGCCGTGCTCCTTCCCCGCGCTTGATACGCAAGCCACGCGTTGCTGTTGTTTCGCATCTTTTCGAGGCCTCAACACCATCACGACTCTCACATTACATGCACATTGTCACTGGCCACCTGTCAGTGGCACCTCCGCTCGTCAACCAGCATGATCGACCCATTGCAACGCTTGCGGCGCGCCGTCCTCGCCAACGACAGCCTCCTCGTCCAGCGAATCGTCAAGGCCCACCCTGGCCTCATCCACAATCCAGACACGTCCCCAAATGGCCTCTCCAACTCGAGCCTCCATCTTGCCGCCTCGCTTGGTTATATAGACGTCGTCAGGGTCCTCGTCGCTCTGCGCCACGAACAGCCCACGCCTGCCCTCAACGAAAACCACCAGACTTCCCTTGCGCTCGCGGCAGCAGCCGGCCACACCAGTGTCGTCCACTACCTCGCCGAGAGGTTTCCCGACTGCATCCTCCGCCGCGATAACAAGGGGCGCGATTGCATCATGGAGGCCAGCCGCGGCGGCCACGACACTATCCTGCAGCTGCTCCTGACCTATGTCCCCGGCGGCCACGACGCGGCTGTCCGCAATGCAGACATCGACGGCAACACGGCTCTGCACTTTGCCAGTAGCAACGGCAATCTCTTGGTCTTGCGCACCCTCCTCGCTGCCGGCGCCGACGCGGAAAGGAAGAACGTTTGGAGCTGGACCGCCATCGCATACAGCGCTACAGTCCAGGCAGAGGTATATCTGCGGGGGCTCGTGCAGGAGACGGAGCGACGACGGCGAGCAGCCAGCGATGTGAGCGATACGAAAAAGGGTGCTGCTGTGCGTTTGGTCGAGGAGGTTGGCGCGGATTGAGTCAAGTTGACGCAGATGAGCAAACTGGGATTGCTCGTGACTAGATGAAGTGGTGAAGAGACGTCTTTTGGCAATCCATGACAAACGTTGTGAAGGATAGCCTGCTTTACGACCAACTTCCTGGCACTGATAGTTTGCCGCTGGCGGCGTATTCGGTCTTAGCAGTGCAGTTGAGTAAGCGCTCATGTTGCTTTGCGCGAAAATGCGCCTAAGATGGCCATCTGCGGCGCTTGTCTGAGGCTTATGGTGTGCTATCTGATGCAAGGCAAGCAGGCAAAGAAGACCAAGATCCGCGCAACCAGTGTGCAGTTATCTGCGATCCCATCTTGGGAGTGTTGCTGGCGAGGGCTGTGGTGGCATGATGATCATTTTGCAAAGCAGCAGCGTGATAAAGCCCATCTACGTTGACACAGCTGACACTTCTTGTCTGCAGGATACGGGCCGGGAAAACCTGCGAACCACCGCCGTGGTGGTTTCGTTGAGTCAGGCACGATACTGTATTGCAAATTGCACACGTGATCGTCAGTCATGTTTGTGGCGGACGATGTCTACATTCTCAGGCTGCGATCATTCGCGCTGAATTTAGTCAGATGATCATTAGAGACGCCAGTGTGAGCGCAATACACACGCAATGATGAGTGACAATCACGAATTCATAGTCATCGCTAGTCAGTCTGTTGCAGCGCACCGAGATATAAAACAAGATAATCAGCCCGAACTCCAAGCACCACCGCTTTTTCTTCTATCCTTCATCTTGAACATGCTTCGTAACACTTCGAGCTTAGCGTCACACATATCGAGCACCCGACATAAGACCTCAATATCGAACCCGGTCCCAGCATCATATCGACTCAAACTAGCCATCACGGCGCGACAAACTGGCTTTCCCACACGAGTTGGTTACATATAACCAGTCCGACCGGCTCCCGTACCCAGCAGTCAAGCTGGTCATTGGCCAGCATCTCTGGATTCATCCAGACTGCCTCGCTTTCGTGTGGCTTATCGTGGGCGCCTACTACGACTGCTACGACAACGCCATCTGGCAGATCGAGATTCGGCTCGGAGCTCCCTACATCGCCCCCGACTCTCGATTCGGCGCGATACTGAGAGAGTACGCAAATCAAAGACGAGGTACGTCAATACGCAATCCGAAACACGTTTCGAAGCTCACAGAGTCTGTAGAATTTCGCTGACTTTGTGCAGCGAGGAGTCCACGACGAAGACATCGAACAAGACGACGAGCCTGAGCTAGGGACTTATACCGAGAATAATAGTCAGCGCCTCACTCCGGTATTTGTGTCGTTGAATAACGGCCATCACAGCTTGACGAATACTTCCATCAGATCTAGAGATAGACACACCAACCTTGCCTGGAACCGAAGCACACAAGCCAGCGTTACCAGATTACAACAAGTCATCAACTGCTCGTGACTGCACATATCGCAACAATGGCAGGCAACGGACAAGGCTGGAACCCCCGCTGGGGCTGGGACGGCCAGAACAACAGCACATCGCCCTACGGCGTCGGCGGCTACGGCCCTGGCTTCCCAGTCAATCCAGGATGGAACCCATACCAGATGGGAATCGCACCTGGACCACCCGGCGCGCAGGGCCCGACCTACGTGATCCCCCAGGGCGGCGTCCAACCCCCGCTCCCCGTCTTCCCAAACCAGCCTGGCGGCACACGCATGCCCGGTCCTCACCCCGTGGTGAGCTACGAGACCCCGGCCCTCAACATGACCAACTCGACCGGCGGCGTCGGCTGCGAGCCAGGATACAACTACTACTTCCCCGCGCTGCACACCAAGCTCCACGTCATCAAGGCGCAGTCCCCCCCGTGGCGGCTCCCGGCGGGCATGTCTCTGCACTTTGGCGCGTACCATGTCCCCACCAACACCACGGTCGCGGAGCTCCTCAAGGGCTTCGGCGCGACCAACTCGGCGGCCAAGAAGAACCGCGTCACGGAGGTGGTGCAGGGCGGGAATGGGAAGTGGTACAAAGGTCTGTCCATCGCGGGGGATGACAAGGATGATTTGAAAAAGGGGCTCAAGGATCTCGGGTGGGATCATACTCGGACTGGGAGGCCCGGGGAGAAGCCGGTCGTTTGGCTCTGGATCACGAGGGATTAAGTAGAGCAGGGCGGGGCAGGGCAGGACAGGGCAGAATCGGGCAGAGCAGACGAGGAGACTTCTCAAAAAGGGAGAGCTGCGGAGGCGGGTTGAGGGTGGACGTTTAAGTAGACTGATGTTGGCGTCGTCGTTGTCTTGTCTTGTTGGCGATGTATTTTTCCACTTGAAAATTCTAACTTCAGAAAGGATGAAAAGCACATGGTCATATGCAACAAGAAAAAAAGAGGAAAAAAGGAAAAAGAAAAGAAACCTCCCTTCTAGCTAGAGCGAGCGATGTATTGAACCCTGCCGTTCCTTCACGACCCCGAATCTGAATCTGCAAAAGCAGCAAAACCACTGTGGGCCTTGTGTGTCCCTCTGCCTGCCTGTAGTGAAGTGAAGTGAAGTGAAGTGAAGTGATCTCTTCTCTAGTGTGTATCTAATGTGCTTTTGCCTCAGTGTTTTTCGGAATTGTGAAATCTGAGGCGCCGAGGTTGCCGGTTTGGATGACATTGATCTCAACAAGAGGGATATTACGGAGCTGTGGTAGTTTTTCTGGTCGATCGTGATTCAGTGAGACAATCTCGGCGTGAACACACTGGGCGAGAGTGTAGTTGTTGATTCCCGCGCCTTCCAGCCGGGACCTCCGCCTTACCATTTGAATCATTCTTTCACTGCTCGGGGCCGAGGGAATATTAGCACGCACACAGAAGCTAATCTTATTCTTAATCAGGGCTCAGCAGCACCACCGCATTATCACGTCCGAGTTCTCATCCTTTGCTCCTGAAACGATACGCGGATCTGCCAGTGTATATATTCCTGTATATCATAATTGAGCATGTATCAGTGCAAGGCTGCTCTTGCCCGACTTTCTTTGCTTTATCATTTCTGTGGCCACACAATAGCCATCTAGTTCTCTATCCTCGTCCCCAACCATCCGATTCCTCCTCATAATGAGAGTGCAAACACCTACATTCTCCCCTTATAGCTCGGCACCTGACTTCTCCGTCTTCCATAAAAAAACACACACACACACACACATGCAGAGAGACCTCTACGAACTCCCCTCCTTCGCCTTAGCCGACTTAACCCGAGTCTCTGTCAACTGCGCCATAGCATCTTTATCAAGATAATCCGCGAAAAAAGGCATCATGTAGTCCACCTTGCCCAGCTGGACGCCTTTCATCCGCAGGATCGCATAGGCGATGCTGACATGGAAATACATATTGGGGAGCATCATGCCCTCCAGAAACCCCCTATTGTTGGTCGGTAAGCTCATTGGCCCGTAGACGACCGTGGTCTGTTTGCCCGCGTTTTCGTCGGAAAAGGCGCCGGCTTTGTTACCGGCGTTGAGCTCATCCAGGCCAGTCTGCAAGAGGTCGAGGCACTGCTGGAGCGTGGTGATGTCGCCTTCCTTGGGACGCTGCGGGTCGACTATGTCCGGGGTGGAGGACTCAGCGGTCAGGCGCTGGAGGATCTGGGAGATGAATCTCCGCTGAAGGTAGCATTGCTCCCAGAAGGGATACATGTCGGGTGCTAAGCGGCCGCTGACGAGGTCGGCCTCCGGGGTGGAGGAGGTGGTGGCATGTTGCTGGGCCTTTTTGGTGAAGGAGATTGTGCTTTCCAGGCCGCGCTTGAGGGGGAGGTAGGCGAGGTCATGGAAGGAGATTGTTTCTGTGGTAGTCATGGTTGCGGTTTGTGGTGGTGGTTGCGGTAGTTAGGATGGTGAGTCTGCAAGTTGTGAGGTTTTCGAGGTGAGTAGCGCAATACCCAGAACGTATGGCAACGATGGGCTTTTTATATACTCTTTCGACAACTCGCCATCCTGGCTTGAGCCACCGACGAGACAGCCCGCGACTAGACCTAGTCAGAGGATCCCCCCTCACATGCATTGACAGACTATCTCTCAAGCGGGCCAGTCCTTCACAACGTCGATTAGTCACCGCTACGCCGCGGACCAACACGGAGCCCGGTGGCCCAGTGCCTGACAATGTGCGGCAACCCACTTACGCTTCTTCTCGGCCTATGTGCGACGTGATTGGTGTGGAACAGAATCGATCAAAAGAGCAAAGCTGCCGGGTCGAACCATTAATAATTTGCGACCTGGTCAGAAAGACTTCCAAAATCTCACTCGCAGTAGTAGCCGCGCTTGCAGGGGTCACTGGCATGCGTGCCCCATTATTAAGCCTTGCAAAGTAAAAATACCCAGGTAGTCTAGCGTTCTCGGACTTCACCACACACTGCGCGGGCAGAGCGGGCTAGCTCTATGTCGTCTCGCGGTTGAGCCTTTAGCGGGTGGCCGACCAGGTTTGGATTTCTCTCATGTGCTCCGGTGTCTAGAGCTCTAGCCCCTAGCCAGGTTCTGGGGTAAAGTCGACATCTGCTGACACTGCGGCAGAACTATGCATTTCGTAATGTCCATCTATTTTCCAGGCTCCTTTACCTCCACAAGTTTCGGCGTGTTTCCAATCCCGCGCCGTGCCGCCTCGGCCAGAATATCCTCCGTCGCCGTTGCCCCGATCCGCGTCACACCCAACGACATGACATACAACACATCGTCAAGCGTCCTCACACCGCCAGCCGCCTTGATCTGCACCTGTCGGCCGACGTTGGCGCGCATGAGCTTGAGGTGCTCCGGTGTAGCCCCGCGGTATGTATAGAAGCCATTATCCTGCTTGACGAAGCCATAGCCCGTGGATGTCTTGATAAAGGCCACAGAAAGGGCTGAGCATATCCGGCAAAGGTGAGTGATGTGGGACTCGTCGAGAAAGTCGTTCTCAAAGATGACCTTGAGTACTGCGGAGCGATGCGCCGTGCTGATGCACTTGCTGGTAACGGCATCATTGATCGCGCGGATCTCGTTGGTCACATACTCCCAGTCACCTCCTAGCACCTTGCCAATATTGACAACCATGTCGATCTCGTCGGCTCCTGCGACCACAGCCTCGTGCGCCTCGGCGATTTTGATGGACGTGGTGCTGTTGCCATGCGGAAAGCCGATGACCGCACAGACAAGGACGCCAGAGTCGGCAAGAACTTCCGCCGCCACAGGCACGCTGTATGGCTTGACACAAGCTGCAGCGACGTTGTGCTTCTTGGCAATCTCCAGCCCTGCGTGGATCTGAGCGTCTGTCATGGTCGGGTGAAGCAGCGAGTGGTCGATGAGCTTTGCGATGTGGGGGAGGGACACGGGCAGCAAGCCCGGGGTCGAAGCTAGAACCATTGTGGACGATGTGAAGCTCCTCTTTCAGCAGATGTAGCTCTCGACGGTGTATTATTGGCTGTTGTGATTGTGAGATTGTGTCGATGGCGTAGTATGGCTGCCTTTAGCCAATGACGTCAGTCTCCATCTTAGGCTAGAGTGGTCTGTGACTTTGCTCACTCTTTATGGCGGTGAAGCTCACTGGCAATGCGGAGATGTACGTGTCTTGTCTTCAAGCTTGGTGTTGGAAGCTGCTTGCCTGAGATTCGTGCAGGTGCAGATCTACAGGTGGTTGTCCGCTGTAGAGCTAGGAAGCAGCCGGAGCTTATGGTAAGGTAAGGAAGGTCTAAGAGGGGGACGCGCGAGGAGCTCCTTCCGTGCGGCGCGGGGAAGCTACCAAAGACGCTAAGGCACCTTATGACGCGCGCCAGCCTATGGTTGCGCCTGCCGCACCGCCACACGCACCACCGTTGTCCTTGGGGTAAGTCAGTCAGTCCATCGTCATTTCTAATCTCCGTGCTGCAACTGTGCAGAGCCTCAGGCAGTCCAGACCGTCCCAGATGATCACGAGGCCATCACCCCCACAGCTGCTGCATGTCGAACCAGTTCGACGACGTGCCAAAGTCGAGATTGCCGTCCAGCATTGCGTCGACAGCCCCGATGTTGAATGTAGGATCCAGGTGGCCAAACACATCAAGATCGCGCGCATCCATCATTGTTTCTGACGCGTAACTCTGCGGTTGATGTTGGGACTGCTGCAGCTGGCTGAATCGGCTGCCATCGTGGAGGGTAGCATATCCACCGCCTGCAGCAACCCCAGGGACGCTCGCTGGGCGGTCAACTGGTGTTGCTGTCATTGTTGATGCCGCAGATAGTGGTGTGCTGTTGTCGCCAAGACCTGCCATGCCACCGAGTGTAGCAGCAGCAGCAGCCGCAGCAGCAGCTGAGGAACTCCCAGGCGATGGGGGTGGCATGCCATGACCATTCTGCATAGTCGGCCCAGACATGCTCCCATTTCTGCCGCCGCTCACTTGCTGGCCCATCTCACCCTCTATAAGGCTCGCAGTAGCCTTGTCCATCTCTTTCAACGTCTTCTCCGCCATCCCCGCAAGTGCTTTCGCTGTCCAGAATGCTTCGCCCAACGTCCTCAGCATGACTGTATTCTCACGAAACGCGCGCCTGCCACGGGCGCGGAACATGGGTACACTACTGAATCGCATCTTGCGGTACGCAACGCTCAGGGAAAGCGAGACGGCGTACGGGATAAAAGGGAGGTAGGACAGGCAGCCCTTGAATTCGTCCCCCACGATGGCTGTGATTCGGTCTGCAGATAAGGAGCGCCGAGAGTTGGTCGCTGGCGCAGGCATCGCGGATTCCTTGGAGCCAT
Organism: Microdochium paspali; assembly: GCA_031142775.1. NCBI lineage: Eukaryota > Fungi > Ascomycota > Sordariomycetes > Xylariales > Microdochiaceae > Microdochium > Microdochium paspali. Next base: position 2,446,748 of record JAVBIV010000008.1, read on the forward strand.
CCGGGTACCTGCAGGAGAGGATTGCTACGGCATGGTAAAGGACTTCGAGGGTGGCTAATTGATACAGTGGGAGGAATAAGCAAGATATTCAATCCAGTCTTCTAGAGAATTGCACCAAGGAAAAGCACTTACCCAGTGTCGCGTCTGTAACCTTTTGCGCGTCTGCGTCAATAATGAGCTGCTCAAAAATGGGCATCTCTACAATCAGGGGCTCCCTGACCTTGACAACCGGCCTGTACAGCGCAAAGACCTCGTCCATGAGCTTGATGATTGTCAATAGTAACCTGAAAGTTGGAGCTTGTCTCGCAATGGCTTCTCCCATATCCCACCCAAAGTCACGCTCGTGCATGAGGGTCGCCCGGCCGTAAAACGCCGCATTCATCCGATCTAGAGCCCAAAGGCAACAGAAGACCGTACACGTCTCGCGCTGGCGCACCGGATCCTTGTCGCCAAGCTCGAGGTGGATGCCTAGTGTGATCATCTGGTGGACGGCATGAGAATGCAGCAGGGCCGGCAGGTCAGCATCCTCTGGACCAGGGGGGTGCATGTATAAAGAGAAAACGAGTAGGACACGTATGTGCAGTACCCGGTCGGTCAAGATCCCGGCATCAAGGGCGTCGTGGACTGCGGATGAGAGAGAGGCACAAAAGGTTCCTGGGTCGAGAAGCTCAGATGTTGTGCTACCATTCGGACCAGCAAGGCGCAGATGCTTGGCTGCTGCTGGGTCTGAGGCCGCGGCGAGACTGACGACTTGTTGGACAATGATGTCGGCGGCACGCTCCAAACGGTTGTCTGGAGATGATGGGCGAGCCAGCGGCTCAGATAATGCAGGGAATATCGGATCCAGCCTGGTGAGGTATATCTGCCTCAATATCGCATAGTCTGCCGGCGGAGGACGACAGGTCAGACAGTGCTCCTGGACATATCTGTTGACCGTGTCGTGGAAGGCGCGACGAGGACCTTCAAAGCGAGGTTTCAGGACGGGCCCAGAGGACGCCGCAGCGACCTGGTCGGTCTTTTGAGTGATTGGCGCATCGGGACGGTCCAGAGTGGTACTCTGCCAGACTCCAACACCACCGCGGGAGCTGTCACGAGTCGAGCGCGGACTAAAGAGGCTGGCCGGGTTGGTATCGCCGACAAAGGTGGAATTGCCCGGAGGGAGCGGGAGGGATGGTCTCGACCGGGCAGCATCGATCCAAGCGAGGCGGTCGTCAAAGGAAGAGCGATGAGCGGGGGATGCTGTGCTGTTGAAGGAGGGCAGGGACTGGTGTGTGGTGGCGGGCGTTGTCGAAGATACAGGATAGGTGGCGTGGAGACCGGCGGCGGACGATGCAGGAGACTGGTGTGGGGCCGGGAGCTGTGCGGTACCGTATACCGCTGCCGCTGCCGCCACCGGATGAGGATGAGGATGAGGATGAGGAGGAGCCGGGCGCCACGGACCCTGCGTCACGGGCGGCGTCGCTTCCATGGCAGACGGCGGACGTGCCGAGTCGGACAGGGACCGGGCGGGCGCGGGCGGCTGTGGTTGCGCAGGCGACACACGCGGTCTGCCGCTGTCGACGATGCGGACACCCTCGTCGTCGGCGGCGGTGGTGCTGACGCCGTCGACGTGGTGGCAGCGCTTCTTGCGCCTCCGGCAGGGCTCGCAGGCCTGGCTGACCTGCTTGCGCTTGCGTGGCAGGCCGGACGAGTCGCTCTCGATGAACTTGAGCATGGCCGCGGCGTGTCGCAGCCGGTCCCGGGGGCGGCGGCGGGGGCGCGCAATGCTGTCCTGTCGGGGGACGGCTTGCTGATCTGAGGGCGCGGCGGCGTCTGGCTTGCAAATGGTGCAGGTGTGGGGGAGACTGGACGCGCCCGAGACACGCTCGCAAGGATGGATGCACAAGCTGGGCGTGACGAGTACAGGACAGTACAGTACCTGGGCCCGGAGTACAGAGTATTACTATGTAGAAGGCCTGTCTGTCTGCCTGCCTGCCTGCCGAGAGCCGAGGACTCCTCAGGGTGCACCTGCTGTCCAATGTACTTGCCTGGCGGAGATGCCCAACACGGCTTAGCGTCGTCTTGAGCTCCCGTAGCCTCATCCCCCACCAACGAGCTAGGCAAACGCCTCATGGTTGGTCGTGCCTACCCGGATGCAAAAACAAACACTTGCGATTGTGTGGGGTCGTCACTGCATCTTGTTTTTCTTTCTCCTCCTCCTCCTCCTCCTCCTCCTCCTCCTCCTCGAGTCCTCGAGTCCTCGAGTCCTCAAGTTCACCATGTCTCTCTCGCTCACAAATACACAAACACACGCACAGAGCTGTAGGCTCTTCCAATTCCCTGACAGCTGGTCTGCCATCTCCTCCATTCCTATACTTGTCATAGCCGCCGCATCTATTGTCCCGTACCCGCGTCGAACCATGGTCTGTCGTTTCCCGAGGATGGAACCCGCATCTGCAACAACGCGGCTTGCTTGCCGAGAATGCATGCCAAGCCACGTTGTAACAAGGGACGAATCCCCACATCCAGACCGGGGACGCCCAACATTTCCCTGATCAAAGATACGCTAGCTGCTTTAAGGTTGTTTCCCTCAAGTCTTCCAGCACTCGCTAGGCCCCTTGCCTGATTTGGCAGTTCCGCTCCCACATAGATGAACACCTGATACTGTTGAACCACTATAAAGTTCGTGTATCCCCTCATCGTCTCTTTCAGCAGACACTGATGCCGCATGCAGAGCCAGTGTCTTACGTGTCCACACGCCAGAGCAGAGTCCCAGCTCTTCCGTAAAACTCGAATCAAGGCAAAGAAAATCCCCATTTTCTTATACTCCTCAGCAAACATGGCCTCACGCATAATCAGCGCCGCCAGGGCGCGGCCACTCATGCTTGCACCTGTGGGAGTCACGGCTTCAGCATGCCACAGCATGCGTTCAAATGGTGTCAGAAATATTTCCGTGTCAACAAGAACGTCTCCCTCACCTCAGCAGAAGCCCTCTCAGATGCGGACTATCAATATGGCCTCAGTCTCCGCTACCACAACCAGCACCATGCAACCACCACCTAAAATGGACACGACGAAACGAGAGGGCGATATATCTGACGCCTTTTTTTCCCTCTCCCACACTGGTCCAAGGCCCCCTTTGCCAGACCGATTCCGGGAGCTCAAGCAGTCCCTTGTCCAGGGGCACGAGCAAGCTGTAATCAAGTCCTGGGAGTGCCTTCTCGAGGAGCTGAAGCAGGAGGTCGCGGTCATTAACAAGCTCGGATCGGCCATCGTACCGAGTATCGAGTTTACAAACCTTGACCAGGAAATGGAAAGCCTGCGAGGCGAGATACAGAAACGGGGAGTTGCAGTGATCCGCGGCGTAGTTCCCGAGGCTGAGGCAAGGGGTTATAAGGAACAGATTGAGGAGTATATCCGGCAGAATCCGTCAACAAAAGGCAAGTATAATTCCTAAACTGTCTATCTGTGTTTTCCCACAGCTCCGCTACTTCACAAAACACCAATGCTAACCTCCCCTCTAAAGCCTTCCCTCAAAACGACCCTCAAGTCTATGAACTATACTGGTCCTCCCCACAGCTCCGGGCCCGATCACACCCAAACCTCCTTCGCGCCTCCCGCGCCCTGATGGACCTGTGGCACTCTTCAGATCCCTCCAGCGTAGTATCCCTAACCCAGCCACTAAGCTACGCCGACCGCCTGCGCATCCGGCAACCCGGCGACGCGAGCTTTGCCCTGGGGCCACACATCGACGGTGGGAGCGTAGAGCGCTGGGAGCGCCACGGCTACGGTGCGGGAGGCGTGTACGACGCCATTTTCCAGGGACGTTGGGCCGGCAGCGGTTCCCAACCCAAGAAGGCAGGCGAGTACGAGTACGATCCCTGGGACGTATCCCCGCGAGTCAACGCCGTGATGGACAACTACTCCGGCCTCGGCGCATGTTCCGCATTCCGGATGTATCAGGGTTGGCTGTCCATGAGCCGCACCGCTCCGGGAGAGGGCACGCTTAAGGTAAACCCTATGCTACGACATGCAATGGCGTATGTCCTTCTGCGGCCGTTCTTTGAGCCCATAAAGAAATCGGCCACCGGGTCAGCCGGGTTCCTTGACAAGGCCAACTGGCGGTTCATGCCGGCTGGTGATGCTAAAGGAGCAATGAACAGCGATCTCCAGGGCGCAGTTCCTGGCCATGGGCAGGAACTCACAGACGAGCTGCATCCTCACCTGCAGCTGGATAAGAGCATGGTGCACGTCCCTGAGATCAAACCTGGCGATTTCGTAGTATGGCATTGCGACAGTAAGTCGACCCCGTCCTTCCTCCCAACTAATCCTTTCATCCAACCCCTCAACAATAAAATTCCGCATCTCAAATCACATTTTGCGGGGAAAGCCAAGCTAACTTCCTCACCCCTACTCGCCAACAGCAATCCACGCGGTGGACAAACTCCACGCTGGCAAATCCGACTCAAGCGTGCTATACATCCCCGTATGTCCCACCACTTCGCGCAACGCGGAATACATGCTCCGCCAGCGCGAGGCCTTTCTTAACGGCACCCCAGGCCCAGATTTCCCTGGTGGGAAGGGGGAGAGCGAGCACATCGGGCGTCCGACAGAGGAGTTTTTGCATCGCGTCGCTGACGAGGAGGGATTGAGGGCTCTTGGGTTCATGAGGCTGAACGAGGGCGGCCAGGAAGGGGAGGGGGAAGGGGCGAGGAGCGCTTTGGAGGAGGCGAATCGGATTTTTGGGTTTTAAAGCGTTTCGCAGGATTATAAAAGGGTTAGGTAATATGGTGGTATCATTTTCAGGTTCTACTTCCAGGCAGCAATTGACACCCGTCAATCAATCCTTGAGCGTCTACAGATAGTATTGCCTCTTTGAACAAGTCGAGATCTTATCCTCGACATCCTCAAACCAGTCGCACCGTCACGGGCTCGACCTCAAAGAAGGCCCGCACCTTCTGCGACAGCTGCCCCATCTCCTCTCCCTTCTGACTAACTCTCAAGTTGAACATGCCCCTTCTCCTAAACGTCCCCACGCTCCCAACTCCATGCACGGCCGCAGAGGCATCGCCCTCGTGACACGTAGAGATGACCAACCCCTCGTGATGGCGAGAAAGCTTCTTATGCGCGACAAGCAAAAGCCATATATCCCGCGAGCCACTACCGACGGCGTCCCTGAGCTCGACCAAGTCCCGCAGGGTGTCCGGGAAGAACGCGAAGCGATCGCTGGGGTCGTCCTGCCACGCGCACCACTGGGGCGGCGCCAGGGACAGCTCCGCGACGGCGTCGACGGCCAGCCTCATGGGGCCCGAGACGTGGATCGCCGCGTGCTGGATAGCCCCGTACGGGTCCTGCAGCGCGACGGCCTCGCACTCGTGGCCGACGAGCCGGACGACCGTGTGCTCGAGGTCGGCGCTGCCGCCCGAGTGCACAACCATTCCGTCCAGGCACGCCCAGGACCATGTTGGCGCGCGGTACACTGCGACCCGCACAGTGGTATTGGTGTTGGTGGTGGTGTCGGTGGTGTCGGTGGCAATCGTCGCGGCCTGCCAGAGGAGATTCGAGCCGACCACGGCCTGGTCGTCGTACGAGACGAACACGCCGGCGAGGTAGTGCATGACTTGACCTTGGTACTGCACCGGGTACTGTCTCTGGATCCGCGGATCGCCCGTGAACTCGCTGGCCTTTTCATCCTCCCAGGCCCGGAACTTGGCGTGCATGACCCTGGCGAAGCCCGATATGGCGGGCAGCTTGTCGCCGGGGAAGCTGATGGCGCGCTTGGAGAACTCGCCGACTCCCGACTGCCACTGCGTCATGAGGGGATAGATGCGCCAGACAGAGGCCGGGTATATCCCGGGCACGAGCGAGGGCGGGTAGGCAAAGTTGCGGTCCGGCTCGGCGGACAGCGCGTGGTACGGCCCCTCGCGCTCGGCGTTGGCCGTCGCGCAGCAAAAGTACAGCTGGTTGGAGCAGATGAGGATGCGGCGCGAGAGGAGTGACTCCTGGAGCGTCCAGCCCCTGCTGGTCGTCGGCTCGGCCAAGTCGAGAGTCCCGCCAGAGTGTAGTAGTAGATGGCCCGGCTGGCCGGCGAACTCTGTGCGGATCTGCATCGGACCGTGGCGGTGGACGGGTCTGTTGTCGCCTTGCCGCTCGAGACCCTCGGAGGCGCCGGCAGCCGAGGCGGCGCAGATGGTGACGGTCGAGTTGTGGTAGTACTGCGCCATCTTGGCCAGTTCGATGTGCTTGTCGTGGTCGCTATCTTGGAGTATGCACAGGGCGTCGATCCAGAGGTACCTGATCCCTATCGAGGATGCGAGCCGGACGACATGGCGGATAGTCGGCGGCAGGGTCTCGGGCGAGATGCCCTGCTGGAGCGTGTCGACGGTGGCAGACGTGAGCTGGACCGGATTGCCACCAGGACCCCAGCAGTAAGATAGTGCGGCATATCCGGCCAACGAAACCGTAGACTGGATGCTTGCAGAGGACTTGCTCAGGTCGACGATCCTGACGGCGGACGTTTCCCCGACGCTGCCGACTTCTAGTAGGCGTGTCGGAAGGTCCAGAGCTGGTACGGCAGCAGGCTGCCAGTCTGAAGAGTCCTGGCCGTCGACTTCAGGCTGGTTGCGCCGTCCGGTTGCTGCGTTTGAACCGTATGCCCTGTCTGGCACACAGTCCAGATGCTTTGTTAGGCATGTCCTGAGGCAGGTCTTTGCGAAGGCAATGCTCTTGGGCTCGAAGATGTCCCATGCCGCAGGTCGGAAAGGAATGATGCCCGCACACGGATCTCCTGACATGAGATCGTTATTAGTCAAGACACTGAACCAGCTCGGGCCTGGTTCCCCCGGAGGTCAACTCACCGTCGCTCACGCGGCCATCGAGGTATGAGGAACAGCGGAGCTTGTGGACCTTCCCGTCGCGATCCGTGATAATTGCCAGTGCAAAGCAGTTCAAGTGCCATCGCCCCTGACTAATCAAGCTATTCGCCTCAAAGAGCAGGCTCAGACTGACGTCCCTGCAGGGGGCTTGGATCTTCAACCAAGGCTTGAGCTCCGAGGTCACCGCATCGAGAAACCATTCGTACAACGCACAGCCTTTGCTCGCGGCGGCGATGGTTGAGGGGAAGTCGGTCAGTAATGGGACGGTGCTTCCGTCAACGCTCCCGACGAGATTCTTCTCGTCATCCAGTGCTTCGTGCAGGTGTTTGGCGAATTCATCAATCCGAAATATAATCTGTCGACAGTGCTCGCAAGAATGGGGGTGTGATAGAGAGTATCGAAACTCGTTCGGCTCAGTAGATCCATAGTTTACGAAGTCTAACGGGTTATCAGAGAAGAGATCTCGAATTAGCTTGGGGGTTGGGCTAGTCATGTTGAGTATAGAATTGTCCTCAAAGTTTCGGGCGTTAACAATGGCGGGGAGGTAAGAGCCGGGCCGCTTACTACCCCGCAGTAGGAAAACATAACAGCCTGATTGATAAGTTATGAGATTGGACGAGGAATGAGGGCAGGTTACGTGTGGTGTAGAACTGGGACCATAGCTTCTCCTTAAAATCTACACAGCTAGTCCCCAGATCTTACATGTAGACATTCATATACAGAAGATGGTGGCGAGTGAGCAATGTCAAAAGTGTCCTTTTGATGAGGTAATTAATTTTCGCATTTTGAGTTCGCCGATGCTTTGTGTCCTCTACCCCGTGCACAGATGCGTCCAATATCCCCGAGAACCATGAACACAATGGACCCAATGCTTCAACGCGCTAGCTTTGAGGGTTTGATCACTATGTGGCTGTCTTGTGATCCCTGCTAGCAATGTTGCATATTGCAGTAAAGTCGTTCTGCGGATGGGATAAACTGCTTCGGGCGCGATATGAAGACCTGGCACTGTGTGGTCGTCGGAGCTGAAGACGCCCGCATTGAATCTGTATGGTCCATGTGACAAGTCATTTCGCTGTAGACAAGTTCATGAAACAGCGACTATGGCTAATACGTGAGCGTGGTGGTCGAGATGAACGATTCCTGGTCTCATGCGGTAAGACAAGAGCGGCGTTAGCAGAGACTACTGTACGTTTCCATAAGCATTATTCGCTTTTTTTCGGTGCGTGAATGCATGTGGCGATGTAGCTGGACAGCCTCCGAGCTTGTGCTGATGATGGAAGACGCTGCTTGCTTGCCCTGGATAACCACCGCTGGGCACGTTTGAACGGTTGTCAAGATTGAAGTTGGCGCGGTCGTGTGATTTTGGGACGGTGATGACGTGCACAAGCCTTGAGCACCTTGACGATGACAACTGAGACTCTGGGGTGGCTTCAGTGCTGCAGGGGGTATATGGAGAGCCCGGCCTCTTGAAGTGCATGCACAGTTCTGGCGAACCGGCTCCACCATTGATGACTGGACGATGTGCAGTCATGCCGTATGGCATGGCGCCATGATCTTGTCCACCTGTTGTTTATTGTGTCCACGACGGTCTGTGCAAAAATCATGGGAGTCCTGTAAATAGCTGTCGTGCATGCCGGTGGCAAGCTTGGGCAATTAGGAGAGGTCTTTGATCGTGGTGATAGAGGGGGGTGGTGTTGTTCGCTCCACAAAACCGAGCCAGGCATCATCTCTTCTCCATCTTGGTCTTTGTCGTTGTGGTCGGCGGCATGGGGTGGCTCGGATTGCTCGGTCGTCCTCGTGCCTGGTTCCGCAGCTCGTCGATGAAGTGGCCGAAGAAGCCGCCGGACGACTGTTGGTCTGGGTTTCCTGCAGGGGTCAAGTTAGTCCTTGGTTTGGCTGTTGGGATGTGCATACAGAGGATTAGGGGGAGGAACTTACTAGATGCCTCGCCCTGCTTCATGGGTTCGTGGGGGTTGCGGCCATGGCGGTGCTCGTTGACTCTATCGTGGATACTGCGGACGCCGCGATGAAATGCGGGAGAGCGGAGGATCTGGGCGACGATGTAGTCCTGGGGAAGCGTGAGCATGAAGCGTGAGCATGCCTTATCACTAGAGATCGGGAGGTCTGGGATAGACATACCTCGGCGGCGACGACAACCCGCAGGATGAGGTTCCACGGTGCCATGCTGTCGAAATTGCCGGGGCGGCCTTGTGGTAGAGCGCAGAAGGAGTAGAGTATGTTGTCTGGAGATTAAGTAAGTAAGTACTTAAAAGTAAGTACTTGAGATGTGAATGGCGTTGGGCTGGTGGCGATTACTGCTGGTCGTCGATGTTGGAGACGCTGAGCTCAGCCGCGGTGGTGATGACTAAGACAGTACCCCACATCGGCCAGTGTGCTTGCGGTCCGGTACCGAGAGCGCCATAGCGCAAGTCGGGAGGTGCTTCGATGCACCAGTGAGGATTCCGACTCCTATGTATATGCACCCAGACGGCCACGGCTCGTCAGACGGACTGTATTGTCCATGAAGCCTCTGTTGTTGTCGTTGGCGGGCCTGGTTGAGTAGGCATTTTTGGTGGGGGGTCATGCGATGCATCGCGAGAGGCATAAGTACGGCGGTTGAGGGCAGTGCTTTGAATGAAGACCTTGAGATGAGTACTTACTTTACCTAAGTAAGTACTCTATGGAAGGAATCGTCCCAATTGCCATTGAGGATGCAACCCTCTAGTGTAAATTAGTGTAGTGCAGTAACAGGGGCCCCCTGGTGGTTCCTGGCGCGGTTCTCGCGGTGCCGCCAGGGTCTGTCCACCTGGCTGGTTCGCACTGCAAGTCATCGCATGTCACTTTGCAAGGTTTTGCCTCACCCAATCTCGCCAATCTCTGTTGCAGGTGGTTGTTCGTTGGCAGACTGCGCGTCCGTCGTGCCGCCAGCCATGCCGGACCGTGACCACAACTGCGGACGGATCCCGTACTGCGTCGATCAATGCGCAAACACGTGGAGGACACCCGTGCAGCCAGCCAGTCTACCAAACCCCCCCGTGCAGAGAGGCCCAAGCGGACGTGACGTGGACTCTGCAAGTCACCCAGAGAGAGCCTCAGAGGGAGCCCCAGAGGGAGCAGTGATCCAAACAAGGTGCTACACATGGCAGGCAGGCACGCAGCAGGCCACCAAGCACGGCCGGGCTGGCCCGTCTGTACGTGCCAAGTTGCAGTCACAATTAGGTACACCAACTAATCCGTACCTAAGTAGGTGCGCTATGCTCTCTACGCTAGCAACAAGGCATGGTGATGCATGCGAGCCTTCACAATGGCCGCCGGGCCGCAACGACGACATGAAGAGCAGATGCAAGCCTGTGCCGTGTTCTGGTGCAGAATCCATAAAGGTACATATGTGCGGGATCCCGCCGTGCACGACGATCCTGCCGTTGTTGTTGTTGTTGCTGTTGCCGCTGTCGTTGCCGCTGCCTGTGCCTGTGCGTATGCCTGTGCCGTAGCTTATGCCTATGCCTATGCCTGTGCCTGTGCCTGTGCCTGCGCATATGCCTGTGCCATCCAGCAGCGAGAGATACTGACGACGACGACGACGACGACGACGACAGCGAGGCCGTCGACATGGTTTGGTGTTTTGGACACTCGAAGAGGAGCAAGCCCCTGCCCGCCGCCGCCGCCGCCGCACTGGGCACGATGCCGCTAGCTCAAGATCAGCCAGCGCCCGGCCCAGCCCACTTGGCGCGCACCCAGTCCGTCAAGGTTCCATGTCCCGACCGCCAGCGCCTGACAGGGCATCCAAGTGCAGGTTCAAGCGCACCACTACCCACGGCGCTAGTATCCTCGTCCAGGCAGCTCGACCTCCTGGGCGAGCCTGCCCGCAGCCAGACACCACGCACAAACACAAACACAAGCGCAAGCACAAACACAAGCACATACACGTACACAGACATAGACACCGACACAAACACAACCACAACCACAACCAGCCCGGCCCGCCTCGACCGCGCATCTCGTCTGCCCGCTCCCACTCGCCGCATCGTCATTGCTGCCCTCCGTCGACACTACAGCCTCGACGCCGCCACCTCGTCCGCAGACTCCCTCAGTGACTCCCAGTCCCAGCACACCCAGGCCACACACGAAACCATCACCACGCCCAGCACAACCACATGGTCCGCGCCAACCCTCATGGCCGATGACGATGACCTCAAGGGCCACCCGCCCAGGTCCACCACGCCCGACAACCGCGACTCCCACACTCCAGACCTCTCCGACCATGATCTGCAACCGCCCACCACCACCACCACCACCAGCCCGCCCGCCTCACCACCACTGTCCCAGTCCCAGCAGCAGCAGCAGCAGCAGCCAGACAGCAGCCTCATCGAGACGACGAGCTTCGACCCACACGGCCAAGAAGAGCTAGACTCCTTCACAGAGGAGCAGAGGCTTCACGACCACCTCAAGGATGTCGAGTCCAGCTTCCTGCCGCCAATCTCCCCGATCCGTGTCGCGACCCGACCAGAAGACGGCGTCGATGATACCTTCATCTTTGACGTCGCTGCAGCCAGCCGTGCACGCCCGGCGCAGGGTTTGGAGCCCATCCTGGAACAGGACTCCTCCATGGAAATGTCAACCCATCACGAATCACGCGCTGCCGGTGAGCGTCCTGGGCCGTCCTCCAGCGAGCAGACACAGCAGCAAACAAGCAGCCGCTACGACTCCGCCGCCGAAGACAGCCTGCTGGCACCCCTTCCCGCCTACGAGAACGAGATGGACCATTCAGAGCTCGACACGCGCGGTACAACGCCTTCTCAAACACCAGATCAGCGACGTCAAACCCCCAGCGAAGGTGACAGCAGCCATATGGACAACACCACGTCTCTCGAAACCCTGTCCTCACCGGCTGCGGCCGCGGCCGCCCGGACGTTATCAAAGTCTACGTCCGTGGCCACGCTTGTCCCAACGAAGGCGGACGAGCACGTTCAAGAGTCTACAGAAGGGAGCTCCCAGCTAGAGGACTCGACAGTCAATACGCGCTCAACCCAACACCACAGCTCAGGCTTTGATGCCGACCGGTTGTCGACTGACGCAGGCGCTACCCCTGGAAATGCCCTCAAGGCAGGCATGCGACCGCGTTTCCTGCGCAGCCGGAATACTAGTCAACGGTCTTCCACTTCCTCTTATGGCGGAGGAGACGATGTCGAGATTGAGGCCATCGGAGGTACTGAAGGCGATAATGGGCCACATTCGGGCAGCACGCTCCGTGGGCCTATCCCACGGTCAATAAGCAATAGCTTGTCGCGCACGATCAGCCTGGGCAGTATGGCTTCCGGTATCGACGACTACCCGGAGAATGGGAGGACGGAGCATCTTGAGCCACCACAGGAGGAAGAGGAGGAGCACACAGACCGCGACCTTCTTGCCACCCCACGAGCCAACAATATCCTCGCTCCCACGGAGACCGCCCTGGCTAGGAAAGTCCGCAGTGTCCAGGTGCCCGAGAGCATTGCTCGCGAGTTCAAGACCAAGGGAGGATTCGCAACGCCATTTCGATCGACCAGGAATACCTCGGACTCGACGCCATCTGTCACAGGGACTGTCACACGGGGTGGCAAGAATTTGACGCTCAAGGAGCAGTCCAGCACAATAGAGCGGCTATCAAAAGAAAATTTTGACCTCAAGCTCAAGGTCATGTTCTTGTCGGACCGCCTGGACAAGATGTCTCCCGAAGGAGTTAAGGAAGCGCTGCAGGAGAATACTGAGCTCAAGACATCGCTGGGTATCATACAGCGTGACAACAAGGTCCTCCGACGGCGTGTGAAGGAGCTCGAGAGGCGGCTTAAGGATGAGGCAGAACGACCGAGCACAGCCAGGAGCGGTCACTCTTCTGATGCAGGGACCGCACTGAACGACGATCAGGCGAGGGAGCGAGAGGAGGAGCTCATGTACCTGCGGGAACGCGTGGAAGAATACGTCTCGGAGATTGAACACCTGCGCAACGAGAGCATGGCGGACCAAGCTGAGAAGCGGAAACTGGCAGAGACCCTGAAGTCATATCGTGACTACACAGGAGACCGCGCCCACGAGCATCTCGGCAAGGATGAAGAGGTTGCGGTCTGGAAAGATCTCTTCGAGCAGGAGTCTGTGCGTCGCGAACAGGTGGACGAGGACAACCGCAAGCTGCGTGAGGAGCTGTTCCGGCTTAAGCAAGGTACTACCGGCTCGAGTGCTCCCTCAGGCGCCTTGCACCATACCACAAACATCTACAACATCACCCGCAAGGGTCGCCCGTCCTCCCCGACACGATCGCGACCCGACACGGGCCAGTCCGGCGACTATGACCGGGCTGGCTCGTTCAGTCAGGCCGACACAGTCATCGAAGACTACCGCCGCGAGAACGAGCAGCTTCGACACGAGATTGGTGAGCTACGAAGGGAGGTTGGAGCTCAGACCTCAATGTTGACGTCTCGGAACCGCGAAAAGGAGCGATTGTACCAGGAGATCGAGGACCTCAAGCTGTCACAGAGGCGAGGTGGTCCTGCGCCGTCCACAGTTGACAGCCTTCTCGATCGCTCTGCCTCCCGTGCGGGCGGACACGAGCGTTCAGCATCCAGGAACAGCGGCGCGACACGTCTCACAGTCACTGAAGAAGACCCAGACCGTGAAGAGCTTGAGAACAAGTTGGCCGAGTCGCGCGACAAGGTGAATGAGCTCAAGCTCCTGAATCAGCAGTTGCAGCGAGATTTACAAACGGCACTTGAGGCGTTGGAGACGCTCCGCACAGAGGCCGAGCAATTGCAGCTGGAACATGAGGCTTTGCTAGATGATCACGAAGAGGCAGTCCAAAATGTGCATGCATTGCAGCAGGAACGCAATGAGGCCTTGACGGAGCTCAATGCTGCTGAGTACGAACTGCAACAGCTTCAAGCTGAAGCCCAGGAGACGGTTGACAGCCTCGAGAACAAAAACGAACAGTACGAAATAGAGCTTGAGCGTTTGGAGCTCGAGGTCCAAGAGCGTTCTGACAACTTCACCGCCCTGCAGGAGGAGATGCGCAGTCTCAGCGAAGCGCTTGCTGCACTTGAGGACGAGCAGCAGAACAAGCTCAAGAACATTCAACGTCTCGAGGCCGAGCTCGCCGATGCCAACAGAGAGCTCGAAGATCTTGAGGCCAAGCTCGTCGAGTCGAATGACAAGGCACAGCGCCTTGGTGTCCAGCAGGAGTCGAGCCAGGACGAGATTGCATTCCTGCGCGAGGAGCAAGAGGGCGACAAGATCCGCATCGGCGATCTGGAGGCGTCGCTCGCGTCAGCTGAGCAGGAGCTGCGTGAGGAGCGCGACCGAGCTAAGGAACTCGATCAGCATCTCCTTGTGGAGCGGAAGCAGCGCGAGCTTCTGGCCGAGCGCGAGAAGGAAGAAGTACAGCAATTTGTCAACGAGCTCAACCGTGAGGCGACGTCTGCAAAGGACGAGGTCAAAAAGTTGCGCAAGAGCTTATCCAGCCGCGAGGTCGAGGCGACGGAGTGGAAGGAGAGGCTCATGGAACTGGAGAATAACTTGCGAGAGGCGCTGGGTGACCTGAATGGCACCCGGTCGAGTCTGCTCAAGGTGAGTGTGTCCGGCTGAAGGGTCTTAATTGTGCATGCTAACATAACAATATTGCCAGTCCATCGCGAAGCTGCAGCGCGAGCTCGAGAACACTGTTCGGGAACTCGATACAACCAAGGCGGCTGCCCTTGAGAAGGATCGAGCCATCAACCAAAGGGATAGTCAACTGGAAAGCCACGGCCTTGAAATGCGTAAGCTTAGCGAAATGCTCGAAAAGGAGCGACAGGCCCACCGTAACACCAAAAACCATTACGAGGCCTTCCAACGCACGCACTCGCATGTTTCAAGAACGGTCACGACGCAAGACTCGCGTATCAACGAGCTCGAGGGCAGCCGCAATGCGGACAAGAAGCGCATTGCGCAGCTTGAGTCACAATTCAAGGACCAGTTGGCCGAGCGCAACAACTTGTTATTGATGCTCTGGACGCGTCTTTCAACCATCTGTGGCAGCGACTGGGCGCACAACAACAGCCTGATCAGCGGCCGGGCACTGCCTTCAACCGAGTCGATCGGCACCATGCTGCCGGGATTCTCTAAGAACATTCTCGGCGCAATCAAGATGATCGAGACCATCATCGGCAACTTCAACACCCGCGCAAAGTCAATTGAGCGCGAACTGTGGAAGGAGTACCAATCACTCGAAGCGACGCTCGACATGAAGAGCAAGAAGCTCGAGCGTCTCGAAGCCACCGTCCGATCTGGCGTCGCCGCAGGGACCTTTGATGCACAGAACAAGCTGACACAACTCGAGTCGGCGTATCGTGCTCTCAAGATTGAGAACGCCACACTGCAGCGCGCTCACGACGCACGCACCAGGGGACAAAGCTATATGGGCCAGCCAGGCAGCAACGACGGGCAAGAAGACCGTCAAGACATCGGCAGCCCTTCACCAGCTATACCCACGGGTCCAATGCGTCGGTCGGAATCCATGGCGCCGCGGAGTAGGATACCACAGATGGACCCCAACGGAGGCTCATCTTCCAACCGACGGAGCAGCAGTCGTCCAGGCACCATCACGCGCAGCGTGACTATGGGTGCAGCGGAGATGGAGAGGCTAGGAACGTCGTCGGCAGCTTCTAGTCCTGGACTTACAGGCGGCGGTCCGGCCGCGGCCGGTAACAGCGAGAATGACGTGCGTTGGATGTTCAGGCTGCGCGAGCTCGAGGCGAAACTCAAGCAGGAGCGCGAGGCGCGGAACATGGATCGCGCAGCGGCGCGGCAGCGCATACAGGATAGCGAGCGCCAGAACGGGGAGCTGGCCGCCGAGCTGAATCGGGCGAGGAGGAAGGCCGGTGCTGCGGCGGACCAAAGCTAAGTCGGGGTAATGCTGAATTGCGAGCGGTGTGTGAGGTGGAATTTGCAGTTCGGCTCCTGACGTGTCTTTGCCTTTGCTGCGTTTTTTTCTTTTGTCAAGCGAGTGGTTAATTAAAGTTAAGAGATTTTGAAGATTCAGATGCGCGGCGTTTGGGGAATGTTTCTTGTCGAGGTTCTGATAGAGTGGTTGAGGGAGCGACAGTCTGTTTATTTTTCAAGAAAAATCACTCCTTTGTTTTTCTGCTTTTTCTTATCTATGTATATGTATGCAACATATCGCAGTCGAGTTTTGGTGAGATTTACTTTATACCCCGAAACAAATTAGATGGAGCGCTGATGCTGAAAGAAGACATGTTGGGTTGTTTGATTCATTCACGTGGAACAAGTGGTGAGGATGTGAAGTTGTAACGCTCCTTTATGTGCAGGTCTGAATATGTGGACCTGGAGATCTGGGCTGGTGAAGAAAGAGAGAGGTGTGGATCTTTGAACATCTGAGCGGAAGAGCTGAACATGGGAAGCAGAATTGTGTAAATCGTCTGAAACTGTCTAGGCTTCTGCTTGGCGTTTCCTTTCTCAGACTTCGAAAAGCGAGACCACAAGAGTAAGCGGAAGCGCTGTTCTTAAGCATATATGTCAGTCAGTCATCTCGAGCCCGCGTTTAGTCAGGGAGGGAGAGTGAAAGGCGGGGGGGGGGGTGTTAGAAGAGCTCTAGAGGTTTAGAAGTTTACGCGTTAGGTCGATGCTCGGAACTGTCAAGTCTTGACTTTCAGAGAGGATCGAGCGTCGCAGTGATGGATGAAGCATCTCTAGATCTTCATGTGTCCGAATAAGGGGATTGCGGGAGGTGTTTTTGTCTCTTGGTGCCCGCTGATGACCCGGCGCGGGACCGAAGTGTTCGGGTTGCAAAGCTGAAATCATTGAACTTGTAAAATTTGAGTGTTTTACATGTCTCGACTCTCTTACGAGGTTCGATTTTATGCACGTTGAGAAATCCTAGAATCTTGAAATCTCGGGCGAGTCGCGGGCATACAGAGTGTAGGAAGACGGCAGAATATGGACTGTTTGACTTGAAAGTATGAAAAGACACACGTCATGTTCAAAGAGCTAGGCTTGTGCTGCGAAGGCCAGTCTGAATCCTATGCCAGAATTTTGGTGCGCTATTATCATTAACAACAAGAATCACCCCGCGCGAGGTGATGACGGTGTAGTGGAAGAACATGGCCCCCTTGACCACTGGAAATCACTCAAGGGAGGTCCTTTGACATGCTGCCATCCTCCAACGAGCTACATCGATCCCCGAACATGCTTCGTTGCCCATAGACTCTCGCACTGGCAGTAGTAGAGTACTGGGGTCCAATTCTGAAGGTCCAACAAGCTTTGCGAGCTGTGTTGGTGTCGGTGAGCTTGCTGTTCCTTCCAACTGCGCTTTGATTTGGGCAGTCTGATGCCGGCTCAAAGCTTGGTGTCTATCTAGTGCAGAGCTTTTCATTTTGTGCTGGTCTTCGAATGATAGTCCTTCGAGGTACATGAACGGATCGGCTAAAAGAGTATCGAGCGTAATGTACCTGACTGGAGTTTTTCCGATGCATCCAAGGGAGGGACTGTGCTTCAAGGGTCATCAGCTTCCGAGGCCTTGCTCTGCACTGTGTCGCCGAGTAGAAAGAAGGAATCGGGCTCCAGTTGTCGAGCGAAGAGAGTTGCCTGATCGTGTTACTATGAATTTTACCCGTTGATTGGGGCGACGGTCTCGTCGTCATCGGAAGACTGGCCACGCATCGCGATCTCGAGTAATCTGTCCGTGCTCGCGATGTCTTCCTGTGAGCTCGTGAGCTGCATGCTATCGGACTGAAGGGCAGTAGATGCAGCACGTTTCCCCGCGGAACCCATCATCATGAAATAGTACAGTAAAATGTCGATGCCAT
This sequence comes from Microdochium paspali, assembly GCA_031142775.1. Lineage (NCBI taxonomy): Eukaryota > Fungi > Ascomycota > Sordariomycetes > Xylariales > Microdochiaceae > Microdochium > Microdochium paspali. Next base: position 2,464,431 of record JAVBIV010000008.1, read on the forward strand.
CATTTTGAAGCTCGAAAGATACTGAAGCTCTTATCTCCAATTGGAGCATGCGCGCAAGCTTGACCCGTTCTTCTTTCTCGAATGTTGCGAGACATTGAAGAGCTTCATTTCCCATGAGGCGTAGGCCTTGCACGTCCTTGCCAAAAAGATAATTCAACCCGTCTATTGAATTCGCAAACGGGGAAAATAGTGGTGGTCTCTCGCCATTGGTGGGTGCTGGTGTTTCCTCAAACACGCTCGGCTCAGCTTGCCCGTGGCTCTCGTGCGGATGTTGAAATTGAGGCGAGGGATCATTTTCCTTGTTGTGAACATGTCTTGCGATATAGTTGGGATAGCTCTGAGGGAAGGTCGGGTGTGCGGACGGCGGGGTACCTTGGTTGTCATGTGGTGAAGAGGCTGTGTACGCGATGTGGCTGTTGGAGTAGTCAGCTATAAGCTCATTCACAGAAGCCAAGACCGGTCCAGCCTGAGGGTTGTCATGTTCCTCTGGCGTGCGCTCTGTAGCGTGAAACCTAGTCCAGGGCGTTGTGAAACTGCCTGTGGACTCTGATTTGGAAAACTGGAAATTAATCCGCTTCTCCGAAGATCCATATAAGGGCTCAGTAGCTGCTAGACTGTTGCTAGGAGCAGGCGGCCTTGAGTTCGACTGCAGGTCATGCGGATAATTCGGCGCATACCACATGAGACTCGACGGCTCCTCATCTGAGGCGGAAAACTGTGAATCGATTTTCTCTACAGTAGCCTTATGTGATTAGTATGACGCTCTTTCGCGCCGACCAGAACAGGTCAAACGAGGACCTACGAAATTCCTGTGTAGCAGATCTTGCCGGTGACATCTCGCTGACAGGCGTAGCGACATTGGTCCGCAGCCCATTGTGGTTCATTGATGATAGCCCCTGGGACCTCCGGATCCTCCTCCTCGGCTCAGTGGGGCGGTGTTGATTGTTCATGTGCCTTCTGAGCGCCCTCTGTGAGGGAAAGCTCGGATACTGACAGCCTGGCACCTCGCAATCCAAGTGTATGGTGTGCGTGTCCTCGTGCTGACGGCACTTGTCGAGGGAGTCGAAGCCACGAGAAGCATACGGGCAGTACGAATAACGACAAGTGAAGGCTGTCGTGCGATATTGTGCTTTGAACGCCTCGAATTGCTCACCAGAAACGCCCGGAAAGTATTGCCGATCCAGAAGTGTGCGAATGGTGGTCTGATACGCAACCAGAGTGGCTTGTATGTTATCCTGGCCCCGGGAACCTTCTTGATCCATCTCCGATTCTTAATAGCGTGGAAAAGCGTCAGAATGTTTGGTATTGCCTAGCGTGGCCGAAATGAACCTACCATTGTGGATGAGCTTGAGCGATTCTGATTGCAACCGAGAGGAGGGTCTCCGGCACAAGTATCGTGCCACGTGCCTTTGGAGAGTCGGCCATTTGTCTAAATGATGCAGTCGGGGATCATGTGCAAGTCGAGGATCCATGCGAGGCTCAGGGATAGCTGGGTCGGAAGACCCCTCGAGACAACCAGCGAGGCCACAGGCTGCTTCAATCAAATGCACATCGAATCGCTCGGCTGATTCTCGGACGAAATATTCCAAGAGAAGGTCCGCCCAATGCTCGTATGCATAGATGTGCAGTGCATGGAATCCCTTGATAATGCGGAGAGACTTGTCGTGGTCTTCATGACCGCAAAGGTGTTTCATCCCATAGATCAGACAGCCGACAACGGCGCGAGTGTGCTCTCTCAATGCATCGAACGCACTGATTGACAATGAACTTGATGGGCTCTGAAGGAATCTGGCATGGTGATCAGTATATGGAGGCACAGTGGAAGACATGAAGGGAAAATGAGCGATTTTATAGGCAAGACAAGAAAGGTGACATAGGATTGTGAAAGGATCATCCGCATTGGGAAATTGCCCGTACTCTTGAAGTGAGACATGAATAAAGGAAAAGGTGTTGTTTGGTCGTTGCTCAATCAAGGGACTGCAGATTTCCAGTATGTACTCTGGAGCGAGACCAGTGAAGTATGGCTCTTCACACTGAAAAGAAAGTGCTGATAGTAGTTCGTGCTTAGCGAGTGGCCTCTTGACAAATGCGATCCAACCGCATAAAGATCGAAGTCGACTGATAGATCGTTTATCCAGGTGAGCTAGGATCTGTGTCAAGATCTTCCGGTAACTGGCGAGTCACAATGTTAGCATTGATATAAATCGAAGAAACACTGATGAATTCATCGTACAAATCAGATAGTTCTTTTGGCAAGGCCATGACCGAGTCCATAATTTCCTCTGCTGTGAAGAAAATGTTGTTGCTGAGATAGTCTGTAACCAGTTTTGCATAAAGAAACATCCCTACGACATTGTCAAAGATCAGCTAACTTCAACGTGTCTTGGAAAAAGTAGGAACACTTACCGTCTGATTTCTTGACAATGCATGCCTCGATCGTATTCCTAGCCGCATTCGTCACACCGATGCTATCGAGTCGCGCGCGGACCGCGAGTAGACGCTGAGTTGCATACTGACGTATTGCTTCGTCGACTTGCGACTTCCTAGCAGTAAGTGACACAACATGACTCTTCTTAAGCATTGTTGCCAACATTGAGGTCTGCCGGCTGGATATGAGAACTTTAATAATAGCACCACTGGCTTTTGCTGCCCTCATCATTTGGCGCAACAGTCTGAACAGAGCCTGTTGGTGATCCTCTGCGCATTCGTCGATTCCATCAACTAGTATCCAAAGATATTCATCTTTGCTCGTCACTTGCGACAATATGGAGACCAACTCTATGGCAAGCTTCTGGAGCGCTGCTCGAGTAGGGGCTTTTTCTGTCACCACTGTATTGGCATACACGTAGGACACGAGGTCGGGATTTCTTTGCGCCAGTTTCAGAACGAGGGACCTGAGAATATCGTCGTATGCCAAAGAGCTTGCGAAGGAGTGACTGCAGAAATAGTGGATGGTCGGCATATCGGCAGCGCTCATGAACCTAATCAACTGACTGAACAATACGGTTTTACCCGAGCCAGGAATGCCTTGGAGCCACAAAAGTGCCTTGGAAGGTTGATGCTCAAGAAAAAGCCTTATGCCCTCGTCCTTGCTTAGCCAACTGCAAGTGCCAGGATACTTCTCACCTTCTGACCAGAGAGGGTTGATTATGGCCAGCTGATCAGACTCGTCAAAGCAAAGCCAGGACCTGATGGCCCATAGCTGTTTTGTGGATTCCTGCTGAGCCGTATTGACTTGTGACTGCCTAGTCTCTTCTCTCCAAGATCGAAGCTCGTTTCGCATTTTTCTTGCCTCGGCAATGTTGTATGCATTGGCCTCTTTGTCGACGAGGGCTTCGTGCCTGGTCATATCGGCGATAATGCCATCGAACTGTCTCTGGAAGCGACCCCATGAGGTGCGACACAATAACTTCCAGCCTATAAACTGTTAGTCTTGAAGGTATGCTGCTTCTATGGGCGACTGACCGCTTCGGTTGACAAGGACGTAAGCATGCTTGTGAAATTCAAGGATGTCGGCATAGAAGATTGCCAAGGTCTGCTGGAATTCCTTGTTATTGCCGAACGTATGACCTAAAGTTTCGAATCGCCGCAGGGGTTCCGCCATCTGTATATAGACTTGCATGATCTTCTCGAATGCCTCTATATACTCAGACCCAACCCTCAGTATTAGTGTAATGGGTGCCCAGATCCACGGCAAGAAGGGTGTGCCGTTGCACAAGACATCTACAACTTTGGCGTAATGTTCTAGGCCTGCGAACAACGGCTGAAGGCGCCGCATATTTTTCAGGGCGCCGCGGGCCCCAAGTTGGGTTTCAATCGCCAAAGCCTCTTGACGCACATCTTCAAGCGTGGATGTGCCAAAACCGCGGGCATCGGCTGGGCAGATGGCCAGGCCTAGATCATCGAATGCTTGCTGTATGGTCCGCATAGCAATCTGACAAGGCGCCCGTGGAAGAGGCATTTCGTCGACTCCGTGTCGAGGAAGTGCTCAGAAACACAGAATCGGGTCGTGCAAGAAGCTCGCGTCTTCATAGACCTGAGATCGTGTGGGATGCGACGTGGATTTGGGCCCGGGGGGTTGTGGTCTACACACGACCGGAATCTGTTGGCCCGCCACCGACAAAATGCGACCCATTTTGCGAACCACCAGCCGACCACACCGCATAGTAGGCTGTGATTAGGATGTGTGTGCCTTGGAGCCTGCCTATGCAGCTCAGCCCCAGGTGGCGTGCCTGATAGCGGTCTAGCATCACACCCGCGACTCGAGCAGCTCATTCATTGGTAGCCTCCCATGCAGACTACGACCATGCTTGTCTTCCCCCCTGGTCCATGCGTTCGGGCGGCTTACCAGACTCGATTCTTCATCTTCATCTTGCATTCTCCTATGTTTCTGCTGTACAGAGAGATTGCCTTCGATAACGGCTAGAGCTGGGTCCTTCTCAGTCCACAAGGTCGCAATGACAAACCATGAAGGACCCCGGCCGCATAAAAAACAACGAGTTGACGACAGCGCGACGACCAACTGGTCGAGTGTCGCCCTTCGCGATTCAGCTGAGACACGAACCAGCCAGGGCACATCAACAATCCATTCATATCCACCATGCTTCAATCCCACGCCAGCTCGGTCCATGGACGGCTCGACAACAAGAGCCTACCAACCGCTGCTCCCAAAGACGAATAATCACATCCCAGGAAGGCCTGAAGAGCATAATTCCAATGCCGCTCAGTCATCCTTTGGTCGCAAACAAGACTTATGTATAACAGCATTGACTTTGCCTGACGTTGGCACAATCCATTCTGCTCACTCGTGGCCGATAACAGTCAACACGAAGCACGAACAGTCCTTGTCTCGCAATGAGATCGAGTTCTCCGCAAATGAAGAGACAACGCTTGCTTTTGGTTCAGTAGGTAATTCTGTCACCATAGTTCAGTAAGTGCTAATTTTTATAAGCTCGCGAACATCTCAGCGACTATTGAGACACCCAGGAATGCAATAGATCAGGTTTTTGACGTTAAATTGCGCTGTGGCAATTCGTTCTCAGCTTTGGAAGGGCCAGATATCCATGGAAAGGTCACAGATACGAGAATGAGCCGAATGATTGAAGACCTGCTTTCGGACACTGACTTCCAGCTATACACAACCTGCTACCTCAAAGATCAGCCGCATGGCTTTCGAAGGACTGCTGTGCAAGCGTGCACAATCGAAGTCACCATCTACGGACCATCATCCCTCTCCGAGGATATCGGCAGCTGGGCGCAGGACTACGAGGTCTATTTGCAAGATCCAAAGCGGTCGCACTTGCACGCTCGCTACTGCAATCCACATCGTCTTTCGTCAATATATCTTGAAGAATGCCCCTGGCTGGCTGATTTCATTTCGAGAAATCATGCGGCCTGCATCGAATTACACGAGCGACCCGATCTCCTCGATGTCCTCAGCACACGTCAGAACCTTGAAGAGGCTGCGCAGCCAGGAGTGGTATCCACAAAGATGAAAAAGTACCGAAATTCATACTTTTCTGCATCTGAAAGTTGAGACTGATATATGTCATTTAGACATCAGAAACAGGCTTTGACGTTCATGCTCGAACGGGAGAAAGGCTGGGATTTTAGAAGTGGGGATAAGGACATCTGGAGTATACTGGATTCCGGCCGAGTTCCGCTGTATGGCACCTTTTTTTTTCCAGCATCCAAAATTGGAGCCATGGCTAATCATGAAAATCACCAACAGCTTTCTGAATACGGTATCGAACAAGACACAGGAGGCTGAACCGGAGCAATTTTGTGGCGGCATCATCGCTGACACCATGGGGCTTGGCAAGACCCTGACCATGATTGCTTTGGTAACGACTGACCTTAACAGGGACATGATTGATGTAGTTCGTTGGTCGGAAAGTCCAAGTTCTACCAAGCAGTTCATGCCGGCCACCTTGATTGTTGTCCTACCATCACGTGAGAAATCCTGAAACAGGACATAAGGAGGCAGCCATTTCTGACAAAAGCTCGCAGTTCTCAGCACATGGGAGGAACAGATTCATCAGTAAGTTAGCTGTATCCTAGACATCTAGCCTCCTAGACCTCTATGCAGAACTCTCGACTCCAGATGTCTAGAGGAATTGGTGGGCAGCATCTTGAGCTGCAAGTTCACTGACTTTCACCAGACATTTAGACCCAGGCTCCATCCAGGTTTTCCGGCATCATAACAAGACACGACTTCAAGAATACACTGTCCTGAAACAGGGTGACATAGTCTTAACGACCTACTATACAATATCTGCTGAATGGAAATCCAGTGGAAACTCAAACGGGCACCCCATATTCGGGAAGCGTTGGAATCGAATCATTCTGGATGAAGGTATGGTACTTTTAAGCTTCAGACAGAGCATGACTAAGTCGTTGCTCTGCTCTTTCTGAGGCATGTGTTAATGTGGTTCCTTCCAGCACATTACATCAAAAACGCCGCCGCTCGAATGACAAAAGCAGCATGCTCTATTGAAGCAGTTTCCAGATGGGCTGTCACAGCAACCCCCATACAAAATCGACTAGGAGACCTTGCCACGTTGGTGCAGTTTATACGCGCACACCCTTATGATGATCCTCGTCACTTCGAACGAGATATCTCACAACGCTGGAAAGATGGTGATAGTGTCGAGGCTGTAAAAAGCCTCAAGCAATTGTCAGCTTGTCTGATCTTGCGGAGAAACAAGGGTACGATTGATCTACCGCCGCGCAGAGACCTTAGGTACCCCATCGACTTCACAAGCGGGGAACGGGATGAGTATGAGAGTCTTCGCCAGCGTACAATCAACAAGCTCGACGACCTGCTGCATGGTGGGCATCAGCAGCCACTGCCCGGCGTGGCGACGTACGTTAATGCTCTGCAGCAGATTGAGGCACTCAGGCTGTTTTGCAACCTTGGACTGCACTACCACAACCACACGACCACAACGCAACAGAGCTCAGACGAGTGGCAAAACCACGCCCAGGCCGCTTTCAACCGCCAGTGCGAGATGGGCCCCCTTTTTTGCCTCCAGTGCTCGTCTGCCACCAATCTTGTAGATACTCTGGCTGTTGACTCGACTCGACGTGCGCCCCAAGCACATTTCTTCAGCTGTCGTCAGTTCATATGCAGCGAGTGTGTTGAAGAACTCGGGAGGTCGCGGCAGACGCTGCTCTGTGGTCATCCAATTTCTTGTCCTGTCGCCAAAGTGACGATAAGCCTAGGACACGATGATGAGTTCATCGATGCAGATGGCGACACCATAATCTGCGAAAGGCCTGTGGACATGCCATGGATCTCCTCCAAAGTTAAGGCTCTAGTTGCTGACATTCAGAAAGTACCCTCAGGGGTTAAATGGTGAGTTCTCACCAACAACAGCCACGATCGTGATGTTGATTCACTGACGACGCGCGCCGCTCTACAGCATCGTCTTCTCCACCTGGCGCCTCTCCCTGGCTATGGTCGAGCTTGCACTCAATCAGGCCTCGATCAGCAGCGTGCGCTTCGACGGCAAGGTCCCTCAGAAAGACCGACAATCAATCATTGATAGATTCCAGAAGGATCCCAGCATTAGTGTCATGCTTCTCACACTTTCCTGCGGCGCTGTCGGGTATGTTCATGGGCTGCCACTACAACGATAGAGCTTGTGCTGGATTGTGGACTGACATGCCTCGGACAACAGTTTGACCTTGACCGCGGCATCACGCGCATACCTGTTGGAGCCACATTGGTAAATGGCTGTTCTCCGGGACTAAGCTGCGTTTTCGAGGCCTTATCACTTCTCGCTAACATGATTCTTTTAGGAACCCAACGCTCGAAGAACAGGCACTTGCCCGTATCCATCGACTTGGACAAGACAAGCCAGTGACAACAATCCGGTTGTATATGAGGAACTCGTTCGAAGAGGTACACCTGCTTTACCTTGTCTCTCAAGTCCCCCATAATACTTGTAAATTCTCGGATTTTGGGCTAACATCTGAGCATCAGGAGGTCATGAAACTCCAAGAATCTAAGAAGGAACTCGCTGGTATCCTCCTATCCCAGCACGACGGAGACCAGGTTGACACAAGTCTGGGAGTTCTTGAGGTGAGTCGGGAGACCCGTCGCTAGATTCGTGTTCTGGAGCTGACACTCTTGACTAGCGTTTACGCTCGCTGCTTTAGCACTTGCCACTCATTTTAGGTTTCTTGTTGGACGGGTTCGGGGGTGCCAAATCTTTGCAACGCATTTGAAAGTGGATATTATGGCCGTCAGGGTTGCTATGACTCCTACTGAGATCCCCGACGTCGTTTTGGAACGCTTCTTAGCTTGTCTATTGCTCTAAAGTCAGGCCTGTTTGATGGCTGGCTCAGGTACTCTGTGTTGAGGATGGAACTCGGATCTGGCGTCGGGCCCGTGACTATCTCATAGAAATTCTGGCGCATTCAGAACTGACAATGAGGTGCCAGGTTTCAAGAGGACTGGAAAGCCATGTCCTCGCAATGCGCACTTTGGTGTATAATGGTTCAAGGCATCTTTGCAATGTAGATATCTCAGCATCATTCTATAAGGGCTTGTTCTTACTCTATGGCACTGCTAGGGCCTCGTTAGAGACAATACCTGAGTCACGATCGTGGGCTAAACACTGGGACCTGTCGGTTCTGATGTCGGAAGCGTTCAGAACAAGATAGCAACATTGATGAGATGGCTTCAATTTGATAACAAAGAACGGTCGATCGCTGGCAACCATCCATAGTACAGACAGAAGATGCTGCACATTATGCCTAGTTAAAATGAACGTCCTGTGCATGTTCGCGTCAGACCAAATTACCTCTTCCATCACATGACGTTCTGTGTTCCGTGTGGGGCCGGCCCCCGTTCTCGGCGGGCTCTTAGCTCCGAGACTTGCGGACGAATAATCACGCCGCCCCGGATGTCGCAACAATCAAGATGTAAGCCAAGATGTAAGCATTATAAGAAGCCGCCCATGATTCATTGACCCCTTCCTATGGCCGGTTGAACACCATATATTCTGTCCATCCCTACACAGAGACAAGCTTGTCAGCCCTAGAGTTCTCCTCTCGCTACTATTCAACAGGCAAGTCCGCAAACTTATCCTCTACTACAACTCTTGTCACACTGCTATAGCGGACCTCGGCCACTCGATCATCTGGCATTCTGCCCAGGACAATGAGACTCATAGTTACCGGCGCAACGGGCTTCCTCGGCCGAGAGGTCATACGGCAAGCGCTTGCCACTCCCAGCGTGACTTCTCTCGTAGCTCTAGCTCGCAAACCCGTCGTGTTCTCTGACACAGAGCTGCTCCCCGGCTCAAAGCGAGAGAAACTCATTGACACAAAGATCAATGACTATGGCGAGTACCCGCCTGATGTGCACGCACAATTCGCTGGTGCACATGCGTGCATATGGTGAGGAATTCTTTTCACACCGGAGATGAGATGATCCCCTGTCTAGTCTATATGGTCGGACGCTGACGTCGAATACAGGACAGTAGCCATAAACCCTGGCAAGACACTCAAGTATGACTGGTCCGAAGTCGTCCGCATCTGCCAGACGTGTACAATTCAAGGATTCTCCGCCATGCTTGAGGCCACTGCGCCCGAAGCAGGGGAGGACGTCGCTGGCAAAAGCGATAGCCAAGACTTCCGCTTTGTGTACGTCAGTGGTATGATGGCCGAGCCGGATCAGACTAAGAAGCCGTTCTTGTCGGCTCAGTACGCTCTGATGCGGGTGAGTTATCCGGACCGTCCCGCTTTGGAAGTGTTTACTAAGTCTAAAATTTCATTATCCCAGGGTGAAACGGAAACGCGGGTGCACGCGTTAGCCGCAGAGCATAGTACAACCCGACCTGTGTCCGCGGCGATCTGCAGATTCGGGTCGATAACTAGCCCCGGCCTTGGCGGCTCGATACTGGGCAGCTTAGCCGCCGGCGTGACAGGGTGGCCGGCGCTGACTTCGGAACAGGCCGCTCGGGTATTGATTGATCAGGCTATCAATGGAGCCTGTGAGGGAAAACCCACGCTTGTGGCGAATGACTTGGCGGCGGTGTGGAAGAGAATTGTAAAGGAAGAAGAGGGAAGCAGCTATTGAGCTTCAGATACGAACTTTAGATTGAAGATGCGCGTTGGCAACCTTCCGCAGAGCTAAACGGGCGCCATAAGCAGGTCTCGATATAATGAATACGGAGCCCCTATCTCCTTTATGCAGATGCAGTCCGCGTGTCCTCCATAATCTCGGACCACTAGACCTGGAGTCGCCGTCTCTACACAAAACAGCATGGCGATGACTATCATTGATCACTGGAGCTTCTTGCCTTCGTCATCGTTCAACAGACCAGCAGCCGCAGACGCAATTTTCTTCTCCCTCCAAACACCGAAGGCTGCAAGTGCAGCGCCAGGGCCAAGGACAAAGACTCCTGCCAGCAACACCAACACAGGCACAACAACGCCTTCGTTCTGGCCCGTACTGGCGAGCCTGGTCTGCACATCATACACACCAAGAACAGCCCAAAGCACAGTCGAGGTGAAGATACCTAGGTGGTCCCACTGGAACATCCGTAAAGTACCAAACACAACACCAGCTGCAGCCTCGCCGTCGACCACAGTGTGGAGATCAATCGCAGGGATGAAGACCTTTAAGAATGACATGCCTGGGTCAGCAGACGTCATGATGAGCCAGACAACGCTGATGTGAGTGATCACTCCGACGATGAAGGCGAGGCCGTAAGCACGATTGATGTGTCGAGTCGACAGCGATGAAACAGCCGCGGGCGTCTTGCTTTCATGGCCGCCGCGAAAGACCGTCAACGCGAGCAGCCATAATGCCGCATTGACGTACGCTGGAGCGGGCTGCCAAAAAGCAGTGGCATCCTGGTTGGTGATCGGATCTGCGTAGGGGATGTACATGGCGACCGTGGGCACGACGTAGAGCACAAGCAAGGCTGGCAGCAAAGCCTTCGCGAAAGGCAACGAGACCGCCAACTTCGACGAGAAGGAAAAGTATGACGACTTGTGTGACAGCAGCGTGTACACAGCGTACCATACTGGGAAGATGAACATTCCCGACATGGTCTGGTAGAAAAAGGCCCAGATCGAGTGACTGCACATGGACACATATTAGCTTACGCAAGCTCACATTCGACCTCGAGTCCTGCGAGACTCCCGTGGGGAGACAACGTTCATAGTCGATACTCTGGTCCGTACTTACAAGCTGAGCAGCGTCCACCGGTTCCCCCCTCGGTACCCCTCAACCATTTGCAGCACAAGCACGCTGGTGAGCTGGAGCAAGAGCTGAGCCTGCTGGACGCGAACCGCACGTCCGCTCACACCATTGGCACCGCGCTCATACGTGCCGGGCGAAAAGAACAAGACCAGCATCGTCAGCACTTCGTCGGTGCCCTCGTGGCCGGTCCATTCCCGTTTCAGCGGCGTCGTGCCGTCTGTGAGGATTCCGGACTTGACCTGGGCGCTGAAGAATTGCGCGAAAGGAGAGCTCTTTTGGTATACGTGGATATACCAGAAGCCGAAACCTGCCAGACCTGCGAAGAGCGTTGTGAACAGGAGCGTCACGCCGAGAGGCCGGCTAGAGGGTGAGGTGAGGCTAGGGTGGCCGGTGGCTTTTGTCCCAGACCTCCCGGCCATGTTGTGGACACCTGCCTCGCTTGAAGATGGTCTGCCTGGCTCTCAATGGGGGCTTCGCGGTCGTGAAAATGGTCTCCTGGCTCAGCAATTGTCAAGCCCGAACCTCGCGTTGTCGATGTGCCCGAGGAAGAAGAAGCGCGAGATCAGGAGCAAGCAGCCAGAACCTTATGTATGCTCGCCCTTCGGCTGACATGGTTACGGCCCACTTTCTCGCACTCTCGACCGAACTGTTGGTTTTCAAAGCGATGTTGACCCCTGTTCGATGCGGGTCAGTGTACCGATAAGGGAGTCTGTCCCAGGTGATAGGTGTCAGCACAGTCCACGAGAGGGATAAAGGGCAGCTTCGCTTTATAGTCTTGCCAGTTGTCTATAGTATTGGATGCTACGCAGACGGTTAACAGATGGTCTCACTAGGGCCTTGTACTGGTTTAAACACATGCACGCTGATTAGATATCAGAACGTAGCTCGCCCGGGCGTAACTAGGCTTAAAAATGTTTGATGTCACCATTGACCCAGAGTCTTGAGTAATTATTGTACGTTCCTGCTATTATGTAAGCTCAGCGATAATTCACCAGGCCGAACCGGCTCCCAAAGAAAAACCCCTTCGTTTGCCTGGAGAAAAGAGACATGTCTGAGTCCTTTCTCCCCCCGGTGTGGAATTCTTCCTCTTCTCTTTATACCACCGCATCCACTCATCATTCAATTGGGAAACTGTGCCTCTAGCCATCGATGAGCAGTCACTTCCCCAATGCTGGATCAAATGACGTGCAGGTGTTCAACACGGTCTGGAGATGCTTCGGTATCAGGTTCCGTCCCTGCGCCCTCGCTATCGTCCTAGCTATGTTGATGGTGTCCAAGACCTTACATCCATTTATGCAATCCGTCACTGGATCTCCCAGCAGACCCGTTCGGTGAGACGCAATGTCCATCTGCCCGTCCTTATGGAATGCCTTGGGGTAACTCCGCCAGATTTGCCTACGCATCTCCGCGTTGGGTGTAGAGTACGTCAGCGCAAAGCATATGCGCGTGACTTTATCGAGAGGTCGAACGACTCGACGCGGTTGGTTGGTAGAAAGACACCGCTTAATTATTTGAGCTCCTTGAAGAAGATGGCGACGGGGCTGTTGCGCTCCGTTCCTTACGCAGTTTTCGTCTCGCGCGCCTCGAGGACTTGTCTCGTTCGTCCAGAAGGGCGACCGCGCCCCAGATGATGGCATTTTATGCGTGAACAGAGAGCTCTGGAGCTATCAGTCAGATATCAGGGAGGATTTTATCACTGTCCTCAGGTGTTTTACGCGATATGTATGCTCCGCGATACATATTCTTCAACACCTCGGTGCTACAAGCAGCACCGGTAGTGGTCTCTTTACGGCTTACCTGCCCTTGAGGCTCTATAAGCATAGAGGCATTTGTATGGCAAGGCCGGATAAACGCCGATAAATCATGTTCCTTCTTGTAGTGACTGAGAACATGTAAGCAGGCACAAAATGAACCGCAACGGCCACGATCGATCATTACTTGCGTGTGTACACTAGCTAACAAATAGGCCACTGTTGTATACTGGCCTATGCTGCATCCCAGACAAGGATGTGGGATGAGACTGAGTCTGGGTTTCTTGACGCCCATAGCCACGCTTCACCATAGCGGCATCGTTACAGATGGTGGACACAATGTGCACTGATTTTGGTAGGTTATGTTGACGATTGTTGTGTTGGTTGTGCTGCGGCTGGTGGTCCGCATTGCTGGCTGGATGCCTTATAGACGCCTGACGAGGGCCGCATAACGGGCCGTAGGCTGGGCCGCCAACCAAACCAACACGGACGGCTACTCAGATGCCTGGCTGCCTGGCTGCCTCACCAGCACTCCCACGCTGCTCTGGCCTTGATCCTCCCTCCCCACTAGCATCCCTTCACACCACATGCACCACATGCACCACCAAACCACATACCATCAACCGCAATCGACCAGGGCAACGAAGGACATACGACCGATCAAACGAACGAACGAACGAACGAGCAGAAAGTCATCAAGATGAGCGGCACACGCTGGGTCAAGCAAGCAGCCGACACGGCCGTCGTGGCAGTCAAGAACAACCCGGCCCTCGCGGCAGCCGGTGTCGGTGGCGTCGCGCTCGTCGCCGCACCCGTCATCCTTGTCGCGCCCGTCGTCGCCGTTGCGAATGGCGTTGGGTTCGGCGCGGCGGGCGTCGCTGCCTGTAAGTTCCGTTGTGTTTCTGTGTGCTCTTTCCCATATATCTACCGTCACCCCGTCGTAGGGACGAAGCTGGGTTGCGAGCGCTGCACACGATTTCAATTTGATGCGTCATCGTTGGCTGATCTGGTCACCTCTCGTGTCAATGTCCAACAGCTTCCGTAGCAGCAGGCCTCCAAGCTGCAATCGGCAACGTCGCCGCCGGCAGCGCGTTCGCGTGGTTCACGAGCCTGGGCGCTGGAGGAGCTGCCGCGGCTACGGTAGCCGGCGCCGCTCAGGTCGCGGGTGGCGTCGTCGCCGGGGCCGCAGGCACTGCGGCGGTATTGAAGAAGAAGAATTAGTAGTAATAGTAGTAGCGCTGTCGGAACAATGCTCCATGCGGCTTGGGCCACGGGGCGGATGTTGAGCAGGAAAAGTTCCTTCTGTCAGTAGCAACGGATTCATGAGGCGATTCGATCGAGTAAATGAGTGGGATGATATGAAAGACCCTTCGGGCACAGTGATGAAAGTCAACTTATAGCAAGACAGCGTGCTGCCCCTGTCCAACCTGCTTGAACGAGTGATGTTCCATGTCCGTGTTCGGTGGAAGATTCAGTGACGGCTCCCCATGTCTTTCTACCCCTAGGCTGGTTCTCGACCTCTAAGAAGAACCGACAAATCCAGCCGTGCACAGCGGGAAATATGGATTCCTGAACTTGATGGCACTGTCAGGAATGGTTTGATGACATACGCATTTGCGTCACACGTGGCTCAACTTGATATGCGATGCTTCGAACTCGTGCAGGGGCAGATGTCCTAGAGCTTTTCATCATGCTACGTCAGGATGTTGGCAACGTAAGTGGATTAGAGCGAGAGCATCATCATAATTGGTATCAGGACCAATTGTTATCAGATGTGAAAAAAATTGAACATGCAGACGTGTGTCACTACTCTTGCTATGTCGACCTGGGCCCTTCTGCAAAGATCATTGGGTTCTCAAACTGATCATCTGAACACAGGTATCTCCCTCAAATAGGCTTCCTCAGTTCCCAGACTGTAATCCCTATCCGTTATCCTCACCATCACATCAGGAGCAGTCCTTCGACATGTGTACTACCAATCACAGATCTCGCCTCCCGTCAGCCCCGAGCATTTCCTTGACAGCAGTAGGTGGCAGGGACTGAAGAGGAGACGGATGATGAGAGAAGCTCCCTGGCAATTCATGTACACCGGCTGCAAATGGGTCCTCTGGCCGCTGTCGTCGTTGCTGTTGCTGATTTGACGCGTCCCACTGTCGTGCCAGCAAGTCGTCACCCCACTGGCCCTTCGTCTCCTTCATCTCCTTTCTGTGGATATCATGATACGCAGGAAGCGGCCACGGCCTCAGCGACCCATTCCCAATGACAGGACTTGGCAGCTCCGCAGCGGCTAGCGGCGTAGTGCTGTTGCTGTCCCACGCCGCGCTGTATGGGCGGTACGGGCGGTAGTGATATTGGCGTGTGGGAATCGCGGGATTTTGCTCAAGCTCCGAGGGCTTCTCGTCCGTGGCGGGACTCGGCAGCTCCGCCGGATGCTGCTGGGTTGTCGGGCTGTTGTGGAAACCCTCCTTCTCCTCAACCTCTTCAGCCCCTATCCTTTGGCGGCCTCCGCACGTCTGTGACGGGGCGCGGTTCTCATTGCGCACACAGTTGGGATCAGTGTATAGTCCAGCAGCGCTCTTCCGACAAGCGACATACAGCAGCACGAGGGCGGCGAAATTAAGGTAGAAGAAGCCCACGCTCTGGGCCACGTAGTGCCTGTCCATCCTGGAGACACCTCTGTGCGCGGGACCGCGTTGGGGCCGGTCGAGGAGGTTGTTCATTAGGATGCTCTCTGCAAGCGTCCAGACTGTCTGAATCCAAAACACTGACCCGGCAGTTAGGATCAGGATGGCCCCATACCGCTGGTGTGGCTCTTGCTGTCTAGGACGCTCTGATGAGGACAAGGTCCTGTAAGCACACAGTCCCAGGGCGAGCGTAGATCCGACAAATAACAAGATGTCCACGGCGCCAGCGAGCTTCATAAAGGGTGGGTTCACCGACACTCCGCTCACCGGGTCAAAAGGTCTGCGGGGAAGGTATCCCTCCAGGCCGCCGAATGTGACTGTTGACAAGGAGACCAGGAGGGCAAAATATCCGAGGTTGCACCAGTAAATTACTTTTCCGGACTTGTTACTGCCAGCTCGGACGAGCACGAACAGTAATGTCGCGCAGGCGATACGGCCCAGCCACCCGGATATGTAGTAGAAGCTCGTGAAGAATCGATTCAGGAAGAAGAAACCGCTGTTGAAAAAGTACGAATCGAGACCGGCCATAGCGGCCGCGCAGGCTGCTGATCTGAGGACGGTGGCGGTATCAGTACTGAGGGGCGTCTGATTATGGTTCATGTCAAACCAGACGAGCTTCGTTCGCTGCCTTTGCACGACCTGCGAGTTTCCCAGCGTGTCCAGCGTGTGAACGCCCGCAAGCAGCTGGAGGACGAGACAGGTGATACTTACAGAGCCTGGATGAAGAATGCGCTTCCAACCAAGCGAAACCCTTTACGGCGTGCACCGTCCTTGACGCGGACGGCTACGCAGCTGGCGAAGCCCATGCCCTGCGAGGCGAGGCAGATCAGGAACTGCATGGCGGCAGCCACGAGAGCCTTGGTGGATAGGTCCGTCATCGCGATACAGCGCAGTTTGGTACAGCGCCGTACAAGTGCTGATGAGAATGTTTTGATGTGACTGCCACCCTAGAAACACAAAAGCCTGATAAGTCGCGATAGAACGGGAAAGGGAAAGGGAAAGAGAAAGGAGGAAACAAACACCACTACAAGCATATACATAAAGCTTCTAAACTCACCACTTCGCCACCATTGTGAGCACAGAAGCAGGCCAAGACCACAATCCTGGTGTCTCCAAGACCTGGTTTGAATCTTAAGAGACGGTCTCTCGTGCTGCGATCGTGGTCACAACCGAAAATCGAACAACCAAAGTAAACCTTAACTGACTCACACTGCCAGGGAAACCCCAACACAGCATTGTTGGCAGCCAAGCGCAGCGCGTCGGTCTCCAGCGCTAGCTCTGTGACTAGCGAACTTGATGGGAAAGAGATCGTCGTGCCCAGGGCTGTGATCGCCCGTGGAGACTGGGCTCCGCCACATTTTCCACGACGCGGTATGTGTCGTCGTTGTTGTGTGAATCCATCGGAGCTGCAAGTCGGTGACTCTTGTTCTATTCAAAAAATTCAGATTCATGGAAGCTGGTGGTGGTTTCTGGAATGCACCTCATCCTTGTTAGCCACATGCACAAAAGCATCAGATATGGGGGCACGTGTCTCCGGAATTCACTACATCGGTGCAGAAGACTTTCTGGTTTAGTGGTATATTACAACAATATGTCTAGTATTACCGGTAGGCCATTTGCGGTAGCTTTCTGGCAGCCTTTGTACAGTGTCCCAAGATGATGAAGATTCTGTAGTATTCGTCGGGTCCTTTCTCGCAGGCCGCAGAAATGCAACAAGCCCAGGCCGCAAGTACAGGTCGAGTACGTCCAAAAAGACTGGGGGTGGGCACCTCGGTCACGAAACCAGCAGTTCATTGCAGAACGATATCACTCGGCTGCTCCAATAAGATGCTCGTCCCGCCACGCTGCAGGTCACATGGTTGCGCTGACTTAATCAGCATCTCCGCTGTCAGAAGACTGTTGTCCTGCAGCCTGACACAAGCTGTGGTCTCTACCCCGCCCTGTGGGTGTTGCAGGGCGACCTTCCTTCATGAAAGCAGCAGTCAACATATACGGGCAATCTGAATCTCCGTTGTAGCAGGCCGACAGCAACCCTGCTACATAAGTGACGTACACCAACGAAGTCCTCCCAGCAGTCATGAAAAAGGCGAAGCAGCCCCAGCACAACGAGGCCTTCCGGCAGCTGGTAATCAATGCCGCACTGATGGACCTGATCGATCCTGTGCGCGGCAACCCGACCAGAGACCCTCTCGGCGAATCTTTCGAAGGCCACACCCTCACCGTGGTCACACTCAAGCAGAGGTTCTTGGACTCCTTTGCACTCATTTGTTCGACTTCGAGCAAAGGGAGAGAGACGGCATCCGCTGTCTGCCTCGAGCAACCACCGTCGTCGGCACCAGTCCTTCGGATTGCCCGCAACCGTGGTCTTTCGCAACAGGATCGCACAAAAGTTGAGAAAGTGCTCGACGTGCTCATTGATGTTGCCAAAAGGGGTATGTAGATTTGCCTTTTGCCCGGTGTCTTGCTATCACTAATGAAACGCATTCTTGCAGACAAGACAGCCGAATCGGCTGATAGTGAGCTTCTGCTCAACATTGCGGGTCTTGACAAGCCTCGTATTTTGTTCCTTATGGGGAAACTTAAAAAGCAGGGTTTCGAGCGGGATATTTCTTCGGCATTGTCAGACCAATCCAGGACGAGTAACGCGGATGCGTTGCATGACGTCGTGGGTTTCCGGCAGTGGTTGGAAATGTGTCCTCTGGACACCGACATCACAGAATCTAGAGAATCACCTGACTTGGCTACAGTCATTCGCTGGTATTCAGATGCTCGCTGGGTTTATCGCCACCACTTGGAAGCCTTCCTTTCTTTTACACCTGCCTCACCCCCTCCCTGGCTGGAGACTCTACACAAGCTAGCGCGGTACTGCGGGGCCATCAAGTCAATGGTGAAGCTTGCTGTAAAGCAGCCTGAAGTCTTCGCGGGCATCAGACTTGAAGCCGTGGAGCCCTCCGCCGAGAAGACGTTTCATCCGCGAGATAAATCACCCCTGCGAAACACTCTCGAACGCCTGCTAGGTGATAAGACACAAGCGTTAGTGGACACTCTGGCTCGGCGCTGGAACTCAAATGACCCGGAGAAAACCTTGCGAAAAGCCTGTAATCTTACACTTACCCTGCACGCCGAGATGCAGCTACTCGACTTCTACGACAGCAATGTGGATCTGGCACCCCGTCTACGTCTGATGGGTACCAGCAAGAAGGCGTGTTATCTTTGCCACAAATTCATACTTCAGCACTGGTTGCGTTTCACGGTGTCTGCGTGTCATCAAAAGGTGTATCCGACATGGTTGCCGCCGCCATCTAATGACCTCCCCGGACTGCCTAGATCCCGATCGTGGTTTTTATTCAGCAAGAAGATTGAGCACGAGACTAAGCAAATGCTTAAGACCGAGCTGAACGGCGTGAGAAGGCCAAAGAATCTCGATTCCACAGCAGGACCGACACTGACGGCGACTGCAACCATTCATTCGCGGAGCTGATTGGTCGACTTTGATCAAGGACCTAGTACATATGTCGCGTGGAGCACCAAAGGGCAGGGATAAATACATCCCTGGTACCTGACTAATCGTTCCTGAGCTCCTCGTGCACTTATAAATGGCTCATCAAAGATCACAGTCACTCATTCATAACTTTCCTTTGTTTTAGATAGGCAACTATAAGTTCCCCCATTGTATCCTCATTCATATGCTCTGTGAGCACGTAAAACCTCATTGTCACAACATATGTATCGACATGAGCGATATAGCTGGTAATTGTTCTGTAATGGCAAACGGGACATGAGAAGCCAGCGAAGTTAAGTGCCCCGGAGCTCAATTTCGCCCAACGTTGAGTTATCTGACTCGTTCCTAGCAATCTTTGTGGTAACACAAACTCAGAAAGCCAGCAGCATGAATGCAATATGCACGGCGCTCAATAACAACGTCCATTTGAGACGATGTGAGGAAAGTTTCGTAATTCTTTTTGCCTCACTTCGGATGAAGATCTTACTTTGATTTGTGTCTAGCCACAATCCGCTAGTGGAAGAAACAGAAGGGATTACTTCTTTGCAATTAGCGTAGTGAATTCGTTGCTGTTATGGCAATTGGCCGGTTCGTCTGGAGCGCCCAGTAGTGACCCTTGGTAGGCTTGGCGCATAGAGTACATCAGCGTTCCAACAGCGATAGGATCAATGGATATAGAATGGGGTGGGCTGCAGGTTCTAGAAAATGTGACGTGCTATATGCAGGCAGGCTCAGAAATGTCGTAGGCGCACAGCCAACACACTGCATGTGATACGTCGCCTGGTTGCCTGATTATGCAGGAGGCCAACTAGACGCCTTGCTTGCCTGGTTCACAAGACCCATACCTAATGGCCACGGCTATTCGGTTCGGGTGGGAGAAAAAGATAAATAGCTGTCGGCGGTCGCACATAACCGATTTCGAGCCTGTGGAACAAAGACTTCAAGCTCGTAGAGAGCCCCCCCCCCCCACTTCCCGTCTCACTTCGAAAACACCCTTCGACCAATCCGTTCTGCGTCTATATTACCTCCAATCATGACAACCTCGTCGCCACCAGTGTGTGCGCCAGCAGCCGCGATCACAACTGAGGAGCATCGTCGACTGCTAGACATCATCGACAGTCTTCGTGCTCACGGGCTAGGTCGTTACATTGATCTACCTGAGATTATTGTCTGCGGCGACCAGTCTGCGGGCAAAAGTTCTGTCCTCGAGGCCATTTCTGGTCTACGTTTCCCGACAAAGGATGGGCTCTGCACCCGATTTGCCACGGAGCTGATCCTTCGCCGCGGGGAAGGAGACAGTATAAAGGTGTCGATTACACCCGGCGAGCGTCGTGACCAGGGTGAAAGGGAGATCCTTGAGCGATGGCGGCCGAATGCCAACATAGACGTTGACGGCCTCGAAGCAGTCACAACACAAGCATTCGATGCGCTTGGTGCTACCAACCCTCGAAATTTCTATGATGACGTGTTGCGCATCGAGTTGATTGGCCCAAGCCATCCGCACCTCACAATGGTCGACCTTCCAGGGCTCTTCAAGACTGGGGACGGCAAAGTGCAGTCCGACTCGGATGCCGAGACAGTTTGCAGAATGGTTCAAAGATACATGGCTCGCCCACGCAGCATCATTCTGGCAGTGGTTTCGGCCAAGAGTCAGTACGTCTTGCAGGAGGTGACAAAGCTGGCAAAAGCTGCCGACCCCAAAGGACAAAAGACTCTTGGGCTCATCACCAAACCAGACACTTTGGACGTCGGCTCGGAGTCTGAAGCGCAATGGGTTGGCTACGCTCAAAACAAAGAGAATATGCTTCAGCTAGGATGGCATGTGATCAGGAATCGCAAATACGAAGAGCGCAATTCAACAGCCATCGAACGCGATGCTGTAGAAGCCAAATTTTTCTCCAGCGGTATTTGGGCGTCAGTCGACCCTGCACACTGTGGTGTGAACAGCCTCAAGGTCAGACTAAGCTCGGTCCTGAAAGATCAGATACTCTCACAGCTACCGAGTTTGCTTGGTGACGTGGAGAAGGAAATCAAGAACTGCGGCGAGGAGTTGCACAAGCTGGGACCGGAGCGGAAGAGCCGAGGCAAACAACTGAAATACCTCCTCGACCTGGGCGAACGGTACACACTGTTGATGGGACAGGCAATCAGCGGATCATACACGGATCCGTTCTTCGGTAACATAGGAAATTTTGGGGCATATCCGAGAAGACTTCGAGCGATTGTGAGCAACCGTCTATCCGACTTCGCAATCGATATGCGACAAAACGGACACAGTCAACTCATCGTCGACTCGGATACTGAAGCGGGTGAAGGCAACACAATGAGCGACGCTCCCCACATTCTACGGTCTGACTACATTCAAGACGTTGCTCAACAATTGAGATTTGCAAGAGGACGCGAGCTCCCTGGTCTGTTCAACCCACTCATTGTTGACGAGCTCTTCAAAAAGCAGTGTGAACCGTGGAATCACCTGGCCCAAGATATGGTTGACGACATCATGGACGCTGTGCACAAGACCGCTCGCCTTGCGCTTGAGCATGTTGCAGCTCAAGACGTGCTTGAAGAGCTTCTAATATTCATCCGAAGACAGATCGACGAGCTGGAGGAAAACGTGAAGGCTAAAGTACACGAACTTCTGACCTCTGCCAAGAAGCACGCTATCACATATAACAAACAGCTGGTTGAGAACGTTCAGAGAAGCCAACAAGCACGACACAAGCGAGCGATTAGACAACAAATCCAGCTGATATTCGGTTTGCATGAGTACGAGAACACGAACAAAAAATTCAATATCAATCCTGCCCAGGTTGTGGACACGCTCACACAGGGGCTTGAGGTCGACATGGATTCTTATGGTAGCTCTATAGCGGTCGACTACATGCAGGCATATTACGATGTAAGATGCTTGAGTTTCTTTCTAAGCTTGTACGCTGACATTGGGTGTTTCACAGGTCGCGAGGGATCGCTATGTTGATGATGTGAGCGTCTTGGCCGTGGAAGACTGCCTGATCACAAAGCTGTCCGGGCTTTTGAAGTCCGACACGGTCTATGACCTTGTAGATGAGGAGATCACGCGGCTGGTAGGCGAAACTGAGACCTGTACTACCAAGAGAAAAGAGCTTGAAGACAAGCGCAGCATTCTCAAGCAAGGCCTTTGGGACCTGAAAAGTTTTCATAAACACGACGGTCACGTTGCCAAACTCGTCACGCGAGCTCGTGATTCGCCATCTAGAGCAGACTCCAAGCGTGAGGAGGTTACTAGAAGCGTTTCAAGAACCGACGATGCTATGTCGATGCCGGGGACAGCATCTTCCGGCTCTTCCGATCAGCCCGACTCGAATGTTAGCGAGATATCTTTTAGATAGCAGTCTTGTCGGCAAGCGTCACGATAGTATCACTTTCAATGTATGATGTGCTGCCTGTCTTGCGAAAGTTCGAGATCGCTGGTGGGCTTCCGATGACGGATTGTCTGAGCATCTGTTTGATCATCATCTCCAACCATAGGTTAGCTCCAAAACAGTAGCAATATCTCCTCATGTCAAACTCAGTTTCTTGAAGCTTGTATCGATGGCCAGCACGCGACATGACTATCGGGGTTTTTCGCCTGATCCTCTGCAGTGGAATAAGCAATAATCTTGCAGACTTCGACTCGGATGATTATAAGGGCGCTTTGTGGCGTGATAAATTGAATGGGTTCCGTCAATAACAACCTAGCCGTGCCCGTTGCTTCCTGAGGGAAGTACGACTCACGGCCAAAATATGTATAGCGTAGTTACGACTACTCGTAGCATAGGCGGAGTGTCCACCAACACTCTCATTCACTACCGTTTTAGTGCACTACGACCGGCAGCATCGTTATGCACGACGACACCACCTACACCACCATCACCAACACCACGTTCGCCACCATCGCACACGACAAAACCTCTAGCCCCATCGTCGCTGGTCCCGAGTATAGTAATAAGACGATCACGCGTCAGCCTCAACAATCTCAACAAGCTGCAACACAGCGTCAGAATCAAAGCAACTCGACAGGGGACTTTCCGAACTGTTTATGCCTGTGTAGTACGCCACGAAGCCCTCAGGGTAAGTGCTTTAATTTATTAATTCCTGTGAGGGAAGTATTGTGAGTGATGGCGAGTGATTGCGGGAGGGGGGGTGGGGGAGGGCATGTAACACAGCCTGTGAAAAGAAAGGGCTCGCTGGAGCACTGATAGCGATTGAAGGGCATGATAGCAACGTGGAATGCGCCCTTGAGCAGGCTGCGGTCAAGGAAGGCACGCTTGTCCGGCCTGGCAATCACTCGAGGCTGATTGTTTAAAATGCGGACAACGATTTAGAGGCAAAAGAGGAAGCCCCATGTAATAGCCACGTGCTGGTTGAGCGAGGCGAGCCGGACCCCCCCCCCTCAAGCTGCCTGCTGCAGCGTGCAACGCGACCAACCCCAGACTTCTCCCCCAAAAGAGGACTGGACAGGCTCGGCTTGTCGGAAGCATGCTTTCCCCAGGATATTGGCCTGCCCATGGGGTCTCCAGATCCATTTACAGCCCGACATCAGGCCAGGCTATCCACGCTGCCGGGTGCTGCATAATGCGCCCATCCTTTCTCTTTCTCACATCCGTCCTCGGTCTTGGGGGCCGGGGGGCAAAGTCCTCTTCCGGAGAATCGGTGTGGAGGAGTGTGGGGAGGAAACGTAGGGAAGAGGGGGCGGAAGAGTGTTCTTCCGGAACCCTGGGCTGACTGGGGCAGCGTAACATGCATGCCCGGACCAAGGCGCATTAGCGGCGCCGTGTCTGGGCTACTAAGAAGGGCGGATGGGTCAGTGTGCATAGTACGTTGGCATGACACTCTTTGTCTTGACGAGGCGAATGCATCCGTGATGGATCAGCAGCGACACGCCAGTTGTTGATAATGTGTTTCTTATACAGGAGATGATTGCCGTCATGTATGAAAGGATGTACGCGCACTCAACGCTGGTGAAGACCGCTGTGGCATTGCGTACCCGTCGGGAAAAGTGGTCTGGACCATCCATGCAAGTGGATAACTCTGGATAACTAGCGGCAGCACTGCCCAAGGCCGTCCTGGTCGAGTAGTGACGCGGCTGACCGACCCCAGTCCAAGCAGTGGACGCGCCGACTTGCTGGCTGGCCCGCTGCGGAAAATAGTTTGTGTTCTTCGCCGAGTGGTGAGGGCCACCACATGCACTAGTTGTACAAGACGAAGAAGATACCTGTTTTTCCACTAGTCTAATTGTCTTTATGCTTCATATCAAGGGGCGACGTTGCTGAAAGTTAGCGTGGTACATACTATGGCTGCACTTTCAATGTCTTAGCCACGATGAGCCTGATCACTGAGATGATCTCATGCTCTTTGACGAGCCTGTCAACAAGCCAAGAGACTGGCATGGTCGAATAAGACGAGCCCAACCCCTCGGGTTCAGCTAGGCTTCAACCCCCAACACTGTCAAGTCCCTGCAGCTGTATCAAGAAACTGGCTGTAGTCAACGGCAGGCACGTGCGAGAAGGAGACAATCTTCATAGCCGTTGACAGAGCTAAGTTAGGCCGGACTGAGCTGAGCTGAGAGAGCCGGGTGAATGCCTATCCCTCCCCAGCCTGCTGGTCTCTGGCGCCTCCCCCTCACTCCCCCAGAGGCCCCCCCTCATCTCCCCTGTGCCTTCTCCAGACTTGCCCCAAGGTCTTCCCCGACCCAAGCTCCTGGCCGGGGCCAGCCCGAGGGCCTGTGAGGAGAAGCTGGGGTATTCTCTTCTCCGGACCCCAAGCTCGAGCGCTGCGCTAGCGGTGTGGCGACCAGGTTCCGGGCCTTTGGATCCTGACTCGGGCGGGTCGACTCTACCATTCTAGCTCTTTGGATTGGCCCGTCGACGCCGTAGCGTCGTCCTACGATGCCGGGCTACTCGGCCGCTCTCGCTGTTGCGTGTGGGGATGCCCCCGTCGCCGACTCACATATTAAGCGGGACTCTGCTCCTCTGTCAAGGGGGCCCCATCACGTCGAAAACTCATCACAGCGACACCGGGCTTGACACACCCTCCTCTCCACAGTCACTGAGAGCATATTCAAAAAGGGCCTTGTCCCCCTTGACCTGTCCCGTTCCTCTGGACCTCCCAGCACCGCACTCTCGCCTGCTGTCCACTACCGCCGCCATGGGTCTCAAGATCAACAACCCCCTCGCCATCCACGAGGACCGGCCGACTCCCAAGGCCGTCTACAACTGGCGGGTATACGCCTGCGCCTCGGTCGCCAGTTTCGCGTCATGCATGATCGGCTACGACTCGGCCTTCATCGGCACGACCATCGCCCTGCCATCCTTCAAGACTGAGTTCAACTTTGCCTCGTACAAACCAGAGGACCTCGCCCTGCTCCAGGCCAACATTGTCTCGGTTTACCAGGCCGGTGCCTTCTTCGGCAGTCTGTTCGCCTACGTCACTTCCTGGTACCTCGGCCGACGATACTCTTTGATCTTATGGAGCTTGCTCTTCACTCTAGGTGCCGGCATGATGCTGGGCGCCAACGGCGAACGTGGCCTCGGCCTTATCATCGGCGGTCGTGTCCTCGCTGGTCTTGGTGTTGGTGCGTGCTCCAACATGGTCCCCATTTACTGCGCTGAGCTGTCTCCTCCTGCCATCCGCGGTCGCCTTGTTGGCATCTACGAGCTTGGCTGGCAGATTGGTGGCCTCGTCGGCTTTTGGATCAACTACGGCCTCACTGAGACTATGGCGCCCAGCCACACCCAGTGGCTCATTCCCTTTGCCGTCCAGATCATTCCCGCCGGCATGCTTTTCATTGGCTCCTTCTGGATCCCCGAGTCCCCCCGCTGGCTCTTTTCCAAGGGGCGCCGCGACGAGGCCATGAAGAACCTATGTTGGCTGCGTCAGCTCGAGCCCACTGACATCTACATGATTGAGGAAGTCAAGTACATCGACGACGAGCTCGACCGCTACAACCACAATATCGGTCCCGGCTTCTGGGCTCCTTTCGCCTGCCTCAAGCAGAAGAAGGTCCAGTGGCGACTCTTCCTCGGCGGCATGATGTTCCTCTGGCAGAACGGCTCCGGCATCAACGCCATCAACTACTACTCGCCCACCGTCTTCAAGAGCATCGGCATCACCGGCACCAGCACCGGTTTCCTGACCACTGGTATCTTTGGTGTCGTCAAGACCGTCATCACCATCATCTTCATCATGTTCCTCATCGAGACTGTTGGTCGCCGCAAGCTCCTCATCATCGGTTCTGTCGGTGGCTCGCTCTGCATGTGGTTTATTGGAGCTTACATCAAAATTGCCAACCCCGCTGCTACTGCCAGCGGTGGCCCGATGACCTCGGGTGGTATCGCGGCCGTCTTCTTCTTCTACCTCTGGACCGCCTTCTACTCTCCCACATGGGTAAGTTGTGACCACGGCCTTCTCACCGCCGTCAAACCTTCCAGTGCCAATTTACTGACTTCTTTTCCCCCGCGCAGAACCCCATGCCTTGGGTCCTCAACTCCGAAATGTTTGACGAGAACTCGCGCTCCATCGGCCAGGCCTCGGCCGCCGCCAACAACTGGTTCTGGAACTTCATCATCTCGCGCTTCACCCCGCAGATGTTCCTGACCATGCAGTACGGCGTCTACTTCTTCTTCGCCTCCCTCATGATCATGTCGGCCACTTTCATCTACTTCCTGATCCCCGAGACCAAGGGTCTCCCGCTCGAGTCCATGAACCGCCTCTTCGAGATCAAGCCTGTCCGCAAGGCGCACAGTCAGGTCCTCGAGGAGCTCCGTGTGCAGGAGCACGAGTTCCGCCACAATGCTGGGTTGGACTCTGGGTCGGTTGATGAGGAGAAGCACAGCGTTGCTGCTAAGCAGGCTGAGGCTGTTTAGAGACTTGGGATGAAAAAGAATAGAGAAGAAATCCCAAGAGAAACCTGGGACGTTGGGAAGATCTTTTGTCTCTAGGGCCAGTAATCTTTAGCATAGACAATTGATGGCAAATGAGTATCTCGTTTCAAATCATGACTTCTATTGGCCTTTGCAACGTGATGGATACGCGTAAGCAACAAAAAGTGCATGCCAACTATAAGAACATGGTCAAGATGAGACTGTCACCTTGTTCAGCCCTTATGACACACTAACCAGCTCGCTCACGTACAGTTTTCTAGTTGTATCTTTCACGATGCCCAGTCTTTTATTCAATGTGTCAGTCCTTCCGAGAATCAGAGGTGTTTCCAGGGTCAACCTTATCTTCTGAACAGACAATTGTCACCATTGTTTGCCAAAGACTTGGGAAACTCCTCATCAACGAATTTATTTCCACAGCGACGCCCTTCGAGAGGGGTTTCGCAGAATATAATACCTAGCTAGTCTTCAACAGTAAGATGAGAGATTACCCTTTTGAACATTTCTAGAGAGTGACGTGTCCCAATCGGGGTCCTGTTCATGGACCTTTACTCTTATTATGTATCAGACAGACGAGATTTATTTAATCCTGATTTCCGAGATCTTTTCTTGTGGGCTCTGATGCTGAATTTCGACCAAACTACAGTTACAGGCTCGGCGAGCGGAACTGAAACACTTGAGTCTATCGGCGTGGCTACTACCTACCTGATAAGTAATCAGAGCGGCTTCCATTGTGCATACCCGTTGTAGCTTTGTGCTCACCAACGAATCGTGAAAATCAACTGCTTCTCATGTCTGAAGTTTACATAAGAACGCTGAGTAAAATGCGCAAGCTTTCCAGTCAAGGTTAGCTCTTTCAAAACAAAACAAAGGTGCTGGAAGTCTGATAGTTGGATTGTCACTCTTAGTTGAAATCGGAATAGTAACCCAACTATGACACAGACAAACCCCTCCTTAAGCGGGCGGTGACTCATAGGCCAGATTCGCTGCAGCGGATGTCTTGTGACCAGAAGTAGGGGCAGCAGTCGTCCCGTCACTTCGGTTCGCTGAAAGCCTTGGATGTGTTACAGAGTGGCGGGTCACGTTTGTTGCTTGGCTTGCGCTGTAACTGCCGCACAGCAATGTGTGGGGCTTGGTCCTTGTCAGTTTAATTTAGGAATGTGTACAAACACATACCTTAAGGCAGGTATCTAGATATTAAAGGTAGGTATCGGCGCAGATATATCGCACCGTAGTATACAGTGTCAGAAACCGATATCAGGTTCACGAATATACAAAGACCAATCTAGGATGCGTAACAGTTCACCACGATGACAAAATATACCATCTTTCCCTCTATAGTAGGCTTATTGCACATTATATACTTTGCGACACGCCGCAAAAGCTTTACACATCTCCGACAGACTTATGAATGGCGTTGCGGAAGAAGAGGGGGAAACGCGGAGTGAGGCATCTCGACATATCAGCTTATAGTATCCTACGAAGACCTACGACCCCGGTTACTCAAGGCAACCTACACCAGAAATACCGGAAAAGCGATACGCAAACGAGGAAAAGTAGCGCCGGTAGCGTAGCGACTACGTAGCGCGTTTTCAGTTATGTGATACTACCAGGGAGATATTGAGACCTCTCTATCTTGATAAGTTTAGCTGGTGAGAGCTAATCTGTTTCCCGCGTAGGGACGATAGAGCGGCGGCGTCGTACTGGCGTGTCGAATATCTAGCGTGCGTTTGTAGTCTAGTCGAGAGGTATGGCTTATTACACGAAGAACTCGTAGGCTAGCTGAATCCTTGATAGGATAGAGCTTACATGGGACGGCTGTCGCTTCCTGCGCCACTCCAATTCCTTATGGTGTGCTTCCTCTATATGGAAAGAATCTGCACATTGCTGATTGTGACGACGAGGGGCTTATTGTTTAGCAATTATGACTGCATAATACTTTTGCTTCCCACAAGATCCGCGCGATCGTCATGGGTCTACTCGTGGAAAGCCGGAGTTAACCACCTGAAATGGGCCAGATTCATAGTACAGAGGGGACCACGAATGACTTGACAGGTCTTAATGCAGCCACGCTGCACGGACTAACAGCCAATATACATGAAGACTGAACCTAATCTATTGCGGGCACTGTAGTGTGCTTCAACCAGCCCTACCTCGTAGTTCGGCACAATCACTTCTGAATTACCCTTGCATGACTGAACATTTCCGCTTTCGCCGTTTGAGATACACGGACTTTCCGTCAAGACTGGAGCTATCACGACTTCCAAGTAGACCACAGACTATGAACTGCGCACTTCGATATGGCTCTCCCTCTCGGCCCAGCTACAGAGCCACTCCTAGTACATGGAACTAGCCGATTTTGTGAGATCCGAAATATCCCAACTTGAAAACACGCAAGGTGGTGGTGCGACCGCACCACCACCTCCGCGCACACTACCCTTGTAGAAACTCTTGAGTGGTTTCAAGACGAGACCAAAGATGGCGTCGGCCAGGACTTTGGCCGCGGCATGAAGTGCTCACAAACTGCGCACGAATGGGAGTGCATGCTGTTCAAACCAGCCTCGCTGTTCCTGACCTTTCATGCTATGCGCGAGTTCGATGGGAGTAAATCACCAGCCGTAGCTGTGCGTTGTCCTGCAGAGAGGAGCCTGCGGGAAGCCGTGGCTGCTGCTTTCACCAAGAAGACAGATCCAGCCGAAGCTCCCTCTTCTTGATCTCAGCGACAACTTTCAGGGAGCTGAGCATACTCGCACTAGTTAAGCAACACAGCCACGGGATCCACTGGACAGATAGCCTCGAAGAGCACCTCACAATCAGGAACAAAGAGCTCTGGGTCTACTCTTGCTGTCCGCTCATCTCCAACGACCGTCCAACACACGAACAGACATCATCCTGCGCGCCATCCTCGAGTAGGTGTTCGACACGCTCAACATCCTCTTCACCCCCAGGCCACAAGAAAACAGGCAGACTCCTCAAAGACCACAGCCTTAGCATAAGATCATGTTTCTAAGTCGGGACAGAAGGAATCTGATGAAGTCGGACAATTCCTGGCTCGCGCTGCTGGTCGCGGTGTTCATGCTCGCTAGTATCGTGTAAGGTGTGCTAGGAGTCGCGTATGCCAAGCTTGCGTTTGATATTAGCAAGAAGTCGCTCGAAATTGATAGGCGGCAGTATGTTTCGGCCTTAGCGCAGGCCTGTGGTGGTAACCAGAATCTTGGGACAGGGCCCACGGCTTTGTGCCCTAACCTTGACAGCTCACCATGTTCAGGTCACGATTACAAATGCACGTCATGACTCTTGAGATTGTGGCGGTTGCATCAGAGGGATATGTGCTCTTGGTTGTTATGTAACAAAGTGTGTACACGAGAGAATGTGATATATACGGATAGATGTCGTGGCATGTGGCCATGGCTTCCAACGACCAGCTTCAAAGAAGCAACATATAAAACAGGAACAAAAAGAAAAAGGACACGATCCAAATTCCATACTTTTTGTAGCTCTCAGATGAAATCAAGCCACATCAAAAACGCATTTATGCGAGGAGGGAGGCGATGGCGTTGTAAGCGGGCTTGGGGTTGAAGTTGCTGTCGAAGAGGAGGGGGTTGGCACCGGTGCGCCACGAGTTCTTGTCGCTGACACCCCAGACGGTGATGCCGACGCACTTGGAGACGTTGAGGCAGGCCTTGACGACATCGTCGTAGTCGGTGGTAGGGGCGTTGGCAATGTCGAGCTCGGTAATGGCGACCTCGGTGACAGCGGCAGTGGCAAGCTGAGTCAGAGCACCCTGGACAGCGGCGCCCATGCCGCCGGAGATGTGAGTCTGCGAGCCTGGGAGGATGTTAGTATATAGTTTAAGATGAAAAGCGTTGAAAGTGAATGAAGGAACTTACCAATGCCGTCAATGGGAACACCGGCCTTGATCCACTTGTTGACGTGGGCAACCATGCCGGTGGTGACCTTGGCGTAGTTGGCCTTGTCGAGGTTGTAGTCGTTGATGAAGAGCTTGGCAGCCGGGTCGGCAGCGCGGGCAGCTTTGAAGGCGATGGAGACGAACTCCTCGCCGAGGAGGCGGGAGAAGACGGAGTCGCGCAGGCTGCCGTCCTCGTTGAAGATCTCGTTGACAACGTCCCACTGGAGGATCTTGCCCTTGTAGCGGGTGACAATGGTGGTAACATGGTTCTGAATGACGGAGCGCAGGGTGTTGGCGTCGTTGATGTTCTGCACCCAGGTCGGCAGCTGCGAGTGCCAGACGAGGGTGTGGCCGCGGATCTTCTTGCCGTTCTGCTGGGCAAAGTTGACGAGGTAGTCAGCGCCAGCGAAGTTGAACTGGCCCTTGCTGGGCTCAGTGGCATCCCACTTCATGCTGTTCTCGGGAGTGACCTGGCCAAAGTCGGCCTTGATGATGGCAGCGTTCTTGTCGGTGGTGAGCGTTCCCTGGTCGGCGCAAGTGCCAAAGTACTGCTTGCCCTTCTTCTGGAAGAGCGTGTTGATGCTGGTAGCAGCCTGGCGGGCCTCAAGAAGCTCATCAGGCTGGAGCATGCGCTCGACAATGTTGGCCCGGCGGGCAGCGAGCTCAGGCTCGTTCTGGACGAACTCGGCGGGCAGAGCAGCCGCGAGGACGGGCAGGAGGAGGGCAGCGGAGAACTTCATGGTGCTGGTTTACTTGGTAATTTGCACACTGAGAGAAGGAGAGAGAGAGAATGGGCAAGTGGTTGCAAGGCTCGTAGGTGAGGAGAGAGTGTGAAGAGTCTGTGCGACCTGGTGAGCCAGAGGGTCTAGCTGGAAGACACAGGCTGGGCATTGAGCTTTACTTATACTTCATCCCCGTTGACAATGATGATCCCAGACCCATAGCATCGTGTCATGATGGTGGAGCCTTTGGTGGTTATTCGGAGTCGGTTCCGAGATCCACTAGCTGGACGCATTTCCATCTCTCCCAGTGTCCATGATCCCCTTTGATGCCGCCAAGACCCTTGGCAGCACTGGAACCTGAGTACAGGCTGTAGCCACAAAGCTTGGTCAAAGCTTGGTACAGGCCGATGCTGCCATAGACCTGCCTCGCTTGGAACCCAAGCCGGGGCTGTAAAAGTGACGTGAACAGGGCTTTGTTGTAACGGTGTGGGTTACAGTACGTGTGAGCAGGTTGCTGTGCGGGCAGGACTGCCGGACATCGTCGTTGTCAAGTCCGTCCGGAATTAAGGGTTGGGATGGGGCTGTGGGCGCCTGGCTACGGAGGCTCATGGCCCGACAAGGCCAAACCTGCCGCTGGCCATGTGCCGGGGCTCTTCCGGTTTAGGGCTGCTTTCTGCCCGCGGAGGACGGCCCTCCGTCTCGCAAGCATGGCCTGGTGGTCCCAGTGCCTACTACATGCTATGGTCCGTCGTGATCGGGCTTGGCACTTACTACAATGGCCTGGGCCCGGCCAAGACAGCCGCCGATTTCTGGAAGCTTATGGCGTCCCAAGGGTGTTTACGTCCGACGCCCGTGCCCACGTTTTGGCCGGGGTTTGCAGAACGGCAGTGCTCACGATTGATTAACATGGCATTGCAGCCGCGTCTTGTGACATTGTCCCAAAGCCTGCTCAAAGGCAACACACGCCGTTGACGGACCGTGGAGTCTGAAGCCTGTTCGTGTGCGCACCGAGTCGTCGCCGTGGGCTTTCTTTAGCCGTGCCGTGTTCTGTTCCTCCAGCGCGATTGACTGGTAGATCCCCACCAAAGAGACGATCTGTCGCGCGATCCAAAGTCTAATTAGCCCTGGACTCAGTTCGCTGGTGGACCTGGTGCTGTCGATTCAGGGGTAAGGCAGGCCCTCTATGGCGAAACAACGACTTTATCCACTCGGCGGAAACACTTCATTTCAGTCAGTTCTTGCGGAGACCACGTGGGTACTAATGTGTACATATTATGTAGTATTCTCTCGTAGGCATTTCGCTGCCCATACCACGAACCGAATCGTCTGGGTCCAGCGGGCGTCCGCCTAGATGATTGTCCTTCTCCTTAGGGACAAGCCAGACAAGAGGGCGCTGGCTGACGTATGCACGCCGCCCAACGACTCCCGGCAGTTGTCGGCCATCGGCATCCAAGGAGAATTACAACATGCCCGAGCAGATTAGCCGAGCTGCACGCGTCAGGCGCACAAGATCGCCGAGAGTGTGGGGTACAGCCGTGCTGCATTTAGCCAGAAATCCAGAGTCTGGGGGTGGCGAAGGGTAAATTGCAGTAGTGTTGCAGTGCAGGATGATCAGGAGAATAACTACTGGGACTTCTCATCCTCCTCGCTCGATACGCGCATCAGAGTGGGCGATCTTATCTCGCAGTGCAACCGTCACGTTTTCCTTGGGTGACACGACCAGCGATATTTCTACCACGAATAAGCGTCCAGACCAGGGGCGATGGTACGTGAGGCGGAAGCCTCTCCGCAACCTAATCGGGAGTAACACTTCTCGCGCGCCTATCACAACAAAGGACGACCTGCATTACTCGCATCAGGAAACAGGGGAGGAGCCTTCCGCTCTGTCGAGGCCACCAGTACGAGCATCCGCCTGCCAGGCACGTCAATTCTGTCCAATCACAGATTTTCCACTGCAGCGCACTGACGCTGTCTCGATAGTGTTTCCGGGACCCAGACATATTGCTTGGGAGAGCTTGGTCCCTCCGAATAAGCTTGAATTTGTCCGGGGTGCAGAGTGGGAAACTATCGGATATATGTGAGTATAACAACGTGCTACCCACTAGACCAAACTGGTCCATGATTCGCACAAGGCCAACCCGAGGACTTCCCACTCTGGGCTTGCTTCTTCTCGCAGTCCATCTGCGTGCTTGCCAACTCCATCCGCTCAGTCATTCAACCCCCCTGCTCGTCAACATGAAGCTGACGATACTCACGCTGCTCAGCTTTGCCATGATGGCACTGGCTGAGCAGTTCACCAACCCCGTCATCTGGGAGGACCTCGCGGACAACGAGGTTCACCGTGTCAATGATGTCTTCTATATGACGGCATCGACTATGCACTACTCCCCCGGTGCCCCGGTCCTGCGGTCCTATGACCTCGTCAACTGGGAGTACATCGGTCACTCGGTTCCCGTGCTCGACTGGAGCACAAAGTACAACCTCGTAAATGGCCAGCAGGCCTACATCAAGGGCATCTGGGCGTCGAGCCTGAGGTACCGGCCCAGCAGCGGCCAGTGGTTCTTCCTCGCTTGCATCGAGTTCTCGACCACGTACGTCTACGTGGCCAGCTCGCCTCAAGGCCCGTGGACCAAGCACACCACTATCAACAAGTGCTACTACGACGCTGGGCTGCTGTTTGACGACAATGACACTCCTTATGTGGCTTATGGCAACACTCAGATCTCTGTCTCGCAGCTGTCGATGGACATGAAGACCGAGGTTAAGGCGCAGCAGGTCTACTCGACGCCGTCCAGCATCGGCGCGCTCGAGGGATCTCGCATGTACAAGGTACGTTCTTGATATTGCTTACAGGGTCGGACTCTGATTATACCTTTCCCGCATGATATGGCACCTGAATTGGTCTCCGACCTACGCATACCACTTTACCAAAAGACACTAGGACCCCTTCACTAACAACCATCCTTCCAGCGCAACGGGCAATACTACATCATCCTCACCCGTCCTCCGGATGGCGAATTCGTGCTCAAGTCCTCTTCTCCCTTTGGCCCCTTCACCGTCAAGACTCTTGCCGACAAGCTCAAGCTTGCCGCCGTGCCGAGCGCAGGATCTCCACACCAGGGCAGCTTCGTCGACACCCCCTCTGGCCAATGGTACTACATGGGCTTCGTGGACATGTACCCTGGCGGCCGCAGCCCCGTGCTGGCCCCGATCACCTGGGGCTCCGACGGCTTCCCCACGCTGACCACAGTCAACGGGCAATGGGGCAACTACGACTACCCGCTCCCCAAGAAGACCGTGCAGAGCTCCCTCGGCACTGACACCTTCACTGGCACGAGCCTCAACCACAAGTGGGAGTGGAACCACAACCCGGACACGACGGGCTTCTCCTTTGCCAACCCGGGCCTGACCCTCCGCACCGTCTCCAAGACCGACGACCTCTACGCCTCGCGCAACACCCTCACTACCCGCATCCGCGGGCCCGTTGGCACAGGCACCCTGCGTCTCGACTTCACCAACATGGCCAACGGCGACCGCGCCGGCCTGGCCGTCCTGCGCGACTTGTCCGCCTACATCGCCGTCACCAAGGTCAACAACCAGTTCAACATCGTCATGTACAACGGCCTGACGATGAACTCGGACTGGTCCACCGCCTCCAAGGGCTCTGTCGCCGCCCAGGTCAGCAACATCAGCGCGCGCCAAATCTACCTGCGGCTCGTGGCCAATATCAAGCCCGGCGGCAATGGCTCCGGCCAGTTCAGCTACAGTCTTGACGGTAACACGTTTACCAACTTGGGCCCTGCGGCGAGCTTGCACAACACCTGGCAGTTCTTCATGGGATACCGGTACGGTATTTTCAACTTTGCCACCTCGGCGACTGGGGGCTCGGTCAAGGTTATTTCGTTCACGAGTGCTTAGGTGCTTGGTGGGGAGGGTGAGGTTGGTGTCGATGGATAGTGCAGGGATGAGTTATCCAGACCTTGTTTCAGCTACTCGAGGATACCGGGGTGGGAGCACGTTATAGTATGGTGAGGAACCCCGTGATTGGGTGACCGAGCGTATACGACCTTTTTCAAAGTATATATATATAGCCCTTCTAGGCTCTACTATTTATTTCATTATTTGATTTACTTTGCAGCCAGTTGCATACAATGAGTACTTTGTATCACAGAATTCATGCTTTGCGAGGCACTCGATCATTATGTACACAGCATTTGAGTTCAGCAAACTGCTGGATTTCCGTGAGTATACTGGTCCATGCGAGTGTCAGACTTAGCCCGCCATGGCACCCCCTCGGGCCATCTTACGGGCTCTTTGATCTCTGCGGTTGTGATTCGCTCGCGATCCCTTGTTTGATTCTTTTCTTCTCCTCGCGGCTTCAGTCTCCTTCTCGCCAGTCGGACCGGCAACATTGCCACCGCGGCCACTGCCTCCACGGCCACGTCCGCCAGCGCCCCTTCCACGACCCCTGCCTCGGCCCCGACCAGCTCCGTCGCCTTCCGAGTCCTCGTTGCCCGCTCTCCACGATGTGGACTCCAAGATCGTCTGGTTGCCGCTGAACGTGTTGAACTTGAGCTCAAGCTTCTTCAGGCGGTTTGGATCTCGGCCGAGCATCAGGCCCCATCCCTCAATGGCCTCGTCCGTCATGCCTGTCTCGCCCCGAAGAGTCGATCGAGCGCTACTTCTCCTCGTGTCGGCATCCCGCTCGAATACGTTTTGATTGGACTGGTATGCCTTGAACAGGACCTCTTCGATTGCCGATTGTCGCTTCTGATCATCGGCGTCATCCGCCAACGCGTCGTTGACAGTCATGCCAGCATCTACCGCGTCATACGTATCATCGCGCTCGTCGTCATCTGCGTCAAACAATGATAGTGCAGATAGGATCGCAGCTTTATTTGGCGCGGTGGATCGATCGGCCAGGATGTCGTCGGCCGTTTTATTTGCGCCTCGCTTGCCGAAGTGGAGATTCCCCATGTCGACATTCAGCTCGTCAAAGTCGTCGTTATCGTAAATGTTGTGCCGCGTGGGGAGTTGCGGTGGTGTAGATCGAGGGGCCAGTGAGCTTCTTCTCCGAGGACGCTCGGGAGATCTGTTTGCCAAATTAGTTCGCATCCTTGTTATTTCATCTTTTTCGTACAAAAAGAATATTTTGACTTTGACACTTACAGCTCTTTACTTCGATCTAGGCTGCCAAGATGTGCTGGCAGATCTTCCTCTAGCAAATGTGCAATGACCTGCTCGTTGTCATTGTTATACTCGTCCAGCAGCAAGGACACGAAACTAGACCCAAGACCAGGGAAGAGGTCCTGGATCTGGGAGATCTGGCTCATGCGATGCACGCGCATCTCTTGGAATTCTGCATCCTTGCTGGTATCCATGGGCCCTTTGCCTTTGTCGATCTTGCGCTTGATAAACTTCTTGGGTCGAACCATGCCTCCCGGCTTTCGATAGGCCTCGAGGCTGGCGATGACAGACTTTATCCTTGTGGCCGAATTACCCGCCTTTTCCAGCTCCTGCAGCACGTGCTTCAGAATGGGCGTCGTCGTGATGAGCTCCGGTACCATTGAGTCGTTGGGTCCAATCGGACCTGCCTTGTGCGCATCGGCAGCCGCCTTCAGTGAGTACAACTGGTCGCTCAACAGCGAGAAGTTGGGATGATCCCCCTCGGTCAAACCGGCCAGGCACAGGTAAGCGGTGGTGATAATGGCTTTCCGTAAAGGCGGGTTCATGATTTTGTAGCAGCTGATGAGGCCGTCGAGGAAGTCCGCACCAGCCATGAAGAAGGCAGCTGCATCTGGTGAAGCGTGGAGGAGGTGGTTGAGTCGTTTGAGCCGAGCTTCAACAGCGCCAAGATCGCCTTTGATGCCCGCGTCAAGGCCGGAAATCAGAGCCTTCTTCAGACCCTGCAGCGACGCCTCCGGCGTGTTCTTGTTCCTCGCAAAGACATGGGTGAGGACTGGTGTAGTCCTCTTCCGTGGAAAGATGCGGCAGAAGTCGGCAAGGAACTCCCACCGCAGAATGGGCGTCGGGGTCACGGGACATCTGAGCAGTCGAGCTGAAAGGCGGAAGACCTGCCGTAATAATGTCGAGGCCGTGGACGAGGTGCCGAGTGTGGAGGCCCCTGATGCAGCTACTTCGCTGAGCAAGGGCAATAGAAACGGCGGCACCGATTCGTCTTGAGCTGTCGTTTTGGCAAAGACATTGTCCGGGTGCGAGAGGTGTGCCTCAATAAGGGCCACCCAGATTGAGAGACAGCTATCCCACTCGCTTGTACTGATACCGCTCCTCCATGACGCGACTGGGAATGGCGCAAATGGCGGTAATGTTGGCGACATGGTGTCGTGTGCCAGCGCTCGCAGCGGTTGGTGAGGGGCAGCCAGCTCTGTCTAGTTGGAGGGGTCCTGGTAGCTGTGGTGGCTGACACGGAGCATAAGCCCTGACGAATTCTAGACGATTCAGGGCCACAAAGGAGACAAAAATGGGCGAGTGGTCGAGGTTCTGGAAGCTCTACATGGCGAATAGTACATCTGAACTTTCAAGATCGCCGTCGCTGAGCCGTGGTCATAATGAGTGAGATCTGAGCCATCGTGGCCCGCTGTAGTCGCAGCTGCAGGCCGGATGACTGTTTGCGTTGATGACGGCGGTTCCTGGCGTAGAGTGGAGCCGTTCCGTTGGCAGCTGCGGAGTACCGATACGTGCTGCTTAGCTCAGCAACTTTGGAGCTGCCCAGGTGGTACTTGAAAGAACGCGCACAGACCACGTGAGAGACCATCCTATCACGCTAAGACTGTTTGGGCCACAACCAAGCCCACCAAAAAGTTTTGGCTGTGTGCAAGGAAATGCACCGGACCTTAACATCGCGGTCCCGCAATCCCGGCTCTGCCACACGAAGCCTCTTTTTCCCCTCCAACCTTCATCACTTTGCCGAAACGCAGCACAACGTTCGAGTCGTGAGGGTCAACTTCCGCCAATCTTTAAACACCACAAACCACCTATATCTCCAGTCCCAGACCAAAAACACACAAACAGCCCAAAATGTCTTACAACAAGGACAAGGACTTCGGCGGCGAGGCCCCCAAGATTCACAAGATCCGCATCACCCTGACCTCGCGCAAGGTCCAGGCCCTCGAGAAGGTCTGCACCGAGCTCATCGAGCGCGCCAAGTCCAAGGACCTCCGCGTCAAGGGCCCCGTCCGCCTTCCCACCAAGACCCTCAAGGTCACCACCCGCAAGACCCCTTGCGGTGAGGGTTCCAAGACCTGGGATTGCTTCGAGATGCGCATCCACAAGCGCCTCATCGAGTACGTATCCTCTTCTGTTTTCCCTTTGTGGCTTTGTGATTGCTGTAGATTGCGAAGGAACAAGAATGCTAACGTACCTGCGTCCGTACAGCCTCAACGCCCCCACCGAGATCGTCAAGCAGATCATCGTCAACATCGAGGCCGGTGTCGAGGTTGAGGTCACCATCGCCGCTTAAGCGGTTCGATGTGCAATTTCGACGCTTCTTGAGCGCGCGCGCGGACACAACGCCATCATCGAGGCGCCAATAGCTTTGAATCCCACTACGCTATGACAGGGGATTCGAGCGCGGCACATCAAAAAGTAAAGTGGCCGACGACAGAGGAGAACATGGCACTAGATCATGGGGACTTGCTTGAGTCGTGAGGCAGCGTGCTGCGGTGTCTAGTCTCGAAGGTTTTAAATCGGTGGGAACACTGGTGAGGACATATCTGAGGCCGGATGGATCGCTGTACAACTTGCGACAAGGTGGTTCCCATAGCTGGTCTCGACTACGACTGATGGTGGCGGAAAATATTCTGAAGAGGAATACAAAACAGTCAAACTCTCAATTCTTCGCAGCTCTGTGAGGGTAAATTCGTGTAACATGATGCCGTCCTGATGAACGATGCGGCTGTGGTCGCCTGGCCTGCTCTAGTGATCAAATAATGCCCGCAGGAGACGGTTGAGAGGTGCTCTTGGTATTCGTGTTTGTTATGGCGTTGGAATGGGTATATAGATCAGACGCGTTGTAAGCGCCGTTCAAATCGCTAAGATCGACTCTTCTAGAAATTCCATACACAGTCCTCCCGCATAGGGGGACACTCCGGCATGTCCCCTTCAAACATGCCTCTGGTGGCCGAGATCTCATATGCAGCCTTGACCTGCGGAGTGTACTTGGCCGGGTCGTCCGTCTCCGTGTCCTTGTTGAACCCAGGCGCACCAAGCGGAAACAATATCCGCCTCCAGCTGCCATCCTGGTTACGTATACCCGCAGCTGGAGGGTATTGTTGTATGCTGCCGCCATCGGGATAGCTGTCTGCGTACTTGTCCCCTACTTTGTACTTGTATACGACTGGCTGGCCTCGAAAGTTGCCTAGCCGCCCCGAGTTGTCTTTCGTGACGTAGCTCTCTAGCGGTGGGTGCTGCTTTTGGCTATTAGGACCATATGGGTTTGCGCCGGTTGATGCCAGGGCGCTACCACCAGGAGCTTGACCCTGTGGTGCTACTTGTGCTGAGGGTTGTGGCTGACCGAACGGGTTTAGAGCCGGCGCTGCTGCTGGTACTGCAGCGCTAAACCCAGTTCCAGCTGACGTCTGTCCAAAAGGGTTACTGGGAGCTGCCGCGGCAGATCCAAACCCGCCATTAGAAGGCTGACCAAATGGATTCGCGTTTGTATTTGGTGCTGCTGCCGGTGCGGCTTGGGTGCCGTTCATCCCCTGGTTGGTGCTTGAAGCCTGTCCGAATGGACTGATGGCTGCTGGCTGGCCAAATGGACTTGGCGCAGCTGCAGCTGCAGGCGCTGGAGCACCAAAAGGGTTGACCTTTTGTCCTAACGTTGAGGGCTGACCGAATGCTGATGTCGTCACTGGCTGAGCTGGCTGACCAAAAGCACTCGTTGTGCTGGGTTGTGCTGGCTGACCAAAAGCTCCCGTGGCACTCGGCTGGGAGGGTTGACCGAAAGCGCTTTGTGTGCTGCCACCACTACCAAATGGGTTCGGCTTCGCGCCCAGCGCCGAGGGCTGCCCGAAAGCGCTCGTCGCGCCGATCTGTGAAGGTTGGCCAAAGGCTGAGCCACCAGTACTGGCCGCTGCCGGCTGTCCAAAGCTGGATTGGCCAAAAGCTGGCGTCGCCGCGGCTGTTGCTGAACTGGCTGATCCCCATGGGCTGGCTTTTGCCCCAAAGGCCGCTGGTTGACCAAACGCAGGCGCTGCTGCTGCTGGCGCGGAGTTACCGAACGCTCCTGTGCTTCCCGTTGTGGTCGCGCTGCCAAATGCAGATGGCTGTGAAGGCTGGCCGAACGCAGAGGTCGTTGCAGGAGCTGGCTGACCGAAAGGGTTCGCGCTCGAAGCAGCGGGCTGGGCGGCAGCATCTGGAGAGTAGCCGCCTTCGCGACCAACCGACTGCTTGCAGATGTCGTGCCTGTTTGGGTGCTTGGTGTCGCCCGCGAGAAGGAACTGCATGGCTCCATCGAGGTTGCTGACAGCGTTCTGCATCTGCTGCTCTGCCTGCTGGTACAGAGCCTGGATCTTGGCGTAGGCGGCCTGGGGATCTGGCTGGCTCATGACGAAGAGCCGCGCCTCTTCCAAGCTCTGCTCACGGTCTGGACCTCCAAAGAGCTGCTCGGGCGCATCGCGACCGGGCCCGTAGCACGAGAGGATCCATGTCGGCCGTTCCTGGGCGAGGTCTATCTCGATGGAGGCTTTGGTGATCTTGTAGGGGTTGTCGTCAGACCGGCTGGCATTGTTAGAAGTGGCTGATCCAAAAGCGCCAAATCTGTTGTTATTGTTGTTGTTGTTGGAGGCAGCGCCGAAGGGGTTGGCATTGCTCGAGCTCGAGCCACCGCCGAATGGATTCGCATTGTTGTTCGGTCTGCTTCCAAAGGGACTAGGGTTGGAGTTGTTGGCACCGGGGTGCTCGAAGCGGCAGTTGGCTGTGACAATTGACAACGGTCAATTCTGAGCGACGGGATCAAGAAATCAAGGCATTGATCTGGGCGAAAAGTGGGCGAGGTCGACAAGTTAGGGCGTGCTCACCTCCATTGCGGCAGTTGCCCTGCTGGAAGAACTTGCACAGCGTCATTGCAGGCGACCTCAAGCGCGCGTGGATCGCTGCCGTGTAGCAGTGGGCATACTATGCCAGAGGGATCGTTCGCAGCGCCAGGCTTGCGATGTTGCGGCGAAGTTCGAGTGGAATGCTGGGCGCTGCTTGGTGGTGTTGGCCGCTTCGGCAAGCAGAGAGGCGAGCTCGGCTGACAAGCTCGCGATGGATGGGATGGGTACTGCAGCGCGCGTTATCGATTGCCACCCCAGCCCCTTCCTTCCCGCTGCCCTGCAGGGTCGAGCTTTCCGCTCCAGCGCCGCACCTGCACCTGTTCCGGCTCCGGCTCCGGCTCCGGCTCCGGCTCCGGCTCCGCTGCCCGGTCTCCTGGTGTATTCATTCCGATTGGCTCGAGTCTGTTGCGTTAGAGGACAAGTGCTGCCTATGCGTTGATTTTGATACTCAAGACGACGTCGCTGGCGGCTTTAGGATGGTTCTGCTAGCGGGCCGGGGCATCTCTGTAGCTCTCAGGACAAGACTGTGTTGTCCAGGGCGACAAGATCTCTCTCATAGACGCACTAGGCAGGCTACAGAAACAATATCTAAAAGCAATGTATGTAGGCGCCGATTTTGCAAGCAGGTACAAAAAGAATATTGATCCTTCCAAGAACAAGAAAATGCCCGCCATGCACATAGCCGCTAACATGTTTGCCAACGTCTTTTGGAATCTTCGTGCATCTTTTCTATTGGCAAGCAGTCACGCAAAGGCTATCACGACAGGGATGCCCAGCCCAACACATCATACCAGCAAGGAGACAGATAAACAACTGGTGTTAAAGGCACAGTGTAGCTGCGTCATGCTAATGCACACGAACCTAAAGCTGTCATACCCCTCCACATCGTGGAAACAGAGAATGCGTGTTGCAGACCGGCATGGTAGAACCAATTTGCAGTACCCGCCGCATGCCAGTTCAACCACACTCCCGCAAAATACATAGCAATGGCCTAACCCGTTGTCACTGTAGTATTTGTTCCTACCAGAGGAGCTCGACCTCTATGGCTGTCTCATATACAGGGCTTGGCATCGTATAACTGTTCCTAATGCTCCAAGCTGTGGATCTTCTTGAGCTTCTATCCTCCCATCAGTTTTTGTCGTTGGGACAAAAGTCTCGATCCTAAACGGCTTCCAAGTTTTATTTCAATGTTAGGGAATAGGCAATCAAGCCAGGTTCTGGAAACCCACTACTTTTACCATTTCAACATTCAGTGGGCTTTTACCGCTCGTGTGAGCGACTCCAATATGTGGTCGCGACTCTTCAGATGTTCGTCATGGGTTTTGAAGTCACAGGTATAAAGAATTGACTAGTTAGATAGAAATGACTGACTGCTAGATATCTCTGCCTGGGAGACGGTACCACGCTGAGATTTCGACTAGTGTAACATAATTCCAAACATTACAGAACGATTGGAGGAGCAGCATAATGAACGAATGTATGCACTGCTTAACATGCGAAACAGAGATGAGGAACGATATGATCTGATGTACCTCCATACGCCATAGGTACGTGCGCTAGGTCCAAGTGAGGAGGAATGTAGCAGTAGCTTCGTCGGCCTGTCCGATTGAGGCAGTGAGCTGCGGCGTGAAACTGTCAGTACTTTAACCAGAAAGCAGCGCAAAAGCGGTTCAGGTCATGGACTATCGTACCGTCAGGGTTTTATCGCCGGACTTGATGTTGGCCGAGGTGGTCTCTGCCCTGTACAGGTTGTTGTAGTTCTCTTGATTGGGGGTCTGCTCCGTGGATGTAATGTTGCAGTATGCGTGATTATCGCGGGCGCTGAGGTAGGGGTTGCTTCCAAGGAGCTGGAGATAGTACTTCTCGTCGGGCAGCTGGACCGAGTAGGCCACCACTCCCGCAGAGCCCGTGAATGGAGAGGCCGAAGAAATGACATAGCCAGCGTCTCCCACCATGAATGGCGGGACCTGTAAGTGCATTCAATTAGCCTTGGTCACGACGAATCACAACCGCCGCTAAGTCGTCCAGAAGTTTCGAGCACAGGAGATTATGACTCCAATGGAGGAGTTGTTTACTCACAGTGATAGGCCCGCTCTTGAAATCCCCCCAATCGGCAAATGTAGCGGGGTTTGGAGACAAAGTGAACGGGGTTTAGTTGTCCATCTTGAAGTGGATTTGGTTTTTGCTCCGAAGGATGGTAGCGTCGTCGGCGGTCGTGCCGTCTACAGCGTCAGAAACCACATCACTGCGGTCCTGGTTCGATTGGGGC
Organism: Microdochium paspali; assembly: GCA_031142775.1. Taxonomy (NCBI): domain Eukaryota; kingdom Fungi; phylum Ascomycota; class Sordariomycetes; order Xylariales; family Microdochiaceae; genus Microdochium; species Microdochium paspali. The sequence goes on from JAVBIV010000008.1 coordinate 2,508,443, forward strand.
ATCTCAGTTGAAGCCATTTTTTATGATGTAAATAGAGGATGATAGTGGTCTTGCTTTATGGATAGATAGGTTGATGGTGAAAAGTACGAGTTCAAGTCCTCAGATGTGAGCTCACGCATGCCTTTTTATATCCTTCGCCCGTATATGAACAGGCAAGAACGAGGACTTGACCGTGTTTGATCATTGACAGTTACTATTCCCGTCCTGGCCAAAGATGCCGACAAAGTCTTCGTACTCTCAGCCGCACGGGTTGTCGGCATGCTTGAAGCACCCTTGAGTACCCAGGCAGGTCATTTTTCAACTGATTGGCCTACTGAATCTAGTTCACACGCGGCTAGGATGTGATCAAAAGCGCGCCAGCATTCCGTTCCTCTTATCACATGGTCTTTGCTGATCGATTCAGCTCTCAGCTCGCAAAGTGGCAGCCACTTAACCAAGGCGCTTAATTACACCTGAGGTTGGTCATGAGACACAAAGATGCGTCAGCAAAAGCGTGCTCGACGCCCTTTTAACGGACAGGTCGACACTGATGAAGCCACTGAGCGAGTGTAGAATACACAAGCTACGGCAAAGCGTAGCCAGCCACACGAGTACAACCGTCCCTTAGGCGCTGGCGGTGGCCGGATGTGATTAGAACAAACCACATGGATTAGAAAAGTTACTTGCAATACTTGCAAAGGATGGACAGGCCAAAGCACAAGTTCGCCACGATGTTCAAGTGACAAAAGGCCTCGCCAGTCACTACTATGAATTCGAAGCATCTTGCCGCAGTAGTTTCCCCTGTGGGGCCACGGCATACGACGGAGGAATCGGGAAGATGTTAAACCGGATCGGCGCTCGTTTGTGAGGGAGACCAAGTGAAAGGACTTGACTCGTTGTTGAGGAACTTGTGGTGTGATCCTGATTCCAATAGCTTGTTGAATGTGGCGCAGCTGCATCCAAGGAACTACTGGTGGCTGGCCTTGCCGCCAGACTACATACACATGGTGAGGATCATTCCGTGTCAGAGGCTGGCTGAGCGGCTCCCCTGTGACAGATACGTAGTCTTTGCCAGGTTCCCCATGAATGCTGCGAGTCGCCACATGGCTAGCTCTCGTCTTCGCCTGAACTAGTCCATGTGCGGAGCGGGCCGCCAAAAACTGACGCGGGTTTCCCTTGCATACAACCTGATTCAGCCAGCCACATCCAAACTAGCGACCATGATCACGTCGAGAATCCGAGACGGGTGGCATGGCGATGTTCATCTGGAGACTCTTGATCTGGTAAGTGGGTTAATTCCGTATACCGTGGTGTGCACGCATCTGAAAACCTGGAATTATAGTATACGCAACCCAGGTGCATGTGCTGATGTGCTCACTAAGCGGGCATGCGGTCCAGGCCCCACTACAACCCATAATCACCTGCGCCACAGCGGCTCTGTCAAGAGTGACAGCCTCGACCTTGTTACCACATTGGTTGACCATCATGTAACTGGAGCCGCTGCATGTGAATGAAAGCTCTTATTGCCCTTTGCGGCAAGCCAAGTCGACTTTCCTCCCAGACCAGGTGACGAACAGCCAACTCGAGAAATAGCCAATCCACGGTGAGATGCTTTTCGACACTCCGCCTGGTCCGAGGGCTGAGTAGCTTATATTCCGATGGGCTATGTGGTCTGATCGTCTGGGCCTCGTGTCCCTGATCTAACGAAGCAGTAGCCTAGTGCATGACATTCTTATATGCGACATTGAGTAGTCAGCGAGACCAATGTATGGACTACAAAACGAGAGGTTGATACTAGAGTTAAGCTTGTGGACAACAGTGGTATTGAAGTTCATTGTGGGCAGTGAACCTAGAAAGAATGGTTCTTGAATCTGTCTGTGACAGCTCTGACTGTGAAGAAAGTACGTGATGTTCGTCTGACCTGAAGGAGTAGTCAACTTTACCTCGATGAAGTTTGGAATCGCTCTTCACAGCTGAATGCCACGATAGAGAGGGGATCACAAAATCGGAACACTCACGAGCTTGCAAATGTTGAGATTATACCGCTTGGATTGACTAAATCAATTATATGATGTGAACGACTTGCTGATCACCTGGAATTGTAGACAGGATGTTCAATTTGAAAGCAATGCGTCCCATGGCTAGACAATTGCCCTGTCAAGCGAAAGATAAGTTGTCCATATGGCTGTGGGAGAGTTTAAGTGACCCCAGGTTATCATATCTTGCGTAATCTTAAGATGAAAAAGTTTTGTGGATCACAAGGCCCTATGTGAGTGGAGAGCTATCCCAGACGCGAGACTTGGACCTTGCGGGGGCTTCTCCAGAGACTCCCATCGTGTTTTTGACTGGTGTATTGTAAGATAGAACTTCGCCGCGTCTTGTACTGACTATACAAGATATTCTACCAATGCCGTCGCCATCGGCCGACCCAACCCTCTGCCAGGGTCCCATCTCGGCAAGCTGGCCCGATACGTTGACGATATGTGACAGATCACGCGGATCCTGTCCGGTGTCCGAAATGGGGATATGTCGAGGAACGACTAGCGGTGGTAGAGATCTCAGAAAAACCCATGGTTAGACACAACCATGTGCGGATAGTCCCTGTCTGCACAATACACTCAAAAAAGAGGTCCTTCCCTGCTCGGCATGATCTGCCAACCAGTGTTGTACGCGCAAGCCACCCATCCGAAGTCGTGCATGCATTGAGAACCGTGTTACTCATGACATATACGGCACCTGCCAACCTGGGAAGGGCAGGAAATGGCATTATGTCATCGGCGTCCCAGGGTCTGGGAATCCGGGGTAATAAGGCCGCGGCCCCGCTTCTCTCCGAGACTTTCCACCAACAGCCGAACTGCAGCAAGCGAGCCAATCACAGCCAAGCAGCAGCAACCACCACACTGCCGCGCACGACGTTGGGGGTCCCCTGATTCGGCATCAGTCTGTCCGACGGCAGTGGGCTTTGAGCAATCCCCGCCGCCCGGCAACGTACGTACACTCTCGGCACTCACTCTCACATGCCATGCCTATGCCTAGTCAACCAGCCCACACCACTGACCAGGCCACGACTCGACGCCTCCCGCCTGTCCTGCCAGCCAAGCACCGCCTTTCCCGCCGCCACCCCTGACGATTGATCTCGTGCCGCCGTGAAGAGCTTTAGTCCCGGCAGATATTGCAGCGGCATCCTTGTTCTTGTATGTCATGCCCTTTTGTGATTCCTGGTGAAAAAAAAACGGTCCCCATCCACATCCGGACTCTGCTTCCTGCCCCGCATCTTGGTCTCTTCTGCCGATCAAGAAACGGCCCCGGACACTACTGCGATAAGGTAGCATTGATGACGATCAGCACCCTCTATGGCTGGGGCCTTTGAGTAACCGCTCCATACAGGACTTCCTAGTGGTACGTGGCCAAGGGCACCACGGTAACGTACCTGCGGCCATGTGGGCTGCCTACCACCGCATCATGCCAGGGTCAGGCACCAAAGCCGGGCCGATCTATGCACATGATGAGGAGAAGGCAAAGTCCGGCGAATCCTCCGGTTGCCGTCCCGGATGGTCGTGCAGGTATATAATCACCCTTGACACGCTCTGGAGAAGTGCATGCAAATGTTCTAGCAAGACACCGCTGACCAGAGGTCGTCGCTCTTCTCTGTCTCCTCCCAGAACCCACTGGCATCTGGCCCCCAGAGCCAAAATGTTCACCGCAATGCGCCAGCTCTTCTTCCTGACCCTCCTTGGCCTCTCGAGCACCTGGCTCTGGTCCCTCGCCGGAGCCGCGCCCCTCGAGGCCTCGGCTGATGTCGCCCGCGCCGCATCCTGGCCGTACGGCCCCTTTGTCACCTCGGGCCGTGACATCAAGAACGCCAACGGCGACACCATTGTCTTTGCCGGCGCAAACTGGCCCGGCCACGGTGAGGTTATGATCCCCGAAGGTCTGCAGTACCAGTCGATCGCAACCATTGTCAGCAAGATCAGGTCGATCGGTATGAACGCGGTGCGCTTGACGTACGCGATCCAGATGATCGACGAGATCTACGCCAACAACGGCGTTGACATCACCGTCAAGACCTCCTTCATCAACGCCCTCGGCACCGCCAACGGCACCGCCACCTACAACAAGTTCCTCGCCAAGAACCCACAGTTCAACGACTCGACCACCCGTCTCCAAGTCTACGACGCTGTGGCGGCCGAGCTGGCCAAGCAGCACGTCTACATCGACCTAGACAACCACATGTCCCAGGCCGCGTGGTGCTGTAGTCTTACCGACGGCAACGGCTGGCCTGGAGACGTCTACTTCAACCAGAGCAACTGGGTCAGGGGTCTGTCATACATGGCGAACCACGCAAAGAACTGGCCCTCGGTCGTCGTCCAGTCTCTCCGCAACGAGCTGCGCTCCCCGAACGCGAGCCCAGCCCTCGCCAGCTCAAGCTACAACTGGCAAACCTGGTACACATTCGTCAAGCAGGCCGCTGCCGCCATCAACAAGGCCAACCCTAACGTGCTGATCCTCCTGAGCGGTCTCGACTACGACACCTGGCTCACCCCTCTGGTCCAGGGCACCGCCTTCACCCCGGGCACCGCCGTCTTCAACCCGGCCGACTTCCCTGGCTTCGGCACCAACAAGCTCGTCCTCGAGCTGCACAACTACGACAACTCGGCGACGTCCTGCAGCTCCCTCCAGTCCAGCCTGCAGAGCGACGGATACCAGGCGCAGCACCCGGACGTCAGCTCGACCAAGCACGTCATGCCCGTGGTCATGACCGAGTTCGGCTTCCAGCAGGACGCGACGACCTGGCAGGGCGTGTACGCCACCTGCATCGCGAACCTGCTGACTACCGAGAAGAGCGGCTGGTTCATCTGGGTCGTCGTGGGCAGCTACTACACCCGCCAGGGCACGCAGGATTACGATGAGACCTGGGGCCTGCTGACGCATGACTGGTCGGCGTGGAGAAGTCCCTCGTATGTCTCGGGTGGGCTGACGCCTTTGATCAGCAGCACTTCTAGTGGTTGAGGAAGGGGAGATGACACAGTAGTTGATAAGGCATAAGGTTTCACACGTTTTATTGAATATATCCTATGCCTTGAGATGCCGTTGCGGACTAGTGTGGTGCTCCAAATTGATTGTGCTAAGTCTTGCAATGCTTGTGTGCTATAGTCTGCGCAGCCGCATGCACGACTTCGCCTAACCTGACCACACAAATATCGATCTCTTATTGAGCCTGCATTGGGAGTTTTGTGTCGTCACGCGGATTTCTGCCAAGGTAGCCAGCTCTACACACAGCAACCCATTCTCGGGACATCATTCGAATCGCATGTTCAACATCTTTTTTGAAGAACCGGTCGGCTTGTCTTGACTTTTTTCCGCATAGTAGTAAATAGACAAGAAGCCCGCTATGGAACGGAGCAAGTTACATTTTGCCTTGGCGGTAGATCGTCACATTTTGTTTTCTTCTTGAAAATTTTATAATGTTACCGCTTTGAATGACCTCTCCCAGCCGAGCCAATAAGTAACTCCGTTCTTTCGGACGAATGCAAATATGTTCCCCTATAAAGGACTGGTACATTGCGTTGTCTCGAATATCTCAGCCAGGTGTGATACTTTAGGCGCAAGAAACCTGAGAGCCTTGCTACCAGAAAGTACGTATGGTGTCACACACATCCTTTGAACTATGCTCTTTCAACCTTTGCCTCCTTTCACCTAGATAACATCAGGAGAACTGTGAGTTGTTCTCCCCCTAACGACGTAATAGCGGGCATAATCACCGTCCTCGTCGCAACCACCTCCGGCGGCCCAGGCCTCTTTACCACCAACCCGACACTCATCTCCGAGTCATCATCGTTCCACGCGTCATCGCACCTCCCGTGGGATACTACCAGTAACAGGGTCTCTCGCCTGCTCGTTGTCGTCGTCGTCGTCGTCGTTCACGGGAGCAGTGTGGACCACGAAACTACGCGCACCTTCGGCGAGGACGATTGTGTGGTAGAGGGTGGCTTGTTCGTGATCGCGTGCAGTCTGAGCGAGGGCCAGTCTCTGCTCGGCGGCAGTGCGCCAGTCCTGCAAGTTGTCTATTATGGCAGCCTGCTGCTGCTGATGGTGGCGACGGAGGTAGTCGTTATCTTTAACAGAGGGAGGCACCGGGCATACTGGTGTCAGACAGGCGGGTATACCAAAGGCACGAAAGGAGCTGGCAGTGCGTCCAGGCGCTGTAGGACGAGGCCGCGGGCACAAGACCCGTCGACGGCGGCCACGTTGCCCTGGAGATACTCAAAGGTGATGAATAGGAGGGCCGTAACAGTCAGGACAGCCCGGCCTGGAGCTGCCGATGACTTGGACTCGGGCAGCAGGCGGAAGTGGTCAAAGTACGCAGCCTCGTCCACCCTGGCCGGGCTGACGGGCACCCACGGCCGCACGAGACTTGTATACAGCAGCGCGTGGCTCATCGTGCGGCCTCTGTCCGCTTTCGTGATGTTGCACGCATGTCACACCATCTCTCAGGGTTTGCCTCGAAGTTCTTTTTTTTTTCTCGACCACAGGGCTCAGCTGCAACTATTAAAGGTGGGAACCTCATTAAGCCAGTCTTTTAATGAGATGTTTTTCCCTCTCGTTCTACGGGGTACATGGTCAATTTTGTCTGTCGCTGTCAAAGTTGTGGCTAGGCATGCAGGGCTTCCGTGGAAATTCTGACGCGGATCTTTTGTTCCGGTGGTAAAATCTATTTGGTATCGAACGATTTGAGGCCTGCAAGGACGTTTACAAGACAAGCATAATGAATAAAAGGCATGATTGAACGAACTCAAGAAAGGCGTATCTGATGCCTAGACCAGAGAACAATCTTGACAACTGAGAGCATGATCTTAAGCAGCGACATAGCTGCAAGTCAAACAGTGTCATTAAATCGTTAAGTCTAGGCTACCCAAATCCAAGGTCAATTCTGCACATCCTAGAAAGTGCTTTAGTATAAAACTTTTCTCCACTCAGCCTATGCCTCCTCCCTCCTCCTAAACTCCACCATAGGTCCGTCCTTAAGACTCGTAAACTGGTCGATGAGCTGGTACTCTTCCACCCGATGCCGGCCGTATTCGGAGTTGGGGTTGCCCTCGGCTGGGTCGACAACTCCCGCCGCCTTGCGCAGGTCGTACATGTACAATGTCCGGGCGATGGTGGTCGACATCTCGATGTAGGCTACACCCTTGCCAATGCAGCCACGCGGGCCGATGCTGAAAGGGCAGAACGCGGACTGGGCAACATGGACGTCGTCTTCCGTGGTGGTGTTGGACAGAAGCTTGACGGAAGACTCGGAGCCGGCGATCCAGCGCTCAGGTGTGTAAGTGAAAGGTTGAGGGTAGTAGTCTGCGTTGTGGTGGATGGTGTAGTGCGGGACACCAACGACGGTGCCTTCAGGAAGCTGGTGGCCATCGATAACAGCACCACCGGCCAAGACCTCACGGGGAGGAATGCCACCGACACTAGGGGACATGCGCATGGCCTCGTCGATACAAGCACGCAGGTAAGTGCACGAGGCGAGCTGCTGACCGATCTGGATATCCTCAACGTTGGAGAAAGTGCTACGGACCTCGGCGGTGACCTTGGCAAGGGCGGCAGGATTGCGAACAAGGTAGAAGAGAGTGGCAGCCATGGCGGTAGACGTCGTATCGGAGCCGGCGATGATGAGCAAGTTGGACTCGGCCCAGAGCTCGGGAGTAGTGAAGCCCTGGCCGGTCTCGGGGTCACGGGCCTTGAGCAGGTGGAAGAAGAAGTCACGGCGGTCCGTGTCGTCACCGAGCTTTGTGCGCTCGGTAAGCTGTTGCTTGGAGTAGGCCATGTACTTGGCGCGGCCTGCGGCAATCTTGGGGAAGAGGATAGTGTCGAGCTTGAGCTGGCCGACGGCGTGCATGGTGCCGCAGATCAAGTGGCGCATGGTGGCAAGGGAGACGAGCTCAAGGGCATAGCGGTTGGCATCGGACTCGAGCATGTGGAAGGCCTTGCCGTAGCAGAGGTCGCCGAGGATGTCCATGGCGAGGTAGTTGCACCAGTCGGCCATGTTCTTGGGGGAAGTCCAGCCCTTGGTGTCGTGGGAGGCGCCCTGTCCGATCTGGTGGCAGAAAGTGCGGATGTTATTGAGGATGTAGCGCTCCATCTGCTTGATGGCCGAGTCGGAAAAGGCCTGGGAGAGGACACGGCGCTTGCGGGCGTGGAGGGCCTTGTCGCGAGTGTTGTGCGTGTTAGGGGCCGGGTGTACAAAGGCGTCGTAGAAGTCTGACTTGCGGACATTGGTCTTGAAGCCGTAGATGTCTTTGAGGGCCGTGTTGGAATTGAAAGAGACGCTGTTGGGGCCGAAGCGGACGACGCTGCCGTGCTTCTCGTGCAGGCGCCAGAAGTCGAGGTGGCGGTCGCCCTTCCAGGCATGGTACAACTGGTAGCCATCGGTGAGCTTGGCGAGGAAGGGACCCGGGTACTTGGCTAGCGGGTGGAAGAAGACACGGTAGACGGCGACGCCCAGGACGTAGAGGACGGCAGCTGCGGCCGCGCCGCCGAGCAACTGGACGATGGCCATGGCGATGGTGGTGATGGCGGGTGATGACAGGATGTGCTTCAGTCGGTGAGGGCTGAGCTCAGAAGCTGTAGGTGGTGGTCATGCCCACATCGAGGACTGAGGAAGGAGCGAGGGGCAGCTCTTGCTCTTTTAGACGTGTCGACACCCGCTCGTCATCGTGACTGCCACCCGGGCAGCTCCAGCCTGCGACTGGTCACGAGGCCTGCCTGCCGTCCATCTCGTTGTGCTTCTGAATTCGGTCGTTGACGTACAAGAAACTTGAATGCCCGTGTCGAGCCGCCGCTGGCCCAGATCTGGCCGTTGGCAGCATCCCCAAGTCTGCGGGGGAGCGGCTGGCCGCGGTTCTCGTCGCTGTCGTCATTGGCCAGCGGGGAGCTGTCACAGGCGACTTTGGGGAAGGTGCGGCTGGCGGTGGGCGGGTACACACGGCGGAACGGGGGGGGGCTCGGCTGTGGCAGCTGCGAGTGCGCGCCAATTCCTCGTCCGCCCGGAGCACTCCCGCGCTGCAGACCAGTGTCTAAGCTACATGTTTGCACTGTCCTGCACTGTATGCATCCTACGGGCCTGACTACCTGGCTGGCTACCAGTGAGCCTGCACCGGATTCTCAGCAGCTTGCATTCCTCAACGTCCAGGCTGTGGTAAACGTGCGTCGAGACATTGAACGTGGTCATGGTGGTTGCCCAACAACAACCTGCAGTGACGCTGAGCATTCTTTCGCAGCACGTACTCTGTATGCAGTCACGGCCGCTGTGGGAAATGAGCGTCAATGCCCCCGTCTCAGAGTCGGTCTGCTGGCCGACCCCGGGCGTCCGACATGTCGCGCAGCTTGTGATACCTAGCTCTAGAGCCTGGAGAGCTTGGACAAAGGCTGGTCCGTGCGCGGGACAAGGCTGTCGCGGCCATGGTCATAAAACTCGAAATGCCCTGTTTATGCATGCACGCCATGAGATACGCTGTATTGCAGGATCGGCTGCCAAGACACATACTTTGTACAGAATCCAAGGGCAGCAGCAGCCACGAGAATTCCAGCCAAGGGTCGGTCGCCAGCGTCAGCCATGTGCACTGCATCCATTGTTTGGCCCTCGTCCCCCCGCCCATGCTGATATTTTTGTTTTTTCGTTTGTTTCTCCTCTCGTTTTTACTTTTGTTCTCGCTGTTGTTTCTAGTCTTTCCTTTTGCTTGAGTTTGCCCATTGTCTTGCAGAATCTAGAATACGAGCAGCTAGGCCGTAAACAGTATCTATAATGGCATCATTCGGGCTGGGTGATCCCAGCAATTGACTGCGTGTCCCAAGGAAGCAACGTCAGTACCATAGTACTTTGCAGAGCCTGCCGCGTATTCGCTCTCCACTCATATTCCCGTACCCGAGGATCTGTCTGCACTGCCGTGAGCTCCGGAGCCATTCCAGACAAGGCCAGCCGATCTTCGACCCTCGACCCTCGACCCTCGACCCTCGACCCTCTGGCGCCGGGCTCTGTTCCTGCAGCAGCAGCCCTGTCCTGCCCTGCCCCCGGGGTCGGGTGTGTTGTATTGTGGCTGCCCAGGGCCTGGTGGGCTCTGTGTGCCAGCCAATCAGCGGGGTGCTGTCCCTGGACAGGCCTGCACAGGCTGCCGCCCTCCATCCAGAACCAGCGCGCCCCTCTCGGGCCCACTGGCCCCCCCTTTGCCTCTTGCAGGCTAGCGGCAGCCACTCCCTTTCCATCAAACAACTAGTGAGGCTGGAGGTGTCGAGTCCCAGTCCAGTCTTCTTCAATGTAGAAAGAAGGGCCCGTTGTCGTCGTCCTTGTTGCGATCCATTGTCACTGTCACCATCACCACTGTCTTTCCTGTTCCTCCGTCACGACTCTGCATTCCACAACTGCCAACGCTTGAGCGCCCGCCGCGTCCTCTCGCCCCACGATCCTTGCTAAGACTTCGCACTCTCCTTCAGTCCATTTCCGCCTTTGACAGCACCGCTGCTCACTTCGCCCTCTCTCGACCGCCAGCCGCTCCTTCGACGACGACAACAACAACAACAACAACAACAAAAACAACAACAGTCCAGACGACACTACTTAAGCCACACTCTACGACAGCTCATTCATTCTCGCCGCCCACGACACATAACACAACACACACCCCAGACGCTACGTCATCCACAGATCGAGCCATCTACCATACCAGCCATGTCGCCTATTAACCATCTCGCCAGCCGCGCGGCGGCTACTTTCTCTCGACTTGCTGCCCGTAGTGATCCCAGTTGCATCAACGCCGAAGGCGGTGACATGTGTGCCCTCCCCGTCGCTGGTACCCACGTCACCGAGATCGTCATCGGCTCCGTTATGTATGTCTCGCCATAATCCGCTTCCGCAAGTAGTCCTCTAGCTGACTTGTGTCTCCACCTCCAGTGGTGTCCTAGCCGTCATTGTCATCGGCATCCTCACCTACTTCCACCTCCGCCGCCAGCGCCTGGACCTCAAGGAGTGGACTGGCAAGAACAACCAAGAGCTCGACGACTACGGCATCAGCAACGGCTCCGAATCCACAAAGCCAAAGAGCACATACCAGGCAGAGGTCGCCCACGCCAAGAGCGAACAGGCTTCTGCGGCTGCATCACCAATCCCCGCGCCCGCGCCCGTCGCCCGTCGATCGTCACAAGACTCGTTGCGGTCCCTCGAGATGTCGCTCCGCCAGCAACATAAGCCAGCAGACATGGTCTAGGTGACACATTCGTCTGTTCTGACTGTGCCGTTCCTGGTTAGAGCGCATCACTCGACCAACACCGAAGCAGCTGTGGGCGGCTCTGTCTAGGGAAGCATGCTAAACAGCGTGCATGGAACAGCTTACTGGGTGGTAGATCGCCACTACTATATTTGGCCACTGTTCCGGACGATAGTTGGCCTTGCCTCCCGCTACGAGTAGAAGTCGCCGCCGAGGAACGCAGCACAGCGCGAGCCGACGCTTCTTATCCATCACATTTACAGGCGCGGAGGGAATGATGTTGTTTGGGTATGCTGGCCGCCACACTTGCCAAGCTGTCTCGCCCGAGATATTTCAGGCGTGGCGTTGGAGCTTTGCCGAGCGTGGCGACTGCAATGGAATTGTTGCATTTATTGGGCGAAACAGGCGCAAAGGCGATCGATTTTTCTTTTTGGCAGCGAAGCTGCCGGTCGGCCGAACTTAACCACGAGACGGCCTTGCCACGGCATCATCTGGATATCTCGCAGCACTCTTTAGCTGCTCCGTTGTAGATTGATTTGGTCAAGAATTCATCCGCCCTTCTGCTGATTCGAAGCACTGTGCTTCGTGTTCGTAGTGTCGGTCAGAGATACCACGCAGGCACTGCTGACTCATAATTAGTGTATATTGTGACATGTGTGTCTCGCATGGTCCCTGACCCAGTTTCTCTTAATTGAGCTAGCCCTCCGTCTGGTTGGCAATGTCCGCCAGGCAGCGTCGCAACTGCTAAGAGATGCTTATATGTTCTTTCTTTTAATGACTGAATATACATGAGCTTTGCTAACACTGGTCTGGGGGGGAGGGGATTGTATCTCCCCAATGTGCGTACAATACAACGTCGCTCGCAAATGCCTAGCTCTCTTCGCCAGAATCACTCCAAGAATCGACTACTTTGCACATCGCGCATTCACATTCTGACAGTGCATTCGCCAACCGAGAACCACACTAACAGCCGTGATGCCCACAAGACAGCCCTGGGCCCCTCTTCCAACTCTCGCTCCACATGATACGCTACTGATAAGTATTCCGGTGCTCTCAAGCTCGAATGACATGCTAAGCCTCGCCAGCTCCGCCAGTACAGGCTCGTTCTTGTTTCGCGTCGTCCTCGAATCGCGCAACGAATCGTGCGCTTTTCTGGGCAGCGGCAAACGGCCGACTCGATCTTCTTCGCAAGGTGCTTTCCGGCGGCGCAAATACCAGCCATACCGGCTGAGCTTGCAGACCTTGGACCGGTGTAATCACACGATGACGAGTCCATGGCAGGTCTTTGGCTCGAGGAGGTTTCTTCGAAGCAATATGCACTTCGATGAGGTTTGACTTCACGGTAGCGGGAAGAGAGCGGTCGAATGTGCCACAAGGAAGCCGCTGCCACCTAGAAAGACAGAACGGGGGATTACTTTCCCCTGCTTCGTTGGACCTCTCGGAGAACTTTCCAGACACGACCGAATGCTGATTCCTGACAAGTCTGCCATCACTACGGTCCACATCAAGTCTGGAAGTGCCGATTCAAGCACATATTACTTACGCTGAAGGTGCCGCAGCAGTTTTGGAGCGAGCTCCGAACCACAGGACTTGAGTTCCTCCTGTATCGCATATCAGCGGTCCCATTCATGGCTGAGGACATGTAGCAGTGCGTGCATTCATTTTTCACGAAAGCTTCGTGGACACTTCGTGACTGACAACATCTCTACATTCTGATGTTTACACGATGTCTATCTAAGCTGATCAGGTTCGCCAAGCGGTTCCGAGTGGACATTCGACATGAAGTACTCTAAAGACTTCTGGGGGAAGAATATGTACACCTTGATGTTCTTAAGCAGTACCTCGAAATAGACCCAGAATTGGATTCGTTGACAGGGGAGGCGATAGGCTTCTGTACCCCGCGGTCCTAGGAGATTGTCCGAAAGTCGCCGCGATGCTTTTTAGACAGGTGAGCCGATTTCTGGAAAGAGAACCACATTGGCATCACAACTTTCAGCTTAGCCTTTGACATTGAGCATTCTATCCAGCATAGTGACTAGTGTTGATGACATGGCTGATGGTACAACCACCCAGGTATTCGTAACTGTCATTACTAGCGCTGAGGGTCAAAATCTGCCTTGTCGACTACATCGGGCGCGATAGGTTTGATGTCAGCCAGTACAAGGTCATTTTATAAGGATCCCAGAGTGATCACGGACAAGATGATTGCGTGGTCGCATGAAGCTACGGATGTGGACGGAGCGTGGACGCGTGGGAGACACATGCCGTTTTGGGCGCGCAGATCACCACCCACCAGTTTCTGTCCACCTTGGGGGGAAAGATACGTAGGGGCTGTTAGTGAACGGCGGATCATGAGCAGGTGGCTCCGAGCAAGCAGGGCTAGCAGCGACCCTTGACCTTCCCAGAGTCGTTTATCCTAGACAATATCGAGCATCCCGAAGCCATGAGGCAAAGCCCTGCTGGTATGTATTGGTGGTTGTGTCACATTTCACTAGGAGGTGAAGCAAAGTGTAATGTAGCGAAGTTTGAATTATATATACATTTATCCTGTGTGTCTGTTTGGGCAAAGTAAATCAAGAAAACGCAAACGATGCCGAGTTTATCTGTTCTGATGCGCCATATGTGAGAATAAAACAAGCAATTTCTCCGCGGACCAAGGGGTAGTGCATTTTTAGATTGGGTAGGGACGAAACGCGGACCCTGTGCCAAACAACACCGACATCAAGCAGCGAGAGTCTTTTGCTAATCTCTGCCGCCATCATCCCCTTCCACACGTCTCTCGCGTAGAGATCTTTAGTCGATGCTCATCCAGGCGAAAGCTCCCAACGCAACAGCCATGATGATGGCCGTCACGATGCCGGCGCCGGCCTTATCTCCTCCCGTGATGGGTGCAAAGTTCAGGGGGTCCACAGAATCGGAGCCCGCGTTGAAGTTACCAATTGATGTACCACCCGTCGAGTTGGTGAGGATTGCCTTGACATTGGCTGGGTTCATTACTGATGTTAGGGCGCCGAGGACATCCATTTGGTGACCTGCTGATGCTGACTATTTTGCGGCCAAAAAGAAAACGGGGTTAGTTCATGTAACGGCTGGACAAAGCAGGGGGGAGGGGTCCTGAGAAGAGACAATAAAAAAGAAGAGTGTGCACATACGTCGAAAACCCCCGTACTCCATCTGAACCCACACATCCTCCCGTTGGCGCCGCCCGTGCAAGTCTTGACCGCGGCCTTGGCACTGCTCTGCAGCACGGGCATGACGGTCTCCCGCGTATACGGAGCGAGCTGCATCGCGTAAGCGAGCCAGCGGTGCAGATAGCCCTTGTATGTCTCCATGTCGGACGTACACGTGGCTGACTCGCAGTTGAGCTCGTACGCGATACCGACGGAGACCTTGTTCTCGAAGAAGACATTTATGGTCTGCGCGATCAGGCCGTCGAGCTCCGTCTTCCACTTGGTTTGGTTTGTCCCTGTCGTGGTGTTGTACATGAATGCCAAGCTCTGGATGAGGAGGCCCGCGTTGTAGGAGAACTGGAACTTGTTGATGTCGGTGCAGTTGGTGGGCAAGTGGGCACCGTCGTAGACGTCGAACTGCGAATTGACGTAGCCCAATTTCTTGATCAGGTCGTATGTCCTGGAGGCCTGGTCGAGGTATGTCGAGTTGCTCAAGTATCTGCCCAGCCGAGCGTTCATGTTCATGTAGCACACGTTAGAAATGGTATTGATGTAGTCCCATCCGTTGTTGGTGCTGTAGACCTGCCAGCGCAGTCCCCATGAGCAGGCCGAGCCGTCCTCGGGAGCGCGGCGGTCTATGGAGGTTTGCTCGTTGACGACAGCTTGGACCAGGGCCAGCCATTGCGGGCCATCCTTGGGCGGGTTGGTGTAGCCTATTTCCGTGGCAATCATGGCTGACATACCCCAGAATGCTTGGTCGTCGTTACCCATAGAGGCGGACCAGTTTCGCGGGTTGTAATCCTGGTTCTGGCCGACTTGGGCGATCATGGCGTCGGAGATATACTTGTCAAAGGATGTGTCGCCTGAATAGTGTCGGTAGTCGAGGAGAGTTCCCCACATGGCACCGCCTTGCCACCAGTAGTAGTCGCCGTTAGGTGGTGGGCCGGGGAGAATACCGATTGTCCAGCCCAGGACGTTGTTGTACGGTGGGTAGAAGGAGAGGAGATCTTGGGCAACGAGGTTCGCAGCGGCGGCGATGGACTCTGGGGGTGAGGGGGTTAGCTGTGTTCACGTTCGTGTTGAGACGGTTCAGGGCATTAAGGAGGGGAGGCGGGGAGAAAGAGAGAAGGAGGGGTTGTCCAGTCTGAATGTACAGAACGACGTCGGGCCAGAGGTCTTTGGGCGAAGGCAGGATGTCTGGTGCCAGGGAAGTGTAGGTATAGATCATGGCTTCCACATGTTTGTGTAGGATTTGTCTCGCGGGCAACATGAGAAAGGCAGAATACATGATGCTCGTTATAATTTCGGGAAGAGGTTCAAGGAGCAGGACAGTGGAGCGTCCATGACAAGAGAACTCGAACTCACTGTCGTCCGTCCAGTCAATATCCGGCAGGCCAGCTGATGCCTGCTGGACAGCCAGGCCGGCAACGGCCAAGCTCGAAAGACTTAACCGAACCATGTTGAGGGATGATCGTGGCTATGAAAGTGAAGTTGGAAAGTGATAATTGAAGCAGTATGTCGAGCGGTCAGGGAGGCGCAGCGACACTGCTAGAAGCGAGGAGCTGTAGCAGCAACCTCGTCACGACGTCAGCTCGTGATCGTTTGTAGGTTCGTATGTCGTTGCGTTGGACGTCGCGGGACACGGCCGGCGCTCCCATACAGAGAGAATGGTATCGAGTTGTGAATTCGAGGAATGGCAAAACGACGGATAGCCCCGGTGAGACGAGACTGCCGTGTAGAGCGAGCGAGAGGCGACTATGAGGACCTGGCAACGAAGCGGAAGTCGAGTTGTGGTGGAGAGTGTGCCACCGTTGCTGTAGTGGAGGTTTGAGGGTCGAGTGTACAGCAGCAAGACGGCAGGCAATGGCGGGAAGGCGGTCACAGCTTGAAGTTGTAGCACAGCTGTCGTGCGTCTGTTTTTGGAGGGTCCACGCCAGGTAGCGGTACGTGTTCGCGGCGGGAGAGGCTTGCAGTTGGGCAGACGGTTCGGCACAGCAGGGAATTGGGAGAAGATGAAGGGATCCCATCACCATGGGGGAGGATCGCAGCAGGGTGGTGGAGATGCGGGCCTCCGCCGAGCTAAAGGCTCAAGCGTAGTGACTTGCAAGACCACCCACCGATCACCATCAGTCTGGTACCGGGTGCCGCTACACGAGCGTCCACAGGGGCAAGGGACGACGAGGCTGTCGGCCGAGCTGGCAAGACTTGGGCTTCACTGGGGGACTATCTGGGCAACGTCACGGCGGCTGCTTGGCATATTCTGCCCGGCAGATCAGGGGCGGGATGCTCTGTTGTGACAACGACACAATCACTGATCATGAATGGCATGGACGATTGCGGCTCTGGGCTCAGCAACAGGATTGTTGTTGCCAGTGTCAATCGTCAGCCATTTCTGTGTCCTGCCTGTTCTTCATCATCAGTTGTTCCTCTGGGACCTCGTGTTGGCGCCTGCAGTACCTGCCAGAAAAGTGGGCAAGCCCACAGCAGCAAATGACTAGGTCGGACAGGGGACTGGAGCAAGAGAGGAAGACAAAGTCAGTGGTGGTGGTGGTTACGGTTGTGGGTGGTGGGTCTCAGGGAAAAGGGGCAATCTCGCCTGGGCTCAGGGGCCAGACGACTCGCGCCGCGCCACTCGCCGCCTTGCAAGCGCCCGGGCCTTGGTACCCGTTGCACAGCCTCAAGAGGTCTGTGTCTCGCCTGAAGGCTGTCAAGTCTCAAGTTGACCGTTGCCGTCGTGAGGAGCAAGTATTTAGTAATACCCAGACCGAGCCCTGTGCCGGAAACCTCCAGGACTTCTCAAGAAAATTTCCCTGTCTTGGCCCAATTTCGTGCTGCTCATCTGTACCTGCATGAGCCAGCTGTGCCTTGCAGGGAGACTTCGTTCTTGGTGGAGGGGCTGCCTAGCCAAGGAAGGGAAGCCATTTACGCTGCCGGCCGCGTGTCCAGCTGCGTGGCGGGCAAGGCGGGTGCAGCGTCCGCGCGGACTGTCCCACCATCGAGGCGCTGAACTCTGAATGTGTTTGCTTGTGTGATGTAACTTGTGTTGCAGTGTGCTCAATTGCGATGCTCGCTCTCTGTCAGTCAAGTGCCATCCATGTCCGTCTCTGCCGTGCGACGTCCACCGTCCTTCTGTCGAATGACATCGTCACTGTCTCAGGCTCCGGCAGATGGCAGACGAGTTGCTTCCACGCGGCCCGCTCAGCCTTGTCTCGGACAAGACACTCCCCAGTCAGGTCGCCGACAGGATCAACCAGCGCATGTGTGTTTCACGCCATCAAGGTAGGTCATGCGCGCCAGTTCCAAGCCATTGGCCACCGGCCTCCGAGCTGACGTAGGGAGCTTGTTCTCAGCGAGTCGCTTGATGGCATACACAATCTTGACGGGAGCTATGGCTAACTTCCGAAAATCCGGTGGTTGATGTTTTATGAGTGGAACAGCGTGTTGTAGATCTGCGTGACATTCAGATGCTCAAGGGTGAAATGGCAACAAAGACAAGACCGCGGGTTCAGGGTTCTTACAATTGGCCTACAGTTGGGTGCAGCATGTCATCCTGAGGCGGGGTTCAAGTGTCGTAGAATGGTCTGGGATCGAAACAAAAAGTGTCTTTATTGCCGGAACCCCGTGAGCAAGATGGAGTGTCTGCTGAGCACAAGATAGCAAGCATTCCTCTTTGGTCGAGAAGGAGAGGGAATGGGATGGTACTTACATCAGCCGCGCTGTGGCTCATCTCTCGTTCTCCGGGCTGCTCCTTCTGGAAAGCCTGCCCCAAGCGATCGCCTCCAGTCCCAGACAGAGCCGAACTGCTGCCTGTAACGTCAGTGGGGAATAGACCCTTTGTCGGGGACCCTCACGACGCACCAGTGGAGTTTGGGAGACTTTAAGAGAAGGTCTGGACCGCTGACGCCCGATGTGTGACGCTAGAGATCAGCAAGCCACACTGCAGATGAGTACAGTAGCTACCTAATTACTTCGCATCCAGCCCGCCGTGCGCGCGACTTGGCACGTCACGTCCTGTCTGTCAATGTCATGAATGGCATCCGTCTTAGATCCTTCCCGCATCATCTTGTCTTTGATGTCCCGGCCGAGTTGAATCCCTCAGGCAACGGATCATGCCATCTTCGTCATCCCGACAACTGACGAATGACGATGTACCCCTGGACTGTCGTCCTCGCTGCGGCGGCAGTGACCCTCGCCGGAGCTTCCCCTGCACCCTCCAACTCGGAGCAGAACCGACAGCCACGACCACATCAACAACGAGTATGGCCATACCGGGCCCCGACAGAACACCTGCCACCCATTGCGTCCACAGGCTGCGGCAAGGAAGTCTCTATAGCCGTCGCTCCAAATGGGCTGTCGCAATTCAGCATCACCGTTCCCGACGTTGAAATCGCCCAGACTCGCATCTACAGCATTTCTCTTCCCACCAACTATGACCACAACACGGCCACGCCTGTGATCTTCTCCTTCCATGACGACGGCGGCAATGCGGAGATGCAGCGAAACATCTGCGAGCTGCACCGACCTGAGCTTAGCAAAGGGCGCACCCAACAAGGCTACATCGTGGTCTACCCGGAATCGACCGAGGAAATCGCGGGGAAGACATGGGGTGTCTCACCAGACATTTCGCTGCGCGGAGTCGACGACATGGCCTACATCACCGCCCTGCTTGCAAACATTAAATCAGAGCTATGCGTGGACGAATCCCGCGTGTACGCAACCGGCTTTGGCACAGGAGGCGGCATGGCCAACGCTCTGGCCTGCCACCCGACTCTCTCCACGCAGTTCGCTGCCTTCGCGCCCGTCTCTGGCGCGTACTTCTACCCCTGGCCCGACATGCCCACGGGCAAGAACTTCCAGCAACTCGAAGAGATGGGATACTTCAAATTCCACACCGACGATCCGCACTGTCGCGCCCGCGATGACGTTCTTACTTGCAACACCGGACGAAAGGGCGGGGTGCCGATCCTTGCGTTCCACGGCCAGGCAGATCTGGAAGTCACATACCCAGGCCGTCCCGAGCGGCGCCACCACGCGTGCACACCCTCAATAGACTACTGGGCCGCAGAATGGGCCAAGCGTAATGGCTTATGGCGGGAGGACATCCGCCTCTCGAAACAGACCTGGGATGACCCTGATCTGAATCCTATGCTTCTAGTCAACCAAGCCGGCGAGCGGAGGAGGAAGAGCAAGAAGACTAGTAAACCGCTAGGCGTGGACACGAAGCGCTACGTGTATGGCGAGCATTCAGATCCTCGGGGTCTGGTGACACTCGTGTGGCATGGCGGTGCACATGTGTGGCCTAGGGCGTATGCGCTTGACCAGGAGACGCCACCGAGCGCGACTTTCAATGCTACGAGTATGATCTTGGAGTTTTTTGAGAGATTCACGTTGCAGTAAGTTCTTTTTCCATGGTCTTAGCTGTCTCTGTTTGTGTAGCCTTGGCCGGTTCTAGCAGTACGAGAAGAGTAGGCTGTGCTGACGAGTGAATGATAGTGATGACAGTCCACGAGACTCAGTGATCCGGCAACAGCCAGCCTCCGGGGGCCAAGTTTACTCGGGCCGCGAGTAGCAGTAGACCAGAGACCTGGCTTGCTACCATCAAGACGATGTTTGTTGGAGTATAAGAAGTGCTGCATCTAGCGTAATCCAGTTGACTCCTGGATTGAGTCTTATCTCATTCGACTTCGAATTCAGTAAAGAAACCAGCTCTTCCAGGCTTTTCGGTTCATCAGTGAGGTGACCATTGTTTAGTTTCTGAGCTTCCTTGGGCCAATGAATACCTACAACACAAAGACGACTTATGGGCCAATTGCTTGAGCTCAAAGCAGGGTCTGCTTCCACATATTCAAGCCTTCATCACCGGCAGGGCTTGCACAACCACCTGTTTCGGTTTGACGGATTCGTCAAAACCTGGTTGAGACAAAATTTGTGCTCATCGTGATACCGCCTTCGACCAAAACTTCTCTTCCTTTCTCTTCCCCGAATGACGGCAATCACCCGCCTGCCCTTTCCCCTGTCCTCGCTGACCGCAGATCGGGATACGCGCTCAACGACAACACACCACCAGTATGTACAAACAACACATTCCCCGTGATCTCTCCAGTCTTTGCCATCTCGCAGAGTCCTGTGAGTGCCTTTCCGGAATACACTGGATCGGTAACAAGCCCCTCAATCTTCGCCGCCAGCTTGATCCCCCCCTTAGTTTGCTCGTCCAATTGCCCATATCCACCGCCATGCCACCGATCGTCAATCTTGAAACCATCAGCCTTGACAGTTCCCGCTTTCAGCCCAATCCTCTGACCCGTAGAGTTGGCGATATCAACAACGAACTGCGCCATCACTGCCACATCCTCAACAGGCTTGGTGAGCACACCAATCACCAACTTAGACCGCGAGTCATGCCCTCTGTTCCTCCTCTCCTGCTCTGAGAGCGCAAACCCGGCGAGCATACCCGCCAACGTACTTCCTGAGTTTAGCGCAACAACAACAACATCAAATTGTATTCCCATCTCAGCCTCCTGCCGCTCGACCTCAAACGCCCAGCGCGCATAACCCAACCCACCAAGCGGATGAGTCGATGCCCCAGAGGGGATCCAATAACTTCCCGGATGTTCCCTCAAGACCGCTTCCTTGGCCTCCTCACCACTGTTGTCGGGCACAGCAACGTGTTCGGCGGCCAGGAGGTGCGTGAATTGCACGTTGCCTAGCCCAGTGTAAGTCTTCTGTATATATGTATCGCTGGCTGCGCTAGTACGCTCTCGCACACGGTCCTGAATGAGTAAACTGGTCTCGAAGCCGAGTTTTGTTGCAGCAGCCGCGGTCTGGCGGACGTGGTTGCTTTGTATGCCGCCTTCGGTGACTATCCGCTTCGGACTAGGAGTCTGGGCGAGGGCGTCCGCGAGGACTTGCACATAGGTTTATTCAGTGTTTTGACTCGATAAGAAGAATGGTTTAGTGGGATAGACTCACCATATTCGAGTTTCCTCAGCTTGTTCCCGCCGCCTCCGCCGAGGCCGCTGTTGCAGTCTTCTCGTTTAACAAAAATCCTCGTAGGGGTAGTGGCGCTGTGGCCTTGTGTGAGGTGTACCGATAAGCGGTCGAGCGGCTCGATGGCTGGCGGGGACGAAAAGAGCAGCTCGACTCGTTCTATCGAGCGGAACGGTTCTGGGAGGAAGTCCTCTGGTGTCCACACCATATTTCTTTGCTTCACAGGCGGTGACTATCTGCAAGATGTAGTTTGAAAAATCCGGAATGGTGGTGACCTTGACTAGATGGTAGGCCGAGGAAATATGGTGAAGCTCCTGGGCTGAATAAGCGCAATGCTGGAGGTTGTGACATCATCGTGCTTGCTGCCAAGGTGGGACACAAGCATCTCAGTCGATATCGACGGCGATAATCCACATTGACAATTGTTGAAATGATCAATTGCTATGCCTACAAAATTATCCGAAAAGGAGAAGAAGAAAAAGAAAATCAGGGATCCTGGCTTTACAATGATGTTGTGAACTTTGCGCATACGAAATGTGGTGGAGCACTCCGCATGTTCGTCTGTGGTGACAACCGCACTCATCAGTAAGGGCCATGATTCGATTCAGTCTCTGATGGAGGCCTCGGAGTGAACAGCGTGAGCAGTCATTATATATTACCTTTGGAGTCCTTAGACTTATCTTTGCTGGAGCAGGAGGCAAGTACTGGTAGCTGACCATTTAGAGGCTGAATACAATTACGAAGGGCCGCTGAGGGCTTATTACACCAAACGTTTTATCACCTCCGGTGGCAGTTGAGTTTACTAAAAGGTTTTCATCTCTCTCTCGAAAAAAGAAAGATTCAACCAAAAGCTCATGTATGAGAAGAAATAACATTTCAATAATCTTTTATTCTTCAGGTTGCATCGTGCTTCTCATGGCTTTGACAAGAACCCGAGATGGCGTTCGCCATGTACATTTGCGTTGTTCGTCATGGGTCCGTATATAACGGGATTGAGCACAGGATTGTGACGCAAATTATATCGCCCATGCACACCTCGGCCTTTCTCCAAACTTGAAATCGCCGCACTTCACTTGCGCGAACCCAGCCGCTCAACCAAGACCTTGAATGCAACAAATCTGTGAGCGGTACGCACCGGCTAGCGCTCCGAGAGTAGCCGAACCTACTTGCATGAAAGGAGCTTCGAAATCCAGATCTGTGCCTACGCAACCCCAGAATGCCACCGACAACGTGCTCTCCTCGCCATCCTACTGAGAGCGTCGATCAGGAACACGGGCACGAGCGTTCTTCTATGATTCGTCCACACTTTGCCGGTTGCGGTGGGCTGGCTCTTTATTATGCGTACTTTTCGTCTTACGCGAGGGGCCATGGGGCGGAGCACCTCCTCGTTGGAGCAGGTGCCGAGATCGACAGGGCCTGCAGGCAAGGATAACCATGGCATGGCGCAGTACCTTAAGCAGCGGTCGCAAGGGACTGATCAGGGACAATTCGGCCTTGTCTGTGGGGTTGATCAGGGGCCTTTCACGCGCTGCGTTGGGGTGGGATCGCATTGTGCATATGATATTACGATTACGTCCCGCGGCTTGCGTGTTCGATTCGCACGTGTCAATGATCGCGGTCGATAGCAATTCGCGATATTGTCATCCGATTTGGGGGAAGTGTATGAGTGAGCGCAATGACAATATCGTCTGCTACAAAATCCTCCAGGGCCCCGGCTCTTCGTTGCAACAGATCTCTTGGCCTAGCAAGGCTCGCCCACAGCTCCCCATAGTCGCTGCTGCAGTACACAACAAGACTCCTTCAGTGGATCATCCTGTCAGCCTTCCAGCCAACGACATCAACACCATCATGAAGTTCTCGGTCGCCCTCGCTGCCCTTGCAGCTGCCTCGAGCACTGAGGCTATCCGCATCCTGCAGACCAACGATGATGGCTGGGCGGAGCTGTACCTTCGTTCTTTCCATGACTCGCTGATGGCTGCTGGCCACGATGCTGTTGTCTCGGCCCCTGCCGAGAACCAGTCCGGCACAGGTAAGCATATGCCTCGCACCTCTAATTAGAAAAGCCTCTGAAACTGACGAATGCCACTCACTCAACGTCCAGGCTCCAGCGACAAAGCACCCACGCCGCGCACAACTCCATGCGAGTACAACTCGTGCCCGGCCAACAGCGGCCCGGTCGGCACCAATGCAACCGACACGCGCCTCAACTGGGTCAATTCGTACCCCGTGACATCGCTCAAGTACGGTCTCAGCACCTTTGGCCCGCAGATTTGGAACAACCAGCCCCCTCAACTTATTGTGTCGGGCCCTAACGTCGGTATCAACGCCTGGCTTGGCGACTTCTTCTCCGGCACCGTGGGCGCCGCTGTCTATGGCGCCACCAGCGCCCAGATCCCCTCTATTGCCTTCTCCGGCAAGACTGAGGACAGAACCGCATGGAACACGTCTCCCGTGCCTGTTGCCAGCACTTTCTACGCCCAGATCGGCACCGCGCTGACCAACATCGTCATCGCCGCAGGTGTGCCATACCTGCCCGCGAACGTTTTCCTCAACGTCAACTTCCCCGCCGTCACCGACTCGTGCAACAGCCTCGACGACATCGTCTACGTGCTTACCCGCATCGACATTGGCCTCTTCTCTGCCCCCGATGCGCTCCACTGCGGCACCACTCGTCTTCCCTCCGAATACGACGTCATCAACCGCAGTGGCTGCTACGTGACGGTCAGCGTCGGCGATGCTACTGACAAGACTACTGCCTCTGCTGACCAGCAGCAGGCCGTCATTAACAAGATCGGCAACATCTTCACCTGCATTTGAACGGTACAGTGGGAGATTGCTAGAACCTTTCGAGTCTCTTGATTCTGGATGCATAAGCTAGATAGGATTAAACATAATCACTTCAAGAACCTTGCCCAAATTTCCTACCGTGTCAATTAGGGATAAATCTTGATCTCCGTCAAACACGATTCAGTCTTATTAATCGACCAGACCAATCGCAACGATACCGCATAGTAATGCTGATAACAACCGCTACACCCCCACGTGGAAAGAGCTGCCGGTCACTCGGCTTCCGCCGACGGCCGCACTAGCTCTACAGAGTGGCGCCTCCCGGATCTCCGGCGCCGGGCGGTGGGGACTGATAAGCGTTGGTGACACATGCCATCAGACTGTACATAAGTTGCAAAGTAACTCCTGCAAAGAGGCATTTCTTTTCTTCTTCGCCACCAAGCAGACTCTCTACTAATCGTCACCTCACTCCTGCTGTAACCGGTTTCAGTATCACTTACATTCGTTGGCCCAATTTCAGCATCACCAACCATGGCTGTCGAATCGAAAATGGATGTTGAGCCACTACAGACACCCAAGGCTACGGGTGTCGATTTCGGAGCAGTGATTCAGACAGCAGATCTCGAGAACCTCACTGGTAAGATATGAGTGAACTGCATGATCTCGAAGCTAGAGGATTGTGAATATGCAGAGTGATCTCGACATAACGACGCTGTGTCTCGAGGGAGAATACCCGTAGAATCGGTAACCTCCTCTGGTAAGCTTCCACAGCAAGTCCCTCGACTATGAACAAGAGACTGACTGGTGTTCATCGATTCGCAGATGCCGACTTCAAAGTCATTCGCCAGGCGCTTTACACGTACCAGGTGGTCGTTTTCAAGGACCAGCAGGGTCTGTCGCCCAAAGCGCAGTTCGAGCTGACGCGTCGCTTCGACCCATCGGCGACCTCGTACGGCCACGGCAAGACACTCGATGCGAAGCGCAGTATACTGCATCCGGACCTCAAGACGATTCCGCACCAGCCTCAGGTGCAAGTTATCGGCCACGGCTTCGTGGCCGAGCACGAGGGCCTAACCAACGTCCAGCTGCGTCACCCACACCACAGGACATTCCACGCCACGGCCATCCCCGAGCACCTCGATCACGATCACACCCGCTTCTACCGCTGGCACATTGACGCTGCCCTTTACGGCGGGCTCGCTCCGCCGCTCGTCACCACGCTGCTTGCCGTTCGCGTCCCCGGCGGTGGCCGGCGTCAGACATGTCACTATGACGACGAGATCACCACGGATGGAAACCCCATTATCGACACTCTCGACGTGCCCCTGGGCACGACCGCTTTCGCCTCCGGCTACACGGCCTATGACCAGCTTTCCCCAGCCGACCAGCTCTTCGCACGCACCACGAAGGTCGAGTACGCCGCGCACCCATACATCTGGATGAGCTCGGCCAAGTCCCGCGCCGACGGTATTGGCCTGCTATCCCAGGGTCTCGAGCTCCTCCCGGACCAGCTCCCCCCCGTATCGGACCCTGCGCACATTCAGATCCTCCCCATGTGCTGGAAGAACCCGCTCACAGGCAGACTGGCGTTGCAGATCCACCCGTCTGCGGTGCGCAGGCTGCATCTTGCCGACGGCAGTGTGGTTGAGGACCTCCGAGAGGTGCGAGAGATCTGCCACCGCTTGCAGAGGCCAGGGATCAAGCCGGGAAATGTGTACGCGCATGACTGGGAGGCTGGGGATCTTGTGCTGTTCCACAATCGCGGGGTGCTGCATAGCGTTGTTGGGGCATTTGCTGAGGGCGAGATCAGGTTGTTCCACCAGTGTAATGTTGCTGCTAGCCATTTCCCCGTTGGGCCGGATGACGATGAGGCAGAGTGATTACAGGAATATCGACCGCGCGGGAGTTGCAGACACATAGGCACGAGATAGCCGACAATATCTAGTTGCACGTAATTTAACGGGTAGAATCCCACATACACTGAAAAACTCTCAACCATTATAGCAGTCAGTCAGTGCGGTTTCGAGAACCCCCATTTCCTTGTCTGACCACCCTCAACACGCCGTATGAGTCCCTGCGGTCGCGGAGACTGGTGGTGACAGCTTGGTCCTTTGTGTTCCCGCGCAACGGCTGTCTCCAGCGACCGCGTAAGTATTCTCACTCATTACTAGGCACAGAGGACCCTCAGCGAGTTCCGCGTGTCGCCTATACAGCACCGTGAGTGGGTCGAGCCGCCCTTCTTTGCCAGCGGCAGGTCTCCATTGAGCTTGGCGCCAGCCCCTTGACACTCTGCCCATCGACTTTTGCATCTTTTATTCTCAATTACTGCTATCCAATACTCCGACCACTCACGGTATATCGCCCCAGGGCGAAAGCGGACTGCCATGACTTCCACTCAAACAGGCTCATTCCACCTCTTCCCGAGGTTGCCCTCCGAGCTCCAGATCTACATCTGGTCCATAGCGACAATGACGCCACGAAGGATCGAGATCTTTACCGAATACTTGCACATCGACACAGACTGGTTGTCCAACACGCCAGCACCGGCGGTAATGCACGCCTGTCACGACGCACGAGTCTACGCCCCTTACGTGAAAGCATTTGAAGCTCCGCCATTAGCAGGAGATGTTCAGAAAAGCCGTTATGCCTGGGTCAACTTTGACATCGACATGATTGTCCTACTCACTGAGGGCGAAGGGGACTGGAATCTCAACCCGCTCGACTTGCTTGCCAAGACCCCACTGGCGGGCCAATTACAGCGACTTCGCGTTCTCTTCCCGCAAGATTGTCCGGAGAGCTATGAGTCCTTCATGACGTTCTTGCACTGGAAACTCTTCACCTTTGAGTCTCTGAGGGAGTTGCAGATCGTCATGGCGGAAGATGATATAGAATCATGTAGTGCTCTCATCTCGCATAACCAGCGCTATGGCAGTTGCGCACCGGACAACGTCCGATTTCTGGATGCAAGGACTGGTTTACTGCTCAGTAGAGGGGAGGTGCAACTAACATCGCACTGGAGAACGTACGCAGGTGGAGTCTTGAGAGATGACGAAGTTCTGAAATCTGACGATTACGCAGAGCAATACCGCGAGTCTTGGGTCATGCAGATCGAGGACGCGGAAAAGCTTCTGGGATAGAGTGCCGACCAGGAGTTTATCTCGTCTAACCTTTGACCGAATTCTCCTTCTCTTCGAGCATTTGAGTTTCTTATTGCACATCTGGGGCATTATGGCTTTTTAGTATCATTCACATGCTCAACCTTGCCCATCAACCTCGCAACTGTGACCGCCTCTCTCAACGCCCTGCCCACATGACCCCTAACACCCGCCTCTTCCAACACCATCAGGCCGCCTATGGTACACCCTTCTGGACTCGTCCCTTGGTCTCGGAGCTGCGCGGGGGTTAGCCCGCCGCTTTGCATTATCTCCGCGCTGCCCTTCATGCTCTGCACCACCATCGTCCGAGCCATTTCTCTCGGCAAACCAACGGCTACAGCAGCATCGATCATCGCATCACAGATGACGCTGAAGAATGCCGGCGTTGATCCGCCGACTGCGGTCACGGCGTCCATGAGACGTGCGGGGACGCGGACGGTCTTGCCGATGTGGGAGAAGATGGCTTCCGTAAGTCGGAGATGTTCCGGCGGGAAGTCTGGAGTAGGCTCCTCGATGGCGGTGATGGACTCACCCACCATCGCAGCTATGTTGGGCAGCGTCCGGACGACCCAGGCCTTCTTGTTACTGTCAGAATTGGAGGTTCTGTGCTGATTCATCGTCTTCTCGAGCTGTTCTCGTGTCCAACCAGCTGCGACACTGACCATGAGTTTCCCGGCGAGTGCGTCCGCGACACCGGGTTCAGCAAAGACGGCGTCAATATCAGCCGGGTCGACACTTAAAATGATGACCTCGGAATTCTGGACCGCTTCGAGGTTTTTGCCTGCCTTAATCGTCACCGACTGATCCGAGCAGACTTCGGCGGAGGCCAGTCCCGATCGGACGCGCTTCTCGCTTGACTCGCTACGGACGCAGGAGATGAAAGCATTGAACGGCAGTAGGGAGGGGGAGGTCAAGGGCGTTGCATTGTCATCGGCTTTGATGCCATTGTCTGTATCGTTGGAGGCCAAGTTCTCGGTGTCAGCACGGATGAGATTCTTGAGTATGGCGAGGCCGAGGTTGCCTGCGCACCTCAATGAGATTGATTAGCACGATGGACTTTAATTTAAAATGGCTGGATACGACTGTCGCCGTGACGCCTGATACCAAGGAGAGAAGGAGATGAGACTGGATCGGCAGTGGGAGCTGACATACCTGTGCCAAGAACGCACAATGTTGTGGCGGAGCTTGCTGCCATGACACTATCGACGAAACAGCTCTCAGCTCGATGTAGCTCATGGATCAAGTCTAGGTGCGACAGTGTCGGAGTCCTGCAGCTCAAATCTATGTTATCACAAGGGCTCATAGACCCCGGCACCGGACGCGGGAGTGTCTCTGCGGTCAGTTGATCTTTGGTAATTTCAGGGTCGATTGTGCCGGGCTTGGGCAGGCATCCGAGGTTGGAGATGGCGTGACAGGAGTAGCTACTCTAGGAGGAACGCGCAGGTCGGCCCTTTAGCGGTCTGGACTCTGCAGTCAGGAGGAGCTCGCATCAGGATTTGGTGGGATCGGAACCCTCTCCGTGCCGCACTCGGGAGTCCATCCGGTGGTGTCCCCGCACAAGAGTTGGACATCAAGTCGGGAATGCCTCCGAGTGGGTCGGCGTCTCCGCACGTCACCGGGAACCACCAACGGCTCTTTGCAAGCATCAGCTCGACGTCATGTTGAGCGACCCGAGAAGAGTGCAACCGTTGTGCCGAGGGCTGCAACCTGTGAGATATCCAGCCTAAGAGCACTGGTTGTGGCTTTAGTATCTGTGATCAGGGTTTAGTGCTAGACGCGAAGAGAAGCATGTGTGCCAAGTGAGGGCTACAGACACTGGGCAGAGAGTTTACATCCCAGATACACACGGACATGAATACTGCAATATATCACTACAATCAAGCTCGGCTAACGCCCAATCTTGGCGGATTAAGTGCTTCGTGCCCATCAAGTGAGTCTCTATACTACCAGATACTGTCATGCCCGATGATATGCGTGACCCAGCTGGAATCGATTTGTGCCATCGCATTCGCCAGATCCATTATCTCGACTACCCTTGAAGGGTCAGATGTCTCTGCATCGAAGCGGAAACCTGTGATTGCACTAGAGTCGAGAGGCTGTGAAGTATGTTGCACTAGTGAGACGGTCGGCTGTATCGGCATCTGTCTAATCAGAGGTGTTGATTCCGCAACCTCAGCGACACTTCGATAATGAGATGGCATGAGATCAAAAGACGACATCGATTCCCTAGCCGTGGCCCAGGAGGTTGATGTCGTTGGCGTCTGAGAATTTGATTGGCCTTGTTGCTGGTCATCGACGTCCAGCCTGGCAAGAAGGCTTTTGAGCTGATCAAGTTCCTTGACCCTCACAGCAGCTACTTGGTTCCCACTTGCCACTAGATCGTTGAAGATGTTGTCTGCTGTCGAGATCCATGGACATCCCTTTTCGATAAACCCGTGATCGAGAGCCATTATCACAAGGATGTTTATAGTGGCCGCCGAGACTGAGTCGAGGTCGAAGGGTAGAAAGGATTCTTGAGAAAAAGAACCTCATCAGCCAACACGTATTGGGAATACCTAGCTTATGGCAGGAAGTTGAGATGCTACACTGACCTAAAAGGTTCTGATCTAGGAGTAGATCTAACGTGATGAGTATCTGTATTGATGCGTCGAGACACATCTGAATCATACTGCGTGCTGTGCTTGAGGAATTGAGTCTGTTATGGCAATCATCGTGAGACTCGAGCCTAATTTTGATGAAGCAGAACAACATCGGTCGAGTCGCAAGAACTATACACTGTCATTCGTATGTCAGCTGAGTCAACCGAAATTGTGAATCAAGAAGCCTACGCGATAGTATGTGAGGTACAAATGTGCTGAAGTCCTGGATACGCCTTCTTGGGCTTCATCTTCCGGCACATGAAAACAGCGATAGAGCTCCTCATGTAATTCGGCAATCTCCCCAAGAGCTCGCTCAATGCCCTTCTGAAAGTCCCGATGGAGCTTACCGCCGACTCCATACACGTCTACAGTTCTGATTCAGTCGCTGGAACGTCTGTTTATCTTCGCTTGAGACTCACTTTGGGTAATGCTCGCCATGAGATCTGACAGCCGAAGCTGCATCTTGAAAACCATGACACGTTGGGCAGAACCTGAGAATGTCGGCAGTCTGCAATGGATGCCATTATGATGCACGGACTGTGGCAAGCCAGCGATGGAGCTCATCTCACTATCCAGGATGCAGATTGTCCACCACGCTCTACTGATCCTCTCAGCCGACATATTCTGGAAGACATCCGGTTGGAAGTCTGTATGGAGACCATAGTTCAACGCGAGGCGAAGGGCTTGACCCATCTGCAGAATGCGTTAGTGAAGGACTTGATTGTAGCATGTTCCAGTGACAACGAACATAATTGTGTGCCAAGATCCGGTAGTCCAGACATTGCAAATATAAAGCAATACAGGTCAAGATCTCAATGGCGTGGATTGGATGCCTCCACAGCATAATACTGCTGGGAAGCATTTGCATGGCCTTGATAAAGTACTCGACACCCGGTGGATCTTTGCTTCGCTTGCACACAGTCATGGCCTTGCCGAATGCCAGCAGGAGCATAAAGTGCACTTGCCAAAGACAATCGGTCTGATAACGCTCGTCGGGGCTTGTGTCGTAGAAGGAATACAGTACTGGCATAAATGTATTCTCGTCGAAGAGGTGGAGCAGTTGGGTGCAATGAAACTTGACAGCGTTAATGAGATAGATTGCATGGTCGATGGTGGGGATAGTGGGCAGTGAAGGATTGTCTCCCAGCGGAATGCCATCCCACGGGAGCTCATATGCGTTCCC
Source organism: Microdochium paspali (assembly GCA_031142775.1). NCBI lineage: Eukaryota > Fungi > Ascomycota > Sordariomycetes > Xylariales > Microdochiaceae > Microdochium > Microdochium paspali. The sequence continues at coordinate 2,539,598 of JAVBIV010000008.1, forward strand.
AAGGCCTCCGATGAAGCGCTCGACGTTGGGAACCTGATTTTGAAAAGCACTGTCGTAGATCATACTCAGGACGCGTTGCGTAAAAGTCCAATTGGAGGATGCTCCGAGGTAGTAGGTCTGGCCATTGCTGGCTGTCATGAACCTTGAGCTGCGTTGTGACAGAAGGTTGATTAGATCTGCTTCATCCCCATCGTCGCTGTTCTCTGTGTGTGAAAGTGCCTGATCCCGAAGTCGAATTAGCTTTGGAACTTTCGCACTGGAATGATTATTGTACGCGCTGCCATTATTGGGGTAAGAAGATGTCGTGTTTTCTGCTGTTTCTTTGTATTTGCCGTGGTCGAGGATGGGTCGTCGCTTCACTCCCTCTGAGGCTCTTCTCTCTAGGTTGCGTATAAAGCTAGCGTTGCTCGTTAGTTTCAGGATTCCTGGTCATATTACCCCTTTCCCAGGAAATGGGGTTTTACCTAGAACTGGACATACCCTTTCGTGACAACAACTCGTTGTTTTTCTTTGTCAAAATGACACGACGACTTGCGTTTTCTGCAAGCATCGCATGGCTGGCTGCCACTACATCTGATTTTCTGCTTTCGGCATCGTTCACAACTATCAAGCACATGGTAAAGTCGTTTATTAGTAGTTGTTCAGTATTAAGACGTTTATGAGTAAACGTCATCGACCTAGAAAGGAGCGCAACGTACGCATTCTGGGACCGTGCGGCACTCCTGCTACTAGCTGTATTAGCAGCGCGCATCGAAGCGCGTGTCTGAGCCGGGGACGACATAAAGCTTCGTCTTTTTCGAGTAAATGGAACGCTCGTGAAAAATCACGGAAGAACAGCCGATGACCCCGCCCGTGATGGATGATAAGAAAACGGTTGAGCGATCGTTGCGCGACTGAGCTTTGACTTTTGCCAGGCTTCCAATTGGCTGATTTTCGCCACGCTTGCCGCACTTGGGTACTCCAATTCCAGCGGAACATAAGTTCCTCGCAACAACGATATCAATTTCCAATGAAGCGGCTGCGTGGTCCTTTTCGTCCTCGGAAGTGCATCCGATCATGCCGCACCGAGACCATCCTCTTCCGCGCGGTCACCCATCACATTCCCGTTCTTTGATTGGATCTGATGACGTGAGCGTGCTGTCGTTCTGCCGTGCCGAACACAACCCAGTGGTTGTCACCTAGCCTAGTCATTGACCCCACGTAGATGGCGTAATTCCCGTAGCTACTGTTGGCCAACCGCACAAGCTAGTAATCTATATAAGTAATGGGACGATCGAGGAAGCACAAGTACTGGAAGCGACGAGCATCCCACCTTGACTTCACCTTCAGAGACATCTTCCACAATGGCTACAACAATGCTTCACTACTTTGGCTTTGGGGGCAGCACGTCGCCTCTGAAAACATCCCATGTCGACAAGCAAAACTCCGTGCGATCTCTGCCAGCATCATGGTACACGTCGGAAGAGATGTACGACCTTGAGCGGAGAGCCATCTTTTCGCGACGCTGGCTCATGGTGACGCATGCTTCACGACTTAAGAAACCAGGAGACTGGCTGCGGTATAATATTGCTGGCTACGATCTCGTGATCATCCGCGATCGCACAGGCAAGACAAATACCTTTCACAATGTTTGCCGCCACCGTGCATACCCTGTCATAGAAAAGGAGGAGCAAGGGACGGCAATGATACTGGCTTGCAGGTATGCGTCAAGACTGTGACAACGCTCTTCTGATGGACTCAGAAACTGAAATTGAGTGATGAGCAGATATCATGGTTGGTCATATGGTCTCAACGGAAAGCTTGCCAAGGCCACGGGTTTCCAGGACATCGACAACTTTGACAAAGATAAGAACGGCCTCCTGCGAATTCACACCAAGATCGACAAAAACGGCCTGATCTGGATTAATATGGATGCGAAGGACGAACCTGAGGTCCCCTGGGACGAGCATTTCCGGGATGTTGACGTCCAGGAACGGTACAAACCCATCAATTTTGACAACTATGAGCTCGACCATACATACCAACTTGACGGTGACTACAATTGGAAGATACTGGCAGACAATTTCAACGAGTGTTACCACTGTCCCACAACGCATGCAGATATTCCCACTTTCCTCAACCTGGACTCTTTCGACAGTCAACTGAAGGATGGCCATATTCAACATCTGTGTGAGTACACGAAAGAGCAACTGGACAAAGGGCTCAATGTCTCGAGCACCTACTATTTCCCGAACTCGTCCATGTCAATTTCGTAAGTGCCAAAAGCTCTGCTGTCCATCCCTCCCATGCGCTCCAGCTCACTATGCCCTACAGACCACATTTCATGATGATCCAGAAGTTCCTACCCGCCGGAGCCAAGAAGTCCACAATGCACTACGAGATTTACCGCAACAAATATTCCTCCGAAGATGACTTCAAAGCCATCAGCGAGATGTACGCCCGCGTGATGGCCGAGGACAAGGTCCTTTGTGCCAATGCGCAGAGGAACATCAACACGGGCGTGTATGTGAGCGGGCAGCTGCACCCAAAGTTCGAAAAAGCACCGCTATTCTTCCAAAAAACAGTGCGTGAGGTTATCACCGATCACTTTAGGCGGGAGAAGAATGAGGGCAGACAGATCTGGGCGGCCAGGCAGCAGCTGGGAACAGACGCGACCGGTGTTCATGAAGATAATGAGATTTGTCAGGGCTTGGCACGTGGTTCGCTGAACGGAAGAACGCTGGATTGGTGACAAGTATGAGCTCAATTACTGTGGACTACCGTCAAAACTCGGAGGTAATTTATTTTCGCATTTTGAGCATCGAATCTACTTCGACGGATGGATAAGTTGGTGCACTTGCTTAGTATCAATAACTGCCGAGGCAATATCCTCTAACCCAATTGTTGATCTCTTAAATGCGAAATGGCACTTGCACCATGCCAGTTGTAGCAATAAAATAGGCGTGAATGCTGGTAAGGCATCGGCGATATCGCTTTTGCCACACCATTCTGAGGAGACTAGGATCCATGCCCAGGAATCCAACAAGACTTCAATCGGCGGCTTCAAGTGATTTCTGCATGATTTTCGTGTTTGACCCCTCAGCGCCGAGACTAATCCCCGCCAGACCCTGGTCCCGTGGACTACAGGATGACTGCTGACTTAGCAGATATATACGCATCAGGGCGGGCGCATCCGATTCTGCGAATGCGAATGCGAAACTGCGAAATCGGACGGCATGTCCAGCCAATGACTGTGCCAAGACTACGGTAAGCGTGGGCCGTGTTTATCTTCAACAAAAGCCAACAGCTGCTGCTAATAACCATCTTAACCCACGGTTTGCTCAACTCGATCTCTCATGAGCCACCATGCCGACAGATGCTTTCTCAACACTACCGGCGGAAATAGCACTACAAATTGCGTCCTATCTCACGACACAGGATGTCCTTTGGGCACTAGCATGCACGAACCGCCGACTCAACTCTCTTGTTACAGAATTCGGCTATATCAGACACACGCGCAGCGGGCCAGCCCACGCGGCTCCGCTATGGTGGGCAGTGAGGCATGGACTGACACAGATGGCTGCTTGGGTGCTCTCACTGGGCGCCGATCCAAACAAGGACACAGAGGACGGTGTCACAGTGTGTGGACAACGGAACACGACGCCATTAGCTATGGCAATTCACAACAAGGACACTGTCATGGTGGAGCTACTGCTTCGCCATGGGGCTCGTCCATCGACGCGAGTATACAATGAGACGACGCTCACGCAGTCCGCTCGTGATGGGACTCTGGAGATCGCCATATTACTCCTTAAGCAGGAATACCAGAACTGGCAGGCCGACAGGAACAGACTAGCTCGCGGCACACCAAAATCACAACAGGGGTTTAGGTCCAAGCTTTTAGACACTACGAATAGCATTGGATCCTCGGCATTGCACAAGGCGGCGGAGGCAGGCGATTACAAGATGGTAGAGTTGCTGCTTAAGCACGGCGCATGTTTGGACACAAGAGACTTTCGGGGCTTCACACCATCGGATTTGGCAAAACGGCGTGGCCATCATGCCACGGTCAAAATCCTGCTTGAAGCCAGTGCCAATTCTGTACTCTGAAAGGGCTTGAGCTGCAGGAGAAACAGAATCCTGCACCTCGTGTATCGCTTTGCCCTGGTCTGGAGGAATCTCCTGATGCTGATGAAGACTATGGATTGCATTGACATAACGCAGAGACCACAAGCATGTATTTCCAAGACTGGCAGAACTTAACGCTGTTGCAAATTATGATGCTCTCCCTACCGGATCCTTGTGCATTCTTACGTGCAGCAAGTAGAATGTCAACGCCACAATGTGGTTGCCTGCAGGTTCAGGTTTCCCCGCACCGGAGCGCACATATGGCCTTCAGTCGTGGCCACACAAGGCACTGCCAAGAATAATTTGAACTCGTTAAGAGTATTTGTCGAGGGAAACATCCATCTAAATACTTGTTGAAGACTCTTAAATCATTGAATCTTTTCCGGCTGTTATGCGCATAACGGCTCGCCGTCAGCCTTTGCTTACCTCAGCACGATATCTCTTTATCTCACATCAGCATCCGAATAAATCCACCGACTTTAACCACGATACGTGCACGGTGTCAGTAGTGCAACGACATTATGAAGTTTACTCGCCTCCACAAGCTGGCATGGGTTGCCAACCTAGCTGCGCGTGCAAGAACCGCATCATTCTCCATCGACGCCTTCGACTGGACGTCAGTCCAGCCCGCGGCCTCGCTTACTTTCACCGACTGCTACAATGCTACCCACCGTTGTGCAAGACTCCAGGTCCCGCTCGACTGGCTACACCCTGACAACAACGAGGTTCTCCCAATAGTCACCATTGCTGTGATTATCCGTCCAGCTGCGGTCGATGAACACGACCCAACATTCGGCGGCACCATCATCACCAACCCTGGCGGTCCCGGCGGCTCGGGTGTCGGGCTCGCGCTGGGATGGGGCGAGAAGTTGCAGAAGATGGCAGACAGCGAAAGCAAGAAGTATGCCATCATGTCTTTTGACCCGCGTGGAGTAGGTCTCACGATCCCTTCGGCAGATTGTCATAACGATGAGTTTGCGCGCGCGACGTGGAAGTTCGAGAATCGCGCTATCGGCCCGCTTGATGAAGATAGTGTGGCGGCCGTTAGACACAAGACGGCGCGTGCAGCGGCTTTTGGTCGGCTGTGCGATGAAGCTGGTGGTGAGCACGGGATCTACAGGTTCATGTCGACCACGAGTGTTGCAAGGGATATGGTCAAGATCATTGATGATCTTGATGAGCTTCTTCAGACGACAAAGTCAGACCGGTTAGGACGGATTGAGCTTAGATCCGTGCGGAAGCCTGCTAGACTGCTGTATTGGGGTTTTAGTTATGGCAGTGCTCTTGGTCAGTATTTCGCTTCGATTTACCCGGGGCGGGTTGGACGGATGTTATTGGATGGCATCGTTGACGTGGACGACTACTCGAAAGCAGTGAGTTGCAGTTTCAAGCCTCCCAAAGTTTCCTTTTAAGATGTCCGCGGTGACTGACTATTGAGCACAGGATGGCCTTAGCAATATGGGAGACACCCAGGAAACTCTTGGTTACCTTTGGACGTCTTGCTACAGCGCTCGCACGAAATGCGCACTCTATCGCGCAAATGACGAGAAGCCTTCTGACATTGAGAAGCGGTTCCGCACCTTTCTCGCCCAGCTTGAGCAAGAGCCTGCACCATACGTGGCGAATAAAACTGTCGTCGCCATCACCAAGTATGATATTCTGAACGTCATCTTCCAGTCCCTGTATGACCCGCTTACGTTTTTTTGCCCGGTGGCCGAGGCGCTTAACGAGAGCATGCAAGGCAACTTCACCTCTCTATACTCCCGCCTGCAATTACCCGACAACAATGCCTCGGGTCCGCCAAGTTCATATACCTGGATCCGCGACGCCATGGTAGCAGTGAGCTGTGGCGATGCTATCTCCCGATCAAACGTCTCCATCACAGAGATCATAGAGCACATAAAGCTGTCCAAGAAGGACTCTCCCGATTTTGGACCAGAGTGGACCAGACACCTTTATGAGTACCGAGGCTGGGCTGCACGGCCGAAGTACCGCTTCGACGGACCGTGGGGTATGGAACCCGCGGATTCTGCTGAGGTCGAAGGGAGACCGGCGGCACCGATCTTCTTTATTACAAGTAAGGCGGACCCTGTCACACCGCGAAGGAACGCGTTCGCAATGGCGAAACGTTATGCTGGATCGCGAGTACTAGTGCAGAACAGTGTGGGACATTGTGCCTCAGCCTGGCCGAGTAAGTGTAGCGCTCAGCACATCAGGCGGTACTGGGACAAGGGAGTATTGCCAGAGGAGGGGACAACCTGTGGGGCTGAGTGTTCTCCTTTTGAAGAATGTCCGGAGGTGGATGAGTTGATAAGTCATACCCAGTTCGTGGGCTGAGGCGGTTTTGAGTTTAGGGTCAGCCTTCAAAATACCGAGTCAGGCAGACTATTATTGAGAACAATCAAGTCAAGCAACCCTTTTTATATATACTAGATATGGCAGAGCCTGCGACAAGCCCCAAATATGTTCATGTAGAAAGTAAAATCCACCTCTCCTCTGCGCTCAATTGACGCCTTCCCCTTCTCAACCCTGCAAGCCATCAGCGATCATGGTGTTGATCAACTGGACATGGCGGTTGGCGTTCGTCTCGCTCCACTCAGTCTCATAGTTGAGTCCATAGGGCCAAATATGTCCACCACCGCAGTTAATCTTCGCCGAGCTACCGTCCCACGTGCGCAGCAGGGCCGTGGCCTTGGGCCAATTGTTGGCCGCGCAGCGGACATTGAACTGGTTCGTCTGTCCGATGCCGAGGGTGTGCGAAATCTCATGCATCGCCGTTCGCTCTGTCATGTACGCCCTGTCAGACCCGAAGCGTAGGTCGCCGTTGAAGTTGGCCTCGGCAGTTGGCACGCCCGGCGTGTAGTACACGCGGATAGTCTTAGTGGCGGAACCGAGACGGTCGTACCGCGCGACAGCGAGGCGCATGGCGGCCTCGATTCGGTTGTAGGCGTCAGCTTGGTCAGCGGTGGGGCTGGTGGCTTTGCCTTGGAGCGACCAGGATAACGCGGCTGATGCGTTGGATGCGTAGGCTACAGCTGCGACGAGGATCGTTGATAGACGCATTGTGATGGATTTCGTCGAGTATCAGTGGAAATCGGGAATGTGGTGAGTCAAATTGCGAACAACAATCAGACTACGAGAAGCTGTCACGTTGCTGGACTTGGAATATGCATAAAGAACGCTTCAAGTTGCTCTTTAAATACTGTCTCGGTATCCTGTTTGATATAGACCCTGCCCAGCAAGCACGAGACATGTGAACATAGTCTTGTTCCTGCTTATTGTTTCATTGTTATTGGTGCAAGGGCATATCCCAGTGGTGGAGGCAAAGATAGCCGCCAAGCCGCCGAGATTCTTGGCAGTCATCCAGCGCCAATCATGCCCTCTCATGCCTGATCATAGCGTAGCTGTCCAGCTCCAACTCGGTTGCAACACCGAGTGATATCCAATCCGGATCCTGGCATAGTGTTACCCTGGCGAAACGGGCTGGTCTTGGCTGCCATATTGAGAGCGGAGCATTTATGCCTCCAAACCTACTCCAAGTCAAATCTCACGTAGACTGCAGTGGCAGCGACGGGAACTGGGGCACTCCTCGTCATAGTCATCACCGACTTACCGCTCCAATGGCAAAAAGCCTGTATGCACACATGGCCGTAGTGGAGAGCATGGGGGGTCGGGTGATTGGGCGGGGGACAACGGTGCAAACTGCCCCTGATAACTCGCATGGATGGGCTCAATAGCAACACCGCATATTATGACTATCGACCATGGCGACATGCTTGCTGGAGCCCTCGTCTACGCTGGCTTCCTGTTTCCGGGCTCATATATCCTCGGCAGACGCTGTGGTTAATTAGCCGCTCCCAATGCCAACAACGGCAGTCTTTAAGGATCCACGTTGAACTCCATTCCAGACCCATCTTCTGGCCCAGATGTCGGCACAAACGGAAAGTGCACGTCGGGCTCAAACACCTGAGTGCCCATGTCCCCATACGCGTCAAACACAGGAAACTGCATAATATCCTGCATCGGATCCTCGACCATGGGTGAGAACTGCCCGCTAAGAGATCCCGAGCTTAGCGGAACCGGGTACGCGAATGGATCCTCCTGGGGAAAGATGAGCCCGTGTTGAGGTCGGTGATTGGGCATATTCTGCTGTTGCTGCTGTTGGAGGGTGGCTGTTACGGCTGCGGCTTGTGATAGTTTCTGGTCTTGAGTCGCGCGCATTGATGCTTCAGCAATACTAACGGCCCATGGTGAATTTCCTGAGAACGGAGTCATGGGGTTCGAAGGGACGCGGCCTTGTGATGCTGGGCGATCGTGGGACCATTGGTCCACATCTGTAGAGTTCGCTGGGGAGCCTTGGAGAGACATGCGTCCGGGTAGTTGTTTAAAAAGAGCCTAATTTGCATCATCATCATCAGCACATTTTAGTCATGATTTGGGCGCAGACAAAGACGAATTCGCGCTTAAACTTACGTCAAGAGCAGCAGTAATCCGATCCGCGGCAAGACTCTTCTGCGTAAAGCTCGAAATACTATCTTTCCCTAACTGCGCATCTGCTAAAATCGCCGCGAGCGCAGGCACCTCGGGGTTATTGAGGATATATACCACAAGGCACAGTACGGCTGTGAACTGTGTGTAGGTGGTGAACCAGTACGGACCAATCAGCGCAGCACGCTTCTTGATCTCGAGACCGATGTGGACGATGTTGCGGCAAACGTGAATCCCTGCGGAGGCAAGGGCGTAGACGCGGTGATCGATCATCGGCATGCCAGGGGTATGACGTGGGACATGGTGTAGGAAAGGCCGATAGAGCATCATCTGGACGTGGGCGAATGCAAATCGAAGAAGGATTTTGATTCTGTGAAAGTGATAAGCATATTGCCTCGTTTAATTTCAGCTCAGGGGATGAGAGAAACTGCCGATTTTGTAAATGGTCGGTGACGTACCTCGCACGCTCGTCATCGTCATCCTGGCCTGGGTGCCAGCTGGACGGCAACTGGCTCTGCCATTCGTGCAGGTCATGCTCTATCTCACGTATCCGCGTGTAGTTAATACTGTATGTGGCGTCCTTGTCCTCTCCAGCAGCGCTTTGTTGCGGATAAACGTGCTCTAAGATCTGGGCGAGAATTTTCATGAGTCTGGTATGGGCATTGAAAGCCTCGAAAACAGACGACGACCCGGGTGGTGGTTGCGCAATATGGGTGCTTGTAATGTATTCATCATCCACCTCTGTTGGCAACCGCTGATCAATGTCTTTGTCTTGAAGGAGAATCGGAAGACCCAGAGTCGTGGATAGATAGACATCCATCTGACGGATTGTGTAGAACAGGCGACGCCTAGTTTCTGTTTCGACTGGTGTCAATGAGCCAGGGGGTAAGTTCCTGTGTAGGCCCATGCGGAGGGCTGAACGCAGGGCAACGCCGACGAGTGTGTAGCATCCACCAAGATTTCCGGTGGCCTGGAGGAACTGAATGATGAAAACAATAGCTTGCAGCGTCATGATATTTCGACACTCGTGGAAATCTTGCAGGAACATTCGAGCAGAGATATAATACTTGTATCTGTAGATTCCCATGTTAGCACGTGTGCCTGATGTCCCCATGAACAAACCTGCACAGAAACTCTTGGCCACGGCCGATACCGTGCGTTCTTGACACTTACCCTTGCTCCATGCCTTCCTCGTAGTGGTCCGGATTGGTCGGGTCGTTCTCGTCAATGTCGTACATGGCACCTAGGGCCATGACAGCAAATAACAAGCCCACAAAGCGACGTTCAGCTGTTGTGTATATCGATGGCCTCGAGTGATAGAGCTTGTCGAACATGGCAAAGAAGGTAGGGACGTGAACGGTGCGCAACAAACATGATCCACACTCGAACGCATACTGGCACAACACCCTTGCCGTCTCGCGGTCTGGCAGCCTCGAGTGGTCATACGAAGACTGCCAAGGCACACCAGCCAGTGCGGGTGTCCAGGCAATCGAGGGAAGCGACGCCTGTGGGAGAAAGGGGATGCGGGAGTCGTAGCGGGTGAGCTCGGGCAGTTCCTGGATGATCTTGCTGAGGAAGGCGGCGCTCGAGGAGAGGCCGTAGAAGTCAGACTCGCCGTCATCGACAAGGTTGAGCTGAGCAAAGTCCTGAAAGAGTGATATATTGCGGGCGCTATCTTCGGCTGTCTGCTGTTCGACGAGATGTGGTGAAGATGCCGTACTGGTAGAGGCAGCGGTGGCGGGTACGCTAGCTGATCCGGGGTCGGCAGCACTGGTGCTCAGGGATCCAGCGGCTTCGCTCAAGGTCAGATCTGGCCGCTTGAGGAGCCTGGCGAGAAGGGACTCGGCGGCCTGCAGCTTCTGCTGGAGGGCCTGGAGCTGGCCATGCTGGACGAGGTCGTCACGCCGGGGAAGAGATGTGTAGGTGCATGGTGACGAGAACTCGGCACACCCCGAACATGGGTTGTTACCATCGCACTTGATCTTGCGGCGCCGGCAGTCATCGCAGGCCTTACCGATGCGGCGGCGGCGACGGGCCGCGGCAGCCGCTGTGGACGACGACGAAGGGTGGTGGCCGTGGGTGTGTTGGTGATCGGCAGAGGTTGGCCCCGGGCCCGGGCCTGAAGCGGAGGGCCGGGCAGTCGCTGGTGCCGGAGCCGGGGCCGGGGCGGGAGGAGTAGGGACTTGGCCGCGCGGGGCAAGACGAGGCGCGGCGTGGACAGGCGAGCTGATGCTGCCACTGCGACTGGGCGTAGCGCCCGTCGAGGTTACACTGGCTGACCGGGAGGTAGCCATGGAGGATGCCAGGCGCGAAGTGAGAGGAGGTCAGTGGCTGAACACCTGGGACCGGTACCCCAAGGTACCTTTTTGGTGCTGCAAATCGTAGCTGATGAGGGCGGGCGAGTCGTGTCGTGGTAGGGCCGTGGGCCGTTGCAGAGTCGTCAGCAGGGTCCCATGGCTGCCACGTGCGAGCAGCGGCTAAGTCGGCGTTGTCGACCAGACTGGAGTACCAAGGAGGCAGGACGGTTGTCTCCGTGTGACGCTGCGCTGGTGGCCAGTGAATGTGGTGAGCGAGGTTGTGCTTGGTCGTGAGTGCCGGGCTAACCGTGCAGAGCCAGTCGTAAGGAGGGATGGGAGAATTTAGACGAGTGTCTCGTCGAATTTGGGTCGTTGCCACACTACCCAGCCCTGGGTGAGCTGGGCGTGGCAGGCGTGGCAGGCGTGGCAGGCGCGGCAGGCGAGGCAGGGGCGCCTGCTCTGTCCGCTGCAGCCCCGCTCTTTTCTCTCTCGATAGCCAATTATGACGCTTGTCGCCGGCACCACGGGATTAAGGGCTTGGCCAAGCTTTTCTGGCTCCGCCAACTTTAAAAAGCGTTGCTGATGTAAGCTCATTGTAGCTGAGCTATGATGAGGGGGGGGGGGGGGACTTGAATTATCTAGGAGTCTGTGGATCAGATCGTCGTGCTACGTCTCAAGCTTAGACTATAATGTCCCAGTGCAAGCGTCACGCTGGTCAAAAATTATAGAAAAGGTCTGTGTTACTGCTATAACGATATTACCACAAATAGCAGTTACTATGATTGGTTTTTTTAGTATTGGACACAATTTGCGTTGCCTGAGAAGAGAGAGTCACTTGAAATATGCCATTGTTTGCCGCCTTTTCTCGGTGTAGAGCTGCATATTTCACCTACAAGTGCAGGTTTCTGTAATCTTGTGCCTCAATAATATGCCCCTGGCCCAGCTCAATTACTTCAATGCCGGTGGCAAAAATGGAAGTATCGAGTTCGAACAGGAATTGATTACACAGGGCGAATGCCGGACCCTGTTCTGGCGCGTTGAGGCCCGTGCGAGCTCATAGACAATAGTATCATTGAAGCCATGTGAGAAAATGGGCTCAAGTCCAATGCCGAGACGGTTGAGACGCAAATGGGAACACACAAACTAACCCACGGCACTGAAAAATTCCCTCAACTTGTAGTTATTCCGTCCATTTCATCTACATCTTTGACTACTATATGAAAGATTGTGTCGTGATGCGGACTCTCAAGCAAACATTCTCTGTTGACTCAGTTTATATATAGCTGTCCTCGACTTGCATTTCTTCATCAGTTGCCACATTCAATGGTCAGAACAACACTGCTGATGTCAAACGCAGCCTGAAAAGCTTCGGAGGCTATCGCGCACTCGGCCTTGAACCGCGCTGATTCAGTCCTGGCATCCTGGCTGGGACGGAGCGCTATAGAGACCCGGAGCTGTCGAAGTGCAGGGAATGCGCCGAGCGTGACAGACTCGGCCAGTCCGTGCAAGTCACGCCATGCAGGCGTGCCATCAGACATGCGGACAACGAGTCGCACTATCGATGCAGGTAGCAGACCTGTCAGGCACGAATTTGGCATGTGGCTATTTTCGGGATCGAGCATGTGATGACAAAATGACACGTCATCTAGTGATAGCTTCTCTAGCCGGTAAAAGTCGGAAAGCGACCCAGCTGCGAGCTTGGGCTCTGATGATAATTGCTCGCTAAATACTCCAAGGTCCAAGTCATGCTGCACAGTATCTGAGCACACGACTGGACACAACGGACCAGATCTGCTGCTGTGGCGTGGGTGTCGAGGTGCTCCCCGATCCAGGCCGACTGCCCGATATAGCGGAACTCTTTGAGCTGGCTCGTGCTCTCGCAAAGTGTCTGGAGGAACGGAAGATGGATACCGCCAATGTGCTCAAAGGCACATCCGTCGAGAGCTAGCAGCTTGAGCTTGGGCATCTGGACGTGAGGGAGCGGCTCAGTTCCCACAGCGGAGTCTGCGCATTTGCTCACAATGAGCTTCTCGAGCGTCGGCGCGGTGGCTCGCAAGACGGTTGTAATGGTGCGAACGTTGAGCGCGTAACCCCAGTCGTAATGCGTGTGGAGCTGAAGCATGCTCAGGTGTGACAGAGGCGCCTCGATCGTGTCATTCGTCCCGTTACGAAGCGTGTCCAGTCTCGTCTCTAGGAGAGAGTAATGGAGCTCATCTGATGTATACTTGGGCTCAAGCTCTAGGCGGAGATTCTCTAGGCGAGTGGCAAGAATCAAGAACAACTGGTCGAATAGATGTCTAGTCCGCTCACTATTGTGTGATCATGGTGCTACAGGTTGTTCTTCGTCATCTTTGGCGAGGCCAATTCGCTCAGCGTATCCGACAAGTTCGTTGAATGTGTTCGTGTTGGGTCTGAAGATGTGAAATTCGTCCTGATTACAAGTTCGAACGAGTCGAGCAAGGTTCGTCCTCTCGGAGAAAGTACGGATCAGATTCTCCGCGTTGAGGAGTCCTGATATGACATGGTAGACATGGGGCTGTGCGGCCGCTGCGAAAGATTGCGAAGTCCGGCACAAGGCCGCAAGTGTGCGTGTGCTGGTCCAGTCGCCGTCGAGACCCGGGTGGCTGTGGCAGTAGCTGCAGAGATGGTAGCAAATTTGTTGTTGGATCTCAGGCGGCAGTAGTCGGCATTCGGACTGCACTGTTTCAGTTGACTTTCGTTCAGCCATAGCTTCGAGTTCAGATCATTCGGTGTGGACCAGGGGCAGGATTGTATCTTTCACAACGCTACACTATGAAGTCGCCTCAGAAGGCAGCAGTCAGACGGTCAGCCACTAATGCAGGGAAACGGAGACGGGTCAGATTGGGCAGTAACCGTCGCACGTGTCTGGAAATCATGGAACACAGGCTAGCAACACTTTAGCTTCTGCCATCGTCGAAATTTAAGATCAGCTGGCCGAAGTGACTAACGAATGCTGTTATTATAGTCGCATTTCTAACGATGGCAATATTGTTGCTCAGCGAAGGACAGGCACGACTTATCCTTTTCTTCTTTGAGTCGAAAAAAATGGTGTCTCGAATACATTAAGCAGGCAAGTTGCCGCCTCTGGTCATGAGTTGTCAGCGGTGTCATGCCATTGGAGACGACTTGCTGGGGCTATCCCGCAAGGCCATTCTGCCTCCATGACCTATGTCATCGAAGTTAACTACGCCTTACAACGTGCAGGACCTCTAGGGCTCAACATAACCTCACTTTAGGCTGTTCTATCGCGAAGCGCGAATGTACTTACAAACTGTGTAACCCCCCCCCCCCCCCGGATTAGGAGAATGCCATGCAGGTTGAAGGATGTCAGCTGAAAGCGTGTGTAACATACCGGCATGCTGAAGTTCAAAAGTCAGCCTGTTACTAAGCGAAGCACAAGTCCCGGCGACTGCCAATTGGTCCTTGCTTCATGTGGCTGGCTGAGACCATTCTTTAGGCGGTACGGCCCGCACTATTTGGGCGTAGGGTGCGACAGTGCTAGGCTCCATCCCGGCTTGACGGCGTGCAACTCAGTCGGTAAAGCTGCGTGTCCCATCGCCCGAGTTCATCCATGACTGGACCAGAGGGTCCTTGTGGAAAAGCGGTATAGATTCCCAAGGTACTTCGCTTGATGCCCAGGTTTTCGTTAGCACATGAGGCATGTGATAAGGCGGACATTTCTTGCTGCCCCTTCGGCGAGCCGCGTCTCAGAGGGGTATGAAGGTTTCGTCCCACAATGATGGGTCCGTGCGCGTAAAGTCCCACGTCGGGGATAAATCTGGGAATAGAATGCAGCTCAAAGTTCGATATTATGCATGAGGGCTACTGTGGCTTGCTGGGGCCTATTCGGTGGCCATATGCAGACTTGGCCTGATTGTTTCCTGTCGTCGCCATAGGAAGTGCAACGTGGGCCAAGACGAATTATTCGCGAAAGATGACCGTTGTTCGGACCACAGCCATGCCCACCGAGAAATGTTGGCCAGGCGTGCTTCTAAGACTACAAGGGAAGTAGACGTCCCCGATTAACATCTAGCTCATTACGCAGAGTCAAAAACCCGTGCAGTTGCTCGTTTTCACCTTGCACTTCCGAAGTGCTCAGTAGTATCCTGACGCGTAGGCCAGCGGGCTTTGCCAAGCTGTTGGAGCTGCATGCGAAAGACACTGCACTACCCACATCCTTGTTTGACCTGAGGAGTCTACGAGGGCAAGAGAATAGAGGAGGATGCAAAAGTGAGCGGTCATTGGAAGAATCCTTGCGCGCTTCACCGTTCCAGAGCTCCCTAACGTAGAGAAACACGTCTGTGCAGCCTGCTATCGATGGCCATTACTGCATACAGGTCTACCAAATATCCAAGACACCGTGATGTGCTATATCATTCCCCATTGATGGGCCAATGGAGCGACCCGGAAATTCGAGCGAAGACTTTCTTTTCTTAGTCCCAAGTGCATTTCAACCTGCGCTGATCAGTCTCGCCAAAGCCGTGCCACCGAATTCGGATCCGTGCTCTGGAACAATTATGACATTCCTAGACTTGACTTCAGCCAAGCCATTGAATTCTCACCCGTCTCTTTAAAGAACCAAGCCAGGAAATGTTTTTCTCGAGCGGCATACGATCAGGCAGACTTGGATACGTTCGTTGCGCAACTTCCTCGCCGCAGAGCACCATACCAAACAGAGCTGTAGCAATAGTATAGCCCGTTGAGAGGATGAAGGCTTGATAGCATGGATAATTGCCTGCTAGCAATATATCGGAAAGGTCTATGAGCGCAGTGGCCTTTCTAGGCAGAACCGCGAAAAAAAGAAAACTGTTATTGAGATTAATCGTCTTGGGAAAAGTGGGAACACTGCATAATAATTATCCATAAGCACTTCGGCGTTTCCTCCGCTGTCACCTCTCGGAGTGGTCGTGTTCCTGGGCTCGTCTCCGCGTGACGGGACCAACTTACCCGATAGTGACCCATAACTACACAAAACAATAAACATGGCACCCTTGCTTGTATCTCCGAATGAAGACGCAGAGGTTGCCAGAAATAGTGGAGCATCCTTGCCTTTCTCCACCGCGTGACAGCCGTCACAACTATGTGCCCCTGAATGAATGAATCGTGCTTCCCGTGCCTGTCATCTTCACCGTTCTAGGTCATAGTCTAGAACGCCAGAAACCGGGGCATCGACAGTTTAGGCGCTGGAAAGCACCTCGTATTTGGCTTCGCGCAAGACGTCAGCGGCTGTCAGCGCCGCCTCTCCTGAGTCAGTCCAGGTCCCATAATTTGCCCCACGAGGCCATGGGGCAGATATACTTACCGCTTGACGGGTGGAATCGTATATTACGTGTTGTCAAACATGCTCATGTTCCATCAAAATGAGGTGACCGGCAGAAACTTGGACTGTGACCTCTACACCTGCTTCAACTTGAAATCCTTTCCGCAGATCTGCCACACGACCACACAATGCGCCCCGCGGTACCGCTTCTGGCGGCATGCTTGTCTTTGGCACAGGCAGGCGTTGTGCCCAAGTCAACTGTTATTGGGGATCTGGTCCGTGGGATCACTGGCGCAGTCGTCGACAGTAGTCTTCAACCCATCGAGGATGCCATCGCCCTCGGGAATAACAGCCTCCTCTCAAGCCTCCTCGCCAGCCTGACGCCGGAACCCAGCCCGACCAGCGTGGATCAAGTCACGTCCGTCCTACAGTCGCTGTCCGCATCAGCCACGTCGATGTCCATTGTCGAATATGGGGCCCAGCTTATCCTTAATGGAATTTTGAAGGGCAGTGTTGGTGATCTCGTCAATTACGCCCAAGGTTTTGGCACAAGCGCGGCTAGCAGTAATAACGTGTAAGTCTTTGATGGTTATAGTGCCCGGATAGCTCTCAGCGTACCCATAACTTGGACTTAAACATATCCTGACTTGGCACTGTAGCAATCCCACCTCACCCAAAGCAATCTACCCTCAGGCTAAATCATGCGATGCTCCATACTCGGTCTCCGAGGACAAGCTCCGCGCAGCCATCTATATTCCTCCGACCTTCACCTACGGTCAAAAGCGCCCAGTAGTCCTCTTTCCCGGCACTGGGAGCAACGGTTTCATCTCCTTCTCGGGCAACTTGATCCCTTTGCTGAGCAGCGTTGCCTGGGCCGATATTGTCTGGGTCAACAATCCCGACCTGCTCCTTAACGACGCTCAGGTCAACGCCGAGTACGCTGCGTATGCTGCTAACTACATCGCTGCCATTACCAATCGTACCGACGTGGGCGTTATCGCCTGGTCGCAGGGAAACATTGACGCCCAATGGGCATACAAGTACTGGCCGTCGACCCGCGACGTCGTGACAGATCATATTGCCATCAGCGCCGACTATAAGGGCACTGTCTTCGCAGATGCCCTGAACCTGCTGCTGCCAGGTCTTACTAATGCCCCGGCCATCGTGCAGCAGAACTACATGAGCAACTTCGTCAAGAACCTCGGTTCGGGAGGCGGTGGCTCGGCTCTTGTCCCGACCACGAGCATCTATTCGGGGTTCTTTGACGAGGTTGTACAGCCCCAGAGTGGACCGGCAGCGTCTGCATATCTTACGGGCGCCGAAAACGTCGAGGTCCAGACCGTCTGCGGCGGTAAGGGTCTTGCGGGTACCTTTTATACGCACGAGAGCATGCTAGTGAATCCTCTCGCGTTTGCCTTGATTAAGGATGCTCTGACCAATGACGGGCCCGGCCGTGTATCAAGGTTGACGAGCCAGCTGGACACTATTTGCCAGCCTTACCTTACCCCTGGCTTAAGCCTGGACGATCTTCTCATTACCGAGAACTCAAACATTATTTTCTTATTCGCCGTGCTGGCTTATCCCAAGGTGGCCTCTGAGCCAGCTATCAAGGCTTATGCTACGTCCGGAGTGGAACCCAGTTGCTAATGTCTTTGACACAAAAAAACAAATTTTTAAGGCAGGTGGTTGAAAAAGGGGAGTAGGAGTAAGGTTACCACCTCTAAGCATAGTGTAATGGGGCAGGTCAGAGTACTCCAGCGCACCACGCCAAACCGTATCGGGGATAGGTGTTATATATTTAGAGTAGCTATTACTATCTCAGTTAGATGTTATATATATAGTATTGCACTTCTTTTCGCACTAGTATGGAAATTAGTTTTACTAGGTTAAGCTATATTTTAGATGCGCGGCTACTAGGTCCGTTGTATATGGGCCCGTACGCTGCGCTGCCGCTGATTGGCCCACGGCCGGCCATCAGGTCGCCCACGCCGGAATGACGGGCGACTCGCGGCTTATGTAGATGGAGCCCCTCGGTAGTTGGTTTGTTTGATAATTACAATCTTGGCCGCGTGATGAATCTGCCTAACCCCGCCTTGTTGGTTCATGCTCCTCAACGTCCGTGTAATCGACCTATCGGTTGGGTCGTTATATCTTGTCCTTCCTTCCGTTCCCAATAGCGGCCTCAGACCACTGCCAATTAACGATGATTATTATGCAGGACGCCTACACGAGATTGGGTATTGATACATACCTGTAGGGTTGGGCATTAATGCATCCTTGTTCACCTCTATATTAGCCTCTATCCGTCCCCTCCGCCTCAGCCGCCCTATTCTTGCTAGCAAAAGGCGTCCCTTTCTCCATTTATTTCCTCAACCTCGCTGTTGCTACATTTATGCGCGCATTCCCTTGTAACATTCCGGTTATCTCGCCATGGCAGAAGCTGTGTCCGAATGGCGCGCTCTGGCTGTGAGTGAGATCGATGAGATGACGCTATTGCCAGGTCGTCTTGGAAAAGATGGCGCGCGACCGCATCTCCCTACGCGGACGTTGAAGATGCCATTCGACAATCCTGGAGAGGTCGCGATAGTCTCGTGGCGCTGGGACGGAGACCTACACACTCGCGGCTCCCGTAACATTGCTAGCGTTATACACTGCGCAAAGCAGCGACGCATTCGATATGTATTCATCGACACAGTCTCCATCGACCAGAGTTTACCTCCAAACGATCTTATAAAGGTCGTTACCGCCTTCTCAGTACTTTACACCAAGATAACTGTCCTTGCTGCCTACGATATGGTGGGAAGTGATTGCCTTGATTTGAGATATACGGTTCTACGCCCGTGGATCTTACATGAAATGCGGCTTTTTCGCTATAATCCCGGTCGTATCATCTACGTGGGGCATCTCAATCAAGGCACACATTCGGGGCAATATATTACCCAAGGCATCCTTCCAGTCCGAAACTCCAATACGCGTCCCCGCTTTGAGACACTACTCGAGGAGGCCTGGTTTGCTAGTTTCGTCGACTCGACCCTTGGGGTATTACTTAATGTAGTCGGCATGACTACAGTTGCCGACTTCAAATATATCCTGCCAGTCTTATCGCACGTCCTTTCCATTGCACAGCAACAAATGGAGCGCAACGACTACCTCTTGACAGCCGCTATCCTCTGTCGCGTCCATGGGGGCTCGAGTCTCATTGTTGGGGGGCAGGACGTAGAGCGCCCCATCCCAAACCTACACTACGGCCGGTATAGGTTTGATCGTGTATCGAAGGATGGGAGCGCTTCTTGGACATTCTATGAGATCTTTCTAGACGACGCACTTGTAGCTACGTGGGACCATAAGTATAACGACTATCAGGAGTATCATAGGGTAGTATTTAGAACGGTACTAGATACCGAACGGAAGATATTCGCAGCATTAGGTCTCTCAGAATCGATATACGAGAGTTATATAGAGTACGAGGAGGAAAGGCGCGCCTATCTCGGTATATTAAGAAGCACGGAGATACCAGTTCCTATAGTAGAGGTCGAAGAGGTTAATTTTCCAGGGTTCTATAACGACCCAACTAATAGGTAGCGGAAACGGGCTACGGATAAGGGTAGGTTCCGTACGTAGGTAGATACCCTAAGGTTCTTATATTAGTAGAAAGGGTATTAGGCTAAGCAGGCCTAACTAGGGTAGATATAGTAGATCGTACTATATCTAGATATATCTAATATTATAGTACGTAGGGATTATATAAGTATAACGACCCGACTAATAGGTCGCAAGATCGGGCCAGGGATAAGGGCAGGTTATACACGCGGGGAGGCATACCCCAATATTACATTAGCAAAAAGGGTACAACCAATCATAACAGCAGAATTATAGAACTATACTAAGACTTCGAGGAACTAATAGTTCTACGAGTATACTACGTAGTATATCTATAGAACTAATAGTTCTAACCTTAGAAACTATAGTTTATAATAAAGGATAAAGGTATAACGACCCGACTAATAGGTCGTAGGATCGGGCTAGGGATAAGGGTAGGTTATATACGCGGGGAGGTATACCCCTAAGATTACATTAGCAAAAGGGTATAACTAATTATAGTAGCAGAATTATAGAACTATACTAAGACTTCGAGGAACTAATAGTTCTACGAGTATACTACGTAGTATATCTATAGAACTAATAGTTCTAACCTTAGGAACTATAGTTTATAATAAAGGATAAAGGATATATAGAGCGAAGGATCTCTTATAGTTAGATAGCTACTCCTTTATACTTTAGTAATTAATCTAAGTATTATTCTTATCTATTACTTAACCTAGTTACTTAATTAATAGAGAGTAGTATCTCTTCTAAGTATTACGGTTTACTCCTCCTCTGCTATACGTACCTACCCAGAGGGTAAGTACGTAACTACCCCAAAAGGGTATATATATATATATATATAGATAGCTCCCCCTCCGCTAGATATAGCTAGCTGGAGGGTAACCTTCTTAATAATACTACTACTAGATCGTTTATACTATAGATACCGTAACGTCTTTACTAACTAAACGAAGAGGAGCTCTCTATTCCTTAGCTACCGTAACGTTAACCCTAACTAAATAAAGGGGAACCTTAATATCTAGTACCTACGATTTAAGCCGAGTATATTATAACCCTTATTTCCTCGAGAACGGTAATAACTACGGTAAATATAATAAAAACTATAACCTTAAGCCGAATAACTTACTACCCTTATTTCCTCGAGAATAGTAATAACTACGGTAAAAACGATAAGAACGACGACTAAATAGTTAAGCCCGATATAAGTAAACTTAAGAAAGTTAAGTAGTTTTACGATTTTATTATAAAAAACCCCAACGACGTTATTAACGATAATAAAACTCCCGAAGTTATAAATAGAATCGCCTACGTTATAAGCCTCGACTACGTTAATAGTATTCTTACCGAAGTTAATAACCTAACGACCGCTATATATCCCGTCCTTTAGGATAGTAATCGCTCGGAACTAAAAAAGGGTTATAATAGGGCGAGAGAGATCTCGCGAATCCTAGCGAACGAGACGATATAATAGACGTAATAAGAGGCGGGAATAAGTAAGACCCTAAAAAACTCGTTAAGTAACCTAGCTATACCGCTACCCCTAACGATAGAAGGTTTAGAGGATAAGAATAAAGCCGGCTATACTACGTAAGAGGACGGTAAAAGTAGTAATACGCTAACTTACCTACTTAAACGGCTTACTATACCCCTAATACGGTAATTATCCCCGAAGGCCTAAGTAATAGACTTAGCAACCGTACTAAGCGCTTTAACCCTATTCCTATAATAATAAATACGAGCTTAGTTAACCCTACTATAGGACGGTATATCTACCGCCTAGACCGGTATAACTAACGCTACGGGAAGGCCGATATAGAAGATTACTAACGTTAGTCTATTTTAGCCTAATATTAAGGTAGAGAAGACTAACGGTAACCTAATCTTCTACGATAGTAAGGGCTAAGTATACTACGTTAATATAAGCCTATAGGCCGATAGAATTAACGAGTAGGTAGATACGATAGATAAGATAGTAGTAGTAAAGGCTAACGCGTATATACTATTAAGAGGAGAGGCTTTTAGTTAGTAGAACCTCTAACTCTTAGATAACGATAAACGGGTTATACGTAATAACTATTACGTACTACTTAAGAGAGTACGAGAACGATTTGGGATTAGTATAAGCTAAGTAGGGGCCTAGCTTAATAAGAATAAGTATACCCTAGTAGATAATTAGAAGGATAAGCTAGTCCGATAGTAGGCTATAGATATCTTCCGGTACGCTAGGGAATAGGGAGATAGATCGGAACTATAGTAAATAACTAGAGTTTAGTAGAATATCTACCCCCGCCTATAAGGAATAGTAGATATACCGACGTATACGATAGGTAAATCGGAATTTATAGGAACCCTATACTAGAAATAGTAAGCTATCTACCAAGAGGTATTATAGAAGACTATAAGTACTTATTATAGCGAAGAACTTACGATTCTAAGCGAGGAATATAACGAGGATACTTACTAGGACTCCTATAGGGACCGCTATAGATAAGGCCGAGATAACTATAATAGATATCCCGACCGAAACTATAATCCCTCTAACGACTAATAATTATCCCGGTAGTAAGACGGTAAACGTACGAAACGATAATTCCGATAAAATAACTAATAAAGCTAATACGCTCCCTAAGAAAGTCGATAGCTAGAGCGAAGCTAACGCTACGATCGACCGAATAACCCCCAACCGTATTATAACCGTAGCTCCTAAGGTTTCTAACGAGATAACTACTAGAATCGATAATAGGGACGATACTAACGTTACGGATAACAACGAAATAATCGCAACGGTATATATAACTATATTAACGTTAAGGAGGTCTAGGAGTATAAGCCCGATAGAGATAATAGGGAATAAGCGCTCGAAGAAAACGGTTTTATTTATTTTAGCGAAGGAGAGGCTAAACTCGACGAAGGAGGAGTAAGGGAAGCCTAGAATAACGAATAAGACTAGTACTATTTCGTCTAAGACGTATATTACTAATAATAATATCGCTATATAGAGTAACTAGAACTACGGCGTAAGGTCGAGATTAACGAAGGATAGGTTATTAAAGCCGACCTAGACGATTAGGCCCTAACCCCCGAGAGTAGTAGATATACCTACCTATAGATCGACGTTAAAGCGAACCTCGATAGTCTACTAGTTACGGTATACCTAGATACCGGCATATCTAGGAATCTTATTAATAAAGAATAGGTTAAGAAATAGGCAAATAATCCGGTATTTACAACGGAAGAACCAATCCTTATATTAGGAGTAGGTAGTAAGTTAGAGGTTAACTAAAGCATTAAATTCGACTTTTATATCGGCGGAAGAATACGTAGCCGTAAGGTAAACGGCTACTTTAATATCTCCGTAAGAGTAATCCCGGAACTTAGGCTAAGGATACTACTCGGTATAGGTTTCTACGCCTTAAATAGTACGTACGTCGATATAAAAAGAGCTAGGGTTACCTTTAGATCGGTTAGGAATATAGTAATACTAGTTAAAACGACTAAGCTAGTAAGGCTAGAGGGAATTACGAGAAAAGTAACGGCGGCTATAATAACTACTATTCCGGTAATATTAATAATCCTAATACTAGTTTACTATATTACCTTACCCGACTAGGATAACCTAAGCTTAGAGGACGTCTTTTACCTCTATAGTATATACGAAGGTATCCTTAATATAACTATCGATAAGAACGGTACTACTCGTATAGTAGTATATAACGATAAAGCCTAGCTAATTATAATTAAATAAGGACGAAAAGTAGGCTAGATTCGATAAGATCCGTTCGGGGATACTACCTAACTAGTAGAATAGGCGGATATCGTTACGTTTAACGCTAAGGAAGTTAGCTATAACGAATAGAAGGCTTACTAGGAGAAAGCCTATAAGACTAATACCGAGGAAGGAACGCTAAACCCGGCGACTATTACTAAAGGGATATATACCCTAGGATACGGTATAATAAAACCGGCGAAAATACTATACTAATAAAGTAAAGCGGGAGTCTCTATATATAGTACCTACGGCGAGTAGTCCGATAAAATTACTAAGATAGTAGATAAGTTTAATATCTTCCGTAATAGGGGTATTATTCTAATAGCTAAGGAAGATAAACTTCGCGTTAACCTAGTCGAGGGATAGTAGGAGTAACTACGTATAATCCGACTATACCTACTAGGGTTTAGGAACCTTAACTTCCTAAACGAGAAGTTTAACGGTATATACCGTAAAGGGAAAATATCTTTCCTTAACGAACTAACTCTAATCGTATACCCTGTCTTTATCGTTTAGAAAGACGGCGTAGCGACTATAAAAATCGATAAGGTAGCTATACCTAAAGGACGACTAATCGTAGATCTACGACCCCTTAATAAGGTAGTCGTACCTAATATCTACCCTCTCCTAGACTAAGACGATATTATAAACGATATAGTAGGTAAGTCGGTTTTCTCGTTGCTAGATATAATAGGATTTTTCTTTTAACTCCCGGTAAAGTATAAATACCGTAACCGTATAGTCGTTATTAGTCCTAGAGGACTCGAGAGATCTAACGTCGCCCTAATAGGATTCCGTAACTCGCCCGTATTCGCCTAACGGTTTATAGATCGCTTATTTTTCGAGTATCGAAGCTTTATCCGCGTTTATATTAACGATATCGTAATTTTTAGCGATAATATAGAATCCTACGTATAGTACCTCGAAACTATTATATCTATTCTCGATAAGGCCCGGATTTATATCTCCTTATTAAAATTATTTACTACTTATCTATTAATCCGGCTCCTAGGATACGTTATAGATAGTAAAGGAATTACTAGAATAGACGATCGAATCGTAGTATTTAAGAACCTAGCTTTCCTAGATACCCTAGATACCCTAGAGATATATCTTAGGATAGCCGGCTAGCTACGTAAGGGAATCGCTTAGTTTAACGTTAAAGTACGACCTCTTTAGGATCGGAAGACCGCTTTACTTAAAGACCTACGAGACTCGTAAAAGATACCTAATAGGATATCTAAGTAAGCGAGATAACGTTAAACCTTATAAGTTAAGTTTAGCCCGACCGAGGAAGAGATAAGCGTATTTAAGGCTATATAGGAATACCTCTATACGTAATACGTTATATATTACTATTAGAGGGATAGGCCGCTCTTCTTTAAAGTTAACGCTTATAAAGAAGCGTATAGACTTATAGTCTTCTAGCTAACGGGAGAATAGGACGGTATAGCGATTCTAGGGAGAGATATCCCGACTACGGAGGTAATACCTATCCTATTTATATTACGTATAACGACGAATAGGGAGAAGTCCTACGGATCTATAGAGGGAGAGGTCTCGGTACTCCTTTGGGTATATAAGAAACTCCGGAAACTAGTCTAGTCGAGTACTTTTCCCGTTAATATTCTTACCGACTACTCGGTAACTAAGTATTAAGGTTCCCCTTCGTTTAGTTAGTATTAACGTTACGGTAGCTAAGGAACAGAGAGCTCCTCTTCGTTTAGTTAGTAAAGACGTTACGGTATCTATAGGGTGAACGATTTAGTAGTAGTATTATTAAGAAGGTTACCCTCTAGCTAGCTATATCTAGCGGAGGGGGAGCTATCTATATATATATATATATATACCCTTTTAGGGTAGTTACGTACTTACCCTCTAGGTAGGTACGTATAGTAGAGGAGGAGTAAACTATAATATCTCCCCCCCCTCGCGAAAAGAAAAGAAAAGAAAATTATCTACGTATAAGCCCTACCTCGTAAGCCCTAGCGTCTTCGTCGCTAGGGGTAGCGGGGAGGGCGTTTTAGTTTATAAGAAATATACTTCTAGGAGTAAAAGGAACGTACTCACTAAAGCTTTCGCGGTATAGGTTTAGAGTCCAAGGACCGACTTTCGCGTCAGAAATACCCTTTTCGGCCTAGTTCATCGTCAGAAATACCCTTTATAGCTTAGCGATTTGTAATATATATTAAAAGCTCTATAACTCCTTAGCTAAGATAGATAGAATAGTGTACTTTTTTGAAAAGGATAGCCCTAGCTAACGGCTTTAAAATAATATCCTTTTTAGCCTTATAAGTTAAGTTTTCGTAAAGTTATAAGAAGAAAGCTATTCTACGCTAATCCTATCGATAAGACTAAGCGGGGCTCTAGGCATAGGCTACACTAGCGGATCAGAAAAACCCTTCTAGGCTTAGCGTATTGTCAGAAATACGCTAGCCGCTTTGAGAGGGCGCTAACCTAAAATCCATATTCTTAGAAGTTTGGGTTTGGGTTTGGGTTTGGGTTTGGGTTTGGGTAATGGCGGGAGTTTAGGTGAGGGCGAGAGTTTGGCTGAGGGTGAGAGCGAGAGTTTGGGTGAGGGCGAGAGGTCTTGGTAAGGGCGAGAGTCTAGGTGAGAGCAAGAGTTTGGGTGAGGGCGAGAGTCTAGGTAAGGGCGAGAGTCTAGGTGAGAGCGAGAGTTTGGGTGAGGGCGAGAGTCTGGTGTCACGATCCTACTTAGGGTCAACCAAGTAGGAAGGGTTGGGTTGCTGTTCGGTAGATAAGTAAAGCCTAAACAATATACTAACTCAATCGCTGTCGCTCTCTCTTGGTGTTGGGGTTGTTGTATCTCTTAGAAGAGATACCACTCTCGGTTAATTGAGTGACTAGGTCAAGTGAGGGGTGAGAATGATACTTAGATTGATCGCTGAAGTACAAAGGATTGACTGTCTAACTATAGGAGATCCTTCGCTCTATATATCCTTTGTCCTTCATCGTGAACTATGGCCTCCGGGGTTGGAACTATTAGTTCCGTGGGTGTACTACGCAGTTCTCGTATAGAACTATCAGTTCCTCAGAGTCTTGGCACAGTTCCTAGATTCTGCTGCTGTGATTGGTTGTGCTTTTCTGCTGACGTAACATCGAGGGTGTGTCTCCCCGCCTGTATGATCTGCCCTTGTCCTTGGCCCGATCCTGCGACCTGTTGGTCGGGTCGTTACATCTGGGTGACGGCGAGAGTCTAGGTGAGAGCGAGAGTTTGGGTGAGGGTCTCAGTATAGACTTAGCTTACAATTGACTATTAGCTTGTCGCGTGGAGCACCAAAGGGCAGGGATGAATACATCCCTGGTACCTGACTAATCGTTCCTGAGCTTCTCGTGCACTTATAAATGGCCCATCAAGGCTCACAGTCACTCATTCACAACTTTCCTTTGTTTTAGATAGGCAACTATAAGTTCCCCCATTGTATCCTCATTTATATGCTCTGTAAGCACGTAAGGTCTCATCGTCACATAGCTTTTATTACTACTATAATATAGTATACTACCGGATAACTAACTTAGTATTATTCTAGAGCGAGTGAGGTAAGGAACGATTAGGGCAAAATAAACCTAAAACTAAACCCAAAGCTCAACCCAAAACACTCACTATTTGTGACGCGATATATAACCTTGTACAAAGCCCACTCTAAGTAGAGGGTACTCTCGCTTTTGCCTGAGTGTACACGAAGGCTGAGAGCGGAGAGGGCCCGGAGCGCACCCGGCACGGGTACGGACAGGGTACGGAGAGAGTACGGAGCACTATAAGTAGGTATCGTGCATAACAGAGATCACTACACAACTCTAAACGCTGATCCCTTATGAAGGATGCATTCGCACGACTCAGTAAGTGAGGCTGCACTGCATGGAAGAGATCCTTCATTACGCGTACACGACGATCACTGCTAGGTGCACAAAGGGGCATAAATACTGCCCGATCATTCCTTTCATAGAGACAGATCTCGTTGGAGATCACGACTTTCAATACACTCATATGCACCACTGTTCTGTCAAATTATGACAGTAGGACAGGCAAGAGGGACAGTTTTCTAAGGGTCTATATAATATAATAGTATAAGAGACTAATCCTTGCCCTCCTTCTTCCTTCTCGTCAGCTCCTCTTCTTCTTTCCTTTATATATCAGAGGACAAAGGAGTGGTGTAACTCCGGCCGCCCTCGGGCCGCCTACGGAGAGGGTACGGCACGACTCTGAGTCGTAGTCTAAGACATGTGCATACAATAGGAATGGACCGTTATCACACTTCTCCCTTGTAACGTTGAGCTTCCCTTGCCTTGAAGGGCGGAAGCGTCCGCAAGGCTTGGTGAGCCCGTGTGTAACAATTGTCCCCTACCTATAACGTCCGTCCCGGATCGTTAGTTAAGTCGGAGAATTGTTAGTACGGGAGGTATGCGGAAGGCAGCCGGAGCGTGGCCGGCACGGCTCCGGAGAGGCACCGGTCATACGAACGCTCCGGGGTTTTGTTGTTTACGTGGTTGCCGTGGAAATTTCAACTACTGCGTACCACCGTCGCGTATTCGCACAATAACAGAACTTTGAGGCCACGCGAGTTGTTGTAACTGATTCTTCCTCTGTACAACCCTCTCTTCGACTACATTGTTCGTTGCCTACATTAATTATCATCCTTTGCCAACCTTCTCTTCCGATATCACGTCGCCTATCGTCACTATGGCGAAATCTCATAATAATAAGAAGCAGCGCTGGACTGCTGCGCAGAAGGCCGAGCGTAACGCCAAAGCGGCTCAGCAGAAGAAGAATAACATCTTTATGGGAAGCCCTGAGATGTCGTTCAAGGCGCTCAAACAGAAGCGTCAGGCCGAGCAGGAGCAGCTTGCCCAGAGTGCTCGTACTCTCGCTGTTCCGGATGCACCGACAGGTGTAGACACCGTAATGGAGAATGCGGTCGAGCCTGTTGACACAGTCGTAAGTGAGATCTTGCCTAGAGGGGTTATTTAGTTTGATCTAATAAGACGGGATGGAAATAGACTCGTCCCGCTGTCGAGGAGTTCCTCAAGAGCTGCGAGCTCTCTGAGAAGGGCTCGGCCACTCTAGCCGTAGTCCTTTCTCTTCTCGCCAATCCCGACATGTCCAAATACTCCGATGAGGTTATTCAGTCTTTCCAGGACAACTTGATTGGAGATGTTGCCGACCTACTCGACGAAGCTGAGGGCATCGTCAACACTCAGGAGATGCAGTCCTTCCGTGCTATCCAGAAGGCCATCGAAGCCGAGGTTGTGGTCCGCAACCGTCGTGGTTTTAAGGATAAGCTGGCGGCTCGTCACCTTGTCCAGATGGCCCTTCACACTATAGAGGAGCAGGCTGAGGGCTCCGTTCCGGACCCTGACCGTGCCCACTCCGAGGCCGGTCCGCCTGCGGAGCTGGCCGGTGAGACTGTAGAGCTGGAGCAGGATCGCGCCGTCCCTGGTCCGGTCTCTTCTGATGATGAACCGGTCATTACCACTTCGAAGCGTCGTCGTTCGTCTCTTCGCAAGTCTGCTGCGAAGAAACGCGTTCGGATTGAGGATGAGGCCGACGATCGTCCTTTTATTCCGAGCGATAGCTCTGAGGAGGATGACGAAGAGGATCACACAGCGGTCCTCCCAGAGGAGGTGCCCGAGACTCCATCTCGCCCTCGTCGTACCCCTCGTCGCCTCAATCCCGTCTCCCTACCTCCTGTTAAGGAGAACGATATCTTCGCCGATAGCCACGACGACTTACCGATGGTGGCCAACTTGGACTCCCTTCCGGCTGAGTCTCCAATGCGTCGTCGGGTAACCGTCCCTGTCACTCGTGCGCAGATGTATGGAGAGGCAAAGCTTAGCCACAAGGCGAAGCTCCAGCTCTATGATCTTGACGTTGAGCTCCTGGAGGCGTCCCTGGTCGTTGTTGGCTGTGCTGGATGCCACACTAAGGCGGAGAGTAGCTTCCAGCCAATGGCGGGCGAGTGTCTGGAGATCAACTGCATTCCTCCTGGTCCCAATAAGACATCTTGTACTGCTTGTAGCGGCTCGAGTAAGAAGAGCGCCTGCGTCCCTGTGAGTACCTACTACCCCTAGTAGTAGATTTCTACTAATTTAAGGACAGATCCCGGCGATGATTACTTTCGATGCGCATCGTCTGTACGAGCTGATTGCGGTGACTCGCAAGCTTTGTTTCGACCCTGAGGACTCGCTGGACCTTCTTGGCCGTCAGGAGGTTGCTGCGGCCCAAGGTCGCCTTCTCAACTCGTTCACGCTCCTCTTGAAGGCTCACCGCGCTGAGTACCTTCCGGAGAAGAACGGCATATCTCAGTTTGAGTATGCAAAGTTAGTTGAGGATCGTCGTAGTCTACTGCGCACCTCTGCTACCTCTATTCTCAAACGCTCGACCCGTGTGAGCAGCGAGATGCGCATGCTTCTTGAGCGCGAGTCGATCCCTCGTATCATGGCTGGAGAACACGGGCGGGATCAGTAGGTCCGAACCGTCCATATGTTCGTAGCTACGATCACCAAGGTCTTGGAGGAGAACTGGGGTGCTGCTTGGGTCAAGGAGAACTGGGTGATCCGTGAGGACATCCTGTGCTTCTGATTGCGCAAGGTCCTTGACTGTCCCTAAGGTGCACGTTCGGAGAGGGTACGGAGCGGGCCCGGAGCGGCTACGGAGAGGCATCGTGCAGGAAGTGAAATGTGGAAGGGTTGCCCCAGAGTAGGTCGCTCTTCTATAGTCTACAATTGATGACTCCTATTACTCGTAGTCCATTGCCTGATGATGTCTTCGTGTCTTCCGAGAGTTGTACTTGTTGACCGCAGCCTTGGCGTTCTGCATGTCTGTCTCTGGAATCTACT
Organism: Microdochium paspali; assembly: GCA_031142775.1. Taxonomy (NCBI): domain Eukaryota; kingdom Fungi; phylum Ascomycota; class Sordariomycetes; order Xylariales; family Microdochiaceae; genus Microdochium; species Microdochium paspali. The sequence continues at coordinate 2,570,004 of JAVBIV010000008.1, forward strand.
GATTGTACTCCGAGGGCCATCCCTTCCACTTGACTAGGTAAAAGGGTTCTCCCATGTGTATTCGCTTGTTAACTACCTCCTCGAGCTCCTATTCGTCCTCGTCTTCTAACTCAGGTATCGGTAATGGTGCCGTACTGGATGCTGTCCAGGGTTCGAGTCGTTGGACTGGGAAGACGTTATGAAGCCGTGAGTATTGATTGGGAAGTGCAAGTCGATATGCTGGAGTGCCGATGCGTGCGAGTACTCGGAAAGGACCGATGAACTTCTGAGCTAGCTTCTGGTTCTTGAGACGAAGGTATTTCGTAGATAAGGCTACGAGTTGTCCCTTCTTGAACGCTTGAGGCTAATGCTTCTGATTGTAGTACTTAGTGTACCTGTCCACTGCTTTCTGCCAAGATTCTTTTAGCTTATCCCGTAATTCTTGAAGTCTTGGGTCCTATCTTTTACTGCGGGATTCCCCCCTCCTGAAGGGTCGTCCGCGACACGTAGGTGAAAGTCTGGCTGGTACCCTAGCAAGGCGTTTAGCGGTGATAACTGCGTTGTTGCATTAACTGCTGTGTTCATTGCGTAAGTTGCCTGCGGCAATAGTGCCGGCCAGACATAGCTGTCATCTTGAACGATACAGCGTAAGTAGCTCTCAAGCGTCTGGTTCATTCTCTCAGTTTGGCCGTTAGTCTGGGCGTAGTATGTAGTAGAGTTACGTAACTTGATAGCCGTCTCGTAATGTAGGTCTCTCTGGAACTCACTGGTAAAGATAGAGCCTCTATCAGAGACGACACCCTTCGGCGGACCAAACTGCAGCTCAATGTGCTTATGAAAGAGCTTTGCTAGTCCGGGGGCAGTAATCGTTGTATGGACGTCGAACGCAAAGGTCATCTTTGTAAAGCGGTCAACGATCACTAAGATCGAGTCGACCAGCCTGCCCTCATGGAGCACCTCTGGGAGCCCAGTCACAAAATCCATAGATAATTCTTCCATGGGCCTTAAAGGCAACGGCAAGCTCTCGAAGCTCCCGTACGGCTTGTGCCGTTTCGTCTTACTACCAAGACAGACCGCACATTTTTCAATGTATTCGCGGACATCCTGCCTCATCCCTTTCCAGTAGTACAACCGGTCCAGGGCGGCAAAGGTCTTGTCTCCACCGAAGTGACCTGCAGTCGGTGCATCATAGTACAGCTCCAGGAGACGGTACCGCAGCGTGGCTTGGTTGGGGATGACAATGCGGCCGTCAAAGTAGACAACGCCCTGGCTTGAGACGGTCCAGGCGCGGTCCGGACCCTTTCCGGCCGCGGTCCGCATGCATTCCGGATCCGTCTTCTGAGCGCTCCCCACAATGTCTAGGAGGTCCTCTGTTGGTTCAGGGAACAACGTGTCTGCGGGTGTCGCTTTGACTACCCGGGAGCGAGTGAGCCACTGGCAGTGTATATCACGCTCTTCTTCTGTCTTAAATGCTCTACCAGAGAGTTTCTTCTCCAGTTCATGACTTATTCGGTCGCCCTCAACTACCATTTTCCGCTGAATGGTCGGAAGGAGTTCCAAGTTGGCCTTCTGGCCCTAATAGTAATCAGGCCGCCTAGATGGAGGGTCTACTGGATTAGATATTCCAGGCCGATGTTCGATAACGAAGTCGAAGGGAGTTAACAACATACACCACCGGGCCTGCCTGCCGTTTGGCTTTGGCGTAGTTATATAAGACCGCAGTTTTGCGTGATTAGTAAACACTTCCACGGTGTGCTTGGTCCCCTGCAGGTAGTATCGCCCCATGTCGGAAGCACTCGACGATGGCCAACATCTCTTGGTCGGGAGTCCTATATCTTGTCTCTTCGTCCTTCCACTTGCGGGAATAGAACGCGACTGGGTGCCACTTCCCGTTATCCTGCTGCTGAGTAACAGTTTCTGCCAGAGCAACCACTGAGGTATCGGTAGCTAATCTGATGTGCTTCTCCGGGTTGAAGTGTACTAGGAAGGGAGCCCGCTGAAATACCTACTTTAGTTTCTGGAACGCATCTAGCATTAGGTTAGTTAGCTCTAGCTTCCCTAGTTTCCTCCCGTTTTTCATACCTTTCAGCGTATTACAAAGCTGAGTGTAGAGGTGAACATTTGCTTGAGGGCGTTGTCCATCTTGGATTGTGCGTAAATGATCTTATTGCGTCCGCTTCGAAAGTCTTGCCTCCTACTTCGAACATATATTCGCATTCACGGATCCAGAGGTCCCATTTGACGTAGGTTGAGGACAGACTGAGGTTATCCGCCCCGAACTTGATAATGCGTGTTAGATTTTGGTCTTCCCCGTTACTACTAGGCGTAGTCTGTCTTGATGTTTAGGCCTCTATATCGGAGAAGCTATGGAAGGAAGGGGATCGGACTGAAGGTCCGGCTGGAGGTGCGAACGGAGGGCAAAAGATAGTATCGGCTGGATCCGGGATAACTGTCGAAGGAACTGTGGGCTCGAATACGGGGTTGGATCGGAGTTGAGCCGTAAAGAGACTCTGAATCTCCCGAAGAATTATCATAGCTTCCGATGGAGCGGCTTCTAGAACCGAGGAAGCTAGTCCTAGGAGTATAGAGGACTCCGTACTATCACCGGTACTAACTGAAGGTGCTAGAGAAGGTGCTTCTCTAGGATCTGGACTGGTCCTCGGAGCGTCGGGCTCCGCTGCCGGAGGTTGTCGAGGTCGAGCTATCGTGGCTCCGAAGGTGATCTGATTGAAGAAGGATTAGAATTGTCATTGAAACCCGGATAAGGTCGGAGATTAGGTAGGGAGTGCACAAAGGTTGAGAGCGGAGAGGGTCCGGAGCGTACCCGGCACGGGTACGGACAGGGCACGGAGAGAGTACGGAGCACTACAAGTAGGACAGGCAAGAGGGACAGTATTCTGAGGGTCTATGCAATGTAATATCGTACAAGAGACTAATCCTTGCCCTCCTTCTTCCTTCTCGTCAGCTCCTCTTCTTCTTTCCTTTATATATAACAGGACAGAGGAGCGGTATAGCTCCGGCGCGCCCTCGGGCCGCCCACGGAGAGGGTACGGCACGACTCTGAGTCGTAGTCTAAGATATGTGCACACAATAGGAATGGACCGTTCTTACACTAATGCATACATAGCCCCTATCTCAGATACGGTTTAGCGTAGCACACCGGAGTGCTCTGCCCTACCCCGTAATAGTAAGATATCCCATCCTTCTCAGTTAGCGTGATTACATAAGTTGCTTGTAACTAGCACTGCCACATAACTATCTGTGCCACATTGGTTTTGGTCGCCATACAGGGCTCCGCCGCTGCAAGCCACACGGTCGGTGTCCAGTCCACCCCGACCCCCGCACCAAAAACCCCTGGCTTTCTATATCTCCATCTTGCTATAATTAAAAAGATATCAAGCGCAGCGTTCATTGAAGGAACATCCCTAGCTCTATGTAACTATATAAAGTATTATTTAATCCAGGAGGTCCGCGCGTGATAATTATGATTTGATCATCTAAAAAATTCTAGATAATTGCGAAAACGTTTTTCTCGGCTTTTTGGTGAATTCTTCAAAAATAATGCAGCTGAATCACTCCGAGTGAAAGTCAACATGGTAAGCCACACAAAAGAAAAGCATTCATGTAGGCCTACTACATCTGCAACTAGGCCAATCTTCTCTCATCAACAGCAAATATCAGCTCTAGAAAGCACGTTCTCCTTCGGCCTAGACACCACACATACGAGCACACCAAACACACCAAACTTATCGTCGCATTTATCTAGTGTTTCGTAAACCTGCAAGGTACGTCCTTGTCACAGCCCTCGCTTATCCTTCAGCTAAGTCTCGCGGGTTACGCTTATGCGCTCCAGAGCCCGCTAGTGGTATGTTGTTGTAACTGATAGATTGTAATTATCGTCAAGTCTGTCTTGTTCGACATGGACGCACCCTTATGTGTACCTCCTTTTACAGGCTGCTTCCTTTATCCCCCGCATTACATAAGCAATTTCTGGCACCTGTGCATAACTGTCCGCTTCCTTGCACTTATGCAGCGTCATAATTCATCTCATACCTACTTGAGTAAGTAAGTAGATTATGCACACACGCGCTCCGCAGTGTTCCTATCCAGCGCGTCAGCATAACATGCTCGCAAAACAACTCCATGCCGACCATACTGCGCATATAACAGCCAAACGAGCAAGCGCTACGTCGCGTATATATACACAATCCCAACTTTTTTATGTGAACAGTACCGTGCATTACCTTCACATTCATTGCAAGCGTGTTACGTCAAGTGGCGCCTCCTCAATCCCTTCCTGACCCTCTGGCGAAGGTCTGTATGCTGGGCTCATAGTAGCAGGTAGGTGCACGCCACTCATGTGCCGTGCAAGCCCCAGTGGGTCCTTCGGTGAGTACCAGTGCTGCGAGCTGCAGAAGATCAACTATAGATGATAAAGGTGGAACCCTCGGACACCTCAGCCAATTGATTGGTCAATGCCGCCAGCCTTGCGCGACTTCAACATTAGTAGTCGGCGTCAACCAAGCAGCATATCAGATGTAGTAGACTAGGATGCCGCCCGTAAATAATCAGGCATTCGCAATGAGAGAATATAGGAATGGTAGATGCCTCAGATTTGGTGTAGAGTTATTAGAACCATTACACCATTCGGGAACAACAATACCCCGCAGCAGGGTGCGGCGTGACCCAGCAGCGGCTACCACGCAAGTCCGACGTCGCCTGTAAATAATTTCCACAGCAACCAATCTTGGCCACGACGTAGACGCCAATATAAAACTGTCAAATCCTCGCCGCAAATCCTCTCCCCAACTCTCCCACCACCATCTCATACCCGCACAAGTTTTTTCTGATCCCATCATCGCGACCATGGCCCCCGGCACCCCCAGTCCGCTCACACAGCAACACACCGCTATGGACAATCTCGTCACCGACAAATTCAACGCGGCTCTCAAGGCGTTCATGCAGAAGCATGGTCGCTCTGATACCCATCTCATGCTTGCCTTCGGTATGTCATCCCGCCTTAGCTTCATATTCATCATATATACTCACCAAGCATTTTCAGTGAACTGGCAGTACGAGAACAACACTGGCGATGCCAAGCAGGAACGCGGTTCTCCTGCGAAGAACTCCACTATCGACAGCCCCATTGGCAAAAGTCCTGCCATCGTCAATCCTACCACCATCGTCCCAATGGCCTCCCCGTTCGGCCAGCCCTCGCAGGCTGCCCAGCCCTACCCCCAGTCCAGCCCATTCCAGTTCAGTCCCTACGGACCTCCATTTGTGCCATACTTCCCCCACGCACAGCCCGCTCCCTACGGCTTCCACAGCCCCCAGCATCACGGGTTTGTCCTCCAGCCCACACCGCAAGGCTCGCCCTTGAACCCCGGCACCACCCAGGGCCAGGGCTCTCCTCAGCAGCCGACCATGCCTCAGAATGACGGCGGCAGTCCCCTCCCGCCGCACCCTGAATCACCCACGGCCCGCATGTCCGCCAGGCGCGCCAGCAAGGCTCTCAAGGGCGGTGACAAGAATGAATAAGAGGGTATCCGCAAGGATGATTAGGTCTTATCGAGAATAGTCATTCGACACGCAATCTGTGAGATATGATTGCGAACAACTAGGAAAGGGAGGAGCAAACATCATGTAACATAGTGTCCGCCAACCAGGCATACAGAAAAATGTCATCTATGTTTGCCTACTCTTTTGTGAACTCTGTGACCTGGTACCCAAAGTACTAAACCGTAATCAAATCAAGATAACAACCTGTCGTAGAGCGCTTTAGTCATTATGCTCGGGACAGTGGTGGCGGTGCAGCAAACTATCCCAGCGCAGGTCTCAAGAAATTACACACATTCCCGAAGGCCACGACGCCGTGTTCCCATTTACCCTGTCACGTCTCTTACTACAGGCAACAGAGCTCCAGATAACGAAGAGGAATTGCAAGGATTTGCCACGTCATTTATTGAGACTGTCCTAGGTAGTTGTAATATCGCCGAGATTGGGCGACTCTAGCACCATGTTTACACGGGACAACAGAGCGAACGAGCTGCAAGCTGCGCAACCGTCCAAGATACCTACTTGCCACCCTCCTCGTTCTTGTTCTGATTGACGGCCTTCTCGCCAGCTTTGCCAGCCTTGCCAGCCTTGCCAGCCTTGCCAGCCTTGCCAGCCTTGCCAGCCTTGCCAGCTCTGACACGGGGCTTGCGCGCCTTCTTGGCAGGCGACTCGTCAAACACCAGCAAGTCATCGTCGGCAGCGCGCTTGGTATTGGCCGGGGCAGTAGACTTGCTGAATGGAGACTCTACCGTGATATCACCCATAGCAGACGCAATATCGAAGCTCGGATACTTGGCGGACGACTGAGCTGTCGCACCGTGCTTCTCACCGCGGCGCGACGGGGTGAGGAACGTAGAGGCGTTCTGGATACGAGCACCACGCTGGGCTTTGAATAAACTATCAGCAATCGTGCAATTTCGCAGCTATCCAAGCTCACTTACCACTGCGCACGAGAGAAGGCGTGTCTCCGCTAGACTTCGGGGTCGATATGACTGATGCTGCCTTGCCCGACTCGGCGGCGTCCTGGGCCTGGCACACTGTAGCCGTCGAGTTAGAAGTGCGAATATACTAATCGTCTGATGAACGCAACCTACTCATGCCAAAGTACTCGGCGGTCTCGCTGGAGCCGAATCGCTTGAAGTAAGGCACGAGTGCCTTGTACAGAGCTCTCTAACCCAAGGGACAGACATTAGTATATCAAATGTCATAACAGACCGACGACTAGTCACTTACACCCTCTGTAGTGGTGAAGCTGGCGGGAACCTTGCCCAGCCACTCCATGGCCTTCTCAGGCATGTCGTCCACGGAAGCGTACATTGTGCTGGGAGCGCGAGTTGTCGTGACGTAGATGAGGAAGTGAATGGTGAATGGTGAATGGAGAATGGTGAATGGAGAATGGAGAATGGAGAATGGAGAATGGACTGTGCCAGTTGCCGCGAGGTGGATGAGGAAGTGGATGACGAAGACGAGACTGGACCGAGTAGGTGATCTAGATGTAAACTATAGGTAAGATCTAAAATAACGAGAGGTAGAGTAAAGGGTAAAAGTAGCCCCGCCCTATAGAAGAGTAAGTGCCTAGCCTTACTCGCCCTTACTATAGCAAATAAGGTAGCTATAACGATAAAATTCTTCTATAGTATTCTACGCTAGCCTCGTAGCTTCTAGTTATAGTCGTATATAGACTCGAAGCCTATCTAATTTAGTAAGATATTATCTATAACCTTAACCTACTCTATTATATACTAGTTAATATCTTATTATAAACGAGGACTATAACCCGTACTTTAGTACTTACCGACTACCTATCTTAGACTACTACCTCGTTTCCCTAATATATTTAAGTATTTCTCTCTATACCTTTAAACGACGACCTAATTACTACGAAGCTTAACGAGTAGCTAGCGGTTATTCGGGACGAACTCTCCTAAGTATATATACTACCTAGATTACGAATCTCGTAAATATATCTTCTGACGTGTCTATGCAGGCGATCGCGGTCATTATCGACCATTGCCAGCAGGTCGACCTCCCGGCAGACGCACACGACGCCTTCTACATGGGCCTCAACTCGTTGGTTCACACACTCTGCATCAGTTCCATCAGTGACGACGCTATCGAGGAAATCGAGAGAATTAATACCCTATAGCTACCTAAGCGCGTAAGCCGTACTAAGAAGCCTAAGAGCGCTAGCCCTAAGGATAATAAATATAAGTATAAAATTACCTAGATAGTAGGCGGTATAATCTATAACTCGGCGCTAGTAAATAGCCTTCCCCGTCGTTTCTTGGACAATGTCACAAAGATCCCATACACCGTTACCACCAACAACAAGGTTTCCGAAGATCGCTACCTTACCAAGGCAGAGGCCCAGCAGGCACTCGACCTCTTCTGGGTCAAGGGGATCGTCAACCTTCCTGAGCGTATCAAGATCTTGTCTGCTTGGGCCAAGCACAAGCACATAGACAGCAGCCCAGAGATGGCCAAGCTTGAGTCAGATGCCGCTGAAGAGTTCAAGCCCATCATCAGCCATGGCCGCAAGGCAAGTATGTACATGAATGTCAAACCCGAGGCTGCAGCGCTTGAGACCATCTGGAACGTCCTGTCCATTGAGCTTCACTGCGAAAGGATCTACCAGAAGTTCATCCGCACGGGACTCAGCCCAGAGGCTGAGAACCAGGTCCGCATCCACAACAACCTCACTACTCAGACCATTCTGACCAAGAGGCACATTGACGCCTTCACTTCCCACCTTGTCAAAAGGACTGGTGCCAATCTCAACAGCATTGCAGATGACACCAAGTGGGCAAAGGGCTGTATGAACCAGTGGGGCCAGGGTGCCATTATCTTCCATTGTGGTGCGCTCTCGACGTAAGTTCTAGTTCTCACCCGCGAAGTCTATGTTCCTGACTGGCACTGACACGAAACGGTATAGTATGCGCAACTATCTACCACGGAGCAATGCCTCTGTTGAACCCATCATCAAGGCACTGTCACGCGACCCGGAGATGAACGGATTCTTGGGTGGGCTCGCCAAGAGCTCACTGCATCACGTACTAGGTTCTATCTTCGGAAATGGCGAAGCCCCAAACAGAATCGGTGGAGTTGCCTACGACGACATGGAGTTCCCAAACCTGAACCGGAGCCTGCCACTCTTCTCCGACCCTAACGCGGGCCTTCCTGACACTCTCTAAGTACTACCGCGATTGGGCCCATGTACCACAGATTCATAGGACACGGACAAAGTCCGATAATGTATGTAGTCAAGTGATCAAGGCCTTGCCAGAGAAGCAGTGTACACCGTCTACCAGCGGGAGTTGCGCAGGCAACTGCACGATGGACAAGCGTGCAGGTAGCAGGCCAATCATAAATGCAAGACATCTCTCTGCCGTATACCACCCGCGCTCGTCGGCGCGCATCATTGATGTGACATCTTTGCATTTCATTTAAATTATTCTCTACTCTTAATGCTGCTACCTGTCGGCTACCCAACCAAGAGTGGGCTCGCATCCTAAACGAGTAATCTGCACTCGAAGCCCCAGCCAAATTGCCACCAGCCAGTAGGCCGACTTAACGAACCAACAGCTCGCACCTCCAGCCTGTTAATAGAAACACTATGGCTTGGCGTGTTCGCGGTAGAGCACCGGTCGGCGCCGCGCAACTGTTTGCGCAAGAGGACCGCTTGCTTCAGTAATATCTGGAAGAGGGCTGGCTAGAGTCTTGAGACTCACACGTGAGCATATATAGATAGGCGTCACCATAGATAGCACGTCGAGAATGGCAGGAGATACACTACAGAGCGAGTAGTTATCAAGAACAGTGCACTTTTTGTGTAAATGTATCATAATTGTCGCCTAGTGATCACGATGCTGGCCACCCGTACCTGACACAAAGTCCTTTCTGCCACGACATGCCGAGCAGCTACTCCCGTGCACCACAAGTCAACCGCATGATTCGCCCCCACCAGATCGAGCATATTCCGTGCCACAAGAGCCGGGTAATTATGTACAATTTCACCTTACCACTTGACAGATCTGCGCGCCGAACCGAGCCCGTGAGCGCCGGTCATGGCACGGGGGGTGCGAGGGATCTCTGTAAAAAGTCACGTCAGCATGCCGGACATTGCAGACACCGAGAAGATAGCGAAATGGGAAGAACCTACCCTCAACCTCGTCGTCATCAGCTTCATCGTCGCCGGCGACAGACACTGAAGCCATGGCCTGGGTGTTGACGTTGTCGTCATCCTCAGCCATGACCACATCGGAGATGTCCTTGCTGCCGTCATCCTCATCGTCATCTTCGTCGCTGGTGCTCGCCACAGAATCGAGGACATCTTCGTCATCATCCTCGTCGCCATTGGCGTCGTCATACTCGTCATTGTCGTTGATGAAGGTGGCCATATCATCCGCCTCAGCACGGGACTGCTTCTTGCCAGCCGCATTGGCGGCGATACCATCTTCGTCCATCTGCTCAGCCTCGTTGTTCTTGAGGACTGTTCAACGATTGAGAGGTTAGCACGGTGGAAAGATGAGGGCAAACACACGGAGCGCAACCTACGTAGCGCATATTCTTCCCACATGACGCTCAGCGGGAGGTCCTTCATGCGGCGGGCCATCTTCGAAATCTGGGCCATCTCGTACTGCATGCAAATCGACAAGTCAGTGTCACATAGCAATGCCAGCGGATGCTCGCTCATTCAGGGCGTACCTGACTGAATTTCTCGTCGGAGGAAACTTTCTCTTGAGCCTTGACGACCTGTTGGAGATCGTGGATGATGTCTGACAAGAGAGCCACTTTGCGCGACATGATGGCGACCCTTGTTGATGATTGACTGTGATGGGATGCGAATGGAAGACAACGGTCAAAGTAGAGGAGAGTGGGAAGTTTTGCGCAGGGTCAACAAAGGCGGAGCAAGTAGCATGGCGACTACGCCTCGACAGCCACGCAGAGCATATCCCGTTGCTGGGGATATTATCGACATTTAACACCAGCGCCATTCATGCAGCCCAACACCCGCGCGGTCAATTGAATCTCCCTCTCGTTACCGCCAATTGTGTAGCAAGTCCCTTCTCCCTCGCCGCGCATACTCAAGCATCATCACACCCTCACACACGTACAGACCAGTCGCACAGCACAACACCCATCAACAAACCAAACTGCCAACCACCGCAAACATGGCTCGCCCCGGCAATCTTCGCCCGACAGCCATTCTCAAGAAGACCAAAGTGGATGCGGCTCGCAAGGAAGTAGCTGCACACATTCGCGCCCTCGTCGACGAGTTTGGTACTACTCGCACCGCGCAGATGCTCTGTGCAGGTATGAACCACGAACCTCACACAGCCCTTGGTAGATCCTGGCCATTATGTACGTGCCATGTTGACTCTTGACACAGTGACTGCCAGGCTCGACAAGGGCCTGATGAAAGATGTCGACGACACGGAAATCTCCGAGTCCGACGAGTCCATGGCCACTGATCATGACAACGACGAATTCTGTGACTTGGAAGAAGCCACCCCTCGTCGTCCTGTGAAAGAAGCATCCCCGCGCCGTGCCGTGTCTGGATATGTCCCAGGCAAGTTCATTCATTTCCAAGAGACTCGCGCTCTGACTGACACTCCAGACGACAGGCAGCTTCAACGCATGTCGATCCACCAAAGCGTCGGCTGAAAGCGCGAAGGCCAAGGCCAAGGCCGCCAAGAACAAACGTGCCTAGGGCAAACGCATGCAGGGCAAGGATATCGAGCAAGAGCAAGCCACAGGCAGCGCGCGTCGAGGGGACAGCAAGTGATGAAGGCCGGAACGCTGCAACACGTATCGTGCATGATTCTACATATCACGGTCGCCACTTGGCACATGTCACATTATCAATTACACAGAGAGGTAGCGCAGACCGAGCGCATTTGCAATAGGCACGACTCATGAATAGAGGTACTGCAAACAATATGATGACATGAAAGGACCCATCCCGGTGACGTACCCCTACGCGCAGGCGACTGTGCCTGGCGATCATCCAGTGCTGTCGTGGGCGTGCCCCACTTTTGTCAACTATAGGTCATGCAGGCGCAGGACCCGCACGCCGTTTGTGCTGGCGCTGTCACAAACACGCAGCCGTGTACCCCAGCCCAAAAGCGGACCCAAACACACTAGACCCAAACTTACACCACAACAAAAGCTGCCATTGCCTCACCCAGCTGCACACATTTCCTCACGGATCACCACAGCCGCCAGCAGCGTCACATGCGAAATAATCACAATGGCACCGGTATGACGAACACCATCACAAAACCAGCTCTGGCAGATATGATCGAGAGCAGACGGCTAATTGACCTATCGTGTGGTGATAGTGGCATCTCAAGTTCAACCCATTCGACGCTTTGGGGTTGGAGACCACCGACGCCCCGACGTTCGCCCAACTAGACGAAGCCGAGCGACACATCGACAACCTATTTCAACGGATAGGACATCAATGGCTGCACCAATCCCGTTTGCCATATACGTCAGAAGAATGTGGACAAGCCCTGTCTTGGTTCCGCCGGCCCTGCACTAGCCCCGACGACGTTGCGGCAGCTGCCGTTCAGTTTGAGGGTCTCGAGAGCGAAGTAGCCGGCCGCGTTCACCCTCTCTGGCGGCCCGCATGCGTGGAACTCCCTGCCACAGCTTGTCTTGACGCTGCAGAGCTCGTCGATGCTGTTATCCTCGAAAGCGTACCCAGGTCGCCAGTCGAGTGCACGGTAGACTTCCCTCGGCGTGGGCCCGCCCCGTCCTCAACAACGCCCCTCCAGCCAGCCCCAATCAGCGCAACACCTGTAGTAGGACAGGCGAGCCCGCTGTCCCTCGCAGACGAAAGCGTGCAGCGATCTTCCCCTGGGAGTGATCGTCATCCCATTCGCAGAACTGGAGCCCGCCAACGACAGCTACACAGCGCGCAGCGATATCAATCTGCGCGCGACCTCTTCAACACGTACAGGGCCCGCCGACGACAGACACAGAGGGCATGGAACCATACAACCGGGGAAAGCCCCCAAGCCCAGCCAAGCGTGTCTCAGCCAGATACAACACCAAATGACCAACTTCTTTATGAGGCCCAGGGTTCAGCCAGCAACGTCGTCAGTGAACCCCTCAATACGGCCGAGCATGGGGCTGACCTCTACAACCATAACGAGCCCATCATCATTGACGACGAGGCAATAAGCACGCCGATCCGCCCCCGCCAGCCATCCTCACTACGCAACTCAAATTCCCGGCATAGCACACCAGCCAGTCATGTATCGCTGGCGTCGACATCGCGCCGCCGCACCAGCGCCCAGGACCGCCGTCGCCGTTATGCAACCCTCCTCAGCGAACAGACTCCATCACGCCTGCTACCACCACCACCACGTAGCACATACCGGCTCAAGGTCCCAGTCTTTGTAGGCTGGTTCCGGCTGCAGCTAGAGTATCTGCGCGACCAAAAACATGTTGATCTAGACGACGAGGAAAATGACTATAGATGTGCTGTCATCGCCCAGTGGTCCACCGGCAGGAAACTCGGGCCCAAGTTTTTCATGCGCGCGCGCCAGCATAACCAGGCCGCTTTCCATCACGACCTCGTACTGCAGCAATCTGAGGGTCGCGCCACCCCGACAGCTTCAAACATGATGCCGCGGATCCGCGGTGACATGGTCGGCTCAGCCCAATGGAGCAATGTAGAATTCCAAGAACTCGTTCTCGCTCCCTGGGTGGAGGCCAGGAACGAGGTCGAGCTTCATGCGGAGGTCGCTCGACTTAGCCTCCTCGACCATACGCAGCGGTGTCCCGAACCTTTTACCCCACTACCCGAGAACTGGGAAGAGGGTGAGGATGACGCCGAAGAGGACATGGATTCGGAGTAGAGGAAAGACAAGGGGAAACAAGACAATCGTCGAGTGTATGGCATCCAGGATGGGTTCGGCGCGGCGCATACAGGAAACACATAGCAGCTCAATCCTGCGGGAGAGCAGGGCAGGAGATATCATAGAGTCCGGCCAATGCCGCCATGTACATATTACAGCATCACCAGCAGAGAACGGCAATGCAGCTTAAGACTCATCCAGTTGTGCGAGATACCTGCCAAAATTGAGGGACAAAACGCCGCCCCGTGACCTATATGTTCCTCCGGGCACTCTCATCCTCATTAGGCGATACTCGAACAGAACGATACGAGTGCGCCGATTCGCGATGCTGCTAGGCAGGCGATATGCACATATGCGCATTTGAGACTTGAGGCTTTCCGGGTTCGCCAACGCCCTAAAGTAGCCTTACCTGGACTGGGCTGGTGTTGGTTTCAGCGAGCCAAACCCGGCTGCACTTGGGGTTGCGCCGTGCTAGCGGCTAGGCGTAATTAACACTCGCCCAGCGCCCGCAGGTAGGAGTGGCCGCTGGGCGAGACGCAGACCTAACCGCCCCAAGAACAAAACAAATCCCGCCACTGCCCTCCCCAGCTGCGGTATTTTTCCATCGAACTACAACCGCCACAGCCATCACCCTCGCCTCCAAGACTATCACTATGACACCGGTAAGCCAACGCCCTCGAATTATCATGCTTTGCGACCCGCACTCGCGAGTCCGATAGTTAGATATTCTCACTGATTATTGCTACCTGTCGGGAAGTGGCAACGCGAGTACAACCCTTTCGACGCCGCGGGCTTGCTAGATGGCAAACCACCAACGGCCAACCAGATACGCAAGGCCACGAAGCGACTGAAAACCATCTACAAACATTGCCACGACCAGGCCGCTGCGACAGCATACCTTCCCTACACACGAAGACAGTCTGACCGCGCGTTAGCTTGGCTGACAAGTGAGAAAACTACGCACGACGATATTACCGATGCCGCCCTTCGATTCGTCAAGACAGGGCAACTAGCATCTGGTAAATTTGATGCTCTCTGGTGGCCCGCACGAGTAGATAACGGGCTCGAGAATCATCTCGATCCGTCTCCATTTGCGCGGCTTATTACGTTCCGAAATGGTATACCAACTCCCGGAAACAGCAGACTTGACGCCAATAAGTTAGCCCGACTCGTTATCAGCCGAAATAGTAACAGCCCGTCTCCTCAAACCATAGCACCAGTCGATTCCTACCGATCCACGACGTACTCAACAGCATCTCTCCACACTACCACAAGGTCTCGCGCCCAGTCTCTCCTCTCCTCTCCAGGAATTACACACCCCATACCTTCACAGAGTAGCTCCTGTCCTAGTCAAGGCCCGCGGCTACCACAGAACGCCCTCACAGGCAAGTTCTCGGGCCCATTGAGGACCAGTCGACGGCCGTCACGCAGAGCCATACACCGCCTAGGAGCGCCCCCATCAGCACGACATAGGCATACGGAGACTAAGTTAGGCAAGCAGGAGTCCGAACAAGTTCAGCGGGACGCTACGCCCGACCTCACCCCATGCGACCAGCTACTCCGTGAGGCCGTCGACTCAGCTGAAAAGGCCTGTCAAAGTCCCGCGGTCCCACCCGGCGGCGATACTAGTCCAGTCGAGGACCAACCCATCAGCTCCATCGAGGCACACGACACTGTTGACGACGAGCCCGTGAGCCCGTCCAACTCAGAGCACCGGCACTCGTCACTACAAGACTCTGATGACTCGCGGCACAGCCCGCATAGTAGCACCTATCGATCGTCATCCTATCACCCCTCTGAACAAAGCTCTAGTAGTAACGACTCGTCTGAGTTCAGTGGAGATATCCGCGATTCCCGTCAGGAACGCGCCCAGCGGTACGCGAGGCAGGCCAATACACAGACTCCGGGATCTACTATCCCGCCACCACGGGGCGACTACCTCTCGGGAGTTCAAGTGTTCGTAGGCTGGTCCAGGCACCAGCTCGAGTGGCTACGCGACTACCGAGGCGGCATTTTCTACAACGAAGATGATGACTTCAGGCGTGCCGTTGTCGCTTACTGGTCATTGGTTGGTCAAAATCTTGCGCCCAAGTTCCAGATGCGCATTCGCCAGCATAACCAGGCCGAATTCTACCACGACCTTCGCTATCAACAACACACAGGCCGCCCCAATCCCACCGACGCTAAACAGCTGCCGCGGGTCCGCGGCGATATGATGGGTTCGACACAATGGACTAATATTCAATTTGACGACCTTATTTGCGCTCCGTGGATCAAGGCCAAGAATGTATACCAATTCCGTGACGAAGTCGCCAGGCTAAGTCTCCGCGGCCCCGAGCAGCGCTGTCCCGAACCTTTTTCCCCGCTGCGTAAGGGTTGGGATGCCGTCTAGGATTCAGCCGGGAAACCTACTGAGGAGGACCCGAAAAGCCTATTATAATGATGGAGAAGGGCCTCACAGAGGCTGGGCTGGTACAGATCAGCGGGTACAGCTTCTACAATATGCAGGATAGCTAGTGATCAAGACCACCGTGGCGAATCTGTAATTATAAGAAGTAGCGATGTCTATATACGTAGCCGCTGTTTCACTTGAGATATCTACAGGACCGTAACATTAGACCGTAGTGACCGAACTGTTGATATCTTTACTAGTACGACATGTCCCAGGTTCCGGCGTGTGGATGCCTAAGGGGGGCTTCCTGTTTCTGCTCCCCTTAGGCCGCCCCCTCTTCTTCGCAGGCCGCGTATACTGCCCCCAGCGCGAGGGTGAGGCCTGCGAAGCCGGCGGTGTCGGTACCCATAACACATATTCTCGCTCTTCCTTAGAGAGGAGGCTCTGGCGCGCTACCTCTCGACGAACATCGTCATAACAGATATTTGCGAACTCGCCGCAGTAGATGATATCCTCATGTATAACAGACGACACTCCTCGTAACCGATACTCGCTCGGCACAGGCAGCCACCGCATATTAGACGTCCTCAGGCGGATATGGATATGTCCCGAGTAGTCGATAGCCGCGAAGATTGCCTGCCTATAGTCCGTGTCGAACGTGTCGAATCTGCCCGCTAATTCTACCTGTTTTCTGTGAAAGCCGACAAATATCTTCTCTCCGGCCCTAAACTCACCGGCCGGGAGCCGTTGGGCCCTGGGGGCCTTTGGCCTCGTGCTTTTCGGCGCCGGCTCGATCTCGCTAACGGGCTCGCGGCTCGTAGGCCAGGACGTTAACTCGATCGCCCCGGTAGGTGTATGCATAACCTCAGTATCGGCCGTCGTAGCATCTATAGAGGGTCCGGAACACTCGATCGTAGTTGGGGGGTCGGCTGTTGTGTTGATGCCTCGGTGCCGCTCGCGTAGTTCCCGTTCGCCAGCGCGTTCGCATATGCTGTGTATATATGTCGACGGGCGCCCATTCCCGAGTCCGTCGGCCGGCGTGTACCTGACACCGTAACCTTTGCTAGCTCCCCCGTCGCGGTTGTCATGATAGGCCGCAGCATGCGCGGTTCGTCGGCGCGCGCGCGTTTCGATGATTGGCGTCATTGTTATTACAACGATCGTGAGTCGTAGGCTCTCCGAGATCGTAGGAGCAGGCGGCTAAGGATACCGGAGAGGCAGAGTCGACGGAGGGGATGTCGAGTAGAGAGACGCGCTATTTGGCGCCAGTCCTACCGCGGTCCATTATGCACGAAGGAGGGGGTGGGAGAAAGGGGGGCCCGGACCGACAGCCCCAGGTTTACTGCATAAACCCACTAGAGCCGCAGGCCACAGCTAGCGATCTATTCTGACCACTGCACCATGCAGTGAATCCATTATTCCACAGCGACACCACCCGTGCTACATAGAGCCGCCGCCGACGTTCATCTCACGACTACTTTACCGCCTCACAATAACGACAGAATGGGACGCCCGAGAAAGTACAATACAGAAGAAGAGAGGAAGGCAGCAGGGCGACGCTACGCGTACGATCGACGACAGAGGAAAAAGCAGGAGCAGGCTACACTTCATCCAGTACTACCAGCGCACGATAGGACTAGTGGTAAATAATAATAAATAGATATCGAGAAATATCCAAAGACTAATCAATTTTGATTATATATAGGTACGATTGGCCAAGACCCTACCGACCAACAACTTCAACCGCGCGAAGAAACCGCCAACGGACCATTAACCATCAAGTTCTACGTGCCCTGTCCTCCAAACGTCAATCCCAATGTCGTCGACCCATCTCTCGGGCTATATCTCGACCCTTACTCGACCCTCCACGAGTACCTCTCCCTCTACAGGCGCAAGTTACAGCAGAGGAACATACTATCACATCGGAAGTACAAGATGAGGGTATCAATACTCAGGTTACCGAAACTTCCGAGGTCCCACAGGACGACGACGATACAGGGATGTATATAGACGACACGACATCCCACCTAGCCTCACTACCGGTAGCTAGCTTCTACGAGGACGCCCAGGAACCCTCCTCGTACAGGCTCTCTACAGGAGGGGAGGGCCAGGAACACGTCGCTCTACAGTACTTACCAGACCCGAATCTCTTACACACAGACATTAACGCCCGTACCATTCCAACAAGCGACAGAGCAATGCAGACCGAGGCAAATATATCTAAGGAGTCCGCTACGCAGACTAGCGGCAGACCAGCTCGCAACGGGCATATCACACAGACCATTCCTACCGCCACACCTCTCGCCAACGGGAGGAACGTAGCACTTGCTCGTTTTATCGTAGAGTCCCTAAAGGCCGTGCAAGGATGCTCTCAAACTACCCACGAGGCCAAATGCCAACCAGACTACCACAACAGCCGCCACCCCATACCGATATGCAGCCCTACTTGCTCATCAATCAAAGAGGTTACGCAGTGTCTAGCCGGTCTTCCAGCCGATAATATCGGACAAGAGAGTAACGGTCTTTCCGAAGTAGGCATCGAAGGAGCCGAGCAGACTACCAGAGTCCAAGGACCATTACCATCCGGGCCACCACTCCCTTCGGTCATGGGCTCAAACCGAATCGGACTACTACATTTCCCAGATGACCTCAACTGCCAGCAGGCATTCGAGGGGACAGAAAACCGCGGTACACCACCGCGGTTCTGCCCAGAGATGTTTTATACACAGCATTCCGGTAATGCTCGACCATTCATGGTGTCGTTTGATATCGATAGCATTTGCGGGTTTTTACGATCCCTATCAGCATTGCGGCAGGGACTTCGCTGGTTCCCCGCGATGAACACTGGGTTGAATCTGTCTGCAAGTGTCCATATAGGCATCCCAGTCCCCCCGAGCCCCTCCGCTCGAGACGATATATGGCTCCCTGCCCCGCTACATACTATTCCGCACTACGCCTTCGGACAAGTATCTGGCTGGGATTCGATGTTAATCCACGTTATATTTCCTCGCTTATACCGCCACGGAGGGTCCTTTCGCCGTACCGGACGAAGTAGTCACCCACAGGCTCAGAGGAGCAGTGATACAGATAGCGGGAGCGAGTACCAACCAAGCGATACCGAAGACGACTCGAGCGGCCCAGACAAACCGAAACGAGCACACAGCGGCAGCACCCGACGCTCTCGAGCGAGTAACATCCTCTCAGCCGAGCAGATCAGATTATGGTCGGACGAGCTTCTCCTTCCTTGTATATACAAGTCGGTCTCTGTAGATGACATCCCAGGCTTCATCCCAGACTCTAATATCCTCCAACACCTCCCCCAGTCTTACGATTCCGCTATCAACGACGTGAACGCACCCTCGGAAGCCCGAGCAACAACAGCAAGTCAGTCTCGGGCAAGGCAGAATGTCGGCTATAATATCAACCCACGGTTTCTCGGGCGGCTTGACTCTGCACTACGGCGCGCGGTCCGCACTACGCCAAGGTTTCGCTGTTTTGCGGGGTTTCGATGGTATATTAGTGCCAAGAATACCAAAACGCAATTTATGCATAGCAGCTCGGGCTACACGGAGACTAGCGACCAAGCATTTAAGGCCTGTTTAACCGACTTCTCCGACATGTGGGCAAAGCACATCGACCCTGACCACATCCGCGAGGATGAAGTATGGCTCGACATCGGAAAGCAAGTCACTGCACACGATACGGCCCTCCCTTACGCTACACCAGCCTACGAGGGGTTCAAGAGCGAAACCTATATGTGGAGGGACTGCTGTCTGAACACCATTAGTGAGACTCGCAGTCAATGGGTCCGGGATAGCGAAGCGCGAATACTTGCTGAGACCCAGAGCGGCACGCAGACCGCTTTAGCAGGTTCAGCTGCCCCTCAACCGCGACCTCTAAAGGCTAGACGAAACAGGCTTTATAAGCCTACAACGACGTTCTATCCTTGGGCAATGGTAGACGGTATGAGTAGCATGACTATCACGTCTCACGAGAAAGGAATAGAATCGCAGCACGGTCTTCTATACTCGCAGTACTATAATCTAATTAAAGGCCCATTCGACGCACAGAAACACTATGTCCTTGAACCACCTTTCTACGAGGATCTCGCGCTTGACCCGCTATACCAGCGGCAGCTTCGACAACACGGCAAGGCACCTACCTTCAACCCAGACGCCGCAAAGAGGTCTTACGTACGAGGCAAGAAGAGGGCCGCTCTCAACCTCAGCGAGGTACGCAGCCGGTCATTTGGAATTAGAGAAGAGCATCGTATCAGCCTAGACCTTCTAGCAGCAGTTGTCAATCTCTGGGACGACATACACGTCAAAGACAGCATAGCCGAGGTCAGTCATACTATTCTGGCTAGATCGCGCGAATCCAATGATATCGTAGTCGACCTTAGCACAACGGTTGCACTTCCTTGGTTCTCCATCCCTACTCCAGATATATCTGAATTCCTTATGGCTCAGCTCAACCGGCACTGTCTTCTATTTGAGTACATTCTTTCGCATACAGGTAAAACCTTCTCCTTAGCCGAGACTGTACCTATGATACTCGCCCTCCGCGGACTTCGGTATTGCTACTCTAGTAATATCATCCAGCGCGAGCCTGTACTCTTTCGCAAGGACTGGGCCCAGAAGGAGTGGAGGCCTCTCGTAGACAATGACTCGGAGCTACCTAATGGCGAGGTCCGGCTTATACAGAGGATGGGCCTTGGGATGTCAGAGTCGATCCGTGCGCATGGTTTTGGTTGGTGGCGACGTGGCATTTTTCGCTGGGACGACTGGAGTTTCACGTCCGAGGCCCTCTCGAAGCTCCTAGTCGGTAATATCCTCCTGCACGATCAGTACAAGAGGCAGTGGAGTTCGGTCCGGCAGGTACGAGAGATCTCGCTATATACTTTTCAGGCTCAACGTTGGTTCCGCGACTTCCAGCTTAGCCTAGACCGCCAGTTCGCCGCTCGGCAGCTTTGGCTCGACTACGTTACATGTCTCGTTATCTCGCAGTTCCGGCTCGACGTGTGGGATAGGGTTCACTTCATAAGTAGGGCAGGCCGGGCTGAGCTCACGGACCAGGCAGCTACACTATACCCTCGCCAAAGTCCTCCACCGTTCGCATATAAATTTATGCGAACCCTTTTCTACTATGATCAGCCAGCAAGCAGACCAGCTGGGCCGCCCCGTCTAATCTGCGGCAGCCGAATGCCAGCAAAGCAGACACCGGCTAGTATTGTGAGGTTCCTCTTCGAATGGCGGGATGAGCGACCTCGCCGCGGCTGGGCAGATACCCGATTCCGTATTGCGACCCAGCGTATATATAATACCATATGTCAGCATCGATCAGCTGGAGAAGCAGATCAATGGTTTGCCGACCTCTGCAGCACGGTTCTTCTCACGCACTTTATCCTACCATACCCTTGTTCTAGTGGCCTCTTCACGACCTCAAAGTCTAGGACGAGTAGTCACCAGCTACCACGTCTAGTATGGTTTTCTCAGATGGTCAGTCCGCAGAAGGCGACTAGGAAGAGTGGGCAACGTATTACGGCAAGAGACGTACCTGGGTACCTTATACCGAGTCCGATACAGGAAGACCTAGATTCGCACGGTACTAAGTATCCCGGGCTCCTTCTCCAACACGCAATGAAACAACGTCTAGGTAGAGGCTCACATCCCTCACTACAACAGTATTGGATAAGGGAGCTACTTGAACTGGCAGAGCGCTGTGCCATTCGCGACAGTACAGATATTGGACGGATTTTAGCTGGAGATAAAAGCGGTAGATGGATCCCCGTAGTTGAAGCTAGCTCCCCACCTGTTTTACGCTTAGTCTTCTCACATCCGCGTGGGACGGCGGAAGAGCTCGACGTCTGGTTTGAGAGTGAGATCAATAATATAAGGAGAGACGTAGTAGTCTAGGTATGTAGGTAAGATATGAAGTTTGGGTGTAGAGTTTGGGTATGGAGTTTGGGTATGGAGTTTGGGTATGAAGTTTGGGTGTGGAGTTTGGGAATGGAGTTTGGGAATGGAGTTTAGGTATAGAGTCTAGGTGTGGAGTTTAGGTGTAAGGTCTAGGTATGAAGTCTAGATATAAACTCTAGGTGTAAAGTTCGGGTATGAAGTCTAGTAAAGTATAGGTATGAAGTTTGGGTATGAAGTTTGGGTATGAAGTTTGGGTATGAAGTTTGGGTATGAAGTTTGGGTGTAGAGTTTGGGTATAGAGTTTAGGTATGGAGTTTGGGTATGGAGTTTGGGTATGGAGTTTAGATATAAAGTTTGGGTATAAAATATAGGTATGAAGTTTGGGTATGAGGTTTGGGTATAAAGTACAGGTATAAAGTTTGGATATGAAGTTTGGGTATGAAGTTTAGATATGAAGTATAGGTATAAAGTTTGGGTATGAAGTTTAGATATAAAGTATAGGTATGAAGTTTGGGTATAAGGTTTAGGTATGAGGTACAGGTATAAAGTGTAGGTATAAATTTTGGGTATGAGGTTTGGGTATAAAGTATAGGTATGAAGTTTGGGTATAAGGTTTAGATATGAAGTCTAAGTATAAAGTATAGGTATGAAGTTCGGGTATAAAGTTTAGATATAAAGTTTGGGTATAAAGTCTAGGTATGAAGTTTAGGTATAGAGTTCAGGAGTGGAGTTTGGGAATGGAGTTTGGGAATAGAGTTTGGGAATGGAGTCTAGGTATGAAGTTTGGATATGAAGTTTAGGTATAAAGTCTAGATATATTATAGAGTTAAGTTTAATTACCTATCTAGTATTTATTTCTACTTTTATATTAATACCTCTATTAATACCTCTATTAATAGAAAATTAATAAATTAAAGTATTTAACCATATATACTTACTACTAATTAATAACTAATTATAGATAATTAGAATTTAAAGATAATTAACTTATAAATAAATTATAAAAAGTAGTAAATATAATTATAGTAATAATAGTAGTATTAGTAAGCTTAACCTTGCCCTCCATTCCGCCGGCGCTATTAGGTCTACGCGGACCTTATAGCGCCTCCTCTAGTAGGGGGACAGGGGGGGGCCCGTACGGGCTATAGACCTTATAGCGCCCTTGCCCGTCATTCCGGCGCGGCCATCAAGTCCATCCGGACCTCATAGCCGCCCCTCCAGTAGGGGGACAGGGGGGGGACAGGGGGGCGGGCACGGGCCATAGACTTGATAGCCGGCGAGGGGATGGACTTAATAGCCGCGGGGGGCGTTTTTACCCACCGCAGCTAACCCCAAGACGCAGCTAACCCCAAGACGCAGCTAACCCCAAGACGCAGCTAACCCCCCCCCACGCAGCTAACCCCCCCAAACGCAGCCCTAACCCCAAGACGCAGCTAAACCCCAAAACCGTAGTTAACCCTCACCCCGACGGCTCCCTTCTTAGCCCTAACCTAACCTACACTAACCATACCCCCACCCCCGCGCCGACGCCAGGCCAGGTACGAAAAGCGGCAGCTCTGCACCAGCGCCTCTACTTACCACCAAGGCACGAGGGCCCCCCTCCTCTACCGGGCGCAGACAGCACCGCACACACCCACCCTGGCGGTACGCAGTACTACACCCCATTTCAGCAGCGAAGGCTGAGGTCAACCTTCACTCCTGATATGATAGGGGCCTCATATAACCAGCAGGGCGCCCATTTCAGCAGCAAAGGCTGAGGCGAACCTTCACCCCTAATCTGATATAGTAGTGCCTCCTCCTTACGGCACTCCCGAAGCTCTCTAGTATACGGTACCGAGCGCGGCCCAGGCGATACGCGCACGTAAGTATAAAGTGCAATTACGGGCACCCCATTTCAGCAGCGAAGGCTGGGGTCAACCTTCGCTCCTAATATAATAGGGCTCACACTAGTAGGGCGCCCATTTTAGCAGCGAAGGCTAGGGTTAACCTTCGCTCCTGATATAATAGGGCCTTATACTAGCAGGGCGCCCATTTTAGCAGCGAAGGCTAAGGCGGATCTTTAGTCCTAATATAGGCGTACCTCCCCTCCTACGGCTATCCGGGGCTCTCCGTAATAGCACCGAGCGCAGCTTTGGCGACGCGCGTATATAAGTGTAACTACGCTCCTAACCCTAGGGTAGGGCTCCACCTCCAGACCCGGCAGCGCAGGCGTACTCTATACCTAACGACGACCAACCGGTCTCCTACTCCGCAACCCACGGTAGGCGGCTACCTACGTATTAAAGGGAACCAAAAAAAAAAAAAAAAAAAAAAAAAAAAAAAAAAAAAAAAAAAAAAAAAGGTAATACCCGTATAATAACCGCCGCCTAGGGAGGAGGCTATTATTATATAGGAGGGCCCCACCTAGGAATTAAACCCAGGTCTTCACCGTAGATAGAGCTAGGAGCGCCCGGAAGCAGCCTCGAGATAGCTGGGAGGCTAGTCCTTCCTCCGGCGAGCAACTGGAAGCAAAGCTATAATAGCAGTAACGTTATACCGCTAGACTAGCGAGGCTTTTCTGGCTATTATTACAGAGCTGGCCGCTTATCTAGCTATATAAGGCCGGCCTAGCTGGCTAGCGGAGCGGCTAGCAGAGCGGCTAGTAGCAACGGGGCAGCTGAGAAGAGCTCTGAACTTTCGATACGAAAGATCACCCGCCTTCTGGGCGATCCCAGGCGGCGGAGGGGCTGCCGAGAAGAGCTCTGAACTTTCGACACGAAAGATCACCCGCCTTCTGGGCGACCCTAGGCGGCGGAGGGGCTGCCGAGAAGAGCTCTGAACTTTCGATACGAAAGATTACCCGCCTTCTGGGCGACCCCAGGCGGCGGAGGGGCTACCGAGAAGAGCTCTAAACTTTCGATACGAAAGATTACCCGCCTTCTAGGCGACCCTAGGCGGCAGAGGGGCTGCCGAGAAGAGCTCTAAACTTTCGACACGAAAGATCACCCGCCTTCTAGGCGACCCCAGGCGGCGGAGGGGCTGCCGAGAAGAGCTCTGAACTTTCGATACGAAAGATCACCCGCCTTCTAGGCGACTCTAGGTACTTTCGGAGCTAGGTATCAGAACCCGGTAGAACTTAGGTAGTAACTATTCCAAGGGAATTATAATAGCTAAGAACGGGCATAGTACTCGCTAGTAACGTAGCGGGGCTAACGTTAAGAGGCTATTCAGGGGTAAGAACGGTACGTATTACGGCACGGAAAGTCTAAAAAGGACAAGGGCCAGCCCGAGGGAGCCGGGTATAAGGATCAAGGGTAGATAGATAAGGGGTAAAAGGAGGAAAAAAAGAAAGTCGTATATAAACAGGTAGCGATCTTACTAAGTAGATAGCCCGCTAGTACCCGAATACAAACCATCGAAATATTATCCAGTTCAATTTTAATAAAAACAACTAGCCTACGCTTCGCCCTACCGATACTCTATTCGACGCCGAGCCCTACGATAGAGGGGAGACGACAGATCCGGGAGAGGGCCGCCGGTATTAACGGTAACCTAAACGAGGCCCTACCTATAGAGACAGCGAGGCTCTACCTATACGAGCTAGCGCGCGTCCTTATCTGCGTCTTATATAGCGCAGCGATCTAGCTAGGGCTAAGTATCAAGCTGCACTTCCGACGGCTACACGGAATCAAGGGCTCCGAGCTCCAGAGCGTCTAGGAGGCCGCCGAAGCTGCCGCCGAGAAGGTAGAGGGCTCCGGCGGTCTGGTCGGCCCGTACGAGGTAGCGCTCTAGCCGACGGGAGCGTACCTGTTAAGGTTCCCCTTCGTTCAGTCAGTATTAACGTCACGGTAGCTAAGGAACAGAGAGCTCCTCTTCGTTCAGTCAGTGAAGACGTCACGGTATCTGTGGTGTGAACGATCCAGTAGTGGTATTATTGAGAAGGTTGCCCTCCAGCTAGCTATGTCTAGCGGAGGGGAGCTATCTATGTATATATATGTGTGTACCCTTTTGGGGTGGTCACGTGCTTGCCCTCTGGGCAGGCACGTATAGCAGAGGAGGAGTAAACCGTAACATCTCCCCCCTCGCGAAAAGAAAAGAAAAGAAAATCATCTACGTACGAGCCCTACCTCGTGAGCCCTAGCGTCTTCGTCGCCAGGGGTAGCGGGGAGGGCGTTTTAGTTATGAGAAATATGCTTCTAGGAGTAAAAGGAAAGTACTAAGGAAAGTATAAAAATGGTAAGCGTTGACGATATCTATGTTAGATACATCCTGCCAGTCGTCTGGCTTAACGGTCCTGCGTGATCCCCATCTGTCCTGCGCTCATTCGTCCTATCGTTATGTCCGCCATACTGCTCGCGGTGTATAGTTAGCTTGCACCCCTTACAGTCCCCAGTCACTGTCTTCGCCATCCTCGCCAGACTCTTCGTCGTCCTCGTCCGGGACGGGCTGCTTGCGCGGGTACTTGCCGCTCACCACGTTACTCTTGCCGGCCGTGGTCTTGCGAGGCCGCTTGCCTGCGATAGGCTTGCCGGTAGTCGTGGCGGGCTTAGCGACGACTATGCCGTCAGCGGCGATCTTCGCCAGTTTTCTCTCAGCCACAGCGAGTCTACTCTCCAAGTCGACAATGTTGCGCTTACCCTTCATAGTAGCTACGTAAAGGTCCGCATTGCCGGGGGTTTCGCCATACTTAACGGTGGACATAGGCTTCTTGGCAGTAAGGCTGTAGGCCGTGTGTCCGGCAAGGAGTTGGAGTTGTTCGTTATATTTGAAAATAGCCGGCTTGTACTTGCTATTCATCTTCTCTTCAAGAAGGTTGAGCTTAGCGCAGGTATCGTCAAGTTTCTGCTAGAGCCCTTCGAAGTCATAGCTGTCGCTATTAGTAGTGTCCTTCGACTAGTTGCCTCTGACGGTTGCTAGGTCGAGGCGGCCGAGAAGGGCCAGTGCGCCGCTAATACTACCGTTGAGCTGGACGGTGCCGGCGACGTATCTAACGGCAAGGATCTCATACTTAGCGGGAAGCTTCTTCTGCTAGTCGAGGCTTCCGGTAGTCCACAATTTGACCGCGTTGTTCAGGCTATCCTTGACGGATCGGACGAAAGGGTTGGCCGCAAGGGATTAACCCTTGCTACGCTTGGTGTAGAACTCGTCAATTTTATCGAGAACGTTATTAAGCAGGTGACTATTGCGGGTGCATTCTGCGACGGCGCGGGCGATAGCCTCAACCTTGGGTCCGCACGACTCCTCGTTATCGAATCGCCAGATGCGATCGGCGGGGAAATCGCTATACTTCCCGTCCTCGATATCGTCGAGGATGTCCTATGCTCTTATGTAGTCCTTTCTGACTAGTTTTTCGATCTGGAGCTTGCGCTCGTTGTTCTTATTAGTCTGGCGGTTGTTCTTGGCGCGGTTGTCGGTACTCTTGCGCTTCTTGGCGGGGGGCTTAGCCTTGGCACCGTTGTCCTCGGCAGCGTTGTCCTCATCCTCGTCACTACTATCGTTACGGCGGCGGGCCTGTCCGGCGTTGGCCTTCTACTTGGCCTTAGCGACGCTAGGCTTGTTAACCTTATCGGCAACCTCGTCGTCGTTTGCGATCGATCCGTCGTCATCGTCGTCAGACGTGGGGCAGTCGGGGCTGGAATGGTTGTCGTATTGTCTAGCGAAGTCATCGTCGTCGCTAAATTCGTCCTGGTTGCCGGGTTAATTGGCTTAGTGAGCGGTAGTAGTATCGGCAGGGTTGTCAACCTGAGCGTTGACGTTGGCGTCCATGACAGTATTGTTGTCCATCTTGTCGTGCAGGGTGTTGGTATTATCGTAAAAGTCGGCCATTGTAACCGTGGTGCTGTTGTATGTAGTAGTAGATCGTGCTGGTTTGTCAAGGTTGACGAAATATTGGCAGTTATATCGTCGGGTCGTCAAGGATGTCGATCTTAAAGAAGAGGGAGAAAGGAAGGAAATTTCGTGGGGGGTTTTAGGGGCTGGAGTCTTGTGTCCCAGTTACCAGGTTAACCTTAGCAATACGTAACTGAACG